>OW285243.1:21551271-22866677 GCA_935421215.2 Melolontha melolontha | reverse complement strand
TTTTCTTTCTCGTTGTGACCTTCTGACATCTTCTGTAATATCAATATTGTCTGTATCATCAGGTATATACATTTCATCAGATTGTTCACTTTCGGAAAGTGTTTGATCTGCTATATCCCACTCCGGACATAAATCTTCAACTACTGAATTTAGTTCTTGTTCTTGATTTGATTCATTTTGTTCAATACCTTCATTGTCTATCTTTTCTTCTATATAAAAGTTCATGTCTTCATACCTTTTAGCTACTTTTTCCATGATATGTACATCTCTACTTGTACACATTTGACCCGTTTCAGGATTATACAACTTATAACCCTTTGTTGTTTCTGAAAATCCCACTAAAATTAGTTTTGCAGACTTTTTATCCCATTTTTTTCTTCTTTCTTTAGGAATGTGTGTCATAGCTCTACTACCAAATATTTTAACATGACTCAAATCTGGTTTTTGATTAAAAAATATTTCATATGGTGTTTTTGAACTATTACACACTACGGATCTATTTCTCAAGTAACAAGCTGTGTTTACAGCTTCTGCCCAGAAGCGTTTTTCTAAACCTGCTTCGAATAATAAACACCTAGCTTTTTCGATAAGAGATCTGTTTAGCCTTTCAGCAAATCCATTTTGTTCAGGGCAATAGGGGTTTGTAGTTTGATGAACTATACCCTGTTTTCTTAAATAATTTTCGAAATTTACACTTACATATTCTCCGCCATTGTCCGTTCGTAATACTTTTATTTTTCTTCCAGTCTGTTTCTCAACTAAACACTGAAATTGCTTAAATTTATCAAATGTTTCATCTTTTGTTTTAGCAAAATAAATAAATGACATACGACTACAGTCATCTTGGAATTGTACAAAATACTTGGAACCTCCTATAGATGTTGTCTCCATAGGTCCTGCTACGTCACTGTGCACTACATCTAATAAGCCAATTGCTCTTGTACCTGAATGTCCAAAAGGTTGTCGCGATTGCTTTCCTTCACAGCATACTTCACAACTATTCTTATCAATTTTCAACTGCCCACTGTAATTTACACCATTTACAAGACCATCCCTCATTTTGTTTAGGTAGTTTGAGTTGATGTGACCCAACCTTTTGTGCCAAGTTTCACCTGTAACCACTGCCTGTCCAGCAAACAAGCACTTTTCACTGGCATCGAGTCTATAAACACCATCCATTAGAAAAGCTTTTGCTACCAAAACTTTTTCAGCACTGTAGATTCTGCATTCAGCTTTGTCAAAATCAACAAAATTTCCGTTTTTTAAAAGCTCACTCACAGATAATAAATTCGTAGTCAAACCTGGTACGTACTGCACATTTTTAATTTCTATTTCAATATTTGTTCTACCAACTTTGGTGAGTATTTCAACTTCACCACAACTTTGCACTGGAATTTTTGTACTGTCAGGATAATCTCGTTTAGAGTTGGTTCTCTCTGATTTTTCAGCCAATCTTGCCTGCAAGTTAAGTGAACACTCGCTCCAGAGTCTAAATACCAATCTTGGTTGTTAAACTTTGAGCTAAGAAAAACAACATTGAAAGCACCTTTAATTTGACTACTTTCACCATTCTTGTTTGAATTATTATTTGCTTGAGGGCATTTTGACATGTAATGACCGGGTTTCTTGCATTTAAAGCAAATTATTTCTTTATGTTTGTTGTTATTTCTTTGATATTTGTTAGTGTTTTTGATGTTATGCCACTTCTGGTTTCCTGCCTTACCGACGAAAGCACCAGCTGTTGAAGTAGAATGGGTACCGCCCTCTAACTGCATATCGAGCAACTTCGTTTTTATTGAATCGCTGGTAATGTCGATTCCGCTATGTTCTATAGCCAACACCATTGGTGCAAAACGATCCGATAATCCCGCCAAAAGTAAACTTCCTCCAACATTGAATCAAGTTTTAACCCTGTCCTGTCGAGCTTCTGAGAAATCTCGATTACTTGATTAACGTATTCTTCCATGGATGAACAATTTTCTAACCTCATTGAAATTAAACTCCGAAGAAGACCAATCTTTCTAGTAAACCCTTTATTTTCATAAAGGTCCTTGAGCTTGTTCCAAACCTCTTTTGCCGTGGTAGCGTCCTTAACATGGACGTACAGAGAAGGATCGAGAGACAATACAATCTTCGCTTTGGCTTTTGCTATCTGTGCTGTATCTGTTTCTTCACCAGTTACACATTTGCTTAGGCCTTCAAGTACGAGAAAATTTTCTATGGCAAACGACCATTCCTCATAATTTTTACGACCTTGTAACTTTGAGATCCTTGACGGCCATTTTGTTATTTCCACTTCGCGTACCGTACACTTTTCACAAAAGAATTTACGATTGCGAGAGTCTAACTTTACGTAATAACAGTACCAACGCGTGTATAAGCAATTAAGCTTTCACAATAGAACGCCCTGGGCACATAACCTGTTAATATATAGGTATAAAATGTGAAAGTAAAACACACACACTGTTACTATACAGCTACTAGTAATAGACTGCTTGTTTAATTGATGTATTGCAAATACAATAGTATACATTAATCGGTAGATGGCACCAGTCTAATATAAATTAGATACAATTTAACAATATTAACACTTTGAATGCAAAAAACACACAACGTTATACTCGCAAACGTTTTCTTCACATTCAATGATGCATAGTGCTACACCCTTTATATACATGCATATAAAGAAAGATCGTCTGAGGCAAATAAACACTGCTTTTTAACTTGTATGCATTTTACTTGACATTCATTAAAATGTAAAATCTATATTTACATTTAAAATTATTGAAGTACATCTCGGACCGACCATAATTAGCATCTTATTTGCATTGCGCAAACAAGGACGAAAGTACGAAAGAAAAGGATAGACGATCGAGAGATTTTTCTCTGACCGGAAGTCGCTAAAATACATGCATTATCCCATAAGAGAAACCGGTTTGGGCAAGGTCAGAGCGCCTAACATAACTACTCACGGTTATTTCTTGCATTTGTTGTTATATCATCCCTAATCAAATTGATAATGAATTCTGCTACCCGCTTGTTCATTCGATATTTTCGTCTAAATTTTGTATTATCATAAGTGAGTAATGGATTTGTTCTTTCCAAATATATTTTTGGATTTCTTTGTAATGCAAAATCCGCTTCTTCGACTTCGTTTATTTCCTGGTAGTAGTTATACATTGCATTACTCAATTGGGACATTACAACTTAATATTTCTTGAAGCAACTTTATAAAATCGTTGTTAAGTAAATAAAACACAAACAACAACCAACAATGCTTATTCAGTATAGGTATATATTTTTTAAAAAAGATAATTATTTTAAATTTTTAAAATCCTAACGGCATAACCATTCCTATCCACCTTGCATACAAAGATCTTAAAAAAACCTTCACACGGCGCAAACCATAATTTAAAAAAACTCTTAAAAGTGATCTCCTTTCCACTCTTCTACCCGGGAAGTTTCTTGGAACTCTTCTCGTTTCTTTTTATTAAATTAATAAATGCTCCTTCTTCTTTATTGACACTTCTTCCCGGCCGTTTTCTTGCCGTTTCATAAATTTTCTTTCCATATTTTCGTTTTAAACGCATTACTGTTGATTTATTAACACCGCACTCGCAGGCAATAATTCTAATCGGCCGTTTTAACCAAATTTTTGTTAAATAAATAAATATTGTTTTTCCTGCCCACTACGATACAACGAAAGCCTATAGATAGAGGAGGTAAAATTAAATGTATCCATTTTAGTATTGTCAACTTTTTATATGACAGGAATGTCAGTGGTTATGTGAAATACTTCACCGAACCATCAAACTTTATCCTAATCATGGGTATTCCACTAATATACATATCTAGGTGGTATTGTCCCGGCACGGTTGCAGCATTGGTCGATATGTCTATCATTGTTTGAAACTGTCAATAACACATGTTTTATATCGTAGTCCGAACTCCGAACCTTTTTTTTTGTTAACTAATATTGTAATGGAGTTAAATTTATGTTCGTTGTTTTAAAGAAAATGCAGAAAAAAGAAGCGGGCGATAATCTCAAGCATTTAAAAAGATAAGTATACTAAGCAAGTGATGATATATGTATTATGGACTATGTCGCCCTATTCACATGTAGATTTGCAAACATTTTTAAAATATTTTTTTGTTAGCATTGAAATCAAATAAAGGATGGAGTCTGTTGGTTTTCTTTGAATGAAAGATTATATCATATCGAGGCTGATTTAGAAACATGTATAAAGTTATTGAGTGGTATAATTTTTAAGTACAATATAGATAACAATACGATTTTAATTATTTCCTATTACAGATAATACTTTTGCAATAGATTACCTAACAAGAGCAGTACATGCAAACGTTATTGATGGTCTAAGTGACGAGGACTTACCGTATTTACAAATAACACGTCCAGAAGAACAACCGCATGCACCTGTTGCTCTTGGAACACTCAACAAAAGTTTATTATGTATACATTGAAGATATTATCAGTTTTTGTAAATTAATTACGTATATATTTTTTAGCAAAGCAAGAGATCTGGGTGGCCAATCGAAGGCCAACGGACATTGATAGAGAAGCGACAGACTATTTCCTGTCTATAAGGGGTTCAGAAAAATTTAAAAAACTATTTAACGATAGAAAACACCCAAAGCAACAACTGTGGAATGAGATCGCCAAATTAATTTCTGCAAAAGGCTTTTATTTGGGAGAAGGAAAAGCGCTGCCAAAAAGGTTAGACAAAAATCCGCTAATTTACAAAAACAGTATATTGTATTCAACCACCAATCGCAACAATCTAGCACACTTGAAACAGAGAAGCCCATGTTCTACGACATGGTCCACAGTATTCTGGGAGACAAGGACAAAATAAATCCTAATAAAATTGTGGAGTCTGTGGATGTTAGAGGTGCATAACCAAGTACCTCAGTAATATCTGGTGCGTCTGTAATCACCGACGACGAACAGTCAGAGATGTATGTGTGCCAAGAAAAGGATGAGCAGCCACCCAAAAAAAAAAACCGTTTCGAAAATGTAAAAAAAAAAATTCGCCCACCCACCTTAAAGGAGGAATTTCTAACTCTATCAAAGGAAATAGAATCAAATCAGAAGGAACATTTTTCAAAAATTGACAGTATATTCAAAGAGTTTTTGCAGTTGATGTCTGTTCAAACGGAACTTTTAAGAGAACAAAATCAACAGCGAAACATTATAATAAATATTTTGAAGGATATATCAAAACCAAAAAGAAAACGCAACAACTCCGAATCTGATTAAATGTATATTTTTTAAAAAAATTTTTTTTTAGCATAATTTACAATATATAGAATATTATTTACAATATTTACTAGCTATTAAGTAAGTAAAGTTACTAAATGTTATTTAAATAGACTATATTCTTTTAAATAAATATTTGAAAAATTTTCACACCTACTTTTATTTCATTTGTTTGTTAATTGGTACTTTTTATATTTTCAATTCCTAAATAATATTTTTGCTAAATTAACATTATATAATAAGATATATTTGAAAAAAATTTTTTTTAAATATAGTTTGATTGAAACAAAAGTAATAATTGTATAATATAACTAAAATTAAAACAAATAGAGTTTTTGAAATTTTTATATTCAAAGTGAAGACATATTGTATCTCTTTTTTGTTGTGCATGTCTATTAATTAATTCAACTTCCTCTGCTACATCCACTTCTATTATATATGGTTATTATATGATTATATATTTATAAATGTATCCCCTTTTCCCCAAATACCATAAAGTAATCAAAACAGTTTTTTCTAGGGGCACAGAAACTTTGCCACGAAAATGTGTTTTGGAGGATACGTGATTTCCTATTTCTTTGGTTAGATTACTGAATGTTATTCGGGTCATTCTAAATAACTTGAAAAAATCGAAATCTATGTATTTATCGATCCATTCTTCGTAATATAAAGGTATTTTGGAATGCTCGTCGGAAAATGTTTGGGCCAACATCAATGCAGGGTAACGCAACAACGATAACCTACCTAATATAGCTGGTTAATTGGTGAATTTATAAGTATTGGTGTTAACTCGTCAACAATAACAGCATTAAGCGTGGACTTTAATTTTTTCGAAATTGACATTATAAGCACATAATATAACTTCAAAATGTAAATACGAAAATTATGATAGACAAGTTTGTCTTATTCACTTTATTATAAACAAACGCATGCGCAATAGTGTAACCGAATTATTCATTTTCGATTTACAAATTCAGCAACCGTTAATTTGATGACGTATGAGGTACCAATCAGGTACCAATGAGCAACCTGGTTACAGCGACCAATTGTAAATAAAAATCGCTTTTTAACAGTACTAGAGAACCTAGTTGTTCATGGAAGGAAGGCAATGTGCAGGTAGTACTAACAGAAAAAGGAGGACAAATTAGAGTTAGGTAAATATAAACATATGTTCTTATCTAATATTGATACATAACATAATGAAATGCAAACGTTTTAATTTGTTGCACGTACTTTATTTTACAGTTTGTACATAACCATTACAACGTCTATATATCGTATTCATAGACAAGATTAAAATAGAACACCATCATAATGGGATGAAACTTCGGACGAACATCAGCGACGCCATCGGTGGTCACTTGAATTTATTATTAATGGATTTACGGCAGTGAGCGGGAAATTTAAATATTACATATAGAGAGCTTATAACTAGAGTGGACCAATCCGGAGCGATATTGGTAAATATTTCATATAAAAGCCGAAAAACTCCAATACTTTATCAATTTTTATATATATATATATCTATATATTAATATATATCTATATATTAATTGATAAATTATTGGAGTTTTTCGGCTTTTATATGAAATATTTACCAATATCGCTCCGGATTGGTCCACTCTACTTATAACTAAATATAGCACCTCCCAATTATATTTTGCAGGTAGATATGCAGGTACAGATAAAAATAAACGAATTTATTGTTATCTTACACATCTAACTGCAAATATAATAGGAGTGCATTATCTAAGTTATCAAAAAAATGATATCAAAGTGATGTTTAAATATTCTGTAAACTTAACTTGTTTTTAAATAATATTTAAATTTTCTGAATATATTTCAGGATGTAATTAATGCAACATGTAATTAAATGAACAACTGTATTTATTCTATATAATGACAAAATACTCATAATTTTAAAATATCATTTGCGACTTACATACTGCAATGCATTTTTTTGAATAATGTCATTGCTTAATATGACTGTTTGCTTTTTAGACAAAATATTATTTAATGTTTTTACATATTGATAAACCAATAATAATACAAATGAATTAGATATATTATCTTTAAGTTTGTCTGTGTGTGTACATTCCACAAAATTAATTTTAACATATTTTTTTACATGCAAAATAATTGTTCTAATAAGTTGCTTTTTTATAAACAGTTTAGGTAAAAGGTAATAACATACATTATATACTTCTATTAAGACTTTTATCAAATTAATATTGCAATATAATAAGCTATTTTCAGTTTTGTCATATTCTTTGGTTCTAATAAACTCATGATAATGAGAATCTCTTTTGTCCGCGCTTTGAAAAATATTGTCACTACAAACAGGGCAGTCTTTAAAAACAGGAAAAATATGTTTTGCTACCCATCCACTCACGGCTCTTTTATACTTGGATCCAATGATGAACTTGGCCCTGCAACTGATAAATAATATAATTTAAAATTAAGTAGTAAATTCAATGTGCTATTACGTACCACAATGCCCTTCTCTGTCCTTAAACGATATTGTCTTTGATGGCAGAGCTCTTTCGGCTTGATCGTTTTTAGCAGATAAACGTTTTCTAGGGGAGGCATCGATGTTCATTGTTTCCCAATTATATGTTGTCTTCCAAAACTCAGGCTTATCCACGTTTACAGTGACATCTGCTCCTTCTTCTTCATAATTAATGCCAATCCATGAAGTTGGTACCTCTATGGGATCTATTATTTTCCATCAGTATTACTATACAACAAATGTATATATTTTCAACTTACCAGGCTGATTTAATGTTGGAATCATATGTCCAGTTGTTTTTTCATTAAAATGAGAATTACAAATTCTGTAATTTTGATGAATATAATGGGGTTTCATTAACAACAATTGATTATTTCCAGTTGCACTAACCCACTGTTTGAAAAGATCAGTGTTTTTTATTGGATTAGGAAATCGGTGGAACATCATAAATTTTTCTTTGGTATTGCAACCAAGAACACAACAGTTTCTTGGCATGATTGCTATAAACAAATACATACCTTTAATTTAGAAAAAATACAAACTACTTAAAAGCTTATCAATATACCTACGTAGCAGAAGCACAATGTCTATATTTTATAAGAAAAACCGTAAGAACTATAACAAAACACAAAACTTCAGGGCAATGCACCTACAACGTAAACAGGTAAATATAGACCTTAGGTTATCAATGTATATACCTACGTAAGAACTACAATGTCAATATTTTGTAGAAAAAACCGTAAAAACTATAAGAAAACACAAAACTATAAAACAACGCAACGTAAACACCAGTAAACACACCTAATCTCCTAACATATGACATAACAAATAACAACACCGTTGGTAATGCAGTAACCTATTGTGTATTCGCTAAGTGAGTTTGGTAGTTCAGCGACGCCATCGGTGGTTACCGTTAATTAAATCTGAACAACCAATCAAAATTTGGCAAATAATCAGCCTATTCAGATAATATACCCTGACAAATAACAACACCGTTGGTAATGCAGTAACCTATTGTGTATTCGCTAAGTGAGTTTGGTAGTTCAGCGACGCCATCGGTGGTTACCGTTAATTAAATCTGAACAACCAATCAAAATTTGGCAAATAATCAGCCTATTCAGATAATATACCCTGATCGTATTATATCGTTGTCTTTTTCATTACTGCCAACCCCTGAGTATTAAAGTATCAAATACATTACACTCCTCACAACTACAATAATGTCTATATTTTATACGAAAAGGTTTTGTTTAAGTATGACAATACGTTAAGCACGTATAAAGCGTTTGTACAATATGAAACAAACATGTAAATAATTTACATATCTGTAACTATTATTGTCCATGTACTGTATTGTCCATGTGCATAGTTACAGATATGTAAATTATTTACATGTTTGTTTCATATTGTATATTTTATAAATTTAATTTAACTACTGCCCTCCTTGATCGACTTGAGCGTCTAAGAATCCTAGTACTGGGAGTGGAAATTGTCGCCCCCAGAGGTTCCGTTGTTGGTGTTGCCCTAACTTCTGGTACTTCTTTTGGTATCTCTAGCTGCGTGTTTTCAGAGCCCAGTTCCTTGTGGTCTATTGGGTTCTCTTGCAACGTCGGTGCTGGATCCATAGATAATATACTTCTCTAGATTGGTAACTCCTGTTTGAATTATCGTGCATTAACAGCGCCATTTCAGGTGTAGTATGTAACTACTATTTTACAGCGGGATTTTTGAATTCTAAATGTGCATTATTTTTGTTGGAATTTTTGGTTATTTCTGTTCGAATTTGTGGTTCTAATCAATCGAAGAGCTGCTGCATTTGTATCATTCCATAAAAACGAAAAGCCATCGTTTTTTCTTTAAAGCGCAAATGTTACAGTTCTACCATTGCAAATTCGAACAGATTTTTATAAAATATACTTTCATCAGTAAACGGTATGTATAACTAAAGAGGTAAAAGGATTTGTTGAAGGGAACAATAAAAACAAATTGATATTCTAATTGATCTTATTTATAATATAAAACTATTAAAAATTGCAAGACATATTTACATTATAATATTTACTTGAACAATAAATTGAATCGATTCTGCCTTTACTTGATGTAAATCCATATCAAATGATAAAAACACACAATGTTGTATTAGATTTACACTTTATTTAATAATAATAATGACTATATAACAGCTGTTTCATCCGAAGAAACCGTTGTACGGTGAAACAGCTGTTATATAGTCATTATTATTATTAAATAAAGTGTAAATCTAATACAACATTGTGTGTTTTTATCATTTGAACAATAAACATATACAAATCTACCAATTCTGTAATATTGAATATTCTAGTGATATATATATATATATAAAGATATTGTATAGTTCTATTTTCTATTCCCTTGATAATGGCAGTAATGTCAAAACTATAGTCGGATAAAAGCAAAAAAGTAGTTGTATTTTATGTTATACGAGTCTCTTTAACATTTTAATTTTTTTATATTTTGTTTTATATTGAACATACCTCTTTTGAGCCAGTTTTGCAATTGGATTCAGAATATTACTCTTGTAATATTTCTTATAGTCTAATCCTTTCAAACTTTTATTTATATTTCTTATCCATGTATGTATAAAAAAAATTACAATACGTATTAAAAAAATATCTTTTAAATTATGCTTGTTGCATAGACTTTCATCTATTTGTATATGTTTTTGCAACATTGAAATACAATAATTTTTAATGTTTCGTTTGTGACATATTTTGGGAAGTATAACATGCAAAATACCAATGCATTCCGAGAAATTAATTAAAAAAGCACTATTTAGGCGAAATAATTTGTTACGGCTATATTCTTTGACTTCTATCAAAAAATGTTCTGGCTTACATGCCTCTTCATTTTTTTAAAAAAGTTGCACATTCTAAGAAATTTGAAGTAATTTTTCGAATACTACGCATTACATAGCCAGCAATGTAGGAATGTACAGCTTGTATTCGAATACGGTTTCTGAGATCTAAATATATAAGAAATATTGATTACATATGTGAGCTAAATATTATAAAAATTAAAGACAAAACATATCTGATGCTATTCTTACAAAAAAAAACATGGAACAATCAGAAGTATATTAAAATAATTACCTTTCCTAGATTTAGGTGTTTTCACATTTCGAAAAGACAGTGAGGTAATACTTTGCTTAGTGGGTGTAGTTGGAAAGTTTGACATAGTACCAATTGATACTGCAGATTCTGTAACACATAATTTATTGATATACAAGTTAAAACGTGGGATTTCTTAAGTAGATACCTTCTTGTGCTTGAACAATATTAGAAGGGCCTGCTTCGCTGTTTTCATTCTCAATGGTTGTAATTGTTGTCCGATATTTTAATAATGAGTTTTGTAATGTGGGAGTTTTGCAAAAAACCTATAATAATTCATTGTAAAGCACATATAATATATAAATAAGGCTATTTATGATTTACCAGGAAGTAAGACTGATGGTATACTTCTTGCCTTAAGGTCTTTTCATCCAGTTTTGTGAGTAATGCGTACACGGGAGAAATTACTAAAATGAATATCGCAAATTCCGTAATTCCTGTTGACATTAATTGGGTCAATGTTTAACAATTTCTTATTGCCAATTCTGCCAATCCAACAATTGTACAACTATAAAGAAAATGGTATATTACATAGTGTATGACTAAATAAACACGTTATTACACAATTATTCACAAAGCGATAGCAAGTATTTAATTGTTTACTAACCTCTTCATCCAAGTGAGGAAACCGATGCATTTTATAGTCTTTATTTGTATTCTTACAATTTGGTACACAACACTTAAACACCATTTTTTTAAAGTTAAATTACAGCCTTAACTGAACTTAATTACGCAAAACCTGCAAAAACAAATGCAATCTATGAATGCAATGAAATATTTATTGTTTACATATATATATATATCTAAATATATGATACAACTAGCGCCAAATCAGGTGTAGTATTGAACTAAAACAAAGTCCGACCTTGGGAATTTAACATTATCCCCCATGGCTGGATCATCGCGTGTTAGTAGAATATTTCATTAGGCAACGCAGGAAATTTACTTCAAGCATGCGTGTTGTGACCGAAGAATAAACAGTTAACAGCGTCGAAGTAAACATAAGCTTTTATATTTGTGTATAAGGTTATTACAATAAATAGCAGTTATTATGGCAGATTTGGGTTTAGTTGATGTAAACCAGGAAATAAACGAAGTCGAAGAAGCGGATTTTGCATTACAAAGAAATCCAAAAATATATTTGGAAAGAACAAATCCATTACTCACTTATGATAATACAAAATTTAGACGAAAATATCGAATGAACAAGCGGGTAGCAGAATTCATTATCAATTTGATTAGGGATGATATAACAACAAATGCAAGAAATAACCATGGCTGCCCAATTAGTGCAGAAATTCAAATGCTTGCTACTATAAGGTATCTAGCTAAAGGAGCTTATGGTGATGATATTTGTATGTATATAAATGATTAAATATAAATTTGTGTACATAATGAAACAATTTTAGCTGAACTACATGGTATTTCTCAACCTGCATTAAGTATCATAATTAAGCGTGTAGTAGAGGCTTTAGCTGGACATAGGGCAAGATTTATAAAATTTCCTGAAAACGAAGAGTTGCGGAGAACAAAGAGAAATTTCTTCACTATTGCAGAGTGCCCAAATGTTGTCGGGGTAATTGATTGTACCCATGTGAAAATAAAAAACCCAGGTGGAGATAATCCTCTGCTATATATATTTAAATCGCAAAGGATTTTATTCAGTAAATGTACAGGTATGTATTGATTTCAGTATTTAGACTGACTTTTAAGTAAATATTTAATTAAAGGTTGTAAGTGATGCAAAGTTTCGTGTAACTGATATTGTGGCCAGATGGAGAGGGAGCACACACGACTCAAGAATATGGAATGAATCTTCATTAAAGAGAAGAATTAGGGAAGTTGATGGAGTTTTATTGGGCGATAATGGTTACACATGTTCACGACATTTATTTACTAAAACCACACTACTACCACAAATGCTCAAACCAGATATAACCGTGCACATATACGAACAAGAAACATTATTGAACGCGTATTTGGTCTGATGAAAAATAAATTTAGATGCTTCTTCAATGGATTAAATTTGCAATTGGAAACAACAAAGGCCGCTATAGTTGCAATAGCAATTATTCACAATATCATTATAAATGACCAATTAGAAAATGAAGGTAATTATCCTATTTTTTATTCGAAATTTATATAAACTTAGTAATATTCTATTTAGATAACCAAGATGAAGAAGAAGATGACGACGAAGAAGCAGCCGCAGAGGATAATGACGTGGAAAATCATATAGAAGAAGAAAACAGGCAGGGAAATATCTATCGTAACCATTATATTGAACAACATTTTAATTGATTAAAAGGATATTTAGAGATTATTATAAGATTTTGTAAACTGCAAGTATAAGTGTCAGTAAAATTTAAAGAATTGATTGCATTTGTTCTGTTATTGACTGTTTCAAAATTGTAATAATACCTGGTGATCTAGTTTAAATAAAATATAGCTGATATTTTTAATAAATGAGTATTTTAATTAAATATATCTAAATGTTACGTTAATTCAATTCTTTGTAGGTCAGATATTTTGTTGGAATAGTACAATCTAGTATAAATTGCTACTTCATTTGTATACTTACTGAATAACTTTTTTATACTTGTGATCGAACGTAATTATAAAGGACTTTCAAAATAATTAATAAAACACAAACATAATATTAGTATACTTTTATTTGCTTAAGTTTAACATGGACCAGTTTAACAAATATATTTCCAAAAACAATACTATATAAAATAACAATTCTTCAAAACTGTCTGCTCCCCAGAAATTGCGGACATCTGAAGATTAACTTACTTTAGTAAATTTATTGTAATAACTAATTTACAAATTAAAGCAACAAGTAAGTAGATACGTTACCTCAGAGTTTGTCCTACCCTTTGAAAAACTATGCATCCCACTACTCCCAGCTGTACTTGTCAACTGTAAATAAAGGAGTTAATAATACCAATCAAATAAAAGTAGTGGATGCGTTACCTCTGAAATAATCCTACTCCTACAAAAATTACTTTTTATTGAATTTGAATTCGATTCTACAAATTCCAATTCTGTAGAAGGCAGTGGTTGTCTTCCTTCCAGTGTGTCTTCTGTTATGATCTGTAGGTTTTTGTGTTTGTATATTTTAATGTAAAGATTATATTATACTTACACTATTAATGTTATTTGAACATGAAGGTATACTGACATCCAGTTCTCTATCAGGGGTTGTTGTTATTATTAAAGACTCAACAGGAACCTGAAATTGTATGTTAGTGTCGCTTCCATAGTAAACATTTTAGAATTTACATTGAATGGTGCATCACTATCGAAAGGTGATGTATCCTCTATGAAATCTTGCGGAACAAGGGTTTGAATATCCCAATCCATATCCGTGGGCTCGGTAGGTGGAGGTCCCCCTCCTGTTTCACTTGACTGCTTCTTATATAAAGAAATATTTCTCTTTGCAGTCAATTTAATTCGCAACCACTGTTCACGAATGCGTTTTATGTCCCTTGTATAGCCTATCAAGAGAAATTTAATTAGCTGTTGAATTTTTTTTATATACTTATTGCTTTCCTTATGCCAACCGTTCACTTTGTTTATAAGACGATGTAAAATATAGTGTTTGTAGAAAGCAACAAATAATAAAGCAATATGAAGTGCAATTTTTTAACATACAAATCTAACAATCTATTACTTCGTATCGGACACCATGAAAACCCAACCAAAATATACATTTTCATTATGTGAAACCAACACCTAACAAAATATGTTATACATACTTGAAATTTCTTTGGGGCTAAAGACCACGACTATACAATGCACCGGAAATTGATAAAACTTTCAGAATCATTGAAGGACCTCAAAAGAACTTATTTACGATGTAAACTAATGGGGGGTAACGTACCCTTAGGCCAAAAAAAACAAACCTCACATTTTGTATAATTTTAATACGCACAGAACACGTCAAAATACCGGATAATCGTATTATTTTTGTGTGCTAATGTTTATCTGAAATATAACTTTTAACTATTTATGCTATAACAATCTTCGTTTTGTTTAAATAATCTCGTAAAACGATGTTAAATATTGTTGTTTTTAGGGTCCATTTTCGCATAAAAATTGAGATTGTCAAAAACGTTTTCAAATCCAGGCTGCCAACTTAAACATTCACAAATCAATATTACTGTTATGGTACCAATCTATATTAATTAAATTTTTCTCTACGTCAATTGTAAAAAAAAAAACCTAGAGCCAGAGGCCACGAGTGAACCAAAGCGACGCCATGAACAGTAAACCTGTTTGGGCGTTTTGGAAGCAGGTTTACTGTCCATGGCGTCGCTTTGATTCACTCGTGGCCTCTGGCCGTTTTTTTTTTTTTTTTATAATTGACGTAGAGAAAAAATTATTTGATATAGATTGATACCATAACAGTAATATTTATTTGTGAATGTTTAAGTTGGCAGCCTGGATTTCAAAACGTTTCTGAAAATGTCAATTTTTATGCGAAAATGGACCGTAAAAACAACAATATTTAACATCGTTTCACGAGATTATTTAAACAAAACGAAGATTGGTATAGCATAAATAGTTTAAAGCGATATTTTCTTTGAACAGTAGCACACACAACTTACACGATTATCCTGTATTTGACGTGTTCTGGACGTATTAAAATTATACAAAATGTGAGGTTAGTTTTTTTTTTTTATTTTGGCCTAAGGGTATGTTACCCCCCATTAGTTTACATCGTTAATAAGTTCTTTTGAGGTCCTTCAATGATTCTGAAAGTTTTATCAATTTCCGGTGCATTGTATAGTCGTGTTCTTTAGCCAGGTTATGTTATTTGACATTTAGTTTTGTGATAAATAAGGAATATACAATGTCTTCCAAAACTAGAAAATAATTCTAATTAGATTGAGCTTCAGAACATATTGTACTGCCAGCATTGTTATAATTAATTAATGTTTGGATCAATAATAGTAACAATTATTTTAAATTTATTTCTTAGTTATAGTGAAGCAATAGATAGAATTGAAAATATTCAAAAGGAAATTAAGATATGCATGATGTCCAGGATGACAAGTCAATGAATTTCATGTTAGTAAAGTAACTTCGTAAGGGACGGTAGTAGATTATATCATATGAACCATAAACTTTTTATTCAAAGTTAGCCATGAAAAAATCAATCATGTCTTAGATTGATGCTATTCACTAATTTATATGTCCTTCCACTATTTGCCATTATATTTATGAAAAAAATTCCCTAATTTAGTATTTGCCAAATATAGCACGTTACTAATTAGTTGTTTTTTGACTTGTTCTATTTATTTTATTATTTACATATTGCAAATTAAAAGATTATTTAAAGAAAAAAATCAAATTAAATTTATTAAATTTCATTAAATAATATTTGTTATATGGCTAGCCAAATTTCTACAAAGTGTAATTCTTTTCTTAAAAAAATTTATCACATTTTGAAGAATCCAAGGTTCATTATTAATTTCTTCTTATTAGTGATATTTTGTTGTAGATTACTTAGATCTAGTAAAAATTGAGTTTTTTAAGTATGGTCATAAAAAAATCACAGCGTTAAATCTTTACAGTGGCCATATTACTTCTGTATTTAAACTAATGATGCGTATCTTCACAAAATTCTAAATCAATATTATCATTGATAGTATGTCCTGAGCTCCATCTTGCTGAAAATTACCACATCATCGTACAACATATTTATTAATGGTAGTAAAATTTCTAAACGATATCGGCCTGCATTTGCGTTCCTTCAAAAAAATAGGGGTCCAATAATTGACTAATAGCTGCTTAAACTCCATTTTTTTTGTTGATGCAATGAGAGTTTCTAGAAAAAAGTTCTTTGGCCATCGTGTTAAGAGTTGACAAAGCAGGGTGGTGGAATCAGAAATCATCAGTAAACATGATTATTACCATGGCCTCAGCATTATCACTGAAATTATCAATAAATTGTTCACAAAATAGGATATAACTACAAGAAGTTTTCATGGGTCACTTGAAAATGATATGTAAGTGTAGATCATTAATTAAGGATACGACTAGTAGTACTGTAAGAAAGATATACTTCTTGCTATAAGTATTGCACAGAAATCCGTCGACGTTTCTCAATTCCTTGCTTCTTCACTTCAAACAGTGATTTAATTTCTAACCGTTCGTCTATCACTACTTCACACTTCCTATTTTCATAAATAATTACGTAAAACGCAGAATGGATAGCTTCATCCGAAAATCTTCATATGCGTCTCTTAACATATAAACCCATTCACCATTTAATTATCTATAATTTCTTAAATAAATTTCAACCATATATCCTTTTTGTTCAATTAATACGAAAGGAATTATTTACCGATAAGTTTCCAGAAATACTTGAAAATTATTCCCAACTTGTCAATTTAATTTATAAAAGACATGACAGCTATATCTGTCATTCATAAAACATAACAAGAATTCGACTCTTACGGTGCGTCTTAGCGAACTTGTTTGCATAGCTCGTTTAGCTCAGCTCGACTATGGAATAAACAATTAGCCAATCGTATCGCGCGAAGTAACCACATGTTCAGGTAGCACAGCACGGCGACAAAACTTGGTTAATTCCAATTTTTATAGCCGAACGAGATGAGCGATCACTTCAACTGTCAAATTAAATTTGTCAAACTTCACCTGATTTTTTAAGATTGTGGACCGTTTTTTTGTTGTTTTTTATTCATTGACAAATAAATCGGGTCATCCTATAAGAATTAAAAAATTATTCCTTGTCCTGAAGGCGCATTTCTAAACTTAAATTGTGAGATGCACCATTAATTTGTCTCTTTGTAATAAAAGTCTAGTATGGTTTTGCATTTTCAGCAATTTACAGTAAAGATAACAATAAATTAAAATTTTTCTCCGTTGTTGATCCATCACAAACCAAGTTGGAAAGAATTTTTGGTGGTAACGAGTGTCCGTAAATGATTGAAGCTGACAGGTACTGTCAAATTTTTGGTTAAGTTTGTAACACTACATTTGATTGCGATCGCTAATTAACATTAGCGTCCCACGCAGTACTTACTTTCAGCATAATGATTAAAATTGTTTCTTAAAATCAAGTACAATATGCTTACTTTTGGAAAAGTTTTTTGCTCATTAACATTATTTAAAAAAATAATTGTAAAATCATAACTATAAATTCATTACAATGACAAAAATACAAACATTCTTTATTAGTAATTTTTGCAATTACAAAAAATGTTGGAAATGTTGACCTTGCTGCTGCAGACATAAATTAACTCTTCGTTTCGTATTTTCGAAAACATTTTTGAGTTGTTGTTGTGTAATCACTTGAATCTCGTTTTCAATTGCTTGCATTAATTCATCTAAATTATGTAACCTATTTTTATAAATGTTATCTTTAATCTTTCCGAACATAAAATAATCTTGAGGGGTCAAGTCTGGTGACTTTGGTGGCCATCTACCTTGGCTAATAAGACGATCGTCATAGAATTCTCTTAAAAAGATCAATGTCGCTTGCACAGTATGGGCTGGAGCATTATCTTGCTGAAAAAATCCACTTTCCAACTCGTCATCATGGAGTTGGTCCACAAATTGTTGTAATATATCTATAACGTGCAGCATTGATCGTATCATGGAAAAATATCGGTCCTATTATTCTACGACGTGATATTGCTGCCCAAATGCCAACTTTTATAGGGTGTAGTTCATTTTCAATAAAGGTATGTGGGTTTTCTGTTGCCCATGTTCTATACTTTTGAGAATTTACATAACCGGATAAGTGAAACCAAGCTTCATCCGTAAAAAAGGTTAGATCTAATACTTCATTATTGTTTATGTTTTCATTAAACCATTTACAATAAGTTATTCTTGATTTAAAGTCAATGGGATATAATCGATGGACTACGGAAACCTTATATGGATGCATATGGAGGCTCTTTTTTAAAGCTTTTGAGCAAGATGTTTTGCTAAATCCTAGAAAGAATGAAGTTAAACCTATTTCTCAGTACATTTTTATATTATTACCTGTCTGTGCTGATAACTTTCGCAATGACTTTTTTGGACTATCTTCAATACGTTGCTGAATATCATCAACAACCGCTTGAGTAAGAAGTGAAGATCTTCCAGTTGATTTTCCCGTACAAATACAATGCTTTGTTTCAAAGCGATCCAAAACTCTTCGCTTATGTTGAACAAAGACATCATACGGAATATTTGCATCAGGAAACGCTTCATTAAACTGCGCTATGCATGATTCTACAGAATAAGTCCAGCTTCCATCAGGATTGTGTGTGGCACTCCGAAAATGGGCCATTAAAATGAAAGCGTTTTGCTCCGCCGTAAAGACCATGGCAATATCGTTAATAAAATCTGAAACACATATTTAAACATAGCCTCGCTGGAATTTAATATCGAATGTTACTTACGCAAATTTTACTAAATTGAAATATTGTTGGGGGTAATTTGCCTCACAACATTATATATATATATAAACTACTCAAAAATGAATAGGGAATTAGATCTTTTTTTAACAGATCTAATTAATTCGATTAAATTTAACGTATTTTCTCAAACTATAGATAAATTAGAAGGCCCACAGTCGTTTTCGGACATTTTATTTGGTAAATGTCTTTTCTGTGTGATAAAATATTGAATCTTGTATTTTAACCTTAAATTAATTTAGAATACAAAATTATAAAAATCGCATTTTTTGACAAGTATTATTCATTTTAAACGTCAGTTCACATTTTCACGATGCCAAGACGTCATTTAAATAAAGAAACTTTTGATTTAATTGCGTTATTGCATCAGCGAGGGCAATCTGGAGCAGAAATTGCCGCAATTTTTAATGTGTCTACAAGTGTTGTTAGTAGGGCTCTAACAAGATTCCATCAGATAGGATCTGCAAGGAGAAGACCCGGTAGTGAATCTGAGAGGAAAACAAATCAGAGACAAGACCGCTACATACGAATTCAGACAAGGATGAATCCGTTTAGAAGTGCTGTATGGTTGCAAACACAGTTACGTGCCGCCACTGGAGTTAGAGTTTCGGATCAAACCATCAGAAACCGTCTGAGGGAAATGGATCTTCATAGCTGCAGGCCTGTGAGACGCCCAAAATTAACTAATGCCAATAGAATGGCTAGAAGAACTTGGGTTAACCAACGACTAGCAGAAAATTTTCAATAGGAGCATGGTTTATACACCGATGAATCCAGATTCTGCTTATTTAGTGATAATCGTAGAGTAAGGGTCTGGAGAACTCGAAGAGACCGTTATAGACGCGAGTTTACAAAAGCTGTGGTGTCTTTTGGCGGCGGTGGTATCATGGTGTGGGCGGGCATTAGTTTGAATGGACGTACGAACCTCCATCTCTTTGAAAACAATGTCAATTGACAAATATACAGAGATGACATTATTCAGCAATATGTGGCCGACTTTCGTGAGGCTGTGGATGAAAACATGGTTTTTATTGATGATAATGCAAGACCTCATCGTGCACAAATTGTAATGCAAGCAATAAATGGCCTCCATATTAACCATCTACCTTTACCACCAACGTCTCCCGACTTGAATCCAATTGAGCACATTTGGGACAGACTTCAAGAACAGCTCAACGAACATAATCCACCCCCAGTTAACGTGCAACACTTGCGGGAAATTTTACCGCTGTGTTGGAGAAGAGTGTCACAAGAACACATTAATAATTGCATTATAAGTATGCCCCGAAGATGTACAGCTGTGAGAGATGTCCGTGGCCATTATACACGATTTTAGAATTAATTGTTACAGAAAAATGTTTATTTTAGCTATTGTTAAAAATGTTGCTTATTTCATTTTTGATAATTTCTTAGTAATCTAACGATTTTTTTGAATAAATATACTTGAAAATTTTAAATTGTTGTGTACAATTATGTATCTAATATAATACACTACAAATATTTACCCATACTATCTAAAAAATACAGAAAAGTAAAAATTCCTTATTCATTTTTGAGTAGTTTAGTTCATCAAACTAGATGTGCCCAACAGAGAATATATCAATTTTTACTACCAAAACGTTAGAGGTTTACGTGATAAAGCTTATATCTTATATAAATCCAGTTTTTCGTCACCATATGACATGATGTTACTTTCGGAAACTTGGTTGTGTGATTCAGTCTATATACCTATAATGAACTTTTTTCTTCATCTTACAATATCATATGTTGTGACAGAGATGTACAAACTACTGGTAGATCTATTGGTGGTGGTGTACTTATTGCTTTTTGTAAAGAAATTAAATATAATGGATGTGTCTTCCCTTAGATCAGCGGTTCCTTTGATTGTTTTAATATGTAACTGCGAAAATATTGGGTTTTCATATTTTCTTGTATTAGTTTATATCCTACCGAATTTAAGCTGCGCAGGCTTTGAACTATTTCTCGACATGCTAGAAATCATTATTACTGGGAAAAATATTTTACTTGTAGGATATTTTAATATTCCGAATTTTGGAAAACCTGGTGTTGCGTCTGATGCGAATCTAGAGCTTCTGTTTTCATTTATGGTATCTATAAACCTAACGCAGTTCAACGATATTACCAATGTAAATGATCGACTGTTGGACGTGATACTATCGAACATGGACTGTGAAGTTGATGTTGGACATGATTCTGACTCCCTTGTTGTTGAAGACAGACATCATCCTGCATTATGGTTTGATGTATGTATCTCGTGCTCGTCCATTTCTCTCAAACAACCACATATAAGTTTAGAAAGGCTATTTTCATAAAATTGTATTCTGATCTACTCCAAACTGACTAGTCTTGATGTTAACGAGTGTCTTGTTGCTTTTTATGACAAACTTTATTCTGTTTTCAACCCTTCTGTTCCTGTGCAAAGATCTTCCTCAAATGAAACTTATCCTCCGTGGTTTACTAAGAACATAAAGAAATATCTTCTGTTGAAGCGTCACTATCATAGGAAGTGGAAATCTACTGGTAATGATTATTACAAATCAGAATTTCAGAGAATACGAAGAATTACTACAACGGAAATTTCTAGAAGCTATACATGCTATACACAAGACATAGAAGAAAAAATTATTAATGATCCGTCTCAATTCTGGACTTTTGTTAATTCAAAACGTAACATATCTAGAATTCTGAAGAATATGGTACATAATTCATATGTGAATAACACACACACACACATACACCGACACATACACGGACACACACACATACACCGATACACACACACTTACAATAAGAGACGCCAACATAGAACACACATGATTTGTACTTACTTCATATTCATTAAAGATTACTGTGTTAATTATCAATTGTGTTTAGTTATGACTAAGTAGTAAATAGCCATCCATCTCGTAAACATAACATACTGGCGACGAGGATAAACAGTGAATACAGTGAAATAACAAAAAACATAACCTCAAGAAAATGGATAAGGATCAATTTGCTAAATTTTTAGAAATACAAGTCCAACAACAGCAACAAATTTCACAATTATTTCAAGCTCTGACATTAACGCATAGTTCAAATGTAACACAAAGTGATAACAGTGAGTATGAAGTAAAAAACATAAAAAACTTTAAATGTGAGAAATACGATACAAACACAGCTGCAGAAACATTTGTAGATTTTTTCGAAGCACAATGTAGAATGTGGGGCCTAGAAAACAAAACAGGTAATATAAATTACTTAAACGCTAAACGTGAATTATTTTTATCGTGCTTGAAACCGGATACGTATAAAGAATTAAAAATTGCTTTTGCTAACAGTGAAATCAGTTTTGAACAACAAACGTATAAAGACATCTCTAAGAAATTCCTAAATTTATTTCAAATCAAAACAACAAGATTTAAAGCTTTAACGAACTTTTGGAACTGTACGCGATTCAAAAACCAAACATTTGAAAATTATGCAAATAAATTAAAAGAAATAGCTCAATATTGTGGGTATGAAGGTGAAATAATGGACAGACAATTACGCGATCGATTTGCAACGGGATTAAATCATAAACGACTCGAAATAGAACTTAAACAAAAGTGGCCCGATTTAAAAACAATAATAGACAATAAAGATTGTGAAGTAACATTCACACAAGTGTTTGAGGTAGCTCAGGCACGCGAAGCCGCGGAAAAAGACTACAACGATGAAAACAATGATGGTGTTAACAAAATTAAAACAAGAAACGTTTACGGAAATAATAAAAAACCAAAATTTGCAAACAACAATAAATTTATTATAAGTAGTAAACATTGCATGCGATGCGGAAAATTTGAACATTTAAATAACAAGTGTACAGCATACAATCACATTTGCAAAGAATGCATTTTAAAAGGACATTTTGAAAAATTGTGTATAAAAACAGGTAAAGCTCAAATAAAACAATTTAACAAAGGTAATCGATTTCAATCAAAAAACAAAACAACAAATCGTAAAATTCATAAAATGAAGAGCGATGATTCAGATATTGATAGTGAATACGAAGATATATTCAAAACATCCGCTACGTCACGAAGTAAGAAAATTAATGGATTGGGATTCAGGAGCATCTCATTCTATAATTAACAACGAAATGTGGGAAAAGATAGGTAAACCAAAACTAACAAAACCTCCAAAACTAAAAGCATATGGTGATTTTAAACTTAACCCAAGGGGGAAGACAGAAGTCAACGTCACGATAGGAAAAGTTACCAAACGGCTTTCTGTAGTTATCATAGAGGAAGCAGATCCAATGTTATTCGGATTAAGTTGGAGCGAGGCTTTTAACATGCCTTTTCCAGAACACGTATATTCAGTACAGTCAACAGCTCAAGTACATAATAAACCACAGACGTCAAATAAAAACCAACTGGAACAAATAATTAAGGATAATGCGGAATTATTTGACAAGTCGCTGGGAAAAGTCAAGAATTACAAAGTAAAGTTACATATTAAAGAAAATTCAAAACCAGTTCACATCTCAGCAAGACCTATCAAGTTTGGAATTCAAAAGAACGTCGAAGCAGAACTAGATCGTTTAGTTAAAGAAGAAATTCTATCTACAGTCGATCCTAATGAAACACCAATAGAATGGACAACGCCTACAGTTAATGTACCGAAGAAAAACGGAGGCATACGAATTTGTGGTGATTTTCGTACAACATTAAACCCTGCTTTAATTACTGAGAAACATCCAGTACCTCTTTTTGATCAGTTAAGAAGACAACTGGCCAATGGATTAAGTTACTCAAAGATTGATCTGAAGGACGCATATCTACAGTTTGAAATAGATGAAGCATCACGCAAGTATCTAGTAATTTCAACGCACAAAGGTTACTTTAGATATAATCGCCTACCTTTTGGTATCGCGACATCGCCATCGATTTTCTGTCGATACATAGAAAAGCTTTTAAACGGAATCGACAACGTCGCAGTGTATTTCGATGACATTGCTATAACAGGCACAACAGATGAAAAACATTTAGAAAGTCTTAAGGAAGTATTTAAAAGGTTACGCGAAGCTGGAATGCGCATACAATTAGACAAATGCACATTTATGAAGCCTACGATTGAATACTTAGGACATGAGATTAGTAAAGATGGAATCACACCGTCGCATACAAAACTGGAAGCCATTGAAAATGCACCAACACCTACAAACATTACAGATAAATCGTTTTTAGGACTAGTAAATTTTTACGAACGATTCATTCCTAATTTACATAGCATGTGTGCAGACCTACATAAATTAACTCGAAAAAACACTAGATGGAGTTGGAAACGCAAAGAAAATAGCATATTCAAACAAGTTAAAGAAACCATAATTAATGCAAACGCTCTTGTACCGTACGATGGGAACAAGCCATTATACCTCGCTTGTGACGCTAGTGAAAAAGGAGTAGGAGCAGTGCTCTTCCACGTAAATGAAAATGGTGAAGAACAGCCAATAGCTTTTGCGTCTAGAAAATTAAATGATGCGGAAGAACAATATTCTGTAATTGACAGAGAAGCACTTGCCATATTTTTTGCAGTTAAGAAATTTGATCAGTACTTACGAGGAAACGAGTTTACGTTATTAACAGACCATAAACCATTAGAACATTTATTTGGACCTAAACGCACGTTACCAAAATTAGTCAATAATCGGTTGACCAGATGGGCACTCTACATAGGTGAGTACAATTATAACATAATGTACCGACCTGGAAAAACAAATATCATTGCTGATTTTCTATCACGTTTTCCTAACCGAAAAGAAATTTTAAGCCACGCAGAACAACGTATATTAAAGGTTTATGACGATTGCTACAACACGAAACTGGACGACATGGATTTAACAGAACAACTATTACGTAGACGAACAATCACTGACAAACTGTTGAACAACGTGAAACAATTAGTACAGCCACGTTCTTGGAATCAAAGCATTACAAAAGATCTTCAACCTTTCTATGCGAAACGTGACGAAATCTCTATTGAAAATGGTATATTGATGAGGCAAGGAAGAATCATCATTCCAATTACATTAAGAAAACATATACTGAGACTATTACATGATGGACACCCAGGCATTGTGGCCATGCGCGCATTAGCACGATTTTATATCTGGTGGCCATGTATGGATACTGATATTGAGAATTATATCAAGGATTGCAGAAACTGTCAAAACTATCGACAGCAACAACCAGAATTACCAACCTATTCGTGGTCTATACCTGAAAACATATGGGAGAGATTACACATAGATTTCGCAGGACCATTTGAGGGAAAATACTGGTTAGTTGTGGTGGATGCACTATCGAAGTGGGCTGATGTGAAACCAATGACGACAATTACTACACAAACCTTGTGTAACGCATTGGACGAACTATTCGTGAATTTTGGACTGCCACGAATTATAGTTTCTGACAATGGACGACAATTTACATCAGAAGAGTTCAGACGGTATTGTACAAAGAAAAATATTAAACATATTACATCGTCACCGTACCATCCTAAAACAAATGGACTAGCTGAACGTTTTGTACGAACATTTAAACTTCGAATGAAGGCGAGTAGAAACGACAATCAAACAGCAATTCAACGCTTAAGAAACTTTTTATTCAACTATCGTAATACACCCCATAGCACAACTCACAAATGTCCCAATGAAATGATTTTTGGACATCGATTGCGATCAGTATTGGATAATCTGAAACCAAATATAAGAGAAACATTGAAATACAAAAATCTAAAATATGAGATAGAACATGAAGGATATCGTAATAGACAATTTCAACAAAATGATAATGTGTATGTTCGGACCAACCTAGAAAAAGAGTGGTCTCCCGCAAAAATTACCGAACGAACAAACAAATATTCATACAAACTTATTACGAATGATGGAGTAGAAAGAAGACGTCATGCTGACCACATTCGCAGTCGTAACGATGACTTACCATTTATTGAACAACCAATTGAAGTTAGCACACCAGAAGTGACAACACTTAATCATGAATCAAAAAAGAGTGATATTCCTAACACCCAAAACCATCCATCAGAAGAAGAAACGTTAGTTCCTATACCTAACCCAAATCCTATCAGACAATATCATAATGTAGACATCAACATTCCTTCCACAAGTCATACTTTCCACAATACAACATCCGAACCAGAGGCGATTCAAGTTCGTCGAAGCACCCGCAACCGGAAAATTCCAAGCCGTTACTTAGAGGAGTGAAATTTCTCTTAAGGCCGGAGGAAATGAAGAATATGGTACATAATTCATATGTGAATAACACACACACACATACACCGACACATACACGGACACACACACACATACACCGACACACACACACTTACAATAAGAGACGCCAACATAGAACACACATGATTTGTACTTACTTCATATTCATTAAAGATTACTGTGTTAATTATCAATTGTGTTTAGTTATGACTAAGTAGTAAATAGCCATCCATCTCGTAAACATAACAAATTCCAAGTAATTTACATTTTAATAATCAGAAGTATTCCGAACCACAAGCCATTGTTGACGTCTTCGCATCTACATTTGGAGAATTTTATCTTCCTAAAAACTCCGATGATGCGTCACGTGAGTACGATAATATTAGTAGTTATCCACTTATCGCCGTTCCTGTGTTACACAGCATGACCCACTCTCCAAACTCTTCAATTTATGCATTAAAACATATTCATTCCCACAAGCATGGAAAATCGCTACAATTTTTCCTGTATTTAAAAAGGGTGATAACACTGACATCTCTAATTATAGGCCAATATCTATTATTTTTGTTTTTGCGAAAATCTTTGAATCCGTTCTGCACAAAATCATCTCGTACAAATGTCTGCCCTTTATTTCTCCCCCACATCATGGATTTGTGAAAAATCGCTCGAATCTAACAAACTTGTGCTGCATAACCCAAGATTAGCCGAAGCTTTAGACGATGCTAGTCAATTATATGTTATTTATACGGACTTCAGTCGCGCATTTGATATCATCGACCATATTTTACTCTTACAACTGTCAGTTTTTGGGTTTAACGATACCCTACTCAGGTTTATGAAGTCATATTTGATGGATAGAGCGAACTATGTTACCTACAACGGCTATAAATCAAGATTTTTCTACTTGACTTCTGGAGTTCCTCAAGGTTCCAACTTAGGCCCGCTTATGTTTAATATATTTATTAATGACCTAATAGCATCACTTGACTGCAATGTATTGGGTTATGCAGATGACCTTAAAATATATCACACCATTACAAACATAACTGATGTGGATTTTTTGCAAAAGAACTTGGGTACTGTCCACAGCTGGTGTCGCATGAATCAATTTAATTTAAACATTTCAAAATGTTGTGTTGTAACTTTCACAAAGAAAATAAATTACACAAACTCTCTTTATTACGTTTATAACACTGTTATAGAGAGAAACGAAGCTCTACAAGGGATCTTGGTGTTACATTCGACACTAAGTTGACCTTCAACGATCATCTCTCAAACATCACTAGATCTGCTGTTAAGTCTCTAGGTTTTATTATCAGAATGTCCCGAAATTTCACTAATGTTGGTACCATTAAATCTCTATATTTCGCATATGTCATCAGTAAGTTGGAATATGCGTCGTACCATTTGATACCCAATCTATGATATATACGTAAATCAAATTGAACGCGTTCAGCGTAAATTTTTGAAGTACTTGGGTTAAGGCTGGATGGGGTCTATCCAGAACGCAATACAGACTACGAGGATTTGCTTGCAACGCATGGATTGGAATTGCTAGTGGTGCGAAGACAAAGGAAGAGCGCATTATTGATGGCGAATCTCCTGAATAACCGGATGGACACAGCATCGCTGTTAGCTCGAGTGAATATACTGGTACCACGCATTGCTGCTCGACGCTCCCCATCTTTTGTGTTTTCAATATCAGGGACTAATATACAGTGTGGCCCAAAAGTCGCGCAACCGAATGAAAAAAAAAGAAATGAAATTGTGTAGTACAAATACAAAATTTATTCTATAATAAAAATAATTCAAATATGTTTGAACAAAAACTGACTCTTTGGGATCACAGCTTATGTTCGAAGTGTCCTCCACCTTCTTCAATGCATCTCAGACATCGCTTTTTAACCGCGTTACAAATGCGCCGAAGTAATTGTTTGTCATCATTGAGTTTGGGGACTTCTTCGGTTATAACATTTTTCATGGTCTCAATATCCGGCAACCTTATCCTTTAAAATACCCCAAACAGCGAAATCTAGTGGGGTTACGTCCGGAGATCTCGGAGGCCATTCGACTTGACCTCTTCTTCCAATCCATCCGGGGAAAAATTCATCGAGAAATTCGCGAACAATTAAAGCGTAATGTGCTGGAGCACCATCTTGTTGAAGAGTTAAACATTGACCAGCAAACACTGGGTTATTGGCAAGTTCTTCACGTAGTTCCATCAACAAATCGAGGTATGCAACACCTGTTACAGTATTGTCGAAGAAATAGGGGCCGACGATTCCGAAGGCGCAAACACCAAGCCATACTGTTACTCCAGGCACGTTTAATTCTTCTTGAATGGTGATATGCGGCTTTTCAGTGGACCAGTACACACAATTGTGTCTATTGATGCGCCCATTTAATTTAAATTGAGCTACGTCCGACCACAAAATTGTTTTGAAGAAATTTTGAAAGGCTTCACATTGAATGACATACCATTCTGCGAACTGTAGCCGACGATCCGGATCATCTTCTGTCAATGCTTGTAAGAGGCGTGGTCTGTAAACCTTCAAACCTAGTTCCATCATTATTCGCTGTAGGGTAGAACGAGAAATATCCAGTTCATTTGCGGTTTTTCGGACAAATCGCGCAGGCGATTCAATAAAACTCTGAGCTACAGTTTGTAAGTTATCATCTGTCATCAGACTACGTGGCCGGCCTGTACGCTTGGAATCATCCACAGAATCGTTTTTTTCGAATCTTTTTATCAAGCGATAAACAGTCTCACGCCTCGGAACTTGACAGTCAGGGAATTTTACCGCGAAATCAGAAAAAATGTGTTCATAATCAGCATGGTAACGATAGTGCGAAGACACCAAGAATACCCGTTGCGCTACGGTATACCGATAATGTGGGCTTGTTGCCATGATAACGCGTTCACACACTTACAAACTCCGACAAGATATTGCTTCACACATAGACAACCGCTGTACTGCTGACAGACCAGCATTAGGGGGAGAAAGGCGCGTGTGTATTTCATTTTGACGTTGCGCGACTTTTGGGCCACGTGGTATTGTACAGGGCTCCATTGGTGCATTCGTCGAGAAACGCGAATAATTTACTTAACGATGTTTTTATGTTCTTATGGTATTCATTAATTATCTTATTTATTTATTGTTGTATTGTCACATAGTCAAAGTTTTGTTGTCCTATTTTGGATTAAATTAATCTGTTGGGCAAAATAAATTATTATTATTATAATTAATTAATTAATTGATATTTTCTGCTGATAACAACATTTCACCAACCCATCCATTTTCCGAACTCAAATCATCTCATCTTGACTACCACGAAGACATGACATCAGAATTATTTGAAGAGTGGTTCCAGAAGAAATTATTGCGTCTTGCCCGCGAATAATGTTATTGTTATGGACAACGCTCCATATCATTCACGACGTGCCAGTAAAATACCAAGATTGAGCAGCACAAAACCAGAAATAACACGATTTTTGGAATTAAATGATTTATATTACGAAGACAGTTATACAAAAGCACAATTGTTAGAAGTATTATATACAAGGACATTTGAAAAGCAATATCATGTGGATAACATGGTTGCCAGCGCTGGACACACAGTTTTGCGATTACCGCCGTATTATTGTATATTTAATCCAATAGAGTTAATCTGGAGTCAACTGAAGAAATATGTTCGTCGCAATAACGTTAATCTCAAATTTAGTGATAGAACGTTAAATCTTATTCGGGAAGCTGCTCGGAATATCACACCAGAAGACTGGAGACAATGTATTTGGCATACAGCTAGTATAGAAACTTAATAATAAAAATGCTAAAATGAACCAAAATACATGTATTACTAATCATGGATTTATAATTCATTTAAGTGATAGTGATTAAGCGAGTGTTGAGGATTCCGGAGAAAATTAAAACATATATGTATATCTATATGAATTATTATTTCGATTTTGATTTCCAACTAATAAAACAATATCTTTCTATATCGACTACATAATGTTTTATTTTTTATATACTTTTATCTAAATTTTGAATTTAATTATAATTATTAAGTAAACAAATTATTATAAAAAATAAAATCTATCCAGTTTCTATTTTCTGAAAATAAACGTAAGGGACACTTATTGTTAGTCGTACAGAATGAAAATTACTTAATACTCCTCTGGCTTCCATGCCGATGTAATCAGCGTTTGTATTTGCCTAGACCCTCACTGCATGGTGCCTTATTAAAGTATTTGCAGAGCACAAAGACATTTTATTAGATTGTGTAAATGTGATACTGCTAAAGGGCCTAATTTAAATGTGCTTTCGTAGAACTAAATGCTGCGTTGTATTCGACTCTCGAAGGATCATGTATAATTTTGTGTTTGACCCACCGCTCACGGGGTGTAACTTCCGTATAAGCTGATTATTTATTTTGGTTGGTGGCAGTTATATTGTAAGTTGGTGTATTTTCTGAATATTTTATTAATTTTACAAAAAGCACTTAAACCTAATTTCATGAGATAAATCTCGCAATGTAGCACTTAATGTTAACTTAATTCTTTATTGTTTGTTAAGACTGTATGTTTTGTTCTGTATTGTTTCGTGTTCAGAATATGTACCAGAAGTTCGTGGAATGAAAGGGTTGTAAATAAAATGAAACAATAAATCTATTTTTCCTTTTCAATATAATCACCCTTAAGCACAATACATTTATTAGATCTATGAATTAATTTTTCTAAACCATCATAAAAATATTTTTTATGTTTCGCCTCAAAATGGACCAAAATTGCCTCCTTTACCTCATTGTCGTCGGAAAACTTTCTTCCACGAAAGTCTTTTTTAAAATTGGGAAACAAATAAAAGTTACTAGGTGCCAGGTCTGGACTGTAGGGTGGATGGACTATTGATTGAAAGCCATGCTTGTGCAGAGCAGCCATTGCAACTCTGCTCTTGTGAACCGGCGCATTGTCTTGCAAGAGATGTCTTCCTCGACGTTTTTCCTTGATGGCCCCCTTTAGTTTTTCTAATATCGCTGCGTAATATTCTCCGGTTATGCTCCTTCCTTTTTCTTTGTAATCAATCAATAATATTCGCTCACAATCCCAAAAAACAGTAGCCATCAACTTTCCAGCCGATTCTGACACTTTGAATTTCTTTGGCGGTGGTGTCCCCTTTTTATGCCATTGCATGGACTCCTGTTTGGACTCAGGTTCAAAGTGATGAACCCATGTTTCATCTCCGGTAACAATCCGCTCCAAAATCTGTGCAGGTTCGTCTCCACACAGCTCCAAAAATTGTTTGGACGCATCGACGCGCTGCTGTTTCTGCAGCGGCGTGAGCATTCTCGGTACCCATCTTGCACTGACTTTTGTCAAACCCAGGTGGTCATGTAGGATACGCAAAATGGTGGTATCTGATACTCCAACTAATGCAGATAATTGTTTTTTCTTCAAACGGGCATCTTCCAGTACAATTTTTTCGACGATATCTGATGTGGTGGCCTCAACTGGCCGTCCTGAGCGGGGGTCGTCTTCAATCGACTCCCGACCATGTTTAAAAAGAGCATGCCACTTATTAATCATTGATTTACTAGGGCACTGTTCCCCATAAACGGTTTCCATTTCATTCAATATGGTTTGAGCGTTCTTTCCTTGCTTTGTAAGGAACTTTATCACAGCACGGTGTTCAATTTTCTCCATAGTTTCAGTTATCTTTCGGATTGACTTGTTTAGCAGGCAACTATTCGTAAACGACTGACGCTATAGAGCTGCAACTTAACTTATGTAGTAACTAATGATGAGTCACCAATCAGAATGACACCTACCGAGCGCCCCTATCCCCACTCCATCCCCTCCATTCCACGAACTTCTGGACCTCCCCTCGTATGTGAATGTTGTATACAGAATGATTGTTGTATTCAGAATGAGAGTGTTGTGTTAACAAGTTAATAGAAAATATGTCACTACCTCTGCATTACTAACATTTGCGTATATGTTTGACGTTATTTTTATGAAATTTACCTACATTATTACTTCTTGGAAATTTACTTACTTGCAAAAATAGCCAATGTTTACGATTGTCTGAAAAATCTTAATAACAAGTAAATATAAAATAGAATTCCTAATTACGTGTTAATAGGGCTGGGCGAAGTATCGATACATCGTCCAATACTCGATACCATAACTGGTATCGATTCCCCGATACCTCATATAACGAAGGTATCGATTCTAAGGTATCGATTCCAAAGTATCGATACCTATCGATACTTTACCGATTCCAGTACTCGCTAAGTATCGATGTATCGGGTAGCGATGTATCGGGTAGCGATGTATCGGGTAGCGAGGTATCGATTCCAAAGCATCGATACTTTACCGATTCCAGTACTCGCTAAGTATCGATGTATCGGGTAGCGATGTATCGGGTAGCGAGGTATCGATTCCAAAGCATCGATACCTATCGATACTTTACCGATTCCAGTACTCGCTAAGTATTGATGTATCGGGTAGCCATGTATCGGGTAGCTTACCTTTGTGCATTTTTTTAAATGTACATAAGAAATGCAATAACTTTTTAAGTAAAGAATTTTTAAGTATATATAGCATTATATATATTATATAGTATATATTTCAAAGGATGTTGGTAAATTTTATATTATGCGTAGCAAATATCCATATTATAACCAGGCGCGTAGACAGAAATAAATTTCGGGGGGGGTGTTAAGATTGCAATTTTAAAATATAAAGAAAATCATATTACGATTTACAATTTTAATTTCATTTTACGGCTTTGTAAAGAAAAACTGTCTAATACTTCATCCGGAGACAGGATAATGTCCCGATGTATATTAAGAAGCGCCAAACCGTTCAATCTATCTTCATTTATTGTATTCCTTAAATACGTCTTAAGCCTTCTTAATGAGGAAAAAGAACGCTCATTAGTGGCAGTAGTCACTGGAAGAATTATTTTAATTTTTAAAAGTGTATGTATTGTTTCATAAATTTCTTTGTTACAAATGCTCAATGCCTCAGTGGCAGTTTTTGGTTTCAGCTCCAGATTTGCCAAAGTTGCATACCATAATGACAATTCTGATATTGCAGATTCTTCTATCGGTGATACATTTTCTACGCTTCCGTAGAATCGCAGTAATTTTAAGAACCTGTTTCTAATGTCCATAGACACAGAAAAGTCGTGTTTTGGTAACAAAACTGTAAAGGAGGACAAAATATCTTTATGCGCCGTTAAGCGATTCTCAAGCTGCACGATGAAATGGTCTAAAAATGGAATAAATACACTTTTTCTATAAAATTCTTCTGGCGTACTAGCTTCTACATTGCTTCTCTTTATTTGCCTTCCGCTTTTTCTCGGCATTTCGATATCAATTTTAAATTGTATGCAAAGAGAGATTACTTCTTCATACAATTGCGAAAATTCTTCATCAGCTTTTAAACGAATCTTCGATAATTCATCCTGAATAACCGATGCTAAATTTAAGGCTTCCATCAAAGATATATTGTCTGTCTGTAAATATTTACTAAGCGGTAATGTTATAGCAAATAACTTTGAAAGACATTTTAAGGAAACTTGAAATTCGCAGCTACCAATTGCTCTCAATAATTGATTCGCCTTAGAAGAAGTATCTGAATCTATTTTTACGTCCTGTGATATAGTTTCTAAAGCATCAACCACAGCATTCTGTAGTTCCTGAAATATTAAAACCGAATCATGTCTTTCGACCCATCTTGTTGGACATACATTTCGTAGTTTAGATGACTTTGATTCTGGGCAATTTTCAATCACACTATCTTTAAAGTATTTCAGTCGTTTCGGAGTGTTAAAAAAGTTGCAAATACTTTGTATACATCCAATGGCATTACGAATGTACGAAATATTACAAGCGTCTGAAATTGCCAAATTTAAAGAATGAGAACAACAGTGTACGTACAATGCTAGCGGTTGTAATGCACGAATATGAGCTTGAACTCCGCTGTTTTTTCCACTCATTGAGCTAGCTCCATCATATCCTTGCCCATACAAATATCTGATATCAATTCCATTAAGATTCAGAAACTCAATAATTCTCTTTGCGAGTCCTTCTCCAGTTCCACTTTCAACAGGAATAAATTGAAGGAAGTCTTCTCTAATACTAGTTTCTTCCTTATCCCAATAACGGACACATAAAGACAGCTGTTCCACTGTGGCTATGTCTTGAGTTTCATCCGCTAAAATTGAAAAACCTTTGGACATATTGATCCGTTGTATAATTTTTTTCAATATTAACTCATTACAAATTGATATCATTTCATTTTGTATAGAAGGGCTTATATACAATTGATTTTTAGGCGTTGCATTAAAGTGCGACTTTAATGTCTCATCTCCAGAGTCCATTCAAAATCGTAACAAAGCACGGAAATTTCCATCATTGCTTAATTCTTCATTAATAAAAATATTATGATCCCGATGGCCTCGGAGAGCGATTCCTTGACGTCCGCAAAAAATAATAGTTTTTATTATTGGCAATATTCGACTCCTGTTTCTTTCGATCTCTTTCTTTAAAGTTTCATTAATTTTCACATCGATACTAACATCTTTTTTATTTTTAAGTGCTTCATAACAGGTTGTTTTTATCATACACATTTTATGATAATCCGTTATCTCATGATTTTTAAAATCTTCCAAGGCATTTTTCCAATTTTGGTAAGCTTCCGTAACAAGCTTTCCAACTTTTTGATGTTTTCCTTTACCTACATCAGTAAATTGACCAAACAGAACACAGTTTTTGCAAAAAGCTCCATCAGCTGTTCTTGAATAAACAAGCCATTTATAATTAGTCATCCAGTTAAACTGAAATTTTAGATGTCTTTTGCCGCTTTTTGGAAAAATAAATGTAGACTCGGGTATCCAAATCTTACAAATAATGTCACCAATTTCTTCAAAATTTAACTAAAAATTATTTTTTTTCAAATGCTCAAATGATATACTGACTCTTACCTTTTTCCCAATATAAGAAATTACATCATTATTAACTGGTCCTTTTCGAACTCCAACAGACGAAGTGGATGTAGACGGAGCATTGTTGATAATTATTGAAGATTGTAAGTTGTTTTCATCATATTTATCAACTTTATCACAAACACTTTCATATTCAGTTAAATTATTGCTTGTATCACTTGATTCTGTTTTGCCTGACTTGGCTTTAAAATAATTTAATAAGGTATTTGACTGTTTTCTCTTCATATTGGTTAATAATTTAAATTATAACACACTTTTAATATTTAAGGTTAAGCAATGCTACACAACAAATTGCACTTTGTCGAATAAACTAAATAATTGAGCTAGAAGGAAGTGACTTGTAGTTTTGTGTTTGGTTGGACAATTAGGGTTCTGAGAATTATAAAAAAGCATAAATTTAATTTTCTTTTTAGAAAAAATGGAACGAAAACATTTTTACCAAACCATAAATATAATACATTTGTCTCTTGTATACGTTAATATAAGTATTTCAGTTTTCTTAAAATTTCAGTTCTTTTTTTTGGTATTTTCATCTGAATGACAAAACACTGTTTTATTAATACATTTTGTTGTTTCGGATAATCATTGTATACTTTTTCAAAATGATGTAAAATCTACAAACATTAAACAAAAATATATTATTATTTTTTTCTTTCTTTCTTAGTGTTATCTATTTTAATATATTACATCACTACATTATTACAATGTTGTATCTGTAGCGTCTGAGAGTTGCGGTTATTTTACAATGAATGGTAGAATTGTATGCCTTTCACATAACAACCCTATTGACCATTGTTTCACCTAATTTCTAATTTCAGAACATGCATGTACATACCCAAAAGAAGAAACTATATTTATACAAGTATATATCAATCGTCTAATTTTGTATATTAATGTATGTATACAAACACAAGAAAACAATATATATATATTGAAACATTTTTATAATAGGCAAAATTAATGGTATTATTTAAATATTTAGGGGGGGGTTATAACCCTAAAACCCCCCCTCTGTCTACGCGCCTGATTATAACATAAACATAATAACTATAATTACATATTACAAAAAAAAATATTACAATATTGCAAATTTCATACCGTAGATATGGTAGAATCGATAAATTAATTTTATATCTCTTGAAACCGAAATCAAACAAACGATACCTAGAAAACGGGTTATGAATACTGATTCCTAGGTATCGATTCCAAAGCATCGATACCTATCGATAATTTACCGATTCCAGTACTCGCTAAGTATCGATGTATCAGGAAGCGAGGTATCGATTTCAAAGCATCGATACCTAACGATACTTTACCGATTCCAGTACTCGTTAAGTATCGATGTATCGGGTAGTGATGTATCGGGTAGCCATGTATCGACTAGCTTACCTTTGTGCATTTTTTTAAATGTACATAAAAGATGCAATAACTTTTTAAGTAAAGAATTTTTAAGTATATGTATATGCATTATATATATTATATAATATATATTTGAAAGGATGTTATTATTGTGTGTAGCAAATATCCTTATTATATAACTATATATATATGTTATATATATTATATAACATAACTATAATTATTACAAAAAAAAAATCTCACAATATTGCAAATTTCATACCGTTGTTATGGTAGAATCGGTAAATTAATTTTATATCCTTGAAACCGATGTCAAACAATCGATACCTAGTAAACGGGTTATGAATATTGATTTCTAAGTATCGAATTAAGGTATCGATTCCAAGGTATCGATTCCAAGGTATCGATTCCAAAGCATCGATACCTATCGATACTTTACCGATTCCAGTACTCAGAATCGATACCGTGCACAGACCCGATACATCGCTAGGTATCGATACCTCGATTGGTATCGGTACCCGATACCGAAAACGTCGGTATCGCCCAGCCCTATAATAGGGTGTCATAAACCTTCTTAATGTATTCCATCTGATCCACTCATCAATAATAGATTTTTATGGTACATACATATTTGGAAATCCTGAGCCTATTATGTATATTAAATTAATCAATGGGTGGCCATATTAGGGTCCATAGAAATCATTCAGTAATTAGCCTAGAACCCTAGGCAATAAAGAAACGGTCTAAATGTATAAAGTAGGTAATAAACAGATTAGCAAATGTAAATTCTTGGAATTTAAGAAAATATAATTTTGAATATGCTAATAAAAGTACATTATATAGTGGTTTACACTTGAAAATGCTCGTTGAAAATTTATAAAATTCGAGACGTTACAATTTAATTCCTTTATGCTAAAGTTACTTATATCTAACATGTATAAGTATATACAAAATAATGAATTTCGTTTTATGACGAAACAATGCCACTACTTCCTAAAAAATACTTCACAGTAAATATTCGAAATGTCTACCATTGGCATCTAAATATAAATTCACTCTTTTTGTTTACATTTTCAAATATTTGTTCGTGTTGGTCCATCAATCCTATCAATCCATTTGTGATAGCTTTTTGAAGTTCTTCTAAACTACGAAATCGATTTTGAAAAATATTAGTTTTCAGATAGCCAAGTAGACGCAAATCTAATGATGTCAAGTCAGGTGAACGTGACGGCCAACGATCCTTACTAATTAGTCTATTATCAAATATCCTCGGAGATATTCTAAAGTATTATTAGCAACATGAAGTGGTGCTCCGCCTTGTTGGAAATTTCCCCTTTGTAATTCATCGTCATGTAATCTAACTATAGAAATCTGCAATATATTGGTGCGATATCATTCTTCAGTAATGGTGTTATTAAAAAATATTGGACCGATAATTTGACATTGCCATCCAAACACCAACTTTCAGTGGATGCAAACTGACCTTTAAATGACCTTGACCACTTAGCCGATTCTAACACCTCCTCATCAACCTTGATCGCCAATAATACATGCGATCAAGGTCAATGAGGAGGTGTTAGAATCAGCTGAGATACTCTGCTTATGTACCTGACAATATCGCCTTTTTTCCAGGTAAAAATAAAATAATTGTCTAGATGTATTAATGTAATAGTGTATTATTTAACAGCTACTTCAAAAAAATTGAAACGGAAATTGAAGGCAACTACAATTCCCTCAAGTATTTGCCAACAGGTGCAGTGAAAACAGTTGAGAACCCTAGTCTAACCCGCAGGAAAAGATTAAAACGTAGGCAGAATATGAGAGAATCTCTAATGATTCCAGTCAGTGAAGCAGTATGTAACAAGCTGGTCCAGCTGGTCAACAGAAGTACCCCTGAACCTACCTTGGACAGCACCCTGCCTGGGTCAAAGTGCGTGCATATGGGCAGCGTCCCGGCGGGACCTCCCATCTACTCCACAAAGCCGGCAGTTTTACTATACTCCTCGTCAGGAAAGATGATCCCTGCGTCATCAATAAACATTGTATGATTCAAATCAGTACTTCGGCGTCATATTAAATACTGTAAATTGCAAAATGAATACGGAACATAACTTCGTTTCCGGGCCAAATATATTTGACACAATCGGTCGAATTTGTAGGTTATATGAACATATATAATCGATGTCGAAAGAGTCTCCGCCTGGCGGTATTTTTGCAAACTAGAGTAATAGGGAAAATAAGTTTTTCCACGGTCGGGAGTAGAAATCAGTTTCTATGACATCAAAATTAAAACAGAAGTAGTCGATTATTCCCAAGGGAGTATAATGCTCCCAAGGGAGTTTACATTATGGAGAACGTTTGTGATTCATGCAATGTTTATTTTGTAGTTATGACAATAACTCAACGACTACTAAATAAATGCTCAAATCCGAATACAATAATTCTAGTGCTACTTACTTCATAATGACAAAATATGTGTTTTTAAGTTAATGAGACCGTGGAAAAAATAGTATATACCATTCGGCAGAGATGCTATTTTGTCCGCGGTGCATTGTAGCCCTCGGGCTTCAAATTGCACCTCTGCCAAAATGACGCATTTCTCTCCCTTATAGTATAATATACTATTAAAAGCATATGGTACCATGTTGTTAATTGACTTGTCAAAAAACGAATTGTGTGAGTAGTGATTTGTTTACTCGTTGAAATTACCTGGAATAATAAGATTAAACAATATATAATGTCTTCTAAAAGTAAAATGTACTGTTGTGTATCCCAGTGCCGTAGTTATAAAAGTACAAATATTTCGCTCCATTACTTTCCCAAAAAACATATGTTATGTAAACAGTGGGCACACGTGTTAAAAATAGGAAAACCAGTGACAAAATACATGCAAGTTTGTAGTCTACATTTTAAAGAAACAGATTATCACCCAGGTAAAAGTATTTGAGACTTCTGTTATATATCTTCAGTGTAATATATTTTGGTATGCATAGGCAGGTACACCATTAAAAAGAAAGAAGTATTTGAAGAAAAATGCTGTTCCGTCTTTAAATTTGCCAATCAGAAGACATGATGTAGTACATCTACCAGATAATGGAAGGCAACACAGATATGAGAAACGAGATAAAAGGTGAAATCAAAGAACTTCTTTTTTACATATTTTCATTTCAAGTACTAATATTCCAGAATATCTGTGTTAGAGGATAGCTGTGGTTTGTCTTGGGAAGAGGAAAGTACCTGTGCTTTATCTGAGGAAGAGGAGATGGCAGCTTCAAGCAAAATGGACGTAGTACATTTGATGGGAGAGCATAATTATTCAAGTACATACGAAACCAAAAGCACACAAGCAGACTTTATTTCTGTGCATACATGTACCATTAAGGATATAAAAAAACTGATAGTAAATTATCAACTTTTACTGGAAATACCATGGATCAATATTCCACAATTATATTATGCGCAGAAAATATTTTAAAGGAACAAAATATTAGTGATCCAAACATGGATGAAAAAATTTTATTAGTTCTAATAAAATTAAAACAAAATTATTCCTATAAGTCTTTGGCAGTTTTATTTAATAAAAGTGATACAACAATCAGAAGATATTTTCAAGATACAATTTTTTTATTAAGTAAATTGCTGAAATGCACATTATATTGGCCAAGTAAGGAAGAAAATATGTCAAACATGCCAAAATGTTTTGATAAATTTCAACATACAGCTGCTGTGTTCAACTGCACTGAAATACCAGTAGAAAAAACAAACTGTCTTAAATGCCGTATCAGGACTTATTCATATTATAAAAAAATGCACACAGTTAAAATATTACTTGGTGTTACTCCTAGTGGTTCCATTAGTTACGTGAGTGCTGTATATGGCGGAAGGGCTTCTGATAAGCAAATTTTCATAAATGAAAATGTCATAAGAAAATGTATACCATTTGTTGATGCAATTATGGTTGACAAAGGTTTCCACATAGACGAATGTATGAAGCATGGTATTAAATTGATTAGACCTTCATTTCTGAGGAATAACGTACAGTTTTCTTCTGCAGATGCTGAAGATACAGCTACTATTGCAAGAGCTAGAGTCCATGTGGAACGAACCATTCAAAGGATAAAAGCATTCTGTATTCTTTCCCAAAAATTAGAATGGGATATTTTGGCGTGTATTGATGACATTGTAATAGTTGTTTGTAGTCTAGTGAATTTATCAAAGCCAATTTTAAGCCATGATAAATTTATTTAATTTATAATATTGTATCTATATTTAGTTTAGAACTACTTTAGATTATTTTTTCTATTAAGATTTTATTTAAATAAAACAACAATTACACATGTATAAGATTTATGTATTTTCACAAATAAAATGTAACATGTTATTAAAATAAACATTTTTTAAATTTTTCAAGTAAGTTGAAGCTGTATGTTGGACAGTACTTAACTTTTATGTCGACTAAAGAATTATCAAATGACGCATAAATTACAAAGTGGCAAGTTTCGATATGAAGAAGAGCCATACCAAATTGCACTTGTGCATAATAATGTTTTTCTTTCAAAGATACACCATTTTCGTCTATTTTTAAAAAATCACACCTAGTAATCAATTCTGTTGCAGATACATCCTTCCCTAAAACAAAACAACTTTCATTAATAGTACAGTATACAGGTATATATTTTCTGTACCTGGAAATGGACATTTTACTTCCAGTAATTCATATTTTCCTTCACTTAAAATGATGCCATCTGCAGAATAACCTGCCCAACAGTTATCTTGTGGTATTAGGAATCCTACTTCTAACACGTCTAACTTAAAGATTCGGCTAAATAATGCACAAGCATTTGGTTCATGTTTTTGTCCATACTCAACATACTTATTAGTAAATATACCTATGTAATAATATATGTATATATCTCATAACAACGCGATCCTGTTATTCGAAACTGTCTTTCTTTCCTGCATTGTACTTTTATATTTGATTCATAAAATGATTTGAATCTGTCGTCAGTTTCGATAATTGTTTTATATGTTTTCTCACAGCAGGCATGCAGAAAACGTGTTGCAATTAAAGATATTTCCAATCCAATTAAAGATCTATTGCTGTTTTCAAAAATTGCTTTTAACTTATGATTCCTAAAACGATAAACGGTTACTTATATAATACATAAATACTCATTTCTAGCATACCTGTTTCCAAGTAATTCTTCAATACAATCATTAGATTTGCGTTGCCTATTTTTTAATCTAAAAAGCATCGATTCCTGGGAACCTATAATATAAATAATTAATGCAAACGGCTATACTTAAAATATTTCTTTTTACAATTTAGAAGTAATTGCAAATTTGTTTCTTCCGTCTTTGGCAATACTACATATTTAGCAACTCTATTTTTGACATGGCAAAATTCGGTAACAGGTATCACCTGTTTATACTCAGCTTGTATATCTTTACTTGCATATTTTCCCCATTCTTGCTCTAATTCAGTTTTTGAAAGATTTTCTAATTCGTGCCTGCAATAAAATGCATTTTTAAAATAATTTATTTATTCTTGATAGTCTACAGTTAAGTACCTACTATACATACTTGTTAGCATATAATAACACAGCAACAATATGTTTGCAAAAGCCGCCCGCACCTGCTTTACAAGTGCAAAAGCAATCCCAAACTTTGTTATCTTCTATCTTTATAGTAATCATGTGTGGTTCAGAATGTATTTGCGAAGTTTTCAAACAGTATCCTATTATACTTGAATTTAAAAAACCGCACAAAACAATATGTCCAGCTTTGATAACAGCTTCTCCTTCTTCCAAAGGCCTTCTTCTATCACCCCCATATACAAACATATCACTAATTTGTTTAGACAAGTTAATATACATATGTAATCATTTAACAAAATTGCCTTATTATTTGTTTAATAATAAAATTATTATGAGTATATATACAAAAAAAAGGAAATATAAAAAATATTTAGAAGATAGTATAATAGTCGATATTAAAATAAATTTGCAAAATGAACTGATACTATTATTGCTTTCGAGAGTTCCACATTAACTTTCATACCGTATATGTAATAATATTGGAAATCTTTTTAAGACACCAAAAAATCTAGTGAAATAAAACAAAGTGAAATTTAGATTGCATAGAGACATTCAAACTGCTATAGTATTAACACATTTATATTAATTCTAAAGGGTAAACAATAGCAACTAATTAACATTTACATTAATATTAAAGTTGAAGGAAATCCTCTTTGTATCTGACTCTGCATTCAGGTTATTCGAATTTAGAGTTATACTAGAAGACGTATTTGAAGTATCCTGAACAGAAATTTGATGACCAGAAGTCGAGGACGTTAGACTGTCTGGACCTTGTATCTTTCTAGCTATATCAATCTTGTTGGATACTGAATCTTGTATATAACCTTCTGCCACAGTGGACGATTTCCACCCATGTCGCTTAACTGTTGTAATATCAGCTCCTGCGTTTGCCAGAAGAGATGCTGACGAACGTCTCAGACTATGTCCTGTATATAATTGAGCTTCTGGTAGGTTCAGGAAAGATGCAACTTTCTGAGGTATCTTAGAAATGGTGTAAATTCCAACTGGCTGGATAGTGCATCTTTCTTTCTTGTAATTTAGGAAGAATCTGCCATGTGGAATACCTTTTGGTCTCATACAGACATATTTTCTGTAGAGGTCAAGAATATCTGTTGTAAATCCTTCTGCCATAACAGTGAAACTTCTAGATACGTTTGTCTTTGTGTCAGGTATCGAAACATACAAGTATCCTCCTTTATCTTCTATATTGTCAACTTTCAGCTTAGTTATTTCATCACAACGACACGCACCTGATATACCCGTTATTAAGGCAACCTGCATAGAATACACGAACGAATAATGAATAAATACTTTGAATTAAATATAAGAAAATAAATAATGCCTTCATCATCAAATATTTATTGTTAGGAGCTTCATTCAGAAACTTCTCTATATTCAGCCTCTCCAAGATTTTCGCCTTTTTGGACTTGTGGGTTCTTGCTTCACTCTTCAAATAGGAAATCAGTTTTCCGTATTTCGATATGTCACTATTCATATACACTTTCAAAGTACTTCTTAACATGGAATACTTCGTCCACAATGAAGAAGGTGCTATTTTCCTTTTATAAATATGGAAATACGCCAGCATAACTTCTTCGTTAATTCCAGTGATACTTTGCTGTTTTCTCCATTCTTCAAAATGACGAAATTCTTTGTCGTAATTATCCTTTCGATTCTTTTGGCAGTAATTTATAACATGCTTCTTTCTTAACTTCTAGCGGAATGAAAACAGCCTCTTGCAACTCTTCCATTACCATCAACTTTTAACTGCAGTATTATTAATCAATCACTAATTTTGTTTGCTTGTTGATTTGCATTATTTATTCTCTATAGTGACTGCATTACTGTATATGAGCTTTTTGCATTAGTCATTTATAATTTAAATTTGACATGGAACGTCAAATTTATAAAACATTAAAAGCCATTTTGAATGGATCTTAAGAGGTGTTGGGTAAAGTTTTGTATTGCACGCGTGTGTTAATTACAAATAAGTCACTTGAGAAAAGTGAGAAAAACATTTTCTCGCGTGACTTATTTGTAACAGAACACACTTGTACAATAAATAACTATTCTCTATCATACCATTTTTTTATAATACTTTCCGTGTGTACAACACAATTTTTCCAAATTTCTTCCATACACTGCTCTAGTGATTACTTCCACATAGCTATAACTTTATCATCTCCATGTCCATCCCTGAAAATATGTTTATTATAATATTGTTTTGCATGGTCCCAAATAATTTCGATAGCATTAAATTCACAATGATAAGGAGACAATCTTCAATATTTCATGTCCATGACTTTGTAGCAATTCATCTACTTGATACCGTTTTTCTTTATGCAAATTTTTAGCAAGGGTAGTAGGTCAGTTTTAAATAGAGTTCGCAAGATATATTATGTTTCGACAAGTATGTAATAATATCATTTTACATCAAGCCGATGATGGATGTTTCTTTACTACTAGTGAATGGTAGGGTGCATTGTCCATCACTATTTGTGCCGGTTCTTCCAAATTTGGTATTAAATATTCATTGATCCATTTCTTAAACATTTCTCCATTCATTTCACCATGATAATCTTCTATTTGTGATTTGCTTGAAAACAATAAAGAAGCATTTGACACAAAACATAATTTTGAACCACAATGTAATACAACATATCGCTTGCCCTCGTAACTCTCAGGTTTACACACACTCTGCAGATTATTATCTTGCCGGGTCTCATCAAGCAATACCACTTCTGGCTGCCCCACTTCTCTCTGAACAGAACAACTCAAATTCTTTATGTAATTCCTAAGAAATGTCAATCTTATCTCTGCAATGTTGGATCGTTCCACTAATGCTCTATGATTATTATCCTTTTTATATTTAAATCCAATATTGTGAAGTACACGATTTAAACTGCTGCTACACAGCTTTAATGCGTTTTACTGTAACTAATCCATAGATAATATACTTCTATAGATTGGTAACTCCTGTTTCAATTATCGTGCATTAACAGCGCCATTTCAGGTGTAGTATGTAACTACTATTTACAGCGGGCTTTTTGAATTCTAAATGTGCATTATTTTTGTTGGAATTTTTGGTTATCTGTTCGAATTTGTGGTTCTAATCAATCGAAGAGCTGTTACATTTGTATCATTCCATACAAACGAAAAGCCATCGTTTTTTCTTTAAAACGCAAATGTTACAGTTCAACCATTGCAAATTCGAACAGATTTTAATAAAATATGCTTTCATCAGTAAACGGTATGTATAACTAAATAGGTAAAAGGATTTGTTGAAGGGAACAATAAAAACAAATTGATAATCTAATTGATCTTATTTATAATATAAAACGATTAAAAATTGCAAGACATGTATACATTATAATATTTACTTGAACAATAAACATATACAAATCTACCAATTCTGTAATATTGAATATTCTAGGATATTGTATAGTTCTATTTTCTATTCCCTTGATAATGGCAGTAATGTCAAAACTATAGTCGCATAAAAGCAAAAAAGTAGTTGTATTTTACGTTATACGAGTCTCTTTAACATTTTAATTTTTTTATTTTTTGTTTTATATTTAACATACCTCTTTTGAGCCAGTTTTGCAATTGGATTCAGAATATTACTCTTGTAATATTTCTTATAGTCTAATCCTTTCAAACTTTTATTTATATTTCTTATCCATGTATGTATAAAAAAAATTACAATACGTATTAAAAAAATATCTTTTAAATTATGCTTGTTGCATAGACTTTCATCTATTTGTATATGTTTTTGCAACATTGAAATACAATAATTTTTAATGTTTCGTTTGTGACATATTTTGGGAAGTATAACATGCAAAATACCAATGCATTCCGAGAAATTAATAAAAAAAGCACTATTTGGGCGAAATAATTTGTTACGGCTATATTCTTTGACTTCTATCAAAAAATGTTCTGGCTTACATGCCTCTTCATTTTTTAAAAAAGTTGCACATTCTAAGCAGTTTGAAGTAATTTTTCGAATACTACGCATTACATAGCCAGCAATGTAGGAATGTACAGCTTGTATTCGAATATTTTTACTGATATGCGAAACATTAATACCTTCTAAATTAGTAAAAGATGGTCTGACCTTCTCTTGCTCTCTAATGTCTACAAAATTTTTCAAATTGTCTAAGGTACCTTCTGACGCATCCTCTTCACAGTTGGATCCTGGTGAATGGGTGCTCAATAAATTTGTCACTAGAAGTGACTTGAATGAAGACATAAAGCCAGTTGGTGTAGGATTAATATTTCTGGCACCATGGCTTCTAATGGACCCAAAAAAGTTTTCGAGTGGGTCCTGATTAAAATTTCTGGGACAGAGATATGTCAATGTACTGTTCAATTTCTCCCAAATGTATTGTAAACCACGAACAGTTACTATAAAATTTGTAACAGATGGAGGCACAAAATCTTTTTTATTTCTAACAAATGTCATGCTCTTTAGAACATTCTTCGCTTCATTCCAAAAATACAAATGTTGTGATTCTTTAGAAATAGCACAACTTAATGGTTTTCCTTCTTGTGGTTTAATGACAGACCCATTGACACTATCAAATAGTTTGTCCACAAATAAAAGAAAGTCTGCAGTGTCGCTACATGAAGCTGGAAGAGACCCAAGTCCTAAAAAATTTCAATTGCAATTTATATACATATGACAAAGATGGCGTAATTGTACAATTCAATTGTATATTACAAACATTTATCTACATTACCTAATCTCACAAGAGCCCTCATACTTGCAGAAACTGAATGGCTGAATATTTGTGCTGCAACATTAACTTTCATTTTTTTCATATGGTCAGTATACACATGGGCATCTGTTAATTTATAACACATCTTTGTGTCGTAATCACCTACATCAATCTATAAACAAATGTCTCTATTAATTACCATTAAACATCAATGAAGTACTGATCAATATGTCAGCTATCCAACAAGTAATATATGAGCCACCTGGTTTTATAAACACATGACAACTAAATTGAACATTGGATAAAAATTTTTTTTACAGCAAATATTGCAAAATATATTAGTCTAAGGGAAAGATGAACAGCAACATGCTAAACTGCATCTTTTATTACTGACTTGATTAAATAATAAATATTTACATCAGTTAAAAAAAACTATATAACAATATAATACATAATTTACTCACCTCATAAAACTGCACAATATCTTTCCATGATGCTGTCTGGATATGATCTTCTTTCCATTTAAATTTGGCATCATATTGCAGAAGATTATTTCGTAGTCCTTTCAACAAATGTGGTGGATCATACAAAGGAACTACTTCAATGCCATCGACAAGAAAACCTTCATATCGATTTTCAATATTATTTTTAATGCATTCAGCATTGGTTTTCTCTTTTAGTGATCTAATTACGGATCTATTGACCGATAGTTGATCACAAACTACAGCCACTACTTCAAGACCAGTTAATCTGACTGCTCTGATTATTTCTTTTAAATTCCTTTCTAAGTCAGGAGATTTCATCCCTCCTTCAGTAAAAAAATAAGCAAGAGGCTGTTTCCACTTTTTACATAAACCTTTTGCCATGAACACTAAAACATGGTCAGCAAATACAGCTTTCGTATTGTGTCCACAATTTTCGAATCCTTCAATAGTGTCAGTTTTAGTGTTATATGACAATCCGGCCTCTAAACTCATTTCGTCGAACATTATTGTACAAAATTTATCATGTTGCTTTAATTTTGTACAAGCATAAGTTAAATTTTCCATAATGCATTCATTAATCCCACAATTTAATGGCACTTCATTTAATAATTGCATTAAGGTTCTTCTAGATGGAAGTGCAAATACTCGCCCTAAAAACCTGTAAGCTTTTGGGCTTTGTTTCATGATTGATAACCCTAACAACTTGCTATCAATATTATAACGCCTTCCTTTGGGCTTTTTCTTTTGTAATTGTATCTGTGACATAATGAAATTACAAGTTGTTTGATTAACATGCAAACTAAGAAACTCTTCTGATTGCAAGAATGTATTTGCCATTTGGAATCTTTCTTTAATATCAATGTTTTCATATTCTATTCTTCTTGCTGTTTTTCTGAGATATGCTGCCATTCTATATAATTTGCGAGCCTTGGGTGTCAGTTGTTGTTTTCTTGTCACACCAACAGTCTTTAACAAGCTGCCATGGTTTCTGAGATCTAAATATATAAGAAATATTGATTACATATGTGAGCTAAATATTATAAAAATTAAAGACAAAACATATCTGATGCTATTCTTACAAAAAAAAAAACATGGAACAATCAGAAGTATATTAAAATAATTACCTTTCCTAGATTTAGGTGTTTTCACATTTCGAAAAGACAGTGAGGTAATACTTTGCTTAGTGGGTGTAGTTGGAAAGTTTGACATAGTACCAATTGATACTGCAGATTCTGTAACACATTATTTATTGATATACAAGTTAAAACGGGGGATTTCTTAAGTAGATACCTTCTTGTGCTTGAACAATATTAGAAGGGCCTGCTTCACTGTTTTCATTCTCAATCGTTGTAATTGTTGTCCGATATTTTAATAATGAGTTTTGTAATGTGGGAGTTTCGCAAAAACCTATAATAATTCATTGTAAAGCACATATAATATATAAATAAGGCTATTTATGATTTACCAGGAAGTAAGACTGATGGTATACTTCTTGCCTTAAGGTCTTTTCGTCCAGTTTTGTGAGAAATGCGTACACGGGAGAAATTACTAAAATGAATATGGCAAATTCGGTAATTCCTGTTGACATTAATTGGGTCAATGTTTAACAATTTCTTATTGCCAATTCTGCCAATCCAACAATTGTACAACTATAAAGAAAATGGTATATTACATAGTGTATGACTAAATAAACACGTTATTACACAATTATTCATAAAGCGATAGCAAGTATTTAATTGTTTACTAACCTCTTCATCCAAGTGAGGAAACCGATGCATTTTATAGTCTTTATTTGTATTCTTACAATTTGGTACACAACACTTAAACACCATTTTTTTAAAGTTAAATTACAGCCTTAACTGAACTTAATTATTACGCAAAACCTGCAAAAACAAATGCAATCTATGAATGCGATGAAAATGATGAAATATTTATTGTTTACATCTATATATATATATATATATATATATGATACAACTAGCGCCAAATCAGGTGTAGTATTGAACTAAAACAAAGTCCGACCTTGGGAATTTAACATTATCCCCCATGAACTAATCCCAAGCACAATGCATCTGCCACTCGCTAAACAAAAGGTTTATTAAAATCTAAATATATTATGTGCACATTAACACCCCCATGGTTTTTCTCTCGTTCAAAATATTGCAACGAATTTAAAACAAGTTGTCGTGATTGCTGCCATTATAGTTTTGAAAAAATAAATTTCAAAAAAATACGTATTTATAAAACGAAAATAAATAACAATTCCATCAAATATCAACGAATGTATGTTGTCAAATGTCAACCAGGGAGTATTCACGCTTTTACGGAGCGAGTGGCGACGTAAAAACTTTGCTCTTTGGCCGTAGATGGCGTAATATATATATAAAATTATTATTTTTGCTTTCAAAATTAAAAGTCAACTTCATGTCAACTTGAATGATATACATATTTTTTGGTTATATCCCAATTTAAATATTCAAATACAAATAGATTTTCTGTACCATTGTTTATAAACATTATTATTTATTATTCCGAAGCGTTATTTATTGAGATAGTTCCTTAAGTGTTTTATAAATATTAAATTTTCCTTATTTACATTTATTAAATAAAACAGAATAAAATGGGCAAGAAAAAATGTAAGGTTTTAAACTGTACACAAGAAAACAGTGTCATGCATTTGTTTCCACCACCTACAAGTAATAGATTTAATGAGTGGATTTCTGCAGCAGGCATTGACGAAATTAAAAATAATAACCAATGTTATTATTATATGTGTAGAAGCCATTTCGAAGAAAAATATCTAATGCGGAATAATAAACTATTACCAACAGCAGTACCTACACTCTATTTATATATATTTTTATATATTTTTACAGAGTCCCGAATTATACCTAGCTCTAATGTAGAAAAAGAAAGTATTGTCAATAACAGAACTGATTCAGATTATGAGAGAAAATCAATATCAAACATTTTATCAATTGAGGCAGTTGATTTTGAACCAAACATGTCACCAAATGTATCGCCAGGGATGCCAGCGGACTCTGAAGCAAACATAACAAATACATTAGCAACTGGATCAGCTGCTGGTTTTGAGCCAAAATCAAATGTATCAAGTAGAGTACAAGAATCCAGAAGATTGAAAAGTAAGTAGATAATGCTTATCTAATTTCAACTATAACTTCCACAACAACTCCTCCAAAAGGACAAACAAACATACTGTAATGTGTATCTCCTTATAATTATATTCACCACAGAACATACTCTTATATATGATTTTGAATTACAGATAGGACTTTGCTATTAATAGGGAAATCTCGACAAAGGGATTTATCCCCAATGAAAAGAAAGTTCTACCAAGAAATTATATTTCTAAAAAAGAAGATGAATAAACAGGCAAGAAGAAATTTTAACTTAAAAAACAGACTGGAGACATGCCAGAGAATAGTAAATGCAAAGAATGTAGAACACATCATTCAAGGCAAACTATCACCCACCACTACAAAATTTTTTAATTCACAAATATTGAACTTGGGAAAATCCAAAAATGCAAAGCGTTTTTCTTTAAATGACAAAATATTGTCTTTAAGCTTATATAAGCAATCTCCAAGAACGTATCGCTTTTTAAGCAAAATGTTTATTCTTCCCAGTGCACATACTTTGCAAAGAATGTTACGTAGTGTGCAATTAGAACCTGGAATCTGCAGAAGTATATTCCAGCAGATCACACACACTGCAAAATCGTTGTCCAAAAAGTCAAAGTTGGCAATCTTGATTTTTGATGAAATGAGTGTACAACCTCATTTGGATTTTTCAAGGAAGAAGGATTTGGTAGAAGGTTTTGCAGATGTTGGTGCTAAACGTGGCCCTAAAATTGCAGACCATGTTCTTGTGTGGATGTTAACGGGGGTTTTTAAGAGATGGAAACAGCCTGTTGCTTTCACATTTTGTAAATCCTGTACAACTGCCCCAAATATTATTCGTACATTCAAAACCATTGTGTCGAAGTGTGAAAAGTCTGGCCTTTTACTTATAGCATCTGTTTGTGACCAGGGAGCTACGAATATGAGGGCTATTAGGATGCTATTGGAGGAAACATCCGCAAATTTGTTAAGAAGTGGAGAATCACCCCAAGAAAATATTATTATTATCAATAATACTAAAATGGTACCTTTGTTTGATCCTCCACATTTATTAAAAAGCATAAGAAACAACTTATTAACAAAGAATCTGCAATACGAACTATATGGAGAAAAAAAGATTGCAAAGTGGGACGACCTCGTAAAAGCTTTTTCAATAGATTGCGGTTTAGGAGACTTACGTTTAATGCCGAAACTCACCGAATTGCACGTTTTACCTAATAAAATAAAAAAGATGAAAGTTTCATATTGTGCGGAAGTCTTCAGTGCTTCTGTTGCCGCTGGTATTTATAATTACAGCGATAGTGGCAAAGAAGCTAATAATATAAGACTAGAGTCAGACGTAAAGGATACTGCATATCTTTGCAGTTTTTTCGACCAGTTATTTGACAGTGTGAATGGTGGTTACAGACAAAACCAATTTACCAAACCATTGAGATCCACAGTGAATTGTAAAGCCGCATCTCGACAAGCAGCATTTTGGAGTAGGGCGATAAAAATTGTTAATACAATGATTTTTATTAAAGAACGACCGAATGATAGAATCCGGCCACCAGTATTACAAAATTTGATATTTACACTGAAAGGGTTTCACATGATTAGAGATATTCTTCGACATCTTGGATTTGAATCGTTTAGTGCAAGAGAATTCAACCAAGACCCTCTAGAGAACTTCTTTGGTCAAGTGAGACAGTTTGGATATAGAAATACGAACCCAACATGCGCAATTTTTATCCCCTACTTCAAAAGCTTGCTTGTAAATAACTTCTCGAAACTACATTCAAGGGGTTTTAATTGTGAAAATGATGAATCAGAGGGCTGTCTTCTCCCTTTAAAGCAATTCCTCAAATATGGAGTTACAGATGATGTGGAACCAGATCCAAATCAAGAATTTCTTTTGCCACCAGAACATTTATGTAGAGATGTAAACATCGATGCATTACATTATGTAAGTGGCTACATAGCAAAGACAGTACAGCCGCTTTGCAAAAAGTGCAGTACATGCTTTTGTAATGTAATGCTTCGAGGTGATACTACTAATAAATTTCTTATTACAAAAGAATTTGAAGGTTGTGCATTATTGAAATGCAATGATAATTTCATATCTGCTATACACAATCTCCACATACACATTAAATGGTTTTTAGAAAAGTATCTCTCAGTCAGAAATCTAGCTGACAACTTAAGACATTGGTTGGAGTTACAATCCTTTTTTGTAAATATGGATTACTGTGAGCATATGCCAGAATGGCAAGAAGCAATCCTTAAAAAAATAATTTATTTCGAGATTCACCACTACACTACCATATGTAATAGATTATTGTGTGGCAAAGTAACATATAATCCAAGCACACACGATACATTTCAAAACCTTCTCTTTCAATATTTTCAAAAACACAGAAGAAAATAGTTTTATTTGATATTAGAACACAAGCTGTATCAGTTGTATTGTTCTAACTTTACCTTAATACGTGTGTGTGTGTGTGTGTATAGTAATTATTTTTCCGTTTTTTTTGTCATTTTACTTATATCTTTCTTTATTTTAACCTGATTTTACTATGTATAGAATAGATTTTTCATTATCTGACGTTTGCCCTATGTTTACTTTAACGTTGTTTATATGTATAAGAATAATTTTTTAATTATCTTACATTTTCTTTGTCTTTTTGGTTCTCAGGTATGCGTTCATTCTTTGATTAAATTAACTACTTTGCAATTTTCGTGCTTTGTAAAATCAGATGTACATTATTTATACATGAAATAAATGTATTATAGTTTAATGTTTGATTTGTGTTATTAAAATTATTACTACAGATTGTTTTTTAATAGATTTTTCGAGAAATTTTCCTAAGAATACACTTTGAAATTAATTTTTCCAAGTAATTTCTTAAGAAGTTCACAGTAATAAGAACCATTTAATCGTAAATGCAGGATTTGAATTGCCGCTATATCAATGTTAGTACGCTCTCGCGCCGTAGAGGGCACTAAAATACGTCGCCCACTCATAACATTGGAGTGCTGCTATCTCCATTAAGGTTTATCTATGATGTCAACGACTAACGACAGAACTACTAAGCGGAAATGTGTGTATTTATCACGGAGTAGGTAATAATCCCGTCTTTGTCTTACTCAAATAAATTGCTTGAGCCGTATGTCTTTGCTAGAAAACACATACTTTCGTTCAAGCTATTGTAAAGTTTGTCTTTTCGGGTTCTTAAATAAAACTAACAATAACTTTAGACACACACACTATATTAATATTAAACGTATAACTAACTATTAACAACAATAAGTACATTTATGTATTTTATATTTATGTTTACTTCGCGAGACTCGGGTTGAATGTCTGTCCACATCCCTTCCTCGACGGCTTATATATCAATGGGAACGTTTGGTCTAGAATGATCCAAATCTGTCGGGAAAACGTCCAGAGCGATGACGCGCCTCGCGTCATCGAATGAGTCATTACATTGCCCCCTTCTTAAAAATGAAGTTTCGTCCCGAAACATGTCATGCTTTGGTCTCCTCAAACGATGACGAAATCGACAGGTAGGGCCTTTGTTACATTGCGACGTCATATCGAAATAACAGTCCACGGTCTTATCTTGCCTGGATGGACAGGAATATTCAAGCTGGTAACCATACCAGAATTTCCATACCAGTATGTCGGAAGATTACTTCCAACATGCTCCTTACAATTCTCCAGTCCATGCGGTCCAATCCACAACCCAATTTTGGAACTGCCAATTTCAGAATGTCTTGTAACATTTGTTCGCGTAAGTGGGTCAGGGCCTCCCATAAGGCTCGATAGGTTGGCTTTAGGCTCGACAGTTCTTTCGTGACCAAATAAAATATGGGCTGTCCTTCATTTATTATTTGGAGACTCTTCCCAATTGCTGGTCCCTGCTGCCTTAGCTTTTCGATTCTGCCAAATCTCTCTTTAAATTCCCAGGCAATTCCTTTGGCCATTCGTAGATCTCGGGCTACGCAATGAGTAAGCGCGTAGTCTGGCGGCACCGTGAACAAATCCTGCTGTTTCTCGATGGTTACCCCAAATCGAGCTTTTCTCGAACCAGAATACTCTTGCATAAAGTCTTCGAAGGTTAGTTCATGGTATTGGCTATCCAATCGGCGCAAGTCAACGGTTTCGTCATTGTCTCCAGAGTATGGGGCTAATCGATTAAAATGTACGACTCTTGGCTTAGTGTGAGGTGTTCGCCTGATGCGGTATATTACATCGTTGATCCGCTTCAACACCTCGTATGGCCCCTCCCAATTCTTTTGAAGTTTTGGAGATAGGCCCCGTCGACGTTGTGGATTATACAACCAAACTCGATCGCCTTCATGGTAACCACTCTTCTCGGCGTTGATGTCATAGCTCTCTTTCATTCTGTCACTAGCATTTTGGATATTATGTCTGACTTGTTCATGGATATTATCTAGTCGTCGTCTGAGCGTGCTGACATAATCTTCTCCGGCAAGATCTTCACCAGGCTTGCTCCCAAACTTTAAATCACAGGGCAATCGGAGTTCCCTTCCGAATAGCACGTTTGCTGGTGATTGGCCTGTTGTCTCTTGAACGGAGGCCCGATACGCCATTAGAAATAATGGTAAATGTTCGTCCCAATCTCTCTGGTGTTCGGAGACCACTTTGGATAAGTGTCTGATCATGGTCTTGTTCATTCGCTCTACCATCCCATCTGATTGTGGATGCAAGGGAGTTGTTCTCGTCTTCCGTATGCCCAAAAGTCCACACATCTTTTCGAATAGACTGGACTCAAAATTTCGCCCTTGATCGGAATGAAGTTCCAAGGGTACACCAAAACGGCTGACGAACTCCTTCACAATCACGTCTGCTACAGTTCCAGCTTCTTGATTTGGTAGAGCATATGCTTCAACCCATTTGGTAAAGTAATCCATGACAACTATTATGTATTTATTTCCTTTGCTGCTTTCTGGAAAAGGACCGGCGGCGTCTATGGCGATCCTTTCAAATGGGCTTCCTACATTGTATTGCCGCATGGGTGCACGTCGACGCCTCTGGGGACCATTGCTTCCGGCGCAATTTGCACACTTTCGGCACCATTCTTTCACATCTCGTGAACAATTCACCCAGTAAAATCTCTGGCGCACCTTCTCCAGTGTTTTATGGACTCCAAAATGTCCCCCAGAAGCACCATTATGGAGTTCTCGCAATACCTCTGGTATTCTTTTCTTGGGAACCACCATTTGCATCTTGCGCTCACTTCCATCGTGATTTTCGACCTCACGTCCCAGGAGATCGTCATCCATGGTTAAGGAATCCCATTGTGCCCAGTATGACTTCAATTCTCGTGAATGGGAAGCAATTTCTTGCCAGGTCGGTCTTTGCCCATTTCTTTTCCAAGCCCTGAGGACTGCAAGATCCGGATCAGCTTCTTGATCCGCGCGCAAATTGTCAGGTTGCCATTGGTCATCAACAACGGTGGTTCGAAGAGCGTTGGCCGATTTGTCTTCGATTCTGTTGCAATGTCGACAGTCTTCTGGACAGGGCCTTCTGGAAAGGGCGTCTGCATTTTGATGTTTGAGGCCTGCTCTGTGTTCAATGACAAAGTCGTACTCCTGTAGCCTCTCAATCCATCTAGCTACTTGACCCTCTGGATTCTTAAATTGCAAGAGCCACTTTAAGGCGGCATGATCAGTGCGGATCAGGAACTTCTGCCCATACAGGTACTTGTAAAAGTGCTCAATGGTCTTAACTACTGCCAATAGTTCTCTCCTGGTTACGCAGTAGTTCCTCTCTGGTTTGGACAGGGTCTTGCTGAAGTATCCAATGACCTTTTCTTGGCCATCTTGGATTTGAGAGAGCACGCCACCAATCCCGACGTTACTGGCATCCGTATCCAAAACAAACCTCCCAGATGGCAGCGGATAGTTCAAAACGGGTGCACTGATCAACGTACCTTTTAACAACTCAAAGGCCGCTTGGCATTCGTTGTTCCAAATGAATGCTCGATTTTCTGTTAGGCGAGTAAGTGGTTTTGCAATGTTGGAGAATCCAGGAACGTAGCGTCGATAATATGTGCATAATCCCAAAAAGCTTCTTAGCTGATGTTTGTCTTTGGGTACCGGCCATTTTTCCACAGCTTTTACTTTTTCTGGATCCACAGCAATTCCTTTTCCGGAAACCACATGTCCAAGGTAATTTACCTCCTTGCGGAAAAGGTGACACTTCTTTGGACTTAATCTCAGGTTGGCATCTCGCAACCTCTGGAATACTACCAAATTTTTCATGTGATCTTCAAAGGTCTTCCCTACCACAATCACATCATCGAGATATACCAGGCAGGTATTCCAAGACAATCCCCTCAGTACAGTGTCCATGAGTCGCTCAAAAGTAGCTGGGGCGTTACACAGTCCAAATGGCATGACTGTAAATTGCCAGAGTCCTGTACCTAAACTGAAGGCAGTCTTCTCTTTGTCATTGGGATCCATTCCCACTTGCCAATAACCGCTCTTTAAGTCGAGAGTGGAGAACCATTTTGCTCCTGCCAAGGTGTCTAGCGTATCGTCTATTCTTGGGAGAGGATAGCTGTCCTTTTTGGCCACACTATTCAAACGACGATAGTCCACACAGAATCTGGTAGATCCATCCTTCTTCCTGACAAGGACCACCGGTGAAGCCCATGGACTATTCGATGGTTCAATTACTCCTTGGCCTTCCATATCTTGTATAATTTGCTTGGCTTCCTCACGTTTTGCCAGTGGTAACCTTCTTGGTCCTTGTCGAATTGGACTTGCATCGCCGGTATTTATTTTGTGCATTACAATATTGGTTTTACCTTTCGTACCAGTCTCAGTTTCGAAGACGTCTTCATAATGTTTGATTAGGTCCTTAACTTGATTTTGTTCCTTCTTGCTCAATCCTTGACAGGCGGAGTCGATTATCTTGGACAATTTCTCAGGAACCTGCACGAATCCATTCTTCTTCGCCTCTATGCGATGAACGACGGCCGACACTGGCAAACACCACCCCAGAATAGTACCCTTCTTCAATGAAACAGGGTAATGATTCACATTCATTACCCTTATCGGTACAGTCTTCTGAGTCTTAACCAGCATTTTAGCAACTACTATTCCTCGGCCCACCTCGTCATCATCAGCCTTTGGTTCCAACATTGTAACATTTCCGTCCAAATAATCACCTTCCATACACGCCGTCAAAAATGTCTCACTTCTTGCATCCAGAACAACATTCTCTGCAGTAATTACTTGTACATTCCCACAATTTTTCCCATGAAGAAACAATTCCTCATTATTTATTTTTAAAGTGCCTTCTTTCATGTTTAACTGGAAGCCGTAGGTGTTCATGATGTCTAATCCCAAGATTATTTGTTCTTCTATGTCGGCTACGAGAACACGATGTCGGACTGATGTTGGTCCTATGATAAAGTTGACATCTACTTCACCTGCCACAGAAGCTGCTCCTCCTGTTGCTGTCCTAAGTCCCCATTTGCTAGAAAATAACTTTTTATTTCTGGGAATTAAATCGGGTCGCACGATGGTTTTCGTCGATCCAGTATCTAGCAAGCAAGCATAGGTCTTTCTTTCCATAACAGCGTCCACATACAGGCCGTTGGTTTGATGTTGCAGGGATGCGACTTGGCCAGGCGTCTTTGGGGCTTCCTGATGCTGGATCGATGATTGCCCTCGCTCATCGACCCGCTTTAGTTTTCCTGCTGCTCAGACGATGCTTTCTTGGTCACCTTACCACATTTACTCCGAACGTGACCAATCTCTCCACAATTCCAGCATCGCAGTACTCTTTTATTTGATTTGATCTGGTTTAGAACTCTACTAACCACCTGCTCCATGAACTCCTCATTTTCCTGCTTGTCAACAGTGCAGACACGAGCATGGTTCCGAGAGGCTTGCTTTGCAGTCTCAAACTCAAGCGCGTGTGCCAAAGCATCGATCAAGGTTTTCGGTCTTGCCAACCTTAATGCTTGCTGTGTATCAATATCCCGGAGACCATCTATGAATGTCTGGACCGCTAGGTGTTCCATGAAATTATCTGGTGCCATCGGATATGCAAGTCGAACTAGACGAGCACTATCTGCCTCAAATTCCTGAAGATTCTCGCCTTTCTTCTGTGATCGATTCTTCAGTTGGGTATGGTATACTTGCTCCAAATGCGCATGGCCATATCTCATCTCCAAGCGTTTAATGAGTTGAGAATAATCTTTACGTTCCTCAGGAGGCAATGTCTGCAAAATATCACTAGCATCACCCCTCAATGCTATGACTAAAGCAGTCGCCTTCTCGGCAAAAGACCATGCGTTTGCTTCTGCGGCTGCTTCGAATTGCGTCAGGTAAGTTGCCCATGACGTCTTTCCATCAAAGGTTGGTGGCTTGATTCTAGTCCTTGAAATAGCCACAAGTTCTTCTTTTATTTCGATGGGCCGCGGTATGACTTCTTCGTTGACCTGCCTGGGATCAGAATGACTCATGGCAGCGGGTAATTTCATCTCAATCATTATTGCCTCTAAAAGTCTAGAATGTTCTCCAATTTTCTTTTCTACAGCTGTGAAAACCTCTTCTTTTAACGCTTCTGATTTTTCCGCTAGTCGCTGTTCTAGAACTTTTTCGAAGTTTCTAGAATTTTCTAGTAATTTCTTTTCCAGATTTTTCTCGAGGATTCTAGCGGTTTCTAGGTTTCTTTCCTCCATCTGTGCTTGTGAATCTATTAGACGCAGTTCCAGAGTTTGCGAATTGTCTATTAATCGTTGTTCCAAACTTTTCACACTATCTAGATTGTTCTGTTCCATTTGTTGCATTTGAGTTTGTGAATCTATCAGACGCTGTTCCAAATTTTGCGAATTATCTAGATTCTTCTGTTCCATTTGTTGCATTTGAGTTTGTGAATCTATTAGACGCTGTTCCAAGGTTTGCGAATTATCTATTAGTCTTTGTTCTAGAGTTTTCGCTAAGTTTCCAGAAGTTTCCAGGTTCTTCTGCTCCATTTGTTGCATTTGAATTTGCGCATTCTCTATTAATCGTTGTTCCATATTTTTCGCACTATCCAGATTATTCTGTTCCATTTGCTTCATTTGAATTAACAGCAAATTCACGTCAGCATCTCCGCCTGGAACTTGAAAGACATAATTCTCTGGATCCTCGCCTTCTTGGATCAACACATTGCGAAGCCGTTGCTGGAGGATCGACTTTTTGCCAGTTGTATCCTCATCCCTCTCTTCTAATTCTCGTTTTAACTCGGACACTTTCAATTCCGTGAGTTTCATTCTATTAGCCATCACGATATTTAAATAACGTCTTTCCGCACTGTATATTTATTTAAACGAATACTTAATTAACACTTAATTGTCTACTTAGTTTATTATTTATTAATTAGTCCACACCTGAATACCACTGTAAAGTTTGTCTTTTCGGGTTCTTAAATAAAACTAACAATAACTTTAGACACACACACTATATTAATATTAAACGTATAACTAACTATTAACAACAATAAGTACATTTATGTATTTTATATTTATGTAACTATATTTATGTTTACTTCGCGAGACTCGGGTTGAATGTCTGTCCACATCCCTTCCTCGACGGCTTATATATCAATGGGAACGTTTGGTCTAGAATGATCCAAATCTGTCGGGAAAACGTCCAGAGCGATGACGCGCCTCGCGTCATCGAATGAGACATTACACTATCCTTGTCATACAAGTAGTTACTGTTTGTTATTCGGATGTCGGGATTATTCTTTGAATGTCGTTGATAGAATTATAGATCAATGACGCAGGGATCATCTTTCGTGATTTGGAGTGTAACTAAAGTGTAAACTATTATTTTCTGTGTAAATATTAATAATATATTTAGTAAACTGAGAACGTGTTTCCATTACCCTCTACCTCACACCTACACTTGTAATTTAATTTAAGCATAATCTGTACACATCAACACTAGTTTGCTGTTTTTTGGCATACCACACATAATTAAATGCCCTGAATTATTTACCTGTTCTCCTTCATGTATGCGGCGTGAATTAATGTTACTCTCTAAATATCTAAAATATTCTGAAAGTGACAAAGTATCCATAATATTTTTACGTTTAACCAAAGAAAAAGAAACAAAACCATATAATAGATCAACCTTAAAAGGCTTGACTTGTACTACGTGACTATAAATGTTTGTAACAAATATTTACTTTGGCAACACTGAAAAATTGGCTAGCCTGGTTATTCGTATATAGGTACAACTTTGTAGGTTATGTCATTTGTATCATATGGATGCGTTAAAAATCAGGTGTGCTAACATAAAATTACAGAAGTGTTGCCAACTTAAGTCGAAAATTTACAATCATTTATAGTCTCGTTGTATTTATTGTTCAAGGTTTGTTATTGTACTTTAGGCCACTTTCATATTTGGACCATAGAGGCGCTGCAATCTTAAAAAGAATTGCCAATTATAGAGGCACAAATCAGTGTTGCCAGAGCTAGGGAAATTTCCCTAGACCTAGGGAATTTAGGTGGGTGCTAGGGAAAAAGGGAATTTTTACGAAATAAGGCTATAATCTAGGGAATTATGCTATGTCACAATATTTCCAGTATATATGTTGGGGATTCCCTTAACGTAGAAACTTTAAATATTGTGAATCATGTAAGGAAACCTCGATATACAAAGATCCCAAAAATTTCGCATAGTAGTTGTTAATTGCAACTCAATAGCGAGTGGTTTTTATTTTGAAAAGCACCATTCAAAATTTATACGTTCATCTTATACCTACAAACCCATCTAATTAATACCGAATTACGATGTGGTTACTTTTATTAACTAATCAATAGATTTTTATGACCCGTAATAATGACACACCCGTAATAATGACACACATACTCATATTTTATGTGTTAAAACTTGAACAAGAAGTAACTTAGGAAAATTAAATAATTAAGATTGGAATTCCTATTTCTAGAAGTGTATGTATATTATTGTTTATGAAGCACGACTACTCTACAAATTTAGTATGCAAATGTTCAAGAAATAAATAAACGTATTGTTATATTAAATATATAAAGCAAAAGAAAATACTCTTTGTGAACTACATTTTTAAAGTAACACGTGGGAATTACAATATATACAAAAGAGGATTTTATAGTAATAAAAACTATAAATTATGGGTAATATAGGAATCACTTCAGAGTAATAATAATAAATTCCTATATGTACATATTTACATATATTTGTAAATATTATTTTATGGTACGGGGCGGGGCTATTTATGAATTTATAGATAATGTATATTGTTCTAATAAAAATACAATAGACAAAATAATATATTTTTATTACGTTCTAGAAGTATATGTTAGCACTTTAAAGTAACACGTGCGAATTCTATACACAAAAGAGGATTATTGATAGTAATAATATAAAACCCCGAATTATTGAACATTTTTTATTTATGAGTATGACATAAAAGATAACCAGCTGATGGCAATAAAACTAAAATAGGTATATTATGTACTTACCCCCAAATTTTACCCAATATTTTTATATATTCAATCCAAGAATTTTATTTGAATTTTTAATTAGCGGTCAGTATCAAAAATACATTGACTAGTTTCAGTTCAGCCTCAAAGAACAGTTTTAGTATTTTAAAGAATACACTTATTACTATCTCTTAAATAAAAATTTTTTTTCTAAAGCAGTGAATCAAAAGTGCGTTTCCATTCAAAAAGGTGAATATTTCAGATTTTGCTTTTATTTTAACAATTAATTAAAATATATTTGTAATTATTTTTATGCAGTAAGTAAAGGATCAATATGTCATCAGAGGCCGGGCCATCTTCTGTGAAGGATATATCTGAATTTTCATCAGCCTCTTCGTCCGAGGAGGCACAGAATATATCGAAGAAAAGAAAAAGAAAATCCTATGCACAGAAATACAATATTCGGTGGGAGCAGAACCCGCAGTTTAAAAACTGGTTGCGAAGCAGCGAAAAAGGACAAAATTATGCATACTGTAAGGCATGTAAAAAGCATTTTATATGTGGCAAATCAGAAATATTGAAACACGCGCACGGAAAAGCACATACAAAATTAGTAACTTCTGTAACTAAACAACAGTCTTTGACTGATATATCTTCTTTTTTACAAACAGTCGATCTTCAAAAGAAAATTAAAACCGCTGAAGTAAGATTCGCCGCTTTTGCAGCCGAGCATAATATTGCGTTAAATGCATTAGATCATTTATCGGAAATTATAAGAACCACATTTACCGACTCTGAGATCGCAAAAAATTACAGTAATAACCGCACAAAAGCAACTGCAATGGTTAATAATGTTATCGGTTCTTATAGTTTTGATAAAACTATAAATTTATTAATTTGTAATAGATTTTCACTGATTGTCGATGAATCTACCGATAAAGGATCCATTAAACATTTAGCGCTAGTAGCGCGAGTGTTTGATGGCACTAGCATCAAAGACTTATTTTTCGGTTTGTTGAAAGTGCCTAGTGGTACAGCAGAATCTTTATATAATAGCATTACGGAATATTTTGTTAAAAATAATATTAACTATAAAGAGAATTTGATAGGTTTTGCTGCCGATAACGCAAGTGCAATGATGGGCAAACACAATTCACTATCTACTAAGTTAAAAGCAGATATCCCAGATTTATTTATATTTAATTGTGTTTGCCACTCTTTTAATCTTTACGCTAATTATGCTTGTGAAAAGCTCCCTTCTTCTCTTGAGGAACTAGTCAGAGATATATACAGCTATTTGCAATACAGTTACAAAAGACAGAGTGAATTCAAAGAATTTCAAGAGTTTTTAGCTTTAAAACCCCATAAAATACTACAACTCTCTCAGACTAGGTGGTTATCTTTATTATCAGTTGTTAGACGATTTTTAGAGCAATACGATGCTTTAAAATTGTATTTCACAAATGCACAATTAAGTGATAAAAATATAACAGCGAAAAATATTTTCAATGGTCTCAACAATCCCACTATAAAATTATATTTTCATTTTCTAGAATATATTTTACCTTTTTTCACAAATTTAAACACAGAGATGCAGTCTGAGGGCGTTAAAATTCACATATTATATAGAAATGTAGAAACTGCATTAAAATCTTTACTAGATTGTTACTTAAAAAGGACTTATCTCGATAGAAAATATACAAATCCAGACAATTTTGTTAAGCTGGAGAAAATTTATTTAGGTGCCTTTGTTATGGGTAAAATAGCTAATAATACCCATGGGCTAAATATAAATGAACTAGCGAACTTTAAACGGCGATGTTTAGATTTTTTAATAGAAGGGTGCCATCAAATATATCAGAGGTTCGACCAAAAGAATAGATCAATTATTATTTTAAAGCAAATCGAAATGATTTCACCCATCGATGTAATATCAAAAAAATATGAATCAATAGCACCTATGGCCATTAATTTCCCGAATTTAGTTGGCAATGATTTAAATGAGATAGACAGGGAATGGCGAATGTTACGAAATACAGATTTGTCTCAATTTGGAGACTTGAATGTTGAACAATTCTGGAAAAAAATTGCCAGTCTTAAATCCGGCGACGATATGCTTATGTATCCAAAGCTGTGCACATTTATATTTAATATATTTAGTTTGCCACACTCTAGTGCGACTGCAGAGCGTGTATTTTCGCAAATTAACTTAAATAAAACCAAAACCCGTAACCGGTTATGCACCGAAACGTTGTGTGGCATTTTACATTGCAAAACATTAATGAAGGGCAACAGTTGTTTTAATTTCGAACTTAACAATGATTTATTTAAAAAATTTGATATATTGTATGATAGTATTTAGTATGATAGAATTTATTTTAAAAAATTGTTTGTCTTTGTTATATGTATATTTAATATTATGTTACCTAGATTAGTTATTGTTATATTAAAATATATAAATATATATTTTGCTTTTATGATTTGTGTAATCGTTTTTTTTTAAATTTTTTTGTATTATATAACCTGCAATCTCCAATCCGCTTTTAAGTACGTCTTGAAAATTGTTTAAAAATTCTAGGGAAATCTAGGGAAATTTTCTGCAAATGTCTAGGGAATTAAAAAAATTTCCCCTGGCAACACTGGCACAAATTATGAATAAAACATTAACAGCCATAGCAACTATTCTATGATCTGTCACATTTATTTTGTGGGCAAAATGTTGTTACTTGTTATGGGTTACCGAAAAACAATCAGTAATTGATGCGCTAGTAAAACAGACCGTAATATAAGAACATTTCCAACACTAACAAGATTAGAGCCTGACACACAAGTTTGCTGATGCATCTTAAAATTCCAAACACTTGTAAAAATATATTAGGGTAAACCAAACAGTGTTATATTTTCTTATTGCAACCATAAATTTTCCAGTGACCGCTAGTGATAAAAAAAAACCCATAATATAAATAACGCTCTAAACACTAACAAGTTCAATGCTAGATGCCCTTTAAATTCTATACGCGCAAAAAATATAACGATTAGAAGTGTGTTATCAAGGCTATCGTTGTTTAAAGTAAACATAACCGCTCACCCACTTGAATTCTCTCTCTCGATAGACCAGCGTGTTTTTAATTTACACGTTAGCATTATCTAAACCGATTGATTAATGACCAGTGTCTCTAGTAATGTCGAATAATTTTCGCCGCCCTTTGAGTTGGCCGCTTGTGTGTCTTGCATACGTGCACAAATACGGCGCGGGACTGGCAGTATAAATGAAATTATGCATTATACACAGTGTTGCCAGATGGTAAATCGGTTTAGCGGTAGATTAGCTCGAGAAAAAGCGGTAGATTTGAGTACAAAAACGGTAGACCAAAAAAAAACCTTAACTAAAGGATTTTAATTCTTTAAATATTATTATAAACACAAAAAAATAATAAAATAAAACTATAAACAATAAAATAAAACCATGAAATAACAAAACAAATTATTCCGTATCAGACAAATGCTCTGATTTGGCATACATAGTACTGCTATTATGTTTTGACAAAATATATTTGATGATTTCTATATTAAAACAGTCTTCCTGTAAATAGCTTTTGCTGTGAAGTATGCCAGCTATTAATGCAGTCGATAAACAGTTTCTTTGTTTCGTTTTTAATAAATTTATCTGCGAAAACATTCTTTCGACATTAGCCGATGAATGTGGCAGACATAATAAATTAAGAACAAATACACTTAAATTAGGGTACATGCTTGTTCCATCTGCATATATTTCGTTTTTAACGTTCACCCAAAACTTTTAAATTCCTTCTGCCTCATTATATTTAATATTTGAATTTCGCAATAAATGCCATTCATTGTCTATTTTTTGGATATTTGTTTCACGATCTATTAAATTAGGAAAGTGTGTAATTAATGGCACCGCTTACTCCTCCTCTCCGTTAAGTATAACTTCTGGCTGTATAAACCGGAATGATTGCAATATTCTGCTGTCAAAATCAAATCTTTTCTTTATTTGCTCTGCACCTTCAATGTAAAATTGGAGACAACAATGTCTTAATTTATATAACTGATCTTGCGTAACACTGATTTGTAATAAGCGTTCGCCAACTTTTGCTCCTAAATATATATTTTGCATTTCTTTAATATTTTCACTGTTCTTTAAGTCTATCGCAGCTAATGGCGTGCTTAATAATACAGATCTTTTTATAAAAAAGTCTAAGAGGGTTCTATATAAGATAGTCACCCTATTATATAATTTATGTAATTGCGGTACTACAGACTGCATTTCTCTATTTAAATTGTTGAATATAGCTAAAGTATGATCCAGAAATAAAAGGAAGAGGTAAATGAGTGGGTCATTCATTCGCTCTAATATATTTGACCCTACAAATACCTTCTGCGTTGCTGCATTTATGAAATATAATTTTAATGCATTAAATTGCTCAATCAGTCTAGATACAACAGCTTCTAAGGACAACCAACGTGTCTGAGTTGGATGTAGAATTTTGTGCGGTTTAATCCGACAAAAACCTTGAAATTCTTTTAATTGAATTACGCGTTTAGGGCTATTTGCAAAATGATTATATACATCATGCCTAAATTGTTCCACATCGTCAGGCAATTTTGTGCAGGCATAAGAAGCACAAAGGTTGAAACTGTGACATATGCATTTAAAGAAATATATATTGGGAATATCAGCTTTAAATTTAGTAAATACAGAATCATTTACTCCAGCCATCACGTTTGCACCATCGCATGCAAATCCGATCATATTTTCTGTATATGGAATATTGGAATTTTTAAAAAAATCTTTTATCTTTTCATATATATATATATGCTGCTGTTGATTCCCGTAGCGCAATTAGTGATAAAAATGTATCATGTACTCTAAAACATGAAATAATATTTAAAAAAATTTAAATGTAAATTGTGAATGTATACCTACTTTTTATCGTGAAAATACCGGGCAACCAGACATAAATGTTTAGTGCATCCTAAATCCGTTGACTCGTCAATAATCAAAGAAAATTTATTTTTCCTTAAAATATTGCACAATAGTTCAAATTGATGGGCTCCTATGACATTTTTAGTAATAGCTGTTGCCTTTGTTATACCGCACTGTATTTGTTTTGTAATATCTGAATCGGGACATATTTTCTTTATTACGTGATGTAGATGGTCACTTACGTTAAATGCAAGATTATGTTCTGCAATAAACGCTGATATATATAAATCAGCTTTTTTCCTTGCACTATCGAAGCTTGTGGAAGCTGATAATACAGAATCTATTTTTGGCTGCTTTCCAGATTTTTTTGAAAAAGTTATATGTGCTAGTGTATTCTGGTGTCTATATAACTGCTGTTTACCAGAAACAATACTTATTTATTTGTTACAAATTTTGCAAAATGCTATATGTACGGATGAGGAGATAGGGGCAATCCATTGAAACTCTTTACCCCATTCTGGCAAATATTTTTACTATATCTAATTTTCCTTTTTTTTCTGGTGTTGCTTGAATTTCATCAGAATCACTTGAACTATAATTGAATATTATAATTTTTTTTTCTGAACTACATAATTGCTTACCTCATAATAAATTATTAAAATATCTACACAAAATTAACACGCACCTACCAAGAAACTAAAACAACGACTAACACTGTAATACGAATACGATTATGATCCCGTAGATCGATATAATATGGTCGATTCAAACAACAATAAAAATTAACTGGAATGAACTTATTTTGCCCTTACAATCATGAACGAATATCACAATTATGAATGAATTTTGACAAATAAAAGAAAGCCCGCAGTTAACAATTTTCGTTGTGATAGTATTAATACCTTTATACAATAGCATACATTTTATTTCATGCCTTACACGTTGCCTATTGTAAATAAGACTTTACCGGGAGAGTCCCCGATTACGTATCGGTTTGGTGTGTATTCGTGCAATCATTCATAGCGGTTGCAGTACGTCATGAGACTTATAGATGTCGCCAGGACCAGGATCAAAGAATTTAATAAATATTTATTTTTTATAAAATTGGAAAAAGCGGTAGATTAAGAACAGAAAACGGTAGAGCGGTAGATAAAGGGCAAAAACAGTAGATCTACCGCTAAAACGGTAGATCTGGTAACACTGATTATACATGTTAGTAATGCAAGCGTACATATACAGTGTGTATAAGCCAAATGGAATAAATTCATTATTTCGGTTACTGTACATATTTATAAAAAATCCCGAAACATGTCATATTTAATTTATAAATTAACATTCTTCAACGTGAAAATGCGATCCCTACCTTCAACCCCCTTGGAATGACAGGTACAACCCCCATTTTTTTAAATGGGAAGTATAGGCTTGTGATATATCGTTGTAAAGGTCTCTTTATTCTCTATTCAAAAATGTTATAATTTTCATGTTTGTTGCAACAATTAAGATAGAATAAAATAAAATCATGTTGTTATCGAAATTCGCTACAATATATTCAAAAAATAAAATTTAATGCAAAATGTAAAGAAAAATTTAAAACGCCAGAAAAAAATATGAATGTCAATGAAGTAGATGCTCATTTGCGTTTATAAAGATTTAATATATACATCAAAGGCATCATTGCATTACTTACTTCACGTTTAGGTCTTCATAATAAGAAAGTGAGTAAAAACCATACCAATGTGCTTTTTAGATGGTATCCATTAAAAATACTTTAAAAAGTTTCCGTGGCAACATTAGTTTGTTTAAAACGCCTTAGTAAATTGTTTTGTATTTAAAAGTTGTCATTTAAATTGACAGTTTGATAATTTTAGTTTGAATTTCGTAAAATACAATTCTGGAAAATGGTTAGATTAACGGAAATGCATAAAATAACAGTCATACAAATGATTGGTTACGGAGATAGAACCCGAACACAACAAGAAGTAACCCGCCTATTTCATGAGAAATTTCCTGATTTACCGCCTATAGCTCAAGGAACAATTAGTAAGATAGAGAAGCAGTTTCGAGAGTTTGGTCATCTAAGGCAGATAAAAAAACCAGCTGCCAATGCACTGAGTGATGAAATCAAAGTAGATGTGATGCTTGAGTTTATGGAAAACCCACATACATCGAGTAGACATGCGTCCACTACATTAAATGTTAGCCATACATCGATAGTAAACATATTAAAAGAAAATAAAATGCATCCCTATAAAATGATATCTACTCAGGAGCTTACGGAAGACGATTTTGATAGAAGAACTTATTTTTGTGAGCGAATGATGGACATGCTGGATAACAATATTATCAATTTAGAAGACGTTATGTTTTCTGATGAGTGCACTTTTTCTCTTAGCGATCATGCTAATCGGCAAAATTGCCGCTACTGGTCTACGGAAAATCCTCACTGGATGAGGGAAGAACACACACAATACCAAGTAAAAGTTAATGTTTGGGCAGGTATTGTTGGAAACCATATCATTGGTCCCTTTTTCATTGAGGGCAATTTGAATGGCGATCGTTATTTGGCACTACTTCAAAATGATGTAATTCCAACTTTGGCAAATTTATATCCTGATCCAGGAAACCCTCAAGTTCCAATGAATACGATATGGTTTCATCAGGATGGAGCACCACCACATTACCAACGCAATGTCCGGCAGTACCTCGATGCAATATTTCCCAATCGATGGATAGGAAGGCGAGGATCGATAGAATGGCCAGCGCGATCACCTGATCTGACCTTACTTGATTTTTTTTATGGGAATATTTGAAGAGCATTGTGTACAAAACTAAACCTTTGCATTTAAATGACTTAAGAGAACGAATTACGCTTGCGATTAGGTCGATCACGCCTGATATGTTAAATAATGTTAGAAGACAGTTTTATTTAAGATTAGGATGTTGCCAAGACGTTCATGGTGAACATTTTGAACATTACTTCATTGACATTCATATTTTTTTGGCGTTTTAAATTTTTCTTTACATTTTCCACTAAATTTTATTTTTTGAGTATATTGTAGCGAATTTCGATAACAACATGATTTTATTTTATTCTATCTTAATTGTTGCAACAAACATGAAAATTATAACATTTTTGAATAGAGAATAAAGAGACCTTTACAACGATATATCACAAGCCTATACTTCCCATTTAAAAAAATGGGGGTTGTACCTGTCATTCGAAGGGGGTTGAAGGTAGGGATCGCATTTTCACGTTGAAGAATGTTAATTTTTAAATTAAATATGACATGTTTCGGGATTTTTTATAAATATGTACAGTAACCGAAATAATGAATTTATTCCATTTGGCTTATACACACTGTATACAAATAACGAAATAAGGGTTAAAAATAACTGCTTAGCTCATCTCTAGTATTTATTATATTTTTGAGAAGGTTGTCAGTAGAAATATGATTTTTCAACATATACGGTGCTATTTTATATATTTCAAAATAGTTTTTGAGAACAAATCCTTGTTGCAGTACCTATTGTAAGCGCTTTGGAATTCCTCCGCCATAATTCTTTTTCTTTAATGAAGGTATTAAAATTCTCCTCTGTTTAAAATATTATATTTGCAAACTATGCACTTACGTAACTTTATAAAGTTTTAACAATAAAACCGCTCACAAACACCATTGCGTTTTCCTCTAAAATTTTCATGGTGTCAAAACCGATTCACAAATCAAAATATTTGCTTTCTTTTGTACTTTTTGGTAGATTTGACCTATCAATGACAAGAATTTGATTTTAAAAAAACCTGTCTTTCCCATTTTGGAAACTACAAGCAATTTTTTTAGAAACTAAATACACTAAATATCATAAACTGTGATGTATATAACAAAATAGTTAGTATCAACAATATAATAAATAGAAAAACACTGGAAATAACTTCTTAGAGTAAAAATGACCGATCCTAACCGAAGCACTCTGCGTCATTACGTCACTAACACCTGTCGCATAATTGTTATCCGCTAGATTTCTGTATTTGTTAGATAAGAGTTATCTGAGAGGAACTCCATTCTAAACGCCATGAGAGTTCCACTTAGGGAAATTGAACTTTCAATCTATACTTATTAATTAATATTATCTAACGTGTGTCTGTAAATGATCATACGCCAATTATGTTGGTACAATGGATTTTATTTCTCTCTGCAGTTGGTGGCAATATTAATAATAAAGACTAAAGTTATGTTTATGGGAATTTGTTAATTGAGTATGCAGCAAATGCTTTATTTAATGAACAAAACACTGATGAGTAGAAAAATACTTTATTTTTAAAAAAATTGTTGAAAATGTCTGCCATTATTTTGTAAACACAAGTTTACTCATCGTTTTCAGTGGCGTGTCGTGGGGTTTGAGTTAGGAGGAGCGCACCAGAAATCAAATACCAAATGACATATAGGCAAATTGCGCGAAAAAGTATCCATTTATAACATTTATTTAAGTTGAATAAATACATAGGAATTAAAAAATATTAATACCTACAATAACGACAAAAACAATAATAATTGTAAATCAAAACGGAAAAAAATCCAAAATAAGGGGCTCATTTTAAACAAAAATCCACCTACCTTAAATTCAAGTTTGCAAAAACGAGGAGCTGGAACAGCGGAATAGTTTTTATAATGTCATAAAAAATCACTTCACAAAGTAGGTAGCCACGGTTTATAAGTAGGAAAAAGAAAGAACAACATATTAACACAGATTAAACTTAACAAAATTGGTGGGTAAGTCATTTTTTAAAAATCAAATCCGCTCTGCGGTCCTTCATGGAAATTATTTTTCCATGACTTTATCATCAAAATTGTTTATTTCGTGCACTAAATTTCGATTTATGGACATCATAGCTAAAGCATTTAGTCTGTCATTAAGCATGGTATTTCGCAAAAATGTTTTTATGTGTTTAAGCGTCGAAAAGTGCGTTCTGCTTCGGCTGTTGTCATTGGAGTCGTCACGATAATTTTTAATATTTTTGATGTTTCGATAAATGTTTCACTAAGGTTATTTTCCATAATAAATAAAAGAAGATACATTGCTCCAACAATTTCTTTTAAATCTTCTCTCGAGTAAATTACCTCCAACTCAGTTCTTAATCTTGATTTGCTCAACATCGGATAAAATGAACATACATCATTTAAAACAGTCACAGGGAAATTTTTTGAAAACTCTCAATATTTATCTTTGTTAAAAAGATCACCCGCTTTTAAATGACCCCGGTTAGAAAAGCGTTCCTTCATTTGTACTGTAATTATATCACAAATTATACAATATATATATAATGTGTTCATTTGAAAAGTCAATCTAGGTTACTTTGAAATTTTGATAGAATAAGACGCAAATATATTAGTATGTGTTTGTTGTTCCGTAAACGTAAATCCAAATGACATTTGATAATGTCAATCACAAATATCAGTTAGTGCATAAAATAATCGTGCGTCGATTCTGGTTTAAATAAATTGCTTCTTAGTTTTAAAATGGCTTTCACTTTAGAACATAAAATTTTTTTTAGTCCAGGCTTATTTTCGAAGTGGTAATAAAATTGATGGTTTATGGGGTTATTCAGTTCAAGATTGCATGGTAGAATTTCATGTTTCCAAATTTTGTAATAGATTATATACAATTTAAGAATACTTTGGATAGAACTTTAAAACTTTTTTCTGAAACTGGTAGTTTCTTAATAAAATCAGGCAGCGGAGCAGTTAAAAAACGTACACCTCAAGTTGTCAATCGTGTTGAAATAATGGAAAATGAACCACAAACATCTGTTCGACATTTGAGTCAACAAATAAACCTTTCTGTTGGTACAACTCACAAGTTATTAAAAAAAGATATGCAACTTTATCCATACCGTGTCACAGCAGTACAAGAATTGTTAGAAATTGATTACCCACGTAGACTACAGTTTTGTAATTGGTTTGTAAATATGAACAATAATGGAGAACTTTCGCAAAGAGTCATCTTTACTGATGAAACATGGTTTTATAAAACGGGATACCTAAATTCACAAAATACAAGAATTTGGAGTAGTGAAAATCCACATGTAATTAATGAAGAATCGCTACTTCCAGAGAAAATTGGTGTTTGGGCAGCGATAAGCCAAAGGCGAATCATTGGACCAATATTTTTTCCAGGAACGTTAACTGCTCAAAGGTACCGTTCGGAAATTTTACAACCATTTGTCAATCAGTTGCATGATGATGAACTTCAAAATGCATATTTCCAACAAGACGGAGCACCATGTCACTGTACTGCAGAATCTTTGGAATATTTAAGAGAATTTTTTGATGAGCGTATAATTAGTCGAAATACTGAAATTGCCTGGCCTGCACGTTCATGCGATTTAACACCTTGCGACTTTTTTTTTGTGGCCTTATCTAAAACATAACATATTTCGAACACCTACATTGAATTTGAATGATATGCTACAGAGAATCGAACAGAAATGCATGGAAATATAACAATCCAGTAATGTTGCAGAATATCATCAGAAATTTTGAACGGAGGATTTTAAAGTGCATTGATCTTGAAAAATTCTAGGAGGGGCGCGCTGCTCCGCGGACTTATACAGCTACAGCCACTGATCGTTTCATGCTTTCAAATACACGACAAAGTTCTTCAAAGTTAAACCACTGGCAATATATTACTAATTGATAGTTATAATAGTAGTACAACTGTTGAACAACAGAAACTTGGTAGGGATGCATGCGCAAATTTTTATGTAGCGCTTTTGTGCAACTAGCTCTAGTAATACCTGCAAAAAGCACGTAAAGGAGTTGCATTGCTCTAAGTATTTAACCTTTATGCCTGACTGTGCTGATAACTTCCGTAATGATTTTTATGGACATTCATTCATTCGTTCTCGAACATCATTAACAACAAGTTCCGTTAATACTGTTGGTCGCCCAGTTGATTTACCTTTGCAAATATAGTTTTTTGTCTCAAACCGTTCTACAATTTCACGTTTCTGGTGACCAAAAATTTTATAATTTACATTTTCACGAGGAGATGCTTCCAAAAATTGTTCAAAGCAAGACCGCAAATTATACGACTCATCGTAGTTTCGGGATGCATTCCGAAAGTGAGCCATAAGAATATATGCATTATGTTCAGTCGTAAACATTTTAGTAGATATCAAAAAATCGACGCCAAATAATACACAAAACCAACATCAATGGACTGTCAAAATTGACATAAGCGACAATGTGGCTACTACAAGTTGAGAAATTTGCGGGCGTGCCAACACAATAGGCGTACGATCATTTACAGACACATGTATGATTATGCACATAGAATTATGCACATGCGTAAATTAATACTTATTTCCTATTGACAATATTTTAGTTTAGATTTTCTTCTTAAGCATTTAGTGTTTTTTTAATTATATATTTTTGGTTTTAGTTTTAAGTAGGTAGCATTATTCTTAATTTTATACATTAATTACAGTCGAAAGCAAAAAAAAAAGTAGACAAGAGATCTCGTGCTTTGTAAACTTGGCTTTATTTACTTATCATTAGTGTCAAGTCATTATTCTATGGAATATAAAATAATTATCAAAAATCTTCTATCTTACACAGTACAACACATGTTTTTGGGACTCAATTCTGAGAATTGCACGTGAATGTAGCCCCAAAAAGAAGAACTTCTGCATCATTCGTTTTGTCAAGTTGGCTGCATTAATAATTTAATGGCCATACGAATTTTTTTGCTCAAGGTGGATTTTGATCACTTTTTCTATATTTTAACACGGTTATATCTCGGTATACCGTACGGAATATCCCTTTTGTGTCTGAAGCAAAGTTGTAGATATTGAATTGGAGACAAAAAAAGCGGAACAAACCTACTCGAAAAAAGTGCATCCAGTGCCTTAAAAATCGCCAAAAATGCCCATTCTTTCCCCATTTTTCACCTTTTTTGCTCAATAACTAGATTACAAATCCACAAATATGCTGTTTTTTTTCTTTATAAACTTTATTTTGCATGAAAATAAAAATTCCAGTTCATATTACAGCTATTCTTACACAGAAAATATGAGATTTTTATTTGTTATCTATGCATGGAAACAAAATTTAGAACATTTTCAATTATTGTCAATATCCATCCTCGTTGAAGTTGACGCTTGTGGTTCTGATAATCTTGTTTTCTTCGTAGGTTGTTCATATTCATGTTCTGAGTCTGCATCATCATCCGAGTTAGACATAATATTCAAGGGCATGTTTTCTTCAGTGTGTCCACCAATTTCGGTGTCATCTTCATCTACGGTGCTTTCATCTTCAAACTGCATAATTTTAGAACTCCACCAACAAACCTCCGCAAGCAATGGATCTAATTGTTTGCCTTTGAATCGCTTTTCCATTGGCATGATCACTTGGTGGAACCTCTCTCCTTGTTCCTACGATTCCTGAGGTAATTGTGCCAAAAAGGTATCAAGGTGGAAATGCATGAAATGTAATTTTAACGTCATGGATGCATTGATTTTTTCAAAATAATACAGCAACTTGTCCACTCGTGTCTGTATGTCATCTCGCTGTACACGGTTCTTTCCTAAAACGCCTTCAATGACTTGTTTCAATGCGTCCCGTGCACATAGGTGGTTATAATGGTTCGAAAGCATATTTGTGAAAGATTCGCTTTTCATTAATTTTCGTATATCCGGTCCATTCAGAGTACCTGTTTGAAATTAAAAAAAATCAGTTGCGAAAAAATTATTGGTAGTTATAATGCGAATATATCGAAGTGAACAAATTTAGATATGACAATATTTAAATACAGGCAACGATACGTACCTTTTCTAATTTTAGCTTCACTGAGTTTTGGAAAGATGGATTTCAAACAGTCATAGGCGTCCTCAATATCTTTGACTACCACTTCAACGAATTTCCCAGCTATTCCTAATTTCATGTGGAGCGATGGCAACAAAATATCATCTACATCCTTTATCAAAGGTTCATTACGTAATTTTAATTGTTTCTCGAGCTCGGGAGTTCTTGCTTTCCAATCTTTACATTTATATTGATTCCCTGTGTATTGCGAATCCCAATTACAAAGAAAGCAGAAGTATTTTGGAAAACCGCCCTTTAATATAATGCCTTGTATTATGTTGACAACCTTTATATCACAACAAATCTTCCATTTGTGTACATTGTATTTGATTTTCTCTAAAATTTCGCCCAATGTTTCATACGTTTCCTTCATAGTTGTGATGAATCCCAATGGAATGGACGGTTTTTTGTTTGTTTTGTGCAACAGCACAGCCTTCAAACTTGGAACTGAACCGTTGATGAATAAACGCAAGTCGCCAGCGATATAATCCATTCCCATATTTTTCACTAAACCTGGGATATCATGGCAGTAAGTGAACGTATTTGCTTCGTCAACGGAATAAAATTTCTGAAAATCAGCTTGGCGTTTTCGGTATGATGTTGCGCTGACATTTTGCTCTGTCAGTTTTTTACGCTTTAAAAAAGATGTCAAAAATTCTGAATTTTTTTGTGATAGTCCCATCTTAGCCACAATGTATTCCATTTCGATTTGTGTTACCGGTTGTGGTGCATTATTTTCAATATCGGGTGTCCAATCTGCATCATTCACATTGGTCGGATTGGTGAAAACGGTTTCGGCTTCCAGGTACACAGTATCCAGACTCGGAGGTTTAGGTGGATCGGTAACAGCAGCGCGTTGTACTGGAAGTGTCGCAGTAAAAGCGGGAATGTATACTTTTGTTTTCAAATTTTTTTTGTTCAATCCATAACCAGAATTTATGCATGCGTAGCACCTGGATTCTTCATGTCCAGTTAGGTCTTGCACCCAAATTACTGGCTTCATAAATGAAAACTGTACACCTTTTCCATGTATCCACATAATAAGGGTATTATAACAACTTTTGCACACTCTGTTCGGCGTAAAATTTGCACCATTTAAATCTGTTTCATCAAAATAATGACAATACGCTGTTTTAAATTCCTCAGTAAACAAGTTTTTTCGATCCTGTTTGCCTATTTTTGGTACGATATGACCACAAACGTAACAAAAATAATCCAATTTTGGGCACTTGTTATTTTCCATATTGAAATATTCAATGCTCTTCTGGTTTTAAAATGTAATTCACTCTGAACAAAAGGGTTGTTTATTCCACGGCCATTAAATTATTAATGCAGCCAACTTGACAAAACGAATGATGTAGAAGTTCTTCTTTGTGGGGCTACTTTCACGTGCAATTCTCAGAATTGGGTCCCAAATCAATGACCTGAAAAATATTGTACTGTGTTATTAATACGAATAAAAATATAATTAAAAAACATCAGGAAGATATATATAAGGTAAAGTGGGGTAATTGTCAAAATGGGGTAAATGTGATACCAGGTCAAAATTTCGTAAATTTCCATCAAAATTGTTTTCTTGAGCAAAACACTATCAAATCTTACATCCCTGATCTCTCTAAGCCTGTTGGAATGCGACTTTACCGGCCGACTATCGAATCAGCTGTTTATTCGTGGAACTACGTATTTGAGGTTAGAGAACGAGTGCAACAGGTGTTTCTTGAATTCGCAGAAGCATTTGGAATTTTTATAGCCAGCTTGTTCAAAAATTTGGTCTGACGTGGAAAAACTGTGTAATTTATATTGTGAATGTTACATTTCATGAGGTATTTGCGTCTTTCTTTATACTACCGTATGTTACATTTGTCCCTTAAGAATGATACAACGGGGCAAATGTGATTTACGGCATATCACATTTGCCCCTATGCATATTACATTTACCCCATATAAATTTACAGATCGAAATGGTTCGTAATTATAAAAGAAAGCGTGATCACCCAGTTTACTCCGCGGAAGACCTACAAGTAGCTATACGGGAAATACAAGCGGGTCGAGTGACTATCTACAAAGCCTCCAAAACCTATAAAATTCCATACTGTACCATTTACAGCCGTTTAAATGGTCTTCAGGGCGCAAAAAAAACAAATGAAAGGCAGATCAACTGCATTGGATTGGAATCAAGAGCTTGAACTAGCGAGAGGGATTACCACTTTAGAGAAGTGGGGGTTTGGAGTATCCAAAAAGGAAGTTTTACAGCTAGTTTTCAAGTTTGTAAAGCAGCATAAACTTGGCAGCATAGACATGGTTTAAGTCTGAAGATACCACAATCTATAGAATTTGCAAGAAAAAAGCCACTGGCCCTTTTATAATTTATGGATATTTTAAACTTCTGAAAGAAACTTTAACCGAACTACAACTTGAAGAGAGGCGTTCTCAAATTTGGAACCTTGACGAGAGTAGTTTCGCCATAGATCCTAGTAAAACAAAAGTTGTTGGCAAAAGAGGACTGCCCTGCTCCCGTATTACTAGTACTTCTGGTCGTGAAAATACAACGTCTTATTATTGGCCAGTGCTTCCGGAGAAAAAGGTCCACCATTCATAATTTTTAAAGGTGGTAATGTCTGGGACCAATGGCAAGCTCTTGACGATGTCTTCCCTGGAATGTCGTACGCTGCCAGTAAAAAAGGGTGGATGGATGGTAATATTTTCTTCAACTACCTACAAAACACTGTTATTCCTGCTTTGGGTGAACAGAGGCCAGTACTCATCATATACGATGGGCATTCCTCACATGTCAGCACTCGAGTTATTGACTTGGCAAGGCGACAAAATATTACAATTCTAAAATTACCACCTCACACAACTCACCTGTTGCAACGCCTCGATGTTTCCGTATTTAAATCTCTAAAAACAACCTGGGATAACAAGTTGGTTACGTGACAGAGACACAATGTTGGGCGCAAACTACCAAAAAAAGATGTTTTCAATACTTATTGCAGAAACGTGGAGAGACATCGAGGCAAATGTAATAATTAGTGGTTTTAGAAAGTCCGGTATTGTGCCATTTGATGACAGAGTCGTAGCAAGAGAAAAATTCGACATCGAAGTATTAAAGCGATGGGACTCCCAAAATATTATAGTCACTAACAGCGCTGCAGAAAATATTGATGACCCACAAATTCAGCTCCCAAATACTTCAAATGGGATAACCTCTGTCCGTGTCTCCAATATACCAGGCCCTTCGACAAAGTCTGACGATATTGCGCCTTCAAATGGAACTGTTACTTTTGAAAACCTTTTGCTACAATGCGTTCGTCAACATCAACCCTCAACAAAAATAACAAAAAGAAAGTTGGCTCCTGGAGCTCAAGTTATTACTGCACCGAAAGACGGGGCCGCGAAAATACAGAAGAAGCAGAAAAGAACTCGTCAAAAAGCAATAACAAGTATTTCTGATTTGTCAAGTGAATCAACTAACGAATCAATAACTAATCAATATTCAGATAAAGATGAAGAATGTTTACAGGAATTGCAAAACTTAGAAGAAAGCGTAAATTCCAATGAATGTCATACTCTCGAAGTTGATAAGTGAGTTTTAGTGTAATTCGCAACCAAAAAAAGTCTGAAACACTTTGTGGGAAAAATTATTCAGAAAGGGGAGTATGAAGAATGCATTGTTAGATTCTTGAGATCGAAGTCTAAATTTGTTTGGCCCAATGTTCAAGATGAAGACTTGGTAGACAGCGCAAGTATACTGAATATCCTTCCACAGCCAACAGAGGATCGAAAAGGGTCGGGATTTACTTTTTCAGTGAAGTTTGATGGTTATAATATCTTCTAGTTACCTTGAATGTGTTTCTAAATGTTTAAATTTTGATAAAAATAAGTATGTTCTGCTAGTTAAAAATGTTAATATTTTTTATATTTTTTAAAAAAATGTATAATTCCGTTATTTTTTTACGAAATAAAATATTTTAAAAACCAAAATACGCAGAAATATTATATTTATCACGTTTGCCTCACAGATACTTCTATTGGAAACGCTACACCATGAGAGAGTCCATTATCATATATACCCCAACTCACGGGGCAAATGTGATATAATGACGCTATTTTAAAAAAAATTAAAAACAGATAGCCTAAAAATTAATTCACTTTGTTTGGTTATAGGCATAATTTTCTTAAGGACCAAAGAATGTTTGCTAATTTTTACAGAATTTTTAAAATAATAATAACATTTTCATTGACATCTAAAGTTACACTAGTGAAATTTTACAACTTACGCATTTATATTATTTCTTTCCGCAATTTCACATATTTTGAAACATTTACACAATAACAATGACTTTAATAACGGGTGTTCAGAAACATTCGAAGTCAAAGTAGTCCTTGAAAATATGAAGTCATGTCTGAGATAGATTGATACATTTACTTAATACAATTTTATGGGTTATCAAATTAGTATCTTCGATATTAGATTCTGACAATTTTTGACAGACAACAGTTGACATTTAATAATTATTACAAATCAGATACTTAAGTAAAGATATACGATTTTTGTTCAGAGCCCACTTGACTTCGAATGTTTCTGAACACCCGTTATATTCAGTTATGGAAGGCATCTTTATAATAGTTTAATATCAACTGTAAAGTTGTCAATTTTGATAGATAACCAAATATTGACAAGTAACATTGAAGCCGCTCTTACACTAATCATTTTGAGAAAGTCTATGATAGAAACCTGTATTTTGTCTACTTTTTTTGCTTTCGACTGTATATTATTTTTTCATTAGAGCACATAAAACTTTAATAATTTAGTAAACTCACATTCGCTTTGATCAAATTGTTAAGAAGATAGGTCAGGCGGTTGTACAAAGTAAAAAAATTGTTAACGGCAAGCATTTCTGTATTATCATATTCAGACAGAGAGAAGAGGGTTGGAATTGATACCGTCTTTATTGGGAGAAGAAAGTGCTAATGATGCAAACCTGCACTGGATCGCATATATTAAGGATCTTTGTTAAATACCTTAATTTAAAAACGGTATTAATTATAATAAAATGCAAAATATTACATATAATTACATATAATTAACAAAGAATCCCAAGTAATTATTGTTCGAGAACGTAATTCAAATATTAAAAAGTTAACATATCGTCATATGTGAATGTATTTCTATACGAGATATTTGTGAAATTAAAGATTTTGCATATCTCTCATTCTCATGAAATTTCAATAAAGATTATTTTATGTATTAATCAAAAATTAGTTTATATTTATTCTAACTATTCTTAGGATGGTAAACTTATAAAAGATATGTTAACGAAGAGATGTGTAAAATTATGTGTTTGTATTAGGTCTAGAATTTTAAATTATAAAAGATCTACAGGTGTCCCGTATCGATATGTTCAAATTTTAGGAGTGTAAAGTAGACTTCATTTCAAATAATAAAAACGCAAAATCTATGAATGTGATTGTCAGATCATTAAAAAAAATGTGGTCCTAAAGTCAATAAAAACTGATTTTATTTAAAAGAGTTCAATTAATAATATTTTCGAAATGTCCACCTCCTTGTTGAATGCAGGCTTGTGCCCGTAAGCCAACAGAAGAAGTACTTATCCGAATTTCATGCTTGTTTTGTAGGATTTGCTCGGCAGCCAGGTGAATACGATCCAACAACTCTTCTCTTGTGTTCGAAACTTGCGCGTAGACTAAATTTTTCATGTAGCCCATAAATAAAAGTCAAGGGGATTAAGATCGGGTGATCTGGGTGGCCATGCAACAGGACCACCTCGACCAATCCATCTTGGATAATTGACGTTAACCAAATTTCGGACAGCAATTCCGAAATGTGGTGGTGTCCCATCCATATGAAACCACATGTCTCGTCGAACATTCAGTGGGACATCCTCTAAAAGACCTGGCAGTTCGTCAATAAGAAATTGAAGGTAATTGTCCGCATTTAACCTCCCGGGAAGAACGACAGAACCAATCAACAAGACATCGATTAGAGCTGCCCAAACGTTAATAGAAAATTCATGTTGAAATTTAGATGGGCGTACAGCTTTGGGGATTTTCTGATGACCACCTGTGCAGGTTTCTCAGATTTGTAACACCACTTCTCGTGAACATAGATTCATCTGTCCATAGATTCATCTGCAGAAATTAAAATGAAGCCGTGACTGTCTTAATATCCAGGTAGAATAAACTAGACGAGCATAGTGGTCTGCCTCAAGCAAACTATGTCCCCTGCGATAGTGATATGGGTATAACCCCTCACGTTTTAAAATTCGCCAAACTGTCGTTCGTGGCACTCCTAGTTGTCTAGCGATTCGACGTACACTGAGAGTTGAATCCCTTGTAACAATAGCTACTGCTTCTTCCTCTAAGTCTGCTGGCAAATTTACTCCTCGGTCCAAAAGATAATCACGCAGTCCGCATTCCTGAAATTGTCTGTGTACCTCCAGAAACGTTCTGTAATGAGGAATGGGCCTATCGGGAAACCGATGTCGGTATTCAATAACTGCTTGACGTGCACTGCCGTTACAGTAGCCATACACAAAATGCATGTCCGCATACTCTTGAGAAGAAAATTGGTAAGGCATTTTGAATAAAGAAAACGTGTCCACTCATTAATAAGCTGTTGTATGAACTGAAACGTAATGTAATCCTTTATTAAAAAATGCAACGTTAACAGTCATCTGAACATTTGTTTATTGTATGATATTCATGGTTCAGCACTTATGAAATAAGTAAGAACCTTCTTTATCATAAATCAATTTCCAGTACTCTTTTTTGTAGATCTCCAAGAAATTAGTCTATGCACAACGACACGTGTTTATTTATTTTAGGATAACATTTTATTATGCGACGTTAACAATCACAGGCCTGTTATTGAATCGTATAACTTTTTTTAAATAAAATCAGTTTGTATTGACTTTAGGATTATATTTTTTGTCATGATCTGACAATCACATTCATCTGTAACTTTGAAACAAATAAAAATGGATATACAAGTTTTGCGTTTTTGTTACTTGAAATGAAGTCTACTTTACACTCCTAAAACTTGAACATAACTATACGGGACAGCTAGTATAGATGCTAAACAGGTCCCCTTAAAGTAGCAGTTAAAAATAAATACTAAAAACGTTATATATATAAATTTAAAATAAACTTCTAAAAATAATAAGTTTCATGTTTTTTTCTATTCTACTCTTGAAATTACATTTGAATTTATTTTCATCGGAGCTAAATAAATCTCAATTTTGATTTTAATGCATGTAACATAACTAAAGACGGCAGACTATGTGCCCACACTGTTAAATTTAATAAATAATACATATAAGGTATATTAGATAAAAATGTAGATTTTACAAAATTAGCGCAACTTTTTACCAATACTGAAGATCCATTGTACAGATACAAAGAGCGCTTTAACTATGCAAATATAACATCCTTTTTACCAATACTGAAGATCCATTGTACAGATGCAAAGAGCGCTTTAACTATGCAAATATAACATTTCTCAACGTCGAACAATCCTTTTCAGTATATAAACATATATACAGGTTGTCCAGAAACTCTCCTGACAAACGAAGACCGGAGTTTCCTCAGATAATTTTAAGACAATTAAACCCAAATTCACTTAGTCCGAAAATGCTTCCTAAGGGAGCTAGAGTTCTTTGAAGATGGCGCTTTGTATTTATTTTTTTTTAAATTCCTCCAGAACGCTTCTATTTAGAAAAACAAAAACTGGTATGCTTATTTATCCTCCAGAGATGAATCGATTCCATCAATTGCGAATTTCTAGTACCGGTCATAGGCGTCCGTTTTGGGTAGGTCAACGGTTATTTTAAGGCATAACTTTTTTGTCTTTTACTTTTAAGCATTTGTGACACTAGATTATTAAATTTTCAGGTATTCCAGTACTAAAATGTACTCTTACTTTAAGTCGGTAGGATACACCGTTTTCTAGAAAAATCGATTTGTAAATTTTTCGTTTTTTCTTCATTAAAGTTCAATTTTTTATTTTTTGCAATAGTTAGCTCTGAACTGCCAACAGAAGTAAAACCTACGTTTTCCATTGTCAAATTGTTGTCAGTTCGCGAAGTTTATCTTTTCTTCTTTTACTTTGTGTTATTTAAACACAACGATTTCAATTTAAAAAAAATGGTTTTTACTAATGAGGAATACATGCATTTAGTTTATGGCGAAATGAGGTGTAACGCTCGAGCGGCGCAACGTAGATACGCTGAAAAATTTCCCAATCGTCAGCATCCCACTCACTCAACATTTACAGCTCTTCATCAACGATTAAGAGAAACAGGTTCAGTGGTCCCAAAAAATAATGAAACAGGGAGACATAATGATGTAACAGCAGAACATGGAGATGTTATTTTAATAGAAGTTGAGGAAAATCCAGAAATTAGCGTTCGAAGACTATCTGCCATGTACCCCACAATTTCAAAATCTTCCGTAGGAAATATCTTACACAGAGAAAATTTATATCCTTTTCATTTTACAAAGGTGCAAGCACTGCTAGAAGGAGATTTTCCTGCTCGCGTAGAATTCGCTAGATGGTTACAAAATCAGAAAAATCAAGATGAAGATTTCTTCAGGAACATTTTGTTTGGTGACGAAGCTACATTCTCAAAAAATGGAATTTTTAATGTACATAATACACATTATTATTCGTACGTTGGTGACAATTCCCACGTTGTTCAAGAATTTAAGCATCAGCATAGGTTTAGCATAAACGTCTGGATAGGAGTAGTTGACAATTATCTACTTGGACCTGTGGAATTACCTGCTCGTTTAAATGGTGGTGATTACTTACATTTCCTGCAAAATATTTTACCTGATTTGTTAGATGAGGTGCGTTTAAATATTCGGCAAAACTTATGGTTTCTACAGGATGGCTGTCCGGCCCACTTTAGCAGGAATGTACGAGACTTTCTAGATAATAACTACGAAGACCATTGGATTGGAAGAGGCGGTCCAGTTGCTTGGCCAGCAAGGTCGCCGGATTTGAATCCTTGCGATTATTGTGTTTGGGGATACATAAAAGCATTTATGTATTCCGTTCCGATACAAAATCGCGCACAACTCTGGCTAAGGATGCAAGATGCTTGCAACGAATTTAGAAATAACTTTGGAATTTTTGCAAGAATTCGGCGTTCTCTAAGCAAAAGGGTAAACTTATGCATAGAGACTAATGGTCATCACATCGAGCAACTTTTGTAACAATCTACCTTTGATACTTGTTCTTTTTTTGTTAGTTTCGTTCCATTGTAATAAATAATTTGTTTTTAATTTATTAAATTAATTTTCATCCATGCCTTGATAGTCCAAGCCAACTTCGTCGCTAAAAATAAGTAGGTACATAATAAATTGAACTTTAATGAAGAAAAAACGAAAAATTTACAAATCGATTTTTCTAGAAAACGGTGTATCCTACCGACTTAATGTAAGAGTACCTTTTAGTACTGGAATACCTGAAAATTTAATAATCTAGTGTCACAAATGCTTAAAAGTTAAAGACAAAAAAGTTATGCCTTAAAATAACCGTTGACCTACCCAAAACGGACGCCTATGACCGGTACTAGAAATTCGCAATTGATGGAATCGATTCATCTCTGGAGGATAAATAAGCATACCAGTTTTTGTTTTTCTAAATAGAAGCGTTCTGGTGGAATTTAAAAAAAAATCAATACAAGGCGCCATCTTCAAAGAACTCTAGCTCCCTTAGGAAGCATTTTCGGACTAGGTGAATTTGGGTTTAATTGTCTTAAAATTATCAGAGGAATCTCCGGTCTTCGTTTGTCAGGAGAGTTTCTGGCAGGCGCGGCTCGTGATGACGTATTTTGGTTTGCAGTACAATGATACCAGTGCCTCGTGTGTTTTCGGTGTTTACTAAGCAAACGTTACAGTTAGTACACGAGAATACACGAAGCACTCGGATCATTGTACTGCAAACCAAAATACGTCATCACGAGCCGCGCCTGGTTTCTGGACACCTGTATATTAAATTTATTATATTATATTAAATTTTACAGTGTGGGCACATAGTCTGCCGTCTTTAAACATAACACATCCAGTAAATATTAGATTTCTTTATGGCTAATTTCAAAAAATATTTATTTTATTAAACGAGTAGTTTAAGGAAATAGTTCTTCTTCCAAACATTGGGGGACTGGAAATCAATATTGCCACTTGCTTTGAAGGAGTTGCTCATTTTGCTTAGTTTATGACAGTACAGTAAGGTTATGTTGCTAAATATATTTTTAACTGAAAATAAATTTATTAATTCACTTATTTATAAAGACAAGCTACATTAGAAAAATCAATAAATCTTTCTTGTTTTTTAATTAAAATAATACAGTATAAGTTTTGTAAATACCATTAGCGGTTTTTATTTTTAAATAATATGCACGAAAAGATATATATTGTTTGCTTAAATAAATAGAAGGGCTGGCTAGCCAGATTGACCTTATAATGTCTATAATTATTCACTGGATCGCGTTGCGCAACGTATAAGTAAATCGTTCCATTTGTCATTGAATACATGTATATATGTAGGTGATGCAGTTTATGCTGCCCAGTATTTTTAATTTAGAATGATCTTTCAGAATTATATCAAAAGACTTTTTAGGTAGGTAGTAATTTCATTACATAGTATCTCTTACCTATTTTTAAATCAAACAAAATTTCGTAATAATTTGCAATTTTTGGTTATGGAAGTATAATTAAATATTTCTAGGATTCAAAAACGCACCCTAATTCTAAGTCAGGTTTATTTACAGAAAAATGATTCCATCCCAAAAATTTCCAAACAAATTGGTTTTATTGGAGATGGAAACATGGCAAAGGCAATATGTAAAGGAATAGTAAGTAAAGGTAAGTATTCACCCAATTATATTTTCTTCATGTACCTATTTTTCTATTCTACCCCTTTTCTATTCAGTAATTATGCAGATTTTAATATATCTTAAGTATTTTTGTTACTTTGTACACTTATATACTTACATAGGTACACTTATTGTAATAATTAATTGCCCTTAAGTACTATTAATTTTCATTAGCTATCGAATTTAAATGATTGTATATAAGCATGTTATTTTAATGTTTTCGTACCAAGTTAGAGTATTATTTTAATTTGTTGTTTAAAGTTTCATCATAAATTACGTCTCTTGAACAAAGCGCGGTCTTGCCTAAAAGGCTTATCCGTTTAAACAAATGAAAACTTGTAATAACATAATTCTAAGAAATTCTTTTATTTATAATAACTTATAATTGGCAGAAGTATTTAAATATTTATTTGGTGAATAGTAGATTAATCAATATTTGTATGTATACCTAAACTTAAAATTCGGATACACATCAATCTCCACTCTATTTCTATAAATATGTTTGTGATAATATATAATATGCATTTTATCCATTGAATGATTAATGAATGATTATTCAGTTGCTATTATAAACCACATATCACTTTTCCTATTTATGTACAAAAACTTATAACCCTTTATGATTTTTTTTTCGTAAATTACTCGTCTTAATACAATCCTATACCTATCTACGAGGGCGGTTTGTCAATTAACTTGGTTCACACACTAATAGAGGGCGCAAATGTAATCTGTATATGTAGTCATAAAGTGTCATTCCTATGAGTTAATATTCTCTGGTCTTAAGTCATTCTGAGAGTAACTCGTTGTTTGACATTACTAAACAGAAGTGATTCGAGCAATAGCGAAAAATGGATAAAGTTGGAATTCGTGGTGTGTTTCAATTCTATTATCTGGAAGAGAAAACAGCGAAGGAGATTCATGAGAGAATTTCACCTACATTGGGTGACTCATGTCCTTCTTATGAGTGTGTTCGACTTTGGGTAAATGAGTTTAAGCATGGCAGAACAAGCATTAAAGATGCACCACGTCCTGGAGACCCGAAATCAGCTGTGACACCCGAAATCATCGATAAAGTCCATGATTTGATTTTAGCCGATAGACGAGTGAAAGTGCGCGAGTTAGCGGAAGCCACAGGCATCTCAACTGGGCGAGTTCACTTCGTTTTGCATAAAGAATTGCACATGCAAAAACTGTGCGCAAGATGGGTGCCGCGTTTACTCACTCAAGAGCAAAAGCGAATTCGCATGCGAATATCTGCCGACAATTTGCAAGTATTTTAGAAGAATGTAGTTGAGTTTTTTCGCCGTTTTGTGACAATGGACGAAACTTGGATACACCACTATATCCCGGAAACTAAACAGCAGTCGAAACAATGGATTACCCGTGGCGAATCGGTTCCGAAAAAAGCGAAATGCGTTCCATCCGCTGGAAAGGTCATGGCGTCAGTTTTTTGGGACGCAAAGGGAATTCTCCTAATTGACTACCTTGAAAAGGGAAGAACCATTACCGGAGAATACTATGCATCACTTTTGGACCGATTAAAGGCGGCAATAACAGAGAAACGCCCGGGAATGGCCAAGAAAAAGGTGTTGTTTCACCATGACAATGCCTCCGTGCATTCAAGTCGTGTCGCTTAGCAAAAATTGGCCGAGCTACGATTTCAACTGCTTCCGCATCCTGCGTATTCGCCAGATCTAGCTCCTTCGGACTACCATCTATTCCCGAAACTAAAAACTTTTCTGGCAGGACAGAAGTTTGAGTCTAATGAAGATGTCATACAGAAAGTAAACCAGTCTTTTGAAAGCATCGAAGCAATTCATTTCCGTGAAGGAATCGCGAAGCTGGAGAAACGATGGGGCAAGTGCGTTGAGCTTTGAGGGGACTATGTCGAAAAATAAAGTACGTTGCAAAACTCAAATTGTTTTCTTTCATAGCAAACCAAGTTAATTGTCAAACCACCCTCGTACTTCATAAACAAGATAATTTAGCCGATGTATCTCATTATTAATAACCTTTCTACACAATCTAACCTTAATTTTCTCAATTTTCGGTAGGCTTACACTGATGTATAGGTATAATGCCTTAAACTTGGATGTTTTTCTTGAATTGTCTGGGTTTACCTGATCAAATATATGACTATACCGATAGGTCCAGCCCGCTACGGGCCATAGGCAACAATATACGTATGGAACGTAATGCGATGTGGCAACGTGTGTACGATGCCACTCCGCGTGCGCAACATAAGTCCGATGGTCGAGCGCAACAGATTGCCCGTCATTCGTATTTAGCTGTGCATACGTAAAGGTAGTTATCATGTCAGTGTATACAACCGCAGAGAAGGTACAAATAGTTTCGTGGTATCTTGCCGGCAATTCCTGTCGAACAACCGCTGATTTATTTGCTGTAGAGTACGTAAATCGGCCTATTCCTTCGCATTCGACGATTGAAAGGATCGTAAATGCGTTTAGGAAATATGGCTGTGTAGTCGGAGATTGCCGCAAATGCCAACAAATTGACGAACAGCCTCATATCCCTCTAATACCTGCCGATCGGGAGGAGAGAGACGTGAGGGTTTGTTTGTTAGTTGAAATGGGCGACCTTAAGTGTACACGGAAAATTGCAGACGAAATCGGTGTTAGTAGAAGTACAGTAAAGCGGATTCTAAAACGCAACAAATATAAAAGTTACAAAGTTCGAAAGTGCCAGGAGATTTTTCCCGAGGACAATTTTGCAAGAATGGAGTTTTGTGAGTCCGTGATGGAAAAGGCTAACAGCGACGAATATTTTATAAAAAATATTCTGTTTACCGACGAGTCTTCTTTTCCACGTCATGGCAAGTATAATCCCTCAGTCGTGCGATATTGGTCTCGAGAAAATAAACATCTAGCTCGTAATGTTAAAACTCAATACCCCGAAAAACTTAACGTTTGGGCGGGTATCTTGTGTGATAACATTATAGGGCCATTTGTTATCGACGGCAATTTGAATGCAGTAAATATTTAGATTTGCTGCGAACACGAATTATTCCTGCTGTCCGTCAACTAAACGTCGATTTTGATGCAATTTGGTTTATGCAAGACGGTTGTCCCGCGCATAACAGCAGATTAGTAAGGGGGTTTTTAGAAAACACTTTTCCTAATCGTGTTATTTCCGGGAGGGGTACGATAATATGGCCACCTCGATCACCCGACCTCAATCCCTGCGATTTTTTTCTGTGGGGTTATGTCAAAGAAAATCTTTACGGTCTTCTAACAATACCGAACTTGCAACAGTTGCAAGTTAAACTGTTTAGAATTTTCGAGACAATAACCCCTAGAAATCTCGAGGGAGTGAGGCGGGAGTTTTACAATAGGCTCGGCTATTGTTTGGGAAGAGAGGGCGGTATTTTCGAATCCTATATTGAGTGACTTTCTTAAAATTTAGATTTATTTTGCAGAATTATTGATTTTTTTACTTTTATCTTTTAGAAAACGTTATTGTTTTTTTATTACTTAAAATTACTTTTCCGTAGCAGCTAAGAATACAATTATAATAATAAATTGGACCTTATTATGTCTGAAACAAATGGGCAAATTACGTATACAGAACGAATATGCAAACGACTATATCCTTGCGCGGTTTAAGTCTTACTAAATTCTTAACTGCAATGTGCTGCAATTGAAGCTCCTGCGCGTAGAGGGGATTCGCTGTTGCCACTCATTGCTGACTATGGCCCGTTCCGAGCTGGACCTATCGGTATGCATTTGAATTGATTGATGGAAGAACATAACATTTACAACATAAGCAAGCCATAATTTGAGGCGTAGGTTTGCTTGCATTTTCAAACTTCGTTTACGCTAAACATTTAAATATTATAGTTTTCATCACTTTTAACTAGGCGATCTAAAAAAAATCGTTTCCAGTCGCACTAATAAAGAATTACATGTATGTGATATTATAATTTCATGCACGTTCTTTCCTCTTTCACATCAGACATTGCAGTGTTGCAGGCTAACTCAAACACAACTCGACAAATATAAACACAAACCCCCCAAATGCATCGAAACAATGACTTGATCTATCAAGATATAACGGAAGATCAGCGATCATCAATAATGAAGACTTGTATAACAGAATAGTAACGGATACCGCTTCCCACATCATGAGCAAGGCATTTTTCACGCCCTTAAAGCATGCGAATACCTATCCCTAGACATTAACTTTCAGCCAGAGAACAGAACGCGTGGAAATTTAACAACAATGGAGCCCAACGAGTCCTGAAAAACATTAAAACGAGCGACAAACGAGACGTTGGTGACAGAACACCAAACTAAACCCATGCACAGTTAATATTAAAAAACATCACCAAACGCGACCTGTCAAAAGAGCTCTAACATTTGCATTTCTAAGGTCATCGCGCTACTCGGTGACAGAAGGATATGTTGTGGCGGCCCAGAATGGGGTATTTCACACTCGCCTACCAGAAGACAGTCATCGGCGCTCCAATAGCAAACATTAAATGTAGAGCCTATACAGCACACGAGGAAACACTCTACACCTATTAGCAGCATGCACTAAATACGCACCGAATTTGTACATCTATAGACATGACGGTGCACAGTGCGAAATTTAGGAAGTTTAGCGGAACTTTATTCAGTTTTTGAAATACGTAAAATGCATAAGATTATTTATTATTTTGTTAGGTAAATACCCCGCCTCTAACACCTCATACTCAGTTTGGGAATTTACCCTGCGAAAGAACCGCAAAATGCACCTGCAATTCGCATTACTTATTCAATCATACTTTTTGCCTATAGAAAGCTATTCGATTTGTTAAAGTTAATAGAGTGGTACATAGAAATGGCAAATCAGTAGGCCATGATTTTTTCTTCATGTATTTTATTAGAAAATTGTCAATTATTGCCATTTAATTAATTGCAAAATCTTTCCTTGCTCGTGTGTGATTTGTTCGTGGAAAAAGTGATTTTTAAGAAGTAAATTAAATTTACATTTTTAACTTTAGTGGAGATTTTAAAAAGTGATACCACATAATACCAGCTTGAAACGCACAACATTTTAAAGTTTTTTTCCCTCTGTTGAAAACTCAAAAGATCTTCTGCGATATTTTGCGATCTTCTTTTAAATGAAACATTTTTCAGAATGACTTTGCAAATTTCATATAACTGCATATTCCAAAAGTGGAAGGAAGAACCGACATCGGATGCCATCATTGGTTTTGTTTTGGAAAAAATAGGCTCTCCAATGTTAAGATCTCATGCTCTTTGCAGTTTAAAGGCAACTCTTCGCGCACTGGTTTGTAAAATACGAAAAAGGTGGAGGGAATCCAGTCGAAATTTAGCATCATTTCTGAATAAAAATGCTATCTGGCTTGAAAATAATGTAAAGTTTTCAAATGCTGTAAGGGATGCATTGCCCAGTGGATCGAGGACCAATGCAGGCAGACCTAAAAAAGAATGTAGGTATTGTCATCCTAAAGTGCAAAACAGAAAAGTGCATCCTCTTCCGAAGTCCGGTACTCAAGATAAGTTAGCCAAAGCAACCGTAACAAAGCTATACCAATCTGGAAAACGAAACTCTGTAGCGATTGTCAAGGAACTGGCATCTGCTTCTCCAGAAAGGGGAAGCAAAATTAAAATGGCTCGCATGTCTTCTTCAAACAGCCCACGAAAATTAAGTCCGGACCAGGCTCTGGCGCTACTTATTGATGCAAACTTATCGTCAAATCAATACAATATTGTTCGGGATCAAGCAAAACATCACGGTTGCACTTTGTATCCACCTTATTATGTTGTAAAGGAGGCAAAGAGGTTATGCTATCCAAAGGACATAATAATAACTGAAGTTTCAGCTGAAGTTTTAGTTCAGTCGCTTATAAATCATACCATAGCAAGACTTTGTACAGGGCTAGAAGAGACTCTTAGAACTTTGTCAAACGTTAAAGCACTAAATATTATCGTAAAGTGGGGTTGTGATGGGGCGGAACAAGTTAACTATCGAAAAAAGTATATAGACAAACATAGCTCTGGTGATATTATGTTTAATGTATCAATGGTACCAATCCAAATGTGCTCCGTAAATGATAATGGTGATAATCAGTCACTAATTTGGAAAAACCCTGCTTCTTCTTCCACACGGTACTGTCGCCCCATTAAGTTCGTTTTTACTAAAGAAACAGTCAGTGTAATTACCTCAGAAGTAAACAAAGTGAAAGAACAAATATCTCAACTTACTCCAACCACTATACTTGTAGATGGCAAGCAATTTCAGGTTACAGCAAATATGATCTTTTGTATGATTGACGGTAAAGTATGCAATGCTGTATCATCCTGTGCATCATCACAAACATGCTACTTATGTGGGGCTAAACCTAGTGAAATGAACAACATCTGCGATATACCTCAAAAAAATATAAACGAATCCTTTTTATCCCCTGGACTATTGCGCCTCCATGCACGGATAAAGTTTTTGGAATGTATTTTACATATATCGTACAAACTTGATATTAAAGCATGGCAAGCTCGTGGAGCAGAAAATAAAAAAAAAGTTGCAGAGAAGAAAAAATACATTCAACAAAAATTCAAAGAGGAGCTTGGCTTGCTTATAGATATGCCAAAACAGCAGACCGGAAACACAAACGATGGTAATACCGCGAGGAAATTCTTTAGAAATGCCGAAATGTCTGCCGAAATAACTGGTGTTAACTTAGAATTGATCAAACGTTTTCATGTGCTGTTAGAGTGCCTAAATTGTGGTTTTAAGGTGATTCAGAAAAGTTCGGCGAATATGGAAGAGAAACATTGGAATTGTATTTGAAAGAATATTTCTGGTACTCAATGCCCGTAAGTGTGCATAAAGTCCTTTGTCATGGAAAGGATATTATAGCCTCTTGCATTCTGCCGATCGGACAATTTTCAGAAGAAGCTCAGGAGGCAAGAAACAAAGACTGCAGAAAATATCGCGAACTTTTTACTAGAAAAACGTCAAGAATTGACACAAATACGGATTTATTTTATTGACTGCTTATTTCGTCGGATCCGTACATCGCTAGTCTTCGTAAAGCACCCAAAACCAAGCATAGTGAAGTTACGCCAGAAGTTTTAGTGTTGTTAGAAAGATTTGCAGGCCCGTGTAATGATTGCGAGTCTTCAGACGATTGTAATGAGTCTAGTTCTGAATAGGTGTTCAAAATGTTGTTATAAAATGTACGTTTTTTAATTGTTCTATAATAAAAAACACAAATAAACTCAAAAACTTTAAATAAAACATATTAATTTTTATTAAAAATTTTAAAAACCAACAAATAGAACTGTTTTACTGTTTTGAATAATTAAGTTCCGGTAAACTCAAGAAATTTCGCACTGTGCGGTGCCTTAAAAGTATCGTTTACTCTCTCATTTTCAACACTTGTACAAAAATAGCCGAAAAACTAATTCCGCCGTATATGTACAAGCAAATGCATTCGGTAGTCTCCAGCGAATTCCGCATGATCTTTCAGAATTTTTCATTTAACGCGACTATGGAAATAGCAACGAATAAACGAGACATAGTCCTCTTAGACTACAAAGATAAAACAATGTACCTACGTCGTTGAGTTATCATGTTCAAGTGACTCAAACATCCCGGTTAAAGAAGAGGGAAAATACAACGAAATATATCGATTTGCTCTATTAACTGCTGGGCGCTTGACGTCCGAGGGTTACAAAATAATTTTTATTGCGATAATAATTGGAGTATTTGGCAGGAATAAGAGAAACATGCACTAGCATCTAAGAAAAATCAAAACAATCTAAGAAAATCACCTGACTACGTTGATTAGACAGGCTTATAAATACGTGATACTTGGATCGCTCCAGATTCTACGAGCTCACGAAGCAACACGTATGGGCTAGAAGTCAGCAGCTTATCCTCTTCGGAAAAAGCAACTCAAACGAAGGGGCGGAGGCATGTATTCGCGAGCTACATGCTGCCGCAATTATGATGATCGCATCTCTATTGTAACATCAAAAAAGACAATGCAGCAACACAAAACAATGTGTGTAAGAACATAGTTTTATAGTGTAATTATAAAAAAACTTTGTATTTCACTTAACTTACTGTGATAAAAATAAATTTGACCGAGCCCAATTCCGATGCTAAGGATTCCGGGATGGGGTAAAAGTTCCCAGCATAGAACTGAGGAGGTAATAATAATCATAACAATAAATTACATCATAGCTACAGGCCGAGGAAGTGCGAGATAACTCGACGCCATAATAATAATAAAAATTCGTGCCTCCCCCAACGGCTTAAAGCCAATTACAGAGGGCATTGGCATGCCATGCGTTATTATTACGTCCGCACCCGTGGAGCGACTTAAGATATTTAGCTGTCGGAATTCACCTTGAATGAGAAGGAAAACCACGAAAACCTTCATGGACAGCCGTGCCCTGAATCCGATCCTGTGATCCCCTCGAGCCGATAAGCCAGTGTGTTACCACCAGGCTACCGGCGGTTAAGAATAACAAAGATACTTCCAAATTTTCAGCAACAGAAATTGAAATATCGGGCACAGCGCATTGAAAAGCAGTGTTTCCAGACAAACTTGATTGAAAACGCCAATTACTACTAACGCTATCTATAAATCAATTATATACGTGTACTTGCATACAGTGACGTAGCGAAATCTACGACTTAGATACTTTCAAATTAGAATTACCACAACATGAGTTCAAGCTTAAATCATGGATACATGATTGTGTACATATGAATATAATTACAAAAAAAAACAGTATTTGAAACTTGTATTTGTTATTTAGACTTATTTAAATTTACGTTTGTGCTATATGAATGTGTTGTTTGGTATACATAAATGATTGTATGTATGATTATGTGAAAAGGAAATAGTTATTTATGCAACAAGTGAGTAAAGTAATTATTTTTTTCACGAGTAGGAAAATTTGACCACACGAGGCGTAGGCGAGTGCGGCAATTCCTACAAGTGCTTTATTCACGAGTAGGGCTGGGCGATACCGACGTTTTCGGTATCGGGTACCGATACCAATCGAGGTATCGATACTTAGCGATGTATCGGGCCTGTGCACGGTATCGATTTTGAGTACTGGAATCGGCAAAGTATCGACAGGTATCGATGCTTTGGAATCGATACCTTGAAATCGATACCTTGGAATCGATACCTTGAAATCGATTCTTTGGAATCGACACCTTAATTCGATACCTAGAAATCAATATTCCTAACCCGTTTTCTAGGTGTCGATTGTTTGATATCAGTTTCAAGAGATATAAAATTAATTTACTGATTCTACCATAACTACGGTATGAAATTTGCAATATTGTGAGATTTTTTTTTTTTGTAATAATTATAGTTATGTCATAATAAGGATATTTGCTACACACAATAATAACATCCTTTTAAATATATATTATATAATATATATAATGCATATATACTTAAAAATTCTTTACTTAAAAAGTTATTGCATCCTTTATATACATTTAAAAAAATGCACATAGGTAAGCTACCCGATACATGGCTACCCGATACATCGCTAACCCGATACATCGATACTTAGCGAGTACTGGAATCGGTAAAGTATCGATGCTTTGGAATCGATACCTTGAATCGATACCTTGGAATTGATACGTTGGAATCGGTACCTTGGAATCGATACCTTGATTCGATACCTAGGAATCAGTATTCATAACCCGTTTTCTAAGTATCGTTTGTTTGATATCGGTTTCAAGAGATATAAAATTAATTTATCGATTCTACCATATCTACCGTATGAAATTTGCAATATTGTGATATTGGAAGATTAGCGAGTACTGGAATCGGTAAACTATCGATAGGTATCGATGCTTTGGAATCGATACCTCGCTACCCGATACATCGGTACTTAGCGAGTATTGGAATCGGTAAAGTATCGATAGGTATCGATGCTTTGGAATCGATACCTTCGTTTTATGAGGTATCAGGGAATCGATACCAGTTATGGTATCGGGTATTGGACGATGTATCGATACTTTGCCCAGCCCTACTCACGAGTTTCATACAAATTTTTTTCTACGTCCGTAGATTTAAATAACTTCAATAAAACCTTTATTAATTTTTATTTTGTAATAGTAATATTAAAAGTACAATTGTGGGCATTATTCATTTGAAGTGAAAAAGAAACTACATTAGTATTAGTATGCAGTTGAAGCTTTCTTCACTGTCAATGAGCCTCATTTCGATACGCTTTTTTTCATTTTTCAATGTTGGCGTTGTTCGAACGCATAAATAAATATCATTGCTGTCATTTGATTTTAAGATTTTAAGTACATTTGACAGATATGATATACGTACGTACTCTACACAAGCAACGTATAGCAAACGCAAATTAAGTTGGCGCGAGGAGGGGTAAGTTCGCGCAGGATTAAAAGTAGTAGGGAGATTTGTATTTGGTTTTACATCAAATGTCAGATAATTCTAACCTCTGAGCGTGTATCACTTTATGATCCCCTAGCAAAGACATTATGTTCCGTCAAACGTCAATGTATTCTGACAATTGCATGAGTAGTGGGGGTGGACGTTTTTAAAAACGGCTTCTGCACATTCCCTCCTCGCGCCAACTTAATTGGCGCTTGCTATATATTGTATACAATTGACAACATGATATATTAGTTTCTATATCACTTATGATTATATTTTTAAATAAAATATCAAGTAATGTTAACGAAAATTAATAAATAATATGTAATATAACATACTTCGAGGATAGCAATATTTAAATTTGAAAATGTCAAGTACCAATGTGACCAACTGCATGCTTTATACCGTGTGTCCCAATTTCGATGCTCATCATTGGTATCTCGGTTATTAGAAGATATAGAACAACGGTTAAATGGGGAATGTTTTACAGAATTCAATACTCGCGGCAAATCTCATTTCAAATTTGACCTAACTTTTTAAATTTTTAAAATATTTTGAAAAATCAAAAATTTGCCGATTTCGTTATTCCTCAATAACTCGATAACGCTTAGTCTGACCTCTTTTAAAGTTTTACATTGTTCAGACACTTTTTTTAAACAAATTATTTGATACAAACAGAAACCCCCGATTGTCATTTGTTTTTAAGTTATTACCACTATCTTTTGTTTTTCATATGGCGGCCATATTGGATTTTGGGTTTGTTAGGTAGTCCTGAAAATGTGCTTTTCAACGATGTATAACATGCCTGAAAAATTTTATTTATAAGGAAAATATTAATAATAACGTAAATTAATCTTTAATATGAAATTAGTAGGCTGAAAAATTAAACACCAATGTCAAATGAAAGTGAAAAGATATTCTAAGTATAGCAAACGCCCATTAAGTTGGCGCGAGGAGGGGTAAGTTCGCGCAGGATTAAAAGTAGTGGGGAGATTTGTATTTGGTTTTACATCAAATGTCAGATAATTCTAACCTCTGAGCGTGTATCACTAGCAAAGACATTATGTTCCGTCAAACGTCAATGACAAATGTATTCTGACAATGAAACAAAACGATTACCTGTCAAAGTACAATTAGTGCTGCAGAGATAAGTTAATTAAACTTCTTGTAGTTAGTGATAAGTAATTATTGTCAAGTATTAAGATTTATAAGTATTGATAATGGCACATACATATTCAAACGAAGAAAAAGTTGATATGTTGGAAGTGTATTTCTAAGCAAATAGAAACACTGAAAATGCGTGCACGAGTTATGCAGAGCGTTTTCCAGAAAGACAACAGCCACACAGGACAATTTTTAGAAGACTAGTTAGCAAATTAAAAAACTTTGGAAGCTTCGAACAAAAACGAGCTAACTATGAAGTTAATGATGGTGATACACGTCGAAATAATATTTTGCAGAACGTTAGGAACAATCCCAGCACATCAGTTCGTCGTGTGACACGAGAAACAGGGATTTCAAAATCTACTGTTCACAGAACCTTGACGAAAAACAAGTATCACCCTTACAAACCAACAATTGTACAAGGTTTAAGTGATAATGACAATCTCCGACGATTACAGTTTAGCAGGTGGTACCTTCAAAAATGGGAATATGACGCTAATTTTCCTAGGAAAATACTATGGACAGATGAAACACGATTTACCAATTGTGGAGTGTTCAATAGGAATAACTATCATCATTGGTCTACTGAAAATCCACATTTGGTAAATCAAAGAAGATTTCAAGTTCGATTTGGTTTTAATGTCTGGTGCGGTTTAATTGGTATGACATTTTGTTTACTTTTTTTTGTTTTTTAAACTCTTTTTTTCGTTTTAGATAATCAGTTAATAGGTCCTTTCATCTTTGATTACAATTTAACTGGTAACAGATATTTGGAGCTACTAACAAACGAGATAATGCCTGCTTTGAGGCAAATTATTAATCCCGAGAACATGCAAAACATCTGGTTCCAGCAAGATGGTTGCCCGGCCCATAACACTCGTAACGTGCAACATTTTTTGAGAGAAAACTTTAATGAGAGAGTGATTTCAAATAATGGACCCGTGCAATGGCCTGCGAGATCACCCGACCTTACCCCGCTTGACTTTTATTTATGGGGTACCACTAAAAACGAAGTATTTGATTTTGAACCGCCAGAAACTCGGATAATTTTAGAACAAAGAGTACTAGATGTGCTACGATCAGTAAACGGAAACACGCTACGTAGAGTTTGTAACTCTACTCGAACAAGGTGTCAAAATTGTGTGGAACAGAATGGTCGTCATATTGAGCAATTTCTTTAAGTGAATGTGAACTTTAAGTTCTGTATCTTTACTTTTTATTTCTATAATTTTTTATCGTTTCGTTTGTTTACAGTATTACTTAGAATATCTTTTCACTTTCATTTGACATTGGTGTTTAATTTTTCAGCCTACTAATTTCATATTAAAGATTAATTTACGTTTTTATTAATATTTTCCTTATAAATAAAAATTTTTCAGGCATGTTATACATCGTTGAAAAGCACATTTTGAGGACTACCTAACAAACCCAAAATCCAATATGGCCGCCATATGAAAAACAAAAGATAGTGGTAATAACTTAAAAACAAATGACAATCGGGGGTTTCTGTTTGTATCAAATAATTTGTTTTAAAAAAGTGCCTGAACAATGTAAAACTTTAAAAGAGGTCAGACTAAGCGTTATCGAGTTATTGAGGAATAACGAAATCGGCAAATTTTTGATTTTTCAAAATATTTTAAAAATTTAAAAAGTTAGGTCAAATTTGAAATGAGATTTGCCGCGAGTATTGAATTCTGCAAAATATTCCCCATTTAACCGTTGTTCTATATCTTCTAATAACCGAGATACCAATGGTGAGCATCGAAATTGGGACACACGGTATAGTTGCATATCAAATATGTCTAATAAACAATTTTATCAATACTTACAAATGTAAGTAAGCACACTAGAGCCACGATTTTGAGGGTATTGAACAACACGTGTGCATAAATGTTGGTGAACGTTGTGTTCGGACGTTGCAGAACATGGACATCGAACTACGTGAGCAGCGTGAGTAACGATCTGCAATTTACCATCACGAATATATAGATATTGCTGTTTTGCGCTTGATATGATTTAATATAAAATAAATGATTGCGTGGGCAGTGACTCAAGCATATTTTTATTTAGACTCTGTAACTCTGTATAACGTTTGAGTATCTCAGGGCGATCTCTTGGGTTCTACGTAACTAGGCCTAGCGTCCAAAGTAAATGTAAAGAAATAATACAACAAGGGGTAAATTGTTAATAATTCTTTTATTAAGAAAATTAATACTGGTAGCCGTAACATTGTGGTAATTCATTTTGAAAATAATAAAATAAAATAAAACAATAACTTTGTTATACCACTTTATTCACATATAATCGTGACCGCGGTTTCGACATACAATGTCATTATCAAACTGCAAAAGTTACAGGCCTACATAGAACTTATAAATGACACAAAAATATATGGGGGTGGTTTATGATGTTATTTAAAATTACTACTATATACTTAACTATTATATACAACATTGGAAAAGAGGTGTATATATAAGATCCAACTGGTCGTTTAAAACGATATCTATTGTGTTGTTTCGGCTTTTAAAAATTTCTAGGGCCTCTAAAAGATTTAATTTACGACCTTTCTCGGCCAAATGCAATATTTTATGGTGACCAAATGTATGCCTTTCTGTAATAAGATGGTTTGCGAATGTTGAATCTGTCTTCTTTAGTTTATATGACCTCATGTGTTCTTTTACCCGTATAATAAAACTTCGACCAGTCTGACCTATATATGTATACACTTTTACAATCATTACAATATAATTTGTACACTCCTGATTTATTATTGATATCTGTTTTAGGTTTTGCGTTAAAAATGAAATTACTTGTTTTTACATATGGTTTGTAAGCTATACTAACATTACTATTATTTTTTGAAATTATATTTCCAATTTGCTCGCTTATTTTACCGAAGTAAGTTAACGAGACAAATTGTTTCAAATTAGCACTATCTTTAGGATATATTAAACTAAGGGCCACTTGTAACTGTTTTTTCTTTAGTCTACTGTCAATTACGCTACTTTTATAACTATTGTTTACAGCTATTTGTTTTATAGTATTGATTTCACGAACAAAAGATTCATTAGACAAAGGATTATTTAATGCTCTATGTATCATAGAATTAAAAAATGAATGTTTGTGTGTCTTAGGGTGTAGTGAATCTTTGGGAATAATGCAATCAGTGAAAGTAGGTTTACGATATAATTCAAATTTTAAGCTCTGATCTAATTTGTTTAATTTTAAATCCAGGAAGTTAATACTGTTATTCTCTTCTATTTCCACTGTAAAATTGATATTAGAATGGATTGAATTTATGTAGTTCAGAAATGTTTATAGTTGTCTATGAGTACCCTTAAAGCAAGCTAGGATGTCGTCTACATACCGATACCAAAATTTAATATGTTTTTTACCTAGTTGTGATGAAATAATTTTTTCTGTAATATGCTTCATGAAAATTTCTACTAATAGAGGACTTAGAGGTGAGCCCATTGCCAGACCTTCTGTTTGTTTGTAGATGGCAATGAGCTCACCTCTAAGTCCTCTATTAGCTGAAATTTTCATGAAGCATATTACAGAAAAAATTCTTTCATCACAACTAGGTAAAAAACATATTAAATTTTGGTATCGGTATGTAGACGACATCCTAGCTTGCTTTAAGGGTACTCATAGACAACTACAAACATTTCTGAACTACATAAATTCAATCCATTCTAATATCAATTTTACAGTAGAAATACAAGAGAATAACAGTATTAACTTCCTGGATTTAAAATTAAACAAATTAGATCAGAGCTTAAAATTTGATATATATCGTAAACCTACTTTCACTGATTGCATTATTCCCAAAGATTCACTACATCCTAAGACACACAAACATTCATTTTTTAATTCTATGATACATAGAGCATTAAATATTCCTTTGTCTAATGAATCTTTTGTTCGTGAAATCAATACTATAAAACAAATAGCGGTAAACAATAGTTATAAAAGTAGCGTAATTGACAGTATACTAAAGAAAAAACAGTTACAAGTGGCCCTTAGTTTAGTATATCCTAAAGATAGTGCTAATTTGAAACAATTTGTCTCGTTAACTTACTTCGGTAAAATAAGCGAGCAAATTGGAAATATAATTTCAAAAAATAATAGTAATGTTAGTATAGCTTACAAACCATATGTAAAAACAAGTAATTTCATTTTTAACGCAAAACCTAAAACAGATATCAATAATAAATCAGGAGTGTACAAATTATATTGTAATGATTGTAAAAGTGTATACATATATAGGTCAGACTGGTCGAAGTTTTATAATACGGGTAAAAGAACACATGAGGTCATATAAACTAAAGAAGACAGATTCAACATTCGCAAACCATCTTATTACAGAAAGGCAAACATTTGGTCACCGTAAAATATTGCATTTGGCCGAGAAAGGTCGTAAATTAAATCTTTTAGAGGCCCTAGAAATTTTTAAAAGCCGAAACAACACAATAGATATCGTTTTAAACGACCAGTTGGATCTTATATATACACCTCTTTTCCAATGTTGTATATAATAGTTAAGTATATAGTAGTAATTTTAAATAACATCATAAACCACCCCCATATATTTTTGTGTCATTTATAAGTTCTATGTAGGCCTGTAACTTTTGCAGTTTGATAATGACATTGTATGTCGAAACCGCGGTCACGATTATATGTGAATAAAGTGGTATAACAAAGTTATTGTTTTATTTTATTTTATAATTCTTTTATTGTTTGTATGTTCACCTCTCATTTTGTTTTAACTTAAAATATCTCATTCTTAACTTAAAGACTTAAATTATCGACAGAAATTTTTATACAAATCCTTATTTATGAACAATACACGTATAGTTTTGGAGTCTTTGGTCTTGGATTCAATTGAATCTATTCACTTACAAAAGGGGGTATTTGCCCTCCTAAGCTTAGTACTCAAAGTGTATCTTTTTATTGAATTATGGATTCCTGGCTTCTACTGACATTTGTTTTAAATTCTAGTGTGCTATTCAGCGCCTATTTAAGTGGAAGTAAAGTTCCTACAAAATAGTACGCTTTACACTGTATATGTATTTTATTGTTTTTTATGTCTATTAATGAATTCAACAGCACAAATATTTCGAGATTACTCGTGGAAACCTGCTTCCTACTCATTTGTCTCGAATACCTGGCCTAAGATATACTTCAATCGCGTATTTTTTATTATTTATTCAAGTCTACATGCATTTTAAAATGATTTAATTAACTTTATGTACTCAAATTCTACCGTCTGTAAGGTCTTGTTTACTTTACACTAAGTTCCTTATTAGTTCTATCAAATTCTTGTCGTAAATGAACATTGATAATTTTGCAGTGATAATTGATATAAGTATACTAATTGCGATAAATATATCTTTCACACTTATATTGTTTTAATTTAAATACAGTGTTAACGTCTATTACCTCAAAGATTGGCCGTAGAAAACTACTTAGTTCATAATAATGACAATAATACAAAATGCAAATATGAATCTCGAATCTCTAATGAATGTGTGAGGAATCTCTGATGAATCCCTAATTCTGTCGCGTCTGGCCTTTTATATGCTGTGTTTTGTGATTCTTGGAATATCTTTCCTACTCCGAGGGATTTATTTTTATTTTTGTCTAGTTTCAAATTTATTTTATATTTTGACCCCTGTATCTTCCTATATACTTTCTCCTTTGTCGTAATTTCAGTGTTTTGTACATTTTATCATGAGGTTACAAATTTCCTCGCGTCTTCATTCCAGGAACTTCTTTTACTTCGTGTCGTATCTTTTCGCAAATTTTTCTAGGTAAATCTGCCTGCGTCCTATCTAGATCCTCTTCGCATTTTTCTTTCTCTTTCTTCCGCCTTAGTTTCTTGTATTTGTTTTTCTCGCCACTCTAACTGCAATGTGTATGTTTTCTTGACAGTATTTTTATTATTGGGCATGCGCATTCTAATATGGTTTTTATTTTGATACTTTGCCTTTGTTTGCATTTTAAACACTGCTCCTGTTCTTGATGTGGCTTGTTTATTTGATTCTCCTGTTCCTAAATGCCTCTGACACCTCATGTTTACATGTCCATTTGGAATGTTGTTTATAAAATACAATGAATTGAAATTAAATGTGATTGCTAACGTTACTAATGCATGAAGAAAAGATTATTTTGTATCCTTTTTCTACATTATCGGCACGTACAGCAGGTTTTGTTATTTAATTAAATTCTAAGTGTGCTTAATAATTAAGATAACCTCAAACTTATCTACCTATCGTTAAATTATTTATATATAATTTTTAATACAAAATTAAGATAAATATTATATACGATGTGCATTTTAAAAGACACAACCTCCGTTGATTTCATTTTTATTTGTTTTTGCTATTCAGGTTACGTTTAATTTATTTTTACTTCATTAAATTTTTATTTCTATTTTATACCCAAAGTCGATTTCACAGCTATATGTTATATAAATATCTATCATATATTATTTAAATATCTGTTCACTGGCTTATCATGCCGGTAGTCCGGAGCTTACATCCGGGACTAGGCGGTCCGAGTAGATTTTCGTGGTTTTCCTTCTCGTTCAAGGCGAATGTTGACAGCTGAACATCTTAAGTCGCTCCACGGGCGCAGACATAATAATAACCCATGGCTTGCCATTACCCCCTGTAATTTGCGTCAAGCTTTTGGGGAATGCTAGGCATGAATTATTATTATGAACCTTGAATATATTTATAAAATAATGTAATTTTAACCATGAAAACTTCACGTCTATAAATATACTGTCATTTATAATTTAAAATTCTTTGAAAAAGGCTATAATTGCCGAAACATGTAAGATTATTTTAATATATACATATTATAAAATTAAATAATAAAATTATATAAAGTAAAATAGATCTTAAATCGCCGACTACCTAAAATTAAAAGGCTGATCGCCCCACCGTTGGGCTGACCAATTGTTAACTTGTTGTGTAATGATAGCCCCTACGTTGCTGATTATTGTTAACAAGCAGAGGGGTGTGTATTAAATGAGCATGAGACTTTACGTTGAATATAAAAGAAAAGTTATAAATTAATCGGTTTTGTAATTTCAAAAATAATTGGAATATTACACTAGTGTAGTTACATAAATGTCCTATAGATGGAGTTAAGTTTGGTTATTACAGTTGACACTTGTATAATTTTCGGTACATAAATAAAAGTAAATAAACAACCTATACTTAACTTACAAAGCTTGTTCCAAGTGCAAAACCTTATGGTTAATATCTTAATGTATATTTTTATGTATTTTTGCCAGCTAGCAGTAGCAAAGAGACTTTATTTATTCTTTTCTGATGGCATAGTGCGGGATCGGTACTCCAATTAGAATATATTTGAATATGTTAAACAAGTTATTAAATAAGTGATAATTCTGGACGAATAATCTACTAAATAAAACGAGAGAGTGAAAAGCAAATGTACTGGTTTAATTGGTGATTTGAATAAAAAGGTAAGTTTTGAACATAATAAATACATATATTAACCTACAAAATATCACGTGATCAGATAGACTAAATGAGTTTAGGTTAATTAATGTTTTGATTCGATAACGTGATTAAGTTAATAAATCTAACTTTAGTTTCTAAACACAAGGGAACTGTATTTTCTGTTTCCTTAAAGGTATTCTAATTTAAAATTAACATATTAGGCATACATACTATAATATCTACGATTGTGTTTAATAAAATAAATAAAAATTTCTAAATTTTAGGAAAAAGCAAATCAAATAATACTCAAGTTAGTTTACGATGGATACAGGATAATCGGTGGTTGTCTGGATTCAAATATTCGGGATAAAAGGCTCTGGTAGTGGTAAAATTCAGGTCGCGTCCCTTTTGGCTTGGGGTCGAAGCGGATGGCGTACCCAGGGATTTGTATTTTCGTTTAAAACGACCAGGATGTTGTTGGGATATGGAAAATTCGTCGAACGTTGCTGGGTAAGTAGGAGATAGGTTGGATATACTTGAGGTATTGTTATAATAATTTATTCTGTATTTTCTTCTCCAATTTCAGGGCGACACTTTTAAAATACGTCGACGTGTTCGTAGAATTTTTACAACATAACGCTAACTCTCGTTTGTTTTTAATCCAGGCTTCCCATTCGTACTTCTTGTATGTAATTATTTAATCTCGTAATAATTATTTATAAATGCAATAGTTTATTAACACAAATCGTTTTGATACTTTACAAAAATTATTGTTTTAATTATGAAATACAAATAATTGTCTTTGGAATGTTTATTGTTTCAATAAATGCCTGTATTTAATTGGGATATTTTCCGCTATGTATTATTCAAATAAGTAGTTTTTCCTAAAGTATATGTGGCTTAAATTATCAATCAATTAAGTTAAAAAACTTCGGTAAAATAATGATATTGATGGAAAATGACTAAGGCTAATGAGTACATGTAAATAAATAAGTATGTGAATTACCTTTGAGCAATTAAAAACGCGGAATTAATTTTATTGATATGACATGTGAACAATGCAGTTCCAATTATATCAGGTTCTAAAATTATCATTTTAAATCTAAAAATTCTGTATTTTTATCATTCTTGGGGTTCCTTATGTATGTAGGCATGACCTACCACAATATATATATATATATATATATATATATATATATATATATATATATATATACATATTGTAACGTTTGTCTTTTCGGGTTCTTAAATAAAACTAACAATAACTTTAGACACACACACTATATTAATATTAAAACGTATAACAATATAAAACTTAACTATTAACAACAATAAATACATTTATGTATTTTATATTTATGTAACTATATTTATGTTTACTTCGCGAGACTTGGGTATCGAATGAATGTCCATCCCTTCTTCGACGCGGCTTATATATCGTCGTTCATATGTTCCCGCTGTATGGAGAATAATCTAGATAACACGAGACTAATGACTATGACGCGTGTTGTAGGATGAGTCATCACATTGCCCTCTTCTTAAGAATGAAGTTTCGTCCCGAAACATGTTAAGTTTTGGTTCCTCAACCGATGGCGAAATCGACAGGTAGGGCCTTTGTTACATTGTGACGTCATATCGAAATAACAGTCCACGGTCTTATCTTGCCTGGATGGACAGGAATATTCAAGCCGGTAACTGCATACCAGAATTTCCATACCAGTATGTCGGAAGATTACTTCCAACATGCTCCTTACAATTCTCCAGTCCAGGCGGTCCAATCCACAACCCAATTTTGGAACTGCTAATTTCAGAATGTCTTGCTGCAACATTTGTTCGCGTAAGTGGGCCAGGGTCTCCCATAAGGCACGATAGGTTGGCTTCAGGTTTGACAGTTCTTTCGTGACCAAATAAAATATGGGCTGTTCTTCATTTAGTATTTGGAGACTCTTCCTAATTGCTGGTCCCTGCTGCCTTAATTTTTCGATTCTGCCAAATCTCTCTTTAAATTCCCTGGCAATTCCTTTGGCCATTCGCAGATCTCGTGCTACGCAATGAGAAAGCGCGTAGTCTGGCGGCACCGTGAACAAATCCTGCTGTTTCTCGATGGTTACCCCAAATCGAGCTTTTCTAGAACCAGAATACTCTTGCATAAAGTCTTCGAAGGTTAGTTCATGGTATTGGCTATCCAATCGGCGCAAGTCAACGGTTTCGTCATTGTCTCCAGAGTATGGGGCTAATCGATTAAAATGTACGACTCTTGGCTTAGTGTGAGGTGTTCGTCTGATGCGGTATATTACATCGTTGATCCGCTTCAACACCTCGTATGGCCCCTCCCAATTCTTTTGAAGTTTTGGAGATAGGCCCCGTCGACGTTGTGGATTATACAACCAAACCCGATCGCCTTCATGGTAACCACTCTTCTCGGCGTTGATGTCATAGCTCTCTTTCATTCTGTCACTAGCATCTTGGATATTATGTCTGACTTGTTCATGGATATTATCTAGTCGTCGTCTGAGCGTGCTGACATAATCTTCTCCGGCAAGATCATCACCAGGCTTGCTCCCAAACTTTAAATCACAGGGCAATCGGAGTTCCCTCCCGAATAGCACGTTGGCTGGTGATTGGCCTGTTGTCTCTTGAACGGAGGCCCGATACGCCATTAGAAGTAATGGTAAATGTTCGTCCCAATCTCTCTGGTGTTCGGAGACCAGTTTGGATAAGTGTCTGATCATGGTCTTGTTCATTCGCTCTACCATCCCATCTGATTGTGGATGCAAGGGAGTTGTTCTCGTCTTCCGTATGCCCAAAAGTCCACACATCTTTTCGAATAGACTGGACTCAAAATTTCGCCCTTGATCGGAATGAAGTTCCAAGGGTACACCAAAACGGCTGACGAACTCCTTCACAATCACGTCTGCTACAGTTCCAGCTTCTTGATTTGGTAGAGCATATGCTTCAACCCATTTGGTAAAGTAATCCATGACCACTATTATGTATTTATTTCCTTTGCTGCTTTCTGGAAAAGGACCGGCGGCGTCTATGGCGATCCTTTCAAATGGGCTTCCTACATTGTATTGCCGCATGGGTGCACGTCGACGCCTCTGGGGACCATTGCTTCCGGCGCAATTAGCACACTTTCGGCACCATTCTTTCACATCTCGTGAACAATTCACCCAGTAAAATCTCTGGCGCCCCTTCTCCAGTGTTTTATGGACTCCAAAATGTCCCCCAGAAGCACCATTATGGAGTTCTCGCAATACCTCTGGTATTCTTTTCTTGGGAACCACCATTTGCATCTTGCGCTCACTTCCATCGTGATTTTCGACCTCACGTCTCAGGAGATCGTCATCCATGGTTAAGGAATCCCATTGTGCCCAGTATGACTTCAATTCTCGTGAATGGGGAGCAATTTCTTGCCAGGTCGGTCTTTGCCCATTTCTTTTCCAAGCCCTGAGGACTGCAAGATTCGGATCAGCTTCTTGATCTGCGCGCAAATTGTCAGGTTGCCATTGGTCATCAACAACGGTGGTTCGAAGAGCGTTGGCCGATTTGTCTTCGATTCTGTTGCAATATCGACAGTCTTCTGGACAGGGCCTTCTAGAAAGGGCATCTGCATTTTGATGTTTGAGGCCTGCTCTGTGTTCAATGACAAAGTCATACTCCTGTAGCCTCTCAATCCATCTAGCTACTTGACCCTCTGGATTCTTAAATTGCAAGAGCCACTTTAAGGCGGCATGATCAGTGCGGATCAGGAACTTCTGCCAGTACAGGTACTTGTAAAAGTGCTCAATGGTCTTAACTACTGCCAATAGTTCTCTCCTGGTTACGCAGTAGTTCCTCTCCGGTTTGGACAGGGTCTTGCTGAAGTATCCAATGACCTTTTCTTGTCCATCTTGGATTTGAGAGAGCACGCCACCAATCCCGACGTTACTGGCATCCGTATCCAAAACAAACCTCCCAGATGGCAGTGGATAGTTTAAAACAGGTGCACTGATCAACGTACCTTTTAACAACTCAAAGGCCGCTTGGCATTCGTTGTTCCAAATGAATGCTCGATTTTCTGTTAGGCGCGTAAGTGGTTTTGCAATGTTGGAGAATCCAGGAACGTAGCGTCGATAATATGTGCATAACCCCAAAAAGCTTCTTAGCTGATGTTTGTCTTTGGGTACCGGCCATTTTTCCACAGCTTTTACTTTTTTGGGATCCACAGCAACTCCTTTTCTGGAAACCACATGTCCAAGGTAATTTATACCTCCTTCCGGAAGAGGTGACACTTCTTTGGACTTAATCTCAGGTTGGCATCTCTCAACCTCTGGAATACTACTTCCAAATTTTTCATGTGATCTTCAAAGGTCTTCCCTACCACAATCACATCATCGAGATATACCAGGCAGGTGTTCCAGGACAGTCCCCTCAGTACAGTGTCCATGAGTCGCTCAAAAGTAGCTGGGGCGTTACACAGTCCAAATGGCATGACTGTAAATTGCCAGAGACCTGTACCTAAACTGAAGGCAGTCTTCTCTTTGTCATTGGGATCCATTCCCACTTGCCAATAACCGCTCTTTAAGTCGAGAGTGGAGAACCATTTTGCTCCTGCCAAGGTGTCTAGCGTATCGTCTATTCTTGGGAGAGGATAGCTGTCCTTTTTGGTCACACTATTTAAACGACGATAGTCCACACAGAATCTGGTAGATCCATCCTTCTTCCTGACAAGGACCACTGGTGAAGCCCATGGACTATTCGATGGTTCAATTACTCCTTGGCCTTCCATATCTTGTATAATTTGCTTGGCTTCCTCACGTTTTGCCAGTGGTAACCTTCTTGGTCCTTGTCGAATTGGACTTGCATCGCCGGTATTTATTTTGTGCATTACAATATTGGTTCTTCCTTTCGTACCAGTTTCATTTTCAAAGACGTCTTCATAATGTTTGATTAGGTCCTTAACTTGACTTTGTTCCTTCTTGCTCAATCCTTGACAGGCGGAGTCGATTATCTTGGACAATTTCTCAGAAACCTGCACGAATCCATTCTTCTTCGCCTCTATATGATGAACGACGGCCGACACTGGTGAACACCATCCCAAAATAGTACACTTCTTCAATGAAACAGGGTAATGGTTCACATTCATTACCCTTATCGGTACAGTCTTCTGAGTCTTAACCAACATTTTGGCAACTACTATTCCTCGACCCACCTCGTCATCGTCAGCCTTTGGTTCCAACATTGCAACATTTCCGTCCAAATAATCACCTTCCGTACACGCCGTCAAAAATGTCTCACTTCTTGCATCCAGAACAACATTCTCTGCAGTAATTACTTGTACACTCCCACAATTTTTCCCATGAAGAAACAATTCCTCATTATTTATTTTTAAAGTGCCTTCTTTCTTGTTTAACTGGAAGCCGTAGGTGTTCATGATGTCTAATCCCAAGGTTATCTGTTCTTCTATGTCGGCTACGAGAACACGATGTCGGATTGATGTTGGTCCTATGACAAAATTGACATCTACTTCACCTTCCACAGAAGCTGCTTCTCCAGTAGCTGTCCTTAGTCTCCATTTGCTAGAAAGTAATTCTTTATTCCTGGATATTCAATCGGGTCGTACAATGGTTTTCGTCGATCCAGTATCTAGCAAGCAAGCATAGGTTCTTCTTTCCATAATAGCATCCACATACAGGCTATTGGTTTGATTTTGCAAGGATGCGATTTGGGCAGTCCTTGGGACTTTCGGATTCTCAGCGGATTCTTTCTTGGTCCTTTTATCACATTTATTCTGGATATGGCCGTTTCTTCTACAATTCCCGCATGGCCGCGCACTTTTATTTGATTTGATCTGATTTGGGACTTGACTAACCACCTGCTCCATGAACTCCTCATTTTCCTGCTTGTCAACAGTGCAGACACGAGCATGGTTCCGAGAGGCTTGCTTTGCAGTCTCAAACTCAAGCGCGTGCGCCAAAGCATCGATCAAGGTTTTCGGTCTTGCCAACCTTGATGCTTGCTGCGTATCGATATCCCGGAGACCATCTATGAACGTCTGGACCGCTAGGTGTTCCATGAAATTATCTGGCGCCATCGGATATGCAAGTCGAACTAGACGAGCAATATCTGCCTCAAATTCCTGAAGATTCTCGCCTTTCTTCTGTGATCGATTCTTCAGTTGGGCATACCCAACTGAAGAATCGATTGGAGCAAATATACCATAGTATATTTGCTCCAAATGCGCATGGCCATATCTCATCTCCAAGCGTTTAATGAGTTGAGAATAGTCTTTACGTTCCTCAGGAGGCAATGTCTGCAAAATATCACTAGCATCACCCCTCAATGCTATGACTAAAGCAGTCGCCTTCTCGGCAGAAGACCATGCGTTTGCTTCTGCGGCCGCTTCGAATTGCGTCAGGTAAGTTGCCCATGACGTCTTTCCATCAAAGGTTGGTGGCTTGATTCTGGTCTTTGAAATAGCCACAAATTCTTCTTTTATTTCGATGGGCCGCGGTATGACTTCTTTGTTGACCTGCCTGGAATCAGAATGACTGAATTTCATCTCAATCATTATTGCCTCTAAAAGTCTAGAATGTTCTCCAATTTTTTCTTCTACAGCTATGAAAACCTCTTCTTTTAACGCTTCTGATTTTTCCGCTAATCGCTGTTCTAGAACTTTCTCCACTTGTTCCAGACTTTTTTCGAAGTTTCTAGAATTTTCTAGTAATTTCTTTTCCAGATTTTTCTCGAGAATTCTAGCGGTTTCTAGGTTTCTTTCTTCCATCTGTGCTTGTGAATCTATTAGACGCTGTTCCAAAGTTTGCGAATTGTCTATTAATCGTTGTTCCAAACTTTTCACACTATCTAGATTGATCTGTTCCATTTGTTGCATTTGAGTTTGTGAATCTATCAGACGCTGTTCCAAAGTTTGCGAATTGTCTATTAATCGTTGTTCCATATTTCTCGCACTATCCAGATTCTTCTGTTCCATTTGTTCTAGAGTTTTCGCTAAGTTTCCAGGCTTTTCTGCTCCATTTTAGTTTGTGAATCTATTATTCGTTGTTCCATTTTCATCAACAGCGAATTCACGTCAGCATCTCCGCCTGGAACTTGAAAAACATAATTCTCTGGATCCTCGCCTTCTTGGATCAACACATTGCGAAGGCGTTGCTGGAGGATCGACTTTTTGCCAGTTGTATCCTCATCCCTCTCTTCTAATTCTCGTTTTAACTCGGACACTTTTAATTCCATCAGTTTCATTCTGTTGGCCATCACGATATTTAAAATAACGTCTTTCCGCACTGTATATTTATTTAAACGAATACTTAATTAACACTTAATTGTCTACTTAGTTTATTATTTATTAATTAGTCCACACCTGAATACCACTGTAACGTTTGTCTTTTCGGGTTCTTAAATAAAACTAACAATAACTTTAGACACACACACTATATTAATATTAAAACGTATAACAATATAAAACTTAACTATTAACAACAATAAGTACATTTATGTATTTTATATTTATGTTTACTTCGCGAGACTTGTCAAAGACATCCCTTCTTCGACGCGGCTTATATATCGTCGTTCATATGTTCCCGCTGTATGGAGAATAATCTAGATAACACGAGACTAATATGACGCATGTTGTAGGATGAGTCATCACAATATATTATATATAAGGTTAATTTTTTTTGGAATTCGGCCTATTGATAAATTATTTTTCAAATAAAAAACTTATTTTGACGTTTCGACGTGGAGGCCAACAAAGTTGGACTCCATAATTGTATAGTAAAGTCAATATGTGTAAAACTCAATATATATTTTATATTTACTGAAACAGTAGAAAATACATTCAAATTTATTCAAACCAATAAGTTTCTGAAGAAGACAATAAACGTCGAAACGTCAAAATAAGTTTTTCCATTCAAATCAATATTTCTTAACTTTTTATTTTATTCTAACTGTTGTAATTGTTAGTAAGATATGTATCTTTAAGTACCTACTACTTTCTTGTTCAGATTTACTACGTAGGACAGGTATGCTCCTCGTCGTTCCAAGCATATTGTTACGAGACTAGAAATCTGTCGAACCAACTAAATTACTCGAAGATTCGCGAAATAGTCGGTATTATCCCCGAACAATGTGGTAAGTTCTCGATGTTAGGTAACTAGTATACATACAACGCATCGCCCGCTATCGGGGCAGTTAAGTTTTAACTACGGACAAGCGACAAGCGAATTTTGTTTGAATTGTAATCTGTGAAGAATAAATATTTCGTCGTTCGAACTTGGCATCTACCTACGTAATGATATAATAGCAATTTTGATATGGGTAAACCAGGCTCCAGTAAAAAATGTAGTCGTAAGGTTGAAGATGAAAATCGACAATTCAAGATATTTGGACCGAAAAATACTTTTTTATTTCATCGCATAACAAAAGTGTCTGTCTAATATGCAAGAGTAGTGTTTCTATTCCGAAGGAATATAATGTGAAAAGGCATTATGAAACCCAGCATCATACTTTTACCAAATTAACCGATGAAGATCGAACGCAAAAAAATTCAACTTTACAAAGGGAACTAATAGGCCAAGTAAGCTATGTTTATAAAACCAATTCAAGCTGAAACAGCTACTGAAGTTAGCTTTGAAATACCTCGAATAATAGCGAAAACTTGTCGGCCTAATAAATATGGTGAGTTTGTCAAGCAGTGTTTAGATATCGCCGCAAAAAAAATGTGTCTGAAAGATGCAAAGAGGTTTGAGAAAATTCAACTAAATCGGATGACTGTTCAAAGAAGACTTACCACATTAGCAGCTAATATAGAAGAGCAATTAGCTACGAAATCGAAAAGTTTAGAGTATTTTTCTATAGCACTCGACGAATCTACAGATATAAGTTCCACTGCTCACCTCTTAATATTTTTACGAGGTGTAACGCAAAATTTTGAAGTGAGTGAAGAACTGATTGGTATGAGTTCTTTGACAAGTCAAACCAAGGGGAGTGACATGCTCAAAGCTCTTCTGGAAAAATGTTCTATAATGGATTTGGATTTAACGAAATTATCTGGAATTACGACTGACGGAGCACCTTCAATGTTTGGAAGTAAATCTGGGATAATAACTATGTTAAAAGAGTATTTACAAACTAAAAACATAGATACCACGGAATTAATGCAGTTTCATTGCATTATACATCAAGAGGCCCTCTGTCCAAAATTATTGTGATTTGAAAATGTTATGAAAGTTGCAGTATCTACTGTAAACTTTATAAAATCACGAGGTCGCAATCACCGACAATTCACACAATTTCTCGAGGATATTGAAAGCGAATATGGTGATCTCCTGTTTTACAATGAAGTAAGGGGGCTAAGTCGAGAGCGCTTTCTTAACTTGATTGAAGAAATCAAAATATTTCTGGCCGAAAAGAAAAAAGACGTCTCCGAACTCGACAAGCCTGATTGGCTGTCACACAGCCAATCAGGGCTGACTTAGCGTTTCTTGTAGATATCACAAATCACTTGAATGTCTTAAATACGCGACTCCAAGGCAAAGATCAATTGATTTCGCAGTTATACTCTCATGTTTCGTCCTATCAATGCAAATTGAGTGTTTTCAGGACACAAATCAATTCAGCCAATTACAGCCATTTTCCGAACTACAAAAAAATTATTGCAAAATTCAATAAAACTGATGTCGATTTCGCTTATGTTGAAAAAATTGATATTTAAATACAAGCTTTTCATGATCGTTTTCTAGACTTCAAAAAAAGTTAAACCTCTATTAGACATTTTCAGCAATCCTTTCAACATTTCACCCGAAAATGCACCGAAATCAATACAGCTGGAATTGATAGACATGTAAAATGATAATTTACGAAACAAGTTTAATGAAGGTAATTTACTCAACTTTTACCGTTGCGTTGACAAAACCGCTTATAAAGAGTTGCGAATAAATGCATTGAAATGCGCAAGCTTATTTGGATCGACGTATATTTGGGAGCAAACGTTTTCAGTGATGAAACTTAACAAAAAAAAAATCGAAACCGTCTGGCAAATGAAAATCTGGAAGAAATTTTACGTGTGGCGACAAGTAATGTGGATTCAAACATAAACAAAATTGTTAAGTCAATGCAATGTCATGCATCAAAATAATAAAACATGAAATATTACATTGTAATGATTAGATTACATTACGATTACATAATTACAACAAACATTTTTGAATGTTCTTTTATTTTTATCATTTGTAGTAACTCATACTATTTACAAATAAAAATATTTGTGTTAATAAGTATTCTTTGTAGTGGCCCGTCCTTGGCTTATAATTTTACCGAGTGGCCCCTGTTTCCTATAAGTCTGTGCATCCCTGCTATAGATTAAATATTGTTTTAATTACCTGGCCGCTACTCCCAAAGAACACTTTTACGTTTTATCTTGTATTATAATTACGGCCAAGAAAACAAAAAAAATCCTCCTAATATATACAAAGTGTGGATAAATTTGGAGTACTAAATTTGACCAAGAACATCGTCGCGTATGTTACTGATCAAATTTGGAGTTAAAACTCTTAATAAAAGTCTTAATACTAAAACGGTCTATCCATGCTTCCTTCCTGTGTTTTCAGAAAGAATTTGAAAGAAACATTTGGCAGCATTTGTGAACCCTACGCTTTAAATCGTACACACGAAACAAAAGAAATAAAATTAGCTCTTGAAATTACATATTTATTGTCAAAATATTACAAAGTTTTAAAATTTTGTGATAGTATTGACTTACGCGCGACCTCGCAGCGCACAGCTATTTAGATGCGGTTAACTTTCGCCGTTTGGCGATGGCCAGCTCGAAGCCCGAATTTGAATCCTATCGAAAATCTCTGGAATTCATTAGGACGACATGTTCGGCACTGACAACGCATACCGGTAACCATTCGGGATCTTCGAATAGCTCTCTTACTCACGAACTGCTAAGCTGCTTCTAGGAGAAAAAGAAATACGTATAATTGTGTGGTCCATTAACTCTTTCTGTCCTAGAAACGGCTTAATCGTTCGTGAGAAAGCGTTTTTACCGGAGGACCTTTCTTGTCCGTCAGAAGTCACGAGATATCTCTTGTCAGCTGACGGTATAAGATTGTACTTATCTTGCGGAAGCGAATCTAAAGACGTCACTTCATAATTGTACTGAGGAGATCGTTAGATCGAAACACATGTGTCTGTATCTGAAGCGACCATTGGTTGAGTACGTTGTGTATCTCCATGTAATACAGATACAGATACAAACATGTTTGTATTAATTTGTATTCTCAAATACTTAATATGTTTACACATCGATATGCTATTTTTTCGTTTTCTTAATACAAAATATATTAATCGGAATTTCCGGTTTACAGGTTTAATTTCTTATTCACAAGTATCCGTATCCTGTCCGTATATTAAAAACCTAGACGTTTGGCAAAAATATGGCGCAAATATTAGTACCGATAACAGCAGTGTCGCCGCAAATACAGACATAGTATTTTTGACTGTTAAACCACATTTGCTACCACAAGTTATAGATTCACTTCACAAAAGCAAGAATTTCGAGAACATAAAAAATAAAGTTTTCGTTTCCATACTAGCCGGTTACACAATAGAAATGTTGGAAAACGTATCATACTTTCATAATTGTCTTGTATTTCCGTACTGACATTTTTTTATTTTAGCTGCTATCTAAATTTTCCGGATCAAAGGTGATTCGCGTAATGCCTAACACCCCCGTGATGGTTGGAGAGGGTTGTACAGTTTATTGTCCTGGTAAAAATGTGCCAAACGAAGACATTTCTGTTGTTAAACGAATATTATCAGTTTCTGGAGTTTGTGAAATGGTTCCAGAGAATATGATTAATGCAATTACTGCATTATCAGGCGGTGGCCCTTCATTCGTACGTATTTAATTTCTCGCAAGTTTTGGTGATGCTTTTCAAGTGATTCTTTATTTCTAAACATTATGCAGGTATTTCTCATAATAGAAGCACTTTCCGATGGTGGTGTTAAAATGGGTCTGCATAGAGAAATGGCGACAAAATTTGCTATACAGACAGTGTTGGGGGCTGCAAAAATGGCCCTACTTACTGGTAAACATACTGGTGTTTTAAAAGATGAAGTCTGTTCTGCTGGAGGTTCTACTATAGCTGGCATGCATGCATTGGAAAAAGCTGGTGTTAGGTATGTCTATTTGTTTTAGGACACAATAATAATCTTGTATTTGCAATACAAACTTGGTACTTTACGTTTATAATAATCGAAATTTTTGTAGTCTATTTTCTATATTTTTCTTTACAATCATTTGCAATACATCTTAACCATAAATTAGGCGAACTTTTATGTATTTTTTTCATCATTTATAATCTTGATTTTATTATCCATTAAATGTACACATTTTAACACCTTTGTACTCCACTCATACAAATAATTATCACACTGGATTGTATTTTGACGATGATATTGTCATTTTTAGCAATAACACTGTATTAAACTAAAGAAAACTAAACCAGGTACTTATGAACTAGGTACCTATGCATGCCTCATGGATCACGTCACAAACAATATCATTCACATGATGACTTAAATGTTAATAATTACATTAAAAGGTAGAGAACATTTAGTCAGCAAGTCATATAAAGATAACGTAAGTATCGTTTCGTCATTTGAATTTAAAAGTTTAGTTTTTTGTTGTCCAGTCTTTTTGGTTTGCCTAATATACATGTGCCCCATTAAAAGGTAACATCTCAAATAATGGAATATCATGGAAAAGTGCTAGGACAATTTTTGTTTCAAAAACGACTTTTTTGACATAAAATTAAGATTTAGCATTTCATCCTCTTCCTTGAATAACCACCCTTTCAAAAATTTCAAATAGGATTATTGGGCGATTGAAACATCATTTGTAACAGCTAAATAAAAACTGCAAATATAGTTTTTCGTTGGTAAAATTTCACCAACCCCTCAAACATTTCCGAGTATAACGTATAACAACCAAAATAATTTGTTACAGTTAATTATTTTTAATGTAAAATAGCAATTACTCACGAATAATGTCGTCGAAAATTGAATAGATGAGGCTGTTACTTGATGAAGATCCATATTAATACGATGTAAAATAAAACAAAACAAATAATTTGTTTAATCACCACTATACAGGGCAATCCAAATTAAGTGTTCACCATTGGTAACTTTGTTATTATTAAAGATACAAGATTGTTTAAATTAGCAAAGTAGTAGTACTTTTAACGCTCTTTAAGATGGAAGAATTAAAAAAAAAAGAGCAGCGCGTTTTCGAGTTTTCCCGAAAAATATGTTTTTTCAAATGGAAACCCCTGTATATTATATCATTTTCTGTTAGAAATTCAATTTTTAAACAAAAAATCTTATAAGAAATTTTTTACTGGGATTAAAAATACTTGAGTTATAGTGAATAAACAAAAACAGCTAAGTCAAGTGCATTTCTATGTTTCTATGATAACGACGTTAATTCTTTCTAGTAAACGTCAAATATTAGTACAGTTTGATTAGTCTTTCACTCATAAATTTCATTTTGCTAGTTATTAATTTGACAAAAAAATGATTTTTACCCATGCAGAAAAGTGTGATATGTTAGAATCTTATTTAGTGTGCAGAAAATCCTCTAGGAGGACAAAAGAACACTACGCTGAATTATATCCACTCCGAACACAACCAAATGAGCAATTTTTTCTGAGACTGTACCGAAAATTTAGAGGCAATGAGAGTGTTTTTGCCAAAACAAGAACAAGAAGGACTTTTATAATAAGCGAGGCCACGGAAATTCTAGTTCTTGCATATTTTGAGGACAACCGTGAGAATTCCATACTAGATATTATCAAGGAATTTGATTTGAGTCACGGTACTGTGCATAGGATTCTGAAGAAACACAAATTCATTCATTATAAGTACAAACCAGTTCAAGTTTTCTTGCCAGGGGATTCAGAGAGAAGAATGTTTTTTTGCCACTGGTATCTTAACTTTTGTCGCCAAAATGTAAACAACTTTCGTTATATTTTATGGACCGATGAATCAAATTTCTCAAATTCTGGAATGTACAATACAAAAAATCATCATTACTGGTCAAAGGAAAATCTTCTTTTAGTACATCCAAGACGCCCGCAAGTCCGTTACAGTTTTAAAGTTTGGTGCGATTTAATTGGTTCAAGGATTGTTGGTCCTTTCTTTTATGAGGGCACTCTAACTGGTGAAAGGTACATAGAATTTTTGACTGAAATTTTGAATAATTTCTTAGACGATATTGATCTCATAAATAGACAGAATCTGCATTTTCAGCAGGATGGCACACCTGCGCACAACTACAGAGGTACTCATCAAATTTTAAATACTATTTTTAACAATTCATGGATAGGAACAAATGGTCCTATTCAGTGGCCTCCCCGATCGCCAGATGTAACACCGCTTGATTTTTTTTATGGGGTTATTTAAAGACAAAGATCTATAAGCAAAGGTACGAAAACGTAAACGCCCTAAATTATTGCAGTTAGTGAAAATATAAACCAAATAGATGGTAGGACCATACTAAAAGCAGTTCGACAAGTTCAGAAACGTGTTCAAAAACGTATTGAACAACAAGGTGGTATTTTTGAACATCTTCTATGAAAAAATCAGTGATTTTTATTTTCTTTTAATGATATGTTTATGTATAAAATAAAGTTTATAAAAATTATTTAGCTGTTTTTGTTTATACATTATAACTCAAGTGTTTTTAATCCCAGTAAAAAAGTTCTTATAAGATTTTTTGTTTAAAAATTGAATTTCTAACAGAAAATGATATAATATACAGGGGTTTCCATTTGAAAAAAACATATTTTTCGGGAAAACTCGAAAACGCGCTGCTCATTTGTTTTTTAAATTCTTCCATCTTAAAGAGCGTTAAAAGTACTACTAGTTTGCTAATTTAAACAATCTTGTATCTTTAATAATAACAAAGTTACCAATGGTGAACACTTAATTTGGATTGCCCTGTATAATACGTATATTTACTAAACGCTTACAAAAAGGTGACGCGTTTCGCTAACACTGTAGCTTTATCAAACGACGATCGTATAATGATTATTCTACAAATAAAATGAGTGAATGCACATAAATTTGGTAATTACAGGTATATAAAGAAAGAAACGATAACCTGTTAACAAAGAAAGGAAGAGATTAGGCATTCAAACACAATAATCACATGGAAAAACCCTAATTAAATAAGTTTAGTAAAGGAGAACTATTTCTATATCGAGTTGGTTATTCAGTAAATTCCCAGACTTTTTATTTTAATTTATTTCCAGGGCTTCTAAGAGGTCTAATTTATGCGATTTGTTTTGTACATGTAAGATTCCAAACTCCGGATCGAATGAATGGTTTTCAGATAATAAGTGATTTGAGTAATTAGAATCCAGTTTTTTGTTATCATAACTACGTTTATGTTCTCAAATTTTAGTTTTGAAATTTCTGAAAGTTCTACCAATATAAATTTTGTCACAATTACTACTACATTTTAATTTATATACCCCTGATTTATTAACTTTTGAAGATTTGGATTTATTGTTTTTAATGAACCTGACTAAATTGTTTTCTGTTTTAAAGCATGTATTTAGGTCTGAAGTTTCTAAACATTTTTTAATTTTAATTTAAGGTTTTCCTATGTACGTAACTTTTAAATTGATTATTTTTATTTTTACTTTTATCAGAAGGAAATACTTGTTCTAACGTTTGCTTGTACATTTTCTTATCTATAATATTATCAATTAAATTTGGGTCATAGTTATTATTGACAGCTATTTGTTTAATAATATTTAATTCTTTGTTGTAATTATTAGTCGTTAAAGGAATTGTTAGAAGTCTGTCTATCGTACTATTGTAAGCTGCTATTTTATGGTTATATGGGTGGACTGAACTATTATGAATTATTATATCAGTATGTGATGCTTTATGAAATATGGAAAAATCATGTTTATTATTTATTTTTGAAATAGTAAGGTCTAAAAAGTTGATAGAGTTATTTTGTTCAATTTATACGGTGAATTTGATATTACTATGGATTGTATTTATATATGTTACGAAACTATCTAATTGTCTAGTGGTATCAGTAAAGCTGGCTAAAATATCATCCACACATCGGTGCCAGAAAATAAATTTGTTACTCATAGGGTGTTTATGAATTAATTTTTCAATATTGTCCATAAAAACTTCAGCTAGTAGCGGACTGAGGGGGTTACCCATAATCAAACCATCATTACTACTGTAAATTTCCCCGTTAAAATGAAAATAATTTTGATTTAAACAGACATTTAATAATGCCATAATATCCGCATGAATTACAGGGTTAACCCTCTTGAACGTAAGTAAGTTATCAACAAGTGTTATAATGGGTGATTCATTTAGAGATACTTTTTCCAAAAGCAAAGAATAAATGAAAAAGGCCAATTTATTTAAGAAACTTGATTATCATACAAAAGAACCATTCTTTACAATTATTTTTTAAAGATTATTTCTCTCAAATGTTGGCCGCGACTGCGGTTAACGTAGTCTATTCTGCTGTTCCAATTTTCAATGACGCGTTCTAGCATTTCGAGTAATATTTGTCCAATGACCCGAGTAATATTGGCCTCCAATGCCTCAATTGTAGCCGGTTTATCCATGTAGACTTTAGACTTCACGTAGCCCCACATAAAAAAGTCTAATGGTGTGATGTCACAAGATCTAGGCGGCCAATTTACTGGTCCGAAGCGTGAAATTAAATGTTCACCGAATCGTTCTCGTAGTAAAGCCATAGTTTCACGCTGTATGGCTAGTGGCGCCATCTTGTTGGAAGTAAATGTCTTGTAGACCACGGGTGTCAAGTTCAGGCAGCAAATAGTCCCTTATCAAGGCGCGATAACGGTCGCCATTCACAGTCACTTCCGGCCGGCTTCTGTTTTGAAGAAATATGGACCAATTATTCCACCGGCCCATAATCCGCACCAAACAGTTGTTTTGTCTGGATGTAATGGTAGCACTTCAATCTTTTCAGGTTGCTCATCACCCCAAGTACGGGCATTTTGCTTATTCACGTACCCATTAAGCCAGAAATGTGCCTCATCGGAGAACAAAATTTTTGTCGAAAACAGTGGATCTTCTGCAAGTTTATCAAGAGTCCAACGGCTGAAACGGAAACGATTCGGAAGGTCGGTCGCCTTTAGTTCTTGCACTAGTTGAATTTTGTATGCTTTTAAACCAAGGTCCTTTCGTAAAATACGCCAAGTTGTTGCATACGACAAACCAAGCTGTTGAGAACGGCGACGAATTGATTCTTCCCGGTCTTTGCGTACACTCGCTGCTACCGCCGCTAGATTTCCTTCACTACGTGCTGGATGAGGTCTATGTGGTCGGGTATTATCCATTATTGTAAATTGAGTTTCAAACTTATTGATGGTATAGCGAATTGTGCGTTCGGTAAGCCGATTATGTGGCCCATATGTTGCTCTAAGCGCACGATACACATTCCTTGTAGAACGCACATTTTCGTAATAAAGCTGTACTATTTGTAGACGCTGTGCCGGGCTAAGTCTTTCCATTACCTAATGTCAAATAGTACTGAACCAGAATGCGTAGTCCGCTGACGCGTCGCATGCGCGCTCAGCCATTAAATCCTCACCTAAGAAAGTACCTCCAAATGAATCACCCATTAGTTTCTTTAGGAGGTATGCTAGGAAATAGATTTGTTACATCCAACGATATAAACTTGGAATTATATGGTAACTTGGATATCTTGGATTTTATTGATAAATTCGGTTGAGTTTTTTATTGAAAATTGAGCCTTAAAAGAACAAAATTTAGAAATGATATCTATCAGAAATTTTGAAACTTTAAATGAAGGTGCCGTAAAAAATGACACCACCGGTCTAATTGGGTACCCATTTTTATGAAGTTTAATTAACGAATAGAGTTCAGGGTGTTGAGGATTAGATAAAAATAGTCTAAATTTTTCTTTATCATTAATGATTGATTTAGCGTTATGTACTGATACTTTTATTTCTTTCTTTAAAACAGACAACAGTTTAGCCAGGTTCATTAAAAACAATAAATCCAAATCTTCAAAAGTTAATAAATCAGGGGTATATAGATTAAAATGTGGTAGTAATTGTGACAAAATTTATATTGGTAGAACTTTCAGAAATTTCAAAACTAGAATTTGAGAACATAAACGTAGTTATGATAACAAAAAACTAGATTCTAATTACTCAAATCACTTATTATCTGAAAACCATTCATTCGATCCGGAGTTTGAAATCTTACATGTACAAAATAAATCGCATAAATTAGACCTCTTAGAAGCCCTGGAAATAAATAAAAACAAAAAGTCTGGGAATTTACTGAATGACCAACTAGATATAAATAGTTCTCCTTTACTAAACTTATTTAATTAGGGGTTTTCCATGCGATTATTGTGTTTGAATGCCTATTCTCTTCCTTTCTTTGTTAACAGGTTATCGTTTCTTCCTTTATATACCTGTAATCAGTGGCGGCTCTTGATGACGTACGATGTGCGCTGCTGCACGGATGGAACTATTTCGGAAGATTTCGGTACGGTTACTTGCTTCTCTGTATATATGAAAGCAGTCTCATCCGTGCAGCAGCGCACATCGTAGGTCATCAAGAGCCGCCACTGCCTGTAATTACCAAATTTATGTGCATTCACTCATTTTATTTGTAGAATAATTATTATACGATCGTCGTTTGATAAAGCTACAGTGTTAGCGAAACGCGTCACATTTTTGTAAGCGTTTAGTAAATATACGTATTATATAGTGGAGATTAAACAAATTATTTGTTTTGTTTTATTTTACATCGTATTAATATGGATCTTCACCAAGTAACAGCCTCATCTATTCAATTTTCGACGACATTATTCGTGAGTAATTGCTATTTTACATTAAAAATACATTCACTCATTTTATTTGTAGAATAATTATTATACGATCGTCGTTTGATAAAGCTACAGTGTTAGCGAAACGCGTCACATTTTTGTAAGCGTTTAGTAAATATACGTATTATATATTATAGTGGAGATTAAACAAATTATTTGTTTTGTTTTATTTTACATCGTATTAATAATGTCGTCCCCCGTATGCAGTCAATTCTAACGGATGTTCGAAAAGTCTATGGACGGCTGTAAACGGGGTGGCTATAATAGTTTCATAAAGGTTACATTGAATAGATTTAAGTATAGAAATGCATTTTGCAGTCCATGGCTGCCTGCCACGTAAACACTTTTTGAGCACTCATTATCTACGTATATATGCCGGTAGTTGACTCGGCTGGCGTTCTTGAGTGATCGTTTAGCGAATTCGGCCGATGTTTGCATATTATAACTAAATCTATGCGTAATAAAAACGAATATGGGTCAGAAAACCGGTTAATATTGTTTTTGCTTTGTTGATGGATACAGCAGACTGTTTTTGATGAAACATCAGACTTAAACTTGACGTAAATAACACTGCACAACAATATGACAACTTTTGTCTGATGATTGACTTTTATCACGTGATGTTTACTAATTTGACGTCGCTGATTTCAAATATACCCTCAGTTTTTTTGTAAGAGCTCTTGTTTACGAGATATAGCTTTCACGAAAAAATCGCTGTGTTAGTGTGTTAATATGCTTGTAATTAAGAAAATATTAAGTTTTCTTAATATAATTTGATATGGCATCGTCAAGAAGAGTTTGTGTCAATGATCCAAATCATTTTTGTTTCATTTGCGGAGAGTATGTATTTAAAGAATACCGTTTGAATGTGACAGCGTTCGTGATTGAGCCTTACAAAAATTACTTTGGTCACACACTGGAAATGAAAGACAAGTCTTGGATTCCGCAGAAGGTATGCAAAACGTGCGTTGAGTTTCTACGTTTGTGGACAAATAAGAAAAGGAATAGCTTTAGGTACGAAACTGCTATGATCTGGACTGAACCCTTGAACCACCACGACGACTGTTATTTTTGTTTGGTGAACATAACTGGCATTAACCGAAAAAATCGAGCCAAATGGGAATATCCTTCCATACAGTCGGCACATAGACGTGTCTTAAGTCCTAAAATATCACTTGAACCTCAAGCTGATGCTTCACAGGAGGAGCCTATGCATTTTGAGGCGAAAACTGACAGTAGTGATAGTGACTTTGAATGTGACCTGAAAGCGCCTAAACTATTCAATCAAGATGATTTTAAACGACTTTGTCAGAGATCTGGGACTGTCAAAGGCTGCTTCAGAAATTTTGGCTTCTAGGCTAAAAGAAAGAAACTTAGTAACAAAAGAAACGAAAATATCTTATTACCGCACAAGAGAACAAAATCTCCTCAAATATTTTGCTGAAGAAAATGATTTTGTATTTTGTAAAGATGTACCTGGTTTAATGGCTGCAATGGGACTTCAAAATTACGTTTCTAGTGAGTGGTGTCTATTTATAGACTCATCAAAACGTAGTCTAAAATGTGTTCTCTTACACAATGGGAATAAATTAGGGTCGTTGCCTATTACACATTCCACAAAAGTAAAAGAAGAATATACAACTATTGCTCTGGTTTTAGACAAAATTAAATATGTGGAACACAATTGGCTCATATGTGTTGGCCTAAAAACGGTCAACCTTCTTTTAGGCCAACAAGGTGGTTATACAAAATATCCCTGTTTTCTTTGCTTGTGGGACAGTAGAGCTAAATATCAACATTGGATTAAAAAAGATTGGCCTCCTCGGGAAGCGCTAGTTGCAGGACAACAGAACGTGATAAACCCAACTTTAGTATCAAGGCATCGTATAATTTTGCCTCCGTTACATATAAAACTAGGACTCATAAAACAATTTGTAAAAGGTCTTGACAAAAATGGAAATTGTTTCCTTTTCCTATCAAAAAAAGTTTCCAAAACTGAGTGCAGAAAAGATAAAAGCGGGAATTTTTGATGGGCCACAAATAAGATCATTAATAAAAGACTCAAATTTTACGGACACTATGACAGAGATTGGGAAAACGGCATGGAATGAGTTTGTTTGGCTTGTTAAAAAATTTTTGGGAAATAAGAAAAGTTCTGAATTTTCTCAACACGTCGAACAACTGATGAGTCACTTTCAAAGGCTTGGATGTAACATGAGCATCAAGTTACACTTTCTTCACAACCACCTGGACTATTTTCCCGCCAATCTTGGGGACCTAAGTGAAGAACAGGGCGAGCGATTCCACCAGGACCTCCGTACCATGGAGGAACGCTATCAGGGCTACTGGAACGCACACATGATGGCTGACTATTGTTGGAGCATTCAGAATAGCTCTCTGCCTTCAGCTTTAGCAAGAAAATCATATAAGAGAAAGTTTTTTTCATTATAAGAATTAAATAAATTAGAATTATCTCTAAATTTATAGTGTTTTATTATAAAAAAACAGGCGTGTCATATTTTTTTAACTAGAGATGATACAGAAATTTCAATCACGGAATTGAAATCGTCATCAAAAATTGGACTAATATCATGTAACATAACCCAATCATCAGAAATGCTGTTGTGCAGTGTAATATAACACTTGATTTATTTAATTTTATTACATTTTTCTAGCAATATTGTTTCAGTATATTATACCATTATCAAATAGTTCACTCAACTAAAACTCTATATATACAAGGGCGGGTTGACTTATTCGCACGATCATCTAGAACAGGCCGTGAAATTAAAAAACACACATCACATTTTGACAACCGATGCCTTGTCAGTTTACTGTTAGTATTTGATAAATTTGTAACAAAGTGTGTTTCGTAAGCATTTTTAAAAAAATTTACCCTGCTACTAATTGAGTGTAAATGGATAATTTTGAACATCGCGCAGTGTTTAAGTATTTTTAAAGAAAGGCATGTCCTTTACCGCAATCCGTGATGATATGTGAGATACACTGGGTTAGAGTTGTCCTTCGTATATAACCGTCAGAAAATGGGGAAATAAGTTTAAGCGTGGCTGAAGCATCTTAGAAGATGATCACTAGTGGACAGCTGAAAACAGCTACAAATCCCGAAATGGTGGATAAAGTCCATGATTTGTTCTTAAGTGACCGGCGATTGATAGCGTTAGAAATAGCAAAGGCAATGAGCATTTCAAAGCAACGGGTGCTTTATAGTGTGATGTCACACGATGACCGTAATCGGTGATGTCATCAGACGCGTACTTCCGAGAACTTTCCCGAACAGAAAAATTCGAGAGAACCTATGTACTATAAATGTCGCTCGACAAAGAATAAGATTATTATTCAAGCAGCAACCGATGTGTTATAACTAGAGACCGGAACATCGGGCTGAAATGACGTCATTACGACGGACGATATAAATAGTCTACAACAGTGTTTTTCAACCCTTTTCATGACACGACCCCCCTAGTATCAAAAAATATTTCCCGACCCCCGACCCTTTTTTTTCATGTATGTTAAAAATATTTAATCCATGCAAAAATTTTAGGCGTTTGCGTTATTAGGATTCGGATATAAATATACAATTAAGTACGTAAAACATATAATTTTAAACTAACAAACAAATACAAACATATTGTTGGGGCCGAGACTCCCAGCGCCATCTGTTGGTAACACTTGGAACTAGTACAGGTTCCGAGTATTACCAACGGATGGCGCTGGTAGTCCCCCGCGCACTCCACGGCCCGCGCTAAAGGTCCACCAGTTTCGAGACATTTCGTTACGCTTCGAGATGATTCTCGCTAGAATGCGCTGGCCTATAAAAAGGGCGGTCGATCGCGGCCACGGCAGTTGAGTGCAAGACCGCGAAGCAAGTGGTCATGTCGTCTGCTGTTTAGTTGTTTGAAGAGCGCGAATCACTTGTTTTACGTATTTATTTGAGTTTGTTATAATTGAAAATGGATAAATTCCTGAAAAGATCATCAGAACCATCAACGTCTAAGTCTAGCGGCAGTAGTGGAATAAAGAAAAAACGTCTTTATGACGACAATTATTTGAAATTTGGGTTTACTGTGATTGAGAATAAACCGCAGTGCGTAATTTGCTTTGAAACTTTATCAAGAGAAAGCATGAAGCCATCGAAGTTGGTACGCCACCTAAACAGAAAACATGCTAATGAAAAAAATAAACCCGTGGAATTTTTTGAGCGAAAATTAAAAGCTCTTGAACATAAAAAAACTGCTATAGGACAAATGTCCAACCTAAATGAGAAAGCGTTGCTCGCTAGTTATCGAGTAGCTTTTTGTGTGGCTAAAGCAGGAAAACCTCACAGTATTGCCGAAAATTTGATTTTACCAGCGGCTTTAGATATAGCAGAGATTATGTTTGGCAAGCAAGAGGTCGAAAAGCTCAAAAGTATACCTCTCTCTGACAATACCATTCAACGCAGGATAAGCAATATGGCGACTGACGTTCGCGATCAAGTCATAAAAAAAATTATGAAAAGTTCCTTTGTGTCCTTGCAATTTGATGAATCAACGGATAATGCGAGTTGTGCGCAGTTTGTAGCTTTTGTGCGTTTTGAATCCAATAAAATATTAATGGAAGAAATACTATTTTGCAAGGCACTACCCAAAAATACTACAGGTCAGTGCTTGCATGACACGTTCCTTGAAGCTGCGCAAGATATGAATATCGATTGGGCACAAAAATTCATTGCTATTTGTAGTGACGGAGCAAAAGCCATGACTGGTGCGAAGAGTGGATTTATTGCTAGACTGAAAGAACAGATGCCAAACGCTTGTTGGATGCATTGCTTTCTCCATCGCCAAGCTCTTGCAGCCAAAACTTTGCCACAAGAATACAGTAAAGTTCTAAATATTATTATTAACATTGTAAATTCTATTAAAGGAAAAGCGTTGCAGACTCGATTGTTTCTAATCATTTGTGAAGATATGGGGGCACTACACCGCAATTTGCTTTACCATACAGAAGTTAGGTGGTTATCAAAAGGCAAAGTACTGACCAGAGTTATGGAACTTCGCGCTGAACTATTAGTCTATTTACAACAAGCCAAGTCACATTACTCTGAATTCATTTCTGACACGGAATTCCTTTTGAAATTGGCTTTTCTTTCTGACTTATTTGAGCATTTAAATAACTTGAATAAAAGTCTTCAAGGGCGGGATGAAAATGTCATTACAGCAAAAGACAAACTCCATGGCTTTATAAAAAAAATTGAATTGTGGTCATCATCTATAAATCAAAACAACTTTGATTCATTTTCGTCGACACAGTCTTTCATTGAAGAAGTCGGAAGCGAGATAAACATCAACTCATATATATCTGGTATGAAAATGGTGTTAGATAATTTGAAGAAAGAATTGTGTCATTACTTCTCAGTGCAAGAGATATCGGATAACACTGGGCAAAGATGGATCTTAAATCCGTTTTTAAATGCAGCTATAAATGAGGCAAATTTATCAACTAAGCTCAAAGAGAATCTGCTTGAATTATCTGCCAATGGGATGTTACACCTGGAATTCAAGTCTGAAAATTTGGATACCTTTTGGTTAAAAAGAAAAACAGAATACCCGGAATTAATAACCGAGGCTTTGAAGTGTTTGATTCCATTTTCTACCTCGTACTTGTGCGTGTTGGCATTTTCATCAATGGCCCAAATAAAAAGTAAACTAAGAAATCGCTTAAATTTGTAAAACGATTTAATACTTAAAGTTGCAAAAACGGATCCACGATGGGAGAAATTGATTGAACAAACTCAAGCGCAACCTTCACATTAAAATGAACGAGTACTCGAAGATTTTATTTTTTGTTAATGTGTTTGTATAAATAACATAACGAGTATCATTTTGTTAACTTTTTTTTAATACGAGGCATGTTTTTTAAGTAAGTACCGTTTTGAAATTAAAAAAAGACGTGCAAAGATATCTCAATAATTTTATTTTTACATGAAAGCCTGTACCTTAATCTACTTTTCTACATAATTTCCTTCAATATTTAGGCACTTGTCATAACGATGTACCAGTTTATGAATACCCTCCTCATAGAAGTCTGCCGCCTAACTTGTTAACCACTGCATCACAACTGTTTTGACTTCGTCATCGTCTTGAAGACGCTGGCCGCCCAGATGATTCTTCAAGTGCAGGAACAGATGGTAGTCACTGGGCGCCAGATCAGGGCTGTACGGAGGATGATCTAGAGTTTCCCATTTAAAAGATGTGATGAGATCTTTGCTCTGATTAGCCACATGCGGGCGGGCATTGTCATGCAGCAAAACGATGCCCTTGCTCAACTTGCCTCGTCTATTGTTCTGGATTGAACGGCGCAGATTTTTCAAGGTCTCACAATAAGCTGCTGCATTGATTGTCTCATTACGAGGCAGAAATTCCACAAGCAATACTCCTTTTCTGTCCCAAAAAACTGTGCACATGATTTTCCGGGCAGAAATTGTTTGCTTAAACTTCACTTTTCCGGGTGAATCTGAATGCCGCCATTCCATGGACTGTTGCTTTCACCCATGTTTCATCGCCCGTAACAATTTGGCTTAAGAAATCATCACCGTCGTTGCAGTACCGCTCAAGGAAAGTCAATGCACTGCCTAAACGTTTGGTTTTGTGCACATCCGTCAACATTTTCGGTACCCAACGTGAGCACAATTTTCGGTAATTCAAGCGCTCGCTCACAATGCCATACAAAACACTACGCGAAACATTAGGAAAGCCTTCACACAAGGAGGACATCGTAAAGCGTCTGTTTTCTCTCACCTTATTGTCCACTTCCTGCACCAAACTTTCATTAACGACCGAAGGACGCCCACTCCGTTGTTCATCATGCACATTTGTGCGGCCATCTTTAAATGCTCTCACCCACTTTCTTACCATTCCATCACTCATAATGATTTGTCCGTAAACTGCACAAATCTCACGATGGATATCGATCGGTTTTAGGTCTTCAGCACTAAGAAATCTTATAACAGCCCGTACTTCACAGTCGGCGGGACTCACGATTATCGGAGGCATCTTAAACACTCAGTAAACAACGTAAACAAGGTAGAATCAGACTGTAATGGCGTCAGTGCGTAGGCAAGAGATGTAGGCCCCCGGTGCGCATACGCAGAACGCCGACCGCCGGTCGCGGTGTGGAAAAACGGTACTTACTTAAAAAACAAGCCTCGTATATCTACCTTTTTAAAATTTATTGATTTTTTTACTGAGTTCTCTCGACCTCTCGCGACCCCCCTACAGAGGCGACCCCCTGGGGGGTCGCGACCCACAGGTTGAAAAATACTGGTCTACAACATCTGTAAGTACATCACGCAGTTATTGAATAGCACTATTCATTCGGTTAACCGCACACAAAAATAGATGTGCAATGAATAGTGCTATTTAACAACTGCGTGATGTACTTACAGATGGTGTAGACTATTTATATCCTCCGTCGTAATGACGTCCATTTCAACCCGATGTGTCCGGTCTCTAGTTATAACATAGTTGTAAATGTGAAATAAATATTGTGAATATAAATAAATGTTAATATTTTTATTAGTTATTAAGTGTTATTTAATGTATTTTAGTTAGTTTTATTGAAACGAATCCAAAGCCAAGTCTTTTACAGTGGTGTCCGATGTGGAATTAATTAATAAATAATGGACTAAGTGAACATTGAATATTCGTTTAAATAAATATACAGTGCTAAAAGAAGTTTATTTTTAATATCGCGATGGCGAATAAAGTAAAACTCTGATTTAAAAGTGACTGTCCTGAACCGAGAATTAGAGGAGAGGGATAAGGATACACCCGATAAAAAAGCAATGCTCCAGCAACGAGGTCGAGATGTGGTGACTAAAGAAGGCGAGGATTCAGAGAATTAATTCTTTCAAGTTCCAGGTGGGGATGCTGACATAAATTCGCTGTTAATAAAATGGAACAGCGTCTAATAGATTCACCAATTCAAATGGCACAGAAGAATCTGGACAGTGTGAGAATTTTGGAACAGCGACTAATAAAGAATTCATAAATTCAAATGAAACAAATGGAGCAGACTCTACAGAAAATATTGGAAAAACAACTAATGGAAAGTTCTAGAAACTTTGAAAAAAGTCTGGAACAAGTGGAGAAAGTTCTAGAACAGGGACTAATCGGAAACGTGGAAGCATTAAAAGAGAAAGTTTTTATTCCTGTGGAATAGTGGAAACTTCTAGAAGAACTTTCTAGACTTTTAGAGGAAATAATGGCTCAGATAAAATTACTTCAAAGACCAGAATCAAGCAACCAACCTTTGATGGAAAAATGTCACGGTCGACTAACCTGACGCAATTCGAAGCAGCCGCAGAAGCAAATGCATGGTCATCTTTCGAGCAGGCTACTGCCTTAATCATAACGTTGAGAAGATTATTCCTAACTTGTTTAACGATTGGAAATGAGATATGGCCATTCTCATTTGGAACAGGTATACTATACCTGAAGAATCACTTACAGAAGAAAGCCGAGAATCTTTAGGAATTTAAGGCAGATATTGCCTGTCTGATTCAACTTGCATATCCAATGGTACCAGATAATTTTATGGAACACCTGGCTATTTAGATGTTTATAGATGACCTCCGGAATAGTGATACGCCACAGGCATTGAGGCTGACACGACCGAAGACCTTGATCGATGCCTTAGCGCACGCACTTCGGAACTGCAAAATAGGCCTCTCATAACCATGCTCGAGCCTGTACTGTCGACAGCCAGGAAAACGAGGAATTGGTAGAGCAAATGGTCAGTCGGGTACTAAATAAGATCGGTCACATTCAAAGCAAATGTGGTAAGGTGACCAAGAAAGTATCGGCTGAGCATCCTGAAGCCCCAAGAAGGCCTGCTCAAATTGCATCCTTGCAACATCAAATCAACAGCCTATATGTGGACGCTGTTATGGAAGAAAGGACCAATGCCTGCTTGCTAGATACTGGATTGATGAAAACCATCGTGCGACCCGACCCGATTTAATTTCCACGAAGAATAAATATTTTCTAGCAAATGGAGACTTAAGACAGCAACTGGAGAAGCAGCTTCTGTGATAGTTGAAGCAGACGTCAACTTTATCATAGGACCAAAATCAATCCGACATCGCGTTTTGGTGGCCGACATAGCGGAAGAAACAAGCTTGGGATTGGATACTATGAACACCGACGGCTTCCAGTTAGATTTGAAAGCGACTTGATAAGGGCTTCACCAGTGGTCCTTGTAAAGAAGAAGGATGGATCTACCAGAGTTTGTGTGGACTATTGCCGATTGAATAGTGTGACCAAAAAGGACGGTTTTCCTCTCCAAAGAATAGACGATGCACTAGATACTCTGGCAGGAGCAAAATGGTTTTCCACTCTCGATTTGAAGAGCAGTTACTGGTAAGTGGGAATGGAACCCAACGACAAAGAGCAGACTGCCTTTAGTTAAGGCACTGTACTGAGGGGACTGTCATGGAATACTGACTTGGTATATCTTGATGATGTGATTATGGTAGGAAAGACCTTTCAAGATCATATGTAGAATTTGGAAGAGGTATTCCGGAGGTTGCGGGATGCAAATCAGAGGCTAAGCCTAAAAAAGTGTCGCCTTTTCCGCAAAAACATAAATTACCTTGGACATGTGGTTTCTGGAAAAGGAGTTGCTGTGGGAGCTGTGGAAAATGGCTTGTACCCAAAGACAAACATGAGCTAAGAAGCTTTTTAGGATTATGCACGTATTATCGACGCTACGTTCCTGAATTCGCTAATATTGCGAAACCACTAACCCTTCTAACAAAAAAACGAGCATTCATTGGAATTCATGGAACAGCGAATGCCAAGCGCCCTTTAAGGAACATTGATAAAGTGCACCTGTTTTAAGCTGTCCACTGCCATCTAGAAAGTTTGTTCTTTATACAAATGCCACTAACGTCGGGATGAGTGATGTGCTCTCTCAAATCTAAGATAGACAAGAAAAGGTCATTGGATACGTCAGAAAGACCGTATACAAACTAGAGAAGAACTACTGCGTAACGAGACGAGAAGTACTGGCAGTAGTTAAGACCATCGAGCACTTTTACAAGTACCTGTATGGGCAGAAGTTCTTCATCCGCATTGATCATGCAGCTTTGAAGTGGCTCTTGCAATTCAAGAATCCCGAGGGTTAAGTAGCTAGGTGGATTACGAGGCTACAGCAGTATGACTTCGACATTGAACATAGAGCAGGCCTCGAACATCGAAATACTGATACTCTTTCCAGAAGGCCTCCTGTACGGAAGACTGTCGGCATTGCAACCGAATTGAAGACAAATCGGCCAACGTCCTTCAAACCACCGTGGTTGATGATCAGTGTCAACCAGACAGTTTGCGCGCAGATCAAAAACCTTGCAGTCTTAAGAACTTGGAAGAAAAATGGACAGAGACCAACCTGGCAAGAAATCGCTCCCCATTCACGCGAATTCATACTGGGCACAATGAGATTCCTTGATAATGGAAGACGATCTCCTGAGACCTGAGGTTGAAAATCAAGATGGAAGCGAGCGGAAAATGCAAATGGTGGTACCCAAGAAAAGGATACCAGAGGTATTGCGAGAACTACACAATGGTGCTTCTGGGGGACATTTTGGCGTTCATAAAACAGTGGAGATGGTGTGCCACAGATTTTACTGGGTAAATTGTTCGCGAAATGTGAAAGAGTGGTTCCGAAAATGTGCTAATTGCGCTGGGAGTAATGGACCCCAGAGAAATAGACGTGCACCTATGCGCCAATACAATGTGGGAAGAAAGTGGTGAAGGAAATAAGTGTATCATAATGACCATAGACTATTTTATTAAATGGGTTGAAGCCTATGCTCTATCAAATCAAGAGGCTGGATCTGTAGCAAACGTTATTGTAAAGGAACTCGTCAGCCGTTTTGGTGTACCCCTCGAACTTTATTTAGAACAAGCGAAAAATTTCGAGTCCAGTCTTTTCGAGAAAATGTTTTGGTGATTCTAATGATGAGAATAATTCCCTTGCATTCACAATCAGATGGAATGGTAGAGCGGATGAACAAGATCATAATCAGGGACTTATTCGAAGTGGTCTTCGAGCATCAGAGAGATTGGGACGAGCACTTACCATTATTCCTAATGGCGTACCAGGCATATCTTCAAGAGACAACTGGGCAATCGCCAAAGAACGTGTTGTTTGGCAGGGAACTCCGACTGCCCTGTGACTTGAAGTTTGCGAGCAAGCCTGGTGAAGATCTCGCAGGGGAAGATTATGTTAGTACTCTTCGACGAAGACTAGACAATATCTACAAGATGCCAGCAACATGATGAAGGAGAACTACGACATCAACGAGAAAGGTGGTTACCATGCAGGCGATCAAGTTTTGTTGTATAATCCGCAACGTACGTCGACGAGGCCTGTCTCTGAAACTTCGGAAGAATTGGGAGGGACCATGCGAGGTGTTGAAGCGGATTAACGATGTAATATACCGCATAAGGCTAACACCTCATACTAAACCAAGAGTCGTGCATTTTTATTGATTAGTCCTATACTATGGAGACAATAATGACGAAACCGCTGACTTGCGTCGATTGGATTGTCAATACCAGGAACTAACCTTCGAAGACTTTATGGAAGAGTATTCTGGTTCGAAGAAAGCTCGATTTGGGGTAACCATCGAGAAACAGCAAGATTTGTTTACGGTGCCGCCAGACTACGCGCTTGCTCATTGCGTAGCCCGAGATCTGCAAATGTCTAAGGGAATTACCAAAAAATTTAAACAGAGATTTGGCAAAATCAAGAGAATTAAGGCGGCAACTGTCAAGCCTGAAGCCAATCTACCGTGCCTTATGGGAGGCTCTGGTCCATTTGCGTGAATAAATGTTGCAACAAGACATTTTGAAATTAGCAGTACCAAAATTGGGTTGTGGTTTGAATCGTCTGGATTGGAGAATTGTAAGAAGCATGTTAGAGATGTAGACTGCTACTTCCATATAACGTCGCAATGCAATAAAGGCCCTACCTGTAGATTTCGTCATCGCTTGATGGAACCAAAAGGTGGCATGTTTCGGGACTATACTTTCTATATAAGAAGTGAGCAATGTGATGTGTCACGCGATGACCGTAATGAATGATATCACCAGACGTGTATGTCTGAGAACTTTCCCGAATAGAAAAGTTCGATAAAACTGATGTACTATAAATGAGAGGAAGATTATTGTTATTTAAACAGCAACCGGTGTGTTAGAACATAGTTATAAATGTGAAATAAATATTGTGAATATAAATAAATGTTAATATTGTTATTAGTTTTTAAGTGTTTTTAATTACCATAGTTTTATTGAAGCAAGCCCAAAGACAGTTCTTTACAATGTTTTACACGAAGAACTTGATATAAGAAAGCTTTCGACAAGATAGGTGCCGCGTTTACTGACGACAGGACAAAGACGTGTTCGCAGTCAAATATTGATGAATATTTTGAAAATATTTAAACGAAGATGTGGACCAAACGTGGAGAACCAACTCCAAAGAAGGCCAAGACATTTTGATCGGCGGGAAAGGTGATGGCATCGGTATTTTGGGATGCAAAAGGAATATTGTTGATAGACTATAATTATATAAGTGAAACTTCGACAGAAACCACTTTCTAGATGTTATCAACAACGTTACGTAAATTTCCTTGTTATAAATAGACCCAATTTGTAGAAATAGATCATTTTTGTATTAACCCATTAAAACCCAAGAAATTTTTTGGAAAAAAAAGCACTTTTTTTAATTGCTTTCTATTAGGGGCACTATTAGAAGGAAAAAAGTAAATCTAAGTCACACTCTAAAACTAAAGGTATAGAACATATATATATATATATATATATATATATATATATATGTCCCTGAATGGGGACGATGGGATAAAGTGTAAGAAAAAGAAAAACTCGTAAAGTGATATTGATTTATTTAAAAAGAATACAAAATACTATTAAAATTAAAGAAAAAGAAACTAAAGCAGTATAAAAGAAATCTCTGCAATAAGTAACTGATTTAGCAATGATAAATTCTGAAACACTCCCGTTCTATGCAAAGAGTCACTCTACATTTTGAGCAGCTCCACCTAGCCTTCTTGTGACAATGGGTACACCGTAGCTGCTGGTCCAGTTTTTTTGGAAAATGACCACCTTCATCACTCCTTACACTTGGTGGTACGTAACCTATAGGTCGCCTTTTCGATTTTGTCAAGTTCTGATCACAAGCTAAATAATGGCGAACTATCATCCTGTCAAACTCGAGCAATGATATTGAATTATCACTTACTAATTGATAAAGCCTCCAGGCATTGACCAGAGCCATGTTTAGCATATTGGTAAAAAGTACCCACCACCACTTTTTGCCGCGAATAGAAACTCTATAGTTGGTTACTGCCTGGTCGTGCAAATCAACTCCCCCCATAGATTTGTTGTAAGTTTTGAAAATATTTGGCTGTCGCACATCTACTTTTTCTTTAGCCGCCGACGACCAGCGTTTGACTTTACCAATAGGATCTACTGTATCGTAGTTTGTAACCATAGAAACAGTAGTGTTGTCTTGCCACCGTATAAAAAGAAGAGCGGAATCACTGTCATAAAAGTGTTCAAAATAACCTCTCTTCTGCTTGTCCATCAGTGTGTGAGTCCACATCAGGCGGTATAACAACAATATCTATTTCATGTTGACCACTCGCTGTGGCAACGTCTTCTACAGCAGTACTTAAATGACGATACTGCCTTCCATAGAACTTTCGTGAAGGTATTTCTGCAAAATTTTCTGCCTCCATAACAAACTAAAGCGAAAAGGTTATATTACCACAAAATTATAATATAGGTGTTTTACATGGACTACTTCCGCCCAGTGTCCCCAAATGAGGACATCTATATATATTACTTACCTAACTCTCAATTTTGCAAAATTTTTCGAAAATTTATATAAAATACACAACGTTACACTCGGAGCAACAGGTTTCAGTATAATAAACACTGGTAACTAATAGAATTTAAATTTTATGAGACGATTAGTGAGATCATGTAACGCGCTCGTAGACAAGTGTGTGATCTTTGTTACAAAATCGCGTCTCTCGTTGCCATCCGCGAACACACAAATTTCTACATCGGAAATTAGGAAGAAAATGACAAAAATCAACACATTTCAGTGGTTAACCTGGGCTATTTCTTAAGAGGGGGCGTTACAATGCACTTTTGTTTGCTGTCCCCATATGAGTACAGTGGGAGATAATGGGTTAACTTTGTAACGTCAATTTGGTCTTAAGTAAAATAAATATCTTTGTAATTTGTCTTGATTGTTTTTTAAAAACACCAAGTGACGTTATTACAACGTAATTCTATCTTGAAAAGGCAAGACCATAAACGGCGACTATGACGCAAATCATCTAGATCGTTTGAAGACACCTATCGCTGAAAAGCGTCCATGAATGACTAAGTAGAAAGTGCTCTTTCACCATGATAATGCACCAGTGCATTCCAGTCAAAATTGAAGAATTAAGGTTCGAATTAGTACCGCACTCCCCATATTCGACAGACTTAGCACCATCTGACTTTCATCTATTCCCAAAAATTAAAAGATTTTTTCGGGGGCAAAAAATTGTGCATCTATGCAGAGCTAACTTCAACAGTGGACGATTATTTTGAAGAGTTAGAAGAAAATCACTTTCGAGACGGAATAAGGAAGCTTGAACACAGATGGACCAAATGTATCGAATTAGAAGGAGATTATGAAGAAAAATAAAGTTTGTTTATTTAAATAATTTCTTTGTTTCTGTTCGATTGCGCGAATTAATCAACCCGCAAACTTTTTTACAGTGATCAGTCAAAATAGTTATTTACGATACAAGTGTTAAAAGTGCGATTTTATTTCACGAGTAAAAGTTTGCGACACGAGCGTTAGCGAGTGTCGCAATTTACGAGTGAAATAAAATAGCATTTTTAACATGTGTATCGTACAATAACGTACAATAACGTCAAATGAATTTGTCACAATTCATACAAAAGATGAGTTCGTGTTTAAGTTCGTGTAAAGAAAATGAAGTAATAGCGAGAATAATAATTCTGAAAGTACTGCAACACAGGAAATAAATATCTCGAATTACACAAACTGTACATTTAATATTAATTATCCAAGAAATATGTAATTTTCATTTAGTAATAAAAATCACTTTAATATATGTTGTCATTTTTGACAAACTGTCATGTCAATTTACTTTTAACACTAGTGTTAAAAGTAACGAGCGATCATTAAAATTTTCACTCGTAGCTGGCCGTGTATATAAAAATTATGTCGTAGCTTTAGTCATTAAGATGTTATTTCAAACATCTGTCAGTGTCAAATATATATTTTAAAGTTTCATCAAAAGAAAAAGTAATGGCCTTTAATGATATGCATAAAGCGTTTATGGTAGAATGTTACTTCCTGACATCTCAAAAAATTTATGGTATTTGGCAGAATTCAATAGAAAATTGCCTTGCGGAGTTTGAAGAGAGATATCCAAATACTGTTCCTAGCTATAAAACTTTCCGTGATACGCTAATGCATTGTGTAAATCTTTTTCGTCAAACAGGCAGTATTTTAAGGAAAAAAGGAAGCGGTCCTCCTCTCAAGAGAAGTCGCGGCGTAATTGAAAATGTCAGACAAATTATTAACGAATCTCCTCAAACATCTATTCGCAGAGTTTCGCAACAAGTAGGGCTTTCGTATGGAACATGTCAAAAAATTTTAAAAAAGGACTTGCACATGTATCCATATAAATTAACTTCTGTACAAAATCTATTACCTACGGATTATGAAAAAAGAACACAATTTTGCCAATGGTTTATTCAAACAATGACAGGCAATATTTTAAATCATACTTTTTTCACCGATGAAGCTTGGTTTTATTTGAAAGGTTATGTTAATTCGCAAAATATGCGTATGTGGTCCAGTGAAAATCCTCATTTCTACAGAGAAGTTCCTCTACATCCAGAAAAAATAGGCGTATGTGTAGGTATGAGTCGTCACCGATTAATAGGACCAATATTCTTTGAGGGCACGATAACATCGGAGAAATATCGTAACGAAATTCTCAGTGTTTTTACTAATCAATTGACTAATGACGAACTCCAGGTCGGATATTTTCAACAGGATGGGGCTACATCTCACGTTACACTTGAAAATATTCAGTTTTTGCAACAATTTTATGGCGATAGGATAATAAGTAGAAATACAGCGATTCCATATCCACCACGATCGTGTGATTTAACAGTCATGGATTTTTTTGTGTGGCCATATATAAAGAATATTATTTATGAAACACGAATTAATAATCTAAAAGAGTTGACATAAAATCATAGAAAAATGTGAACACATCAATAACTCACCGCAAATATTGATCAATGTTTTCAATGCTCTACGAAATAGAGTGCGATTATGCTTGGTGGAGAATGGTCAACATTTTACACATTTTTTATAATATTCTATTGCTTTGTATGAAAATTATAAATATATTTAATATAAAAGTCAGCATTTCAAATTATTTTTTAACAATCATGACGTTTGAAATTATAATGACAGATCTCCTCTAATAACTTAAGCTAGGACATACTTTTTGTGTACATGACTTACTTGAGCGAAAATTTTAATGATCACTCGTTACTACTTTTAACACGCTACGCTATAATATCGCATTTTTAATTAAAGTTAGCCGTGTCAAAATGATAACTTTTAACGGTGTTTGTAGAAAAAATATATAATTTCTTTTTCTGGACAATATTTTAAAATTAGTTAAAACTTATTTTCCAAGAATAAATAATCTCAAATTAAGAATTGAACTTATTTGTGAACGTCGATTTTTGGAAATGCTTATTATTTCTTAATAACATACTTACTCATACCTTTTCGGAAGCTATAAAATTATGAATTATATTATACACATTGCCGATGACACCTGTAGAGAACGAACGATATTTTTCAACATTAAAAATCATTAACATTTTTACAAAGTACCATAGGTGGGGAAAGACTATGCATTGGCAACGTTAGGTGTAGGAAAGTCTTTTATAAATAAAATACCCAATTTTAATGAACGCGTGATATACTGATATATCATTTTGTAGATGCGAAAGAGCGAAGAATTGATCTCAAGTTTAAATCTGTTTAAAATATTTATTCAATAATTGCTATAAATTGCGTTAAAGCACTCCAATTTTTTTAATAAACAAATCCTTCTGCCTCAACTACCTTAACCTTTTCCTCAAGTAGTTTAATTTAATGATACTATACTTTTACTTACAAAGTTTGTGTTTTTATGTCTAGTAACATACACATTTGGTCAATATAACTTCACTTATAATTTTATCAGCAAGCATGCGATCACATGACCATCCAACATAAATAGTCTAACAATTTAATAATTAACTTATTTTACATTCTTAATGTTAATTACAATAGAAATTTCGTAAAATTAACTTCCACATTAAATGTAAATTCTTTACTTTTTATGGTGGTATGTTCTTCCGTCACGATCACAAACCATAATTAACATGTGCGCGATGCAATTTATATTTAGAAAATAATAGAAATATTTTTTTAAATCTTTACTTCAGTGTTTATACAAGTGTCCCGTATCGTTATGTTCAAATTTTAGGAGTGTAAAGTAGACTTCATTTCAAGTAACAAAAACGCAAAACTTGTATATCCATTTTTACTTGTTTCAAAGATACATTTCTATAAATGTGATTGTCAGATCATGAAAAAAAATGTAATCCTAAAGTCAATACAAATTGATTTTATTTAAAAAAAAGTTATACGATTCAATAACAGGCCTGTGATTGTTAACGTCGCATAATAAAATGTTACCCTAAAATAAATAGACACGTGTCGTTGTGCATAGAGTAATTTCTTGGAGAACTACAAAAAAGAGTACCTACTGGAAATTGATTTATGATAAAGAAGGCACCGTTCTTACTTATTTCGTAAGTGCTGAACCATTAATATCATACAATAAACAAATGTTCAGATGACTGTTAACGTTGCATTTTTAGTAAAGGGTTACATTACGTTTCAGTTCATACAACAGCTTATTGGTAAGTGGACACGTTTTCTTTATTCAAAATGCCTTGCCGATTTTCTTTTCAAAAGTATGCGGACATGCATTTTGTGTATGGCTACAGTAACGACAGTGCACGTCAAGCAGTTATTGAATACCGACATCGGTTTCCCCCATAGGCGCATTCCTCTTTACAGAACGTTTTTGAAAGTACACAGACAATTTCAGGAATGCGGACTGTGTGATTATCTTTTTGACCGAGGAGTAAATTTGCCAGCAGACATAGAGGAAGAAGCAGTAGCTATTGTTACAAGGGATCCAACTCTCAGTGTACGTCGAATTGCTAGACAATTAGGAGTGCCACGAACGACAGTTTGGCGAATTTTAAAACGTGAGGGCTTATATCCATATCACTGTCGCAATGGACACGATTTGCTTGAGGCAGACCACTATGCTCGTCTAGTTTATTCTACCTGGCTTCATTTTAATTTCTGCAGAACAGTACTCTGGACAGATGAATTTACGTTTGTTACAAATCTGAGAAACCTGCACAGGTGTTCATCAGAAAATCCCAAAGCTATACGCCCATCTAAATTTCAATATGAATTTTCTATTAACGTTTGGGCAGCCCTAATCGATGACTTGTTGATTGGTCCTATCGTTCGTCCTGGAAGGTTAAATGCGGATATTACCTTCAATTTCTTATTGACGAACTGCCAGGTCTTTTAGAGGATGTCCCACTGAATGTTCGACGAAACATGTGGTTGCACATGGATAGTGCACTAACACATTTCGGAAGTGGTGTCCGAAATTGGGTTAACGTCAATTATCCAAGATGGATTGGTCGAGGTGGTCCTATTTCATGGCCACCCAGATCACCCTATCTTAATCCCCTTGACTTTTATTTATGTGGGTTCATGAAAAAATGAGTCTACGCGCAAGTTTCGAACCGTTGTTGGATCGTATTCACCTGGCTGCCGAGCAAATCCGACAAAACAAGTATGAAATTCTAATAAGTACTTCTTCTGTTGGCTTACGGGCACAAGCCTGCATTCAACAAGGAGGTGGACATTTTGAAAATATTATTAATTTTTTAAATAAAATCAGTTTGTGTTGACTTTAGGATTACATTTTCTTTCATGATCTGACAATCACATTCATTGATCTGTTACTTTGAAACAAATAAAAATGGATATACAAGTTTTTTACACTCTTAACGATACGGGACACTTGTATATTGATATTACTGCGCCATTCAGGATGTATTTACTTGAATGTAATATAAATATAATGATAGTTGATGCAAATGACACGATTTTTGTATTTTAGGGGTGCACTAATGGATGCAGTCGAAGCATCGGCTAAAAGAGCTGCAGAGCTGGGTAAAACAAAATAAATACGCACACAACTTTGTGCAGAATCCTCCATTTGTATGTAGAATAAAACTATTGGTATAAATCATGTTTGTTCTTTTTGCTAATTTGTGAACTCAAATAGGCAAAAATTCGGAAATTTTTTTGTGATCAAATGCATGTACGTATGATACATACATTCAAGGCCTTAACTTATGTATACTTTATAATAAATTTTATTTAAATAAAATGATGTATATTCCAACGTTACAAGTTTATGTTTTACCATCTTCAGAAAATACGCTTACCGTTTATACTTAAAGTTAACCTTAAATATAAAATAAAAGATATTCACTGTTGTCATAAGAATGTTTTACATTATACCACTTAATGAGCATATGGCAACGTATACAACTATCTCTGGTCGCACATTAGGAATATAAGGTTTGTTCCAACTCGCGAAGCAAACTGTACAGTGACGGTCGGATACATCCGCACTGCAGAAAAAGCGTTCCAACTTCATTTCTGATGTACATTGAACAATATCCAAACTATTCCCACTAAATTTTGATCGTACACAAATAAGTCACGGGACGGTTAAAACAGTTCACAGACTGAAACATGTACCGTTTGTAGTAACATGCACATTACATACTTCATCCTGTAAGAACTACATTTGGCAATAGCAATATCACACAATATCATAGGACAGAGCAAAGTTGATTATTACAATTATTACTATTGCTGGTACTACAAAACGAAACCAGTAGTTGGAACAAACCTATAATATAATTCAATATATAGTGAGCTTATTTTGTTTTCTTAATTTTAGTTGCAATAGAAATTTATTAAAAAAAACTGTTGTCAATTCGCTTATCAGGAAAATAAGTGCACTATAGTCTGGCTGATGTGTTTACACTTGATGTTTTTATTATTTATGAAACTTATAGTCCTATTCTGAATAACAGATTTTAATTAGCCAACAAAACTTAAAAACTAATTTCTTTTGTGACTACTTATATTTTATAATAGAAATATCTACGAGTATGAGTAGATGTGCAAGGTGATGAATATATTAAAACATTAATCCAACTTATCGGACATCAAAAGGACTATATGCATAAATACAAATAATCTATGTGATTGTGAAAAATGATGTGTTAAAATTACCACAGAGGAAATTTTAGTATTTTAGTTTGATTTTATTAGCGAGAAAAACTTTTGCAAGAGATTGTAAAAATCGCAGAAGGTATATGTAATAGTAAGATATGACCTCGATTTTTACGATAAACATCTTAATATATATATATATATATATATATATATATATATATATATATATATATATATATATTTAATTTTGATAGAACAGTTATGGGGTGTTTTTAATAACTGTTGTAGCGGATATGTTGGGATTCAAGTGGAAATTCTGTCCACAGAAAATGTAAACTAATAAACTTGAAGGATTAATAGCGACAGTGATGTATATTATAATTATTAGAGCAGACCAATTTCCGTGCGCGCCATGTGCGCCGATGTGAGGATGATTGTATTGCATCAGAACTAATAAAAAGCATTCAGTATGTGTTTGGTACTTGCTTAGACTGCATGTAAGTGTAAGCATACGTAATAAAATGTCGTCGACACATAAATCGAGAAAACGACCGTTGTCAGACGAAGTGAATAAGTTTATTATGGATTTCCCGGACTTAATATACGATGGCTCAAAAATTAAATGTTTAGTGTGCAATACATATCTAATGTGTTGGTCAAAAACACGTAAGCAGTTCGAAGCACAATAATAAAATTAATCGACAACAGTTTATACATGAACTATGTGTAACTATGATTGTGTGTACACTGCCGCTTACCTTGTTAAGTAATGATTCATTTATTTCATTTTGGAATAAATACGCGAATCAAACATTACCGAGCACGACAACGTTACGAAGGAATTTGCCATTGGTGCGTAAACAGGTTGAAAATAAAATCAAAGCCGAAGTGAAAAATAAAAAACTGTGGTTATGTGTGGACGAAACAACTGACAGCAAAAAACAATCTATAGTTAATGTGATGGCTAGTAATATGGAACCACCATCAACCAACGTCTTCAATTTTATTAGCATCCAGACGACTAGAACAATGTACGAGTAATGCCGAGAAAATTTCAGAGGTGTTATTAGATACTTTGGAAAAATTTAAACTTTAGATAGACCAAGTATTAATGTTTATGACCGATGGTGCCGCAACCATGTGTTCTGTAGGCCGGTCTCTTAGAAAATATTGTCCTAACTTGTTACATTTTCGAAAGTGCTTTCTGGTTAATTCCATTTTCTTTTCTCCCCATCACGATCGCGATTCTCTGTTGCCCAAGCAATTGTTTTCTTATATGAACTTCGCGTAGTAAGCGTTTTCTTATCGCATTTCTCCATTTTACGTTATACGGGTAGGCATACTTTCACATGATAAATTTATACGCTTCCATTTTAATTTCATGTCTTTGACGTAGTAGAAATTTTGAATTTTTAACAGAAATCTGCTTTGTTTTCCCTCAGTGTAGTTTTCCATCCTGTGCTGCGTTTTGATAGCTCATTGATAGTATTTGTTTCCAGATAACGTTGCACACATTTGCTAACAAATCCCTTCAGCTTCCTTATACAGGGTGTAAATGAAATATTCCGACGTACGCTAATATATAATAGATACGCAAGATAGCAATTGAAAACTAAAAAAAGAATTATTCTATCAAAACTTTTTATGGAAATTTAGGTACACAAACTTTTCAAAATTCCCAGCAGACTTAGAGGAAGAAGCAGTAGCTATTGTTACAAGGGATCCAACTCTCAGTGTACGTCGAATCGTTAGACAACTAGGCGTGCCACGAACGACAGTTTGGCGAATTTTAAAACGTGAGGGCTTATATCCATATCACTATCGCAGGGGACACGGTTTTGTTGAGGCAGACCTCTATGCTCGTCTAATTTATTCTACCTGGATATTAAGACAGTCACGGCTTCATTTTAATTTCTGCAGAACAGTCCTCTGGACAGATGAATCTACGTTCACGAGAAGTGGTGTTACAAATCTGAGAAATCTGCACAGGTGATCATCAGAAAATCCCAAAGCTATACGCCCATCTAAATTTCAACATGAATTTTCTATTAACGTATAATCGATGACTTGTTGATTGGTCCTGTCGTTCTTCCTGGGAGGTTAAATGCGGACAATTACCTTCAATTTCTTATTGACGAACTGCCAGGTCGTTTAGAGGATGTCCCAGTGAATGTTCGACGAGACATGTGGTTTCACATGGATGGGGCACCACCACATTTCGGAATTGCTGTGCGAAATTGGGTTAACGTCAATTATCCAAGATGGATTGATCGAGGTGGTCGTGTTGCATGGCCACCCAGATCACCCGATCTTAATCCCCTTGACTTTTATTAATGGGGGTACATGAAAAATTTAGTCTACGCGCAAGTTTCGAACACAAGAGAAGAGTTGTTGGATCGTATTCACCTGGCTGCCGAGCAAATCCGACAAAACAAGTATGAAAATCGGATAAGTACTTCTTCTGTAGGCTTAAGGGCACAAGCCTGCATTCAACAAGGAGGTGGCCATTTCTAAAATATTATTAATTGAACTTTTTTAAGTTTTTCTTTCATGATCTGATCATCGCATTCATAGATCTGTAACTTTGAAACAAATAAAAATGGATATACAAGTTTTGCGTTTTTGTTACTTGAAATGAAGTCTACTTCACACTCCTAATTAGAACATAACGATACGGGACACCTTGTATATTAATTGTACGGCTAAGAAATAGATTATTATTAAATACCTAATGCCTAATACCTAATACGACAGAATATAATTATGTGCTCCTTAATAAGTATCTTAAGGCATTTCTAATAACTCGAATCCATGTCCTATGTAGCGCAGTGGAGCGTTAGTCTAGAGAACTAAAGGTTGTGGGTTCGAGTTCCGCCTTAGGACGAAATTTTTAAATAAAAATTTCGTAAAATTAACGTTGTAATTGTAGATAGCAATATTTACATTTCACTCAAAATAGTTATACAGCCGAATTTCCAAGATTTTAATTTATATATATATATATATATATATATATAATAAGATAAACTTAGTAAGTCGGCGATTAAAGGTCTGGTTCATTACTTCAAAGTATATATATTTAAAACAACCCTACATGTTTCGGCAATGACGTCTTTGTCAAGGGAATAAAAAATATAATATATGATTTTTTATATTTTTTATTCCCTTGACAAAGGCGTCATTGCCGAAACATGTAGGGTTGTTTTAAATATATATACTTTGAAGTAATGAACCAGACCTTTAATCGCCGACTTATTAAGTTTACCTTATCATACCAAGGTCACGAAAATATATATTATATATATATATATATATATATATATATATATATATATATATATATAAGGTAGACCTTAATAAGTCGGCGATTAAAGGTCTGGTTCATTACTTCAAAGTATATATATTTAAAACAACCCTACATGTTTCGGCAATGATGCCTATGTCAAGGGAATAAAAAATATATTTTTTATTCCCTTGACAAAGGCATCATTGCCGAAACATGTAGGGTTGTTTTAAATATATACAGGTTGATTCATTTTCGGCACTCACCATGGGGATCTCTCTTATTATTGGAGATAGAGTATAGGTTTAAATTTGGCAAAGTTGTTAAATTTTGTGTTTTCCTTTTTTTTTTTTTTACTTTTATGTAAAGTTCTCCAAACTCTGGACTGGCAAAAATTTAATTCTGCCGCTACTTCGCGTGTAGAAATTGATGGATTATTATTTATCTATAAAAATACAAGATTGACATGAAATTTGAAAACACGCTTTTAATTTACCATTTGTAAAATATCTTGTCGATTTTCATTTAAATTCCTGTTGTCTTGACCATTACGTGGCTTAGTAAACGATCCATTCTCGACCAAATTTCTGTCGAGATCTAGAAAAATGGTACGATGAGGCTGTTGTCGTTCTGGATATAATTGTAGATATCTTGTACTCGCTACTGTTGAATTTCGTTTCGAAGAATAAAAAATACTTATCATATCTCGTTTCTCTTCGTTAGTGTATGACATTTTTGTATTACTAATGAACAATAAATGAAATGTTTGACAGATTGAAATTCCAAAGGCTACCTTATTTAATCTTATAATTTATTCTTTCAAATAAAACCTAATGTCAAAAACTATAGTCAGCATGTGGTACATGATTGAAAACCAGAAAAAAAAACTCTTTCTGAAGATGTCTAAATCCAATATTACGCCTATAAGAAATTAGATACTTGATGATGGCCAGAAAGAAACGAAACGTCGTATAAAAATTTAGAGTACACCACTGGATAGAGGTTTAGAAATGGCCACAAGGATGTGTTTTTATTTTTTCTCTACAAGGCCAAATGTCGGTGCTACAGGTAAAAGAAGAAAATGGGGTTTTCGCGTTTTTTTTTTTAAATAACGAAGGTCATTTGTCACAGGTCTATTTTCTTTACGGATTTATAACAAACACAAAATTTAACAACTTTGCCAAATTTAAACCTATACTCTATCTCCAATAATAAGAGAGATCCCCATGGTGAGGGCCGAAAATGAATCAGCCTGTATACTTTGAAATAATGAACCAGACCTTTAATCGCCGACTTATTAAGTTTACCTTATCATACCAAGGTCACGAAAATATTATATTTATATATATATATATATATATATATATATATATATATATATATATATATATATATATATATATATATATATATATATATATATATATGGTAGATTCAATTAGTTGGCGATTTAAGGTCTGGTTTTACTTCAATATGTATATATTTAAAACATTCTTACATGTTTAGGCATATGATGCCTTTTTCAAAGAAATTTGAAATACAAATGACAGTATATTAATGTCATACAATATATCTGTAGTTGTCATGGATAAGATTATTCAATGATACATTCAAGTTCAATAATAATAAATCATGTCTTGGCATTCTCTAAACAGTTAGATAACAAAAACGGGAGAATGGCAAGCTATGAGTTATTATTATGTCTACGTCCGTGGAGCAGCTTAAGATGTTAAGCTGTCGGCATTTGCCTTAAAGGAGAAGGTATAATTGAATCTACCACAACATACCAAGGTCAGGAAAATAATGATCTTTATATATATATATATATATAATACTTCGGTAGATTTTTATCGCGCTTTATAGATTTAATAAAACAATTGATAATCAAGTAATGATTGACATCTTCCCAAAGCATAAAGACAGACAGACACACGCGTGCGTGCATATTAACCTAAAAATATGTATTTCCTTATATCTTCAAGAGAACATAGACATTTATACGACACACAACTTTCGAATATCATTATAACGAAAATATAATAATTTTAACTTGTTTTTAATTGTTTATATCCAGTAGTGTCTATAAAATTTGTGTATAATTTAACAATACTCCATTGTGACACATATATTGTGCAAGCTTCGATTGCGACAAGTATGACACACGTCAAGAAACATATACTCAAACAACAATATAATATCTAACATATTTGAAACTTTAAAATTATCATTGTATAAAAAAGTAATTCTGTTTTAGTAGAATTGTACCATTTAAAAAGGTTTCCGAAACATGTTTGGTAAAGATAAATAAATACAGCCGTAATTTTGAAACATCAATTGTTTTATTAGACTTATAAAGCGCCAAAAAAAACCTACCGAAGTATTATTGAAATATAAGGTCACAAAAAATTATCCTATTTATATTCAGATATAATCTGTGGTGAAGCAACAATGGAGGCGTGTTCAATTCCCTACTACACTTACTATAGGTTTGTTTTTGCAGGCGTTTTGAAACGGTTTGAAAATCATTTTATAATCACTTTTATACGCATGCGTCAATTACAATCGTTTCCAAACTATCCCCAATTTTATCGTTGCTAAAACGAATTTCAAATTCGTGGCAGCTAGTGACATCTACCATACAAATAGTAGAATTTTCAAATCTACCACATACTTCTTGAGCAACATGTCTGCTTACGCGAAAATGTTCTATGAATTCATTATCTGTGTATTGAGGAATAATTATTTCAAAATAATTTTCATTCCTTATTTTAATTTTATCTTGAAATTGTATTTCTTCTACACTGGTAAACTCGCACTCAGTACTACTATTGTCACTAGTGCATAAACTAAATAAATCTGACATTCTTTTCATATCTACACAAAACAGTCGAACAACGAGCGCGATGGAGATTTAGAAAACATTCAGTGAGAATCACAACGATGCCTACACATTTCTCCACTTTCCGTGCATAAAAATGAAACGCGCATGCGTCTGATATTCGGTTTTACGAAAATACTCAAACCATTCCAACAGATTGAAAATCATTTCACAACGATTTAAAAACTGCAAAAACGACAATTGTTTTATCAGTCTTTGATTTTATTTCTCTGTCCGAACGCTTTTTCTTCAATGCGCACACTCCTGATACTTCAAATGATTTCAAACGCCTGCAAAAACAAACCTTATATTTGTCAATCGTTTCCCTGATTCTCCCAGTCTGACCATGACGTTTACTTGACGTTAGTATCACTCGAGTTATAGTATATAATAGCGCATAATACAAGTGTCTAACAGCACAACCGCAGATTACCGGCCAATCAGCTTACTTCCGTCAATAAGTAAGCTGGCAGAACGCGTGATACAGACAAGACTTGAAAATGAAGTCGAAAACAAAAACATAATCCCAAATTTTCAATACGGTTTCCGGAAAAACCACTCAACTACACAACAGGCACTAAGACTGACAGAACACATAACCGAAAAAATGAACATATCGACATCAACGGGCGCAATCTTTCTCGACATTGAAAAGGCCTTCGACCGGGTTTGGCACGCCGGCCTCATACACAAAATGAAACGTCACAAAATATCAAACACATTAATAAAAATAACCGACAATTATCTAAAGAACCGTACATTTAATGTCACAATCGGAAACGAAAAATCGACAATCGAACACATAGCAGCAGGAGTCCCACAAGGATCCGTCCTTGGACCGCTCCTGTATAACATATACACTTAGGATATTCCCACAATAGAAAAATGTAATATCGCACAATACGCAGACGACACCGCTATATACATAAGCAGCAGACGAATATCTTACATACACAAACAGTTACAAAACAATCTAGTCCTCCTAAAGGACTGGTACGACAAATGGAAAATTAAAATTAACCCATTAAAAACCGCGGCAATTTACTTCCAACACAGAAAACGACATAAAAGGCCGGACGAAGTCAAACTCGAAGGTCACACAATACACTGGCAGGAAAAAGTTAAATACCTCGGGGTCACAATGGACTCACAACTCACATACACGGCACATATTAAAGAAATAAAACGAAAAATAGGGTTCACAACACACGCACTGTACCCGATACTAAACGGCAAAAGCAAACTAACACTGGAAAATAAAATATTAATAATAAAAACGATAATACTCGCGGGCGCGACATACGCCGGAGAAATATGGCATCAAGCCAGCGAAAGGCAAAGACAATCGGTACAAGGGAAAATAAACAAGGTTATTAGACTCGCGATAAATGCACCGCGATATATGACAAACGAGCAAATACATAGAGATGAAACTAGAAACACTGGAAACAATAATATGCAAACGAACACTAAAAACAATAGAAACAATAAAGTCACACGAAAACCCCAAAATAAGGAAAATAATAAACCCAAAACGGAGACTAATTAAAAAAGACGGACTCAAACAAATTAAAAGACGCGCTGAGGATAACGATATCCAATTAGCCGCGAAAAAAATCAAAAATTAACAGATAAACAAAGGTCAACACAAACACACAAAAATGTAGCAAAACACTCAGCATTCCTAATAGGCAAAACAAACGTAACACACAAACATACAACTACACACAATAACACAAAACATTCACAACCCCGGGTAAAGAAATTGGAGTGGAAATGGAGGCAACTTCGACCACCAAACAAAATCAAAAGGACTCATATAAGTGTCTAACAGCATCACTCCCGAAATATTAAGTACAGTTCGAAATAGTTTTTACAATAGATTGGGATACTGTTTGGCTAAACGCGGAGACATTTTTGCGCCGTTTATTTAAGTAATCTATCTTGATAAAAGAAAATCAGATTTTCATATATGCATAAGAAAAGATATTTGGTTTACTTTTACGAAGAATTAAAATTTTGTTTACTATTGTTTATAACAAGGAATTTATCCATATTGGTTTGCTTACGAGAAAGCGTTTTATTTTACTTAACATATTTTTCAATAAATTATACTTCGTTAGTACAAATTAATTGCGTTTTCGCGAAGTAATGTAATTGTAAATATTCTTTCTACACTTTACGACGCTATTTTAAACAGCGTCGTAAAGTGTACAAAGAATATTTACAATATACTTCGTTAGATTTATAGGAATGAATTATTAATTTGTTTTTGTTTACAAGAATATGTTTTCAGTTTGTAACGGAAATAAGTTCGTGGTTCGATAGCTCACTTGCGTGCATATGTATTTTATTTTATTTTAATTATATTCTGCTCTCAAACAACCACTGACAAGCACTCGTACTAGACTATAGATCGTTCCAACCTCCGTATTCAGTATGGGATATAATAGCAACTTTTATCTCTTACTATCCTTAGTTGCTGTCATTAACGCTATCTTCACTTTCGGTTGCTATGTTGCAACTTATTGACATATGCTGTCGCCATCGACAACAGTATCTATCTGTCTATTAACCCATTAAAGCCCGGTGGCAACTAAAGTTGCCACCTAACTAAATCCTCCAAGTACGTCTATGCATGTAGTTAATGAAGGGAATTTTGTGGTGAAGTGGTGGCACAATGTGTACTGTATGTAGATTTAATGCTACAACGTTAGAAGTGTGCTACAAGTCTTGATAATCACAAGTGTTTTCAAGTGCGTCAGCGTATTTCACTAAGCTTGATGGCAGTAGATCAGTCTTTGTAAGTATATAGGCTTGTAATCATATTTATATTAGTATTAGATAATTTAGTAGTCTTGCTAAAATATGTTATTTTGTACTTTTATAATTAGTTTATCAATTCAGTAATATTTTACAAAATGGCGGCCATTTACATTTCGATGGCAACTTTAGTTGCCAATGGGAAAATGAGGTTATATATAATATATAAAGTTTTTTCGTTAGGTATATCCGCGGAAGAGACGGAAAGGGGTTACTTTTTCATGAACTGCAGGTCATGATTTCAGAAGATGACGAAATACCCCAGAGCATCGCAATTTGTCCCCCGTCTGAACCACCCGATGCAGAAACTGATAAAGATTCCGATTTATCCGATGAAGAAGTAAAGGGAAACACTGATCGTCTACCTGGTCGCATACTTCGCGCATAAGTTGCTGTACGGTACGATGATAACGTCGAAATTGATAACGCCTCAGACAACGAACCAGTGGATACTGGTATGCCTTCGACTAGTGCACAGCCAAACAAAAAGGGTACAATAAAACGTAAAAACTCAAATAAAAAGCAGCCATCGGCTAAGCGTTCTAAGGCTTCGTTAGCTCGGGAAACAAAGTGGTATGCTAATATTACCGAAATAAATTCCGAAGTACCAAAATTTTATGACAGTGTGATTCATCCCAATGCAGAAGATTTGCTAAAGGGAACCGTTAAAAGTCCTTTTGAGGCAATGAAAACGTTTTTGAATCAAGAGATGTTAGTGCATATTGTCCGTGAAACAAATCGTTATGCCTCGCAGAAACTGCTGCACAATTTTAATGTTTCAGAGCAAGAAATTTGGACTTTTATTGGTGTAATGTTGCTTTCTGGATATCATCCACTACCGTATCGGAGATTTTATTGGCCATCAGAACCCGATGTTCACTGTGAACTTATTTCTAATGCAATTCGTCGAAACCGATTCGATGAGATTATGGCTCATCTGCATCTTGCTAACAATGAAACCAATGACGGTAATGATAACTTATATAAAGTGCGCAAGTTTATTGATATATTGAATGCATCATTCAAACTAATAAGTGCAGGACCAACTGTTAGCATAGACGAAAGTATAGTACCTTATTATGGCCGACATGGACTGAAGCAATTTATAAAAGTTATTTTCCTTGTAGTATTCTTTCCTATAATTTTACGTGCAGCGAATTCGCTATGCACTCTGTTAAAATTTAGTTACTTTAATAAAATAATAAGCAAAATGTCATATGAATCTCAATAATTTTCCACCTTCAACGTCAAAGAACGTAAATAAAGGGTTATGATTTGATCGCGTGAAATGTCAAATAATTAACCGGAAATGGTAATATACAGCTGATTGGATGATTTGGCAACCATGAAACAAATTCCCATAAGACGTATACTGAATACGGAGGTTGGAACGATCTATAGGTATTGCATATTCCTGATTAGCGTAGGGGAATATGTATACGTAGCCGAGAAATGGTGGGGGAGCGGTGTATGCGCTATACAATCGTTGCGTCTGCACTGATTATACCTATATATATACATATATATATGTTACAAAAAATATATATTTTCTTTATTACATATGAAGATTTACATGTATTTAAGCACTTACAATTCATTATTACTTAAAATTACATCACCTAATTTTATTATATACAGCACCTAAAATTAGCTTACGAGTTAGAAGAGGACTGTGGTGGTTCTCCAAAAGCGGCATATTCAACACAACGTGAGGGATTTGTCGGAAAATATTCTTGACATTTTGTCATTAATCTTTTAAGAGCCTGAATATATTTTCTTTGTGTTTCGTCATTCATCACGTGCGCGACATTTTTTGAGAAAATTTTTTCTCGTCCGGTACGTGCGTGGATGCCAACCATGGTAACACCAATCGGCCAAGGGGCATTACCAATTGCCATTTGTAAATAGGCATCACTAGCCTGCAAAAAGTTTAAGGTACCAGTTAGAATTTATAATATTGAAATTGTACAAGTATTTTTTATAAGTTTCAAGTTCTAATTAACGAAGCACGAAGCAATCTAGTTTCGTCATTATAATCCATGACGTAATAGTTGTACTACATTTATATGACTCTTGTGTCGACTTATATTTGTCAAAATTGACAAAATTTTCTAAATGCAAATTAAGTACATTATCATTAAAGGAAATAAGTAATAAACTAATGTATTTTGTGACTATAAGTAAATAAAACTACATTTTTAAGTTCATTATTCTATTTAACGAATTATAAAAATAAAAATAAATCTTACTATTTTTGTTATTAAATTATTGCTTAATACTGAAGACTTTAAACAATGATTGTACATACACATGTGATCTTAACGTCAACAAAATTGAATGTATGGTGATGATCAAGTGGATGATCCACCAATACACAAGATCTCTTTCTAATACGGACATCACTTTATGCTGTGTGATGCGCTATTTTAGCCATTGCGATGTCGACCTATACAGGGTGAGTCGTGAGGAATCGACCAAACTCAAGGAGTGTATTCTACAGGTGAAAGTAATGTAAAAAAAACTCAAATATTGTTATCCGATTTTTATTTGTTTTCGAGTCATAGCGTAATTAAAAATGTAGATTTAGTATACCATCTTTATGTATGTATTCGTAAAAACAGTGAAACCCCGGTAGCAATTCATTATAGGGAAGTCCTAGCTGAAGCGCTACCTGTTATTGGATTTCCGAACTAGCGGTAGTGACATTGAAAGCAGTCGAGAAATAGTGTAGAGTGGTTTGTATGCCTAATGCGTCTAATGTCACTACCTCTAGTTCATCGTTGATATAGTGAGGGCGCTGCCATCATAAAAAATGTTCCCTATACCTTGGCGTAAATTATAACATTGTGTTCGGGTATTGTGCCATTGACTTGACGTTTGTACGACTATAGTGTAACAAACTAAAATGCCACACACTTATTCTAATTTAGAATATGCTAATATAGTGTTTGTTTATGGATTTTGTGATGGGAATGCTACAGCTGCTGCTAATGAATATCGCCAACGGTTTCCACATCACAGACATCCTAATAAAACTGCATTTATTAGTGTATTCAACACATTGTGCGCGACCGGAAAGCTTCCCAGTGTAAACATAATATCTGAACGAGGCAGTCGACAACAACTACAAAAAGGAGAAGATATTCTGGATGTAGTAGAAGAAGACGCAACTACCAGCTCACGGAGAATTAGTATTCAATTGGGCATTCCACAAACAAGGGTGATAAAAACACTCCACGAGCATGGCTTACGTCCGTACCATGTACAAAGAGTACAGCACCTACAATAATCGATAATCGTAGACGTATGGAATTTTGTCGATGGATAAATGATAATCCTCGTTTTGTATCGCGTATACTGTTTACGGATGAAGCGATATTCACCCGTGACGGTATTAATAATTGTCATAACCAGCATGTATGGTCAGACAAAAATCCACACGCAACAGTCGAAAGTAACTTTCAACATAAATTTTCGGTAAACGTGTGGTGTGGTATGATCGATGGTTTTTTAATTGGTCCTTACATTTTTGAGAATAGCCTCACGGGAGACACCTATTTACATTTTTTAGAAAATGAACTGCACGGACTGCTAGAGGATGTTCCCATAAACATCAGAATCCAAATCTTCTACCAGCACGATGGAGCGCCTGCACATTGCGCTCGTGCAGTCAGGCAACATTTGGCTGAAAGGTTTCCAGGGAGTTGGATTGGACGTGGTAGTCACATTGGTTGGCCTCCTAGGTCTCCAGACCTCACGCCACTCGATTATTGTGTATGGGGCTGGTTAAAAAATGAAGTGTATCAAGTAAAAGTGGACACTCGTGATGCACTAATTCAACGGATTATGAATGCTGCTGACAATATCAAACATCAACCTGACGCAATCAGGAACGCAACCAGCGTCCTTGGTAGACGATGTAAAAATGTTTTGAAATGAATGGCGGTATTTTTGAAAATATATTTATAAAGAACGATAATACCAATAAAATACAAAAACTTCAATGTATGAAATTTTGTTTATTTTTAATTACGCTGTAACTCGAAAACAAATAAAAATCGGATAGCAACATTTGAGTTTTTTTACGTTACTTTCACCTGTAGAATACACTCCTACAGTTTGATCGATTCCTCACGACTCAGCCTGTATAAACGCCACAACAATCCGAACATGCTATCCTGTAGACAACATGACTATTTAAAAAGAAAGGTGTTATGTCTTTAATCTTACTACACAACTTCTTCAAAGTATAGGTGTTGTATTTAGCTATTTCAATATTATTAAATTGTTTGAAATGTGATACAATTGTATGAGTAAGACCACCAATGCATTTTTTTGTAAATCACACTGTCTACAGGAACGTCCTCAGTAGGGCCATCATAAAAGTTTGAGCTATATATCAATTTATGGACTGTTACTTCGATATGACGTCGTAATGTAGAAAAGGTTCCACCTGCAGATTTCGTCATCGCTTGAGAGAACGAAAGCATGCCATCTTTCGGGACGAAATTTTTTCTTTAAGAGGGGGGCAATGTGATGTGAATCACAGGCAATTACGTCAGGCGACGGCCTGGTGATGACATCATGCGCCGAACATGCCTGGTGATGACATCATGCGCCGAACATGCCAGCTGTCACCCGGAAAAGTCTAGAAGCGGAGTCCAGATAATTCTGGATTGTGTATAGACTTATATAAGAACTCGAAATGGAGGTAGACCATTCATTCAACTCGTAATCGCCGTCGTGTTGATATTGTTATATAAATTCTGATATATAAATATTGTGAAATAAATACTAGTATTATGATTAGTTATTAAATGTTATTCAGTGCCTTTTATTATTAATACAGTGTGTGTTCAAATTACCGTTAGTTTTATTTAAAAGAACCCGAAAGACATGTTTATCACAATATTTTAAAAACATTTAATTTTTTTAGAAAAATGTAAAATTTCACCAAACTGTCAACTCGCTTAAAGAAGAAAAACCAAGATAAAGATTTATCAGTAATATGCAAGAGACATCTACAAATGTACCTGCTTTTGTATACGCATTTAAACCCTAACGGTTGATTTTAAATTTAATATTCAACCACTAGTAGAATAATTTTGGCCTTTAGGTTTTGAGGAAATTTGTATTGCTAAAGTATACCAAAAAGAAAAGAACTAAACATCCAGACAAGACCAAATTTTTGTCTTCGATTAAATTGAGTTATCATATAACCAGATAAAGAAAGGTATTTGAGTGTTGCGTTCACCGTACCATTAAAGGAAAGGAGGAAACCAAAATACTTCAGAGAAGACGTAATCGGAAGTCAAAATCGATAACAATACAAGATCGATATATTCGGTTGCTTTCACTTAGAAACCGTCGTTTCACAATAACATATATCGCGGTAGATTTTAATTTAAAACGATTAAGTGGCTGTAAAGAAATTGCATTTAATTAAGTCCTGTATACAAAAGTGATTAAATTCATATTGTTCACTAGCAAACACCGTACTTTTGTTCGTTACTGCAAGGAAGAAAGAATGCTAAATGAGTATATTGTTAAAACAAGAGCAAAAGTGGAAATATTATGATTTAAAGTTGTTTCAGAGGTAATAGAATTGGTGTTGAGAATATATTTAATATCTTTTTATAATATTTTTATTTCAAACACAATTCCGAAAAAAAAAAATTCCAAATTTGTAAATATTTAATGCCCATTTTTGAATTTATACCACTGTATAACATTATTTTATTATCGCATTCAAATTATAAAACTTTCTTTAAATTCTAAGAAAGCGACATTGTTTACATTTGCGAATGTATTGCTTTATATATTAGACCGCTGTTTCATTACCTTGAGTTATAGTGAACAAGGGATTTAATATGTATATTCATTCTTAAGATCACGTTCCCTAAATATGTATAATAGATTTTATTACTTTAACAAGGTACGATCTCGAACTACATACTTCTAGACTTATAACACCAAAATTTAATTAGTAATGATTTTTATTATTTATTAGTAAGGTTTAAGACCCTATCAATAAACCTTGAGTATTATTGCCGTAGGTACAATTTAATTATTAACACAGAAAAGTTCTCCGTTTTGAAGTCAAACAATACAATGTACAACGAATACACGCATTTAATTATGTAAGAGTTTGTAGTGTTAGTGGTATATTCTTAACTACTTGTAATACAGTCTTAACACAACAGTCTCATTCGTAGCATAATAACAAGCAACACAAAATAGTACCAACTCAATAACAGAACAGAAGTACATCAAGACACATAGTCTTACGTTAAACATCAATATAACAATCACTTTAATAAGAGACACCAGCCACAACAGCAGTTTTATGTTAGTATAAGTCGTTGTAGATCCAAAAATAAATGTATATAGTGTAAATAAATATATTTAGATGAAAGACATTTATTCAGTTAACAGTCATCGAAGATTTAAAAAGTAAGTGTATACAGCACGACCTGCGCACGGTGAAGTAACATCGCGTCGTGATAGCATCACCACCAGAAACCGGATTCTTCGCAAACAGTTCGGTCTTCGAGCCGTAACAATAAAATAAGTAAAAAAATGTACTTACAAAACATTGAAAATTATGCTATATCAACTGGAAGCGAATTAATTGGTTATGTCTTTATTTGTCAAAAAGACACTGACTAAAACATATCGCCGAAACTAGTAAAATCCTTTTTCGAGAGCAATCTAAAGAAAATACCTTTTTCTTAATTCCGTAGTCACTTTAAAGCAGGGATGCACAGACTAATAAGGAACAGGGGCCACTCGAGAAAATCATAAGCCAAGAACGGGCCACTACAAGGAATACTTATTAACACAAATATTTTTATTTTTAAATAGTATGAATTACTACAAATGATAAAAATAAAAGAACATTCAAAAATGTTTGTTGTAATTATGTAATCGTAATGTAATCTAATCATTACAATGTAATATTTCATGTTTTATTATATTGATGCATGACATTGCATTGACCTAACAATTTTGTTTATGTTTGGCTTCACATTACTTGTCGCCACACGTAAAATTGCTTCCAGATTTTCAATTGCCAGACGGTTCCGATTTTTTGTTTTGTTAAGTTTCATCACTAAAAACTTTTGCTGACAAATATACGTCGATCTAAATAAGCTTGCGCATTTCAATGCATTTATTTGCAACTCTTTATAAGCGGTTTTGTCAACGCAACGGTAAAAGTTAAGTAAATTACCTTCATTAAACTTGTTTCGTAAATTATCATCATTTTGCTTGTCTATCAATTCTAGCTGTATTTATTCCGGTGCAATTTTGGGTGAAATGTTGAAAGGATTGCTGAAAATGTTTAATAGAGGTTTAACTTTTTTGAAGTCTAGAAAACGATCATAAGAAGCTTGTATTAAAATATCAATTTTTTCAACATAGCGAAATTGACATTAGTTTTATTGAATTTCTCCATAATTTTTGTGTAGTTCGGAAAATGGCTGTAATTGGCTGAATTGATTTGTGTCCTGAAAAGACTCAATTTGCATTGAAAGGGACGACACATGAGACTACAACTACGAAATCAATTGATCTTTGCCTTGGAGTCGCGTATTTAAGACATTCAAGTGATTTGTGATGTCTACAAGAAACGCTAAGTCACACAGCCAATCAGGGTTGTCGAGTTCGGAGACGTCGTTTTTCTTTTCCGCCAGAAATATTTTGATTTCTTCAATCAGGTTAAGAAACCGCTCTAGTGACAATCCCACGACTTAGCCGCCTTACTTCAATGTCGGTGATTGAGACCTCGTGATTTTATAAAGTTTACAGTAGGTACTACAACTTTCATCACATTTTCAAATCCCAATAATTTTGAACAGAGGGCCTCTTGATGATATCTATGTTCTTAGTTTGTAAATACTCTTTTAACATAGTTATTATCCCAGATTTACTTCCAACCATTGAAGGTGCTCCGTCAGTCGTAATTCCAGATAATTTCGTTAAATCCAAATCCATTATAGAACATTTTTCCAGAAGAGCTTTGAGCATGTCACTCCCCTTGGTTTGACTTGTCAAAGAACTCCTACCAATCAGTTCTTCACTCACTTCAAAATTTTGCGTTACACCTCGTAAAAATATTAAGATTTGAGCAGTGGAACTTATATCTGTAGATTCGTCGATTGCTATAGAAAAATACTCAAAACTTTTCGATTTCGTAGCTAATTGCTCTTCTATATTAGCTGCTAATGTGGTAAGCCTTCTTTGAACAGTCATCCGATTTAGTTTAATTTTCTCAAACCTCTTAGCATCTTTCGGACACATTTTTTTGCGGCGAAAGCTAAACACTGCTTAACAAACTCACCATCTTCAAAAGGCCGACAAGTTTTCGCTATTATTTGAGATATTACATAGCTTGCTGGCCTATTAGTTCCCTTTGTAAAGTGGAAATTTTTGCCTTCGGAATAGAAACACTACTCTTGCATATTAAACAAACACTTTTGTTATGCGATGAAATAAAAAAAGTATTTTTCGGTCCAAATATCTTGAATTGTCGATTTTCATCTTCAACCTTACGACTACGTTTTTTTACTGGAGCCTGGTTTACCCATATCAAAATTGATATTATATTATTACGTAGGTAGATGCCAAGTTCGAACGACGAAATATTTATTCTTCACAGATTACAATTCAAACAATATAACGTTCGATTGTCCGTAGTTAAAACTTAACTGCTCAGATAGCGGGCGATGCGTTGTATTTATACTAGTTAGCTAACATCGAGAACCTACCACATTGTTCGGGGTAAATACCGACGTGTTTCGCGAATCTTCGAGTAATCTAGTTGGTTCGACAGATTTCTAGTCTCGTAACAATATGCTTGGAACGACGAGGAGCATACCTGTCCTACGTAGTAAACCTGAACAAGAAAGTAGTAGGTACTTAAAGATACATATCTTACTAACAATTACAAAAGTTAGACTAAAATAAAAAGTTAAGAAATATTGATTTGATTGAATTTTTACCTACTTTTGTAGTTTTTCGAACAATTTTTAAAATTCGTTGGCGGGCCGCATAAATATCGACAGTGGGCCGCATGCAGCCCGCGGGCCGCGGTATGTGCATCGCTGCTTTAAAGCTTTAAATTATAAAAAAGAATAAAATAGTGCATAGAATTTTATGGTGAATATTTCAAAAAACAATAAAGCCGTTTATTTGCGTATTTAATATTTTCTTCATAGCTTTTCCCGACATTTTTCAACTGTCCTTCATTTGATCAAATTTATTGACAGATAAAAAATATGAATTATAATTGTAAAACTGAAAATGTTGTAAGTTGGCTTGAATTTTGTATTAAAGAATATGATAAGTATCAACGTATAATAAAAACTTTATAAGGAAGTTTACAAGCTACAGTAATCATTTGTGCCTTAGCATCGGGGGATGCTAAGTCACAAATTACACAGGCCTGCATAAAATTTGTGATGACGTGATTTTTGTTTGTTAAGCTCAGTTTTTATATAGCAATAACTAATTAAAATACAGTTGGTCTCTACCACCCACAGATTTTTTTTTGCACAAAAGAAAAAGAAAGAAATATAAAAAAAATCTTATAATAGGCGTTTTAATACATTTTAAAATGAATGTACTACTTCAAATTCTAGGTATTAACCCCAAAATTATTTTCTGTTGTGGTTTTAAAGAAATTTGTTAAATAGGCTCTCATTACCTGATGTAAATCTTTTATTACATGTATTAATTTTGGACAAGATTTCCGGGAATTTTTACCTGCTAAATCCTATTTATTATGCTTTCACTTTATTAGTACTGCGAAGAAGGATTTCAAGTTTATCACTTCAAACAAAATGTATATTTTAATGTCATTTACTTTATAGCTCTGAGTGTCGATCAGTAAACAAGTAAAATTAATTTGTCTTTAGTGTTGTGCGTGGTATTTGATAAATAAACATTGCTTAAAAATATGTCTAGCCGGTGTTGCAAAAACAAATCAGATGAGTTCTGTTATATTTGTGGATATTTCGTCTTGAAAAAGTTTAAGAGACCAATTGGTGAATTTGTGAAAAATGCATATTATTCTTATTTCAAAATCAAATTAGGAGATCAAGATAAAGATTGGGCACCGCACGTTGTTTGTAAGGTATGTTAAGAAGGTTTAAGACATTGGACCAAAGGGAATAGAGAAAGCCTTCCTTTTGGAATACCGATAGTTTGGAGAGAACCGCAAAATCATCATGAAGATTGCTACTTTTGTGTTTGTGATATTAAGGGGCATAATAGAAAAACTTTGAAACATATTTTGTACCCAAACAATATTAAATCAGCTATCAGACCAGTTCCTCACAGTGATCATGTCATTACAAGAAGATATTGAAACCTCTTCAACTTCCGACTCCGTACAGATGGATAGTGATTTTGAACCAGTAAGAGATTTGGGACTTTCAAAAGATCTTTCTGAAGTACTGGGGTCTAGATTGAAACAAAAAAATTTGCTTGCCCCAGAAACTACCTTCTCTTGGTATAGAAATCGTGAGGCTGGATTTGTAAAACATTTTGCACAAAACGGACCACTCGTGTACTGCCAAGCAATTGCTGATCTACTTACTTTCCTCGGAGCTCCTGAGTACACACCTTCTGACTGGAGACTTTTCATCGACTCTTCAAAAAGGAGCCTTAAAGCTGGTTTTTTACATAATGGCAATGTTTTTGCTTCTGTTCCGGTCGGCCATTCTGTTCATTTAAAGGAAAACTATGAAAATTTACAGGAATTACTTTTAAGAATACAATATGAAAATCACAACTGGGAAGTGTGTGGAGATTTAAAGATTTTAGGCCTTCTCTTGGGTCAGCAGTCTGGATATACTAAATTTCCATGTTTCCTGTGCGAGTGGGATAGCAGAAATCGAGAACAGCATTGGATAAAAAGAGACTGGCCACAAAGGGTGACTTTAACACCTGGAACCAAAAATGTAATTCGCGAAAATCTTATTGACCCTCAAAAAGTGTTACTTCCACCGCTTCACATAAAACTTGGACTTATGAAACAATTTTTTAAGGCATTAAACAAAGAAGGAAATTGTTTTAAATATTTGTGTAAAACATTTCCGACTCTGTCAGAGGCAAAATTAAAGGAGGGAATCTTTGTAGGTCCGCAGATTAGGAGCTTGGTGAAAGATCAAGAATTTGAAAATGTGATGGAAGATAAGGAAAAACATGCATGGCATGCTTTTAACGAAGTTGTACATAAATTTCTAGGGAATTATAAATACACAAACTATGTTGAGATCGTTGAAAATATGCTGGAAAAATTCAGGATTCTTGGTTGCAATATGAGCATAAAAATTCACTTTTTACATTCCCATTTGGACTATTTCCCAGAAAACCTTGGTGACGTGAGTGAAGAGCAAGGAGAAAGATTTCACCAGGATATTAAAGAGATGGAAAAAAGATACCAAGGGCGCTGGGACACAAAAATGATGGCCGATTACTGTTGGACATTAGAAGAGATCTTCCTTTAGCTGAATATGACAGAAAAACAACCAAACGAAGCTTTTCTGAAAAACGAAAACGTTTTTTTAAGAATCATAAAGAATAAATAACTATTTCTAATAGTTTCTATGTGTATATTTTTGTATTTTTTTTAATATAATATAAAACTAGCTTATAAATGAAATAAATCGTGTTTTTTCTATATTTTTTGGTTTTACTGGTTTTGAAAAATTACCACCTTACGTGATACAAAAAAAATAAAAGCAGATTTGAAATCAGCGCTACCCAATTACTAGAAAACAGTTAAAATTTTTAAATCAACTTTCAAAGTGTTGAAAAATGCAGGCCTGTGTTATTACTGTAGCTATTGGGGAATAGCTTAACGTCAATTACAGGGAGTATTGACAGGCCTTGAGTTATTATTAAGCGCGATGAAGCGACTTAAAATATTTGTGTCGGCATTCACCTTAAACGAGAAGAACCCCCGGTTTTTTCTTGCGTAATTTTTTAATTACCTTTAAATAATTCCGATTCAATAGATGTTCCACAATTTCTGTTAAACTGTCTGAAATATCCTCGGGCAATGTGTAAGTTTTCAATTTCTTCAATAGCGGTTTCAAATACACTTTTGTTTGTGTATATATAGCTCCGGCCAGTTTACCCTTCGTACCCCGTTTTTCCACAACATTTCTGTTTTGCAGTCGATCGTTCCACATCTTCAGCATTAACTGAAATTAATAAACATTTTAAAGCAGATTAATTTACTCTATCAATAGCGAATATTATAGAAGAAAAATAACATAAAAAAATAATATTATATAATTATAAAAAGTTAAATAAGAAAATAAAAATTTTGGCAATAATATATCAAAACTAAAATTTGGTGTCGAAGTACGCCATGAAAAATATTTAAAAATGCATAGCATTTTTTGATAAATCGAAAATTGCTACTAAATTTCTTATTTTAAATAAGATATCTTTTTTGAATTGTGCATGTAATTTTGAAGAAATATATGTAAAATATACTTAAAACTAGTATTCTACCAGTATTCCATTAAAACCAATTCTTTAAACGTACCTATGATCCATAAATTTAAAATATGGATTGCTTGTTTTAAACTAATCATCAGTGATTATTCTAGCGAACAAAAATTATTAATATATTTGTCAATATCCAAAAGATCTTAAAATTCAACCGAACGTATTAGCTACTTAACCCTTAACTGGCGTTGCGGAGTCCATGGGACTCTAGCAAGCAGTGTGGCCATATTTCAAAAATTCTTGGCGCAGACTCTAGCATCAAATATCGCCCAAAATCGCAGCCAACTTAAATTTTAAAATTTAAATTTCCCGCCAAAATAATTTAATTTTAAATTTAAATAAAGGTTCGAGTTCCCATTCCTTTCTGTATTTTTTTTTATATTTGGCCCATTTTATTTTCGATTTTATAATAGCAAACCGTAAATAAAATAAACTAATAACAATATAAGAAAAACTGAAACTGAAGTTCTGACTACTATTAGGTTATATTCGTTCTCACTTCGATATTTATACCTATTTAAGAGATTTTAGCGGAATGTCACTTGTAACTCAACAATAGTAACTAGAAACAGCTTCAGTTCGCAGTGACAATCGGTCACAATTCGTTTATTTAGCCAGTAATGCCATTATCAAGGAAGTATTCAGTGCCTATAAACTACAAATAAACCTTAAAATATCTCATTGATAAAAAATAATCAGAATCCTGAAACAGTTACATACAAACTGGTGTAAGTGGTCACACTTCAAGTTTATAGTGTGAATTGTGTGAACTTGTGAACAAGTCTAAAAACTAAAACATTGATAAATTAAAGCGAGTAGGAGTAATTAAAATAACATGTACAAAAGCGAGAAAAATATATTGATTTTACTCCTCAATTTTACCTATTTTCGCTATTGAGACTGAAATAAATGAATTCGCAAATTACAATTACATATATAAAATCGCCCAATTTTCGACTTGCGATTTTTTCAAAAATTCAGTCGCATTTATCTATTAATAGTAGCCCAAATTGTGATAAATCGCCCAATCTGGCCACACTGCTAGCAAGTATGAAGTATTTAATAACTTTCATATTTTTAGTGCAGGTAGCGCGAGTTGTTCAGTAGCTTTGTATGGTGGAACGACCAATCGCATGCGCAAACGACATCAGTTTATTATCAAGTCAAGTAGGTATAACAACGACCCTAGAGTCAAGGTTGCCATGTCTAGGGATTTTTGTCAAAATTTTGTGAAAATCTAGGGATTTCTTGGTCAAGTTGTAAAAACAAATTTATTTTAGTTGTTTTTGGATTATTTGTAAATATAAAAAAGTATTATTTTACTGATTTGTTTCATACTCAAGTACTGATTACAGATTTTTTTTAAACTCTTGCAGCGCCCTCTAGTATCAAGTAGATAATACACAGCGCGAGAAGTATTGGGAAAGTCAGAACTACGACTTAAAAAATTAAATTAAGGGGATTCCCTGAAAATTACTTTGCCGTAAAAGAGTAAATCCCCGAAAAAGTAAAGACCACATGATGACCCGAGGCTATAAATATGCCCCGAGCTGCAATTTTTATCACTATAACATACTACAACTACAACCTTATCCAACGTTGGGTACTTTCAGTGCAGTATAAAAATATAAAAAATTACAAAGCAACAAGTGAAACATTTATTTGTCTCTCATTTAAGTATTTTAATACTTAAATAATTAAAATCAATGCGTGATTAAGAGTGTTAAGACTATTTGTGATTCATTTTTTATTTTGTTTTTAAATAAACTTTCAGATTTGTGAAAAAACTTTTATAATACGTGTTGTTCATATAACAATTTTATAATTTAAAAATAATAGGAATTATTAAGGTGTATCAGTATCACTGTAACTTTTCTACAGACGATAATAAAAATGGACAAAAATAAACCGTCTACATCAAAGGTGCATTCCTCTCCATCTTCCACTGAAGAAAGCCAGAAATTACACAAAGAAAAAATACGGAAAAAGTTCTACGCTCAAAAATATCAAGAAAAATGGGAACATGAAGAAGCATTTAAGGGATGGCTTCAACCAAGTAAGAAAGGACCTACATACGCATACTGTAATGCATGCAATAAGGACTTGGTATGTGGAAAATCAGAATTATTAAAACATTTACAATTCAAAGTGCATCAAGTAAAAGCGAAATCTCTACCATATCAACCGACCTTAAATTCAATGTTACACTTTCAAAAACATATAAATTTAGAAATTCAGATAAAAAGTGCGGAAATTAGATTTGCTGCATTTGCAGCGGAACATAATATAGCGTTCAATGTAATGGACCATCTATCAGAATGTATTAAAGCTTCTTTTACTGATTCTGAAATTGCAAAAAAATACAGTAGCAAACGTACTAAAGCAACCGTAATAGTGAATAATGTTATAGGTGCTTATACATTTGAGAATACTTTAGATTTATTAAAAACTAAAAAATTTTCACTCATCGTAGATGAGTCTACAGATAAAGGAGTAATAAAAAATTTAGCTTTAGTTGCTCGTTTATATAACGCCAATGTTGTACAAGCTATACAAGTTGTATAGCCCTTCTGCTGTACCATTTGGTACAATAAGTACAATTAGTACTTATTTTCAAAAATATAATATTGAATATAACAAAAATCTTATCGGTTTTGCCTCAGATGGGGCTAGTGTAATGATGGGTGTGCATAATTCCTTGTCTACCAGATTAAAAGAAAATAATCCCAATTTATTCTTAATGAAATGTTCTTGCCATTCATTTAGTCTTTGTGCGAGCTATGCATATAATCAATTGCCAGAGGATATCGAAAATGTTTCTAGAGATATTTACACATATTTTCAGCATAGTTTCAAGCGACAAGCCGAATTTACACAATTTCAAAATTTTGTAGAGGTAAAACCTTATAAGTTGTTACAACCGTCTCAGACTCGATGGCTATCACTGCATTCAGTTGTTAAAAGAATATTAGAGCAATATAATGCACTAATACTATATTTCACCGATATCCATTTAAATCAAAAAGTATCTGTAGCTGAAACGATATTAAATAGGCTAAGATATCCTTCAGTGAAACTGTATTACCATTTTTTAGATTTCGTTTTACCATTTTTAATAAATTAAACATAGAAATGCAGTCAGAGTCAATTAAAATTCATACTCTACATGCAAATGTTCAAAATACTTTACGAACTCTTTTGGACTGCTTTTTGAAAAGAGATTACCTACAAAAAACACCTTTAGAAAATGTTCAATATAAGAATCCTCACAATTTTTTGCCAATAGAAAACTTGTATCTAGGTGCCATAATTACTGCATCTCTAACTAATAATACACATGGGTTAACTCCAGAAGAACTACTAAACTTTCGTAAACGTTGCTTAGAATTTTTTATAGAAGGCTGTGATCAAATTTTTAAACGGTTTGATCCAAGAAGTAAATCTACACAAACTTTGCAAAAAATATCGATAATAACACCATCTGAAGTCATAAGTAAAAAACATGACTCTATCGCTCCTCTGGCAATTGAATTTCCAAATTTAATTCCACAACATGATTTAAATGCTATTGACTTAGAATGGCGACACTTAAGAAATGTAGATTTAATCCATTTGGCAGATTTAAATATTAATGATTTTTGGCAAAGTATAAAACAACTTAAAACAGGAGATGATTCCCAAATGTTTCCAAAATTGTGCAATTTCGTTTTTGATCTTTTCTGTTTACCACATTCAAGTGCAACTGTTGAAAGAATTTTTTCTCAGGTCAACTTGAATAAAACGAAAATTCGTAATAAACTTTCACCTGAAACACTAACTGGAATTATGCACACTAAACATCTATTACGAAATACCACCTGTTACAATTTCACTATTGAAAAACAAATGCTGAAAAAATGGATAAAACTATGTATGATTGAAGTTTATTTTTGTATTCAATTATCTTTATATTCCAATAATGTTATGTATGTATGTACCTTTAATGTAAGTTCAATAGCTATATAAAAATGTTCGTGTATTGTTGCATTTTTCTTAATATTTTCAATTAAAATAACTTCATTATTGTTGTCTTTTTACTTTTCGTATCCTATAACCCCAAAACTTAAAAATTGACAGAAAAGTGACAGCCAGTGACAGCTAGGGATTTCTAGGGGGATTTTGGTTTGAATTTTAGGGATCTTGTAGAATTTCATCTGGCAACGCTGCCTAGAGTCCGTGGGACTCTCTGACGCAGTTAGTGCAATATTTTCAATTTAGCAAGAATGTCCGGGAATTGTAAAACAGTTAAAGTGACAGATCCCAACTTTGAGGAATGTGTGCTAAAATGGTTTGAAGAAAGCAACATAAAGTTATCAGACCAAGCTGGCGATTCTGAGAGCAACATTTCTATCGAAAATGCTATTGCAAGTGATCACGAAACAGCGAGTGAGTTGTCTGGCAATGAATCTGATGACCAAGATGAGATGCAGGTGATTGAAACTGAAGAGGACAGTGATATAAGCGATCCAGGTAAAAAATATTTCTACGGTAAAAACAGATAAAAATGGCCTGCCACTGAACCAACCCGAAATGTAAGAACGCCAACGCACAATATATTAAAGTTGCCAGGAAATAAAAACGCTTTACCAACAATTGAAGCGCTGAAAGCATGGCAGCAAATTTTCTCACAAGATATACTAGATATCATTGTGTATTATACAAACTTAAAAATTCAAGAATTTTGTAAAAAGGCAGACAATCAGAATCGCACAGAATACAGAGACACAAACGTTGTTGAAATTAATGACTTTCTGGGACTTTTGTTATTAACTGCTGCTTTTAAGTCTAATAATGAGGCCATGGAATCAATCTTTTCAACAGATGGGACTGGGCAAGAAATTTTTCGGCTGGTAATATCAGCAAAAAGGTTCGCTGTCTTATTGACTTGTCTTAGATTTGATACACAAGAAGAGAGAATGCTAAGAGTAAATACTGATCTTGCTGCTGCGATCTCAGATATCTTTGATAAATTTAACAAAAATTCACAAGCAGCTTACGGTTTTGAAGCCAATGCAACTGTTGATGAAATGCTGATCGGCGTTTGAGGCAGGTGCAAATTTAAAATGTATCTACCAAGCAAACCCGTAAAATATGTCTTGAAAGTCCAATGGTTAGTTGATGCTCGCACCCATTATATATACAATACGTATATTTATTGCGGTAAAGGCACTGATACCTTAAAAGATGTCACCGACAATGAAAAAAGATTTTCTATACCAACGCAAGGTGTTATTCGTCATTCTAAGCCAATATTTTGAAGCAATAGGAATATTACTGGTGATAATTGATACTCTTCAATAGAGCTAACAGACTATCTTTTCAAAAATAAACTTACTTACGTTAGAAAAAAAACAACCGCGAAATACCCCAACAATTTCTACCCTTTAAATTAAGACAGGTGGCATCAACAATACATGGTGTCGCAAGAAACAAAACATTAATTTCCAGAGTACCAAAGAAAAATAAATGTGTTGTGCTTATTTCGTCGATGCATCACTCCAAACAGGATGATAACCGCTTGACAGAAATTAATGCATTCTATAATAATACTAAATCTGAAGTTGATGCTGTGGATGAAAAAACCACTAAGTATTCCTGTAGCAGAAGAACGCGACGCTGGCCTATGGCTATATTTTACAGGATCGTAGATATGTGTTCAGTAAATGCATATATGTATCATCCACCAATCTTGTGCCAATGCACATAAAGTAAATAGACTCGATTTTCTTAAATTATTGGCCAAACAATTGTATGAACCACTACTTCGTGAACGATCACAAATTTACAAGAGAGCTAAAAGCCAGTATTTTCAGAATTCTGAAAATGACAGATGAGGCACCAAATGATGCTCAAGACGTTTTGCCTAGAAACCAGATGAATCATGAAATACTGTTCTGTTTACGATCCAAAATTAAAAAGAAAAACCGGTTATTTATGTGTTGAATGCAAGCAACCAATTTATTTGCAATGTTCTAAAAAAATGTGTGTTTCATGCATTCAAAACCTAGAAGAGTCCTTGCTTTTCTCTATGCGGTTTTAGGCCGTTGTCAATTTTTTGCAATTTTAGTTTAGAAATAAATGTATTCTCTTTTTTTTGCAGTTTAGACCTTGCGATACATGTTTTCAATACGAAAAGTTACTATCTTTTACAATTTTTTTTTGTAAAATAAAAATCAAAGAAATTTGTAATAAAAAAGTTATTGTTTCTAGTTTTATACTTTTTTGTCTTGTTTATTACTAGTAAATATAAAGTTTTGTCCCCTTTTATGTCTTTGATTATTTATACAAGAAAAACTATTTTACATTAAAATTAGGATAAAAGCACGGTATTTTTATATTGGAGTCCCAGGGACTTCGCAACGCTTTGAGTGTTAAAATTTCCGGCCGCGCCGGTTAAGGGTTAATCATCATGAGTAATCATGACATATCATATACAGCTCGGCAAACTTAACTGAAGAATTTTTTGATGACATAATCATTGAGACACAACTCATTAGGTAGGCAAAATTAGGTTTCGATTACTTAAATTACAAAATTTTGAATGGAGAAAATACTACCTTTAATGCTTTAACCAATTTCTTCATTAATTAGTTTCGGAAAAACTGATTTTAAATATAACTTAAAAGTAATCAAAGAAACTATAATACTCACTAATTGTTTTTATTGATTTACTAGTAGAAACGCTATATAAATTTAAACAACATATAGCTACTCTTTATATTTAATTCCGACGAACTAATTGTACTTTGAAATAAACTATTGGATAAAATAATATGAACTTGTAAAATGCGATTATAAAAAGAAATTTATCTCAATATTCCACAATAATTTGTCTTACTACATAATATGTAATTTAAAAATTAGTTTAACTGACAAGATACCAATTATCCGTTTATTTTCAAACCATTGTTAGACAAAATTATAACAATAAATGAATAGGGCTTAAAGACCTTCTGGTTTCTAACAGAGCAGTTCCAATATTAGAACACATCGAAGAACTGGAATGGTAAGTGAGAGTTCATTATTAGTTTTAGGTGCTCATTTTCCAACAGCCAAGTGGGGACAAAAAAACGTCATCGTTGTTCAAGGTAGTTAGGGGCTCGAACGCCAGATTAAGAAATAAATAATCAATTAAAAAAATCATTTGAAGGAACTATTTATCTCATCTTTTACAATACTTATATAATTTACATTTGACGAAACAACACATACATTTGGTCTAAATTCCATAAATCTTTTAGCAAATTCTTCCAAGACATCATTCCAATGTTAGCGTTTTCTTATGCACTTTTTGTCCCAGTATTGCTCATAAATTCTCTACCAGATGAAGATCTGAGAACTGATAGTCATTGCACAATACCAATTTCATTGATTTAAGCCAACGATCATTTGAATTTATTCTTGAGTCATTGACATACTGCACAATTTCCAGGGCATGCGGTTGCATTTCAGTTTCTGTTTATACAAATATGAATCATAAAACAAATATTTTATACAAAGGATCCATAATGATCCAAGAGATATATAGCTTTAAACCATTATTGAACTATTATTATACAGTGAAAGCTCCCTTAACGGGCAGCTCTAATAAGCGACCATCTCCCTTAAACGACCAAATTGTTCGGAACCGATTTTCGCCCAATCTTTTAATACAAAGACACCTTTCCATAAGCGAGCGCTTCTATAAACAGGCGCGGGCAACATTTTTTTTAGCCAAAGCCAGAAAATATCTCCCATAAGCGACCACGAAGCTCCAACAACCGGGCGAATTAAGATTTTAACACGCATTACACATTTCTAGACACGGTGATTCCCTTAGGGGATTTACCGTTTAAGAAACAGCTGGTCGTTGGTTCTTTGTGCTTTAGTTGTGATAGAGAATCGGGTGTGTGCATTTTTAACAATGCCTCCACAAAAAAGAATGTTAACACTAAAAGAAAAAATGGAAATAGTGAATATAATTGATAAAGAAAAACTATCTACTCGGGCTACAGCAGCGCGATTTTCGATAGGAAAGACGCAAGCTACGATGATAGCAAAAAATAAAGAGGACATTAGACGTTCATGGCAGTTTATGTGCATCAAAAAAAAAGTTTTTTCAGAATTGAAGGTTCCAACATCGATAAAGAATGTTATCAGTGGTTCGTGAATGCTAGAAATCGGAAGATACCCATTTCTGGAGGGCTTCTAAAAGAAAAAGCAAAACAAATTGTAGAAAAATTCGGCTACACCAGTTTCAGTGCATCTGATGGGTGGCTACAAAAGTGGCGTAAAAGACATAATGTAAGCTTTAAATGCATTTCTGGTGAAGCAGCTGATGTAAACCAAGAGACAGTTGATGCATTCATAGAAAAACTTCCTTCACTATTACTCGGATACCAATGCGAAGACATTTACAACGCCGACGAAAGTGGCTTTTTTTTCGCGCGCTTCCCAATAAGACCCTTTCCTTAAAATCTGAAAAGTGTGTAGGTGGGAAATTGGCCAAAGAAAGACTTACAGTGTTGTTTTGTGCAAGTATGACAGGGCAGAAAGAAAAACTACTAGTGATTGGAAAATTGGCTCGTCCTAGAGCACTGAAAAAAAACATAAGCATTAAGGATTTACCTAGGAAGTGGATGTCAAACCGGAAAGCCTGGATGACAGGCGATATAATGGGTGAATGGTTAATCGAGCTTGATCGAAAAATGGTAATTGAAAAGAGAAAAAATTTTCTGTTTTTAGATAACGCTGCTTAACATCCTCGAGAATTACACCTCAAAAATGTGAAATTAATTTTTTTGCCTCCCAATACAACCTCTGTTTGCCAGCCACTAGACCAAGGCATCACTCAGAATTTCAAGCTTTATTACCGCAACCAGATTATACAACATATTTTATCAAACATAGATTCTTCTAAATCATCATCTGAATTATCAAAAAAAATTAATATTTTAGAGGCATTATATTTTATCAAAACGGCATGGGAAAAGGTCACTCCATCAACAATACAAAATTGTTTCAGAAAGACTGGGTTCAGAAAAAGGGATGCGACGGTTCCTCAGTTTGGCTCTGAGGATAAGGATGACTTACCGTTGTCTGTTTTTGCGACAATGGAGATGATGAGGAGAGCTGCAGAAGATTTAAATATTACCAGTGACCAGAACCTAGACGAATTTATAAAAATTGATGATAAGACACCAACAGAAGATGATGATTTTGAAAACCAGACTACTACATCCAGTCAAGTTAGTGAAGCGAACGAGACCGATGACAAAATAGAAGACGTTCAAGAACAAAAAGAAGAAGAAAATACAATAAAGTGCTTTGATGAAGCTTTAAATTGCATCAGGGAACTGAAAAAGTTTTCTACAGATGACTATGTGGCTTTTGAACATATCAAAAATCTGGAATGTCATTTTCAGAAGTGCCGTATGGAAGAACAGCAAAGGAAAATGAAGCAGTCATCCATTTTAAGATATTTTCCAGCTGTTCCTAAATAACTTTTTTTTTGTCTATGTCATTACATATTATGTACATACATATATGTACCTATACACTGTGTCCATAAAGTATGGACACAAGCCCGTAATAACGATATTTGCATTATTTGACAAAATGCAAAGATATATCGATTAATGTTTCTTGTTAGCTATATTTAGATGCTACTATTTTGTATTTTCCGTCGACCTTGAATAAGTTATGATGTCATTGATAATTTTTTTAAATGTCAACCCCATTTTTTTTTGGTGGATTTTGAAAGCTTTTACAATTCTTTATTCGATGATGTAAAAATTTTGGTATGTTACATTAGAAAATTTTTGAGTAATAATTTGCGTCCATAAAGTATGGACACTAGCCCGTAATAACGTTATTGTGCATTATTTGACAAAATGCAAAGATATGTCGATTAATGTTTTTGATTAGCTATATTTAGATGCTACCATTTTGTTTTTTCCGTCGACCTTGAATAAGTTATGACGTCATTGATAATTTTTTTAAATGTCAACCCCATTTTTTTTTATGGATTTTGAAAGCTTTTACAATTCTTTATTCGATGATTTAAACATTTTGGTGTTAGTGTTACATTAGAAAAGTCTATGCGACACAACCGGAAAATTTGGACGTTTTACGACAACGCATCATCTACGAAACCAGACTAATCACTCCCGAAATATTACAGAATGTGCGAAATGGAATTTATCATCGCTTAGGATTTTGTCAACAAAAAGAAGGAAAACATTTTGAGCATTTGTTATAAATTTGATACTGAAAATGTCAAAAATAAAACTTAGAATTACAACACAGTTTACTCAAAAATTTTCTAATGTAACATACCAAAATTTTTACAACATCGATTAAGAATTGTAAAAGCTTTCAAAATCCACAAAGAAAAAGTGGGGTTGACATTTAAAAAAAATATCAATGACGTCATAACTTATTCAAGGTCGACGGAAAAAATAAAATGGTAGTATCTAAACATAGCTAATAAAAAACATTAATCGACATATCTTTGCATTTTGTCAAATAATGCACAATAACGTTACTACGGGCTTGTGTCCATACTTTATGGACACAAATGATTACTCAAAAATTTTCTAATGTAACATACCAAAATTTCTACATCATCGAATAAAGAATTGTAAAGGCTTTCAAAAACCACAAAAAAAAAATGGGGTTGACATTTAAAAAAATTATCAATGACGTCATAACTTATTCAAGGTCGACGGAAAAAACAAAATGGTAGCATCTAAATATAGCTAACAAAAAACATTAATCGATATATCTTTGCATTTTGTCAAATAATGCACAATAACGTTATTACGGGCTTGTGTCCATACTTTATGGACACAGTGTATAGTAGTTACATGTTACATTATACGAGTTCTGTTTGATTTCTCAGAGTTTTCTTTTAAGCGGGCACCTCCCATAAGCGGGCAAAAATCCTGGAACCGTGACTGCCCGCTTATGAGAGCTTTCACTGTACTTAGGATTTCGTCGTTGACATTCAGGATGTCTTACATAAAGAAAACTCACAGCTCGTTAGTAAATTTAAATTCGCCGCTAAAAGTTTGACGTAGTATAACTTCACAACGGATTTGTTCCATGTGATCGAACCAACTCTTTGGCTTTTATATATTTATAATAAAAACTTCTTTGTAAAATGATGACTTATTAATTCATCATGAAGTAGTTCTTTAATAGTCAAATCACTTTGATGAACTTCACCACGTATTGTCTAGGAGTATTAGAAATTTTTGACGATAAGAGAAAAGCCTTTTGTCGAGGAAGTTTGACAATTTGTTTATCTAAATAATTACTCGTTTTCTTGAGCCTTTCGGAATTTGTAAATAGGTTTATGATTTGTTTTATGATGTAATTTTGCAATTATTCGCGAAATAATTGATTTATTTTTTAAATAAAAACTTTTTACTACGGCGTGGATGATTTTCCTTTTGATTTTAGCAAACAGTTTTACATTCACCTACTTTCAAAAAATGCGGATTTTTGCAACAATTTTTCAAGACAACCATAACCTTATTTCATTATCACTTAAACCAAACTCTGACGCCGAAACGAATATAATATTGAAGTTGGGAGAAAAATTGTCCGGAGAGGGAGTAAATGAGTAAACAAACAGCCTTTCTGCACTTTTCATGACGTTACAAAATATTTTGTTAAATAATATTTTGCCGATAGAGGCAGTACACATTCTTTCAACAATCAAATGAACTGTTGGCATTAACGCCTTCAACAATTATTTCTATGTAAGTTTGTCCGATATATCAAATAGCTCCCCGTGTCAACCAAAATTAAATTGAAATTCATCCATGCGAAAGAATTTCAACGCGTGATTTTTCAATATTCGTGTCCAGTTCAAAGTAGTAGCGAGTAATATTATACAAGATGTCCCGTATCGTTATGTTCAAATTTTAGGAGTGTAAAGTAGACTTCATTTCAAGTAACAAAACGCAAAACTTGTACAGTAGAGCCTCAGTTATCCGGGTCGGTCGGGACCGGGAGTTTGCCGAATAATCGAAAACACGGGTAATCGAAGCACATCGTTATTTACATTTTAATGTTTTTTATTTGGACAAATACATATCGAAATAGTTATTTACGAACCAAGTGCGTGAAATCATATTTCGCGAATGAGTGACCAGTTTAAAGCGCGAGCCGCAGGCGAGCGCTTTATGGACACGAATTCGCGAAATGTTTCACGCACGAAGTTTGTACAATATTTTTTGTACGAGAACTATAAACAATAATAATATTTATATAAAATATAAATATAATTTCAAAATTTTTATATTTATAAGTCTTTTTAACAATATTACTAGTATCTGTCACGATGGCCGAGCGGTCTAAGCCGCCAGACTCAAGGTTTACCTTGCTCGTTATACGGGTTCTCGAGCGTTCTGGTCCTCTCTGAGGGCGTGGGTTCGAATCCCACTTCTGACAATTTTTTTTTTAGTTTTCTATAAATTTAAAAAATAATATTTGTTGCTGTTCTGACATTGAATTACATACCTTCCAAATATAACAATTTCTATTTCATTTCCTTTTATTTTCATAGAAAAACAACGAACTGGGTAGCATATTATTAAGGTTGGGGATTTATGATTTTAAAATGTCACTAAATTAATCAAGTTCCAGGAAGTACCAACTTTACTTTTACGCACTCGTGATTAAAGTGACTTTTTACGCACGCAAATCGAATCGTGAAATGACAGGTTTTGATATGCGAGTACAAAAAATCATTAAAAATTTATGGCTATAGTGAAAACATTAGAACATTTGCTCGTAGTAATAGAAAAAGTGTTGTAATATTAAATAGACATTATGCAAATAAATAAAAAATTAAATTAAATTAACATAGAATTTACTACTTGAAAAAATTAGTAATTTGTTTTTGCTTTTGTGATTTGTATATTCTAGCCCTTATAAACCTCCTTTATTTTTCTAAGCGGAAGAATATCAATACCTTTAAGTTCAGGTTGCTCGTTAAAATATTCGAATAGTACATTCACATCTCTTGCTTCTTGGTGACTTCTTTTGATGATACAGTCACCATTATCATCACTACACGCTACATCACCAGCACTCAATTTCTCCCAATGAATGGCTAATTCTCGTATTCCATGGCGCTATTTACACCTGTGCACCCAACCAGAAGACGCAGAAAAGTTTATGTTTCAAAAGTCAGAAATAACTTTTGCACTGGCTGCTTTAGCTACAAGTCTCTGTAATTCGCCTTTTTTCCCCACAGTATCACGCACCGTTTGCTTGCCTATATTATATTCTTTGGCCAGTTGTGCAACACTTGTCCCCTTTTCAAATTGTTGAAAAATATTGGTTTTTTGTTCTATAATCAAAATATTGCGCTTACGCCTTTGACGCTGCATTTTGTCAACTAAACTATACACTACACGTTTGTTTTCAGTTTGTAACGCGACTATTTCCCCGAAACTCTCGAGTTTCCCCGAACACCAACCGTTAAAACAGTAGCGTGGCTGCTATCAAGCCGCTCTTGCCAGACACGGATAATACGCGCACGACCGATCATAAATTTATGCACGGATAATCCCCCGCCCGGATTAACCGCACACGGCTAATCGGGGTTCCACTGTATATCCATTTTTATTTGTTTCAAAGTTACAGAACTACGATTGTGATTGTCAAATTATGAAAAAAAATGTAATCCTAAAATTAATACAAACTTATTTTATTTAAAAAAGTTCAATTAATAATATTTTCGAAATGTCCACCTACTTGTTGAATGCAAGCTTGTGCCGTAAGCCAACAGAAGAAGTACTTATCTGAATTTCATACTTGTTTTGTCGGATTTGCTCGGCAGCCAGGTGAATACGATCCAACAACTCTTCTCTTGTGTTCGAAACGTGCGCGTAGCCTAAATTTTTCATGTACCCCCATCAGGCGCGGCTCGTGATGACGTATTTGGGAGTGCAAGTACAATGATGCGAGTGCTTCGTGTATTCTCGTGTACTAACTGTAACGTCTTCTTAGTAAACACCGAAAACACACGAGGCACTCGCATCATTGTACTTGCACTCCCAAATACGTCATCACGAGCCGCGCCTGACCCCCATAAATAAAAGTCAAGGGTATTAAGATCGGGTGATCTGGGTGGCCATGCAACAGGACCACCTCGACCAATCCATCTTGGATAATTGACGTTAACCCAATTTCGGACAGCAATTCCGAAATGTGGTGGTGCCCCATCCATGTGAAACCACATGTCTCGTCGAACATTCAGTGAGACATCCTCTAAAAGACCTGGCAGTTCGTCAATAAGAAATTGAAGGTAATTGTCCGCATTTAACCTCCCAGAAAGAACGACAGGGCCAATCAACAAGTCATCGATTAGGGCCGGTATTCAATAACTGCTTGACGTGCACTGCCGTTACAGTAGCCATACACAAAATGCATGTCCGCATATTCTTGAGAAGAAAATCGGTAAGGCATTTTGAATAAAGAAAACGTGTCAACTCACTAATAAGCTGTTGTATGAACTGAAACGCAATGTAATCCTTTATTAAAAAATGCAACGTTAACAGTCATCTGAACATTTGTTTATTGTATGTATTGTATTGTGTATTGTATTCATGGTTCAGCACTTACGAAATAAGTATTTATCATAAATAAATTTCCAGTACTCTTTTTTTGTAGATCTCCAAGAAATTACTGTATGCACTACGACACGTGTTTATTTATTTTAGGATAACATGTTATTATGCAATCACAGGCCTGTTATTGAATCGTATAACTTTTTTTAAATAAAATCAGTTTGTATTGATTTTAGGATTACATTTTTTTTCATGATCTGACAATCACATTCATAGATCTGTAACTTTGAAACAAATAAAAATGGATATACAACTTTTGCGTTTTTGTTACTTGAAATGAAGTCTACTTTACACTCCTAAAATTTGAACATAATGATACGGGACACTTGTATATGATTTTGTGAGTTACTGTACACATATACAATAAACGAGGGGTCCCAATTATTGAATATTAATTCAATTCTAGTATCATTAAAGTTTATCAGATAATTTTAATAACAGTAACACGATAAATTGATAACATTAAACAATAATTCAAGCTAGTGTTATCATTAGAAAACAGTGGATTCAAGTATGAGTGTAAACGGGGCAGTAATTGTAGGACCATTCATTGCTATATTCATAGTTATTACTATAATATTGGTGGCCTTTGAAGTAAAAAAAAGACGCGTCAGAAGGTATATGGATGAAGGTAAGTTCCTCGGTAATTTATTCATTATTGCACTAACGAATATAAGACATATTTTTGGTATCAATATTTTATATTTTATCTACGATTATGCGACGTCATTTACGATATATGCGTATGGCGTGGAGGAAATGTCGACAGAGAAAATATAAAGCTTCTGCATACTGTATTTGAAAACGCTAGGTAGAATTAATTTTATACAAGGAATTGGATTTATTTATACAAAAGAGATTATGGTACCTATCTGTTAAGAAATCTAGGAACAGAAATTTAATAAAGAGAGGAAGTGGGAATCATGAATCGCATGCGTCTATGTTGTAAGACACAATTAAATTTTTTACACAATTAAATTTTTGTAGTAGGAATGAATACAAATAACCTCTGTCAGAGTATACATGCTGTTCTTACCAAAATACATCATTTCAACAAACTATTTTAATTTCACCTATAACATTGTCATAATACGGTGACCAGACTAAACTTCTATACTCCAACACACTTCGAATATAACTCTGATAAAACGACGGATCAGAAGATTTAAATAACTTTGTGTTACAAATCAGGAGCCCCAAATATCTATAACTTTGTTCTAGATCTTACGGATATGTTCCTTCAATGTCAATGACCTTTCGAACCACCCACCAAGGTCTTTAAATAAGTTTGCTCTCTCCCATTAATTTCCCGTTATATTATAATCAAAATGTATAATAACGTATTTTCTAGAGAAAGAACGTCCTATACTTATTAATGTTTAATACCAAGTCAATTCTTTCACACCAGTTACTTACGAGGTGCATTCAAGTTCTAAGGCCTCCGATTTTTTTTCTCCAGACTGGAAAAAGATAGAAGCATGTGCATTGTTTTAAAATGAGCGTGCGTTCGTTGTCAATACGTCACAGAGATGGCAGCACTGTACGGCAGATGGAATTGTAGCGGCAGTGTCGAGAATGAGAAGTGTTTTAGATATTAAAATGGCTACGTTTTCCTTACTTGAACAGCGTGCAATCATTCGTTTTCTGAATTTGCGTGGTGTGACACCAATTGAAATTCATCGACAGTTGAAGGAGACATGTGGTGATGGAGTTATGGATGTGTCGAAAGTGCGTTCGTGGGTGCGACAGTTTAATGAAGGCAGAACATCGTGTGACAACAAACCGAAACAACCTCGGGCTCGCACAAGCCGGTCTGACGACATAATCGAGAAAGTGGAGAGACTTGTTTTAGGGGATCGCCGAATGACAGTTGAACAGATCGCCTCCAGTGTTAGCATTTCTGTGGGTTCTGTACACACAATCCTGCATGACGACCTGAAAATGCGAAGTGTCCTCCAGGTGGGTGCCACGAATGCTGACGGACGACCACAAGGCTGCTCGTGTGGCATGTTGCCAAGCAATGTCGACGCGCAACCAAGGCATGAATGGGACTTTCTTTTCGTCGATTGTGATAATGGATGAGACGTGGATGCCATTTTTCAATCCAGAAACAAAGCGCCAGTCAGCTCAATGGAAGCACACATATTCACCGCCACCAAAAAAAAATTCGGGCAACCGCCAGTGCTGAAAAAATTATGGTGTCCATGTTCTGGGACAGGGAGGGCGTAATCCTTACCCATTGTGTTCCAACGGGCACTACGGTGACAGGTGCATCCTACGAAAATGTTTTGAAGAACAAGTTCCTTCCTGCACTGCAACAAAAACGTCCGGGAAAGGCTGCGCGTGTGCTGTTTCACCAAGACAACGCACCCGCACATCGGGCTAACGTTACGCAACAGTTTCTTCGTGAAAACAACTTTGAAGTGATTTCTCATGCTCCCTACTCACCTGACCTGGCTCCTAGTGACTTTTGGCTGTTTCCAACAATGAAAGACACTGTCCGTGGCCGCACATTCACCAGCCGTGCTGCTATTGCTTCAGCGATTTTCCATTTAAGAAACATTTTGATTTAAGTAGAGATGGTAAATCATATATGTACGAGACAAATAGTAGTGGTTTAAAAACGGAATCATTCGGAACTCTACTTATGGTACCAAAACAATAAGATCTAGTATCTTCATATTCAATCAAATTAGAACTGTCTGTCACATAATTTCTAATAATATCCATATATTTTGAACTGAAGTTAAAGTTATTAAATTTAGCTGATAACAAGTGATGAAGAACTTTGTCCAAGGCCTTAGATAAATCGGTATAAATAACATCTACCTGAAGGCGTTCATCAAGGGCATCCGATGCATGCTGTGTCATAGACATCAAGTTAAGGCGGTTTTACACTGATAATTTATTAATGAATAAATTCGTGAAGTCGCTTCGCGAATTAATTTGCAAATGTAAAGCTGAAGCTTCACGTGAATTTCTTCCATATTTTTTCACGTGAACTTATTTACGAATTAGAACATGTTCTAATTTTTATATATTTTTATTATGTGAATTTCAGTGTAACCAACTAACTTGATTAAATTAGCGATTGTAGGTTATGTCGGTTATATGCATGAAATTTCACTTTGACTAAATTTAAGCCTGCTTCATCTTTTTCGTCTAGCCAGGGCCTAACCCACCACCTACTTTTAATTTTCTCTGGTTCCATTACTAAAACACTAGTGACGGCCAACATTGCGATAATCGCAGCACGTCTTTTCCTAATATTATTGCGGTGAAGTAACCGAGATGTATAACTCATCTTCATCTTGTGTAATGTACACTTAACCTCTAAATACCCAGTTTTTGAAATTGTGTTGGCATTATTGGAAAAATATTGTTGAGATAAAAAAATTCGAAATTTTCTTAACAAGTGTAAAGTGAAACAGTGGCGTGAATTAATTCAGAAAAAAATTCATGATTAAATTGATGAATTTATTCATGAATAAATTGTCAGTGTAAAGCCCCCTTTAGTTCAAATTACTAAAATACATATTTATCGACACACTATTTTAAATGAGAATCATTACTTTGATTCTATCAAGGAATTAAAAAAAATAATATACTTCTGGAGCTGACGGGATACCGACATTTTTGGTGAAAAACTGTAGAATATCATTTAGATGTTATCTATGGGTTGTTTCTCAGATGACTGGAAGCTCAGTAAAATAATGCATGATTTTAAGAATGGAGGGAAACAAGAATGACATAAAATCTTATCGTTAATAAATAACTTCTTCAATGAATTAGAAATAAATTTTTGTTGACTGTATACAGGCTGATTCATTTTCGGCCCTCACCATGGGGATCTCTCTTATTATTGGAGATAGAGTATAGGTTTAAATTTGGCAAAGTTGTTAAATTTTGTGTTTGTTATAAATCCGTAAAGAAAATAGACCTGTGACAAATGACCTTCGTTATTTAAAAAAAAAACGCGAAAACCCCATTTTCTTCCTTTACCTGTAGCACCGACATTTGGCCTTGTAGAGAAAAAATAAAAACACATCCTTGTGGCCATTTCTAAACCTCTATCCAGTGGTGTACTCTAAATTTTTATACGACGTTTCGTTTCTTTCTGGCCATCATCAACTATCTAATTTCTTATAGGCGCCATATTGGATTTAGACATCTTCAGACAGAGTTTTTTTTTCTGATTTCTACCATGTACCAAATGTTGACTATAGTTTTTGACATTAGGTTTTATTTGAAAGAATAAATTATAAGATTAAATAAGGTAGCCTTTGGAATTTCAATCTGTCAAACATTTCATTTATTGTTCATTAATAATACAAAAATGTCATACACTAACGAAGAGAAACGAGATATGATAAGTATTTTTAACCATGAAACAAATTCCCATAAGACGTATACTGAATACGGAGGTTGGAATGATCAGTAGACATATTATTTGTGAGAAGAAAACATACCGCGATATCATAAAGTTTCTGGGTCCAAGATGGCATTGAAATAGAAAATATATGTCGGAACTTTATCCATATTATCATACTGGTAACTTAACCTTAATTTTTGAAAATTATTTTGATAGTGTCATCGTGACATCAATAAATATGTCATTTGATTTAATAAAGATACAATAAAACAACAAGCTCAGCTTGTATTCAAAATTTTATTAATAAAAAAAGGCAAAATTAAAGCAAATGTTGAAATTGTTGTCCGTTATTTTCAATTCCCAATGTGACACGCCTTTTCATGCTGTTAAAGGCATTTTGCAGCATTGCGGGCGTTATTAAGCACATTCGTCAATAATTCTTTGTTGCATATCTTGCAAATTAGCAACAGGAGTTTTAAAATATTCTATTCTTTAGGTGAGGAAACACGAAAAAGTCCATAATTGTCAAACAAGGTGATCGTGGTGGCAACTCAACTTCCGTATGTAAACTTATGATCCGATCGTCAAAAAACTCACGAAGAAAAGCAATATTTTCTCGTGTTGTGTGTGCCGTTGCACCATCTTGTTGAAAGTATCCATATTGCAATTCATCATCATGCAACTGTTCAATAAATTCATTCAGAATGTTTCTATACCTCTCAGCATTAATTGTGAAATTAAAAAAAATAGGGCCAACAACTCTGCGGCGAGAAACTGCTAGCCAAACACCAAGTTTCGCATTATGGAGAAACGATTCAATAAAAATATGAGGATTTTCACTACTCCACATTCGAGTATTTTGGGAATTGACATACCCCGAAAGATGAAACCATGCTTCATCAGAGAAAAATGACAAATTTAGCAGGTCATCATCTTCTATTAAGTTATTTGCAAACCACTGGCAGTACGCACGACGTCTAGGGTAGTCTACCGGCAAAATAGCCTGATGTGATTGCATCTTATACGGATGCATGTGTAAGTTTTTCTTTACAATTTTCTGTCATGTTCCATAAGAAAGTCCAATCTCTTGAGAAAGCCGTTTCAAAGGTTTTGTGGGTTCATTTACCATACGTTGACGAACATCATTTATAACTTGTTCCGAACGAACAGTTGGTCTACCAGTACGTGATTTATGACCCACAGAACCAGTCTCACGAAACACACCAACACAATTGGAAAGGCAATTATAAAAATCTTTGGGAATTACAGCTAACTCTGGAAAGTGCTCTCTAAAATCATCCAAACATGCATGTTGACTGTACACCCAAATTCCATCAATTCGTTACTCCACTCCGAAAATAGGCTTCAATCATGTACGCTTTTTGCACTATATTGTAAACCATATTTGAATTTACTCGAATGTGCTATGTTTCAAACTCGACGTTCAAACTTGCTTTCAGCAATTCTAACACATTAATGGATGACAGATAATGTCACTGTCAAAATAATTTACAAAACAGAGTTATAGTTCCTAATTTAAGTTCAGACATACAATTTATATTACAAAGCCATCTTCGTCCTAGAAACTTTATGATATCACGGTATATACATAAAAAGTGTTACGTGTACACTAAGGCGAACTTAAACGGCATTTCGCATTCGTTTGTGTAGGCTTACTAAATATTTCGTATATGTGTGCCCGCTGGCATTGGATAAGGATCCGTTTGTGCAGGTTTAGTGATGAATACTTCTTTTCGGTATTGTCATCGAAGTCTAATGTACGATATAAAGCATTGTAAGCCAAGTCGACGTCGTTTTGTTTAAGAACTGAGGTTCACGTTTCATGAGAGAAAAGATCGTGTAATCGCACCAGATCAGTCTTAATAAAGTCATACTTCTGAGTAGATCATTATAAATCTTCCTCGCGTTAATTTCGTTAAACGTAATATTTAGAGAATTTATGGATGGCTAGACTATTCTCCTATCCACACACGACAAATGAAGCAAAATTTTTAATTCTAAGTGTGATAGAGAAAAATAATCAAATTCAACATACGTTGTTCTGATTGTAAATGTGACTGATGTGAAGACAATTGAAAAAGTAAAATCACCGATTAGGATCACACTATTATTTAGAAGAAAAAGGATTCAGTCATATTAAACAAGCTATAGGCAAACGCACGAAGCAATCCACTTTCATCATTAAAATTTATGACGTAATAGTTATAGTACGTATATACTCGTAGTATGTGAGCCTTGTGTCGACTTAAAAATAAAATTTACGGTGAAATTTATAGGTTATATTTATATCTAAATTAGGTTATATTTAGACCTATATTGACCAAATTTTCTAAAGGTACATTAAGTAGATTCTCATTAAAGAAAATAAGTAACAAACTAATGTATTTTGTGACTGTAAATAAACTACATTTTTATGTTCATAAAATTATAAATTTCGTAATATATATATTTTTAATTTCTTTGAAAAAGACACTATGTGTCGTGTATATATATAGATAATTATTTCTTTCTTTTTTGACCTTTGTATGTTATAGTAGATTAAACTAGTCGGCGATTTAAGGTCTGATTTACTTTAATATGTATATATTTAAAACAATCTTACATGTTTCGACGCATAGGACCTTACAAAATTTTCTTCGCATTACACTATTAAAAAATACAGTTTAATAATACTAAGTGTCAGATTGTTTGCTTTTATTTAAATAATAAGCGACCGAGCAGCTTCCTCAAATAGTGTTTAAGGATTAATTTCTGTGTTCTGAAGGAAATTCAAACCTTTGGTACTTCTAAAAATATCTGGTCAATATTACAGAAAAAGTTCATACTAGAACACATAAAAACTTTGTGGAACTGTATAGGTTCCCAGCATTAGTTTAATACAAATAACATTCGTGTCCTCATTTTCTTCTGCGCAACTGCACCATTAAACTAATTTCGACAACAGTTTACATCAATACCGCTGAATATCTAAATTAATTCTAATACAATGAAATATAATGTAAAGAATAGTATTCTTCAAACTGATATATATATATACTACTACTTAAAGGCAAATGAAATGTATTTATGGTTGAAGTTACTCGTCCAACTATAGAATGATTGGGCAAAGATTGTGTGAACGTTAATGAAATTTGAAACAATAAACTTCTAATTATTCTTGATTATAATTTACTTCCTGAACAATATTTGATGTAGGTATAAGTACAAATAAGGTATTCTAAAACGAATTTAACTTCCAACTTATAAGACAATTACGACATTTTAAAATTGCTAAATTAGTCACTGAATTCAGAGAAATATGCTGAATTTGCAATTGGTTTTGAGTTGTATAGACTATTATTTTTATTATTTAATTACGTTTCTTTCGAAAATAGTTAGCTCACGAATGTGTTATGCCTTAGTAGTAACTAAATTTTAAATATACAAAATAAATTATAATATGTAGATGTTTAAACAATGATATCCTAGGATAATTAAAAATGAGTGAAAAGCCATTTCCATCAACGGGAACGTACAGACGCGTTTCGCTCTAATTGAAGCTTATCAATGTACGGCATCTCGAAGACAGTCACAGCTTTTCACTTCTCTTCTTTGTGTATATATAGTTAACATTCTGAACTTACTGCAAATGAGAATTAATGAATATTAAATCTCATTTTTACATGTCAATGTCGCCTTATGTGATGCATTAATAACTAAATTAAATTAAAAAAACTAAAATTAATAACATGCTAGTACAAATTTGGTTTGTCGGATTGTAGTTATTAATGCATCACATAAGGCGACACTGACATGTAAAAATGAGATTTAATATTCATTAATTCTCATTTTCAGTAAGTTCAGAATGTTAACTATATATACACAAAGTAGAGAAGTGAAAAGCTGTGACTGTCTTCGAGATGCCGTACATTGATAAGCTTCAATTAGAGCGAAACGCGTCTGTACGTTCCCGTTGATGGAAATGGCTTTTCACTAATTTTTAATTATCCTAACAACCTGTAAGATCGTAGTCGCGACGAGGTGTGTTATACATGCTAGTACAAACTTGGTTTGTCGGATTGTAGTTATTAATGCATCACATAAGGCGACATTGACATGTAAAAATGAGATTTAATATTCATTAATTCTCATTTGCAGTAAGTTCAGAATGTTAACAATGATATCCTATTGGCAGCATAAAATAAGGATGTAAATAATTATCAATATCTGAAAAAACCTACATTAAGTTTTAACGGAAAATTATATTCCCTTCATAATGTATGAAAATGATCATTATTGTTATTTCAGGTTATCAATTTATTGTGAGTAGAGACGGAAGAATTATAGGACAAGTTATGCCGCCAAGCCATATAAATGGTATGTCTTTCTTATAATAGGTTTGATGCCATAATGTAATAATCACTTATATTTTAGGCCGTCATGGTAGATTTTAAGTTTATTACTAGAAAATTACGTATTAGATTGTTCTATCCAATGCCGACAGTGGGAGACATAATGTGTATGTGCAAGTATTGGGATAATATGTAATTTGCACTTCTATGAACCTCCAATGTCATGATATATCATAATATATATATATATATATATATATATCAATGTTTAAGCAGTTGAGACTCTCGCAAATTTATTTGCTTCCTTTACCGCCGATAACTATGATATAGAACAATCAGCGTAAATTTATGCCTTAGTGCCTTAATTAATTATCATCATATTTGATACTAAACATGTATATGAAAGCTGTTAATGTAATTATATTATTTTAATTTAATTGTATTATAATGTAAAAAATATTAAAAGAAAAAAAGACTTGCATAATAATATATTTTTATTCATATCAAATTGTGATTTTTACTAATTTAATTATTGGTAGACTTATTTTCACAAATTATCAGTTATAGTAATTTAATACAAAGGTATTTTTAATAATATAAAATATTATTAAAAATCTGGTGTGAAGAACACAAATGCAGGTTAACTATTAATATTTTCTGTGAACGTGTCCGAATATATCCTATCCCCAGAGACGTAGATACGTATTTCACCTTTCTACAGGCTCATCGGTACGCCCCTGCTGGAGAAAGGATATTCCCAGACACATTCACAGAAAAGAACCACATCGCCCTATCACCGTAATTATCCAGACCGAGCGCAGAAGTAAATTCGGCGCTGCCTGTTGTCAGACAGCCGAAGTACCTCGCATACCGTCCACATAATTAATGTGAAGTAACGACGCCCTTCCAAAATATTAAAAAATATTAATAGTGAACCTGCATTTGTGTTCTTCACACCAGATTTTTAATAATATTTTATATTATTAAAAATACCTTTGTATTATACAAAACTGGTGGGGTTTACCTACTCATGTATGTTTCAATTATTCTGATATAGTAATTTACTAAGAACTGTATATTAATTGAACGTTCAACTAGGTCCAACAACTTGAATAATTAATAATAACTCATGCCTTAGCATGCCAGAATAACTTAACGCCAGTTTACATTGGCAGTCCATGAATTATTACTACGCTCGCGCACGTAGAATTACTTAAGATATTTGGCGGTCGGCATTCACCTTAAACGCGAAGGAAAATCACGAAAACCTTCTCAGATAGCAAGTTTCGGATTCGATCCCGGCACTTCCCGACACGACTTACTACTGCGCTAACGGCCAAACTGACACTATAATGCATTCTAATTAAGAAAGGACCAGATGGCGCGGCAATCTGAGTGTAATTTACACAGGAATTTCAAAAAAGTAGATCATTTGTATGCGAGGTTATATACCTACTAACCTATATAAAACATTATTTTTTGACGTTTGTTTATTAACATATTTATTATTAAGAAAGTTTGACTTTAATAATTTTATTCAAGCAAGAAGCGGCAAATAACAAGCGTTCATTTGAAAAGTCAATCTAGTAGCATGTGATTTACTGAGAACATTTTGAAGTATGTCGTAAATTAAAATTTACTACTTAATCTACGAAGTCGTATATGTTGAGTTTCATACATACAAATAAATAACAAATAATAGGTATTTATTGAAAACTATAACAAATGTTGAAAATGTTGTCCTTCAAGATCAATGCACTTTAAAATCCTCCGTTCAAAATTTCCGATGATATTCTGCAACATTACTGGATTGTTATTAATTTCCATGCATTTCTGTTCGATTCTCTGTAGCATATCATTCAAATTCAATATAGGTGTTCGAAATATGTTATTTTTTTAGATAAGGCCACAAAAAGAAGTCGCAAGGTGTTAAATCGCATGAACGTGCAGGCCAGGCAATTTCAGTATTTCGACTAATTATACGCTCATCAAAAAATTCGCTTAAATAATCCAAAGATTCTGCAGTACAGTGACAAGATGCTCCGTCTTGTTGGAAATATGCATTTTGAAGTTCATCATCATGCAACTGATTTACAAATGGTTGTAAAATTTCCGTACGGTACCTTTGAGCAGTTAACGTTCCCTGAAAAAATATTGGTCCAATGATTCGCCTTTGGCTTATCGCTGCCAAACACCTACTTTCTCTGGATGTAGCTATTCTTCATTAATTACATGTGGATTTTCACTACTCCAAATTTTTGTATTTTGTGAATTTAGGTATCCCGTTTTATAAAACCATGCTTCATCAGTAAAGATGACTCTTTGCGAAAGTTCTCCATTATTGTTCATATTTACAAACCAATTACAAAACTGTAGTCTACGTGGGCAATCAATTTCTAACAATTCTTGTACTGCTGTGACACGGTATGGATAAAGTTGCATATCTTTTTTTTAATAACTTGTGAGTTGTACCAACAGAAAGGTTTATTTGTTGACTCAAATGTCGAACAGATGTTTGTGGTTCATTTTCTATTATTTCTTCAACACGATTGACAACTTGAGGTGTACGTTTCTTAACTGCTCCGCTGCCTGATTTTCTTAAGAGACTACCAGTTTCAGAAAAAGTTTTAAAGTTCTATCCAAAGTATTCTTAAATTGTATATAATGTTATGTCTATTACAAAATGTGGAAACTCAACTTGAAATTCTATCATGCAATCTTGAACTGAATAAACCCATAAACCATCAATTTTATTACCACTTCGAAAATAAGCCTGGACTAAAAAAATTTTATGTTCTAAAGTGAAAGCCATTTTAAAACTGAGGAACAATTTATTTAAACCAGAATCGACGCACGATTATTTTATGCACTAACTGATATTTGTGATTGACATTATCAAATGTCATTTGGATTTGCGTTTACGGAACAACAAACACATACTAATATATAATATATATGCGTCTTATTCTATCAAAATTTCAAAGTAACCTAGATTGACTTTTCAAATGAACACTTGTTATATATATATACATATATATATATATATATATATATATATATATATATATATATACATATATATATATATATATATATATATATATATATATATACATATATATATATATATATATACATATATATATATATATATATATATATATATATATATATATCAATTCTCTTATTCCAACTGGGTAATTTGTACCTGCTATCTTGCAAATAATTCCTTCAGTATTATTCCAAACTGCTTTTGGTATGAATTTAATTAAGTTTCCTACTTTATCTTCTATTTCTTCGTATTCAATGTTACTTGTAAGTTTATGTTTTTTTTTCTAATCCTAATCTGAAGCTACAATTGTTTTGTTTGCTAAAGTAGATTTATTTTGTGGTATAATTATCTTTTCTAATATGATAATGATAATTGCATTTCAAATCAAAATTTTCTTCGATATCTATAAAATTTGGTGATATTTTCTTAAATATGTAAAAGTATAGATCAGGAGTTTTGTCAGGGTCTGTTGATCACTAGGTAGGTTTATCTGTAAATTAAAAGTTTTGTTCGTTTACTCTTATTACTTTTTTTTTAGTCTGGTTTTTTGATATTATTCTTTGGTGGGCAATAGGATGGCACATGTTGATCTATTTCGTTGAGCTGATTTAATACATGTCACCGTCAGTTGTATCTGTTCGATATAAATAACTGCATTTCTGTTACTTGTACTGACCTGATTTCTATTGATTTGCATTGTCTTTGCAAATGATACACCAGGTGTCATTATATTGACTGACAATTTTTTGGTCCTTGATTATTTATACACACATTTCAGGGATGCTTTATATAAATTTTTTCAGATATTGTGAAGTACGATCGGAATTTTTCAACAGAGCTGCAGATTTTAAATGTATTATACAGTGGAAAGATTCCCTTCTGCCCATTAGTGTTGACGTTTTAAACCCTTTTTAAATATGTAATTAATATATTGCTATATACATACCTACATTACATACAGTTATAGCAAGCGCCAATTGAGTTGGCGCGAGGAGGGGGTGCGCAGAAGCCGTTTTTAAAAACGTCCACCCCCACTACTCAAGTAATTGTCAGAATACATTTGTCATTGACGTTTGACGGAACATAATGTCTTTGCTAGGGGATCATAAAGTGATACACGCTCAGAGGTTAGAATTTTCTGACATTTGATGTAAAACCAAATACAAATCTCCCCACTACTTTTAATCCTGCGCGAACTTACCCCTCCTCGCGCCAACTTAATTGGCGTTTGCTATACATACCTAAAAAATCGTAATTCTAATCGTTTTATTTCATATATTTTTAAATAGTTAATTGACGAAGGAGATACTTGTTGAAACTTCATTATAACGCTAAGAAATAAGTAATTAAACTTCTAGTTTCAAAAATTCTTTTATTGTAAATACCACTACAATATTGTTTCGCCATATTGTAGTGGTATTTACAATAAAAGAATTTTTGAAACTAGAAGTTTGATTACTTATTTCTTAGCGTCATATATTTTTCCCTATTTTTATTCTTTTCCAGAATTTTTGTATTCTAAAACAGTTATAAAATTGATTGGATTTTTAATCTTTTAAAAATATACCAGAAAATGAAGTGCTAATGTTTAGATACTGTGTTAAAATAATTTTATCATATTTATTACAATAACATTTAATTTTTGTCACATACTTGTCAATTAGGAAACGTGATTTTTTATTGTTTATTGTATTCGCCAAGTATTTGGATTATAACGAGAATATCATTCACAAATTTTCATGACGAAGTTATTGATTAGATAAAAGAGATAAAGTTATACTAAATAACGAAACTTTCTATGCACATTTAGGGCAATTTCTTTTGCTAAAACATGGAAATATACTTAGCTCTAGCAATTTTTGTGCCTATTACGGTAATGGCTATAGTCGCCGTGTCTATTTACATAAGAATTTCGACGCAAAAACTTTACGATGAAATGAGGCGGAGAGGTATGTTTATTTTAATTAAATGTATGATAAGAGCCTACTATTTATTGATAAATTTGTTATAGGATTATTGTTGAATGCGTTACCTGTAATCGTTCCATATAATGTCCTTGTACAAGAAGAAATACGTTCACCCATAACAGGTACCAATTACGTTTTATTAATTTTGTACTTTAATTTCTAAACATTAACACCACCGTATTTGACATTTTAAATAGTTTTTAATGTTTGTTTTCATATTTTTTCTTATTTCTGCACCTAAGCGAACACTCATGTGCACCTTTTTTTTAAATATATAATTAATATCTTACTATACATAAGTTCTGGTTACCAGGTAAGCACCATATATTCTCGGCCTGACAGGCTTACAGTGTGTTGTCATAGTTGCATATGGACTAAGCCTACACTATAAATAGTAAAGTTCTAAGTACGAGCAATAATTATGATCTGCAATCACTAATATATGGAAGTGCCTGTTAATAAAAATTGAATACTATTTGGGTATGAATAAGACGAGTACTACGACTTCTTTCTGCTTTCTTTGCACGTGTGTAGACGATTCAAAAACCGAGTTTGGAATCCATTGTCACAGAAGATGACACATTGGTTTTACATTACGACCTTCTATCCAAAAAGGAGTCGGTGGCGACCAACTGAATTCGTCCTATAACGGCAAAATTCGTTCAATCAACGAGAAAGATTATGGTTACAATATTTTGGAATTGTAAGAACATTTTACTAATTGACTTTAAAGAGTAACACAACTGTCAACAGCACATATACAGGGTGTCCAGAAACTCTCCTGACAAACGAAGACCGGAGATTCCTCTGATAATTTTAAGACAATTAAACCCAAATTCATCTAGTCCGAAAATGCTTCCTAAGGGAGCTAGAGTTCTTTGAAGATGGCGCCTTGTATTTATTTTTTTTTTAATTCCACCAGAACGCTTCTATTTAGAAAAACAAAAACTGGTATGCTTATTTATCCTCCACATATGAATCGATTCCATCAATTGCGAATTTCTAGTACCGGTCATAGGCGTCCGTTTGGGGTAGGTCAACGGTTATTTTAAGGCATAACTTTTTTGTCTTTAACTTTTAAGCATTTGTGACACTAGATTATTAAATTTTCAGGTATTCCAGTACTAAAATGTACTCTTACTTTAAGTCGGTAGGATACACCGTTTTCTAGAAAAATCGATTTGTAAATTTTTCGTTTTTTCTTCATTAAAGTTCAATTTATTATGTACCTACTTATTTTTAGCGACGAAGTTGGCTTGGACTATCAAGGCATGGATGAAAATTAATTTAATAAATTAAAAACAAATTATTTATTACAATGGAACGAAACTAACAAAAAAAGAACAAGTATCAAAGGTAGATTGTTACAAAAGTTGCTCGATGTGATGACCATTAGTCTCTATGCATAAGTTTACCCTTTTGCTTAGAGAACGCCGAATTCTTGCAAAAATTCCAAAGTTATTTCTAAATTCGTTGCAAGCATCTTGTATCCTTAGCCAGAGTTGTGCGCGATTTTGTATCGGAACGGAATAAACAAATGCTTTTATGTATCCCCAAACACAATAATCGCAAGGATTCAAATCCGGCGACCTTGCTGGCCAAGCAACTGAACCGCCTCTTCCAATCCAATGGTCTTCGTAGTTATTATCTAGAAAGTCTCGTACATTCCTGCTAAAGTGGGCCGGACAGCCGTCCTGTAGAAACCATAAGTTTTGCAGAATATTTAAACGCACCTCATCTAACAAATCAGGTAAAATATTTTGCAGGAAATGTAAGTAATCAGCACCATTTAAACGAGCAGGTAATTCCACAGGTCCAAGTAGATAATCGTCAACTACTCCTATTCAGACGTTTATGCTAAACCTATGCTGATGCTTAAATTCTTGAACAACGTGGGGATTGTCACCAACGTACGAATAATAATGTGCATTATGTACATTAAAAATTCCATTTTTTGAGAATGTAGCTTCGTCACCAAACAAAATGTTCCTGAAGAAATCTTCATCTTGATTTTTCTGATTTTGTAACCATCTAGCGAATTCTACGCGAGCAGGAAAATCTCCTTCTAGCAGTGCTTGCACCTTTGTAAAATGAAAAGGATATAAATTTTCTTTGTGTAAGATATTTCCTACGGAAGATTTTAAAATTGTGGGGTACATGGCAGATAGTCTTCGAACGCTAATTTCTGGATTTTCCTCAACTTCCATTAAAATAACATCTTCATGTTCTGCTGTTACATCATTATGTCTCCCTGTTTCATTATTTTTTGGGACCACTGAACCTGTTTCTCTTAATCGTTGATGAAGAGCTGTAAATGTTGAGTGATTGGGATGCTGACGATTGGGAAATTTTTCAGCGTGTCTACGTTGCGCCGCTCGAGCGTTACACCTCATTTCGCCATAAACTAAATGCATATCGGCGTACATATTCCTCATTAGTAAAAACCATTTTTTTTTAAATTGAAATCGTTGTGTTTGAATAACACAAAGTAAAAAATGAAAAGATAAACTTCGCGAACTGACAACAATTTGACAATGAAAAACGTAGGTTTTACTTCTGTTGGCAGTTCAGAGCTAACTATTGCAAAAAATAAAAAATTGAACTTTAATGAAGAAAAAACGAAAAATTTACAAATCGATTTTTCTAGAAAACGGTGTATCCTACCGACTTAAAGTAAGAGTACCTTTTAGTACTGGAATACCTGAAAATTTAATAATCTAGTGTCACAAATGCTTAAAAGTTAAAGACAAAAAAGTTATCCCTTAAAATAACCGTTGACCTACCCAAAACGGACGCCTAGGACCGGTACTAGAAATTCGCAAGTGATGGAATCGATTCATCTCTGGAGGATAAATAAGCATACCAGTTTTTGTTTTTCTAAATAGAAGCGTTCTGGAGGAATTTAAAAAAAAATAAATACAAGGCGCCATCTTCAAAGAACTATAGCTCCCTTAGGAAGCATTTTCGGACTAGGTGAATTTGGGTTTAATTGTCTTAAAATTATCTGTGGAAACTCCGGTCTTCGTTTGTCAGGAGAGTTTCTGGACACCCTGTATATGTATATATTGTCTCGTAGATATTATGTTTAAACAGTACTACTGATTATGTGTGCAGAGCACGCGAAATGTACATTTAGTTTATTAAAACTATTTTTGTGAAAGAAGTGTTTTGTTTTATTTCGTTATTTCAAATTGCACAAGTGCTCGACATATAATACTATAAAGGAAAAGTTTTTCTTTGGAGACTGTGGTTAAGTAAAAACTTAAAAAAAGGTATATAACCCCTTACCACAATTATTAATCGTATCCTAAATACGTATTTCGACAACTAAGTTGTCATCATCAGATACCTACTGATGATGATGATGATGATAACTTAGTTGTCGAAATACGTATTTAGGATACGATTAATAATTGTGGAAGTTTTTTAAGTTTTTATATAATACTACGTAATATATAATAAACAAACTCAACAGATAATTTAAAAGTTTGTAAAAATAGGTTGTAATCACTAAAAATATATAAATAAATACATGTGCAACTAAATAGTAAATGTTTATATCATTTTCAGGATTACCGCCTCCGCCACCTTATACATTAGGACCTAGTGTACCACCATATAAACAAGAAGCATAGCGTTATAAAAACTAAATTATTTCGTCAGAAAATTAGGTTTACGTCGATTTATATTTTACTAGCTGCAATCATACTTATAATATCATACAAAACCAAAATAATCCAGTAAAATATGTTATTCATTCAAATTTCTAGAAATTCTTTTGTTTACTTTACAGTCGACATGTGTAGTTGTTGCTATATTACTTGTTAATAAATGGTAAACAAAATTTAAAAAAAATACAGCATTAGGAAACATTCTTAAGGAGGTGTGTAGTTTATTTGTAAAAGCAGTTGTGTAATTTAATAGTTAACTGATTTGTTCATCACTAAAAATAAAAACCAGAATTAATATTATTAAACAACATACACTTAACTTGTAATTATGAATAGATCAATAATTGAAATAAGAAGATCCAGAAAGAAACAAAGGTAGATTAAAAAAGTTGATGTATTGAGTATTGGTCTAAAAGGACTTATGGAATAGTATACTATGACATTGCTGTATGAGGAATACAATAATTAATGCAGAGCAATTACGGTTTGCCCCAAAATATACAGTACTGGATTTCGTGCCGTTCTTATGCGCATATCTGCTTATCGGCGTTTTATTATATCAGCGTTGTATTCGTAAAAGTGCAAAGAATATTGTGCTGTGAGGTTAGAGTTGAAATTGGCTCTCACGACGGAGGAAAGTGTTTACTGTGGAGCATTATTTTCGCTCGTACGGAAACGGCTATCAGGATGGACCGAGTTTGAAGTTAGGGCCAAACAATATCACGAACAATTTCATAAAGCGGCCTAAGCAACGCAGTTATGCTTTCTATTTTTAAGAAATTTCGTGATACTAGCAGTGTATTATGAAAACAAATGAGAATCATGGACATGTCGTCAATCAGGTTTTGGAGTCACCTGAGCGAAGTCTTCGACGAGCGCCCTTGAAATTGAATATCAGCAATACGTCGCTTCGGTGATTGTTTAAAGACGTAGGTGAATTTCCGTACCGAATTCAGGTTGGACAACGATTGACAAACCAAGAGATGCACGCCAGGGTTGTATATTATGGGCGAATTTTGGCTATGGTGTACGAGGATTCAGATTTTTTTGCCGAAAGTCACATTCACATGTAAGGTTACATCAATAAGTAAACAATTCGCTTCCTTGGTTTTGAGAGACCAGAAGTTATCGTCTAGAAACCGCTACATAGGGAGCATGATGACATGGTATGCACTGTCAGCACGCGGTGTGTTTGGTCCGCGTTTCATTGAGGATGATGGTATACCTCTTATTGTTACCCAGAAACGTTATAGGAGCATGGTGCTCAGGTCATTTATCTGTCGTAGCAGAAACTTCCGGATGGAAAGACAGTGGTTTCAATAGGAAGGGGCGACCAGCCATCAGTCTAGAGCAATGCTACAGGAAAACCTTTCAAGGACGAATCATATCTTGCGGGACTCATTTCAACTACCCATCATATTCTCCTGATCTTACACCACCGGATGTCTACCTATGGGGAATGTTAAATGAGAAAGTGTTCAGCGGTACAGACCCACCCAGAACTATGAATGCATTACGTGAGAAGATCGTCTCGTTGTTTAGGAATCTGCAGCAACCTGTGTTCTCGAATATGTTTAAAAATCTGCGTGACCGTTATGAACAGTATCTACAGCGCAATGGCGCATATTTTGAACATGTATACTTCAGAAATTAAAATGGGTAAATAATGTATGTATAGCTCCAGTACTGTATATTTTGGCGCGCACTGTACTTTATAGCTCAGTCTTAAGAAGAAAGATACAACATTTTTATTCATCATAATTAGAGAACGGACATTCTTACCACATGACTCGGCGTAATTCAATGAAGTATTTGTTAGTCTTACCGGCCATCTGGTCCGTTGCGATTACAATGGACAACACACTTGTTGTATTCGGAGGATATATTCCATTAAACGCAATCGGCAATTGGAAATGTTTATGAACTTCGCCGAGTACATCCCGTCGTAATACAATGAAGTATTTGTGTTTGAGTTTCTCGGACACCTGATTTTCGCAGCGTTAACAATGGACAATGGCTATTGTATTCGAAGAACTTAGTCATGTGGTAAGAATGTCCGTTCTCTAATCATAATTAAAGACGGCAGACTATGTGCCAGACAGACAAGAACCATATCACCATGTGTACTAAATATTGTTTTGGATACTAAAATATAAATATGTTTTGAAGGTGCATCTGTTATTGCCAATAATACCACTTTTTCTTTAGAATAAATGTTTCGTTCATTGTTAGAAATACAAAATAATGTTTTTTTTTTATTTTGATTTAGAACTGTAAAATATATGTTCAAATTCTGTTATCTCTTTGATAAATGCATATATGGAAATATTTAGGAAACTAAATATAAACTATAACTATAAGTCTATAACTACTAAATATATGTTTTTCTGCTCCGATATGTAAACAAAGCGAGAGGAATGAAAAATAATATTTAGTACAGATGGTGAAATGATTCTTTTCACCATGCACCGGGCACATAGTCTGCCGTCTTTAATCATAATTAAAGCTGGGAATTACATGCACACAGAAGCTGTATTATATGCGCGTATATGTTCCCAAATGAAAATATGCAGAACTTTTATTAAAATATGTAAAGTTTAAGTGATAGTTACACAACTAAATTATTGTCAAAATATTAAATAATGTTAATATAAATTTAGATACCAGAAATATGTACTATATAAATATTTTATTCGAAATTTTACAAAATACATGTATTATAATAATAATAAGAATAAGTAAGCTCAACAATGTAACTCTTTGTATTTATATTTACCTTTGTATATATCAGTGGCGGCTCTTGATGACGTACGATGTGCGCTGCTGCGCGGATGAGACTGCTTCGTTTAAGCTTTCATATATACAGAGAAGCAAGTAACCGTACCGAAATCTTCCGAAATAGTTCGAAGTAGTCTCATCCGTGCAGCAGCACACATCGTACGTCATCAAGAGCCGCCACTGGTATATAGTATTGTAAACATTTACAATTAAATGCTTTTCTAAATTCTCAACTAAAAATAATCTTCAGCGAACCGTCAATAATAGTTTGTATGCTGAAAATCTTCGCTCAACGTCAACTGATGTAATTGGCGCATACTTATATTCGCAGATAATTTTGTCTCAATAGTTTCATCGTAGTTTCCTTGCAACACACTAGATATTCTACTAAGCTGATTAAAGTCCACGTTTTTCTCTAGAACTATTTAATTTTGAACAGCTTGAGTTTCAAGTTCAAACCATAGGTTGCTTTGATAAAAGCTAACTCTTGGCGCGTTTGCGGTTTAATTAGGATATCTTTGCAATTTTCAATTGCTATGGAGTTGTTTCAAAAAGAGAGAATATGAATTCTCTTATGTGTTCAAAGGTATATGCATAAAATACAGCGGCATCAACCCACGTGACTCATCTTGTTATTATGGGTTATGGTGGCAGTGCCAGGCCAGGTAACTTATCTTTGTATGCTTGAACCCTCAGGAGTGCTTTAATAAATACTTTCTTTTGTCAAATTGATCAATGAATTAATATCTGGAAATGTGTAACGTATTTCTTCTGCTACTCTGTTAAGCATGGGCCAAACATGTTACGTGCATCAGATAAAACCTCGTTAAACTATCGCTTGTATCTATATTGTTATAATGTGCATTCCAAATAAGAATAAACTGTGATTGAAAAGCTTGTGATTGGCTAAAATAGAGGCCGCTTTTATGCAGGCAAAATTATGTTTATTTTGGTCTGTCAAATTTTCTTTTTGGTGTCAGTGGCTGTCAGTACTGATCAGTATTTCTGTCGGTGCTAGTTAATTGCGTGTTTTAGTAGTTGTTTATTGTGGTTTTTATTATTAATATTCGTTAAACATAGTTTTTTATAAAGATTATAACGTGAAAAACTCTTTTTCTAAAGATATCTTATCACATTCATTAATTTCTTTATAAAATCGCAAACGTTTTAGAGCATGGATGATGCAGCTTTACCAGGTCCATAAAAAAATCGTAATGGAAAATATATAAAAAGCGGACAGAGGCAGATGGCTTATAAAGTGTATTTTAATAACAAAGCTAATATGTCTAAAACAGCTGCTGTTCGTCAAACATCAAGGGAAGTAGGGATTAGTGGGAATACTATTTTTGACATTGTTAAGGAAATTCAAATGTCTGGAGTTACACATTCTCCTTTAAGGAAAATGAAGTTGCCCGGATGCTTACAATAAATTGGATAAAGTATCAAAAAGTATGATTAGAAGGCATTGCATTCAATTTTCTTTAAAACTGAATTACCGACTTGCACAAAAATATGTGAAACTATTAAAGTGGATGCCAGTTTATGCACACGAAACAATATATTATATACAGGGTGTCCAGAAACTCTCCTGACAAACGAAGACCGGAGTTTCCTCAGATAATTTTAAGACAATTAAACCCAAATTCACTTAGTCCGAAAATGCTTTGTAAGGGAGCTAGAGTTCTTTGAAGATGGCGCCTTGTATTTATTTTTTTTTAAATTCCTCCAGAACGCTTCTATTTAGAAAAACAAAAACTGGTATGCTTATTTATCCTCCAGAGATGAATCGATTCCATCAATTGCGAATTTCTAGTACCGGTCATAGACGTCCGTTTTGGGTAGGTCGACGGCTATTTTAAGGCATAACTTTTTTGTCTTTAACTTTTAAGCATTTGTGACACTAGATTATTAAATTTTCAGGTATTCCAGTACTAAAATGTACTCTTACTTTAAGTCGGTAGGATACACCGTTTTCTAGAAAAATCGATTTGTAAATTTTTCGTTTTTTCTTCATTAAAGTTCAATTTTTTATTTTTTGCAATAGTTAGCTCTGAACTGCCAACAGAAGTAAAACCTACGTTTTTCATTGTCAAATTGTTGTCAGTTCGCGAAGTTTATCTTTTCATTTTTTACTTTGTGTTATTCAAACACTACGATTACAATTTTAAAAAAAATGGTTTTTACTAATGAGGAATGCCGATATGCATTTAGTTTATGGCGAAATGAGGTGTAACGCTCGAGCGGAGCAATGTAGATACGCTGAAAAATTTCCCAATCGTCAGCATCCCACTCACTCAACATTTACAGCTCTTCATCAACGATTAAGAGAAACAGGTTCAGTGGTCCCAAAAAATAATGAAACAGGGAGACATAATGATGTAACAGCAGAACATGAAGATGTTATTTTAATGGAAGTTGAGGAAAATCCAGAAATTAGCGTTCGAAGACTATCTGCCATGTAGTACCCCACAATTTCAAAATCTTCCGTAGGAAATATCTTACACAAAGAAAATGTATATCCTTTTCATTTTACAAAGGTGCAAGCACTGCTAGAAGGAGATTTTCCTGCTCGCGTCGAATTCGCTAGATGGTTACAAAATCAGAAAAATCAAGATGAAGATTTCTTCAGGAACATTTTGTTTGGTGACGAAGCTACATTCTCAAAAAATGGAATTTTTAATGTACATAATGGACATTATTATTCGTACGTTGGTGACAATCCCCACGTTGTTCAAGAATTTAAGCATCAGCATAGGTTTAGCATAAACGTCTGGATAGGAGTAGTTGACGATTATCTACTTGGACCTGTGGAATTACCTGCTCGTTTAAATGGTGCTGATTACTTACATTTCCTGCAAAATATTTTACCTGATTTGTTAGATGAGGTGCGTTTAAATATTCGGCAAAACTTATGGTTTCTACAGGACGGCTGTCCGGCCCACTTTAGCAGGGATGTACGAGACTTTCTAGATAATAACTACGAAGACCATTGGATTGGAAGAGGCGGTCCAGTTGCTTGGCCAGCAAGGTCGCCCGATTTGAATCCTTGCGATTATTGTGTTTGGGGATACATAAAAGCATTTGTTTATTCCGTTCAGATACAAAATCGCGCACAACTCTGGCTAAGGATACAAGATGCTTGCAACGAATTTAGAAATAACTTTGGAATTTTTGCAAGAATTCGGCGATCTCTAAGCAAATGGTAAACTTATGCATAGAGACTAATGGTCATCAAATCGAGCAACTTTTGTAACAATCTACCTTTGATACTTGTTCTTTTTTTGTTAGTTTCGTTCCATTGTAATAAATAATTTGTTTTTAATTTATTAAATTAATTTTCATCCATGCCTTGATAGTCCAAGCCAACTTCGTCGCTAAAAATAAGTAGGTACATAATAAATTGAACTTTAATGAAGAAAAAACGAAAAATTTACAAATCGATTTTTCTAGAAAACGGTGTATCCTACCGACTTAAAGTAAGAGTACATTTTAGTACTGGAATACCTGAAAATTTAATAATCTAGTGTCACAAATGCTTAAAAGTTAAAGACAAAAAAGTTATGCCTTAAAATAACCGTTGACCTACCCAAAACGGACGCCTATGACCGGTACTAGAAATTCGCAATTGATGGAATCGATTCATCTCTGGAGGATAAATAAGCATACCAGTTTTTGTTTTTCTAAATAGAAGCGTTCTGGAGGAATTTAAAAAAAAATAAATACAAGGGGCCATCTTCAAAGAACTTTAGCTCCCTTAGGAAGCATTTTCGGACTAGGTGAATTTGGGTTTAATTGTCTTAAAATTATCAGAGGAATCTCCGGTCTTAGTTTGTCAGGAGAGTTTCTGGACACCCTGTATATATAATTGAACGAAATTATCTTATCTTATGGAGACGTGATTATTTGACAAGTATAAGAAAGTTTCGTGCAGAAGGGAGAAAAATCTATTATTTAGATGAAACATGGGTGAATGCAAGTTACACAAAAGCAAAAATATGGAAAGATACAACGATATTTAATCCAAGGCAAGCATTTGTTGAAGGTTTTTCTACTGGTTTAAAAGATCCATCTGGCAAAGGAACGCGAATAACTGTGCTTCACATTGTCAGCGAAACTGGTTTTATGAATAGGGGTATGTTATTATTTGAATCCAAGAAAACGGAAGATTAATTATCATGAAGATATGAATAGTGAGGTGTTCATCGCATGGATGCAAAATATATTACCTTTTCTTGAACACAATTGTGGTTATAGTAGTGTATAATGCACCCTATCATTCTACTAAAACAGAAAAGTCATCTACTTCATCATGTTGAAAGGAGGCACTTATTGAATGGCTTTTAACAAAACGAATTTTAGCTGATAATACTATGATAAAGGTTGAATTGTTTGAGCTTGTACAAAATTACGCATCCTGTCATCCAGTTTCATACGTGGTCGATAAAATAGTTAAAGAAAGTGGTACAGTTTTACGTTTACATCCATATTACTGTAATTTGAATCCCATTGAACTTGTATGGGCTCAAGTTAAGCATCATGTTGGCGCCAATAATAAGACACTTAAATTGGACGAAGTAAGAAATTTATTATTACAAGGATTAGACATGGTTGATACTGACACATGGAAAAATAGCATTCATCACGTTATAAAGCTTGAATTACATTATACTTTTTTCGTCTAGAAACTTGGACAAGTTTTCAAACTAGATGTACTTGTCGAAACTTTGATAGTGTAATTCAGAAGAAACACATCAAAGTTTCTAAACTACAAAACTAGATCCAATCCCACTTTTCATCCAAGTTTCATACTAGACTTGCGCATTAAACACCATTTCGTTTGTGCCAACCGTTCATTTTAAATAAAAATCATATAATAATTGCAGGTTACGTAGTGTTTGTTTTGATTTGGAAATTAATAGAAATTGTGTAAGAATGTCCAGTAACAAAATATGGGGCCCCGATATATCGGTTTTCGAATTCATTTTTTAATATTTATGTATCTATAAGAGCTAACAAATAACCACAACCCGTCTAAACGTCAAATATATAATAAACAAACAGACAATTTTTATTTTATGTTAGTAACGCACTCATAGTTTGGCGCCCTCTATTCAACATAGCATAAATTAAAACTTGTATGAAATCTTGTACAAGAACTTGTTCAAGTTTCTAGTAAGAAAAAAAGTGTAATGTAACTCACGCTTAACAGAAGAAAACAAGATGTATGATTTAGATAATAGTGTTGAAAATGTGTTAGAAAATTTTACTTTTACTGTAAATACTGGGTCAAAGAACATATGTTTAACCAGGTACTGAAACTGGAAAAATGCTTACGCTTTAGCTATCTTTGGACCTTAAACTGCTGTTTTACCCATCTTAATATGTATGTACTTACTTATTTTTATAGAATGTAAATATTTTTAAATAAATACCTTTTTTTAGATGTATAAACTTTTTTATCCAAATTATGTGAAATGATATGCACGTAAATGAATTTCCTTATTGCACTCCATTATAGATACTATTAAAATAGCTGTATTTTGTAAAATGCTATATTTGTTAAATAAGCACTAATGTTAAACGATACACAAATATTATGATAATTATAATACACTGTCACAATTAATCCTTTAAATTTATTAGTTTTACATCTACACAATAGTTTTTTTCTCTGGTAAAATCAAAGATGTATATACATATATATACAGTGTGGTCATAAAGTTTGGAACCAAGCTTATAACCGCATTATTTTACATTTTTAGGAAAAACGCTCGGACAGGTAAATTTCCTTTTTTAAAACGCCATCTTTTGACATACAATTTTTTTCTATGACGTCATTGGTTTTCGAGTGATGACGTTATCAACACTTTCTTTAAATGGCAACCATATTTTTTTTTTCTCGTTTTTGGTAGATCTTTTATACCAAATAGTGATATAAAACAATTGGTATGTTGCATCACAATTTTTTTTAAAAAATGATATAAATTTAGAAAAAAATACGAAAATTTTATTTTTGTACAAAATTAAAATTAAATTAAAAAAATACATCTGAACTTAAATTTATTGTAACAGTTAACGTAAATTTTCAAAATGGACCCCACCAACCAACTGACACTGTCCCAACCGAGTGTAAATGCTTTGCGATCAATAGTAATCTGCGTTATTCGCTCCAGGTCAAAAGAAATTCGTCTTCCCAATCGGTCAATTACTTATTAAAAAATCTTATTTAACATTAAATAGTTTCACAAAAAAGGGCCAAAGAAGTTTAATTTATTTAAAAAATTTACATGATGTGGCAGACCATTTCTTAATTAAAATTATCGCCCAAAAATTGAAGATTTCAAAAACTAATTAACCTTACAAAATTTACTGAAATATGTAAGTAAGTTTTTTTCACACTTCTGTCTTGTGTGAGGACTTAAATATTCTTCTTGAACAAACCGGATCGTCAAAAGCACATGTACTCATGTTACTATGCAAAAAATTTACAAAAACAAAAACACGCACTTTTTTGCAAAATACTTCTTTATGACATTCTTGCTTCTTTTTATACAATTTATGTACAAAAATTTTAGTTTGAAATTGTTTCTATGGCAACAACATTGTTGAATTATTTACTTCTATTTTTGACGTTAAATTTTTGAGATATTGCGTAAAAATTGTTCATTTTCGCTAATATAAAAAATGGCACATTTATCTGAGCGAGAAAGAATCGAAATTTTAATTATGGTTGGGTATGAGGACAGACAAAGAACGCATGCAGAAGCATGCGATTTGTTTAACCATGAACACCCTGATAGACCTCCAATTACCAGGTCTACGGTGACAAAACTAGTTGGAAAGTTTACCGAAACTGGATCAGTAAAAGATCGACCACGGCAAGGGTAGACCTCAAGTAGGAGAAGATGTTAAATTAAATGTGCTTCTAGAAGCAGAAAAAAGGCATCATGTTTCCACCAGACAACTTGCGTTAGCCAATCAGGTGGCTAACTCATTTGTCGTCAACTTATTTAAAAAAGAACACTATCGTCCTTACAAAGTTCAACTTGTACAGGAATTACATGAGGATGACGAAGATCGTCGACTGCAGTTCTGTGAAGACGTAATGTTACGTTGTGACCAAAATCCAAATTTCTTGGAAAACATCGTCTTCTCAGATGAAGCTACGTTCTGCCTAAATGGATCTGTTCACCGCCATAATTGCAGATATTGGTCGCAGAACAATCCGCATTGGACTCAAGCGTGTCATACTCAGCGCACAGGAAAAGTTAACGTATGGGTTGGAATGATTGGACGACGCATTTTAGGACCATATTTTTTTTAAGGAAATTTGACTGCTGTGCAATATTTAGAATTTTTAAGATTTGAACTGGTTCCAGCGCTCGCTGTTATTTTCCCAAATCACGAGGATGGTGATGTACCCCATCCAAATATTTGGTTTCAACAAGATGGGGCGCCTCCCCATTATGATGTAGAGGTTCGCCACTATCTTGACGAAATATTTTCCAATAAATGGATTGGACGGAGAGGCGCCATAGAATGATCACCTCGTTCTCCTGACCTGACTCCGTTAGACTTTTTTTTGTGGGGTTATTTGAAATCGAAATTGTATTTTAACAAACCGAACAGTTTAGAAGATTTAAAAGAACGAATTCGCGTAGAACTTACACAAATATCCCCAGACATAATTGAGGCGAGTATACGAAGTGTTTACACTCGGCTGGGACAGCGTCAGTTGGTTGGTGGGGTCCATTTTGAAAATTTACGTTAACTGTTACAATAAATTTAAGTTCAGATGTATTTTTTTTAATTTAATTTAAATTTCGTACAAAAATAAAATTTTCGTATTTTTTTCTAAATTTATATCATTTTTTCCAAAAAATTGTGATGCAACATACCAATTGTTTTATATCACTATTTGGTGGATATAAAGATCTACCAAAAACGAGAAAAAAAAATATGGTTGCCATTTAAAGAAAGTGTTGATAACGTCATCACTCGAAAACCAATGACGTCATAGAAAAAAATTGTATGTCAAAAGATGGCGTTTTAAAAAAGAAAATTTACCTGTCCGAGCGTTTTTCCTAAAAATGTAAAATAATGCAGTTATAAGCTTGGTTCCAAACTTATATATATATATATATATATATATTATATATATATATATATATATATTATATATATGTATATATATATATATATATATATATATATATATATTATATATATATATATTTGCCGCTTCTTGCTTGAATAAAATTATTAAAGCCTAAGCTTTCTTAATAATAAATATGTTAATAAACAAACGTCAAAATATAATCTTTTATATAGGTTAGTAGGTATATAACCTCACATATAAATTATATACTTTTTTGAAATTCCTGTGTAAATTATACTCAGATTGCCGCGCCATCTGGTCCTTTCTTAATTGGAATGCATTATAGTTATTTATTTTCTCCAATTCTTGTGTATCAATTAAAAGGATTGGCCGGCGCAATTTTCATTTAAAATGTCAATCAATAAGTTGATAATAACGTACGTCCACAACTATCTGTAGTCGAATACGAAATAAATATAATTTTCACCTATTGCTTCCTTAATTTTCATCATAGTTTCCTCAAACAATAGATTAACATACTTTATTTCTTGTAGTTAAGAGACTAGTAATTGACACTTTCGTATACTTCTCTAAAAAGAATTTAAACGTTGAATTATCCATCTTTGAAAGTGGAATGTTTGCAATTAAGAAGGCGTTACACAAGCTACACTGATGGAAAAAAAAGTGACGAGCACACCCTGTGTAATCTGAACGTGTAAAGATAAAAGATTTAGCGGAGCATTAAGGTTTCCTCTAGACGAGTTTGCGCAGCGAGTTTTGACTTTTTCTATTGCTGTATTTTTTACTGAGTGCCTCCAACAGCTGCAATATGTTGTCTCCTTGGGGGTCGATGGGGGGGGGGGAGAAACAGGTTATTGTTAGTGTGGTGGAAGCGGGTAGTTGTAGTCGTACTGTATGCGTGATGGAAGGCCGTTCGCGTTATCTGAGTGAGGAATGGTTGCGGGGATGTACATGACAGGAGTATCCTTCCGTGATATCGCGCGCCGTCTCGAGCGGTCATTATCGGCAGTGCAGCGGGCATGGCGAGAATGGATGAAGCATGGACGTACGTGCCTTCAGCTGCGAGCGGGACGGCCCCGCGCGAGCACAGCACGCGAGGATCACGCCCTTGCGCACAGCGTTTTATCGTCGCGTATGTCTTCCTCAAGGCAACTTGGAGCCGTTTGGCCAGCAGGAAGGGAAGGCGTACTCACTACGCGAACTGTACGGGGGCGTTTGCTAGAAAGTGGACTGCGAGCACCGCCGTACACGGCGCCAGTGAGTGGAGGCTAGACATCAGTGGGTTGTCGAGTGGAGGCACATTTTGTTTTCCGACGAATCAAGATTCGAATTTGAGCATCGGTGACGCGCGAATTTTGGTTCATCGAAGACGTGGTGAGCGTCACCTCGAGGAGTGCATCCAAAAACGCCTTATTCACCCCCAGCAAGGCATTATGGTATGGGGTGCTATTACATATGGTGGACGTACACGTCTGTGGCGTATACAGCATACGATGACGGCTCGCCGCTACGTAGATGAGGTGTTACGGTCCGTTGTGCTTCCCTACGTTCGACGGCGCCCACGTCTTCTATACATGCAGGACAACGCCCGACCGCACACTGACGTGTTGCCCAGACCTTTGTGGAAGAGAACCATATACGGATGCTTCCATAGCCGGCACGTTCTCCAGATCTCAATCCGATCGAACATGTCTGGGATATGATCGGTCGGAGACTTCAACGTTATCCGGCTCCCCCGGGTAACGTTGGGGAGCTATGGAAGCGAGTTGAAGCAGCATGGTTGGACATCCCTCCTGCTACCATATGACTTATTGACTCCATGCCTCCTCGTCGTGTAGCGATGGTACTCGCCGCTCGCGGGGGATACTCCCGCTATTAATGCATCCCTTCCCAGCAGGGTTGCGCCGCTCTCCATATAAGGGTAAGTTATGCTACGTTCGTACTATTTCCATACCAAATTTCATTGCGTTAGAACCACTTCTTCAGATTATACAGGGTGTGCTCGTCACTTTTTTCCAATAGTGTATAATAGAAACTATTCTGTTCTATATTTTTACTTGCTGAAGTAAACGATTGATTCAGACAACCTTGTGGTGCTTTTAAATCTTGTGATATTTTTTTTATGCAAATCAGTTACTACATGCTGCGTTAATTGACATTTTCTGTCGCAACGAATCTACAATAATTAATTGCAGGTATTAAAATATGAAATTAAACATAAACAAATATAAACTCACAATTTTACTGCAATACTTACAAAACACTCTGCCATTATCTACACAAAATTCAGGATAATCTTTTATCCAGATCGACGCATGTGAAAATAATTTCGACATAACAAAAATAACGAGGTAAAATTACGTTTACATATACTTTCGAGAACTAACTAAACACAACCGGCGATATGACTGACCTGTAGGTCAACCTCATTGCTCGTTCACTGGAACTTCCCCGACTTGATAAACAAGTTTCTTGGAGTTCCCGCTGTACGGAAATGCTCTTGCGGACTGTTAGTGTAATTTTGATATATTATGAATAAATTGTTTTATATATGTTTTACGGTGCACTTTAGAAATCAATTATAAAATAAGAACAAATATGCAATTTTACATGAAATATGCTCAAAGCAATACTTATATGCAAGATATGCAAAACAAAAGTAGTCGAAAATGCATTCTTTCTACGTGATCTGTATAGATCTGCAAAAATTTTGGTAAACATATCATAGATAAAAAATATGCATTTTCATATAATCCCAGCTAGCTTTAGTCATAATGCATATCAAAACGAATATTTATTATTTATTACGCTACCAAACTAAGACATTTGTAGATATAATTCTAGAACATATTATTTATATCAGTGTTTTTCAACCTGTGGGTCGCGACCCCTGGGGGGTCGCGAAGCCTCTGTAGGGGGGTCGCGAGAGGTCGAGAAAAAAAATCAATAAATTTTATAAAGGTAGATATATTAAAAAAAAGTTAACAAAATGATACTCGTTATGTTATTTATACAAACATATTAACAAAAAATAAAATCTTCGAGTACTCGTTCATTTTAATGTGAAGGTTCCGCTTGAGTTTGTTCAATCAATTTCTCCCATCGTGGATCCGTTTTTGCAACTTTAAGTATTAAATCGTTTTCCAAATTTAAGCAATTTCTTAGTTTACTTTTTATTTGGGCCATTGATGAAAATGCCAACTCGCACAAGTACGAGGTAGAAAATAGAATCAAACACTTCAAAGCCTCGGTTGTTAATTCCGGGTATTCTGTTTTTCTTTTTAACCAAAAGGTATCTAAATTTTCAGACTTGAATTCCAAGTGTAACATCCCATCGGCAGATAATTCCAGCAGATTCTCTTTGAGCTTAGCTGATAAATTTGCCTCATTTATAGCTGCATTTAAAAACGGATTTAAGATCCATCTTTGCCCAGTGTTATCCGATATCTCTTGCACTGAGAAGTAATGACACAATTCTTTCTTCAAATTATCTAACGCCATTTTCATACCAGATATACATGAGTTGATGTTTATCTCGCTTCCGACTTCTTCAATGAAAGACTGTGTCGACGAAAATGAATCAAAGTTGTTTTGATTTATAGATGATGACTACAATTCAATTTTTTTTATAAAGCCATGGAGTTTGTCTTTTGCTGTAATGACATTTTCATCCCGCCCTTGAAGACTTTTATTCAAGTTATTTAAATGCTCAAATAAGTCAGAAAGAAAAGCCAATTTCAAAAGCAATTCCGGGTCAGAAATGAATTCAGAGTAATGTGACTTGGCTTGTTGTAAATATAAAATAAATAAAAAAATAATATATACTAATAGTTCAGCGCGAAGTTCCATAACTCTGGTCAGTATTTTGCCTTTTGATAACCACCTAACTTCTGTATAGTAAAGCAAATTGCGGTGTAGTGCCCCCATATCTTCACAAATGATTAGAAACAATCGAGTCTGCAACGCTTTTCCTTTAATAGAATTTACAATGTTAATAATAATATTCAGAACTTGACTGTATTCTTGTGGCAAAGTTTTGGCTGCAAGAGCTTGGCGATGGAGAAAGCAATGCATCCAACAAGCGTTTGGCATCTGTTCTTTCAGTCTAGCAATAAATCCACTCTTCGCACCAGTCACGGCTTTTGCTCTGTCACTACAAATAGCAATGCATTTTTGTGCCCAATCGATATTCATATCTTGCGTAGCTTCAAGGAACGTGTCATGCAAGCACTGACCTGTAGTATTTTTGGGTAGTGCCTTGCAAAATAGTATTTCTTCCATTAATATTTCATTGGATTCAAAACGCACAAAAGCTACAAACTGCGCACAACCCGCAATATCTGTTGATTCATCAAATTGCAAGGACACAAAAGAACTTTTCTTAATTTTTTCTATGACTTGATCACGAACGTCAGTCGCCATATTGCTTATCCTGCGTTGAATGGTATTGTCAGAGAGAGGTATACTTTTGAGCTTTTCGACCTCTTGCTTGCCAAACATAATCTTTATCTAAAGCCGCTGGTAAAATCAAATTTTCGGCAATACTGTGAGGTTTTCCTGCTTTAGCCACACGAAAAGCTACTCGATAACTAGCGAGCAACGCTTTCTCATTTACGTTGGACATTTGTCCTATAGCAGTTTTTTTGTGTTCAAGAGCTTTTAATTTTCGCTTAAAAAATTCCACGGGTTTATTTTTTTCATTAGGATGTTTTCTGTTTAGGTGGCGACCAACTTCGATGGCTTCATGCTTTCTCTTGACAAAGTTTCAAAGCAAATTACGCACTGCGGTTTATTCTCAATCACAGTAAACCCAAATTTCAAATAATTGTCGTCATAAAGACGTTTTTTCTTTATTCCACTACTGCCGCTAGACTTAGACGTTGATGGTTCTGATGATCTTTTCAGGAATTTATCCATTTTCAATTATAACAAACAACTCAAATAAATACGTAAAACAAGTGATTCGCGCTCTTCAAACAACTAAACAGCAGACGACACGATCACTTGCTTCGCGGTCTTGCACTCAACTGCCGTGGCCGCGGTCGACCGCCCTATTTATAGGCCAGCGCATTCTAGCGAGAATCATCTCGAAGCGTAACGAAACGTCTCGAAACTTGTGGACCTTTAGCGCGGGAACCTGTACTAGTTCCGAGTGTTACCAATAGATGGCGCTGGGAGTCTCGGCCTTAACAATATGTTTGTATTTGTTTGTTAGTTATCAATTGGCCACGTATTCGATTTAAAATTATAAGTTTTACGTAGTTAATTGTATATTTATATCTGAATCCTAATAACGCAAACGCCTAAAATTTTTGTATGGATTAAATATTTTTAACATACATGAAAAAAAAGGGTCGGGGTCGGGAAATATTTTTTGATACTAGGGGGGTCGTGTCATGAAAAGGGTTGAAAAACACTGATTTATATTAACGCTATGTTATTAATTTTATTAAAAATTACCTCAATAAATTTCGTTATCACATTCATATCATGTTCTCTATCTCCACAACCCATTTTCTTTGCCATTTCCTTGATATCATCATACGTTGCATCTGATTCTACATCAGACTTAGTATCACCTTTGTTTTCATCTTTATTTTCACCTGCTGATCCCAAAAGTTCATCCAAATATGCTTGATCAACCGTCTCCATGGCTTCTTGGAAATCATTGCGAAAACCCTAGAACAAAAAAATAATTTATTTAAATTAAATGCCTTTTTTAATAGAATTTTTAATTATACATGATTTTTCATTCTTTTTTTTTTAATAGAATTTAGCAAAAATAAGAATTTTATTTGAAACATACTTGTGTGTGTATTTTTAATATAAATGTTAACTGGAGAAAGTAAAATTTATCAATGTTATGCATGTATAGTATATAATGATTAAATAGTGCAATGACAGAAATCCTTAGTGTACAAAGTGAGACTTTGTGCTATGGATTTGTATCCCAAACAAACCAATATGTGAAGTATTTGATAGCCATAGTGGATATCTGCATCAGCCATTTAACACTTTTGAACACTTAAGAAACTTTTTTTTGTCTCTATTACAACATAAAATATGTATAAATTTGTTTCTATTATTCTTTATTATTGTTAACATTATCATCGTTTTGTTTTAATAGAATTATATTCACTAAAAAATAAACCAAATTTTAACAAAAGTAACAGTATCATAACAATCTAAGAACCCTTTTTGATGTGTTCATAGAATACCTAAACGTTAATTTAGTTTAATTTCTTCCTCATGCAGATTAACGTTAAGTCATCTCATTTGTATATTACATCATATATTATAGAGTATGTCTGTTTCTTCAATATTACCAAAGATGAATTAATTATCACTCTTACAAAAGCAATAAAAAAAATATATTGAAATATTTTAAGAGATCGGTTTGGTCGGTGTAACGTTTCGAACGTTTGATATAATGCGCTGTATATTTCCACATCCTCTCTGATTTAATTTCTATAATTCACTTTTATTTTTGATTCTGCATTTATCTTAATTAATGAGTAGAGAGGCGGAGAGAGATAACTCCCGCCCCCCAAACTTATTTACTAAACTTAATTGAAATTCAAAAATGAATTCCGATGTTCAAATGGATACATCTAATACTCTAACTAAATTATCTTTTTCTGAAACAATCCCATTATTACAGTACTTAGAAACTAAATTCAAATCTGATAGCGATCTTTCATTGCCGGCACTGCCAAAACTGCAAAAAAAAACTGTCGACACCGTTTTTATTCACCATCAAAAAATTTAAGCAGAAAACAGAAACAGATTTATCCAATGCGGTCCCGATCAGTAAAAAAAGCTATTCTCTCAGCAAATAAAATGATTAAAGATCTTAAAAATAAAGCCATTCTTTTCAAGTTAATAATTATGCAAATAAGCATGAAATTAGAGACATGTTCCTCCTTTTACCGATTACTTAGAATTTCTAAATGGTAATATTATATTGACCAGCTTCGTGATATGCAAATTGGAAAACGTATCTATAACAGTGGTATCGAAGGAGTTTAAAGGATAGAAAAAGGAGGCAGAAATAAAATCTCAATCAAATTTTATTTTTTGAAGCATATGAATAGTTTTTTATCCTCAGATTTTACAACACATAATAGTTGTAAATCATGTAAAGGCCGCTTTATAGTTTGCAATTTTTCTTGTAGCAATTTTTATTGCGTACATGCGCAATCCAGTCATTTTCGTTGCAATGCACGAAATAGAACTATTTTTATTGTAAGCTCGCTGTAATTACAGTGTTTTTTTTAGGGATTTATCATAGGCAACACAAGATTAAAATTCTTGTTTTCTAAAAATGTAACCTGTATAAAGTCGTTGTATTGTCTTGGGTTGTGATTAGAGATACAATCCCGGGATCTCGGGATTCCGGCTGGGTTTTGATCCCGTAAATCCCCGGGACTGTACTTGGCTAATCTCGGGATTTTCGGGATTGACAGTTTGCATTCCGTAATCCGTTGCGCCTTGACAATTACCTTACCTAGATTATATTAAGGGCACTTATTACATAAAGACAAAAATCAACTTTAGGTACACCGTACGATAAAAGAACTACACAGGTACATGTAAAAGGTCCTATGCCCTAGGTATGCAGAATCGCCATGTAAGGTGGGTAGGATGGATCGTCCATGTAAGGTCCTATGTGCCTGGAGGATCGGCATGTAAAGTGGGCCGTTTGGGCGGCCACATTGTGTTGCAGGTTCGAAGCGGAATAAAGAACTAAATGATACACACTCGAAGTTCGGGTAACATTCTATTATTAACTCAATGCTTACAAACTGAATAACAATATTATTTACAAGATGTACATATTATACTTGGTTCAACTCAGACAGGGCAGAACGTGGTTATTAAGATTTAACACAGTTCGCACCACTGACTGGTTGTAACTATCGTCGTAACTCTGACTATATCTATGACTTAAACTATCGTCTATATATACTAGAGAAGATCCTTGTCTTACTTATAATTTGTTTCTAGAACAAATGTATAACCCTGATGCGTAGTCTTTGTGTATGCAACAAATACGGAGTAAGGTCGTGTTTAGATAACACGTTAATGTTTTGTATTAAAAGCGAGGCTGTCGCCTTGCAAAGCGTTACGCATACACATGACCGTATATCGAGTTATTACATACAACCCAAATAATATGTACTTAGAAGGGACTTCCCCGCCCGGCATATTTCAATACAATATTGTTAAAGTAATTCCCCAACGGGCCAACAGGGGAAGCACTCGAACACCTCATATGATATATCATTGTATTGTTGTGAGGGATTCCCCGTACGAAAGTATAAATACGCTTATTAGGATTTACTTTTGTCATTTATTATTCTACCAGCGACAAGGTTACGCAGATTACGTCATTTAAATTTAAAAGTCAATTATCTGAAAAAGTTATTTTAAATGGCGGAAGACTTTGTTCAACATAAAAAAAACAGTGATACGTCGTCAGCGTGGAGTTATTTTTTAGTTGCGAAAGACGGGAATAGTGCTAAATGTAAGCGATGCCCTGCCATTCTCAAGACTGGGTGGATCGACTAAGGGATTACATACACATTTGTCATCAAAACATGACATTAAGATTTTAGCTGACGTTAATCGTTTAACAGCTTCAACAAGTCAAGGTTCTGAAAATCTGAAGACAGCACCGCCGCTAGCTAAACGAAAGTTATAAGATTATTTTACTAAAAGTGCCGACGATAGTCTGGATGATGTTTTGGCAAGAATGATTGTATTAGATGGATTTCCATTCAGTGTATTCATAACTTCAGACGATTTGAGAAAATTGCTCTTAGCGAAATACACGAATTTACCAAAATCAGCCGTCACAATTCGAAAGCGTGTTATGAATTACAGTGAAAAAATCAGAAAACAAGTAACTGTAGAATTAAAAGATTTGAAAAGTGCAGGTGAAAGATTCAGTCTATCTTTCGACGAGTGGACATAAACGATAGATGGCTGTCAACGTTCATTCATATAAAAAATTTGAATCTTAGGACTCGTTGCTATTCATGGAAGTATGACGGCTGAAAATTGTTTTCGTATATTGAAAGAACGTCTAAGTAAATTTGATATTTCCCTGGAAACTGATATCGTGGCTACTGTAACCGATGGACCGAACGTTATGATAAAAGTGAGACAGCTTGTTTGCACTGAACAACTGTGTCTCGCACATGGTATCAATTTGGCCGTCTGTGATTTGCTTTATAAAACAAAGAATTATTTTCAAGACAGGCAAGACAGCCCTACCTCAGACTCAGATGATACTATAAATGAACCAGCTGTGACTGCTGATTATATGAACGAAAGCGATGATGATGACAATTTAGAAGACTTAGACTGTCCAGAATCAGGTTTAATCTTAATGTCACAATATGAACTTGCGCGAGAACACATACCATAGTTAGCGAAAGATGAAAACATTACTGAGCTGATAAAGAAAATACGCAAAGTTGTAATGTATTTCAAAAGATCACCATTGAAAAATGAAACAGTACTTAAGAAATATGTGAAGATTGAACATGAAAAAAAGCTGTCACTTCTTTTGGACTGTAAAACCAGGTGGAATAGTCTTTTAACCATGCTGGAACGATTTTCTCTTTTAAAAACCTGCATTCAAAAAGCTCTTATAGATCTCAATCATCCAATCGGTTTAGAAGATGCTGATTTTGACTTGGTAAATAAAATTGTTGATGTGCGGACCCCAATTAAATTAATAGTAGAAGCAATCTGTCGACAAGATGCTAATTCATGCACAGCTGATGCCGCTTTGAAATTTCTTATAAAACAATTGTCTAGCAAGACGACGAAATGATGATTTAACTGGTGTGTTGAATTATTTACAAAATCCACGAAAAGATGATGAAAATCAGTTATTATCGGAATTGGAATGGCTTGACTTATTTCCAGTTCCTACACAGGCTTTAGTGAGAGCGCAAATAAAGAGTATTGTTAAAAGACTAAATAGTCGAAAAAGGTCAGGATCACAAACAGATGATAAGCCAAGGCAACAAACCTCCCAACACCAATTGACACTAAAGGAAAAGTTGCAGCTGAAAGTTAATAAGAGCATGGAATCCCCAGATCCTGAAGTACAACATGAATCGTGTTCATTTGAAAAGTCAATTTAGGTTACTTTGAAATTTTGATAGAATAAGACGCATATATATTAGTATGTGTTTGTTGTTCCGTAAACGTAAATCCAAATGACATTTGATAATGTCAATCACTTTTGTTATTTATTTGTAACGAGCGATCATTAAAATTTTCACTCGTAGCTGGCCGTGTATATAAAAATTATGTCGTAGCTTTAGTCATTAAGATGTTATTTCAAACATCTGTCAGTGTCAAATATATATTTTAAAGTTTCATCAAAAGAAAAAGTAATGGCCTTTAATGATATGCAGAGAGCGTTTATGGTAGAATGTTACTTCCTGACATCTCAAAAAATTGATGGTATTTGGCAGCATTCAATAGAAAATTGCCTTGCGGAGTTTGAAGAGAGATATCCAAATACTGTTCCTAGCTATAAAACTTTCCGTGATACGCTAATGCATTGTGTAAATCTTTTTCGTCAAACAGGCAGTATTTTAAGGAAAAAAGGAAGCGGTCCTCCTCTCAAGAGAAGTCGCGGCGTAATTGAAAATGTCAGACAAATTATTAACGAATCTTCTCAAACATCTATTCGCAGAGTTTCGCAACAAGTAGGGCTTTCGTATGGAACATGTCAAAAAATTTTAAAAAAGGACTTGCACATGTATCCATATAAATTAACTTCTGTACAAAATCTATTACCTACGGATTATGAAAAAAGAACACAATTTTGCCAATGGTTTATTCAAACAATGACAGACAATATTTTAAATCATACTTTTTTCACCGATGAAGCTTGGTTTTATTTGAAAGGTTATGTTAATTCGCAAAATATGCGTATGTGGTCCAGTGAAAATCCTCATTTCTACAGAGAAGTTCCTCTACATCCAGAAAAAATAGGCGTATGGGTAGGTATGAGTCGTCACCGATTAATAGGACGAATATTCTTTGAAGGCACGATAACATCGGAGAAATATCGTAACGAAATTCTCAGTGTTTTTACTAATCAATTGACTAATGATGAACTCCAGGTCGGATATTTTCAACAGGATGGGGCTACATCTGACGTTACACTTGAAAATATTCAGTTTTTGCAACAATTTTATGGCGATAGGATAATAAGTAGAAATACAGCGATTCCATATCCACCACGATCGTGTGATTTAACAGTCATGGATTTTTTTGTGTGGCCATATATAAAGAATATTATTTATGAAACACCAATTAATAATCTACAAGAGTTAAGACATAAAATCATAGAAAAATGTGAACACATCAATAACTCACTGCAAACACTGATCAATGTTTTCAATGCTCTACGAAATAGAGTGCGATTATGCTTGGTGTAGAATGGTCAACATTTTACACATTTTTTATAATATTCTATTACTTTGTATAAAAATTATAAATATATTTAATATAAGTCAGCATTTCAAATTATTTTTTAACAATCATGACGTTTGAAATTATAATGACAGATCTCCTCTAATAATTTAAGTTAGGACATACTTTTTGTGTACATGGCTTACTTGAGCGAAAATTTTAATGATCACTCATTATGTATGCAACTGTCAAAATATACGACTTCGTAGGTTAAGTTGTAAATTTTAATTTACGACGTACTTCAAAATGTTCTCAGTAAATCACATGCTACTAGATTGACTTTTCAAATGAACACCTGTTACAGAACAAAACTTTTCTGTGAACTAGTAAAAGTTTTCTGCAATTGTTATTATCACAAAATAATGCCTGTTTTAGCTATTTATCAACATAGCCAATGAGATATAATAAATCTAATATTAAAAATGAAAAGAATTTAAAAATAATTTGAAGAAATTTTTATAATTATCAAAATAGTTATGAGTGAAATTATATAACTTACTCGGTCAACTTCAGGTTCTAATATTTCACAGTGTCTTAATCTTTTAAATGAATCTATCTCGGATTCTCCAAACAACAGAATTGGTTCTCCACGTTCTCTTAATCTTGATATCACCTCATGTCTAGCTAATATATGTTCGGGAGTGTCATTCTCTGGCAATGCAGCTAAAACAGAGTAAATTAGCATATCATAAAATCTATATTTTTGAAAAATACTTTGAGGAATATTTTTTGTATAATCGTTTTCAATATATTGTACTACACCATACTTCTCCTTATATTCTTCTAATTCCTTTGCCACTAAATCAGCTCTTTTGAAATATCTCTTGTTAGATGTCTATTAAACATAACCTTAGTGTATTATTTATTAATCGCATATGTTTTACTTACTAAGAGTTCTTTTTCTTCCAATTGCTTTCGTTTTTTTGCTATTTCTGCCTTTAATACATCCATAATAACATATAATTGCAAACCTAAAAACGTACTTTTTCCATATTTAGGTATTATGGTTATGTTATTACTAGTTATTAGTTATTACTTATTTTATACTGTCGTGAGCAAAAAAAAACGGGACACTGTTTCTGCGTGGGTTTAAATTGTGACTACTTAAGTGGCTATCTTTACTCATAATAGTAAGTCAGGAATTGTCAAAAATGTGTGTCTTATTGACATTTATTAAACATTTTTGAAATAAATGTAAATAAAAATTACTAAAAACGATAGAGAAAGATTATTTATTAAATTAAAATAATTATTACCTACATTAAAATAATTAGTATTTCGTCATTCCACCGTTATTATTAACTGCATCTAATCTTGTAGACATTGAAGCGACAATATTTTGTACAAAATTTATAGAAATTTGATGCCAAACATTATGAACAATCTCCCAAAATTCTTCCTGGGTAGAAGCTCTATCACATTAATCCCCATACATTTTCAATGGGATTTAGATAAGGACTGTAGGGCTGGATATCTCAAGTTTAAATTTCATTCTCTTGTAACCATTGTGTTACAAGATGAGACAGGAAATTGTGTTGTTCTTATAGCTTCCTTTAATGTTCTGAAAGGGTTGTGCCTAATCTCAGTAACTAATGTTTCGTCTTCCTGCGTATTCGAAATTTTGTTACGTGCGAAATTATTTTCCGATTTAAATTATCCTCTTCCCTCTTTTCAAACTGTTTTCAAACTGTACGTCAGATTATCTATCATAGTGGCTAATTAAAAATTGAAAATACCGCATTTTTCGAAAACTGATAAAGTCAGACCTGTTACTAGTTTGGAAAATCATTAAGAACTGTATCGGATCGGTTCAATTCAATAAAAGTTCAGCCGCAAGAATATATAAAAAATGGAGGGAAGAGGATAATTTAAATCGGAAAATAGGTCCCGAACGTAACAAAATTTCAAACCCGCAGGAAGACGAAACAATAGTTACTGAGATTAGTCACAACCCTTTCAAAACATTAAAGGAAGCTATAAGAACAATACAATTTCCTGTCTCATTTTGTAACACAATGGTTACAAGAGAATGAAATTTAAACTTGATATATCCCGCCCTACAGTCTTTATCTAAATATCAATGTATGGGGATTAATGAGATATAGCTGTTACCCAGGAAGAATTTTGGAGATTGTTCAAAATGCTTGGCATCAAATTCCTATAAATGTTGTACAAAATATCGTCGCTTCAATGTCTACAAGATTAGATGAAGTTATAAATAATAACGGTGGAATGACGAAATACTAATTATTTTAATTATATTCTTTCTCTATTGTTTTTAGTAATTTTTATTAGTATATATTGTAAAAATGTTTAATAAATGTCAATGAAACATACATTTTTGACAATTCCTGACTTACTATTATGAGTAAAGATAGCCACTTAAGTAGTCACAATTTAAACCCACGCAAAAACAGTGTCCCGTTTTTTTTGCTCACGACAGTAGTAAGAAGTCTAGCTTTATCAGTTTTCGAAAGATGCGGCATTTTCAATTTTGAATTATCAACTATGATATATAATTTGACGTAGAGTTTGAAAGTTAATCAAATGTTAAAATTACAACACTAAAAAATAAAGGAAATTGACATAACGATTTTGACACTATCCCGTTTTTTTTGCTCACGACAGTACAATTCGGTGTGCTAAATATCTTGTTTTGGACACTATCAACAAAATTTGGAATTAAGGCACGTAACATACACATTTCTGAATTTATAAAGTTACTAGATATATATCGATACGAGCGCCACGTATGTTTTTATCAGGAACTACAAAATTTTAGGAACCATAATTCCCACCATACGGTATGCACCAAATTAATCAATTTTCATTACTACCAACCGACTTTAACCAATAATCAACTGACTACTTGTTTATCACCTTTTGTACAACGCTGAACTAGCGTCATTTTTGACCAGTAAATCAACTGAACTATGGATGGCACAACTGTCCCTTAGTAACGTGCAAAAGTCGTTTTTGACACTTACACCTATTATATGTTATTTGACACTTATGGGATATTTGAATATTTAAATTTGACGCCTACATTTAATATGAACCTACATTCACGCAGCCTTATTTAAACCGATTAAAAATATGACTGTACCATCTTTTTTTTAAATCGATGGTAACCTCCGCACATCTTTTGCCCGAGCATAGTAAAGTAAAAGTTTTAATTTTCTTTTGCCATCCTCGTTTGAAACAGTTTTATATTTTGTGCAGCGTCATCTATCATCAACGGAGTTATTAGATTTCATAGCTCTGTTTAACTTGTTACGGTGATATTTTAATACTTAAGAGATCGCTTTATTAACTAACTTCATATCAATCCAGTTCATTTCATGTATGTTGTTATATGTCATATCTGTCAAGTCAGTATTTAAGAATAAGCTTTAATCATTTTCACTTTTTTCATATAATCAGTATACGTATATATTTATACATTTACATGAAAACTAGAATTTTAATTTTGAATATAGTTTACAATTATTTGGAACATAACCTATTGTTCTAGCACGTGGAGCTTACAGCTGTCTGTCTTGTCAAGTTAAAAACCTTTTACGTTTGATAAGTTTTCTTATATATTTATATACATATTTTCTCACTTGTAATTTAGCACTCATAATTAAGTTGAATTATGTCTAAAAGAAAGGGAAATAAGAAAAATCAATCAATTGACGAATTTGAAGAAAGTAAACCAGCAGAAACTAAACCTAAGACTGTGAAAGGAAAGTCTAAAAAAGGTAAAAATAAAAATGATGGAGATTGGAGTGATGAAGAGAAAAAAGTTGTTACGAACTTAAGAAACTTGTCTGATGAAGAGAAACCAAAAGAAGTTAAGCCTATAGTCAAAACCAATAAAAACAAATTTAAGAAAGGTAAAAAAGTGAATGATGATTGGAGTGATGAAGAAGAAAAAAAAATTGAAATTAATTTAAATGATATATCTGAAGATGAAATGGTTTTGTCAGTGGCAAAGAAAAGTTCTAAAAAGGGTTAGTTAATTTTTCTTATAACTAAAAATTTTGTTCAAGAATATCCTATTGCTGAAATTTTATAGAAATTTTATATTATCATCTATAATTCAAGGAAACTTATAATGAAGTTATTTTATTATATTAAATATATTAAAAACTTTAAATTTTAGCAAAGAAGAAAAACAAGATGCAATCTGATGAAGATATTTCAGACAATGATAACCAAGAGATATCAAACAAACAGAAAAGAGTTGACAATAAAGGTAAATATTATAATTTACTTAGTTTATTATTAAAAAATATTAAAAATGGTGAATTTTAGCAAAGAAGAAAAACAATATGCAGTCAGATGAAGATATTTCTGACATAGATAACCAAGAAATATCAAATGAACAGAAAAGAATTGATAATAAAGGTAAATATTAATTGTGTAATGATATTGCTAAATGTAATTTAGCAATTTCATTTAACAAGAACTACTGTTCTTTTTGGTTTTATGGACAGATTTTAAGCTGGGAATTGAATCTTGTTAGGCAAGAAGAGTTAATGTGCTAGTAGTGATAAACAACTTCATGAACCGAGAATTATTATGTAAAACTCGTTGTGGTAAAATAAACCAACTATTAGTGAACTAAGGTGATTAAGTGCAAATGACGTAATAAAAGTGCGAAATTAAAAAAAGATTCTATAAAATAAGCAGAAAGGATAAACAGCTGTGCAACAACGCGCTATTGAACAAACACATAACATTAAAAAAAATACACATGCGGTGTTATTTAGAAAGACTTGGCATTTTTAAGAACACAAAATAAAAACCAATTAGGTGGTGTTATTAAGATGAGAATTGGAAATATATAAATAATATAGGAAATTCGAAACAAACCTGAATAAATTGACATGCGTACTGTGAACACATTGAAACTAAGATTGACTCATTACACCTTGAAATACAGCAAGTAAAGCTAGATAACTATATTTAAGAAAAGGAAAACAAAAGCTTGAAAAAGAAAAATACTGAACTGGAAAAGCAAATGTAAATATTGGAAAAAGAGATCTGAGAAAATGATATGATTATACAAGAAATTAAAAAAGGGAATCTGAGTCAGATTAAGTATCAGAAAAAATGTCTGTAAAATACTGTGAGATCACTGATAAATGAGAAAAAAAATGCAACTGAGGTGGAAGATAATATGAAAAGAGCAAAGGCGATTAGTTATTACTGTACCAAATCAAAAAACTGATAAGGAAAGAAAGAGGGGATGGACCAAAAGATGACAACAATCACAGGGAAGAAAACCAATGCAATAGAGATGATAACAAAGCTAGCAGAAAGTTAGATAAATATGAGAAAATACACAAAAATAAGAAGAAAGATATAGAGAACAATGAAAGAGCGTTCCACATCCATCGAGAAAGCGCCAGAGGTATGACGCGCGACGCCTCGTTGGATGAGTCATCACAATATAAATTTTGGTTTGAGTAGATGGAACTTTTAACATGTAGAACACAAGTTTCCAAAATATGAAAAGTAGGCTTAAATATTAAGGTGAATGGCCGACATTTTTAGCAGATGTAATGATAATGAAAATTTTTTTTTCATGAAATAATTAAATTTTGTTGAAATAATTAAAATGCGAAATACCGAATACGTAATATAGAGTGCTCTTCATTGAATTAATACATCCATTCCTAGTTTTTCAATGTAGATATTATTATTTATCATTTTACAAAATTTAATGCTTTTTGATCACAGCACTCTCTAATATTTGCAAATGGCAAAAGCCCCTGTTAAAGACATGTACGTAACAATAGTAAAAACAAACAGTTATATCCCAAGGAGGCATTTTAACATCTTAGGGGGATTTTAAATTGTTCAGGGACAAAAATGACGCTATCTAAAATTTTATTACATGTATTATCCCTAATTAAGGTTTAATAAATATCTATTTGTCATAGGATTAGAGGTGCTGATAATATTGGATTTTTCCGAAGGAGTCATTTTGCCAAGTCTGTATATTGAAGTGTTACTTTTAATTTGTCACATTGTTAAATAATGTTATTATTTTTTACTTTAAATTATTTATAACTATTTCAGTTTATCTTGCATGTCATGAACTAGTTCATGACAATTGAACATACATATTTTATAAATTTGGCGCTCACTTATGAAATGGAAAGAAATTACAATTCGCAATACTTTTCAATTGTCTCGATTGTTTTAATTACTCAATATCAATAAATTAAATTCAATGAGAGCTCATCTTGGTAATAAGCTTAAAGAAGTGTAAATTATTATAAATTTTCTTGAAAAGATATATGTAATAGTTACATTGAATTCAATTTTATAGGAGAGATAAAATCCCAAGATGAAGAAGATTCTGAAAATGAAGAAGAAGAAAACGAAGAGTCACAAAAGCATATCAAAGAAAGTAAAACTCAAAATATTAAAACAGAACAAGAAAATTCAGATTTAGATAATGGAATAGAAAATGGTTACAATGACGTGAATACTAATGATTCAAGTAAGTTTCTTAAATCATTTAAATAAATCTTAAATATTAGTACGTTTCTCAGAAAATGACCCACCTATAAAACAAGTTAAAATTGAAGAAAGTAAAATTCAAAAGGTGGAAGAAAGAGTAGATGAGCAGCTTGTAGAGAAAATGGAAACTGTTACACTTAAAGAAACAGAATTAATTGATTTAAAGGACAATGAAAAGAAATTAACTCACAAAGAGAAGAAGAAATTGAAGAAGCAGCAAGAATATGAAAAGCAAATGGAAATGATGCTGAAAAAAGGAGGTCAAGGTCACTCTGACTTGGATGCTAATTTCACAGTTTCTCAGACTCAAAAAACTTCTGGCCAAATGGCAGCATTAGAAAATGCTGTGGATATAAAAGTGGAAAATTTCAGCATAGCCGCGAAAGGACAAGATCTATTTGTTAATGCAAACTTATTAATTGCCAATGGAAGACGTTATGGACTTGTTGGTCCTAATGGGTAAGTGCACTTATTGTTTCTTTTTTCTTAATCTAAGTAATTATATTGCCAGTTTAGTTTTGAACAAGTGTTTATATTATCCGAGGCCAATGAAATAGTTATAATTTTTACTAGTATAGGGTGGCACATTACGAGCGCAATATTTAATTTTGTAATATGCAAAATACATCATATATTCAAAAAGTGTAAAAATTTTTATTTCAGTAAAAAAATACACACTGCGGTTGAGCGTGGAACACAATATCGAACAAATGTCCCCCACGACTCTGCTGGCACGGCTCTTGCTCTTTTTACGAAATTCTCGATGACTTTTGCGCATAATTATGGTTCGATTTCGCCAATAACACGTCTAATCTCCGCCTTCAGTTCAGGAATTCTTCGTGGATTGTTGGAATATACACGAGATTTCACGTACACCCAAAGAAAGAAGTCGCACGAGGTCAAATTGCACGAGCGTGGGGACCAATTCCGGTCGCCATTGCGTGAGATGATTCGTCCAGGAAATTTTTCTCGCAAAAAATTTTTTCGTGTGCCCTGTGACAGGTTGGCCCGTCCTGTTGAAACCTCATTCCTTCGATATCCATTCCATCCTTCAGTGGCCACAAAAACTCCCTCAGCATGTTAGCGATAGCGTACGCCATTCACTGTTGCTGATTGTTCAGCACCATTTTCGAAAAAGTAGGACCCTCTTATTCCGCCAGCCCAGAATCCACACCGGGCAGTAACTCGTTCTGCATGCAATGGCTTCCCATGAATCATTCGAGGATTCTCCTCACTCCAAATCCGACAATTTTGAGTGTTCACGTACCCATTAAGTTGGACATGCGACTAGAGAATACAATCCCGGAATCTCGGGATCCCAGCCGAGTTTTGATCCCGTAAATCCCGGGACTGTACTTGGCTAATCTCGGGATTGCCAGTTTGCATTCCGTAATCCGTTGCGCCTTGACAATGACCTTACCTAGATTATATTAAGGGCACTTATTACATAGAGACAAAAAATCAACCTTAGGTACGCCGTACGATAAAAGAACTACACAGGTACAGCCCAAATAATATGTAACTTAGAAGAGACTTCCCCGCCCGTAAATCCCCAACGGGCCAACAGGGGAATCACCCGATCACCTCATATTATATATGTATCATAATATTGTTGCGAGGGATTCCCCGTCGGGGTTCCCTGTACAAAAATATAAATACGCTTATTAGGATTTACTTCTTTCATTTATTATTCTACCAGCGACAAGGTTACGTCATTTAAATTTTAAAGTCAATTATCTGAAAAAGTTATTTTAAATGGCGGGAGACTTTGTTCAACATAAAAAGAAACAGTGATATGTCGTCAGCGTGGAGATATTTTTTAGTTGCGAAAGACGGGAATAGTGCTAAATGTAAGCGATGCCCTGCCATTCTCAAGACTTTGGGCGGATCGACTAAGGCAGTGGTCGGCAAACTTATTAGCCAAAGAGCCAAATATGAACATTACAACAATTTTTAAAAAAATTGGGAGCCAAATCTGCTTGTTTAGTAAACTTTTATTACACTAAATAAGTAGTATACTAAATAAAACTAAATTTCATACTTAATAAATATTTATTAATGCGAACAATGTGCTTGCATCTCCTTGGACAGTTTGAGTCAGGTTTGTATGTTGTTGTTTTTAATTTTAGGCATGATTCCAAGTTCTCATCAATAAGACGACTTCTCAGTTTACTCTTGATAATGTTCATGCTTGAAAAAGATTGTTCGCATATATATATGTAGAACCGAAAAGGGAAAGAACAGCAAACGCGAGCTTTTTCAGTTGATCATAAGAGTCAGGAATACTATTCCAAGCGTTGAAAATGATCATGTCTTCCTTCTCCAGGTCATTCAAAGCAGACCACTTGTGTTGTGAACTAAGATCACATTTTTTCTTCTCCAATATTTCCAATTCAACGCAAAGACGTTCGAATTTAGAGCGCCATATCTCCTTGTTTTTTAAATCCAGCAATTGTATTTCAAAGCTACCAATGTCAATTTCAAAAGGAGAAAATTTCAACTCGGTTATCGTAGCATTAAGAGGATTTTTGACAAATGCTAAAGTTGCTCTGCTGTTTTTAAATTCCTGAAACCTGCTGAGAAATGCTTCCCTCATATTTAAAATTATTGTTTTAAAATGGTGTTTATCAATAGAGGAATTATTTTCTTGGCGATGCTTCAGCAGGCTCGGAAAGTGAAACAATGTTTCCCTTTCAAAATCCTGAGCAAAAATGGATAATTTGTTTTCGAATGTTATCACTTCTTCTAACATCGAAAAAATAAGTTTCCTTTCCCTTGTAGTTTACGATTAAGCTGATTTAGATGAGACATAACGTCTACCATGAAATAAAAGTTTTGGATCCACTGATCGTCTGTTAGTTCTGGATAGTGAACGCCCTTCTCAAGGAGAAATGCTTTAATTTCCGGAAAAAGGGACGCGAAACGTTTTAAAACGTTCCCTCTTGATAACCAACGTACCTTGTTATGAAGCAGAAGATCAGCGTACTCACTCTCCATTTCAAATAAAAATTCTTGGAATTGGCGATGATTAATAGCTTTAGCTAAAATGGAGTTGATAATGGTAATAACTAATTCCATAACCTTACAAATTTCATCCGGAAATGTTTGCGCACAAAGCGCTTCTTGGTGAATGATACAATGGTAAACAAGTATCTCGTGATAAATTTTTTCTTTCAAAATAGCAACAAACCCTTTTCTTACGCCGGTCATACTTTTGGCCCCATCTGTTGAAATCGACACAATTTTATCGAGGGGAATATGATGTTTATCCATACACTCAATTACAGCATTTGCGATATCTTCTCCACGCGTCTGACCTTTGAGTGGCAATAATCCTAAAAGTTCTTCTTTAGGGCCTGAATGAGACATAAATCTTACAAAAAGTGAAACTTGCGCTGTATCATTTATGTCACAAGACTCGTCAACTGCTATTGATAAAGCCGAAACCAATTTCAGATCTTCGATATGCTGGGTAACCACCCAGCATATTCGAACACATTTTAATTGTTCTATCTTTAATGGTTTTGGCAGACAATGGTAACTCTTTAATTCTTTTCAGAATATCTGCTTTGTTCTTAAAATCCCGAAATAGCTCTTCGGATGCATTTATAAAACAATTTTTTATGTATTCGCCGTCTGTGTACGGTTTCCCTCTCTTAGCAATCTCTTTGCCTAAAAACAAAACTTGCCATATTAATATTGCTGGAAGATTGCATCCAGTTATTAAACACAGAAGTTGACGACTCTTGACTCTTCTGAAGTTCCTCAACTGCTTTCTTCCTTGCATCACCGGTAGGATATTTAGTGCTAAATGACGCGTGCTTTCTTGTAAAGTGTCTCTCTAAATTTGACTTCTTGTTATGCGCGAATTTCTCCTTACAAATAAGACATGTCGGAAGTCCATTCAAGTTTTGAATAACCGCAAAATTCTCGGTCCACTCAACTTTAAATTCGCGGTTTTCATCTTCCGTTTTTTTTGGTTTTTTTTTTGAAGCCATGTTAATTGGGGTGCCTATAAAAATATTCCAAATATATTTTTTTCTAAAGCCACCAGTACAAAATTATTATCATTATTCAATTGATGAAAATAAAAATTAAAAAAAAATCTTTTTAAAAAATACAATTTTATTAATATATGTAACTGCACTAAAAAGAAAAAAATAATTTTTTCCATCATCAGAATAACAAAACTTTTAATATAACCAAAAATGGAAGAAAACTTCCAACATTTGGACAAATAGAAGTTATCGAAAAATCGATTACAAATTTTCTACCGGAACCACAAACATACATAGCAGGTGTGATAAAATCGTATAAAGATACCTGTAAGATGTGCAGCTAGATTGAAAAATACAACAACTTTTTAATAAGACAGGACAACGGCAGACACGGTAGATAAGACCAAACTGTTCACACTGCAACTGCTGGTCTGTGATGCCAATTTGTACCCCCACTACTTTAGAGAAAGTATGCGCGCGCATGCTTGTGGTACCTTTCTATCACACCGGAGTACGCCGAAAACATACGAACAATTTCAGCCGGTAGCTTGTACATGGTTTGTGTTTACGTCTACGAAAACTAATAAAATTAAACTCGATGTTCGTTACGTATTTTTACAACAATATAAAATTTTAATTACCTATCTATCTTTTAACTTAAACAAAAAATTATACATGTTGTCGATTTATAGAAGAATTTGAATTTATCAAAATAAGATGTAATTTTTTTCTTACCAAGTTTTTTTTTAAATGAAAATATTATTGCGCCTTCCGTGGATATTTGTGCCAGAGCCGCACTTAAGGAACCAAAGAGCCACATGCGGCTCTGGAGCCGCACTTTGCCGACCACTGGACTAAGGGATTACCTACAAATTTGTCATCAAAACATAACATTAAGATTTTAGCTGACGTTAATCGTTTAACAGCTTCAACAAGTCAAGATTCTGAAAATCTGAACATAGCACCGCTGCCAGCTAAACGAAAGTTAGAAGATTATTTTACTAAAAGTGCCGACGATAGCCTGAATGATGTTTTGGCAAGAATGATTGCATTAGATGGATTGCATTAGACGATTTGAGAAAATTGCTCTTACCGAAATACACGGATTTACCAAAATCAGCTGTCACAATTCGAAAGCGTGTTATGAATTACAGTGAAAAAATCAGAAAGCAAGTAACTGCAGAATTAAAACATTTGAAAAGTGCAGGTGAAAGATTCAATCTATCTTTCGACGAGTGGACATCAACGTCCAATAAACGATACATGGCTGTCAACGTTCATTCATATAAAAACATTTGGAGCTTAGAACTCATTCCTATTCATGGAAGTATGACGGCTGAAAATTGTCTTAGTATATTGAAAGAGCGTCTAAGTAAATTTGATATTTCCCATTCCAATTTGGCCGTCTGTGATGCGCTTTATAAAATAAAGAATTATTTTCAAGACACGCAGGACAGCCCTGCCTCAGACTCAGATGATACTATAAATGAACCAGCTGTGACTGCTGCTATATGAACGATAGCGATGATGATGACAATTTAGAAGACTTAAACATTAATGAGCTGATAAAGAAAATCCGCAAAGTTGTAGTGTATTTCAAAAGATCACCATTGAAGAATGAAACAGTACTTCAAAAATATGTGAAGATTGAAGATGAAAATGAAAAAGAGCTGTCACTTCTTTTGGACTGTAAAACCAGGTGGAATTGTCTTTTAACCATGCTGGAACGATTTTCTCTTTTAAAAACCTGCATTCAAAAAGCTCTTATAGATCTCAATCATCCAATCCGTTTAGAAGATGCTGATTTTGACTTGGTAAATAAAATTGTTGATGTACTGACCCCAATTAAATTAACAGTAGAAGCAATCTGTCGACGAGATGCTAATTTATGCACAGTTGATGCCGCTTTGAAATTTCTTATAAAACAATTGTCTAGAAGAAACTCAGCACTCGTCAATAAAATGAAAACATCCTTAGTGGAACGTATAAAGCAACGACGAAATTATGATTTAATTGGTGTTTAAAAAAGGTATATAACCCCTTACCACAATTATTAGTCGTATCCTAAATACGATTTCGACAACTAAGTTGTCATCAGTAGGTAAAAACTACTAATTAAAAGTCGCACATGGGGCACAGTAAAGTAAGAAAACGCTTCCGCACAACTACTACACACTGCATCCCCGTAAAGACTAAATTTTAACATGCCAATCTAAAACTACGAGACAAACTCTTGTCTCTTAAGGAAAAGGTCTACACATGTGTTAAATTGTCGAACAAAGGAACGGCAGACATTCATCTCTAAGGGAGGCGCCACTAAATTCGATTTTTAAAAACTACGATGACCCACTATTAAACTTAAATGAAACACCTTATATTTTCACAAAACAATAGTATATTTAACTATATGTATATTTCATGTGCATTGCACACATCAGTAGTAATTATTTAAGCCTATTATCTCGAGAACATGCATAGTAAAAACATCTATTTTGGGTAGGGGTGTAAAAATTTTAAATTACAAATGGTTAAAAAGTATGGTCGTATATTGCAAAAACTAAACTCTAGAAATTCCGAGAAGGACAAAATTGGGAAGGGCCGTTACATACGAAAAGACAAGACATCTGACTGTGTTGTGTTATATTAAATAACAATCAAGTAACGTGAAAAGGATCTATGAATTATTAGACATTGCAGGTATACAATTTAAAAGCCAATTATAAATAGGTGACATGTCATTGTTAAGGAGTTAAGCACTTTTAGTATAATGTATAGAATTCACGGTTGGCTCTAGGTGAAACATGATTAATAATTTACTAAACAAAACACCCGGTACATTTGTTCCACAAAACGCGAAAACAATTTACATTTTGTGAAACAAACACAACAAGTGCTTCATTCAGTAAACCATTGTTAAGGAGGTAATTTTTGTATAAATCAAATGTCGCAAATCACGCTTTGAGCACACTGCACAATGTACCGATTACAGGTTTGAAGTTGATCAAAGGAATTAATAAACCCTACGAACTTGATGCTTATGAAAGTATATTTATCGCGAAAAATAAACATACCTCCTTGAATAGCGATAAATCTCCAATACCGTTCAGCTGTCTATTCACATTTTTATTACCATAAGTGGGTGGGGGGGTACCAGCAGAAATTTAGACATGTGGGAGGCCATACACGTGGAAAAATACAAAAATTACCTCCTTAACAATGGTTTACTGAATGCAGCACTTGGTGTGTTTGTTTCACAAAATGTAAATTGTTTCCGCGTTTTGTGGAACAAATGTACCGGGTGTTTTGTTTAGTAAATTATTAATCATGTTTCACCTAGAGCCAACCGTGAATTCTATACATTATACTAAAAGTGCTTAACTCCTTAACAATGACATGTCACCTATTTATAATTGGCTTTTAAATTGTATACCTGCAATGTCTAATAATTCATAGCTCCTTTTCACGTTACTTGATTGTTATTTAATATAACACAACACAGTCAGATGTCTTGTCTTTTCGTATGTAACGGCCCTTCCCAATTTTGTCCTTCTCGGAATTTCTATAGAGTTTAGTTTTTGCAATATACGACCATACTTTTTAACCATTTGTAATTGAAAAATTTTTACACCCCTACCCAAAATAGATGTTTTTACTATGCATGTGCTCGAGATATTACGCTTAAATAATAACTACTGATGTGTGCAATGCACATGAAATATACATATAGTTAAATATACTATTGTTTTGTGAAAATATAAGGTGTTTCATTTAAGTTTAATAGTGGCAAGTGTTTGTCTCGTAGTTTTAGATTGGCATGTTAAAATTTAGTCTTTACGGGGATGCAGTGTATAGTAGTTGTGCGGAAGCGTTTTTCTTACTTTACTGTGCCCCATGTGCGACTTTTAATTAGTAGTTTTTACCTACTGATGATGACAACTTAGTTGTCGAAATACGTATTTAGGATACGACTAATAATTGTGGTAAGGGGTTATATACCTTTTTTAAATTTTTATTTAACCACAGTCTCCATTGAAAGAATTTAATTGGTGTGTTGAATTATTTACAAAATCCACGAAAAGATGATGAAAATCAGTTATTATCGGATTTGGAATGACTTGACTTATTTCCAGTTTCTACACAGGTTTTAGTGAGGGCGCAAATAATGAGTATTGTTAAAAGAATAAATAGTCGAGATGACACGGAAGAGGAAGAAAGGTCAGGACCACAAACAATACAAAATACTAAATTATCGTACGATTTTAAACATGGTCTTTCGCTAACAGTAAACAGTCGTGGAAAATCCAATGTAGCAATTAATATTAATTCCAAAAGCGAATAAATTTTGAATTAAAACGTTGTCTTGTTATTTACTTAATAAATATTGGTGAATAGTTTTATTATAATTTAATTTACTTATTTAAATGACACTGACGTTTAATAAATTCTGAAATGACATTACCTAGTCGGAAGAGTGACATAAGCTGGCCGGTAAACTGACATAAGCTAGCCGGTATAGTTATTTATGTACCAAGGGCGTTATGGGTATTATATTGCCCGACGTCGACGTTAATTCAGCCCGAGGGCCTCTGGCCCGAGAGATGAATGTCGACCGAGCGCAATATAATTGCCATAATGCCAGTGGTTCATACAAGATTTTATTTTTCACTTTTTTTTAATGTCTTAAGTGGAAAATTCAAATTACATTGGAAAAGTTACGAGGTTTGTGTCAACTGTCATGTCGTTAGGCATCATTACGAATCTTACATGACTCCTTGAATCAACGATTTAACCTTAATTTTATTTTAAATGACAGTTGTTGACACTTTGAAGTTGTCAATGTTTAGATACTCTTAATTTTAATAAAGAATGCTAAAGTTTTGCTTGTTTCTTTAGACTTTCTTAAAAATTCAAGTTATTAGTTCTGTAAAATGTATATCCTTTCTTCTCGGGCCTTATTTATACTCACACAACATTAAAAACTAAATAAATTAGTGGGCAATATGGGCCATATCACCCTGTTATAACACCCAAGGGCGATATGGCCGTGTTTAAGCTATTGGGGGTTGTAAAAGCATGGATCATTAATATAATCATTGCAAATTGATCCTGATAACCAGTACAGCTGGAAATATTTTTAAGTTTTCAGTCTAATTGCTTGTATTTGGCTAGTATACCGTGCTAGCTGTTATATATCCTCATATATCTGTATTAGCTGTTAATGTAAGTGCATATACTGTTAGAAGATCGTTTCGGAAATATGTGAGAAATTGCTAGCATCAATATCTAAACATGAACAGTCTACTAAAAAGCGAAGGAAAGAATAACAAATGTACTATACCGCATAAATTACAAAAATTTGGGTAATGTAGTTTTATTGTTAGTCTATAATACTTATGTTATCGATAATTTCCGGAGATACTGAGAAGATATATGAACACCGTTTTACTATCTGTAATTTTTGAATACTAATTTTTCCCGGATAACAAAGATATTCTGCAACATTACTGGATTGTTATTAATTTCCATGCATTTCTGTTCGATTCTCTGTAGCATATCATTCAAATTCAATATAGGTGTTCGATATATGCTATTTTTTAGATAAGGCCACAAAAAGAAGTCGCAAGGTGTTAAATCGCATGAACGTGCAGGCCAGGCAATTTCAGTATTTCGACTAATTATACGCTCATCAAAAAATTCTCTTAAATAATCCAAAGATTCTGCAGTACAGTGACAAGGTGCTCCGTCTTGTTGGAAATATGCATTTTGAAGTTCATCATCATGCAACTGATTGACAAATGGTTGTAAAATTTCCGTACGGTACCTTTGAGCAGTTAACGTTCCCTGAAAAAATATTGGTCCAATGATTCGCCTTTGGCTTATCGCTGCCCAAACACCAATTTTCTCTGGATGTAGCGATTCTTCATTAATTACATGTGGATTTTCACTACTCCAAATTCTTGTATTTTGTGAATTTAGGTATCCCGTTTTATAAAACCATGCTTCATCAGTAAAGATGACTCTTTGCGAAAGTTCTCCATTATTGTTCATATTTACAAACCAATTACAAAACTGCAATCTACGTGGGTAATCAATTTCTAACAATTCTTGTACTGCTGTGACACGGTATGGATAAAGTTGCATATCTTTTTTTAATAACTTGTGAGATGTATCAACAGAAAGGTTTATTTGTTGACTCAAATGTCGAACAGATGTTTGTGGTTCATTTTCCATTATTTCTTCAACACGATTGACAACTTGAGGTGTACGTTTGCCATGAAAGCCATTTTAAAACTGAGGAACAATTTATTTAAACCAGAATCGACGCACGATTATTTTATGCACTAACTGATATTTGTGATTGACATTATCAAATGTCATTTGGATTTACGTTTACGGAACAACAAACACATACTAATATATTTGCGTCTTATTCTATCAAAATTTCAAAGTAACCTAGATTGACTTTTCAAATGAACACTTGTTATATTTAGGCAAATACATCTTTACATTTTTTCAGGCATGGTAAAACCACACTGTTACGTCACATAGCTCAAAAAGCGTTCGCGATACCTCCAAATATAGACATACTGTATTGTGAACAGGAAATTGTTGCTGATGATTTTACGGCGGTCGAATCAGTGTTAAAAGCGGACGTTAAAAGAACAGAGTTATTGGAAGAATGTAAAGAGTTAGAGGAAAAGGCACAAACTGGAAATTTAGAAGTTCAAGATAGACTAAACGACGTTTACAGCGAATTGAAAGCTATTGGCGCAGATTCTGCTGAGCCGAGAGCAAGAAGAATATTGGCCGGTCTGGGATTTTCAAAGGAAATGCAGGTAAGTGATATATATTTATATATGGTAGATTCAATTAGTTGGCGATTTAAGGTCTGGTTTTACTTAAAAATGTATATATTTAAAACAATCTTTCATGTTTCGGCATATGATGCCTTTTGTTTTAAATATATACATTTTCAAGTAAAACCAGACCTTAAATCGCCAACTATTTGAATCTACCATAACATACTAAGGTCAAGAAATGATCTTTATATATATACATATATATATATATATATATACATACATACATATATATATATATATACAGTGTGTTGCTAGATAGGTGTCCCCACTTCTCGTGAACGTAGATTCATCTGTCCAGAGAACTGTTCTGCAGAAATTAAAATGAAGCCGTGAGTGTCTTAATATCCAGGTAGAATAAACTAGACGAGCATAGTGATCTGCCTCAAGCAAACCGTGTCCCCTGCGATAGTGATATGGATATAAGCCCTCACGATTTAAAATTCGCCAAACTGTTGTTCGTGGCACTCCTAGTTGTCTAGCGATTCGACGTACACTGAGAGTTGGATCCCTTGTAACAATAGCTATTGCTTCTTCCTCTAAGTCTGCTGGCAAATTTACCTCTCGGTCGAAAAGATAATCACGCAGTCCGCATTCCCGAAATTGTCTGTGTACTTCCAGAAACGTTCTGTAATTAGGAATGCGCCTATCGGGAAACCGATGTCGGCATTCAATAATTGCTTGACGTGCACTGCCGTTACAGTAGCCATACACAAAGTGCATGTCCGACAGGACATACTCTTGAGAAGAAAATCGGTAAGGCATTTTGAATAAAGAAAACGTGTCCACTCACTAATAAGCTGTTGTATGAACTGAAACGTATTGTAATCCTTTATTAAAAAATGCAACGTTAGCAGTCATCTGAACATTGGTTTATTGTATGATATTCATGGTTCAGCACTTACGAAATAAGTAAGAACCTTCTTTATCATAAATCAATTTCCAGTACTATTTTATGCAGATCTCCAAGAAATTACTGTATGCACTGCGACACGTGTTTATTGGCTTTCATTTAAAGTAACTTTCTCAGAAATGATTGATAGAGTTCATACCATTGTAAATAGCGATCGCCGAATAAAGGTTAAAATTTTGCATTAACTTTTAAATATGAAAAAGCTAACCGCAAGATGGGTGCCATGTTTGTTTACTGTTGAACTAATGCAAATTCATGGGCAATTCATGGTATGGTCAAGTTCAAATCCAAGAGAATGTTTTCGTCAATACGTTACCATGGATTAAATCTGGATACATCACTATATTCCAGAGGCAAAAACAGTCAAAACGCACTCCGCAGAAGGCAAAACCGTTTTATCGGCGAATAAAATTATGGCCACGATTTTTTGAGATTCTAAAAGCGTAATCTTTATTGAATATTATGTTTCGGTACGTTTCCATGCCGAACTGAAGCGAAGACGACCGCATTTATTCAGAAAATAAAGTTAGTTTTGTTCTTCCATCAGGTTAACTCTCTTTCATCTGTTATTACAACCGCAAAATTTGTAGAATTAGGATATGAGCTGCTGCCTCAATCACCATATTTACAAGATCTGGCTTGATTTTTCCTTGTTCCCAAAATGAGGAGGTTAAACCTTCAACGAATGCCTGTTTTAACGAGCTTCGGAAAGATTATTTTTTAGACGATTTAAAGTTAGAAAGTCGCTGACCTGTATGTACGCTCGTATAGAATGGGATGAGAATTATGTTGGAAAATAAAATATATTTTTTACCCCGAAATAAGTATTTTATTGAAAAAGTCACTTTCCCGTCAAATAACTGTTGTCTTTTTATTCTCTTGTCCAGTTTTGGACGTAATCTGATCGACCTTCAATATTATATAGCATTAGTGTTCATTAGAGAAGATAAATATTGTTAGAATTAAATATTTACTGTTACTGTCTTTTATGTTTTATTACAAAAACTTTTTATTTTCATTTTAAATTTTTTTGGTACATATTATCTATGTATGTTAAATTTTAGAATAGAGCTACGAAAAATTTTTCGGGTGGCTGGCGAATGAGAGTTTCTTTGGCAAGAGCACTTTATATTGAGCCTACACTACTACTTCTTGATGAACCTACAAATCATTTAGATTTAAATGCTGTTATTTGGCTGGATAAGTATGTATACTTTTTTTAATGCTGTGTTGTTAGTTTTGGTTTACTATTCATTCAATTTTCAGTTACTTACAAGCTTGGAAGAAAACTCTGTTAATTGTTTCTCACGATCAATCATTCTTGGATAATGTGTGTAACGAAATCATACATTTAGATCAATGCAAATTATATTATTATAAGGGAAATTACTCAATGTTTAAGAAAATGTTTGTACAGAAAAGAAAGGAAATGATTAAGGAATATGAAAAGCAAGAAAAGAAAATAAAGGAACTGAAAGCACATGGATCTTCAAAAAAGCAAGCGGTTAGTATTTGTTTTGATATTTTATTTTTACCGTTAGTATAGTAAACGCCAATTAAGTTGGCGCGAGGAGGGGGAAGTTCGCGCAGGATTAAAAGTAGTGGGGAGACTTGTATTTGGTTTTACATCAAATGTCAGATAATTCTAACCTCTGAGCATGTATCACTTTATGATCCCCTAGCTAAGACATTATGTTCCGTCAAACGTCAATCACAAATGTATTCTGACAATTACTTGAGTAGTGGGAGTGGACGTTTTTCAAAACGGCTTCTGCGCACCCCCTCCTCGCGCCAACTTAATTGGCTCTTGCTATACATGTCTTTATATAAACATTAACAGGAAAAGAAGCAAAAGGATACACTTACTCGTAAACAAGAAAAGAATAGATCTAAGATCCAGAAGCAGGAAGAAGATGTGCAAATGACGGAGTTACTCCAGAAGCCTAAGGATTATATTGTAAAATTCTCGTTTCCAGAACCTCCACCTCTACAGCCACCAATTCTAGGTTTACATAGTGAGTACAATACTTAATAATATATTAATTGCTACAAACAAGAACATACATGGGAACAATGTTATTTTATAAGGAGTGACTCAGAGTAAATTTTCGTTTTAAAGACATACAAAAATATATTCAAACAATTTTAATGTAAAATCAAAAAATACACAAAACTGATATAGTTTTTTCAACAAAATGTTTGGACATCGGCGGTCTTACTCATAGCATTCCTCCAATGGTGCTGTTAAATTTCGAAATACTTTCTGAAATATCTCGGTAGGAATATTGTTAATAACCACCCAAATGCGATCGCTTAATTACTTTTTTGCTATCTAGAGGATCGTCGTTATACCGGGTACGGCAATAGTGTGTCGACGGAGCTTAGCATGAAAACTAATAAAGTTGTAGCAATGAAATTTTACGTACACATGTAGTATACTACAATGCATTTTCTATTTTTATTTATATATTTACATGGTGTTCCAAATTTCCGCAACCACTTTCAATTTTTTTTTTTAAATAAATTGCTATACTTTCTTGTTATTATGATGATAGCCACCTAAATTATCTTTGGAATGATATACAACAATGTGCACTTACAACTGTTAGTGTTGGTTTTATTGCAAATTTTGCTAAAATCTTGACAGGCAACGTCTAACATTTTAAGTCTTAGCCTGAAAATGGGTGCAGTGCCTCACGTAACTCTTTTGTTACCAATTTATGGACTAACACGTTATATGTTTTGAGGGTGAACAACGAGACAACGTATAGAGAGTGTTAAATATGTCGTGCCAAAGTTATCGAAGTTTAAAGGCTATTTTCACTTTTTTTTTAAATTGAACCTATAATTAAACCTGAATATAATAAATATTCAATATGCGGTGCTGCATCTAATAGTTGGTTGGTTGGCCATGAAATGATCTTAAGCAAAAATTGCTGTGTAACCAAACGTCAAACATCTACTTAAAATTTCCGTATAAAGTGTTTTTCTGTAGTTCCTCTTTGCTGTAATCGCGTTTAATTGTTATAATTTAAGTTCGGCTAGTTAATTATCAATTTCCGTTTGTTCGTTATTAATTGTTATCTTGTTGTCAGTTATATCGTTTTGTTGTTATTATTTTTTATTTACATGCCGTAATAGTTTATAGTTGTGTTTCTTTAGAATGCATTTTTCGAAAGAGGAGCTAATAGACATGGTATTTGTTCTTGGCGCTAGCAATAGAAATCCACTTTTAGCATCAAGAACTTATGCTATTGAGTATCCTCACCGAAGAGCACCCTATATTAAGACGTTTGAAAATTTGTTGACAAGGTTTCTTCGGACGGGTTCAGAGAATTACGTCAAACATGAAAGAACTAAGACTATAGTTACGGAAGATGATAAAGTGACAGTCGTCCAGTCCGTTGTGGAAAATCCGCGCGTATCTACAAGGATAATTTCGAAAGAAGACGGGATAGAAGTTACTGCTGTAAGAAGGATTTCAAAAAAAAACATAAATTTCATCCTTACAAAATTCGAAATCATCAAGGCTTATTACAAACGGATTTTGAAAGGAGAATTGTTTACTGTGAATGGCTGCTTTTCCAAATACAACAATATCTAACTTTTCTAGATCATGTGCTTTTCACAGATGAAGCAACATTTGCTAATTGTGGAATAACAAACAGAAAAAATTCTCATTATTATGACACTAGAAACCCTCATTTTGTGCAACCCATTTTATACCAACAAAAATGGTTATTATTATAGATCCATTCTTTTTTAATACTACCTTAAATTGTGAAATCTACACAAATTTCCTACAAAATAATTTACCATTGCTGTTAGAAGGCCTACCAGATAACGTCATAAGGAGATTGTGGTACCAACATGATGGTGCACCTGCACATTACGGTGCTGCTGCAGGAGCACATTTAGATAGGGTATTCACCAATAGGTGGTTTGGGAGAGGAAGCTTTATAAGCTGGCCACCGCGATCACCAGATCTAACCCCTTGTGATTTCTTTCTGAGGCCTACTGTAAAAAATATAGTTTACGAAACACCTCCTACAACGACAGAGAACATGCAGCAACGAATCAGAAACGCTTTTCTTCAATTAAGTGAAAACAACATGGCTCAAAATGTAAGTCTGTCGACTCAGAGAGGATTAAGAGCATGTGCAGAGCAGAATGGACATATATTTGAACACATTTTAAATTAATTTTGTTTTATTATGGAAAATTACAAAATGTAACTCTAAAACCAATAATAAAGAATTAAAAAACAGGTGTTTGTAAAAGTTACTTTGTTTGATATCATTTCATGGCCAACCAACTATTAGATGCAGCACTACATACAGACCCTTCATTATTTGTTGTAACATGATACATATGCAACCAACATTGGTACTACTCCTATACAAATATTCCTAGTTCAAAATAGTTTGACAGATGTTTTTTAATTTTATTTTAATTGAAACGTAAGTCATTTCTTGGAATAATAAAAATAAATTTTAGTTGTATGTTTATTCAATTAAAACACTAGTGTTTATTTTATTATCATTTTAATAGCATAAATTTTATTTACAGTTACTAATGAAAAAATTGTCAATTTTGCCTCTGTACAAACACATTTTATGAGGAAAGCTTTTTCACAATAACATATTTATAATAAATGTTGGAAATGATGACCATTTTGTTGCAAACAAATATTCACCCTACGTTTTAAATTTTCAAAAACATTATGTAAATCATTCTGCGTAATGTTATTTATTTCATGTACAATTGCTGCTTCTAGTTCTTGTAAATGATGTAGTCTATTTCTATATATCCTATTTTTCAAATGTCCAAATAAGTAAAAATCAAGCGGAGTAAGATCGGGAGAACAGGGTGGCCATAAATTAAACAGTCTATCGTCGTAAAATTCTGTCAAATAGTGGTGTGTGTCTCTGGCCGTGTGAGCAGGTGCATTATCTTGTTGAAACCAGCCATTTTCTAATTCATCGTCATGCAGCTGATTAATAAATTCATTTAATATTCCTCGATATCTTGCTGCAGTAATGGTATCGTAAAAGAAAATTGGCCCAATAATTCTTCTTCTCGACATTCCCACCCATATTCCTACTTTTAAAGGATGTAATGGTGTTTCTACTAGTTGGTGTGGATTTTCTGTAGCCCAAGATCTATAATTTTGTGAATTTACGTATCCTGTAAGATGTACCCATGCTTCGTCACTAAAAAAAGTTAAATCTAGGAGATCATCGTTCATTCGATTATTGAACCATTCACAAAATCTAATTCGCCTATCGTAATCGACTGGATGTAACTGATGAACAACAGTAACTTTATAAGGATGCATATGTATCTTTTTTGTCAATGCTTTGTGACATGTTCCAACTGAGAGACCTACAAGAACATTTTTTTGAATGTTAACTTTGTACAATTAAAAATAAATATGAAGTACCTGTTTGCTGAGATAGTTTTTTAACTGATTTATGAGGGCTATGTTCTACTCGCTGCCGAATATCAACTACAACAGCTTCAGTTAATTTGGTGGGCCTCCCAGTCGATTCCCCTTTACAAATACAATGTTTATCCTCAAAACGATGTGTTATAATATGTCTACGATGTCGAAATGAATCATAATCAAAGTCAAAATCTGGGAAGCGTTGTATAAATTGATCTATACAACTTGGAAGTGAATAACTCCAATTGCCTTCGGCATCTTGTGTAGCACTTCTATAATGGGCCTCTAAAATGAATGCATCTTGTTCGACGGTAAATGCCATTTTGGAGGTTATAACCTAAAATGAAATTATTTTATTTATACATACATTCAATGTTATTAATAGATAACTAACCTTCACAAAAGTTAGAATATTTTCAATAGCTCTTCAAAGAACTGACTTTTTTAACGCGAAATAAATATAAAAATGCAAAGAAAATCTAATTGACACAATACACAAAACGTACAAAACTGTCATAACAAAACATTTGAGTTTAGGAACTTATTATGCAGGATTGCCAATCCTAATGTATGCAGCCAATATTGCAACACGTCACGTGGGTTACAACCTATTATGAAGGCACGGTATATTGAATATTATAAACATAGGTATATCCCGTTAAAGGGTTATAACTTCGAAAATACTAGAAATAAGTATGTACTATGTTATTGGTACCATTTTAACGGCAATTTTACAAGGAATTTGCTGACTAATAAAAAAATTATAGGTTAAAAAAAAAGAAGAGAAAATAGCCTTTAAACTTCGATAACTTTGACACGACATATTTAACACTTATAGACTTAAAATGTTAGACGCTGCACCTGTCAAGATTTTAACAAAATTTGCAATAAAATAAATCATAATAACAAGAAAGTATAGCAATCTATTTAAAAAAGAAAATTAAAAGTGGTTGCGGAAATTTGGAACACCCTGTAAATATATAAATAAAAATAGAAAATGCACTGTAGCATATTACATGTGTACGTGAAATTTCATTGCTACAACTTTATTAGTTTTCATGCTAAGCTTCGCCGACACACTATTGCCGCGCCCGGTATATTATATTTTTTAAATAACCCCAAAACAATCTAAATCCATAAAATCCGGTGGTCTCTAAGAAATCAATTCTGCTAGCTTATTTATATATATACAGGGTGTTCCCTAAGGTAACCGACAAACTTACACAATGCGTTCTAGAGGTGATTCTGGACAAAAAAGTTCGTATACACTTTACCTTAATTTCTTTTTTGTTCTTTAGATTTCAACAAAAGAGGAAAACTGTTTCAGTAATGTATTTAACCTTGAAATTACGTAACAAACTAATAAACTAATATTATAGCAGTTGCTCGAAATGTTCGCCTCTTCTTTCTAAACATGTTGCCGGTCATTTTATAAAATGGCAAATATGTATCATTAGCGACGGCATGTTTGATCAACATAACGGCGCTCCACAGCATTTTAGTAGGCAAGTTATTGACTTTCTAAATCAAAATTTTCCTGGACGGGGATACGCAGAGGAGGCCCTGTATTATAACCTGCGCGTTCTCTTGATCTCTTAACATTGGACTTTTTCGTTTGGAGTTGTCTAATAAATCGTGTTTACTAGAACGGTAAGCCAAACACTCGAGAAGAATTGATCGAAAGAATAGTTGCAGGTGTAGATTCCTTATGAAATTAACTTACAGATATTAACTGGAAACAGAATATAGCGCAGACTAGCAAAATGTTTAGAAAGAAGACGCGAACATTTCAAGCAATTCTTATAGTATTAGTTTACTAGTTGATTATGTAACTTCATGATTAAATACACTACTGAAACAGTTTTCTTCTTTTGTTCTTAAATCTTAAATCTTAGGAACAAAAAAAAAATAAGTTAAAGTGTATATGGATTTTTTTGTTGAGAATCACCTCTGGAACACATTGTGTAAGTTTGTCGGTTACCTCAGGGAACAGCCTATGTATATATGTATATATATATATATATATATATATATATATATATATATATATATATATATATATATATATATATATATACAAGTGTCCCGTATCGTTATGTTCAAATTTTAGGAGTGTAAAGTAGACTTCATTTCAAGTAACAAAAACGCAAACTTGTATATCCATTTTTATTTGTTTCAAAGTTGCAAATCTATGAATGTGGTTGCCAGATCATGAAAAAAAAATGTAATCCTAAAGTCAATAAAAACTGATTTTATTTAAAAAAGTTCAATTAATAATATTTTCGAACTGTCCACCTTCTTGTTGAATGCAGGCTTGTGCCCGTAAGCCAACTGAAGAAGTACTTATCCGAATTTCATACTTGTTTTGTCGGATTTGCTCGGTAGCCAGGTGAATACGATCCAACAACTCTTCTCTTGTGTTCGAAACTTGCGCGTAGACTAAATTTTTCATGAACCCCCATAAATAAAAGTCAAGGGGATTAAGATCGGGTGATCTGGGTGGCCATGCAACAGGACCACCTCGACCAATCCATCTTGGATAATTGACGTTAACCCAATTTCGGATAGCAATTCCGAAATGTGGTGGTGCCCCATCCATCTGTAACCACATGTCTCGTCGAACATTCAGTTGGACATCCTCTAAAAGACCTGGCAGTTCGTCCATAAGAAATTGAAGGTAATTGTCCGCATTTAACCTCTCAGAAAGAACGACAGGACCAATCAACAAGTAATCGATTAGGGTCGCCCAAACGTTAATAGAAAATTCATGTTGAAATTTAGATGAGCGTATAGCTTTGGGATTTTCTGATGACCACCTGTGCAGGTTTCCCAGATTTGTAACAACCCCTTCTCGTGAACGTAGATTTATCTGTCCAGAGGACTGTTCTGCAGAAACTAAAATGAAGCCGTGACTGTCTTAATATCCAGGTAGAATAAACTAGACGAGCATAGTGATCTGCTTCAAGCAAACCGTGTCCCCTGCAATAGTGATATGGATATAAGCCCTCACGTCTTAAAATTCGTCAAACTGTCGTTCGTGGCACTCCTAGTTGTCTAGCGATTCGACGTACACTGAGAGTTGGGTACCTTGTAACAATAGCTACTGCTTCTTCCTCTAAGTCTGTTGGCAAATTTACTCCTCGGTTGAAAAGATAATCGCGCAGTCCGCATTCCCGAAATTGTCTGTGTACTTCCGAAACGTTCTATAATGAGGAATGCGCCTATCAGGAAACCGATGTCGGTATTCAATAACTGATTGACGTGCACTGCCGTTACAGTAGCCATACACAAAATGCATGTCCGCATACTCTTGAGAAAACAATTGGTAAGGCATTTTGAAAAAAGAATACGTGTCCACCAGGCGCGGCTCGTGATGACGTATTTTGGTTTGCAGTACAATGATCCGACTGCTTCGTGTATTCTCGTGAACTAACTGTAACGTTTGCTTAGTAAACACCGAAAACACACGAGGCACTCGTATCATTGTACTGCAAACCAAAATACGTCATCACGAGCCGCGCCTGGTGTCCACTCACTAATACGCTGTTGTATGAACTGAAACGTAATGTAATCCTTTATTAAAAAAGGCAACGTTAACAGTCATCTGAATATTTGTTTATTGTATGACATTCATGGTTCAGCACTTACGAAATAAGTAAGAACCTTCTTTATCATAAATCAATGTCCAGTACTCTTTTTTTGTAGGTCTCCAAGAAATTACTGTATGTACTACGACACGTGTTTATTTATTTTAAGATAACATTTTATTATGCGACAATAACAATCACAGGCCTGTTATTGAATCCTATAACTTTTTTTAAATAAATTTTATGTATTGACTTTAGGATTACATTTTTTTTCTTGATCTGACAATCACATTTATAGATCTGGAACTTTGAAACAAATAAAAATAGATATACAAGTTTTGCGTTATTGTTACTTGAAAGGAAGTCTACTTTACACTCCTAAAATTTGAATATAACGATACGGGACACTTGTATATGTTACATATATATTTATGAAGCGTTGTTCTTCGAGATATTTCGCCGCGTTTGGATGATTTTGTCCTGAGAAGGACAACTTTCTTCCTGACGTTTCGGTGACATCACTTTCACCTTTTTCTAGAGGATCTTCTCGTTGCGATGGTAACTTCAAGAGTGCGTCGATTTCCTGTGCCGCTCATATTATATGGTCCCGTCGTAGTGGGGACGCGTGTCATGACTCCTCATGATTGGTCGGTCGGTTGTTCTGTCGCTTTCGACTATTGGTCGATCGGTTTGCGTTCGGTCTGAGTTAGTATGACTGGGCTGTGGCAAGTTGTTATCTTTACGTCGCTTGTGTGTAATCTGCCTGTTGAGCAAGGCCGACTTCCATGTGTCAGGCAAACGCTGTCCGTCGTCACGTTTGTTCATACAGTTTTGCCGTTTCTCAATTTCTATAGCTAAAGTTTTTCGGCTTTTATATGAAATATTTACAAATATCAAGTTAGTATGTATGTAATTGCAAGTTAAATGGGAATGTAAACATTGCTGTCTACAAATTACAAAATCATTAGCAAATCATACGAAATTTTTAATTGAAAAATATGGTCTACGTTGGGACTCGAACCCAAGTCTACAGCTTGCCGGGCTGTCGCTTTTACCACTTAGCCACAATAGACCTAGGTTCAAGCTATTTAGAAATGCATTATAAAGTAACAGTGTTAATAAATCAGATGTCAGTTATCGAATGTAGATAAGTTGAAAGCAGAAGTCAGTTTTGAAAGCTGATGTCAGTTTTGATAGCAGATGTCAGTTAGTGAAAGCAAGTGTCAGTTATTGAAAGCAGATGTCTGTTTTGAAAGCAGGTGTCAGTTATGAAAGCAAACGTCAGATTTGAAAGCAGATGCCTATTTTGAACGTAGATATCAGTTATTGAAAGCAGATGTCAGTATTTTGAGAGCAGATGTCAGATTTGAATGTTTGAAATTGCTAATTATTACTCCATAGCTATATGAGTGTTTAGATAATTTCTTAGCCGTTTATTAAATATAACGATAAATTATTGGAGTTTTTCGGCTTTTATATGAAATATTTACAAATATCAAATTAGTATGTATGTACATCAATATGTTCATTACAATATTATATTTCAGATGTAACTTTCGCATATCCCAATCAAAAGCCATTATTTATAGACACAGATTTTGGTATTGATTTATCTAGTAGAATAGCAATAGTTGGTCCTAATGGTGTAGGGAAGTCTACATTTTTGAAATTATTAACTGCATATATTCAACCGTTAAGAGGCGAACTCAAGAAGAATCATAGATTGGTAAGATCCCAAAGACATCTTTCTAAATACTTACATTTGCCTAATTTTCTCTTGTAATTACAATTTAGAATGCACTTAAACAGTCTTTATTTAGTTCAGATATATTAGATTTTCTATGTAAGAAGTTATTATTATTTTGGTAGTTATAGTTGCTGTGTCGGAAACTTCTGCGCATTATAATGTGTAATAGCGCATAACATTCAAATTTATTACGAATGAAGGCATCAATTCGACTGAAATTTACAAGACTTCATACTCAGTGTATATTTCTAGAAATCAAGTATTAAAAATCGACCTGATGTATTCACATACTCTGTGTACGCAGCTAACGTATAGCATATTGGGATAAGATTGCTTGAATAACTTCCCTGTTTTTAACATATAAGCTGCCGCATGAGTAAAAAATAATAGCATCTTGTCTTTATAGTTGTTATCCGATGACAAAATATTATGAATACATTGATCAATTACTTCTGCAATTGTTTCACCATTTACAACTGGCAATATTTTAGTTGCAATTAAGTATGATTGATATGAAGTTGTCGGATGAAGAATACCAACAACTACATTTAACACATATCGTCCGATTACATCAGTTCTTTCGTCTGCACCTACCTAAAGATAATGACCACATAGGTTGGTTTGTATTTTTATAATGGTTCTCAAATAACATTTTGGTAAGTGATATTTACGTAAAGTAGATTCATCTGGTATATTACGATCAGTATATTTTGTAAGAAACCTCTTGAGGACTGGATTGTTAAGCTTTTTGTATGGAATATTGGCCACTATGAAAGCCTCACACAGTTCTTCGTTAAAAGTGTCCGATGCAGATGGTCATATATTGATGAGTTTTCGAATAAATATGTCTCTGCACATTACACTTTTGTGGACGCCTTCAATTACGAATATACAACCAATCTATATGGTATCTAATCCATCATACCATGGTTACCCTATGAGAATTCTCCATAGTTAATGAAAATAAAGATAAATACTAAGAACAGACGGATATGGACTAAAAAGAAAAAACGAAAACTACTCAAAAATTAAGGTAGTAAATTAAACTTAATATTTATAAAAAATTATACGATAAATATACAATATAACAATATAAAACGGATTTTTAAATACTAAACGTTGTAACCAAATAACACTGAAAGAAACGAAACAAGAAACAATCCCTTATAGAAGAGAATAGAAAATATACTATATCAAGAACAATAAATACATATATGTATATGCATGTATCACAAATATATGTATAAATGTATATTCCGTCTTACACGCCATTGTAAAATAGAATTTATGAATGAATAGACGCAATAAGGATATATAAGGATAAGGAAGATATAAGGATAAAGCGCGGTGTGAGACAAGGATGTGTGTTGTCCCCGTTGTTGTTCAATTTATACTCTGAGAACATCATTCAGAAAGCGTTAGCAGAAACAACAATAGGAATAAAAGTTAACGGAAGAATTATTAATAACATTAGATATGCGGATGACACCATTATTATCGCAGAATCACTGGAAGACTTACAAAGATTAATGGACCAGGTTGTAATAAATGGCGAAGAAAGTGGCCTAACACTAAATGTTAGAAAAACTAAATTCATGATTATTACAAAGTCTAACCGATATCAAGAAGGCTTATGGATTGGAGAACAGCCAATAGAGAGAGTAAAGAAATACAAATATTTGGGAACAACTGTTATCGACACAAATGAATATACAGCAGAAATTCGAACGAGAATCGGCCAAGCCAGGAATATATTCAACAAGATGAGGAAAGTATTGTGTGGCAATGACCTTAGTCTGCGTCTCAAGATCAGGGTATTGAAATGTTACGTGTTCCCGGTGCTGCTGTACGGGATGGAAGCCTGGACGCTAAAGCAAGACACTAACAAGCGTCTAGAGGCATTTGAAATGTGGGCATATAGGAGGATCCTGAAGATAAGATGGATAGATAGGGTTTCGAATAGTGAAGTACTTAAAAGAATTGGGAAAGAGAAGGAAATATTGAACACAATAAAGATAAGAAAACTACAATATCTGGGCCACGTGTTGAGCGGGGAAAGATATGCTCTGCTACAGATAATTATTCAGGGTAAGATACGGGGAAGAAGACGTATTTCCTGGTTAAATAATTTGAGACAGTGGTATAAATGCAGCTCCATTGAACTATTCAGAGCCGCAGCATCAAATATGAGAATAGCCGTGATGATAGCCAACCTTCTGAGAGGAGATGGCACCTGAAGAAGAAGAAGACACAATAACGATGGAAATAACATCTGCTCGACGAATGCAATCATACAATGCAATCATACAATCGCTTCAGTCCGGTCTCTAGTTATTATACTAAGATGCTGCCGGATAATTAAAACATTGTATGAAAACTAGGAGAAAATGGATAATTGATGAAATATTAAGAAGAAGCAATTCTAGAAGAGAGAAAAGCATCTTTGTTAACAATCAATATCTTTAATACCCAACAGGTGATCCCAATTACAGGACATAATAATTACAATATTAAATCCTTAAAACAAATGTACATTATACAGGGTGCGGCAAAATAACCTCCCTATTTTCGATGCTCGGTAGTAAGTAACTGGAGACACTAAGAGTAGTGGGGATAGCAGCAGTCGACGCAGGAGAGGGGGAAGTTTACGTTGCATTCGGCACGTAGGCACCAGTCGCCATCATGGCGTGGATGAACGAGCACAGAGCTTATGCGATCGAAGCGTTCATTCGCAACAGTGAGTCGGTTGTCACGGCACAGCGTGCTTTTCGAACGCGATTTCAAATTCCTCCGCGTGAGTCGGTCCCGGACAGAAAGTCTATTTTATTGTGGGTAAAAAAACTTTAGAGAGACTGGCTCTGTTGTGAAAAAACGGGGTGGAAGACCTCGTAGTGCCCGTACACCCGAAAACATCAATGCGGTTAGACAATCAGTTTTGCAGTCTCCTAAAAGATCAGCTCGTAAACATGCAGCCGCCCTTCGAATGTCTGACCGTAGTGTTCGTCGAATCCTACACAAGGATCTTCATTTCCATCCTTACAAGATGGTTGTTGTGCAAAAACTGTCACAACGTGATTGCCAGAGTCGCACGGAAGCATGTCAACTCATCTTGGAAAGTCTTCCACCAGACAGAATTGTTTTTTTTTAGTGACGAGGCACATTTTCATTTGTCTGGCAATGTTAATAAGCATAATTTTCGTTACTGGAGTGAAAACAATCCCCATGTCATTCGCCAAAGACCTCTTCATAGTGAGCGTGTAACTGTGTGGTGCGCTATCTCACGACTTGGAATCATCGGTCCATATTTTTTTGAAGTTGATGGCGTTACGGTTACAGTAAACTCCAACAGGTATGCCGACATGATTCAGAATAATATTCAACCAGCATTGCAAGAGAAGGCTTTCGAGCATGTATGGTTCCAGCAAAATGGTGCCATATCCCATACTGCTCGGGTGACAATGAATGTTTTGAGGGAAATGTTTCCAGGCAAATTGATTTCTCGGGGAGGGGACATTGCGTGGCCAGCACGATCCCCTGACCTAACGCCTTGTGACTTTTTTTATGGGGTTACTTGAAGGCTGAGGTGTTCAAACATCGTCCCAGAAACCAGCTAGACCTGAAAGAAGCAATTCGCGAGGAAATTCATCGCATACCTCAAGCGATGTTTGAGAGAGTCCACGAGTGCTTCAATGTTCGCGTGCAGCAGTGTATCAACAGCCACGGCCACCATTTGTCAGATATTATTTTCAAAACCAAGTAAAAAAAATTCCCGTGTTAAAGAATCAGTTGGTAAAAATAAAAGTGTTTTATCTGGAAAAATGCTTTTTTTATTTACGTAAAAAAATAGGGAGGTTAATTTGCCGCACCCTGTAATTAATATAAAAAATAAGTAAATAAAAGGTTAGACATATAGTAAAAAATAAAACTAAAAACAAATTAGCAGAATAATATAACATAAGAAAAAAAAAGAAATATGCGCTCCACCAGTTGACAAAATATTTTAAACATAATTACAAAAGTAGACCACAAAATATTTAAAAAACTTAAAAACATTTCGACAAATAACAATAAATCGTATATTAGCTCTTTTGTTTGATAAAATTCATGTTGATGTAAGTTACATCAGGCGTGCACACAAATAGATATACAGTAATACCCCGCTTTACGCGACCCCGTTATGCGCGGTTTCGCTTTAACGCGAATTTCAAATTTCGCGTTAAAATGATTCGTATTACGCGAATTGCTTACTTAAGAATATGTATGTACTATCGTGAGCAAATGATAGTGCACACTTTCAATTGCTCACGATAGTACATAATGTAGTCATTGACTTCTCTTTGGTCGCGGGAATGCCCGCTTTCTCTGACCATTCTGATTGAAGAATTGGGGATTCCCCATCCTACGACTTTGTTCTATGGGGATTCTCTCGTTTGTTCCATATGTTTATCTCGGCTGGCAGTCGTGTTTTGACGTTTGGTGGAGATACATACATAATTTAACGCTACGTTAAAAATGCCGCCTGTGAAGAAAAAAGAGCGTAAAAGCTGAGCGTAATAGCTCTTGGAAGCTTTGGAATTGATGATGAAGAGGCAAAGCAACAATTGTTGGCAGAGATTTTGGACCCTCAGAATCGACTGTGAGAACGATTTTTAAAAATCGGGAAAAAATTTAACTTCCCAGCGAAAGTTCAATACCTATAAGTGCAACAAAACTTTCTCGTTGGGGATCCTCTATCCTAGAAAGAATGGAGAAGTTGCTGGCAGTCTTGATCAAAGATTTAAATAAGAAGAACACACCACTGAGTCAAGATCTCATATGCACAAAAGCAAAATCTTTGTATGAGATGCTAAAGACAGAAGAAGGTGATGGGAGTTCCACTCCGACTTTTGCTGCCAGCAGAGGCTGGTTTCATCGGTTCAAGCAGCGTTCCAATCTTCACAATATTCACATAACAGGTGAGGCCGCCAGCGCGGACACTCAAGCTGCAGCTGAGTATCCAGACAAGTTTCTAGAGTTCGTAGCACGGGAAAAAATTCCTGCTTGTCTCATCTTCAATGTTGATGAGACCGGGCTTTACTGGAAAAAAATGCCATCTCGAACATTCATTTCTAAAGAGGAACGTCCAGCCAGCGGTTTCAAAGCTGCGAAAGATCGACTAACACTTCTGCTGGGTGGTAATGCCACTGGTGATTTCAAACTGAAACCTTTACTGGTGTACCATTCAGAAACACCCCGTGCAATGCGAAGTACAGACACGACAAACCTACCAGTCGTATGGCGGTCCAACAGAAAGGCGTGGGTTACACGGGAAGTTTTTCAAGATTGGTATTCTAATAGTTTTTGCCCGTCAGTCAAATCCTACTGTGACAGAGATGGGCTTGAACGTAAAGTTATATTACTCTTAGACAATGCCCCAGGACATCCAATCTCACTTGATACACCGAGAGACTTAAAAGTGTACGTGAAGTTCCTTCCACCAAACACTACGTCAATATTACAACCTATGGACGAAGGAGCAATAGCAAACTCAAAGCTTATTTCCATCGCCGCACTTTTAGCCAACTAATTCATGAAACTGATGGGGAAGGAAGACAGTCTATGCGAAAGTGGTGGAAGTCATACAACATCATGAAGGCTATTCACAACATAGACGAGGCTTGGAACGAAGTTAAAAAGAGTTGTATGAACGGGGTGTGGCGTAATCTTTGGACAGATGTAGTGGAAGCACCTAGAAGAATTGTCCAGATGCAGAGACAAGTGCTTGAAGACATTGCTGCAATGATTGAGGGGTCTGAACTTGAAGATGTCGCGGTAGAAGATCTCGAACAACTTGCAGCAACGCACGACGAACCTCTCAGCAATGAAGATCTGATCGAGTTACAGAATAATCCCATCAACGATGAGGAAGAACAAGTAGAAGAGAGAGTTTTATCTTCAAGCGGAATACAAAATGCTCTTTAAAAAATTTATTCAATTAATTACATTAATTAAAAACAGCGTTGGGTGTTATGAACGTATTTTACAAGAACGTAAAAGAAACGCTACCGAAAAGACAATAGATGTATTTTTCCGTAAAAAGAACATATAATACTGCATAAAGTGTTCTTACAATTAAAGTGATTGATTCAAATGATTTGTATTTTTTTGTATTAACTTTTGACTATATTTAATCGTAAACCCCGATATACGCCAATTTCACTTAACGCGATTTTTTGCGGAACGTATCCCTCGCGTAAAGCGGGGTATTACTGTATGTACGTGCGTGCTGCTAGTACAATTACGTTGCAACAGTTAAGGCAGGCACAGTAGATAAATCATACCAGTATACAGAAAAGCTCTTCGAGATTATTCTGTAACGGGTCAAAGATAATATATATTGCTTCTTATGGCAAGGTATTTAACATAGCTTCAACAAAGAATCATAAAGTGGTAAGTAAATGTGAAATGTGGCAAAATATACGATGGATAGAAATTTGCAGATATTTTAAAGATTATTGTATGATTCTTTTTTTGCTGTATCTACCTTGGCTATTGCACTTACTACAAAGAGACGGACTTATACAACATTCACAACGTATGTATTTAATTTTTATTTTATGTAGTTATTTTATATTTTAGAGGATAGGAAGGTTCGATCAACATTCAGGAGAACATTTGACTGCAGAAGAAACCCCATCAGAATACTTAATGCGCTTATTTGATTTGCCGTACGAAAAAGCTCGGAAGCAATTAGGAACATTTGGTTTAGCAAGCCATGCACATACAATTAAAATGAAAGATTTGTCTGGAGGACAAAAAGCTCGTGTGGCTTTGGCAGAACTCTGTTTAAATGCACCGGATGTTGTAATTTTAGATGAACCGACAAATAATCTCGACATTGAATCTATCGATGCTTTAGCCGATGCCATAAACGACTACAAAGGAGGTGTAATTATCGTTTCTCACGATGAACGACTTATTCGGTATGAAATATACTTTCAATTTTAAAACTTTTAATACTTAGTAAATAGGATTGCGAGCTCTGATTATCTTTATATAAGAATTAACATACCACTATCTTCTAGAAAATCAACGTATACAGCAAAGGCAAATATTTCGCCTGTTCATAGCTGATTAACGATTTCACCTTTCTGAAAACAGTACCGTATTCTTATAAGAAGTTGATCAAGACCCGTCTTTCGATTTTTGGTAAATACTATGAGAACACTCTCATAGTGACTTTTAAAGAATATATTACTTTTACAATTGTTTCATTACATTAAAGGACAAATTTTCTCTATAATGTACTTTAAAAATTATATACACTGTGTATACAAAAAGTGACGAGCACACCCTGTATAATCTGAAGAAGTGGTTCTAACGCAATGAAATTTGTAACCACCATGTGTAATAGCTAGAGAACGCACACGCTTACCACATGACGCAAAGCCCAGTGCAGTACTGGCGAAAGGCTGTATTTCTAAAATATTTAATTTTATTTATATAATTGGAAAACGAACGGGTGGTGATCTATAAAATTACGAAATACATATTTATTTGTTGAAAAGTTGTATTTTTAAAGTTTTTAATTTTATTTATATAATTGAAAAACATACGGGTGATGATCTATCTATCTAAAATTACGAAATACATATTTATTAATTAATTTTATTTATATAATTGGAAAACAAACGGGTGGTGATCTATAAAATTACGAAATACATATGTATTTGTTGAAAAGTTGTATTTTTAAAGCTTTTAATTTTATTTCTATAAGTGGAACATTTTTATTTGTTCATTTTGTCGTTCAAGTTGAGTAAAGGAGTATTAATATTGACTAGCAATAGTTTCTCAAGGTTTTCTTCTGTCAATTTTGTTCTCTTTGAATTAAGTACATCCTTATAAATAGAAAATGTCCTTTCTACATCGCAACTGGTTATAGGTGCATACTGGAAATATTCTTTTATTTCTTCATATTTAGCCGTCAGATTTTGTGGAATTGTCTCCATACATAATTGCTGCAATGTAATTAAACCTGGATTTTTATTAAGAATTGCTTCAAACTTTTGCCGAAGGCCACATCCGAAGTCACTTGGAATACTTTTCAAATTATTAACAGCCACATCTAATGTGGTTAATCCGTCATTTAATTTGAGATTTCGATTTTAAAAATAAGTGATTAGTTTTGGCAATTTTCCAAAGTGTTCGTGAAGAAAGTACAACTGATTTTTTAAATTTGGGATTTGTGTGAGCTCCTTGCACTCACCAATACTTCTAGCATCCTCCTTTAGCAGTGTTACGAAATGTTTTAGACTATCGAAATTCTCAGCATAATAACTAGTAGCTTCCAGCCATGTTCCCCATCTAGTTATTACTGGAGTGGGAGGCAGTGACAGAGATGAAAATTTTTCCCTGAAAAGAGCTACTCTCAATGGTGCTTTTCTGAAAACTTTTTTAAAAGCTGATACAAGTCTATCAACTTCCGGAAAAGTGTCTCTGATATATTCGGAGATTCTGTGGAGAGCATGTGCTACACAAATAATATGCAGCATATTAGGATATGTTTTCTTCAATAGTCTGCCTGTTTTTAACATATACGCAGCACTATCACTGACAAATAAAAGTATTTTTTCTTTGTACATGGCGTCCGAATGAAGCATTTTTTGCATATTCTCCTTAATGGATTCAGCAACTGTTTCCGCATCAACTCTATTTATAACACTTGTTGCTATTACATATGAGTTATAGGGATAGTTGGATGTAGTACACCAGCTACAACATTTACCACAGCGTCCTAACATATCCACCGTTTCGTCGGCGCTTATCCATATGTATTGATTTAAAAGATGGCTTCTAATGCGTTCTACTGTTCTCGTATAGCACCTAGAAACATAATATTTGCGTAAAGTTGATTCATCAGGAACATTTCGACCAGTATATTTTTTCAGAAATGTCTTCAAAATTGGAGTGTTCAATTTAAATAATGGAATATTAGCTGCCATAGAAGTTTCACAGAGTTCTTCGTTAAAATTGTCAGATTCCAACGGGTTCAATTTTTTTTCGTGCTTTAACGATCCTACGTGACGTTTTACGGTTGATTTATTGCAATTTTTCAATAACGTTTCACACACTTCACAATAAATTTCGGAATCACTGGCAATGTACATACAATCAGTATGGCCCTCAATCCAACTCGCCATTGTTTCACGATGCCATTCTCGACGCTCTTCCATTGTCTGATAAAGTAAGAATGTTCTAGATCCAAATAAACGAAATTAAATAACGAAATTTTATGCACATTTACGTGAAAATAATTGGAAGATGTTGCTTAAATGAAAAGAAAAGGAATGTACGTGCTATTTCTCTTACGAAATACGATAAACTTATTTAATTTATCTACGTACACGACACCACTGAAAACCTATATTCTCCGAATACAATAGCTGGGTTGTCCATTGTTATCGCTGCGAGACCAGGTGGCCGAGTAAGTCAAACAAATACTTCATTGAATTACGCCGGGATGTACTGAGCGACGTTATACACAATTCCAATTGCCGATTGCGTTTTATGGAAATTGCATCCGTTCTCTAGTAATAGCACCCCATACCATAATGCCGGTGGATGGGGCGTGGTTGGATGCACTCCTCGAGGTGACGCTCACCACGTCTCCGATGCACCAAAATTTGCGCGTCACCGGTGCTCAAATTTGAATCTTGATTCGTCGGAAAACAAAATGTGCCTCCACTCGACAACCCACTGATATCTAGCCTCCACCCACTGGCGCCGTGTACGGCGGTGTTCGCGAGTCAGTGGAATCCGCTGCAATGCACAGCGCGTTCGCAGTCCACTTTCTAGCAAACGCCCCCGTACAGTTCGCGTAGTGAGTACGCCTTCCCTTCCTGCTAGTCAAACGGCTTCAAGTTGCCTTGAGGAAGACGTACGCGACGCTAAAGCGCTGTGTACAAAGGCGCGATCCTCGCGTATTGTGCTCGCGCGGGGCCGTCCCGCTCGCGGCTGAAGGCGCGTACGTCCTTGCTCCATCCATTCTCGCCATGCCCGCTGGAGACGCGCGCGATACCACGGAAGGATACTCCCGTCATGCGCATCCCCACAACCATTCCTCGCTCAAACGCACTCAGATAACGCGGACGGCATTCCATCACGCACAAAGTACGACTACAACTACCCGCTTCCACCACACTAACAATAACCGGTTTCTCCCTCCCCGCATCGGTCTCCATGGAGACAACATATTGCAGCTGTCGGAGGCACTCAGTAAAAAATGCAACGATAGAAAAAGTCAAAACTCGCTGCGCGAACTCGTCTAGAGGAAACCTTAATGCTCCGCTAAATCTACGCATTTATTTTGACACGTTCAGATTATACAGGGTGTGCTCGTCACTTTTTTCCATCAGTATATATATATATATATATATATATACATAATGTATATTTAATTACAGAAAGTTGTGCTAATTATATGTCCGTCACTGTAAATAAACCAACGTACACAATGGTGTACGTGTTTATGAGATAGGAAATTCATTTTATTTGTTACGGCTTTCAGATCTATTCATATCAATACAAAACAAATAACAAAACTTTTCCTTTTTTGGTGAATGATGAAGTATCTTCAATTTTTTCGTATTTTTTGTTTACAAAAAAATGACAGTATTTTTCACTCAAGACATTTACATGAGTAGTTTTCTTATTTTGAAGATTGTTTTTATTGAAATTATTTTATAAATAATTTTAATGAATGTTATGCAAACGTTTTCGTTCTAAAAAATTTAGATAAAATAAACCAAACCAAAATGGAATATTGTACAATATTTCGACATTACAATATTGATATTATGTTATTGTAGCAAATTCCTTCATTTTTGGTCATTTGTCAAAATTCTTACTATAACTAAAAGTTTTTATTGATTTTTATTACCTTTTTTTCTAAACAGAAATAGATTATCAAAAAGAGAATGAAAAATGATAATTAAGAGTTTGAATATGCATAATCATTTTATACGTCGTAACAATAAAGAGACATGACTGTGTTAAAGTGATTGAATAATAAATTTATTTCTTTGAACTGTATTCAAGAACTATGCAACTAGATTATTCGCAAGAGTATGCCTTATTTTCTTATACAAGGCATTACAATTAGGGGAAGTTTAGAATATAGATTAACCGCTATATGCGCGATGCTTAAGTTAATAAAAATTGTTTGAGGCATTCAAGTAGAATTTGTTATATGTGCTATTTAGATATTATGTTTATGTATCAAACTATTAAGTAGACTTATGCAGCAGTTTAAGAGCTCAGTAAACCAAATTACAATTTCTTTTTGTATTACAAATGCTTTCTGGAATAAAATGATATAAAATATTTTTGTATAATACAAAGGTATTTTTAATAATATAAAATATTATTAAAAATCTGGTGTGAAAAACACAAATGCAGGTTCACTATTAATATTTTCTGTGAACGTGTCCGAATATATCCTATCCCCAGAGACGTAGATACGTATTTCACCTTTCTACAGGCTCATCGGTACGCCTCTGCATTTGTGTTCTTCACACCAGATTTTTAATAATATTTTATATTATTAAAAATACCTTTGTATTATACAAAACTGGTGGGGTTTACCTACTCATGTATGTTTCAATTATTCTGATAAAATATTTTTATCAAACCAAAACTTAACTATCAATAACTAAATTTCTAGAATGCTATTTGTCCTAAATTTTGTATAACTGATTAATTAATGAGATACATGTTGAAACTCATTACAATAATACACAACGTTTAGGTTTCAAAAAGCTATAGTGAGGCTAAACATATTGCTGTGTATTGTTGGATCTCGTTGAAGATAGTCCCCAATACACCACAATGAGTCCGAGCTGCTCTTCGGAGAGTTTATTTCTTTTAATAGAGTCCCTTGACGTCTCAGGTTCATTTAAGAACGTGGACAGAAAAACAAATATATATATATATACATATATATATATATATATATATATATATATATATATATATATATATATAAGCATTAAAACAAACACTTTGCCAAAAATATTTATTTAAAAAAAAAACAAAACAAAATTATCTTAATTAAATATTAAGATCGCTAATTGCAAACAAACACGAAGCAGGAGGAAAAAGATTACGAGATAAGTGACTCGCTCGTAATGAAAACCTCCAATTAATCGCGAACAAAATAACCTAATTAAATAGCATAGAAAACTTTCATTTTTTAAATTGTTTACGTTAACCCTCCAAAATCAAACGTCATACAGACAAGTTGCTATACGCGTGTCTGAAAACCAATCATGCGCACTTCAACATGAATATGAATTTCCCTCCAATACCTTATTTCAACAAAATATCTTACACCTGAATCCAAAAAAAAACCCTCATAAAAACTATGAAAATTTTCCTTGCTCTTCATTTACTAAATATATATATATAATCACTTAACTAATGAGCTCGAAATCATGAAATTTGTCATAAAGAATAATATAAATGAAATTAATTACCAAAATCCTACTTACATTAATTAATTAATGCAATCGTAGCACACAAAAAACTTAAAGAGAGATTTTTCCAGATGAATTGCATATTTCAACAAAAATTACAAGTTAAAAAATACTCGTAATAACACGATAATTACTTTAAACACATCAATAAACCATAACTAAAATCAAGCGAAACTACAAACTTTTAAATAAAGAGAAAGTCTTTATTTAATATAAACACGTGCAACTCATCTCAATGAAGATAAATCTCTGTCGATCGTCCGAGAAATCTCCCGGACGTACCGAAAAATATCAGTCAAAATGTGAACATCGAACGATACCACGTCCGGTGAAAATTTAAACAACGTGAATCAATACAATCTACGAACAATATACAGGCAAGGTACAAAATACCCGCCAATTTAAATATTTAAATAACATATTATAAATCACTAAATATAACCCTGAAAATAAATTATACATAAATAATAATTGTTTTTAAAAATTATTCTTCGGGGAAAAAACCACTACAATATGTAGTATCTAAAGGGTTTTCCAATAGTAACGCTCGATGTTTGGCAAGCGCGCATGACGTAGTCGATAGTCACACAGATACTATCTTTGACAGCCGTATTCATAGTCTCTGCATTTTATTATGGAGCGTTACACGACTGAGCAACGCGTCGAAATTGTTAAAAATTATTATCAAAACCAATGTTCTATTCGGCAAACGTTTCCCGCACTCCGTGCAATTTATGGTGTCAACGATCGTCACAGTTCGCCGTTTAATAAACAAATTCGAAACAACAGGGTCTGTGGCAGATCAGAAAGTGTCTGTACGTCAGCGAAACGCAAGATCCCTTGAAAATATTGCTGCAGATCGGGAAAGTGTGCTAGAGAATTCGCAACAGTCCATTCCGCGTCGGGCTCAAGAACTTGGCCTGTCTTCGACGGCAACTAGGCGAATCCTGCATAAGGACTTAGGGCTTCACCCTTATAAAGTGCAATTAACCCAAGAACTAAAGCCCAACGATCATAGACAGCGGCGTGCATTCGCTGATTGGGCGCTAGAGCAGCTGGAGGTCGATCCTGATTTTGGGCGCAAAATAATGTTTAGTGGCGAGGCTCATTTCTGGTTAAGTGACTCTACGAACAAGCAAAATTGCCGAATTTGGAGCGACGAAAACCCACGGGAGATTCATCAGGTCCCTCTACATTCCAAAAAAGTTTCTGTATGGTGTGCACTGTGGTCCGGCGGAATAATCGGTCCATATTTTTTCGAAAACAAAGAAGAAGTGGCACTGACTTCAACGGTGAGCGATACAGGGCTATGATAAGAGATTTCTTTTGGCCTACATTGAATGGGATCGATCTAACAAACGTGTGGTTTCAGCAAGATGGTGCTACGTGCCATACATCACGTGATACAGTGACACTATTGCATGAGAAATTTAATGGTTTTGTTATATCGCGAAATGCTGACGTTAATTGGCCGCCCAGATCCTCCGACCTAACGCCACTAGATTTTTTTCTCTGGGGCTTTCTAAAATCCAAAGTCTATGCTGACAAACCGCGGACGGTTGCCGCATTAAAGGCCAACATTAGGCGCGTTATCGCTGAAATTGAGCCACTTTTATGTGATAAAGTTATCACAAATTGGGTATCCAGGATTCAACAAACCAGGCAAAGCCGCGGAGGACATTTACCTGATATTATTTTTAAAACATAATGTTAACACATGTACTTTATAATACAAATAAAAATAGATCACTATCATTCTCACAATTTGTTTTATTGCGTTACAAAAAACGAGCGCTTCTAATGGAAAACCCTTTACATATATCTTTTTGAAACCTAAACGTTGTGATATTAATTATCCTAATTTTTGTTGTGCAATTTATAATTCCACAATAGAGTTACCGCAAAATTTTTATACAAATGAACCACATGTAACTTAAAGTTCAGATCTATTATATTTGTCTAATGTAATGTGAAATTTTTTGTTCACAGAGAAACTGAATGTGCATTATATGTTATTGAAGATCAAACAATTAATGAGGTTGATGGGGACTTTGATGATTACAGGAAAGAATTATTAGAAAGCTTAGGTGAAGTAGTTAATAATCCTAGTATAGCCGCAAATGCAGCAGTTTTACAATAAATATAATCAATGCAAATATTATAAATAAAGAAGGTATCTAAATAAAATATTTATATATTTTCGGCGTTTTTGTTATACCTACATTAATAATTATATACTAATTAATATTTTATGACCGTTGAGATTATTATTGATACAATATCACACACATAACTTATTACTAGAGCAGACCAATTTCCGTGCGCGCCATGTGCGCCGATGTGAGGATGATTGTATTGCATCAGAACTAATAAAAAGCATTCAGTATGTGTTTGGTACTTACTTAGACTGCATGTAAGTGTAAGCATACGTAATAAAATGTCGTCGACACATAAATCGAGAAAACGACCGTTGTCAGACGAAGTAGATAAGTTTATTATGGATTTCCCGGACTTAATATACGATTGCTCAAAAATTAAATGTTTAGTGTGCAATACATATCTAATGTGTTGGTCAAAAACACATTGTAAAGAACATGTAAGCAGTTCGAAGCACAATAATAACAAAATTAATCGACAACAGTTTATACATGAACTATGTGTAACTATGATTGTGTGTAAACTGCCATTTACCTTGTTAAGTAATGATTCATTTATTTAATTTTGGAATAAATACGCGACTCAAACATTACCGAGCACGACAACGTTACGAAGGAATTTACCCTCGGTGCGTAAACAGGTTGAAAATAAAATCAAAGCCGAACTCAAAAATAAGAAACTGTGGTTATGTGTGGACGAAACAACTGACAGCAAAAACAATCTGTAGTTAATGTGATGGCGCGTAATATGGAACCACATCAACCAACGTCTTCAATTTTATTAGCATCCAGACGACTAGAACAATGTAATGCCGAAAAAATTTCATAGGTGCTATTAGATACTTTGGAAAAATTTAAACTTTCGAAAGACCAAGTATTAAAGTTTATGACAGATGGTGCCGCAACCATGTGTTCTGTAGGCCGGTCTCGGTCTTGTTACATATTACTTGTAAACTCCATGCTCTACACCTTGTGGCAGAACAGGTTCGTAGATGTTATCCAGAGGTAGATGCTTTAATATCGAGTACAAAGGCAGTATTCCTGAAATCTCCAAAACGTATTCGGAAATTTCACGAATTGTGTTCTCATACCTCTGAGCCACCACAGCCGATTCTGACACGTTGGGGTACATGGTTACGGGCGGGGTTTTACTATCATCAACATTTTGAAAAAATTAAGGACGTGGTTTTATCATTCGATCCGAAAGAAAGTACAGCTATCAATACAAGCCAGAAAAAATTTCAATATGCCCAGATTAAAATGGATTTACAAAGTATTCGTGAGAATTACTTGGGACTAGAAGAAGCAATAACAAAATTAGAAAATTCGTAGCTGTCGTTAGAGGAATCACTGCAAATCGTTAAGATGTTCACTGTGTGCTGTAGAAGACGCAAAAAGTGAAAGTGTTCTAATTAAATTTGAAAGTGTTTTAGACAGAAATGCAGACTTTGACACCTTAACACGTATTTGTGAGGGCACGTCTACAGATGCGTTAAGTTGTGTTACGTGTCTGTAACGACCCGCCTTTTATTGCTTAATTTTCCCATCAAATTTATTCTCTTAATCGTATATTTTGTATTATTCGCCGTATATCTGCCTGTATATGTTCCAATATTCAAATTTAAATTCATATTTAATTCTTTTTTTTTAGTTTTCCCTTTGCATATATCTGACCTTAGAGTTTTTTTTTTCTTGTCTCTAAAAAACTTACACTCGTGCATTTTACACATCTGGGAGATACATTGCGCTAGCGAACGTTGACTACTAGACTTCCTTCACAGAACTCGGAGCCCGATTAATATTGCGATCAGGTTACGAAAAGTACTGACCGCCCCGTAGGGGGATATTTAATTAATTGGGCCCATCTTCGTTAATTCGCTTCAAGCGATACCCCGCTGGGGATTTTCAAGGGTTTTTTTTGTGAAGCCAGATTGTTAGTTTTGACCGAGTTACGTATATCGACGATTTTTTTCGTCTAATTACCATCCAGTGCCAAATTGGTATGTAGAGTTTTTTTTGTGTAATCTTCCTTTTGTCTGATTGCCGTTGTTATGTTTTAATAGATGGTGCGACCCCTGGGTCAGACAACAGCCGTTGTTCGACGCGAAAAATAAAAACCACCGGCGTCTTTGTTCCTTTTGTTTCTTCTGGCCAACATTGTTCTTCGATCGCGAGGAGAATCCACTAGGCGCATCGGCGGATATTCAGATAAGGAGTTAATCTTATTAGTTGTTTTTTTAATTTATTTAATTGAATTTTTATCGATCCTGTCATTTTATTTTTAAACAAAAAAAAAGGAAGGACTTAACCGCACAGGTGTTCTCTTAAAGACAGAGCCTGTGTGACCTTCACCCATTTCTTTGCGAACGTTACGTACAAAATTTTGTTACAAATTTAGTTTGAATCTTGTTATATTCTATAAATTTTTAATTAACGTAAGTCTTATGGTATATATTGTTATGGGAATTGCCCAGTTATATTAATTCACTAGCGTTGAGTTAGTTACTAATTAATTGAGAACTTTATCTTATTTTTTTTTGTTATTTTGTTTGCTTATCTCTGGCTATTATCTAAAGACCTTTCTCTCTTGTAATTATACCTTTTACGAAACATATTGTACCCGTTTAGACAAAGACTAGTTTTTTTTAGAGATCGCTAAATCCAACTTATCAATAAAATTCTGTAATAGTGATGTAACCGAATAAGAAAAATACGTATTACTTCTTGTTTAGGGTGTTTACGGCCGTCAGCCGCTTGTAATTGATTATCTTGAAATTAGGCGAATTCTCTGTTTAAGAAAATCGGTAGTTCTACTACTACCTGGAATAGTTTTACAGTCATTATACAGGCTGTACTCTTGAAAATATATATACAGGGAATATCTCAAACTTTTAATTTTTTTTTTGAATAGTTCGTAAAATTATATATATACGGGGAATATCCCAAACGTTTAATTTTTTAGAATACTTCCTAAATTTATTATACCGGGTATTACCCTCACGTTCTTTTTACAGGGTGTGCTCGTTAAGGCATATATACAGGGAGTATCCCAAACTGTTCATTTTGCAGAATACTTTGTAAATTTATTATATCGGGTTTTGTTTTTTTTTTTTTTAACTTTTGTTTCTTTTCAAAATTTTCCTTTGTTGTCAAGGGGATTTGTTAATAAAATTTATATCAGGTTTACTACCCTCATTTACTTACTCTCTTTTCCTCGTCTCTCGCACCTCGAGAGGGGAACGGGTCTCGATCGGGAAACCGGTCCTCTGCCCACGCAACTTGCCTTTTGTTTTATTATTATTACCTGTTATCAAGTTTCCGGGTTTGCGACGTCCAGCGGCATAAATTCGGTGGCCTCCTTTTTTTTCTACCTTTTTTTTTTAGGGTATCTCGTACCTCTGGGTCTCCCCACCCCCTGAGCTGAGGCAGCCTCAGTAGCCGGGTGGGCCGTTGGACGTTGGCAGGGGCGGTTTCAGTCGACCGGGACTGGGTCTGCTCCGAGGTGCGTTTTGTTTTTATTATAGAATTTTTTTTATATATCACTACGATTTGAGTCGTAGCAGTTGCTTAAAAAGTATTTTGATTATGCGAATAGAACATCACTAGATGTAGAACGCTCGTTTTCCGAATATAAACATATTTTTTCCTCACGGCGGACATGTTTTTCAGAAATAACCTTAGAAACGCACCTGATGTTGAAAATATACAATTGAGTTTCTCCAGTTTGTCAATCCTTGGAAGACGCTTAAAACGGTAAGTGTTTTTTTAAATCCTCTGTCGTGCACACAATCACTGATTTCATACATTTTCCATTTTATTTATAGGTACATACAACGCTGCTATAATATGTATTATTCTTATTTTTCGTGTGTTTATGCATATTACTTTAATAGCAGAAAACCAAATGTATATTTAATTATTTCTGATAGAATAAATGTCTCTACTTCTATACTTATATCGGTAACAAGCTCATGTTGCGTCCCTATTCTATCGCATATTCTAATATATGTATTACGAATTACACTCCCATACCGGCGCTCATGGAAATTGGTCTGCTCTACTTATTACTAAAGATGATATCAAATTTGTTCCACGTAAGTAAAAAAAATGTCTGTTTGATCCTGTAGAATATTACTTATGCAAAATAAGGGGCGGTTTTAGGGAATGAAATTATCTGCAAAATAGTAGCTTTCCGTAATTAATTTTTAAGTTAGGCGTAAAAATTCGACATATATATATATACCGATAGGACCAGCTCTCAACGGGCCATACCCAGCAATAAGTGGAACAGCTAATCCTCTCTACGCGCAGTAGCTTACATTACCATACATTGCAGAGTTATGAATAAAGACGGCAGACTATGTGCCCACACTGTAAAATTTAATATAATAAATTTAATATATATATATATTTAACATTTGGAATTTACTGCAAGTGAGAATTAATGAATATTAAATCACATTCTTACATGTAAATGTCGACTTATTTAATGCGTTCGAAACTACAGTCCGACAAACTAAGTTTGTACTAGTATGCAGAACACACCCTTTCGCGACAACGAACTTCCTGGTGATTAGGTTAATTAAGAAATACTGAAAAAACAAGTCTATCACCGGGAGGAAACGCACAGACGACGTTTCGTTCTAGTTGGAACTTTTCAATGTACGGCATTCCCTCGGTGACGGACATTGCTTTTTCATTTCTATACTTTCTGTATATATAGTTAACATTTGGAATTTACTGCAAGTGAGAATTAATGAATATTAAATCACATTCTGTAGTTTCGAACGCATTAAATAAGTCGACATTTACATGTAAGAATGTGATTTAATATTCATTAATTCTCACTTGCAGTAAATTCCAAATGTTAACTATATATACAGAAAGTATAGAAATGAAAAAGCAATGTCCGTCATCGAGGGAATGCCGTACATTGAAAAGTTCCAACTAGAACGAAACGTCGTCTGTGCGTTTCCTCCCGGTGATAGACTTGTTTTTTCAGTATTTCTTAATTCATATATATATATATATATGTTTATATACTGAAAAGGATTGTTCGACGTTGAGAAATGTTATATTTGCATAGTTAAAGCGCTCTTTGTATCTGTACAATGGGTCTTCAGTATTGGTAAAAAGTTGCCCTAATTTTGTAAAATCTACATTTTTATCTAATACACCTTATGTGTATTATTTATTAAATTTAACAGTGTGGGCACATAGTCTGCCGTCTTTAGTTATGAATTTAGTAAGACTTAAACCGCGCAAGGATATAGTCGTTTGCATATTCGTTCTGTATACGTAATTTGCCCATTTGTTTCAGATATAATAAGGTCGTTATATCTCCAAGTTATTATTATTGTATTCTTAGCTGCTACGGAAAAGTAATTTTAAGTAATAAAAAAACAATAACGTTTTCTAAAAGATAAAAAAATCAATAATTCTGCAAAATAAATTTTAATTCTAAGAAAGTCACTAAATATAGGATTCGAAAATACCGCCCTCTCTGCCCAAACAATAGCCGAGCCTATTGTAAAACTCCCGCCTCACTCCCTCGAGATTTCTAGGGGTTATTGTCTCGAAATTTCTAAACAGTTGAACTTGCAACTGTTGCAACCTTTACGTTTGCACAGCTAGATACGAATGACGGGCAATCTATTGCTCTCGATCATCGGACTTATGTATGCGCACGCGGAGTGGCATCGTACATACGTTGCCACATCGCATTACGTTCCATACGTATATTGTTGCGTATGGCCCGTAGCGGGTTGTACCTATCGGTATATACATATATATTGTTATACATATATTCAAACTTGTAATATAATAAGCTCATTTAATGGTTTAATAATAATAATGATCAATTAATTAAATATAAGTAAAATTACAAGATGACAAGGGTTTAATAAATTATTTTGATTATTAATAATTCGTCCCACGTTGCGGTGAAAATATGTTAAAAATTGGTCTGTTTGCTTATGTAATCACACTATGAATAGATAAATAAATGGAGTAATTCTTGCATTAGTTTTAATCTTATAATAGTTATCATATGTAAAGTATAATAATACCTACCTTGTCTAATTGCTTAGCTAGACCAAAAGGTTATGAGATGTCGCTCTGATTATTTACAATATTAGTAGTTATAGACCAAATAAATAATACTTTACTCAATGAGCGCCAGCTAATTTAGCATGTTGATTTAAATTAACAAAATAATGTGAACTTGTATTATTCATAGGTAGAGCAAGACCTCTTTCTCAAGAGCTGGTTCTCTTTTCAAATCAAACCTTGTTTTGTATAAATTTTCGAAAATCTTGCATTCACACTGATAATATGTTAAATGTACAATATCACAAGCATACGGAATTTAATTAAATAATTAATTAATAATAATTAAATAACTATAAACAAAAATGTTGTATGAGGATTGTGAAAATTCAAGTTTAATAATTATTTTTAGGCAATTATGTTTTAAATTAATACATATCTAAATCAGCTGATGTCGTGAGTTAATCACGTGACATAATGTTGGTTCATATTGTGAAAGTATTTATATTAAACCTATGATACAACAAATGTGCATAAAATTAATTCAAATAGTGATTTTGGCAAGCAATAAACATTTATGAAAATACAATTTCTACTGAGACCATTCAATTAAGGTAAGTTTGACTTTATATATATTTTTAGCTTTGAATTCGATTATTTCTAAACATTAAATAAGGTTATGTTACGATAATGCATTAATATGGTATTGAAATCTTTGTCTTTTTGACAGAAAGCTGCGTTGTCCGGACATTCGGTTGTATGTTTTTAAGGGCATATCCCGTTTTAACATCCAGCAGTAGTCCGCCATCATCGTTATGCTCCATCTGCCTTGGTATCGCCGTTCCATTTCCTTAATGTCTTGGTGAAACCTCTCTCCCTGTTCTTCGCTAACTGCTTCAAGATTTTCAGGAAAATAGTTCAAGTGTGAAAACAGGAAATGCACTTACAAACTCATATTACAACCTAGACGATGAAAGTGTTGTAACATATTTTGACCAATATTTTCGTAGTTTTCGTCCTTAGAGTTCTCAAGAAACTTATCAATTACTTCTTTAAATGAAACCCAGGCGCTTTTCTCGACATTGGTCATTGTGTTTTGAAAATCCTTGTCTTTGCATAATGTTCTTATCTGCGGCCCAACAAAAATACCTTCTTTTAACTTGGCATCGGATAAGGCTGGAAATGTCGCGCACAAATATTTAAAACACTGTCCATTTTTGTCTAGGGCTTTAACAAACTGCTTCATCAAGCCAAGTTTGATATGGAGAGGAGGCAGTAAAACTTTTTGGGGTTAACCAAGCTATCTCTTAATACATTTTTGCTACCAGGTGTAAGGCTTGTTCTAGAGGGCCATTCTATTTGAGTCCAATGTCTATCCCTTGCTCGACTATCCCACTCACAAATACAGCATGGAAATTTTGTATAACCTCCTTGTTGTCCTAGTAGCATGCACAGCACTTTAAGGTCACCACAAAGCATCCACTGATGTTCTTGGTAGTTTATTTTCTTTAAAAGAAGTTCAAAATTTTCATACGTTTCCATTAAATGTACCGAATGGGCAACGGGAACCGAGGCCAGCTCGTTACCATTGTGCAATAAAACGCCTTTTAAACTACGCTTACTTGAGTCAATAAACAGGCGCCATTCTTCTTTTACATACGGCACATTTCCTAATTTTGAAATTAAGTCAGGAATATTGTTGCATTCCGTCTTGAGTAAAATATTGACATAACTCTTTTTCGCGATCCCGGTAAAAGCTTGATGTGACGCCAGGTGCCAGTAAATGTTTCTCACGAAGTCGGGAGGCTAACAATTCGGATGCATCCTTTGGAAGGTGCAAATCTCTAATTAAATCATTTAGTTCGCTCTGGTTAAACACTTCGGGCTCTCTGAAATCTGGTGTGAAATCTGAGTCGTCTGGGTCGCAATTAGATTCCTCTGATTCTGACGATATGACGTTTTCTAGTGCTTTTGGGGCGGTAGGAATCGGTACATCTGGTCCATGAGGAACTGATCGAATAGCAGAGTCAAGATTGGGATACACAATTTGTTTCTTATTTTTTCTGTTGAATCCTTGAACATTACACTAACAAAAATAACAATCATCACTGTGATTTCTAGGCTCTCGCCATACCATAGGAACACCAAAGCTTAAACATTTCTTCCTACCTTTTTGCCAGTTTCTTAATGCTTCAACGCAAACGGAACAAACAGTATGAGGAGCCCAGGACTTGTCTTGGTCGCCAATTTTTACACCAAAATAAGCGTGGTATACATTTTCCACAAACGAAGTTATAGTTTGCCTCTGCTTTACTACGACATAACTACCACAGATATAACAAAAGTTATTCTACGTTCTAGAACACTAGAATACGCAATACTACGCAATAACGAAGCCAACAAGCGCGCGGACACAGTAGCACGACGACTAACACAACCAAACCGCACATAAGCAGGTTTCAACGTTGTATTGACGCTTCTGCGCCGACTCTGTTGCTTTGCTGAGAAATCTAATATTAACCAGTGTTGCCAAATCACATTTAATTTCATAAAAATCAATTCATTTAAAAATCATGCCTAACATGGAACAAACATATTCTTGTCATAGGTATGTATATTAATAAATTAACATTTTTAAGATACAGAGCGCTATAAAAAAAATTTACGTGATAGAGCAAAAATATGGCGTTTTTGGAATAAGGGCCCCCAAACATATACAAATTAGCAAACAGCTTTCAAACATCAAAATCACTGTAGACCTGTGTTATTTATCTACATTTATCATTCATTTATTTATATTTAGATCTTCGGAGCTTCTTCATTTGACGAACCAACGTGGTGCCATTTATATTACACCACCACACAGCGCTATTTCAATATATATGTATGCACCAAATATAAAATGTTGGAAAGGGATTTGTTCCAGAATATAATATTTTGACAATGTATTTTTCAATTTTTGCTTATTTAAATTATGCAAATATTGGAAGGTAGGATACTTTTATAAAAATATTTCTTTAATGGGATTACATTTTCTGTTAAATGAATTATATATATTTTAAATCTATAAATATACTTACATATATGTTTACAATACAAGTATATCAAACTTACATTTTCAGTTATAAATTGTCATCGATTATCATGAAATTTAATTTGACCGAAGACACACATCTATTTATAAATATGTTTTAATAAATTACCGATAATATTGTTGATTATTAGTCCACTGAGGTGGAGGAGCAGTACTAAAATCGTATTGTGTAGCAGGTCGGGAAGCGGTCAAAGTAGGGGGTCCATATTGAGTAACAGGAGGTGGGGCACTATTTGTGTATGGAGGATAGCTCTGTACAGGACTGTATGCTGGAGGAGTAGCAAAATATTGATTCTGTTGAGGCGGCGGAATATGTATAGGAGGAGCAAGTGTTTGATTGTAAGAAGGGGTTTGTTGATACTGTGTGTAATAGGATGGCGTTGTAGCTTCATGACCTATAGAAGCACTGTCTTGTATGGGCACCGTTATTAAATTTGTTCGTACACCCGTACCCTGTATCTGCGTCGGTCTTTGTCTCATATTTTGTGGAATATTCACTGGCGCACGTGGATCCATTTTATTTGGTCTGATAACAGGCCTCTCGGGTTCAACTGGTTCTAGCGTTTGAGTTATATTGGAAATATGACGGTGATTTATATGAGCTTGTAAATCTCTTTGAGAAAGATAAGTCCTGCGACAACCTGAAGAACCGTATCTAGTTCCACCGTGGGTACACATAAAAACTGTTCCTAAACCGGTTTGTTCCACACGTGACACTTTATCTAAACATCTTGGACATTGTTTTTGTTCTTGTTTTGCACACGCCAAACAAAATACATGCTTGCATGGAATCTAAAATAAAGTTGAATGTATTTAGAAAGCCTGTAAAAATTTCAAAGCATATTTAAAGAAAGAAGTAACTAATAAACAAATATTCGATTCTTGTTGCACTACTAATACTATTATGTACTAATATGTATTCATTGAGGAATATAATTATTTATATATGATCTCCAACACAAATAAAACTCTTACATGAATTTTAAATAATAATTTCAATTTCGCGATTTTTATTCAAAAGAGCTAAGATAGGATACTATAGGTACATATTGCTGTTATTTTACCACGTGATATATAATACTGTTATTATTAAATAATAATATAAATAAAATAATATCCATAAAACATTAATAGCCCAAATTTGGCATAAAATTTTGTTTTATGGTAGATTTATCCCTGTTAAAACCAATTATTATCGAATTTGTTATTAATTAATAAATATTTGATTATGAAACAGACATGTAAATAATTTACATATCTGTAACTGTATACTTGGACAATACCTCGTATTTTCAGCATTTACTTCTGCTTAAGACATATGTTTCTGCCATCTATAGGCGTCGTCAGTTAAGCTAATGAAGCAATGTATACAAATGATACAAATCTTTATAAATAGATCTGTATCTGTATATGACATTAAGCCGAAACCGCCTATTAGATAAAGCAAATTTCATCCTATCAGGTGGCAATTATTTAATAAGTGACATCTGACGGACGAAAGAGACTTTGCCGAAAAAAGCGATCTTTCATTTGACCAGCTATGCTGGTACGAAATGAAACAATACGGGTAGTCCTTCAAAAACGAGCCGGATGGCGGTAAATATACAAAAAGGTTTTAAATATATCTATACATTAATATGCACGTATAACGCTTTTGTTTCATTATGAAACAGACGACGCCTATAGATGGCAGAAACATATGTTTTAAGCAGAAGTAAATGCTGAAAATACGAGGTATTGTCCAAGTATACAGTTACAGATATGTAAATTATTTACATGTCTATTTTATAATGAAACAAAAGCGTTATACGTGCATATTAACGTATAGATATATTTAAAACCTTTTTGTATATTTACCGCCATCTGGCTCGTTTTTGAAGGACTACCAGTATTGTTTCATTTCGTACCAGCATAGCTGGTCAAATGAAAGATCGCTTTTTTCGGCAAAGTCTCTTTCGTCCGTCAGATGTCACTTATTAAATAATTGCCACCTGATAGGATGAAATTTGCTTTATCTAATAGGCGGTTACGGCTTAATGTCATATACAGATACAGATCTATTTATAAAGATTTGTATCATTTGTATACATTGCTACATTAGCTTAACTGACGACGTCTATAGATGGCAGAAACATATGTCTTAAGCAGAAGTAAATGCTGAAAATACGAGGTATTGTCCAAGTATACAGTTACAGATATGTAAATTATTTACATGTCTGTTTCATAATGAAACAAAAGCGTTGGCATATTAACGTATAGATATATTTAAAACCTTTTTGTATATTAATTAATAAATAAGCAAAAATTAATGCAATAATACATTCAGGCGATTCGTTTTTCTTGGCGCAGGCCGATGTCTGCTTCGGTTACCACAACGACAAACATAAAATGAACAGGGAAGTATTTGTATCAGAGACCAACGAGACCGGCAACATCATTGCAAATTTAATCCGATTATCTATCCTTATCTTTGATTGAAAATATGTACTATTTCCATACTTATCGCACACAATTGGGCAGTCAATTGAAGAGGGCTCTGTAATCGTACAATTTCCTTTCTTATTGCTATCAATCGAGTTCGGAGTTCGAGTATAATTCAGAGTAATTTTGAAATTTTCTACAATTTCTATTTTATTGATTATGTTATTTTCGTGGTTTGTTCTTATCGTTCAGAATTATAATACAAATATCGGTATTTGAATTGAGTTATTGAAATATTCATGATACAACCAAGTACATATTAACAAATCGGTTCTTTTCTGAACTAGCTTTGGTGTTTTTTTTTTCTGTTAAAAAGGTAAGTTGGAGTTTTAAGAAATTTCATCATACGCCACGCCAAATTGTTTTACTCAAAAATGCTTTGTTTACCCAAAATTAACAAGTTCTTAAAAAATATTTAATAACTCATATTGACGCTTTTAATTATGCTACAAGTACATTTTCTTTTCAGCTTATAAATTATTTGGAAATGGCTCCAATATTTTGTATATCGTGTGCGGCAAAGGAGATATGGATGTGGAAAAATTATATTATTTTCCACGAAATCCTAAAAGTCAGTAATAAATGAATATATAACAAAACAACTAATATTTAGGCATCCATGTTTTTGATCCAAGACTTAATTCAAACAAGACTAATAAAATCAATATGCAAAAAAAGAGAGGCCGTACAATCAAAAATATATCACAATTAAACTTAAATGAGTCTTCGATGATCAAAGATATATTTAAAAGTATATTATTCTTACTCTTTTTTTATCTGTCTAATTATTTTATTTATTTGACAGGAATATCATCAAGTGCACATTCATCAGTTTTCTCAAATACATTGTGCGAAGAATCTTCGAAAAGGTAAGAAGATCGACAGTAAACAAATTTTGCATTCAGTCTAGCTGCGGCCGTTACAATTTGAAAGCGTACAATAAAATTAATGTATAATGGCTCTTTATACACCCACTGAAAAGCTTCACTTAGTAAAATGGTTTTATGCTGGCAAGTCTGCAATGGAGTGCTGTTACAAGTACAAAATCATTTTGCTACCCTTTGTTAATTTTTAAACGTGTAATTGCTATTTTTGTTTACTTTAAACCTTCGTAACCTTTTCAAACTTTATCCTTCCGCTAATTTATATTTTATTTGGCATATTCCCTAATTATCGAACCTTTTAGACTTCTTCAAATTCCGTTATTATGTTAAAAGTTTCTTATGTTCTAATATTTTTGAGGATCGTATATCCTTTATATTCCGGAGCTATTCTCTCGCCTTCTCTGTGCCGGCATCTTTTTGCGTAAATTTATGCACACTCATGTTTTTTTAACTTTGCCTTATGCGAGTTTAATTATTTTAAAACGGTGATTACGTACTGAACGAGTTATTATTTTAATTTTGGAATTTTGGTAATGCTTTCAGGGCGATTTATTTGATTGATTAACCTTAATTTTAAGTTTTGTTTTGGAATTTTTCTGTCATTAGCTTTGTACGCCATCTATGCGGCATATAGGGTTACTTCCGTTTTGGTTTGCTTTGCATTTTTCTGTAAATAATTTTGATCAAATATCTTTTTCCTGGTTGCGTTTTTACTTCCGAATTTCAGGTTATTAGCTTCTGTATTCACACTCTGTTGTCCTCTGGGCTTATTGTTTATTATTTCGTTAATTTTAACATTTCCCGTGGAATTAGTTTTTGTAACTATGACGCTGTTACCTTCTCCTTTAAATATCGTGCAGCCGAAAGTAAGGCTCGATTTTTATCGTGTAAGCCTTGAAGTACGCAGAAGTCCGTCACCTAAGTCAAGTTTTGTTCTTTTTACCCAGTTTTATATTGTCTGCATAGGCAGGATTCGGGCATACTTGACTTAGGGGCATTAATTAATCATTTGTGTAAGTTCTACTCGACCTCGTGCTTCAGGTGAGTTTTAAACTTGGAGACGGCTGTAATTTTTTTTCCACAGCTACGTACTCCGTTTTCTTTTGTGTCGTATGAACTTCCGTTTATTCGATTTCTTTTTCCATAATTTAGGGCTGTAGTTTACGGCTGAGGGAGAAGTTTGCTCTTTAACTTCCGCACGGGAAAATCTAGACGCAGACCGCATTCCGGCAGTTAAGATTTCCACGTCCACGTGTTTCCGAGACTCCGGGGACCACGTGTTGGAGGACACTCCTTTTTGGTGATCTTAAGGTAGTGTGGTACAGTTTTATTTGCCGCAAAATCCGAATTCACTACGGAAATTCCTTAATTCTGGCTTCAACAGTTTAATCTTAATTGTATGAAATTAAGATTGTGCGTAACCACGTGCTACCTGGTGCGAGACGCCATTTTGTCGCTCGCAGGAGAAAAACCACGTTCATTTCAAATTTAAAACCTAATACATTTGTAAATTTATATAATTCATATGTCTTGAACTTGATTAGTTACTCGCTTTCGTTATTGCAATAAATATATTTCTTTTTATAATCAAATCCAAGAGGCTTAAACGCTTCCGACAATTAATTTTGAAACTAGCGTTTTCTTGATCTCATACTTGGGTAACGTATTATTGATTTCATTTAGTTTACTCTTGATTTAATTAATTGTAATCTCTGTCAGAGAACCTTTGTCTCTATGTCATTTAGATATTTCTAAACACCTTCTATTTTTTTTTTAAACACGTTACTCAACTGGAATTTATTTTTTTTTTAAAGTATATACAGGCTCCGCCTGAATAGTTTGATACCCTTTATTTGTGATGTTCTTTGTATAAAATTACGACACTTTAGCTTTATTTTACCTTTTGTTATTTCTGAAGATACACTGGGTGACGCGTATGTATTGTAAAGTGCGCCAAAGCTTTGGTGATCTACTACGCTAGATCCAATTCTTATCATACTTTGTTTACTTTAGAATTATTGTGAATATCTCAACTATTTCAGTTTTTCTTATATTTCATATCTTCACTTTTCTTAATTATAATATGCGCTAGATGTATTTTTGTCTATAACTATTTGTAGATAAACTATTGGGACTGATTAATAAATTTATTTGTTACTGTTTATCCGAGTTTGTGTTTGTTTGCCTTAAGACCCTAACGAGCAAAAGTGTTTGAGTAGTTACTGGGAAGCTGAACACCCCTTGTCGTGTTTTAAGTCCTTAAGGCCGAGGGTGTTCTACGTTAGCCAATTACTTGCCAGACCAAACGTAGTGGTGCCCATATAAGATCTATGCGTTGTGTTGGCCCAAGACGCCTCCGCTTTATTTCATTCTGAGCTAGTCGGCAAGTTTTTCGAAGGGCCTTTGAGACCAGGGGCGGAATTAGGACTCGTCTTAATTCCAACTGGGGTTTTGCTATCTACGCGTTTTAGGGGTAGCAGTGCATGAATTTGTTTGCGCTGACTTTTGCAGACCGTTCTGTACCTTGCAGACAAACAATTTATAATATTATAAATAAATTTGAAACTTCTTTCTGTCTCAATAACTGTACGAAATGCAAACCAAGAGAGGTATCACCACAAAAAATTGAGGAAAGAGAACGGCGGGATGTATTAATTTGTAGTATCGTGGAAATTGATTACACGAGATCTACTAGAAGTGCTGCCGAGGAATTGGGTACAAGTAACACAACTATTTCACGTACATATTTGGAAACGCAATGGTTTAAAATGTTTCAAATCTTCGAAAACTCAAGAAATATTTCCCGAGGACAATTTTCGGAGAATGGAGTTTTGTCAAGACGTTATGGAAAAGATACATCGAGATGAAAATTTCGTTAAAAATATTCTTTTCAGCGATGAATCAACTTTTCCATTACACGGAAAGCACAATCCCTCTGTTCTTCGATATTGGGCTTCGGAAAATCAACACCAGCATTTTGCAAATCGCACTCAGTATCCTCAAAAACTAAACGTATGGGCAGGTATTTTAGGTGACCATTCTATAGGCCCCTATTTTATTGATGGTATATTAAATGCCGACAAGTATCTCGAATTACTGAAAAATCAAATACTTCCCGCTATTCAAAACATTGGAATAAATCAGGAAATCGTTTGGTTTCAACATGATGGATGTCCAGCACATAATGCAGTGAGGGTAAAGGAATTTCAAGGAAATACTTTTCCTGACCGTCTTATTACTGGAACAGGAAACATTAAATGGCCCCCGCGATCTCCTGATCTATCTCCAAATGATTTCTTTTTGTGGGGATATCTAAAAAATATTGTTTATACTCATGAAGCTGGTAGAGCAGAAAATCTAGTTGCCTTGAGAGAAAAAATAACTGAGGCTGCGAATTCATTAACTGCCGACATGTCAGCAAATGTAAGAGCTAATTTCTACGACCGCCTAGGACAATGTCTTGCTGTGCAAGAAGGAATTTTTGAACCTCTTGTATAATTTATTATAATTTTTAGAATCCTTTTTTATTTATTTTATTAGGATTATTCTTTAATTTTATTAGAATTGCGCTTTTGTTTATGCGACGCACCGCAGCTTAAAAATTTCCTGCATCTACTGAAAGAAATAAGAAAAGCAAATCCCTTGCAATTCGTAAATGTTATTTTAGAATGCATTACAAGTACCTATGTCGATGGTCAAATAATTACTGCTAACTTGTATTTGCGAAACAATCGGAGCCAATCGTTGCCGGCCGTCGCGGTCTTCGCCGGCATTGGATCGGCTTTTCCATATACATATACATCGTATGTACTCATACGTATTCCCTATGCCTAATGATATTTGACACATGCGGTATAATCGGACGTCTAATAATTACTATATTATTGCTTGCCGAGGCACTACAATTTTTGCCGAGGCCCTTCAATTTTTGCCGAGTACGGGCACAAAACAATTCAACCAACGCTGTAAATTTTATCTATTATGTTGCTACCGTCCGCGCACAAGCGCAGTCTTGGCGTAGTGAAGATGTTCGGAAAAGGTCAAGATCGGTAATCGTAACGCACAATTTAAATGCGAGCCTCTATTTATTGTGTATGCCCTTAGTCAGTGGAGACGGTCGTGGATTGACTAAACAGATGGTAGGTGCCACTTAGTAAGTATACATGTATCATATACGAGGGCTGTCATTTATTCTCCACGAAGATTAATGCATTTTTGCATGTGGTCAAACCAACTTTGGAAGGAGTTATTTCAATCGTTTGTTGGTACAGTAAAAATTGCATTTTTGAAGGCATTGACTGAAACTTTTTCGGAAAGGTAAAGAAATCGTTGGGACTTGGTCAGAACTGTAGGATAGCCTAACAATTCGACGTTTTGTTGCGGTAAAATTAAATTGTTTTGCGAGCTGTATGCAAACTTGCATTGTCTTGGTGGAGGATGATTCGTTGTGGCAAGTTGGTTTCTCGGAGCTCAGCTATGACTTGTGGCAAACAAATGGTTGTATGTATATCAATCGGCAGTAACAGTTCTTTGATCTTGTGGAGAAATTGTTGCTACATGACCTGCTTTCGGGACAAATGTCGCGACCATCTATTTGGAGACACTTCGAGAATGGATGACTTTCGTCGGCTTTTCTTCACCTTGGAACACCCAAACAGGCGACCGGCGTGTATTTTCCGGCTCGTATGAATAAATCCAAGATTCATCACCACTCACGATGTTGTCCACGTTTTCAGAGTTTCCTGTGTTTAGGCGGTATAGAGTTGTTTAACACCAATTCACCTTAGCCGTTTTCTGTTCTTCGGTCAACAGATGCGGTATCTAACGGAAAACTAATTTTTTTACACAATTCTTCATACAAATTTTTTTGAATTGAGGTCTTGAAATTCCCAATGATGCCTCAATTTCGCAATGTCACGTGTCTATCTTCGTTGATGAGCTTGCGCACAGCATCGATGTTTTCCTGAGTGACTGCCGTTTTTGGTGCACATGCACTTGGACGTTTGAATTCTCCATACCAACGAGAAATTGTTGACTGGTGTAGTGTTTCCTTACCGAAAACAGAAACAAACTCGGCGAAGGATTCTTGTTGAAATAATTGTCTTCAAAAATTATAAAAAAATTATTGCGCGAAAAGTTGCACGTTTTAATTCGTCGAAATTCTAATGAATTTCGACTAACTTGTCAACTTTGACAGTTCGTTGTAGCTACAGCACTACACATATCGCACTGAAACTTTGGATTTAGGCTAACTAAGGATGGAGATTAATTTCTAGTACTGTCATTTGATTAGTGGCGCCCTCTATGGCCCAGTATGCAAACCATAAAGGACAGCCTTTGTATACTGGCGGACAAAGAAACTGTCCGACTCATTTTTTTGCATTGTAAAATGGGTTATCGATCTCTCAAAAATGGCACATGAATTGTTATAGGTTATAAATAAAATATGTAAATAAATCCATATGACATAATAGCTATATTGACATATACATTGACATTTTGCATCTCAACAACTTTCAAAATTTAAAAACTCATTCACAACGTGTTAATTTTGTTAAAATGATAAACGTCAAAATGAGTCGGACAGTTACTTTACATATACAGGGTGTTACAAAAATGTAGGGCTGGCTATACATTGACGGTTTCTACAACTAAAAATAAGCAAAAAAGTTTAAATAAATTTATGTCCTAAAATGGTTCGTTACTGAGTTACGGCCACTTGAGGTTTCTTTCTTTTTATTTTAGAAAAGGTTACAGAAAACGGGAGTTTCTTATGTTTCTTATAGTAAATGTTCAAAATGACCTCCACGGGAAGCAACACAAGCTTCAGCTCGTCGTATCATGGACTGCCTCACGCGCTGAAAAATTCCTGGTGTATTTCGAATTTGGTGGCATCCATCTTCCACTCTACGTTGAAGATCTTCAATATTTTGAATTGGAGTAGAATATACCATAGACTTTAAATGTCCCCATACGTAAAAATCTATTGGATTTAAATCTGGAGACCGTGCAGGCCATGCTACATGTCCACCGTGACCAATCCATCTTCCAGGATATACGGCATTTAAAAATTCGCGTGCTGTGTGACTGAAGTGAGCCGGTGCACCGTCGTGCATGAACCACATGCGTCCTCTAACATTTAGTGGAACATCGTCCAGCAAACCTGGTAAGTCGTTTTCTAAAAAATAACGATAATTCTGCCCAGTAAGTCGTGGTGGAAGTACAAAAGGACCAATCACAAATTCATTAATAATTCCGGCCCACACACTAAATGAAAACTGCGCTTGATGTCTGGACTGAATAATAGCATGAGGGTTTTCTTGTTGCCACTGGTGTAAATTATGAAAATTGACGATACCATCTCTTGTAAAGCCAGCTTCATCACTAAAGAGCACACACGACAGAAAGAGATGATCGGCGGCGCATGTCCGTAACAACCATACACAGTAAGCTTCTCGTGATGGGAAATCATTCTCACTAAGTCCCTGTACTCTTTGCAGGTGGTAAAGAAAAAGCTGATTAGTTCTTAAAATACGCCATACACTCACATGATCGACATCTTCCGCCAATGCCATTGTTCGGGCAAAATAGATTTAATTTTGTATTTTTAGTTTTATTTAGATGTAGGTTTAATATATTTAATTCTAGTTTTTAAATTGTAAATATTATATATTGTATATAGAAAAGGTCTTGGAGTTCTGAGATATCTTTAATATTGTTAATTACTTTAGGACTGGGCAGGTATTGCATTTCTTCATTGTCCTATTTTCTACTATCATAAAAACTATTTATTTTTATTACAGGCAAAACCCTTTGCATCGATTAGGTAAATAATTTATTTGAATAAGCATAATTATAATAGAATAAGTTTTATTGTACATATTTCCTGTTATATATTATTATAATAGGTTAAATGGTTTCGGTTCGATACGATTCTGCGAACATTAGGTTATCTCTGTGCATTGTATATTTATTACTTTAAGAAGTATTTTATTTTCTAAAATTAAGGGTTTCCGGCGTATATTGTTTATTTTAATACATTTATGACGTCGGAAACTACAGCATATACTTTTCTTGGAAATGTAAATAATTGTTATATGGAATTTTGCGTATGCTCTTTTTCATTGTTTTCTCCCCCTCTTTGACTGGTGGGGAGAAAACTTCTTGCCGAAAAATAAGAGAATGAAGAAACAGTTCCAAACAAGATCTCTTAGAGTTCATTACAGTTACAAGTGCGATCTCTTCGAGTTAAAGCTTAGGTCTCAGTGATCTAACAAACAGCTCCTACTAAGATCTCAGTGATCTAAATAGGAGCAATATTATTTATTAGCCAGTTTTCTCGGTTTTCAGTATTAAGACCAGATACTGCATTTAGCATTTAACGGAACTCCTAGATTAAACTTGTAAAATATATTAGTGTAAATAGAAAAATATTGTATTATTTCATCACATACTTCGGTCTACACATACCGACTTCCTTCAAACCAGGAGGAAGAAACAGCCATTCTTCGAGTACTAGCACCTGCATTTTCTTCAACACGATCCAACAAACGTTCTTCCAATTCCAAATTTCTTGTGGTTCGTGGTCTGCCGCGATCTCGGCCTACTGGTTTGAATGATCCTGTTTCTCTTAATCTAATATGAAGCCTTTCGAAAGTTTTTTCATTTGGTAAACGTCGGTTTGGGAAATATTCTGCGTAAAGTCTTCTTGCTTCTGCTCTGTTGCAATGTGCCAAACCATACATTAAATGCATGTCGGACATCTCTTCGAAAGAATAATCTGCCATTTTATACTATTAATTCGAAAACAGTACTAATCACAAATGACTTAATCAACTTTCACGACTGACAGCAAAAAACACGGACTGCCTACTGAATATGATTAACATAAGTTACTCACTTGTCGGTGACTTGTTCAAACATGCAATACGAACGCTTCGCGTCTACGCGATAATTTGTGACGAGATACACACGTGTCGGACATGCAATACGAAAAACTTCAAGTGGCCGTAACTCAGTAACGAAACATTATAGGACACAAATTTATTTAAACTTTTTTGCTTATTTTTAGTTGTAGAAACCGTCTATGTATAGCCAGCCCTAAATTTTTGTAACATCTGAACGACTTTTTTTTTAATTCCAAATCCCTTTTGGAACAAGACAAATTCTAATAATTGGTATAAAAATGTTCCAATAGGAACAAATATGATATCTAAAAAACTTGTCATTTACGCGAATCCAATAAAATAAGACAAAACAATTATTCAGCATGTGTAGAAAGCAACAAAGAAAATAATATTAAAATTAGTACACCAAACCAAACAATTTATAATAATTTAAAATGAAACAGTAACTGACATCAGCAATTCTTATTAGCCTATTAATTCAAGCAATTTTCAATTTTATATTGAATAATCAGAAGAATGATTGGGTCCGTAAGCTCATCATGTACTCATTTGTGTGAAAGAACACACTATATATATACATAAAGATTAGACACTTCATAAGTATTCAAATTTATGAAAACATATTATTTAAAAGAATAGGAAGAATAATGTGTCATTTCTTTTGTTGCTAAATGAATGAATGATCATGTCTTTGTACATACTTACACTTATAGTGCAAGGTGAACTTGTTCATTTTATATATTGCGGACTAGTTCATCTAGTTCGCGGTTGCGAATCGATCTTTTTAATTGTTCGATGGCGAACTACACAACTCTAGTAACTAGTCTAAACACATGTAGTTTGTTACTTGTGTTCAAACTATAAGTCTAATTTAGATCTAATATATTTAATGTAACCTCAAAATAATTAATTCCATTTTATTACTAATAATGTGCTCACATATAATACAAGAATTAAAAATAAATGCAAAAAAATAAATATTAATAATTAATCATGGTAAACCTGCAGAATCAGTGTCCCATCCAAATTTCCCGCTACGAATATAGCAAACTTACTGCAACGTTGTCAAATCTCTGGTAATTATTTAAATTATTTCTCATTGTTAATTCACCTTATTTTCCAGTTATTAATTTACGTTAATTTGTAATTTTTATATGTTATAGGTACTCCTAATTTATATGTTATAATTTAGTTAGAACTTAAAATACATTGTTAAATGGTTCGTCTTGGTATAAAATTATTTTGCGGTTATATTTACAAATATTTACACATCGCTCTAAATCACCATTCTTTATATTAGTAGTGCATTTGGCAACGTTGCTCGTATATTGCCAACATATGATTGGTTATGCTCATCCGTAAATGTCAGTTGAAATGGGACACTGATTCTGCAGGTTTACCATTAATCATTGTTAATTTTGATCGACTAGATATGACAACATATGTTGAAAATGATAATGTATTATTTTTAATTTAGTAAATTTGCATCTATTCTTCAGCAATATATGTACTAGAATATTAAGATAATCAAGAAAATCAATACATACCATACGTCCATAAATTAATATGGGTTTAGAACATTTGTCACAACAATGAATCATTGGATTCAAAACTTTTTCACCAATTAGATTAACTTTGTGATTCCAATTTAATCTTAGCATAGGTTCTGGTGGCCCACGGTTAATTGTTGTAAATGTTGGTGCCTCCAACTGTGAGATATCTGCCTCAAGATCAACTAAAACCATTAAGTTTTAAATAAAAATTTATTACTTTTATATTTCAGTAGCATTACTTTTTGGTGGATCTATTTCATTTGCCTCTATCTGTTGCTGTTGTTGCGGCTGTTGTTCATCAATAATTTCTTGTTGTTGTGGTATGTTTTCCAATTCTTCATCACTTTCAATTACCTTTATTGGTTTTTTACCTCTACCTCTACCCCGTCCTCGACCACGGCCCCTACCTCTACCACCTCGACCTCTTCCTCTACCCCTTTTCGGTACATCTTCCATGTTTTAAGTAATATACTGAAGTGGATGTGTCTAGTTAAACAATAATATGTAATGTCTGTGAATATTAAAAAAATATATTTCTTTTAGAGTATATACAAGTTATACATAAAATAGAAACATAACCTAAGCTTAATGTTTGGTGTATTATTTATCTTAGTGATTTATTTGACAATATACTCTTAGGTTGGCAGTAGGCAAATAATGTATGCCACATAAATAATATGAAAAATTTTGTTTTCCAAATAGTTCATGGTTTATATCTTAGATGGAAATATAAAAGTTATAGGAAACAATAAATAACTATCTTATATCTCAATTTACATTTTATACATTATATTAAAAAGGGTGTCGATCTCTTAATTTCTAAAAAAGATATGTAATTTTTATTTTTAACAATTGTTATACGTAATATTAAACTCAAAAATATCAATCGGAATGAATGGAAGAGGGCTAGTGACCAGCGCCACACATTATTTATGTTGTAATTAGCGTAATCCAATGACATAATATGATATCTATATTTATTACAATCAGGACAGTTAACATAATAAATAACTTGACAGTAAAAAATTTTAGTTTTGGAGTAGATAGATGCTTCTGTTCGGAAGAAATACCAAATTTTATATTAATTAAACGAAGTTGAATTTAATTATTGCAAGCATGTGTCTTTACATAGTATAATGTTAATTAATGAAATTCGTTTGCCTTGTTCATTGTGCCGCTATTTAAAAAACACTTGAAATTGTTTCTTCCGTATATTATGGAAATGTTTGCTAACAAATAATATTAGATTTAATTTTTATTTACCATATAAAATGTATACAACAGAAACGCTTCCTAGTTTAATTGAAATGTGACTACAGAAAATGATTGTTGGACTTCATTTTAATTAAAGTAATGGATACAAATACTCAATTTTCATTACTAGAGCCAGGTGAGATAAATATTTATTAGTATATTATACTAATAGTTTAAATTTTCAGAATTATATTTTCTTATTCAAAGATATCTCTCCATCAGCCCATTGCAAGAGACATACAGGGTAAGTGTATTTTGGAATAGACTAAAAATTTATAATAGTACATAACTTTTAGGTATTATGTGAAGAATTAGAAAAGAAAGATGTAAGTTAAAATGTCATATATTTACATTCATCAGTTAATTTGTAAAAATAATGTATTTTTCTTTAGATTTTACCTATGCGGCTAGATTGGAAAGGAAAGAAACATAAAAGATCATGTAATGAATTAGTAAGTAATGGCAAAATTATTTAAAAAGAATCACTTATATTTGTTTTGGAAAAATTGGAAATGTTTGGGAAATACCATATTATATGCATACATATTCCTCAATACAAAAATAAAATATACCATGATTACCTTTGATTTAAATAAAATTGCTTAGTACATATTTCATTTTCAAAATTAGATTTCTGAAGTTTATGGAATGTCAATTTGTACTGCATAAAAGGGATACTTTGTGATGTCTTCAAAATTGTTACAAATTTATGGAAGATGATACAATAATGTTTCATCGATTAATTCTATTAAGGAAGTTTTTATTTGCAAGATAAACTATTTAGTATATTTCTTGCAGTTTCATAGTTACTTAAAAGTACTTATAAATTCTTTTCTTAGGAAAAATTATATCCACATATTGGACCAACACACTTGCTACAAGTATGTAGCAAAATAGGTCCTATTTTAGATAAGGAAGATCCACCAAGCATAAACGGTGTGGTATCATTGTTAGGTGCTGGTAGGCAATCACTTTTGCGTCTGAATGGAATAAAAGATATCATTAAATGTTCTCGATTTTATGTCACCAGGAGGAATGGCAAGCCCATCATAAATTTACTAGCTTCAGTTACCCACAATATAGGTATGGTTTGATGAATGGTTTTGTATGCAGTAGTGTCTTATAAGAAATAATATTTAAAAAAAATGTTTTTGTAGCAAGCGTATTACTTGGCAGAGAGTTCTCTGGACCAGTTACAAGAAATTTTGTATGCCCTTCAAGATATTGCAATTTACAATTGCAGAGGCAAACACTAGGTCATTTGTCAGCTGTATACTGTTTAATGTTTGACCATTCTGGAAAATATATAATAACTGTGAGTGTCATATTTCATTGAAGATTTATTTATTTTATATCATCCTTTTATAAGGGAGCAGATGATTTACTCATTAAAATATGGTCTTCAATCAGTGGCCGATTATTGTCTACCTTTCGAGGTGCTTCAGCGGAAATAACAGATATAGATATAAATTTAGAAAATACACTTTTGGCTGCTGGTTCTATTGATAGAATTTTGAGGATATGGAACTTACAATCAGGCGTACCTATCGCTGCATTTACAGGACATACTGGCATGATAACATCAGTAAATTTCTGTCCATTAATTCTTCAAGATGTTCGATATGTGGTAACCACTAGTACTGATGGTTCAGTAGCTTTTTGGGCATACACACAAGATCCTAATAATAAAGTTAATTTTGTGTAAGTAATTAAGTAAGAAATATGCTTGCATGAAATATATTAGTAGCATTTATTATATTTATCTTTAATTTTTATTAACAAATACTGTGCCTAACAATTACGTATCTTTTATATCACACCTATGTTTTAACTAAAGTGTGTTGATTATAATTACATATTTATATTAATTCTAATTACAAAATATTAGAATGCAATTTGTTCCAGAGCTATTTTTTATTGTGGTTTACTATCGTAACGAATAGAAAATAAATGGTTAAACATTTCTAGCTTGGAAGCGTAAGGTTATGTAAACTTTTCTTAAACATAGTTTAAATTATAAATAGATTCATGACCTTTTCTGTCGATTTAGTATTATGTAATTTACTGCAGAGGCATGTACTCTTGGTATACTCATAATTCACTGTCGGATTGCGATTATAAAAAAGTAATTTGGAGAGATACTTTAATTTAGTTAATTATTGCATCAGGAAGAATATGTTTTTTCTTTTAATTAAAAATTTTGTATTAATAATTTTATTTTTTTTTTGTGGTATAATACCATTAGGGGAGGCGAGGGGAATAATGGACTAACCCCCTAATAGTGGACAAGGGACTGGCATATCTCGAACACCATTAGATCAGAAAAATTGATATCAGTTTAACGTAGTTGATATATGTTTTTGAAAACCACAACCAGAAAATATCTGATTCCAATAGGAAAATTTCTTATTGAATTTATTTCTTAAAACATTTTTTGTTCACTATTACCCTCATGAGGGTAAATGTAGACATACTGAATAGTTTCTTTATAATTCATCGTACATTTCCAGTAGGCAATTGTAGACATGAACAAATAGTCCACTATTGAACGCCATTTGATTCAATTTGATAGCTTTTCAATTGAAAAAGTTATGATCGAAATTATTAATTAGAAGTGTGAATTCAAATTTCAATTGAACACAACACCTTTATGATTTTTTTTAAGTGACAATGTAACATAGAATTTGAAGAAATTGAATGAACAAAATGCATTAGGAGCTTTTGAAATTATATTTGTCAAAAAATGAAGTGAAACACAAAGAATATTGATTCAGAAACATTAAAGAAAAATAACAAACAATTCATTGTTGAACGGTTTGATCATCACCCTAGTCCATTATTCCAAAGGTATGAATTCCTCTTACAATAAATGGTGCTGGCAATACAGATTTGATCTGATCAAAATCAACCAGACATATGTCTTCATTTTGAGGGAACATGAAAGAATTCATGTTCACTGTGTGATTCCTCAAACAACTCACTTTGAATTGGTTTCGACAGTTTGAATCTAGGACTCTGGCAACAAAAGTCTTAACAATTTCTTTTTTTGTGTTGAGGTTGTAGGTGAAATTAACTTCAGCGAAATCTCCAATTTCAATGTTAATTTTATCTCGAGTTTCATTCTGGAATGCTAAGGTTTCCTCTTCATCAGTTGAATCTCCCTTTTCCGAAACAGCAACCTCAGACTCTACTTCAAATTCACTCTCTAAAATAATTTCTGAATCATCAACTTCAGATTCGGATGAAGTTGACAGGACTCTGCTTTTACGTTTTGATTTTTTTCGTAAAATCTTCTTTGGTTTTTTTTTACGTGCTTGTTCACCAGAGCTTGATGGAACATCTGATGTATTTTTGTTGCTCTCCTGATCATACTTTTCTTTCAGTATTTTCATTGCTTTTGCAGAAGTAAGTACATCTCCTACTTTGTCAGATACTCTCCTCCTTTGTTTTTTTCTGGTGCCTTTTTAGCTAGGTTTTCAGACAATTTTGTTCGAATGAAATCTTCGAATGCTGGAGGTTCAGGGTTTTGATTTTTCACTTGTTCTTGTTGATTGGGTACATTTTCGATATCAGTGGAAGATTTGAACCTCTTAAGTTTGATGGGATCAATCCATCATCAGGAAACTTATTAAAACTCACTGGGAACAACCCAGTTGACCTGAAACCTGAAATAAGGTATTCAGATTTGAAAGCGCCTTCCCAAACATTTTTTATCCTTTTAGAAAAATCTTCATCAGGTAAGATTCTGCCAGGAAAAGTTCTATTTAAATCGACCATTTCTTTGTTCCACATAGTTTTGATTGGCTTGAATACGCATTTATCCAATGGTTGCATATAATGAGAAACATTCGCAGGTAATTTTAATAAGATCACCCCATTGTCTATTGCACATTTTGCTAATGGATAACTTATATGTACACTTGCTCCATCAAAAATAAGGATGACCTTTTTACCCGCCCTTTCCTCAGTTGACTTTATAAATGGCAGGAAAGATTCTTTGAACCACTTGATGAACAATCCACCTTCCATCCACCCTTTATGTTGAGTTGCATACATTGTGCCTGGGTAATCTTCTTCGGGTATCCAGCTTTGCCACACATATTTGCCTCTGAAAATTATAAAAGGAGGTAGCTTTTCCCCTTTTGCATTTCCGCAAGCTAGTACAGTTGTATTCTTTTTTCCAGAACCAGCAATGTTTTTAGAAACTCTTTTCTGTCCTTTGGGTGCAACAAGTAGGACATCTTTAGGGTCATGACCAAATCCTGTTTCGTCGCAATTGTATACAAGGTGACCATCTGTAGCAAGAATACTTTCCGTTTGATAAATACGATCCAATGATTGATACCACTGTTTTATCACGAATGGATCTGCTCCCCTTAAACGTTGGGAGCTCATGCTTTCTCCTTTACGAAGAGATATCTCAGGATGCCTTCTCATGAATCCCTCGAACCATTCTCTGCCAGGTCCAGCTTTTCCAATTATTGCCTGTGTGTTCACAAAACTCTTTAACAAATTTTAAAATTTCCCACATTGTCAATCCATATCCAAATTTCCCAGATTCAAATGAGTATTTGGCGAGTGTCTTCTCGTCTTCTTGCTTCAAAAATGTTTTTCTCCCGGCACCTACATGTATATCGGATATATTTCCAACGTTTCTATATTTTCCTAAAGTTGACTTGGGAACGCCGAATCTTTCTGACACTTCTCTCAAAGTATTTCCACGTTGAACTGCTGCAATGGCGTTTCTCATTGTCTCAAGATCATATCTCACACGCTTGTTCTTTTTTTTATATAGTCGAGGCATTTTTCTGAAATAGAAAATATGTTTTTCGTTATAATCAGCATTGTCCACTATTACACACATAATTCAAGAACGAATGTCCACTATTCCCAACAATAATAAATTTTTAGAGGGTAATAGTGGAATTAGCCCTATGTGAAACAGGCTTGCGAATTCAATTCGATTATTCGCTAGAAATATAACCTCACTATGTGTTTACAAGTTTCCGTAATAAGTTTTGAAGTGAATAATTTGACTGAGGTTTGCGAGAAATATTTGCTTGAAAGTAGGTCATTTTGAACTTCAAGTTCAGATGTAGACATAATGCAAAATAAAAATATTTTGTAAATTATTAGTACTTACGGTTTTATCGATTGTGGCACGAGGTTCACAGTAGACTAAAGTACTGTCGCCAACATGACCGATGCATGACGCGGTAAATTTGAATTTTTCACTAGGCTCTTCCACTATTACCCTCTTCTCTTATTCCCCCCTGGTCCCCTATAAGAATTTGTATGTTTCTAATTAATATTTTTGCATTAGGGTTGTCTTTTTGGTTACTTTGTATTTTAAAATTCTTGTATTGGAAGGAGGAAGTTTTATCCTATATGCTTATGTTATAAAATGGAATTACAAAATAGGAATATACGTTTTAAATTTTTTGCCTTGTTTGTAAAAAATGTAAAAACGTAAATCCAGCTTCCTTGATGAGGTGTGTGAAACATTTTTATATGTTAATATTCTTTTAGTTTTCAAAAATATTCTCCATGTGAACCAAATATCATAGCAATCAAGTGTTTAAAAGGGTTTTCAATGGATATGTTTTGAAATGGACATTGACATTTGAAATGTCAAAATTGTGTGTAGTTGTCAAGTGTGTTTAGTAAAGTCTGCAACTTCATCATGGTTTCCAGCAGCGTTAGGAAATTATTCAATTTTTTAATCAAAATAATCGGTCTTTTATTGCAACTTATCGTGTACTTCTTCCTATTTATGGTCGTTTAATATTTAATAATTATTTCTTGACCTTTGTATATTATAGTAGATTTAGATAGTCGGCGATTTAAAATAATCTTACATGTTTCGGCAATTGCTACCTTTTTCAAATCATTTTCAATTCTAATTTGCTTCAGTGCTTTCAAAACTGACATCTGCTTTCAATAACTGACATTTGCTTTCACTAACTGACATCTGCTTTCATAACTGACATTTTCTTTCAAAACTGACTTCTGCTTTCAAAACTGGCCTCTACTTTCCATAACTGACATCTGAATCATTAACATTATCGCCTTATAATGCGTTTATAATTAGCTTGAACCAAGGTCTGTCGTGGCTTAATTGGTTAAAGCGACGGTCCAGAAAACCATAGACTTGGGTTCAGTCTCAACGTAGACAAAATTTTTCAATTAAATTTCGTATGACTAAAATTTCCGTACGGTACCTTTGAGCAGTTAGCGTTCCCTGAAAAAATATTGGTCCAATGATTCGCCTTTGGCTTATCGTTGCCCAAACACCAATTTTCTCTGGATGTAGCGATTCTTCATTAATTACATGTGGATTTTCACTACTACACTACCGTTTTATAAAACCATGCTTCATCAGTAAAGATGACTCTTTGCGAAAGAACGCAGACGACATATTTCATCTCGGAGAATAAACATATGTGTAGGCCTTTTTAGGTAAGTGTTTTTCGACTTTTTCGACCTTTTCGTAGTTTATATTCGCATGTTAAAATTAGTCTATACGTGGACGCTGTGTAAAGTAGTTGTTGCGTAAGCGGTTTTCTAGCTTTACTGTGCCCCATGTGCGACTTTTTAATTAGTGGTTTTTACCTACTAATGATGACAACTTAGTTGTCGAAATACGTATTTAGGATACGATTAATAATTGTGGTAAGGGGTTATATACCTTTTTAAGAAATTAAATAAATTCAACCAAGGTACTTCAAATTTTGTTTATAATATCCCAATTGGTGATAAAACTTGAATTTATTCACACGAGCTCGAAATTAAATCGAATAAGCTGTTGTGTTATGTGTGTGTTTCGAGATAAGTCAAAATTAAATTGTTTGTTTTCGCAGTTTAAAAAATGATCACTGCATTTTTCGCAATTACTGGTCATGTGACTGCTGTTGTTTTAGAGCATTGGCGAGTGTTAATGCTGATTGGTATACAGGCTGTTCCGCGACTCGACCGATAAATTTGAATCATATACTCTAGCGGTCATTACGATCAAAAAAATGTTATATGACTTATAGGTGAATTCCTCTAATTTAGTAAGCCTTGACCTATTAACGTATGCTTGACAAATTAATTACTTTTGTGCTGTAATATTAATTTAAGTCATTTTGCCGCGTTTTACTAGTGCAGAATATGCTGATATGGTTTTCTTATATGGTTTTTGCAACGGAAGTGGACGTGCTGTAGCTGCGGAATACATCAGGCGATACCCAGATCGCATTGTTCCTCACCACACAACATTTTCAAACGTTTTTCGCTGTTTGAGAGAGACAGGATCTTTCCCAAATCGTTGTGTAGAAAAAGATGGATTTGGAAACGCTGAAGTAGTTTTAAATGAAGTCCTACTAGTATTCGTAGAATATCTCATACAACGGGAATTCCTCAAATCAACGTATGGGGAATTCTGCACCAGCATTTACTTCCTGGAGATTTATAAAATCGAGTACGGTATTGCCAGTGGTTGCAAAATAATTTGGAGGTTATTCCACACATACTTTTTACGGATGAGGCCCAATTTACAAGGAATGGTATAAACAACACACGTAATTCGCAAATCTGGGCGGATCAAAACCCACACGAAACAATCGTAGTTAACCATCGACATCGTTTTTCCGTCAACTTGTGGTGCGGCTTGTTAAATAATCATCTAATTGTGCCTCATTTTATTGAAGAACGTCTTAATGCAGAAACTTACCTTCACTTTTTGGAAGAAGAATTGCCGAATTCCTTGGAAAATATTCCTTTAGAAGCTCGTCGTAGCATGTGGTTTCAGCAAGATGGGGCACCACCACATTTTGTGAGACAAGTGACGGTGTTTCTTAATGAAAACTTTCCAGGAAGGTGGTCAGGACGAGCTGGTTCTGTAATTGGCCAGCTCGGTCACCTGATTTGTCGCCTTTAGATTTTTTTTGTGGAGTTGCCTCAAATCTCGTGTGTATATTAATGGTAAACCAGGTACACGCGAAGAGTTGGCTGACCGTATAGTTGAAGCTACTAATTCTCTAAAGAATGAATGGGGCATCAATTAACTGGCAACATTCTATAACACGAAGAATAGCTGCTTGTTTAGAAAATGCCGGTTCTCATTTTGAACAGCTACTGTAATTTTGTGTTAATTACACAAGTTTACAAATTCCGGTCAACTTTTGGATCAGAGCAGATGAGAACAAATCTTGACGTTATTTGAGGTGCTGAATTCAAATCCGGGTTTCGTTTTTCAAAATTGGTTCTACTTTGTGAGTTCGCGCATGTTGGCAGCACTGCGCTATCATAATGACAGTCAGCTGTTGGCGTCGCTAGAAACAATATTTAATTTGTATTTTGAAGTTTTTTTTTTAATCCAAAACGTGTGAAAATGCAAAGACAGAATTGTAAAGTTGATTCAAAGTGTTTTTGTTATGTTTGGGGATGTTATATGATCAGAAAAAGTGGCAAAGTTATTACTAATGTGATCAGAAATGCATATTTTTATTATTTTGGTTTCTCTGTATCAAACATTCACAAGCCGTGGGTACCGAAATTGTTTTGTAACGCGTGTAGCACAATATTATACAAGTGGTCACGCGGTAAAAAAGTATGTTTTTCATTTTCATTGCCAATGTTATGGAGAGAGCCGAAAAATCATGTAGATGATTGTTACTTTTGCTTGATGAATGTCGTCGGTGTAAATGCAAAAAAACTATCAAAATATAAATATCCTGAAGTATCATCAGTGTCTAAGCCAGTTCCCCGTGCGAGCAATGATCCTTTGCCAATTTGTCCAGGTACGAGTGCAAATTACATGGAAACTTGTAGTTCATCACCGACGAACAGTGGAAGCGATTTTAACATGGAGGAAAACCATTTAGTTTCGCAAAGTGAACTCAATGATTTGGTTCGTGATTTGAATTTATCGAAACAAAAATCAGAATTGCTCGCATCACGGATGCAGGAGTGGAAATATCTTGACACTCAAACAAAAGTTACTGTATATAGAACCAGAAATGAGGCGCTTTTACCGTTTTTCAAAAAAGAGGAGAATATATGCTTCTGCTATGACATCAACGGTTTGTTTGATGCGATGAATACACCATACGATGTAAATGAATGGCGTTTGTTCATAGATGGTTCAAAATACAGCCTGAAAGCTGCTCTGATACACAATGGAAATATAAAACCATCAATTCCGATTGCTCATGCAGTACAAACGAAGGAATGCTACGATACAATATGTAAAATTTTTACCAAGATAAAATATAAAGAGCATCAATGGAAAATTTGTGGCGATTTGAAGGTTTGAAAATAAATTTCAATTCAATTTTAAAGAATAAATGATTTATATACTATTCCTACAGGTTATTGGTCTCTTGATGGGGATGCAATCTGGTTTTACCAAATTTTGCTGTTTTTTTGTGTATGTGGGATAGCCGTGCAACTGACCAACATTATGTGAAAAAGATTGGCCAAGCCGTATTAATTATGAACCAGGAAAACAAAACGTCTCTTCTATACCACTTGTGAATCCACAGAACATTTTCTTGCCACCTCTCCACATAAAGCTTGGCCTTATCAAAAACTTTGTCAAAGCGCTCGCCCGTGAAGACCGGCTTTTGAGTACTTGACCAAGTTATTTCCCAAGTTGTCGTACGCCAAAATCAAAGAGGGAATATTTGTCGGACCTGATATTCGAAAATTAATGGCCGACAGAAACTTTACAAAATGTTTAACGCCCAATGAAGCAGCAGCATGGGTATCATTTCAAGATGTTGTTCACAACTTTCTCGGTAACCGCAAATCCCCGGATTTCAAGCAGATAATCGACAGTTTGTTGCAAAATTATTGCAAGATTGGAGCTCGAATGTCTCTCAAAATACATTTTCTGCATTCCCATCTCGAATTTTTTCCTGAAAACTTGGGTGATACAAGCGACGAGCAAGGAGAGCGACTACACCAGGATTTGGCGAAAATCGAAAAACGATACCAAGGATTTTGGGACGAGGGCATGATGAGCGACTACTGTTGGACTTTAATGCGTGGAACAGATCCCAAACAGTACAAGCGACTCAGTTCGACTGCTCTTCATTTCTAATTTAACACTTTTTAATGAATAAAATGGAGATTAATTGTCAAAAATTGTAAAAGTTGTTTATTTAATATCTCGAAAACTAGAACCAAAATCAAAAAAACGGAGTGCAGATTCGGATTCAGCGCCCCAAATAACCATAGAAACAGCTTTTAGTTGCTTAGATCCAAAACCGTGTATACTTGTGTTATCTATCAATTTATGAATAAATTTTCTTTTCTCATTTTTTATATTTAAATTTCATCGATATCTATGAAACAAAGAGGAATTCACCTATAGGTCATATAACATTTTTTTATCGTAATCACCGCCAGAGTATGTGGTATAAATTTGTCGGTCAAGTCGCGGAACAACCTGTATAATAATTTGTTTCCATGAATTGCGAAAAATAAACGGAAATTGGTATATTATTAATCGAAAATATGAAGGCGCAAAACATGGAATTAATGTCTCATTGTCCGTATAGTCTTGATTTATTATGTTTTTTTTTTGTTTCTGTTGGTCAAAAATAAAATACGTGAAGGACGATTTTCAACACCTGAAAAGGCAGATGAGCGTTTACATAACAGCACGTTTCTAAGATATATCCAAGTGGAAAAAATGTTTTTCTATTTTGCGTTCGAAATGAACTCATTATGAAACCCAAAACAGTATCGAAATGAGCTTCATTTCGATACGCTTTTTTTCATTTTTCAATGTTGGCGTTGTTCGAATACAGAAATAAATATCATTGCGGTCATTTGATTTTAAGAATTTATGTACATTTGACAGATATGATATATGTCCGTATTTTACACAAACAACGTACAGTAGTGGACATAATTAACTAGGACAAGTCAAAAAATTAAGTAACCTTTTTTTTATAAAATTTAGTTGTTTAAATTTGGGTTTATAGTTATGACATTTGTCACGTTGATTTGTCAAAAATTTATTTGTCGAACTGAAGTAGAAAAATGCCTCGAATTAACGATATCGTGAAGTGTTCTGTAATTGCTAGAGCGGAAGAAGGAATGTCGGTCAGACAGATTGTTCAGCGCTATAATATTAACAAAAATTCTGTCACTAACATTGTCAAAAAATGGAGACAAGAAGGGAGAATAGGAAGGAACCCAGGACAAGGACGACATAGGATTTCAAATGAAGAACAGGACAGAAGATTAATTGAGGTACTAAGGGAAAATCCATTTTTCACCGTAATTAGAGCTGCTGAAGAAACAAATTTCCCGGGATCTGCACGAACTGGACGACGACGTGTTAAAGAGTCGGACTTGCGCTACCGTTCAGCAGCAAAAAAAATTATTTTAAGGCAAGAACACGAAGAGGCGCGTGTGAGATTTGCTCTAGAACACATGGTTTTCCATAATAACTTTTGGAATAATGTCATCTTTACGGATGAAAAGACTTTTCAGTCCACATATAGTGGTGCTATTCGTGTATATCGACCTGCTTATTCGCGGTACGATGAAAGATATATTAACAATTCAGACAAGAGTGGCAGATTTTCCATAAATTTGTGGGCTTGGATATCAGCCCGTGGACCTGGTGTTCTGTGGCATATTGACAGTAGATTTAATAGCGAAGAATACATACGGATCTTAGATAATATCATGTTGCCTTCTGTGTCCCAATTATATCCTAATAATGAATTTATATTTCAACAGGACAATTGTCCCATCCATACAGCTCATGCAGTAAAAAACTGGTTCAGAGAAAACAACATTAATATGCTTAACTGGCCTAGTCGCAGCCCCGACTTAAACTGCATTGAAAATGTTTGGGGACTGTTATTAAGAAACATCCGAAACCAAAATATTAGACCCAGAAATGCCCAAGGATTATTAGAAGTGATTAATAATGCATGGGAAAATGTTGTTACCCAAGAGTATTGTATAAATTTGGTAAACTCGATGCAACGGAGACTTACTGATGTTATCAACCGAAATGGTGCGATGACCAAGTATTAGAAAAGTTGTAGTTTTAAAAAATATATGAGTATTAAATCTTTACCGAAATTAAATTGTTCTGTTTTATATGTATTATAAAATTATTAACTTGCATTTGAATTACAATTCTGGTAAGTGAGGATGTCTGTCAAAGCCTAGTTTACATTAGAAAAAAAACACTGTCCTATTTATTTATGTCCATTACTGTATGTTGTATACAATTGACAACAACATATATATGTTTCTATGTCACTCATGTTTATATTTTTAAATGAAATATCAAGTAATGTTAACGAAAATTAATAAATAATATGTAATATAATATACTTCGCGGATAGCAAGATTTAAATTTGAAAATGTCAAGTATCAATGTGACCAACTGCATGCTTTATATAAAAATTAAACTCTGAACTTTCAAATTAAATAATTCCAATTTAAGCAATTTATTAATGTAAAAAACGCAAAATAGAAAAAATAGTATAAAAACTCGTTTCATAAGGCCTTTTGCCGCACTCGCTCTTTAGAAAACTCGCCGCTATCGCGGCTCGTTTTCTAAACTGATCTCGTGCGGCAAAATGGTGCCTTATGAAACTTGTTTTTTAATATACTATTTCAGAATTTTCTCGACCGCATATAAAAGTAAATAGATTTTAAGCGCCATTACTATGAAAACCAATAAAGACAGCCATTTACACTGACTCATTTGTTTTTTCATACTTTCTCTAAAAACTTTCGCCGCAACCTATGTAAATAGCACCATTAGAAATTTACGAATTCTTGACTGTTAAAATCTGAGTACATATAAGCTATAGAATATTTATTATTTTCTACAATTTCTTTGGTAATTATATGCCCTCGTCATTTCTTACTACAGCTTTTTTAATATTGCAGGTCAAAACCCATAATTTATCAAGAGCGCATGCGACCGGGTCAAGCGAAGATGATTTGCGCATCTTTCAGTCCAGGAGGTTGTTTTTTGGCTACTGGTTCGGCAGATCATCATGTTAGAGTATATCATATGGCAGGGGACGAAGGTCCTAGACGAATATTGGAAATGGAAGCCCATACGGACAGAGTAGATTCCATCCAGTGGGCACATAACGGTTTAAAATTTGTTTCTGGCAGCAAAGATGGAACAGCACATATATGGCATTTTGAGTGTCAACAGTGGAAAAGTAGAAAATTAAGCATGAACGCTAGACTACCGAAGTAAGTAAATTTTTCCAAATATTTACTGATTGATAAATTCGTTTATTTTTTAAAAGCGTAAACTTTTTTGTCTAGTACGGATACCACAGATGTAGAAGATTTAAGAAAATTGAAAGTTACTATGGTAGCCTGGGATATTTCAGATACGTGGATAATAACGGCTGTTGTAGATTATAAGTTGAAAGTTTGGGGAGCTGACACGGGAGAACTACATAGAATATTATCGGGACATTCAGATGAAATATACGTTTTGGAATCACATCCAAGAGATCCCCATATTGTACTTTCTGCTGGACATGATGGACAGCTATACGTTTGGAATATTCTGCAGAGTAAATTCGTGGCTCATTTTACAAATAACATTGAAGGACAGGGATACGGTGCTGTTTTTGATGCTAAATGGTCTCCGTGCGGAAATATGATTGCAGCTTCCGATTCTCATGGCCATATCTTGATATTTGGTTTTGGATCTGGGAATTATCAAATGAAGATGGTAAGCTGCAGTTATTTTTTAATTTATTTCTAAAATAAGATTTTTAATCCATTCAAATTTTCGCATCCATTACTTAAATGTTAAAAAAAAAAAAACAGCGAAATTCATTAATTACATCAAAGGTATGATATATTTTGCTAAATAATTTCATTGGCAACAAGGAAAATATTCGCAGAAATTGGTATTAGAATGCGAAATTATATGAAGTAGTAAAAACTTACAATGAATGGTTTTGATTTAGAAACATCGAATATGTGTGTTTCATTGCTTGTATTATTTTACAAAAAAAACCGGGAAACACATGTCTATAAAATACCATGTCGCTACTGCGATAGCTACTACAAAGGTCAAACTAAACAATATTTATACAAAAAAATACATGCCCACAAATACTCCAAAACAGACAAAACAGCTTTATTTACACACAAACTGCTACGCGATCACCATTTCGACTATAATAATCGATAAAGAACAACGCACAATGAAAAGGGAAATTAAAGAAATGATAAATATTAAACAAGAAAAAAATTCAATTAACAGAAGTGACGTAAAAATCTAGGCAGTATATATTATAACTTAATAATGTAACTATCTGCAATTTACCACCATGAATATATACAATTGTTATATAAATATCTATCATTTTATTTAAATATTTGCACACTGACTTATCATGCTGGCAGTCCCGAGTTTAGTTTCGGGACTAGGCTGTCCGAGTAGCCTTTCGTGACTTTCCTTCTCGTTCTAGCCGAATGCCGACAGCCGAACATCTTAAGTCGCTCCACGGCACAGACATAACTCATGGCTTGCCAATGCCCCCTGTAATTAGCGTCAAGCTGTTGGGGATTGCTAAGGCATGAATTATTATTATTTTTATCCATAGCAATTTTACATAAATAAATATGTTATTAATATTTGTCACTTATAATTTAAAATTCTTTGAAAAAGGCATTATGTGCCGAAACATGTAAGGTTATTTTAAATATATACATATTAAAGTAAAACATCTAGGAGTATCTTGGATTTGCTGACATAAAGAAAATACACTGAATGAAAAACACATTCGAGAAGATTTAAAAATTCTGGGTTCGATGTTAGGTTCGATATTCAGAATTGACATCTTATGGAAAAAAGTTGGTGTTGTGATAATTATTTTGCGAAGTGTAGATATTGCAATATCTATTTATAAGAGAGTTACGTTCTGAAAATTTAAAAATATGTATATGTAATAATATAAATATTTCAAAATGTTTAATTTTAACATCACTAATTAAAGTCTTTGTAACACTTTTTAGTTACCAAAAGAGTTATTTTTTCATACAGACTACAGACCCCTCGTAAGAGACGCAAATCATATGGTTTTAGATGAGCAAACGCAAGTCGCACCGCATCTCATGCCCCCGCCGTTTCTTGTTGATATCGATGGAAATCCTTATCCTCCAATGCTGCAACGTTTAGTTCCTGGTCGTGAAAATTGTGAAAGTGAGCAGTTAATACCCAATATTGTTGTTGGTAATGAAGGTACTTTTAATATTTCAGTTATATTAAAAACTAGATTAATCTTATATTTGGCAATTAGGCACCCAGGAGGTAATAGAAGGTCTTCCTGAAGAACATTCTCGTTTTGATTCCCTGGGAGATCCGTCTTCATCTTGGCAAGGTCCATATGGGAGACTTGGAGTAAGGACCGGTATGAGAACGTACGTAATTTTAAAATCTAAAGATTTGAAATTGGTCTCGATAATATTTCCTATTATATACACAAAAATACGAAGAGAGTTAACGAATTTTTGTCTCCAACAGTTTTGATTAACAAATGAAAGAAAATCTATAAATTTATCATTACTACCCAAAATTTTAAATATCTGTGTCGCTTCATTTAAGTTTATTAAAGAATATTTATAATTGAAATGAGAACTGTCATGAGATATCTCCACCAAAAAGAGTTTATTTCCTCAAGAAATTCATAAGCGACTAATAAAAACTGGTCTCGGTATTTTAATTTAAATTTGAAAGAACATTTTGTGAACATACACCATGTACAAAAGTAAAACCTTCGTGATCGAAGAAAATGTTGATTTTATCCCCGAAATGTTACATAATGATAGAAACATTACAGTAAAATTTATTGCAGAGACACATTGCTTTCCAGTAGGCAGTTTTGGAAGAAGTTTCCACATTTTAGAAAGCTTCTGCTAATTGTGTGTCTAGAATGTTAACGAATGATTAACAACTCATCAGGTATGCCGCTGTTAATACAAATTTGATAATTAGAACAGATCCGGAACATTTTTTTGAAAGATTTATAATGATAATTGACCGAAGTTAAAAGTGCAAACTAAGGAAGTACGACACATTCTACAGAAATTTAGTCACTTATTTAAAAAGCTGAATATTTGTGATGTGTGCAAATCACTGCATAAGAATATTATACGAATATCTAATACTGAAAGGTTGTAAAACACTAACACTAAAAAAGCAATTATTTTTTTATACCCTAAGATGAAGGTACATTTACAAATAATAGTTTTTCTTACGACGATGATGTAATCGTTAATGTTAATGAGTGGTCGGTAGGACAAGGAAGGGAATTTTTTACAGGCATCGAAGTTCTTTATCATTAATACTCTAAATATATTAATTTTAGGGGATTACGTTTAAAAATAAAATCCTTTCAAACATCCTTTGATATTGGGAAAAATAATTCGTGATCTTTGCTTCCAAGTTGTAAATAAAATCTAATATGTCTATAGTCCCTTCGCACCTTGGAAAACAGTACATCGCTTGTAATTCTGTACAGCGTCTTATCGTGAAAGATATTTGAATAAAATATTAACGTAAATGCAATATAATAATCTTACGAAACTTTAATTAATTCCAAAATGTTCGAAAAGATAATTGAAATTATTATTAAAATAGAGATGATAATAATATAATAGCGTTGTTTGAATATACAAGTTAGTCAATCTTATGGGGAAAATAGTTGCCGAAAATTGGGCTAGACCGCTAGATGGTTATATATAACCACCTAGCGGTCTATTATATATAACTATTATAATATATTTTCTCCCCCCCCCCCTCTCCCTCCCTCCCTCCCTCCCAACCAACCCAATTTCACAATCTACTCCAATTATGAATTTTTTCGATGGCTCGATACTCTCGATAGTATGAATAGTTATGTCAAGAACACGAATCATTAGGCCGATATTTTTTGAGGGATATTTTAACAATATCCTTGTACCGTCTATATACAAACTTCATGAAGACGAACTTGAAACTATATCTAATAAAGCTGTCAACTGCTAGATCACGTGTTGCACAAGATATTTTGAAATATCTGCAACAATTTTTCAATAACAGACTTATTAGTAACAACCAGTTTCTTCCACACTTTTCTAACACTTTTAGATTATTTGAATTTGCGTTGTTATTGCAAATTGTTATGTAGTTATGGAGATATGGACATTATATATCTTAACGTAATTAATTTTGAAATCTATGCATATATTCATTTAATTATATTTATTGTTGTATTTCAAAATTAGGTCAAGTGATGTCGAAGGAATCAGGCAGAGTAGTGGAAATTGGCAACGGGATCCAAATAAAGACTGGGGTAAAAGACTACTAGTGAAGCTTCTTGAGCAAAGTAAATTGGATAGTATAAAGCGGATAGTGTAAGTACTAATTTTCAGTTAAATTGTGCGACATTTAATCATATTGTGAAGCACTTGTCTTTTTTGGATTCGTTTAAATAAAATTAATGGCAATTAAAAACACTATATTAAGAATAAAAATACAATAAAAACACTTAATAACTAATAACAATAATAACAGTATTTATATTCACAATATTTATTTCACATTTATAACTATGTTCTAATACCACGGACGCTGCTTGAATAATAATCTTCCTCTCTGTCGAGCGACATTGTACTATAAATGTCGCTCGAATTTGCTATTCGGGAAAGTCATCGCGTGACTCACATCACAATACAGTCACAATGTTGATTTAAGCGTAATTTGATTCTTTTTTATGTAATAGCGAAACACTTGCCACAAAAGAAATGGCACATTACAATAGGGAAATGAGACATAGGCCTATAATGATAAATACAAGTTCGAATACTGCAACAGAAAATAGTAAGCCAAAAAAGAAAAGGAAACACTATCATACTCGTTCAGCGGAAGTAGAGGGTTCCGAATTAGAACAGGTAAATAAATATTCGAATTTTACGATAGTATAACTACAGCGACCCTTAGACACTTTGCTTGCGTATAGAGAATTAACATTGAAATCACTTAAATGTTTTTGCTCGATTTAAATTATATTTTAATTTAGGTTATAGTCTGTTTGAAAAATATTTTTTTTATTCATACTTGGTTATTATTGTAGGACGACGGCGATGCAAATAGTAGTGGATCAGAATATTCAAAAAGTAAAGATACCGAATTCAGTGATTCTAGTACATCGGGTTCTGAATCGTCTGGTTATTCTGATTGGGTAGCAGATCAAGGAGTCTCGCTAGAACCTCCAAAACGGTCGAAACGGAAACAAGTTGCTCGACAAATATCTCCGGTTAATGAAGAAGAAATAAAATCAAAATGGGAACCTCACGATGTAAGAATAATAAATGTTTATTTTATAGCTTAGTTTTTGAGAAGTCTATTGTCATTGTACGTGATGATATTTTGACGTATGTATAGCAAGCGCCAATTAAGTTTGCGCGAGGAGGGGATGCGCAGAAGCCGTTTTTAAAAACGTCCACCCCCACTACTAAGTAATTGTCAGAATACATTTGTCATTGACGTTTGGCGTTTGATGTAAAACCAAATACAAATCTCCCCACTACTTTTAATCCTGCGCGAACTTACCCCTCCTCGCGCCAACTTAATTGGCGCTTGCTATACCTTTCTAGCATTTCTAGAATATATTCTATGGTAAAGTATAATTTTTTAAATAGATTTATTTTGGTGTGTTTACTTCTAGTATAGTATTGAAATAGAATTATTTTTAATTCACTGTCCTCAGAATATCAGATAATTTAGATGATTTTAACTACATCTTTAGAGCCGCATGTACCAAACTAGAATATATTGTAGGAAGGTGCCTGTTAAAATGTGTATGTACTGTTGCAATATTTGCCTTCCCTAACAAAATTATAAATAAAAGTGGGAGCCGTACGATACACCTACGTAGGCGGGATTCGCTAATAAGTAATCCTATCGCTAGTAAGAGAGAACCAGTGCGTATCTTGGGTTGTATTTTACTGGCTTATACAAGATGTCCCGGATCGTTATGTTCAAATTTTAGGAGTGTAAAGTAGACTTCATTTCAAGTAACAAAAACGCAAAACTTGTATATCCATTTTTATTTGTTTCAAAGTTACAGATCTATGAATGCGATTGTCAGATCATGAAAAAAAATGTAATCCTAAAGTCACTAAAAACTGATTTTATTTAAAAAAAGTTATACGATTCAATAACAGGCCTGTGATAGTTAACGTCGAATAATAAAATGTTATCCTAAATGTTATCCTATTGTCATAGTGCATACAGTAATTTCTTGGAGATCTACAAAAAAGAGTACTGGATATTGATTTATGATAAAATAGGTTTTTACTTATTTCGTAAGTGCTGAACCATGAATATCATACAATAAGCAAATGTTCAGATGACTGTTAACGTTGCATTTTTTAATAAACAGCTTATTAGTGAGTGGACACGTTTTCTTTATTCAAAATGCCTTACCGATTTTCTTTTCAAGAGTATGCGGACATACATTTTGTGTATGGCTACTGTAACGGCCGTGCACGTCAAGCAATTATTGAATACCGACATCGGTTTCCCGATAGGCGCATTCTTCATTACCGAACGTTTCTGGAAGTACATAGACAATTTCGGGAACGCGTACTGCATGATTATCTTTTCGACCGAGGAACAAATTTGCCAGCAGACTTAGAGGAAGAAGCAGTAGCTATTGTTACAAGGGATCCAACTCTCAGTGTACGTCGAATCGCTGGACAACTAGGAGCGCCACGATCGATAGTTTGACGAATTTTAAGACGTGAGGGCTTATATCCATATCACTATTGCAGAGGACACGGTTTGCTTGAGGCAGATCACTATGCTCGTCTAGTTTATTCTACCTGGATATTAAGACAGTCACGGCTTCATTTTAATTTCTGCAGAAGAGTTCTCTGGACAGATGAACCTACGTTCACGAGAAGTGGCGTTACAAATCTGAGAAACCTGTACGGGTGGTCATCAGAAAATCCCAAAGCTATACGCCCATCTAAATTTCAACATGGATTTTCTATTAACGTTTGGGCAGCCCTAATCGATGACTTGTTGATTGGTCCTGTCGTTCTTCCTGGGAGGTTAAATGCGGACAATTACCTTCAATTTCTTATCGACGAACTGCCAGGTCTTTTAGAGGATGTCCCACTGAACGTTCGACAAGACATGTGGTTTCACATGGATGAGGGACCACCACATTTCGGAATTGCTGTCCGAAATTGGGTTAGCGTCAATTATCCAAGATGGATTGGTCGAGGTGGTCCTGTTACATGGCCACCCAGATCACCCGATCTTAATCCCCTTGACTTTTATTTATGGGGGTACATGAAAAATTTAGTCTATACGCATGTTTCGAACACAAGAGAATAGTTGTTGGATCGTATTTACCTGGCTGCTGAGCAAATCCGACAAAACAAGTATGAAATTCGGATAAGTACTTCTTCTGTTGGCTTGCGGGCACAAGCCTGCATTCAACAAGTAGGTGGACATTTTGAAAATATTATTAATTGAAATTTTTTAAATAAAATCAGTTTGTATTGACTTTAGGATTACATTTTTTATTCATGATCTGACAATCACATTCATAGATCTGTAACATTGAAACAAATAAAAATGGATATACAAGTTTTGCGTTTTTGTTATTAAATAAAGTCTACTTTACACTCCTAAAATTTGAACATAACGATACGCGACACTTGTATAATATTACTCGCTATTCTACAAAGAGGGATAGCACGAAAATATAGTAGTTAAGGAACCACTACTCTGAATAATCAAATGAAGCTACGTTTGAACTGGACACGAATATTGAAAAATCACGCATTCTTTCGCTTTGTTGTTGTTTTCATGGATGAATTTCAATTTAATTTTGGTTGACACGCGGAGCTATTTGATATATCGGAGGAACTTACATAGAAATAGTTGTTGAAGGCCTTAATGCCAACAGTTCATTCGATTGGTGAAAGAATGTGTGCTGCCGCTATCGGCAAAATATTATTTAACAAAATATTTTGTAACGCCGTGAAAAGTGCAGAAGGCAGAAAGAAGAAATTGTCTTAGACGTTTCACGGCTACCGTAAGGCTTGAATATAAATCTAATTGAACACGTCTGCGAGGGTATGAATGGCATATTAAAAATATTGTTCCTAGGCCGTCGAATAACAAAGAATTACAATAAACTGTAAGAGAAATGCGGCAGAGTATAAACCAATTTCTGTTATGGAAGAATTACTAAATGTTAAAGAATTGGTATTTTTTTGTAAATTTAGAACATTAAAGAGAATCTAGTGCTAAAATTCTTATGTTCAGGAACTGTACATACGTTTAAATACAGGTAAAATGAACTTACGACTAAGAAATGGACCTGTAAATAATGACCATTATTACAAATAAGGGGTGTCTTGCTATTTATAATAATGAAATTATTCTAAGATAAATAATAAAATAATATTTTAGTTATTTTGTAATACAATAATTTGTGGTGTTGGTGAAGTGTCATCAAAGGTCCAGGACGTGCGTGGTATTGGTTAATTAAAATAAATATACAACAACTTAGTTACTAAATAAAACACAGCAGCGTCCTTAAATTGGTATATCTATATTTACATAATAAGAAATTGAAACTCGTATATTTAAAAGCAATTAAAACAAAGTAATATGTACACGAAGAGCGGCAATTAAGTAACTAAAATTAACACATAAAAATACTCTGAAGCGAACGTTAAATGGAGTAGTAAATTAAGGGTTAATTAATTACGATGAATATAAAAGCATCTCTGTATAGAACAATACAGTTACCTTTATGTGGTGATGATGGTCACGGTCTCCTTCGAAGACATACCTTGGTCAAGTATATGCAGAGCGATGTTGGCCGGAAGAACACCTGGTCGGCGTGATAGCATCGTGACTTGGACAGCACGAGGTGTGTGTTTTCTCACGAAAGGTTCGCAAGAGATGAAGGAACTATTAGTTTTTGTGTCGATAGGAAAGTCTAAAACGGTCGGTTTTATGATCTATCGAAGAGGGGGATCGATAACTTGAATTATAGTTAATTAAAAGCGCGACCTGAAGACGTCGTCTGTCAATGTCATAATTATTATTAGAGTAACCCTTGTGACATAAGCTTTCTAACGATATCAAACATGATATATAAAAGAAGATGTAAATAATATTAAATTAAAACAATTTAAAATATGGAATTTATCTAGAAGAAATTCGACATTAACGTTAGGGTTCTGAGAGTCAGGTAGAAAGAAGGGTCGTCGGCGGTTGAGTTTATAACAAAAGAAAATACTTTCTCTTTGGAAACGAATATACAGAAGAAATGTCTTAAGTTTAATATAGAGATATTCAAAGAAGAAATATTATTTAAAATTACATAAAAATATTTCACATGCTAAGCGTAACACCATGTACCAATTTAAATTTAAAGTGAAGTCACAAAATGTAAGTTATAAAAGAAATTTACACGTCTCTGGTAAAATCGCAATTAATCTATACGGTAATTGGCTTAAACAGTTAAGAAAAGACATAAAGATAAATGTTACTTTATCGGAAAATAAATATTAAAAAACTCAGCAGAAATAGATATACGTAGCGGACTAAACATAGAAGTTCTTACTTCTTCGATTTCTTCTTAATCGATTACCTAAAAAAGGGGCAGACCATGACTCAAACTTCTTATTCTAAATTATTAACCACCCTGACAGAGAAAATTAAGGAAACGTTAGCGAGAGGTGTGTTGTTTTTGCAGGACAATGTCCCTGCACACAAATCGCACATGAATACAATTCGGGATCTTTTTTAATTTCGATTTACTGAAACACCTGCCCTATTCCCCAGACTTAGCCCCCTCAGACTATTATTTGCTCTCTGGATTGAGAAAAAGTTTAAAAGGACGTCAATTTTTGTGCAACGATGAGTAATAGAAACTGGGGATGGCTGGAAGGGTTAAAGGCGTTGCAGGATCGCTGTTCTAAGTGTATTAAGTATTGTTGAATAATCAAATATTTTAAGTACCAATTTTTTTCGATAGTAGGCTAAGAATCTATCAATACATCCTCGTATATAGTATTTTGAGAAAGAATATACGAGGCATGTCGTTCCAAACGTATGTCGCTCAGATCAGGTTGCACGCATTTTAGATGCGCATATACACTGCATAGGTGATTATTGTCATTTCGTTAGGTTCAGTACAACGTGAGCAGTGACAGCCGCACAATGTCAGTTTCGATCAAAACATACTCCAAGTTTGAAGTGCGAGCGGTCTTTCGTTTTTTTTGCATGCAAATAATGAAACACCAACCGATATTCATACAAAAAAAAAACTGAAGACATACGGAGAAGGCGTTATCAGTCGAAAACAAGTTAGTGTTTGGTGCAAACACTTCAAATGTGGACGCACAGCTCTGAACGATGATCCCGAAGGTGTACGAAAAAAACCAACAACGAAAACGAATGAGAATCAATTAAAGGTCGATACGTTGATTCGAGAAGATCGTCGATTGAAAATACGGGAAATTGCTTTACTGGCCGGCATTCCTAAAAGCTCTGTTTATGAAATCATATTCCAGATTTTTGATATGTTCAAAAGCCACATAGTCATCTGTAGAAAACTTTTTCAGTTCCCTGATGCAATTTAAAGCTTCATCAAAGCACTTGATTTTATTTTCTTCTTCTTTTTGTTCTTGAACGTCTTCTATTTCGTCATCGGTCTCGTTCGCTTCACTAACTTGACTGGATGTAGTAGTCTGGTTTTCAAAATCATCATCTTCTGTTGGTGTCTTATCAATTTTTATAAATTCGTCTAGGTTCTGGCCACTGGTAATATTTAAATCTTCTGCAGCTCTCCTCATCATCTCCATTGTCGCAAAAACAGACAACGGTAAGTCATCCTCATCCTCAGAGTCAAACTGAGGAACCATCGCATCCGTTTTTCTGAACCCAGCCTTTCTGAAACAATTTTGTATTGTTGATGGGATCACCGGGGAGCGGGTAGCGGGATCACCCCATAGACGAGATTCCCAATGTTTATGGGCATTGCATGCTTCGAAAGTAGTGGGTTTCATAACTTTGGTAGCATCCCTGGAGGTAATTTTGGTATTCGTGGAATATCCTGTTTTATTTAAACCGAAAGCGGACATACCGAATATTGTTTGCGTTGAATTTGTCCATTTCGCATTTTGTTCATTTGTAGAAAAACAAACCTTACTTCCAACAGGTGTAACGCTCACGTTAACTTCTTGGACACGGCTGCCCAATGGTAGCAAGTCATATTCCGCAGGGGATATGTAAAACATTAATAATTCGACAGGTATCGCTGCCAAAGGTAATGCCATGCTGGCGTGTGTTTTATTTTCATCAATTTTAGATACATATACGTTGGCCCAGGACGTAAACAAACGAGAACGTGTAAATTTTATAGTTTGGGAATCAGGTAAACCATTGCTAATCACCACAGGTGCTCCCCCCGATATAGAATTCGATTGATTATTTTTATTAGATGTATTGGCCGGGGGAGCGTCGGCTTGCATTGCTTCTTCGGGGACGTTCTCTGCGGGTAAATCTAATTCGTCTTCGGAAACGACTTGAGGTAATGTTGGTGGTCTAGATGTGGACGGCCCCGCTTCGGCGGATCTACTTCGTCTTCTTTTGGCGTCTTGATTTGACGGACTTCCTGAATAATGAATAGGGTAATTGATGAATGATCTCGTACGAAAACTAATACTGACCTTTTCTTTTATTTTTTCTCTCACTGACAAGATCGGCGTATACTCGGTTACCCCTGTTATAATACGGATTTCCTTGACGATTGTAACCCCAGGGAACGTCGTACGGAGCCCGTTTACCACCTGGCATACCGTACAGCACTACTCCCAAAGGCGCTTCAATTGCATCTTTTATGGCTAACCCTACCGCTCCGATTGCGTCCCCAACATCGCCGGTTTTCATGTAATCGTAACTAAATTTTTTAATGGCATTTCGATCCGCTGTGTAAATATCTTCCTTTGTTATTGCATTGGAATACGCATAATCATGTTCACGTGCAATATAATCGGCACTGTTAGTAGGTGGTCCTTTATTTAAAGGGTTCCCGGGACCTAAGTAATTATAACCAGGTAACGTAAGGTCTGGCATGGTTAACGAATACAAACGAACTGACTCATTCGTATTGTACGTGTGTGTGTTAAATTATATGTGTAACCTATGGATCGGTGAGAAAAGCCTCGCATCAACAACGATTCGCGACTACTTATATTATTTAATATCCCGGCGACGACTCCGACCCACTTTCACTTCAATAGCGCGCTCTTGCCCATCCGGTAACCATGGCCGCTGCCGGTCACCAGGATGCGGGCAAACGCGCGTTGAAGTGAAAGTGGGTCGGAGTGACCTTTTCCCATGCCGTTTTGATAAAATATAATGCCTCTAAAATATTTTTTTTTTTTTGATAATTCAGATGATGATTTAGAAGAATCTATGTTTGATAAAATATGTTGTATAATCTGGTTGCGGTAATAAAGCTTGAAATTCTGAATGATGCCTTGGTCTAGTGGCTGGCAAACAGAGGTTGTATTGGGAGGCAAAAAAATTAATTTCACATTTTTGAGGTGTAATTCTCGAGGATGTGAAGCAGCGTTATCTAAAACAGTAAAATTTTTCTCTTTTCAATTCCCATTTTTCGATCAAGCTCGATTAACCATCCACCCATTATATCGCATGTCATCCAGGCTTTCCGGTTTGACATCCACTTGACAGGTAAATCCTTAATGCTTATGTTTTTCGGTGCTCTAGGACGAGCCGATTTTCCAATCACTAGTAGTTTTTCTTTCTGCTCTGTCATACTTGCACAAAACAACACTGTAAGTCTTTCTTTGGCCAATTTCCCACCTACACACTTTTCAGATTTTAAGGAAAGGGTCTTATTGGGAAGCGCGCGAAAAAAGAGGCCACTTTCGTCGGCGTTGTAAATGTCTTCGCATTAGTATCCGAGTAATAGTGAAGGAAGTTTTTCTATGAATGCATCAACTGTCTCTTGGTTTACATCAGCTGCTTCACCAGAAATGCATTTAAAGCTTACATTATGTCTTTTACGCCACTTTTGTAGCCACCCATCAGATGCACTGAAACTGGTGTAGCCGAATTTTTCTGCAATGTGTTTTGCTTTTTCTTTAAGAAGCCCTCCAGAAATGGGTATCTTCCGATTTCTAGCATTCACGAACCACTGATAACATTCTTTATCGATGTTGGAACCTTCAGTTCTGAAGTTTTTTGATGCACATTTACACCAGACTGCCATAAACGTCTAATGTCCTCTTTATTGTTTGCTATCATCGTAGCTTGCGTCTTTCCTATCGAAAATCGCGCTGCTATAGCCCGAGTAGATAGTTTTTCTTTATCAATTATATTCACTATTTCCATTTTTTCTTTTAGTGTTAACATTCTTTTTTGTGGAGGCATTGTTAAAAATGCACACACCCGATTCTCTATCACAACTAAAGCACAAAGAACCAACGACTAGCTGTTTCTTAAACGGTAAATCCCCTAAGGGAATGGAATCACCGAGTCTAGAAATGTGTAATGCGTGTTAAAATCTTAATTCGCCCGGTTGTTGGAGCTTCGTGGTCGCTTATGGGAGATATTTTCTGGCTTTGGCTAAAAAAAATGTTGCCTGCGCCTGTTTATAGGAGCGCTCGCTTATGGGAAGGTGTCTTATGTATTAAAAGATTGGGCGAAAATCGGTTCCGAACAATTTGGTCGTTTAAGGGAGATGGTCGCTTATTAGAGCTGCCCGTTAAGGGAGCTTTCACTGAATTATATATAATGTTTAAAGTATCTCTTTTGATTTCTATATAATAAAAGATTTCATTTCAACATGAATTTTGAAAAAGTACTGCATTATATGAGTCTTGTCATATCTGGTCACCTCCTTGGTTTGAAATTATTAGATATTTAATGAACACGTGAATTTCATGATCAAATGTAACAATAATGAGTAATACTTGCTTTTATGAATCAGTTCTTCAAGCTGTAAACTTGTCTTAAATATTATTTATGTTATATTCATTTGATATTTACGAAAATCTACAATTTTGGTCTTTTTAAAATAATTTCTTTTTGCTGCACCGTTCACGCATGTAAACTTACAAAATTAAGAAAATTTTGGGAAGTTCTTTCTATCCAATATCTAGATAAAAGCTACATAATAGCTATATTATTGAGGATTGTTCCCTAAGGCGATTTGGAAGAGAGTTTCAGAAATTATTGACTGCTACGGAAAATACGATAGACTATATTAAATCCTTAGGTATTTGTGAATTATTTATTTATGTTGTATAATTTTTTTTTTTTAAATAAATAGATACAAAATAATATAAATCGTGGTGTTTATTAAATATTCTTAAAGGGATATGCGACTTAATTCAGTATTTTTCCAAATAACATGAAATATTTTACATAATACCGAATGTTTACTTGAAAATTATGGCATCTTTCAAATAAAATACTATAGGTTATAGTTAAACATCAATTAATTTTTGTTACAGCTGCCCTTGCAATTTTTTTAAAGATTTTTGTTTTAGATTGCCCCGAATGTTGATAAAATTAAAGAAGTACCTGAAAATTACAAACCGTCAGACTGGCTAGCCGAAACCATGCCCAAAAAAGTACCATATTTTCCACAAATGGGTGATGAGGTTGTATATTTTAGACAGGGTCATCAGTTGTATGTAAACGCTGTGCAAGCAAAAGGAGTGTATGAAATGAATACCAAAGACTTCCCCTGGATCAAGAACCAATTACAAGATTGTGAATTTGTCAAGATAGTCGGTATTAAATATGAAATCCGACCGCCACGGTTGTGCTGTTTGAAATTGGCTTTGCTAGATAGAGATGGACGTTTAACTGGAAATGTTTTTACTGTAAAATATCACGATATGCCTGATGTAATTGATTTTTTTGTTTTGAAACAAACTTACGAGGTAGCTATATCAAGGCTATGGAATCCCGGGGACAGGTTAGTTTTCAATTTCATTATTGTAGACACATCACATTTTGTTGACCTAATATTCAGTATATTTTTTCTGTATTACAATGCTGAAAATAGATGAACCAAAGTTAGTGTATTACACAATATAATTTTGCACTTATATGCGGAAACGTACATATTATAGATTGATTTGGATTTTACTGCTTATCTATTTTATTTTGTTATTATATAATTATTTTTCCCATCCACTACTTAACTTAACACAATGAACTGGATTCAAACCCTGGTACAGCTTTAATATTAATAGTTAATTGACGAAGGAGATACTTGTTGAAACTTCATTATAACGCTAAGAAATAAGTAATTAAACTTCTAGTTTCAAAAATTCTTTTATTGTAAATACCACTACAATATTGTTTCGCCATACAATGGCTTCATCAGGTGGATGAAATACTGAATATGTACAATGCAAGTTTGATTATTTATGTGAAAATTATTGGGGAAATGGTGGTGGAAAATTTTTTTTTAAATTTAAGATTGTAAAAATTTTTCCACCACCATTTCCCCAATAATTTTCACATAAATATTCAAACTTGCATTGTACATATTCAGTATTTCATCCACCTGATGAAGCCATTGTATGGCGAAACAATATTGTAGTGGTATTTACAATAAAAGAATTTTTGAAACTAGTTCAATTTACTTATTTCTTAGCGTTAAAATAGAAATAATAAAATGAATGATAACCGAGAAATTGACATCAAGGAAATCATGAGCATACGCGACTGAACGCGTACATCACATTTTACATGTAAAATTAAGCATCTTCAAGCTGTCAGCACGGTGGTGGCGTTAAATCTTGAATTGTCTTCAAAAACGTAAAAAAATGCGGACGTCAAGCGATAATTTGAACCTCTTCAGCAAGAACCAAGGTAGTTTTCTGCCAAGATTTCTTACGGTTGATAAATCGTGGCTTCATCACTATGTTTCTGAATCTAAATGGTAATCTTAAACAGTGGGTAGCTAGCCCTCGTCTCAAAGAAAGCCAAAATTGTTCCATTGATAGGTAAATTAATGGCTAGGATATTTTGAATTCCAAGGGAATAATTTTTATAGATTTGCAAAGGACCAAACCTTTAACGGAATACATAGAACTAAGGGTGGGCAAATTTGAGGTTAGGAATTAAATTGGCTTAAAAACACAATTTTTGTTTGACAAATTTAGTTTTATTGATACCAATGTAAAGTAGAAATATGGGAATTAATAATGGAATATGATGTCGGGCAAATGTCCATCTCTAGCACGTCGGCAGACGTCCGCTCTTTTCACAAAATTTTGAACCACATTTTGCAAAAAAACTTCGCTTATCTCGGCAATGCAGAACCGAATTTCATCTTTCAGAGCGTCAGTTGTTTGTGGTTTGTTCACGTAAACCCGGTCTTTCAAATGGCCCCAAAGAAAATAATCAAGCGGCGTTAAATCACAAGAACGTGACCGCCTCGTTCTTGTGACATCGCCAAATCGAGAAATTACGCGACCCGGAAATTTCTCATGCAATAACTGAATTGTTTGGCCGGCTGTGTGGCTTGTGGCGCCGTCTTGCTGAAACCAAAGGTCACCGATGTCAATATCAACCAATTGTGGCCACAAAAAATCGGTTATCATGGTTTGGTAGCGCAGAGAATTCACGGTGACGGCGTTTCCTTGCTCATTCTCGAAAAAATACGGGCCGATGATGCCGCCTGACCACAAACCGCACCATACGGTTACTTTCTTTGGATGTAATGGTTTTTCGAGGACTGTTTGTGGATTTTGTGAGCCCCATATGCGACAATTTTGTTTGTTTACATAACCGCCTAATTGAAAATGGGCCTCATCACTAAAGATGATTTTGTTGAAAAATGCGTTGTTTTCGTTCAGTTTTTCAAACAGCCAATTTACAAACGTTCGACGCAAACAATGGTCGGCCGGCTTTAATTCTTCAACGAGTTGAACTTTATAAGCGTGAAGATGAAGATCTTTATGCAAAATGTTGCGCAAAGTCCGTCTGGTGATGCCCAATTGTTGCGAACGTCGACGAGTTGATGTTCCAGGCTCATTCTCAACGCTTTGCTATACAGCGGCTATGTTTACATCACTACGGCCACTACGAGCGTATTGTTTTGGTCTATTGTCAGCAACAGTGCCGTGAGCCTCTAATTTAGCGATTAAATTACGCACAGCGGTCTCAGAAGACGCCTGATTACGAGGAAAAGCTGCTCGAATTTTACGAAGTGATACAGTAAAATTTTCACAATTAACATTCTTTGTTCAAGAGTGTAGCGTTCCATGGTTAAAATTTCCCAACTTTTTACTAAATAAATGTCAAAGGATGACAGCTCAATTCTTGAAATTTCATCATTTGACAGCCAAATTAATTCCTAACCTCAAATTTGTCCACCCATTATTATGTTACTCTACTTGATAAACTGAAGGAAGAAATTTTTGATAAAAGACCTGAAATGGCCCATGGAAAAGTTCTCTTTCATCACAACGCGCCTTTTAACACTAGCTACGTTCACAAAAAAATGGATTAATTGAAAGCGCAGGTCATACCTCATCTACCCTATTTACCAAGTGACTTCTACTTATTTCCCAAAGTCATTGTTGGGAAGAGAAGTTTCAGTCGGGAGTGACATAAATGCTAATATATCTTGTTGCCAATTGTATACAATATACGTTGTTTGTGTAGTCTACGTATATATCATATCTGTCAAATGCACTTAAATTATTAAAATCAAATGACAGCAATGATATTTATTTCTGTGTTTGAACAACGCCTACGTTGAAAAATGAAAAAAAGCGTATCGAAATAAAGCTCATTTTGATACTGTTTTGGGTTTCATAATGAGATTCATTACGAACGCAAAATAGAAAAAAGCACATTATACAAAGTGTTCCGTATCGTTATGTTCAAATTTTAGGAGTGTAAAGTAGACTTCATTTCAAGTAACAAAACGCAAAACTTGTATATCCATTTTTATTTGTTTCAAAGTTACAGATCTATGAATGTGATTGTCAGATCATGAAAAAAAATGTAATCCTAAAGTCAATAAAAACTGATTTTATTTAAAAAAATTCAATTAGTAATATTTTCGAAATGGCCACCTCCTTGTCGAATGCAGGCTTGTGCCCGTAAGCCAACAGATGAAGTACTTATCCGAATTTCATACTTGTTTTGTCGGATTTGCTCGGTTCATCTGCCCCCATAAATAAAAGTCAAGGGGATTAAGATCGGGTGATCTGGGTGGCCATGTAACACCACGACCAATCCATCTTGAATAATTGACGATAACCCAATTTCGGACAGCAATTCCGAAATGTGGTGGTGCCCCATCCATGTGAAACCACATGTCTCGTCGAACATTCAATGGGACATCCTCTAAAAGACCTGGCAGTTCGTCAATAAGAAATTGAAGGTAATTGTGCGCATTTAACCTCCCAGGTAGAACGACAGGACCAATCAACAAGTCATCGATTAGGGCCGCCCAAACGTTAATAGAAAATTCATTTTGAAATTTAGATGGGCGTATAGCTTTGGGATTTTCTGATGACCACCTGTGCAGGTTTCTCAGATTTGTAACACCACTTCTCGTGAACGTAGATTCATCTGTCCAGAGGACTGTTCTGCAGAAATTAAAATAAGGCCGTGACTGTCTTAATATCCAGGTAGAATAAACTAGATGAGCATATAGTGGTCTGCCTCAAGCAAACCGTGTCCCCTGCGATAGTAATATTGATATAAGCCCTCACGTTTTAAAATTCGCCAAACTGTCGTTCGTGGCACTTCTAGTTGTCTAGCGATTCGACGTACACTGAGAGTTGGATCCCTTGTAACAATAGCTACTGCTTCTTCCTCTAAGTCTGCTGGTAAATTTACTCCTCGGTCGAAAAGACAATCATGCAGTCCGCATTCCCGAAATTGTCTGTGTACTTCCAGAAACGTTCTTTAATGCGGAATGCACCTATCGGGAAACCGATGTCGGTATTCAATAAATGCTTGACGTGCACTGCCGTTACAGTAGCCATACACAAAATGCATGTCCGCATTCTCTTGAGAAGAAAATCGGTAAGGAATTTTGAATAAAGAAAACGTGTCCACTCACTAATAAATAAGCTGTTTTATGAACTGAAACGTAATGTAATGCTTTATTAAAAAATGCAACGTTATCTGAACATTTGTTTATTGTATGATATTCATGGTTCAGCACTTACGAAATAAGTAAGAACCTTCTTTATCATAAATCAATTTCCAGTTCTCTTTTTTGTAGATCTCCGAGAAATTACTGTATGCACTACGACATGTGTTTATTTATTTTAGGATAACATTTGATTATGCGACGTTAACAATCACAGGCCTGTTATTGAATCGTATAACTTTTTTTAAATAAAATCAGTTTGTATTGACTTTAGGATTACATTTTTTTTCATGATCTGACAATCACATTCATAGATCTGTAACTTTGAAACAAATAAAAATGGATATACAAGTTTTGCGTTTATGTTACTTGAAATGGAGTCTACTTTACACTCCTAAAATTTGAACATTACGATACGGGACAGCTTGTATTTTACAAATTGATGTAATAATAAACTTCAAAATGATAATAATTAGACTAGCACTTTTGTTCTAAGATTTCATATTTTATGATTATTAAAATTATTTTTTGCAAATTTTTTTATTGCCGAGTGAATTAGGTGCATGTCTAAACAATGTATTTTTCTGTTTTAGGTTTAGATGTATGATTGATGATGCATGGTGGATAGGTGAAGTTGTATCGAAATCTCCTGTAAGCGAGGAATTTTCAGATTCTTTGTTTATGTGCTATGAAATACGCTGGGATAATGGGGAATATGAAAGAATGTCTCCATGGGATATGGAACCACTGAAAGAAGATCGTAAGTAAATTTGATGAACATTTACTTGAATAACGTGAATTATGAAACTTGAGATTTATTATCATTGATGTATTAAATGCATAATTAAGCCGCATTCATTAATTAAGAATAAGTTAGATAATATACACTGATGGAAAAGGTGACGAGCACACTCTGTATAATCTGTACGTCGTATTTTGTGCGTGATGGAAGGCCGTTCGCGTTATCTGAGTGAGTTTGAGCGAATTATCGGCAGTACAGTGGGCATGGCGAGAGTGGATGGAGCAAGGACGTACGCGCCTTCAGCCGCGAGCGGGATGGCCCTGTACGAGCACAGCACGCGAGGATCGCGCCCTTGTGCACAGCGCTTTAGCGTCGCGTACGTCTTTCTCAAGGCAACTTGGAGCCGTTTGGCCAGCAGGAAGGGAAGGCGTACTCACTACGCGAACTGTACGGGGGCGTTTGCTAGAAAGTGGACTGCGAACGCGCTGTGCGTTGTAGCGGATTCCACTGACTCGCGAGCACCGCCGTACCCGGCGCCAGTGGGTGCAGGCTAGACATCAGTGGGTTGTCGAGTGGAGACATATTTTGTTTTCCGACGAATCAAGATTCAAATTGAGCACCGGTGACGTGCAAATTTTGGTGCATCGAAGACGTGGTGAGTGTCACCTCGAGGAGTGCATCCAACCACGCCCTATCCACCGCCAGCAGGGCATTATGGTATTTAGGTGCTATTACACATGGTTGACGTACACGTCTGCTGCGTATACAGCATACGATGACTGCTCGCCGCTACGTAGATGAGGTGCTACGGCCCTACGGTTGTGCTTCCCTACGTTCGACGGTGTCCACGTCTTCTATACATGCACGACAACGCCCGACTGCACGTGTTGCCCAGACCTTTGTGGAAGAGAACCATGTACGGATGCTTCCATGGCCGGCACGTTCTCCAGATCTCAATCCGATCGAACATGTCTGGGATATGATCTGTCGTAGACTTCAACGGTATCCGGCTCCCCCGGGTAACGTTGAGGAGCTACGGAGGCGAGTTGAAGCAGCATGGTTGGACATGGGGATACTCCCGCTATTAATGCATCCCTTCCCTGCAGGGCTGCGCCGCTTTCAAGGTGAGGCAGTTATGCTACATTAGAACTACTTCCATACCAAATTTCATTGCGTTAGAACCATTTCTTCAGATTATACAGGGTGTGTTCGTCACTTTTTTTCTAACAGTATATTTAGGTCTTTTTATACTACATATAGAAGAACTGTGTTTTTTTAATAAGTTTATTTGTTTCTTATACCATGAGCTTAACATAACGCTGTACATACTCCAACTGACGTTGTTATGGAGACCATTCAATAGATGTGCATATTACAGGTGTATGGTATGTTACACGAAGTTACTGAATAATTTCAAATCGTACATTGTCAATTTAGTGAATGTTGTTATGGTTACTTACAGAAAAAATATGTTTTGAGCACAGTGAATAATTTAAAATTGTACATACGAAAAGCACGCTAGTTTAACTTATTATGTGTTTTAATTTATAATACATTTATTACATCTTATATTACTTCAAAAAAACCTTAAAATAAAACTTTTACTAATTCTACGCAAGATGTTCAAAAATATTGCCGTTAACAGCCAAACAGTAGCCTAATCTATTATAAAATTCATTTAAAACGTTGCTTATTTGTTGAGGGGTAATTTCCCGAGAAGCCCCCTGAATTCTATTTTTGAGCTCTTCAAAACTGCCTAGAGGAACATTGTTGTACACTGAAGATTTCACCCTTCCCCAATAAAAGAAATCCAACGGATTTAAGTCTGGAGACCTTGGTGGCCAACTAGTTGGTCCCCCTCTTCCGATCCATCGATTAATAAATCTTTCACTTAAAATTTGGATAACATTTCTCGAATAATGAGGCGGTGCGCCATCGCATTGGTACCAGATTTGCTCTAAATTTTGATCATTTAATGCTGGAATAATTATATTCCGTAGTAATTGACAATATTTTTCTGCATTTAGGTTAGCATCGATAAAAAATGGGCCTATAACACTATTATTAATGATTCCTGCCCAAACATTTACTTTTTCAGGATATTGCGTTCTCGTTACGTTGTAGAAGTGTAAATTTTCCTTCGACCAGTACCTACAGTTTTGGCGATTAGGTTCCCCGTGTTTAATAATGTCGCCTCATCAGTGAAGAGAATTATTTTGAGAAAATCGTTGTCAGTATTTATTTTGTCAAATAAATTTTCGCAAAAGCGTATTCGTCCTTCATAATCATGTGGCCTTAATTCTTGATGCATTTGGTACTTAAATGACTTATACTTGTACTTGTTAAAAATCTTTAAAACGGTCCCTTGGCTTATGCCCATTTCCGAAGCAATTTTTCTAGATGTTGCGCATTTGTCGTGTTCCACATAAGCCACAACATTTAATTCCAAATCTTTTGTTATTACTCTTGGTCTTGTAGATCGTTTTTTATTGTGGATAGTATTGATACAACCAGAAGTTTTCAATTTATTAATTGCATTTGCTATCGTTGAATTACTAGGAATAGGTCTATTTGGATACTGGACACTAAACATAGCTGCAACTTCGCGTAACGATGATCCTTCTAAATACCACGTATAAAATTGAATTTGTTCCTCTGTTGTGTACATTGTGAGTAATTAAAAGACTACAAACAAATTTAACGTTTTAATACTGACAGAAGTTACACAAATTATGTTTATGAAACTGACGTAACTATGGTTATCAGAAAAAGTTAGCTGTAATTAATCTAAAGCATGTACAGCGTTGTATTAAGCTCATGGTATATTATTAGTAACATACTAAAGTTTTGTAGTGTTCCCGCTAATAAAATTTTGTTCTTAGTAAATTCCCCAAAATATATTTTTATTCATTTTCTGATCATATTCGATGCAGATCATATTCATAGAAGTTATACAATATCATATTTAGCTGTGGAATATGCTACTGGTAATTAGCAAAAATAGATCACACAATACTGCCTTCTGATACTTTACGATATAATGCAGAAACACTGCAGAGATTCAAAAACTTACCTGTGTGAGAGGATTGATAGTAAAAATACAATTTAACTAGCCAGCACTCGGGCTACGGTCAGTGAAGACAGCGTGGGGTACTTATCGAAAAGTTGTTGAGTGTCTGATTGTAAAGGCAAGGGCGCCACCGTGAATTACGGTTAAATTGTAACTAAAGTTCATACGTCACACGGAGGACATAAGTCGTATAACGTACCTACAAGGCGTAATGTCTATACAAGGAATTCGAATACAACATATAAGTCGATAACGGCACAAAGACATGATACTATAACAATATTAATTAACTACGTTTTCCCAAAATATCTCAAGAAATATATAGGTATATAAATATAAACGGACCTGTATCTTAATATATAAAATGAACAAGATTTATATGTGCCTCAATAACTTGAAATATTAATTGAAGCTTTAAAAGAAGAAATAAATACTACTCAAAACACTTATCTGCGAAGGTATGATCGTAGGACGGTTTTAATCCACTTCTACGCGAAGGTAATTCGCACCTGCGCCAGACACCTGATTAAAAGAAAGGGTACAGTTCCTCTTCTTTGGATAGGTAATACTTTGCAGCAGATCTTTTAATTAGCGCTCTCTAACTATTTCGCAGCTAGTCTTAATTCACTTTTACGCGAAGGTAATACGTACCTGCGTCAGACATCTGATTAAAAGAAAGGGTACAGCTCCTTCTTCATTGGATAGGTAATACTTTGCAGAAGATCTTATAATTAGCGCTCTCTAACTATTTCGTAGCTAGTTAACTGTTTAATTGTTAACTGTTCCTCCTAGGCCCTTAAATTACAATATGAAACGAGTATTAGGCAACTTTCTAACGTGACTAGCGTAATAAAAATGGCGACTTACCGCTTAGATGGACACGGGCTATTTGGTCACTGAGTGCGTTTATAAATCAACGAAAGGTTTTCGCCATATAACAACAGCGGCAAGTTAAGACACAAATCACCTTAAAGGGTCCTTTTATTCGAAACTAACGTTATTACAACGATCCTACACAATATACAAATTGCCTTTAAGCTGTATACACACATAGCCTCGAGGATATCTGGGACAAAAGCGTTGCCAAAAACCGCCCACAACACCAAGATCTTAATACGTATGTACATAGAGGCTAGCGTCGTCCAACGTTATCTGTCGCCGTCTCCCATTGGTCAATCACACACACGCGCTACCAGGCTAGGTAAACTCGATGTATAAAAATGCGCTAATAGAATGACTCGACAAATGCTCGTAGCAAATGATATTCCAAAAAAAAAATTAAAGAATTAAGTCACAGAAACGCCTGCACGCTATTTTTTGCGCATAGACAAACAACGAACTCTTTTTTCACAAATAGTTATTTTTATAATAAGTTTTTTATTAGGTTTTTTGAGTTTGAGAATGTTAAGTTTTTTAATAAATACATTCGAAAACTCAAAAACTGCTTTGCGCACGTAACATTTTTTCTCCAATTGTAGTAATTTAAAATTGTAGATTAATATAAATTTAAAAAATGCCACCTACGTTAGTAGGTGTTATCTTAGTTACGAGTGTAAATTTCGCAATGAAATTTCACAACGAAAAAATTTTTTTTTCTACAAACACCGTTAAAAGTTGACATTTTGACACGGCTAACTTCACTTAAAAATGCGATTTTATTGCGTAGCGTGTTAAAAAGGCCACTTTTAACACTTGTGTTAAAAGTAAATGACAGTTTGTCAAAAATGACAAGAGAAAATTCCGTACATATCATTTGATTTTTATTACAATGAAAATTACATATTCTTTGGATAATTAATATTAAATGTACAGTTTGTGCAATTGGAGATATTTATTCCATGTACTGCTGTACTTGCAGAATTATTATTTGCAGACAAATAGTTCATAGGAACTAAAATATCGTGATTTAAATTATCATTTGCAATAGAATTATTACATAGATCTGGGAAGATGGAGTGAGCAATTTTGTTTTTATTTTCTAGAGAATCCTCTAGGTAACCTTCAGCAATGGTGGAACTTTTCCAGCCTCCATGTCGCTTAATTGAGCATAAGGTTGCACCAGAATCTGCTAGCAAAGTAGCAGATGAACGTCGGAAGCAATGTCCCGTATAAGATTCTGGATTCGGCAATTTCAAAAACATTGCGATAATTGCAGGCATCTTGCCAAACGAATTTATTCCAACCGCTTGACTTGTGCATTTATTATTAGCGTATCTAATAAATAAACGTCGATGTTTTATATTAGATGGACGTAATGCTTTGTATTTGCGATACAAGTTTATATATGAGCCAATAACGGTAAATATTCTTTGAGTATTGGTTTTAGTATCTGGTATAGTAACTACTAACACATTTCCTCTATCATCAATGTCATCCACAGTCATACTGCATAACTCTTCCCGGCGACAAGCGCCAAATATACCCATAACAACAGCTACTTTGAATAGCATATATTTTTCATCTGATGCTTCAGAAATAAATCTATCAATTTCTTGTCTTGTCAATATTTTTGATTTTCTTGGTCGGTAACCTCCTTTCCGTTTCAAAAATGCAATAAGTTTATAATATTTACTAATATCATGGTTGTCTTTTATATTTAGCAAAAGTTTTATCATCGAAAAATGTGACCAAAGAGTAGAAGATTTCCAAATGTTAGACCTTTCTTTAAAATATGCTAGTAGAACATTTTCGCAAAATTTACCTATCACATTATTGCATCTGCACCATTACATAAACCTTTTGTACGCAATTTCATATTGTTGCCTAGATTTTTAGGGCAACAAATCTAATGTCGCTTTTTCAGTGGCTTCAATTATTGCGCTCGGTATTACTTCATTTTTTTTATTAATACACGAACTCATCTTTTGTACAAATTGTGACAAATTAATTTGACGTAATTTAACGGTTGCGTCCAGTTGTGTCAAAACGTATTCATGAGCTGTCAAATTTGGTCAGTGGAGTTTCATTATATTTTATAATAAAAATTGTGTTTGTAGAAAAAATATTGTACGATACACATGTTAAAAATGCTATTTTATTTCACTCGTAAAACTTTTACTCGTGAAATAAAATCGCACTTTTAACACTTGTATCGTAAATAACTATTTAACATTGAAAAAAACCTTTTTTAACGGTTAAAAAATAACACACTATGCATACTGAGATTCATGAAAAAAACGTCACTTTTTTCGATAATTGGAGAAACAAATATTTCTTATTCATTCGCCTCTAATTTTTTTAAATAAAATTAGAGCTACACATCTTTCAATAGTTTGAATACTTCTATACCAATTATGAAATAATTCCATTATTACTTAAAAAATTGTAATTATCATATGTTTTTGTTTGTACATTACCTTAAGTAAACCTATGAAAGAAACTTTGAAAGTAGACATTTTTACAATGTTTCGAATAATATTAAATTATCGGGCAATGGTTGAAATGAAGCACTAAATAATTATTGAAAACGATGCTGAAAATGACAAGCAGTGCGATATTTTTATTGTATTTATCAAATAGATATCAGAATTCCAAGGAATTATTTAATTTATTTTATTTAGTTATTTATTTAGTCGTGTTTAAGCCATACAATTATATTATGCAGTAGCAAATAAGACATACAGTGTGGTCATAAAGTTTGGAACCAAGCTTATAACCGCATTATTTTACATTTTTAGGAAAAACGCTCGGACAGGTAAATTTTCTTTTTTAAAACGCCATCTTTTGACATACAATTTTTTTTCTATGACGTCATTGGTTTTCGAGTGATGACGTTATCAATACTTTCTTTAAATGGCAACCATATTATTTTTTTCTCGTTTTTGGTAGATCTTTATATCCACCAAATAGTGATATAAAACAATTGGTATGTTGCATCACAATTTTTTGGAAAAAAAGATATAAATTTAGAAAAAAATACGAAAATTTTATTTTTGTACAAAATTAAAATTAAATTTAAAAAAATACATCTGAACTTAAATTTATTGTAACAGTTAACGTAAATTTTCAAAATGGACCCCACCAACCAACTGAGACTGTCCCAGCCGAGTGTAAACACTTCGTATACTCGCCTCAATTATGTCTGGGGATATTTGTGTAAGTTCTACGCGAATTCGTTCTTTTAAATCTTCTAAATTGTTCGGTTTGTTAAAATACACTTTCGATTTCAAATAACCCCACAAAAAAAGTCTAACGGAGTCAGGTCAGGAGAACGAGGTGGCCATTCTATGGCGCCTCTCCGTCCAATCCATTTATTGGGAAATATTTCGTAAGATAGTGGCGAACCTCTACACCATAATGGGGAGGCGACCAATCTTGTTGAAACCAAATATTTGGATGGGGTACATCACCATCCTCGTGATTTTGGAAAATAACAGCGAGCGCTGGAACCAGTTCAAATCTTAAAAATTCTAAATATTGCACAGCAGTCAAATTTCCTTCAAAAAAAATATGGTCCTAAAATGCGTCGTCCAATCATTCCAACCCATACGTTAACTTTTCCTCTGCGCTGAGTATGACACGCTTGAGTCCAATGCGGATTGTTCTGCAACCAATATCTGCAATTATGGCGGTGAACAGATCCATTTAGGCAGAACGTAGCTTCATCTGAGAAGACGATGTTTTCCAAGAAATTTGGATTTTGGTCACAACGTAACATTACGTCTTCACAGAACTGCAGTCGACGATCTTCGTCATCCTCATGTAATTCCTGTACAAGTTGAACTTTGTAAGGACGAGAGTGTTCTTTTTTAAATAAGTTGACGACAAATGAGTGAGCCACCTGATTGGCTAACGCAAGTTGTCTGGTGGAAACATGATGCCTTTCTTCTGCTTCTAGAAGCACATTTAATTTCACATCTTCTCCTACTTGAGGTCTACCTTGCCGTGGTCGATCTTTTACGGATCCAGTTTCGGTAAACTTACCAACTAGTTTTGTCACCGTAGACCTGGTAATTGGAGGTCTATCAGGGTGTTCATGGTTAAACAATTCGCATGCTTCTGCATGCGTTCTTTGTCTGTCCCCATACCCAACCATAATTAAAATTTCGATTCTTTCTCGCTCAGATAAATGTGCCATTTGTTATATTAGCGAAAATGAACAATTTTTACGCAATATCTCAAAAATTTAACGTCAAAAATAGAAGTAAATAATTCAACAATGGTGTCGCCATAGAAAGAATTTCAAACTAAAATTTTTGTACATAAATTGTATAAAAAGAAGCAAGAATGTCATAAAGAAATATCTTGCAAAAAAGTGCGTGTTTTTGTTTTTGTAAATTTTTTGCATAGTAACATGAGTACATGTGCTTTTGACGATCCGGTTTGTTCAAGAAGAATATTTAAGTCCTCACACAAGACAGAAGTGTGAAAAAAACTTACTTACATATTTCAGTAAATTTTGTAAGCTTAATTAGTTTTTGAAATCTTCAATTTTTGGGCGATAATTTTAATTAAGAAATGGTCTGTCACATCATGTCAATTTTTTAAATAAATTAAACTTCTTTTGCCCTTTTTTGTGAAACTATTTAATGTTAAATAAGATTTTTTAATAAGTAATTGGCCGATTGGGAAGACGAATTATTTTTGACCTGGAGCGAATAACGCAGATTACTATTGATCGCAAAGCATTTACACTCGGCTGGGACAGTGTCAGTTGGTTGGTGGGGTCCATTTTGAAAATTTACGTTAACTGTGACAATAAATTTAAGTTCAGATGTATTTTTTTAATTTAATTTTAATTTTGTACAAAAATAAAATTTTCGTTTTTTTTTCTAAATTTATATCATTTTTTCAAAAAAAATTGTGATGCAGCATACCAATTGTTTTTTATCACTATTTGGTGGATATGAAGATCTACCAAAAACGGGAAAAAAATAATATGGTTGCCATTTAAAGAAAGTGTTGATAACGTCATCACTCGAAAACCAATGACGTCATAGAAAAAAATTGTATGTCAAAAGATGGCGTTTTAAAAAAGAAAATTTACCTGTCCGAGCGTTTTTCCTAAAAATGTAAAATAATGCGGTTATAAGCTTGGTTCCAAACTTTATGAGCACACTGTATAACAGGTATAAGAATGAAAACAGACATACATAGTAGAATATGAATAAAAGCGAGTATATATCCACAATTGTCAGTCAACAATATTCATATTGTAGACTTCACCGCTTCATTATTTGCCAGACACATTCTGGGCGGCGCAAGGAGCTGGTCCTATTTGGCAGGTTAGTAGATGTTCCATTGTATGTGGCTGCATTCGCAGCTGTCATCCTCAGTGTAGCCCCATTTTTAAAGGCTGTTCCTAGATCTACCCATATCACATCGCAGTCTATTGAGACTTTTTTCGTGGTATTCCAGTTTAGGATATTAGTTTCTGCTAGGTGGTGTTCCTATTTCTCCTCTATTGTAGCGATCTTGAAGTCAACCAATGGGATTGTGGACTTTAGGAAACTTCGGCTTGATTTCGGTCTAGACACTTGGAGTTGGTGGTTATATAGGGGGCTGCTCGACATCTGAAATCTATCTACTTCGTTCCGCCATAGTCATCTAGTTATCAATCTGCAGGCATCATTCAAGACAGGGTCCATCTTTTGGGCGTATCTTCCCCATACGGGGTATGCATACTCTGCCGGAGTGTAATATAGGACAAGTGTCAATGACCTCAGTACATTAGAATTAGTAATTGTTCTGAATAGTTTTTAAATCTGTTGTAACCTCACTATCTTGAAATTTTAACTGACTTTACTTGATAGATAGCTTCTTTCGGATCGAATTTTAAAACCATGTTACTTATATCCTCAAAATATTTATAATACGAGGGTAGCACCGATTATAATTTGTGCAAACTAATAAAACAAAATGTGTTGTAGCCAAAAATTATTTTTATTATTGTTTTTCAAAATATTCGCCCTTAAACTCAATACATTTAGACATTCGATAAAACCAGTTATAATAGCATAAATTCCACTCTTCTTGAGTCACTTCAGATATAACGTTTTTGAAGCTCTCCACTGCATCTTCTGGGCTTCCAAATCGTACACCATGCATTTTATCCTTTAGTCTTGGAAATAGAAAGAAATCTGAGGATACCAGGTCCGGACTATATGGCGGATGATCTAGTAATTGTAATTCGGAAGCTTTCAAAAATTCGTTTGTTTGACGCGCAGTGTGAATTGAATGAAGCATTGTCGTGATGAAGGACAATCTCCGATCTAGGGCGTCCTAAACGATCCTTTTGAATAACATTTGGCAGACATACTGTCGTGTACCATGCTGCGGCAAGCGTGCGTTTATTTTAAGCACAATTGTTGTGATAGGACCTGATTTTGAGAAGAAACTGGCTACCATTTTCTTTCCAACACTTCGAGATTTTTTTACTTTGACTGGATAAAGTTCTGTTGGAAACACCCATTGAGCCGACTGCCGTTTCGGTTCCAGTTCAAATGCATTTTAGGGCTTATATTCATATCACTATCGCAGGGGACACGGTTTGCTTGAGGCAGACCACTATGCTCGTCTAGTTTATTCTACCTGGATATTAAGACAGTCACGACTTCATTTTAATTTCTACAGAACAGTCCTCTGGACGGATCAATCTACGTTCACGAGAAGTGGTGTTACAAATCTGAGAAACCTGCATAGGTGGTCGTCAGAAAATCCCAAAGCTATACGCCCATCTAAATTTCAACATATTTTCTATTTACGTTTGGGCGGCCCTAATCGATGACTTGTTGATTGGTCCTGTCGTTCTTCCTGGGAGGTTAAATGCGGACAATTACCTTCAATTTCTTATTGACGAACTGCCAGGACTTTTAGAGGATGTCCCACTGAATGTTTGACGAGACATGTGGTTTCACATGGATGGGGCGCCACCACAGTTCGGAATTGCTGTCCGAAATTGGGGTAACATCAATTATCCAAGATGGATTGGTCGAGGTGGTCCTGTTGCATGGCCACCCAGATCACCCGATCTTAATCCCCTTGACTTTTATTTATGAGGGTACAAGAAAAATTTAGTCTACGCGCAAGTTTCGAACACAAGAGAAGAGTTGTTGGATCGTATTTTTGGCTGGCTGCCGAGCAATCCGACAAAACAAGTATGAAATTCGGATAAGTACTTCTTCTGTTGGCTTACGGGCACAAGCCTGCATTCAACAAGGAGGTGGACATTTCGAAAATATTATTAATTGAACTTTTTTAAATAAAATCAGTTTTTAGTGACTTCAGGATTACATTTTTTTTCTTGATCTGACAATCACATTCATAGATCTGTAACTTTGAAACAAATAAAAATGGATATACAAGTTTTGCGTTTTTGTTACTTGAAATGAAGTCTACTTTACACTCCTAAAATTTGAACATAACGATACGGGACAGCTTGTATAGTATCTTTTTCAAAAACTGTAAAATTTATTTTAATATTAATAAAGGTAAGAGATCATATTATAATAAATCTACTTACGTTAAATTTTTTTGGTGTTGATATATTGCGACGTATTTGCTAAAACTAAATTTTTTTTTAGCAGGTAGACTGTTTTTGGCCATGTGTTTATTTTGACGGTTAGAAAGAGTGTAAGCTTTGTCAACACCCAGGGGGACTGGTCTCGGACATGTGTTTTCTTTTATTTTTTATTTTTGTGATGTTCATAACAAGTGTTCATTTGAAAAGTCAATCTAGTAGCATGTGATTTACTGAGAACATTTTGAAGTATGTCGTAAATTAAAATTTACTACTTAACCTACAAAGTCGTATATTTTGACAGTTTTATACATACAAATAAATAACAAATAATAGGTATTTATTGAAAACAATAACAAATGTTGAAAATGTTGTCCGTCAAGATCAATGCACTTTAAAATCCTCCGTTCCGTTCAAAATTTCTGATGATATTCTGCAACATTACTGGATGGTTATTAATTTCCATGCATTTCTGTTCGATTCTCTGTAGCATATCATTCAAATTCAATATAGGTGTTCGAAATATGTTATTTTTTTAGATAAGGCCACAAAAAGAAGTCGCAAGGTGTTAAATCGCATGAACGTGCAGGCCAGGCAATTTCAGTATTTCGACTAATTATACGCTCATCAAAAAATTCTCTTAAATCATCCAAAGATTCTGCAGTACAGCGACAAGGTGCTCCGTCTTGTTGGAAATATGCATTTTGAAGTTCATCATGCAACTGATTGACAAATGGTTGTAACACTTCCGTACGGTACCTTTGAGCATTTAACGTTCCCTGAAAAAATATTGGTCCAATGATTCGCCTTTGGCTTATCGCTGCCCAAACACCAATTTTCTCTGGATGTAGCAATTCTTCATTAATTACATGTGGATTTTCACTACTCCAAATTCTTGTATTTTGTGAATTTATGTATCCCGTTTTATAAAACTATACTTCATCAGTAAAGATGACTCTTTGCGAAAGTTCTCCATTATTGTTCTTATTTACAAACCAATTACAAAACTGTAGTCTACGTGAGTAATCAATTTCTAACAATTCTTGTACTGCTGTGGCACGGTATGGATAAAGTTGCATATCTTTTTTTAATAACTTGTGAGTTGTACCAACAGAAAGGTTTATTTGTTGACTCAAATGTCGAACAGATGTTTGTGGTTCATTTTCCATTATTTCTTCAACACGATTGACAACTTGAGGTGTACGTTTCTTAACTGCTCCGCTGCCTGATTTTCTTAAAAGACTACCAGTTTCAGAAAAAAGTTTTAAAGTTCTATCCAAAGTATTCTTAAATTGTATATAATCTATTACAAAATGTGGAAACTCAACTTGAAATTCTACCATGCAATCTGTTCGGGCAAAATAGATTTAATTTTGTATTTTTAGTTTTATTTAGATGTAGGTATAATATATTTAATTCTAGTTTTTAAATTGTAAATATTATATATTGTATATAGAAAAGGTCTTGGAGTTCAGATATCTTTAATATTGTTAATTACTTTAGGACTGGTCAGGTATTACATTTCTTCATTGGCTTATTTTCTACAGTCATAAAAACTATTTATTTTATTACAGGCACAACCCTCTGCCATTAATCCATCCATTATGTAAATGTATTTGAATAAGCATAAATATAATAGAATAAGTTTTATTGTACATATTTCCTGTTATATATTATTATAATAGGTTTAATAATTTGGTTCGAGGCGATTCTACGAAGTATATTAGTTTATCTCTGTGCATTGTATATTTATTACTTTAAGAGGTATTTTATTTTCTATAATTAAGGGTTTCCGGCGTAGATTGTTTATTTTAATACATTTATGACGTCGGAAACTACAGCATATACTTTTCTTGGAAAGTCAAAAATGGTTATATGGAAATTTCCGTATACTGTTTTTCATTGTTTTCTCCCGCTCTTTGACTGGCGGGGAGAAAACTTTCTTGCCGAAAAATAAGGGAATGAAGAGATAGTTCCAAACAAGATCTCTTAGAGCTCACTACAGTTACAAGTACGATCTCTTCGAGTTAAAGCTTAGGTCTCAGTGATCTAACAAACAGTTCCTACTAAGATCTCAGTGATCTAAATAGGAGCAAATATTATTTATAAGCCAGTTTTTCTCGGTCTTTAGTATTAAGACCAGATACTGCATTTATTTACGGAACTCCAAGATTAAACTTGTAAATATATTAGTGTAATACAAAAAATATTGTATTATTTCAACACATACTTCGGTCTACACATACCGACTTCCTTCAAACCAGGAGGAAGGAACACAATCTTGAACTGAATAAACCCATAAACCATCAATTTTATTACCACTTCGAAAATAAGCCTGGACTAAAAAAATTTTATGTTCTAAAGTGAAAGCCATTTTAAAACAGAAGCAATTTATTTAAACCAGAATCGACGCACGATTATTTTATGCACTAACTGATATTTGTAATTGACATTATCGAATGTCATTTGGATTTACGTTTACGGAACAACAAACACATACTAATATATTTGCGTCTTATTCAATCAAAATTTCAAAGTAGCCTAGATTGACTTTTCAAATGAACACTTGTTATTGTTATTATACGGTGGTGCTTTTATAATTGGTAGGTACATTGCTGACAAGTTATTTAAATCTGTTCGGTCATTAATTAAATTTGTATTTTTTTGTATGTGGATGCTTTCTAGTATCTTTCTTGCTTTGTTGTTTTTTCAGGTGTAATTGTTGCGATTTTATCGAAATTGAAAGTGTTTTGTTTGTTTGATGTGTTTTTTTAAGGGTTGTACTACTGTCTGAAAATTTGTGTCCATTTAAACGTTCTTGTAGATATTGTGTTGTTTGGCCGATGTATACGCCTTCGCGGTCATTGCATGGAATTTCATAAATAACATGTGTTTTCTTTAATGTAGGTATTTTGGTTTTTTATTTTTGAGTGTAGGTTGTTGAGATTATTGGAATTTTTGTAAGCTACTTTTATGTTATATGGTGTTAAGATTTTGTTCATTTTTTCTGACAGGATGTTTATACAAGGTGGCGCAAACAAACTCCATTATTTCAGCGTGTGACTGGCAGGACTGATAGTATGATTGGAATTTAATATACCTGTCAGTGTAAACGTCATATCGTGCCGTTTCATTGGGCTAATAGCAATGGAACGGTGGTCAAGTGAACAACGTGCTACAACAGTAAAACTATATTACGAAACACAATCATACAAACACAACGACACTTTCGGGATAGGTTTCAAGTTCCAAGACGTGGACGGATTCCTACTAGTAAAACAATATTGAGTTGGATTCATAAATTTGCCAGAACCGGCAGCGTTTTAGACGAAAAACATGGTAGACCAAGGAGTGTACGCACCCAACCAAATGTAGAGAGAGTTAGAGAAGCAGTCCGAGCAGCTCCACGTTTATCGGTACGAAGACAGGCGCTAGAGTTAGGACTTTCACGAAGAAGTACCCAAAGAATTATGCGCGAGTTAAAATTGCATCCTTATAAACTACAAATAGTGCAAAAATTACATCCTCAGGACAGACAAAATAGAGTACTTTTTTGCAATACTATGCTGCACATGTTAAACAAAACACCCGATATTAATAATTTGCTAATGATGTCCGACGAAGCACATTTTCATTGTCCGGTTATGTAAACAAACAGAACATGCGCTTTTGGTCAACAGATAATCCACGGAATTTACACGAGCAACCACTGCATTCTCCAAAAGTAACTGTTTGGTGTGGAGTAACAAGGTCTAGAATAATTGGACCATACTTTTTTGAAGAAGGAAATCGTACCGTTACAGTTACTGCTGAACGGTACGTTAACATGCTTCAGCATTTTGTGATTCCTGAGCTACATATGATTGGTGTTGACTCACGAAATGTTTATCTTCAACAGGATGGGGCGACGGCGCATACAGCGCGAATAAGTATGGCTGTAGTGAGGGAAACATTTGGCCATGTTATTTCACGTTTTGGTCAAACTCCGTGGCCGGCACGTTCGCCGGATTTAACAGTGCCAGATTTTTTCTTGTGGGGGTATTTGAAGCAGCAGGTATTTCGCCATCGCTACGATACCCTTCAAGAATTAAAAGAAAGCATTCGGAACGAAATACGCTTAATAAATCAAGAGCTTCTTAATAGAGTGTTCGAAAACTTTATAAATCGTTTAAGGCAATGTGCTGCCAACAACGGAAGCCATCTTACAGATGTAATATTCAGAACTTAAAACTGCATTACCAGGGCTTGAGAAATGTTTAGTTATTTCCTTTCTAACTTGTTCATAAATATAAAATATATTTGTGTAAAATAGTGGAGTTTGTTTTGCGCCACCTTGTATAAGGTATTGAGACATATTTATAAGCAGTTTGGGGGTTGTTTTCCTTTGTTTTTGTAGTATTTATTTTATTTGTGTTGTGTTGATATAATTTTTGTTTTATGATTTTGTTAATCATTGGTAGGGAATAATTATTTTTTTTGTGGAGAATCTTTTGTTTGTGATAAAATTTCTGGTCTGAAGTCTGGGTTTGTTAGTTTAATCGCTCTATTAATTAATCCCGTTGCTACATTCTTTTTGTGTGACATTAATTGACATGAATGGCATTTCATTCATTTAATCTAAAACTACAGTTCACAATAGAAAAGAAAATAATTCAAAAATTAACTTCTCAGACTTAACCTTAATACGCATCGAAAAAAAGATCTTAACAAAATTATACCACAAACCAACTGCATCTGATCGTTTTTCAAATTTCGATTCATGCCAATCATTGTCACAATATCTTATATAAACATCCTGTCAGAAAAAATGAATAAAATCTTAACACCATATAACATAAAAGTACCTCACAAAAATTCCAATGATCTCAAGAACCTACACTCAAAAATAAAAAACAAAATACAGTGGAACCTCTCATAACGAGCAACTCTGATTACGAGTAATTCGCATAACGAACAAAAAAAAATGTGAAGAAGTTGCTCCCTTAACGAGCGACATTTCGCATAACGAGTTACGCAGAAAGGGGAAGTCCCTTTTTTCACGACATTAAGTTGTGATCCGGGACTTCCGCGCCGGTGCATTAGTCTGTGTTTAGCACTTGGTCTGTTATTGTATTGTTTTCGTGCGTGATCACCCGTTTTTACAAATTTTGTATTCAGACAACGTGTATTCGTATTTTTTTATGTGCAAAGTGTAATAACGTGTGCTAAAATGTCTTCGAAGAAAAAACCACAAGAAGACAATCATAAGAGAGAAAAAATAACTGTTGAAATGAAACGTAAAATCATTGAAAAGCGAGAACAAGGTGTTAGCGTGGCTAATCTAGCGCGCACATACAATCGGTCAACATCAACAATCTGCACTATTCTCAAGAACAAAAACAAAATTAAGGAGATGAATGCTTCAAAGGGAGTGTCAAGAATGTCTACAAAACGTTTACGTATTCTGGATGATGTTGAGAGGTTGCTTCTAATATGGATAAACGAGAAGCGATTACAAGGCGACACTATTAACGAAAACATTATTTGTGAGAAGGCGAAACTTATTTTCGCTGACCTCGTTAAGAAAACACCAGGATCATCTACTGCCGAAAAAGAACTACAATTCAAGGGAAGTGGATGGTTCGAGAAGTTTAAGAGAAGAACCGGCATCCACAGCGTTGTGAGGCACGGTGAAGCAGCAAGCTCTGACACAAAAGCAGCAGAGAACTTCATCAGTGACTTCAAGAAGCTCATAGATCTTGGGGGTTACCTGCCGCAACAAGTTTTTAATTGTGACGAGACGGGTCTCTTCTGGAAAAAAATGCCAAAGCGAACCTATATAACAGCAGAAGAGAATGCATTGCCAGGCCACAAGCCAATGAAAGACCGCCTCACGCTGCTATTTTGTGCCAATGCAAGCGGCGATTTGAAAATTAAACCGCTGCTTATTTACCATTCCGAAACTCCACGAGCTTTTAAGAAGTGTAATGTCCAGAAGAGCAGACTAAATGTGATGTGGAGATCCAACAAGAAGGCCTGGGTGACACGTGACATTTTCACTGATTGGATCAATGAAGTGTTTGGTGCATCCGTAACAAAATATTTGCTTGAGATGAATCTTCCTCTCCATGTCTTGCTTGTTATGGACAATGCGCCCGCCCATCCTCCAGGCTTACAAGATTATATTCATGAAGAATTTAATTTCATCAATATCCAGTTTCTGCCTCCCAACACCACTCCGTTACTCCAGCCTATGGACCAGCAGGTTATTTCTAACTTTAAAAAACTCTAAACTAAAACACTCTTTGAGCGTTGTTTTGAAGTTACCGAAGAGACAAATCTCACTCTTAGAGAGTTTTGGAAAGATCATTTTCACATCGTTGCTTGCCTCAAGATGATTGACAAGGCTTGGGAAGGAGTTACCAAGAGGACCCTCACTTCTGCTTGGAAAAAACTGTGGCCAGAGAGTGTTGTTGAATGTGATTTTGAAACAGTACCCGTGGAGTCTATAGTTAACGAGATTGTGTCATTGGCCAATATCATGGGACTCGAGGTGGACAACAACGATATTGAAGAGCTTGTGAAAGAGCACAGTCAAGAGTTGACCACCGAAGAGCTTACGGAGTTGCATCGTGTTTCACAGCAAGAGATTATGGAGGAGAGCTCATTAATGGAGGAGGAAGTAGCAGAGCAACAATCTTCTAGCGCAATAAGAGAAATTCTGAAAGCATGGGAAACTGTTGCATCGTACATTGAGAAGCATCACCCTAACAAGGAGGTGGCTATTCGTGCTACAAATTTATTTAATGATAATGCTGTGACACATTTTCGTCAAATTTTGAAGCGTCGGCAAAAACAAATGTCTTTAGACAGTTTTCTAGTTAAAAAGGATTAATTACTTGTCATAAATTCATATTTTTATTTACGTTTTTGTTTGAAATAAAATTGTATTACAAGTTACTACATTTGAAAAATGAGTATGTATTTTTCAGTATGGAACGCATTGTCGTATTTTACATTGATTTGTATGGGAAAAATTGTTTCGTTTAACGAGTGTTTCGCTTAACAAGTAAGTTTCTGGAACGAATTATGCTTGTTATGAGAGGTTCCACTGTACCTACATTAAAGAATGTAGCATGATGCATACATCGGATAAACAACACAATTTCTACAAGCACGTTTAAATGGACACAAATTTTCAAACAATAGTACAGCCCTTAAACAACATATCAAACAAACAAAACACACTTTCAATTTCAATAAAATCGCAATAATTACATCTGAAAAAAACTACAAAGCAAGAAATATACTAGAAGGCATCCACATACACAAAAAATACAAATTCAATAAATGACCGAACAGATTTAAATAACTTTTCAGTAATATATCTACCCATTATATAAGCACCCCGCGTATAATAACAATATAAACATTTAAAAAATTAAATAAAATATGAAAAATATGTCCGGGAACAGTTAAACTCCCCTCGCCCAAGTGTTGCCAAAGCTAACATTCTTTCTAGCCGTCAAAATAAACACATGTCTGAAAACAATCTACTTGCTAAAAAAGTTTAGTTTTATTTAGAAACGCATAGCAAATACGTCGCAATATATTAACACCGAGAAAATTTAATGTAAGTAGATTTATTATATCATCTCTTACCTTTTTTAATATTAACATAAATTAAAATAATTGGGCATCGCCGACCGATTTTTATGACCAAATAAAGAAAAGTCTGGGCTTTCACTTTTTGGTCCTTTATTATATTTCAAAAATTTTGTTGTGTAACCAAAAATAAAATTACTAAATTTTTTTTTTTTAGGAATGCCTGCAAATCCGTGCGAAGCAGTTTCTGTTTTACCCGAAGAAATTCAGAGTATGCTGTATCAACCACAAGTTGAAGAATGGCCCCATGGTGATAGAGAAGAATCGACAAAAAGAATAATCGGAGGCCTAGATAATGTTATGGGTCTAGCAATAGCAGAACCTTTCTTAGTTCCCGTAGATCTCAACGAATATCCATCCTATGCTATGGTAGTGGAATATCCCATAGATTTATCGACGATAAAAGCTCGTTTCGAAAGTAACTTTTATAGGAGAATTACGTCTTCTCAATTCGACGTTCGATACCTCGCCACAAATGCCGAAAAATTCAACAAACCCCATAGTATTATTGTGAAACGTGCTCGTATTATCACCGAATTATGTTTACGAATTATAAAGTAAGTTTTAATATTAAATTTACCATAAACTTTTATTTGATCGTCATATTTTGTATGTACAAGGTGGCGCAAAATTAATCATCCAATTTTGTTTTTTAAATAACTTTTTTAGTAAATTAAAAAAAAAAATTTTGAGTGGTGAAAATCTTTATTTGGCCCCAAAGAAAGAAGTCTGGGATGGTTAAATCGGGCGATCTTGCTGGCCATGCCAAATCGGAGATTACGCAACCAGGAAATGCTTCCTTCACAATATCCATTATGGCTCCTGCTGTGTGTGCGGTTGCACCGTTTTGTTGAAACCACATGTTCACCAAGTCCCGCTCATTCAATTCTGGCAGTAAGAAGTCGTTTATCATGGCCCTGTAGCGTTCGCCATTACCAGTAACCGTATTGCCGATGGCGTCCTCAAAAAAATACGGTCCAATCACTCCTCCCGCGTGAACACCGCACCACACAGTAGCCTTGAGTGGATGTAACGGCTTTTCGTGCATCACACGCGGATTTTCAGTGTCCCAGAAACAAAGATTTTGCTTATTGACGTAACCGCTTAAATGAAAATGCGCCTCGTCGCTCATGATGATTTTCGACTGAAAATCGTTCACTTCGTTGTTGAGATTGAGGATGGCTCTACAGTAATTCACACGCGACTGAAGGTCAGCAGGCATTAACTGATGCACTGTTTGCACTTTTTATGGGAACATGTGTAAGTCTTTCACTAAAATTCGCTGTAGGGTCCGTCTGCTGACGCTCAATTGCGTGGCACGTCGTCTGGTTGATGTTTCTTTCTTCGTTCTCAGCAACATCAGCAGCCACAGCCGCGATATTCTCGACAGAACGACCAGTCCGGTGGCGGCCACGCCCTGGAAGATCTCTTGTGGTTCCAGTCTGTTCGAGTCGAGCAGCTAAGCGGCGTAATGTTTGTCCAGTTGGCGCGACACGATTACGAAATCGACGACGAAATTCACGCTGCGCTAACACCACCGACCGATTATTGGTAAAAAAAATCGATATAATTATTCCACGCTGTTGCGGAGTATAGCGCTCCATTGTTTGTCTGTTTGTATTCTGCAGCTGTCTAGTTCACAAATGTCAAATATGATTGACTTACGACGCCATTTGCAAAAGTTATAACATCTTCCGACAGGGTGATTAATTTTGCGCAACCTAGTAATAATTTATTTTAAAATATGCCAAACATGTATTATTTTCAAATACGAGGGCGACCTTATATATTTCCGGAATCGGTAAGAGATGTCGCACGAAGGTTGAAGTGGATACATTGGTCGGCAAGGGCAACCTTTTTTATGGCAACTTTCAAAATTTCAGACGTCTATTGTCAACAGTTGTTTAAGAGTGTGTTTTGTGTAGCAAGTCGGGCGGTTTCGCAAAAATGGATAAAATCGAATTTCGTGCAGTGATAAAACACTTCTGGATGGCTGCGAAAACGGCCACGGAAATTCGAAATATTTTGCTAGAGGTTCATGGCGGATTTACTCCATCAGCTTCGGGTGAGCGTGGCCGCACAAGCACAAGTGATGAACCACGTAGTGGACGCCCAAAAACCGCTACCAACGATCAAATGGTCGACAATATTCATGATGTCGTGTTAGCCGATCGCCGATTGAAGCTGAAAGAGATAGCAGAGACAACAGGCATCTCAGAAGAACGCGTTGGCCATATCCTACACGAAATTTTTGGTATGAAAAAGCTTTCGGCGCGATGGGTACCGCGTTTGCTGACACCGGAGCAAAAACTAAATCGGGTGACCGTTTCGGAGGAGTATCTGGCCAGGATCCAACGCAATCCAAGGGATTTCTTCATGCGTTTCGTGACCGTGGATGCGACTTGGATCTACCACTACATACCGGAGACCAAGGAACAGTCGAAGCAGTTAGACTTTTCCGGGCGAATCGGCTCCGAAGAAAGCAAAGACCATTCCATCGGCCAGAAAGGTCATGGCGACCATTTTTTGGGATTCCTAAGGTGTGATCCTCATTGACTATCTGCAGAAGGGCAGGGAATCACGGGGCAATACTACAGCGATTTATTGACCCGATTCAATGCAGTATTGAAAGAGAAACGGCCTCGTTTGCAGCGGAAAAGGTGCTTTTCCACCACGACAATGCACCGGCTCATTCATCCCGCATCGCCGTGTCCAAATTGAATGAGTTGCGCTACGAATTAGTCTCTCATCTTCCATATTCACCGGGCCTAGCCCCCAGCGACTTTTTGCTATTCCCAAAAAATTGCTGGGAGGAAAGAGATTTGCCTCAAATGAGGAGGTCATCGCCGCTACAGATGGCTATTGCAGACCTCGAAACATCCTACTTTTCCGACGGCTTAGAGACTTGAGCACCGTTTGAAAAAGTGTATTGATCTTCGATGAGACTACATCGAAAAATTAAAAACCACACCAATACCGCGTTTTTCTTGTCGATTCCGGAAGCATTTCAGGCCGCCCTCGTATTTATAATATATATTACAAAGTGGTTTTGTAAATGTTATTTTTAATGTGGTCAGCAAAGTAAATGTGAAACAAAGACGTGCTTGCGCTTAGTAACTACTTAATAGATAGTAGCAGATATAATATACATACCTGGTTTTTCTTTTATCATTACACATAAACTACCCAAAAATGAATAAGGAATTTAGTAATTTTTGTATTTTTTAGATAGTGTGGGTAAATATTTGTAGTGTATTATATTAGATACATAATTGTACACAACAATTTAAAATTTTCAAGTATATTTATTCAGAAAAATCGTTAGATTACTAAGATATGATCAAAAATGAAATAAGCAACATTTTTAGCAATAGCTAAAATAAACATTTTTCTGTAACAATTAATTCTAAAATCGTGTATAATGGCCACGGACATCTCTCACAGCTGTACATCTTCGGGGCATACTCATAATGCAATTATTAATGTGTTCTTGTGACACTCTTCTCCAACACAGCGGTAAAATTTCCCGCAAGTGTTGCACGTTAACTGGGGGTGGATTATGTTCGTTGAGCTGTTCTTGAAGTCTGTCCCAAATGTGCTCAATTGGATTCAAGTCGGGAGACGTTGGTGGTAAAGGTAGATGGTTAATATGGAGGTCATTTATTGCTTGCATTACAATTTGTGCACGATGAGGTCTTGCATTATCATCAATAAAAACCATGTTTTCATCCACAGCCTCACGGTAGTCGGCCACATATTGCTGAATAATGTCATCTCTGTATGTATCCATTGACATTGTTTTCAAAGAGATGGAGGTTCGTACGTCCATTCAAACTAATGCCCGCCCACACCATGATACCACCGCCGTCAAAAGGCACCACAGCTTTTGTAAACTCGCGGCTATAACGGTCTCCTCGAGTTCTCCAGACCCTTACTCTACGATTATCACTAAATAAACAGAATCTGGATTCATCGGTGTATAAACCATGCTCCCATTGAAAATTTTCTGCTAGTCGTTGGTTAACCCAAGTTCTTCTAGCCATTCTATTGGCATTAGTTAATTTTGGGCGTCTCACAGACCTGCAGCTATGAAGATCCATTTCCCTCAGACGGTTTCTGATGGTTTGATCCGAAACTCTAACTCCAGTGGCCGCACGTAACTGTGTTTGCAACCATACAGCACTTCCAAACGGATTCATCCTTGTCTGAATTCGTATGTAGCGGTCTTGTCTCTGATTTGTTTTCCTCTCAGATCCACTACCGGGTCTTCTCCTTGCAGATCCTATCTGTTGGAATCTTGTTAGAGCCCTACTAACAACACTTGGAGACACATTAAAAATTGCGGCAATTTCTGCTCCAGAGTGCCCTCGCTGATGCAATAACGCAATTAAATCAAAAGTTTCTTTATTTAAATGACGTCTTGGCATCGTGAAAATGTGAAATGACGTTTAAAATGAATAATACTTGTCAAAAAATGCAATTTTTATAATTTTGTATTCTAAATTAATTTAAGGTTAAAATACAAGATTCAATATTTTATCACACAGAAAAGACATTTACCAAATAAAAAAGTGTACAAAAAACTGCTGTGGGCCTTCTAATTTATCTATAGTTTGAGAAAATACGTTAAATTTAATCGAATTAATTAGATCTGTTAAAAAAAGATCTAATTCCCTATTCATTTTTGAGTAATTTAGGTGTAATACATTGACTCTTATTCATTTAGCATTACACATAGGGATATTTATATGGAGGCATAGTAGACAATCAGTTATACCCAGCATCTACGTACAAACAATAGTTTAATTCTTAAAATAGATTGCCATGGAGAGAAAATAAATTTTTTTTAATGTCAAATATTTCTCAATTTTTATTCATTACAAAAATCTTAAATACATTTTATTGAAAAATAGATCATTTATTTAAATCATGGACACGTATAGCAAAAATGGAAAAGTTTGAATGGTACCTGAAGAGTAACAGTTTAAGGACGGTCAGAGACATGCTTTCTGTTAATTATCCTAACAGGCCTATACCTTGTACAAAGACAATTTTAAATATTTATAATATATTCAAAGAAGATGGTTGTCTTCTAAATTCCCACAAAAAATAATAAAACCAATCACGTGTTAACAGAAGACATTAAGCTGAATATCCTGTGTTATGTAGAAGAACGGCCTGTAGAATCGCTTTTAAATGTAGCCAGGCATTTTGTAGTATCGTACAGTTCGGTGTACAGAACCCTGAAAAATTCAAATATAAGCCATACATGGTATCAAACTATCAAGCGCTTTTCGAGGAAGATAAAGTAAAACGAACTGATTTTTGCGATACAATGTTTAATTTGCTAAATGAAAACGAAGAAATTTTAAATAAAATAATTTTTACTGATGAAGCTACATTTACCGTAAATGGTGATGTCAACTCTCAGAACTTCCGGTTTGTATCTTATATTTATCCCTCAAAAAGGTGTCAAACTCCTACCACAATTAAAAATCGTATCCTAAATACGTATTTCGACAACTTCAGTTGTCATCATCAGTAGGTAAAACCAGTAATCTAAGTGTCGCACAAAGCTAACACATATAATAACGCAACACTGACTTTAAAATAAAAATATACCGACCAAAAATTACGACAACTTACCTCTTTTAAGAAAAACGGCAACCACATGTGTTTATTCTCTATTCGCACGCCCTCAACCTTTCTACCTCTTTTCTAAGAATGAAAAAAGGCAACTGTAAGGAATGGGACAGTTGTCTGCGTTAATCGTGTTATGTTTGTTTTTAACGATATGAATGCTTCCATATGCGTCAAGATCTCGGGGATTATTGATGGCTTTGACAAGCTTTAACCCTTTAATCGACATATTGTGTAGTGAGTGTATTTAAAGCATGGTTGGCAACGTTAGATTTTCCTGGTCTATTGTATTTAATATGTGATATGTGTTCTTTAAACCGGGTTTTTATTGATCGTTTTATTTGGTTTATATATTTCAAATTACAATCATCGCATCGATCAATAATAACCCGTTTTAAAGAAAAATTTATAATAACGTGCAAATACGTAACTTGGACGAACTGAACGACCGTATACGTACTGCATATGATGGAATAAATTTAGAATTTATTTGGCCTTATTGCCTTGAAAGACAAGGAGGACATTTCGAAAACTTGCTATAAAATTTGTCTTCACGTTTGTTATGTTGTTTTGTTTGTCTTGGTTAATCGTTAGAATAAATTACAGTAGTACTCCCATATCCGCGGGGGTTTGGTTCTGTGGTCTTCCGCGGATACTGAAAACCGCGGATAGTAGCGAACGCAAGTTATATAATATTTATTTAAAATAAATAAACAATAAATAAATAAATATTCTTGTGCTGTGGCACAAATAGAATTTAAGTTTAATAAATATATAAGTTCATACATATGTACATATATAGTCCTTTTACGATAACAGACGAGGCACGTCATCAACATACGTCATGTTTGCGTCACGCACTCTTGCCAAATCTTTTGTTTACATCTATCACAGAGGTTATGTATTAAAAATAAGTTGACATGTAATCCGCGTTGACAGTTACGTAGGTCTTGTTCATACTTAGGAAATAACGATAATTTACATACTTTTAAAACAATTAGATAAACCTAACGCCTCTCATTCTAACTATAGTTTTATGTACGTGGTAAATTATAACTGACAATTAGCATAATTGAGACATGTTATTAACAGCAATTAAGCTATCGAAATAAAATAGAAATACGTTTATTTCAATAAATATTATTATCAGTATACACAATAAATTGACATTATAATAAAGAAAAGCAAATTTAATATAACATGATATAAATGACAAACATAATTTTTATTCAAAATCGCATGTTTTATTGGTTATTAAAGGAACCGTTGTTTTAATACAATACGAATAATACGACGAAACTGGATAAAAGGGACACGAAAACTAAAGAACAAACTGCGAACTAATGAAATGCAAATAATACCACAAAACTGAATAAAAGGGACACGAAAAATACAGAACAACAAATGGCGCACAAGTGACAGATACGAATGACAGTAGCGAAAATAGAAGTTGGCAACGTTACGCAGGATAGGAACGTTTACAAAGAAGAAATCTCTAGATATACGATAGTGAAAGACAGTTCTTTTTGGGTTTAGTATTGTATAGGTAGGTAATTCTGAAGTTTCCGGTTATGACGTGCCTCGTCTGTTATCGTAAAAGGACTATAGTACATATTTACATACACAACAAGAAAATATACAACAAGAAAAACTTTATCATCGTGAGCTACATATTCATTCATCTTCCTCCAAGTCCAAGTTAGCAGTCGATTGTTTACTTAGATCCGAACCAAACGATGTTGATGGCTGTGCATTATCGATAGTTTTGTCGACTTTTCAAAGAACATTGTTATTGGTAGTTGTCGTTTGTCTTTTCATTTCAATAAACAAATCCTCCAAAGGTTTCAAGGCTTCTGTTATAGTGCGAGTAATTTTTATACTGCGTTCCATTATTGGATCATATTCTACTATCTGTTCTTTTAATGTTTGAGCAGTTCGAAATATCGCTGAAAATTTTTCAAGCGTCCATGCTGGCGGTTCTTGTTGACCCTCATCGTCACTCGCTTCTGGAGAAGATTTCACAAGGTCTTCCAATTCCTCGTTGGTGAATACTTGATCCTCTTCGTTTATGTAATCACTGAGTTCCTCTTGGGTTATATCGTTAAATCCTTCTCCATCTATTTTTTGCGCTATGTTAACTATCGTTGTTAGATGTGAATTAATATCATGTGTGTCTTCAGAACTAAGAACGATGTCATTCCGCAGTTAAAAACTTGCTTAGGATGATAATTCTTTTCTGCAATAATTTGTTTAAATTTTTCTGGAAACAGGGCAGCAGCTACATGACCAGCCGACGCAGATTCCCCTGTCATTTTTATATTTTTTAGATTAAACCGAGTTTTAAATCTATGCAGCCACCCCCTACTTGCTGTGAATGATTTTCCTTCCTCTTCAGTATAATCTTGGGTCTGCATATCTTCATATAAAACCAACGCCTTTTGTTGTAGCACTTTGCCATCGATAGGAATATGTTTTCTTGTCATATCTTCCACCCATAAATTTAAGGCATTTTCTACCTTAAGTAACACTTTATTACGTATTGTGGTTGCAACTTTTGCAGTTTGGGGTGCACTAGAAAAACTAGTTCGAATCTTATCTTTGGTTTTTAATACTTCTCGTATCGAAGATTCGTTTTTATTGTATATTTTAGCAACAGTTGCAATAGATTTTTTTTCTATTTCAATCATATTAATGATTTTTATTTTTTCACTAATAGTGAGCATTTCACGTTTTCTTTTTGGTTTAGAAGCCATTTTAAAATGATTTTCAAATTTACTTGCTTTATTTAAAAACTATTGCAAGCACTGTCTTGTCCGACAATTCGAATAGTACTAAACTCATAGTTAACAGGAGCGTTTATATGTACAACTTATCATAAGAGAGCGCCGAATTCAGGGGATGACTCATATATACGACGATATATCGACAAATACTCCTATAACTTTTATATTTATTGATATAACGCGTTTTCTGCTCATCATAGGTAAATCGCGGATGACTGAAACCGCGGATACGGAGTCAGCGGATAACGGGGTACTACTGTATTTTTTTCATTCAAACTGAGATTTTCAATCTTTTCTAAAAACGACCTAATTCTTCGTGGCTTTATTTTGTTTTACTGTTGCCAGTATAAGTATTATTGCCGAACTAGATTCTAGAATACTTTCGCGATAAATTTTAAGTTTGGAAATAGATTTAAAGAGTTTCATGTAGATTCTGTATAGCAATCTATATAATTTCCTTTTGAAAGCTTATACTGGCTTAAACATTCATATTGTGATGACTCATCCAACTAGTCGAGGAAGGGATTGAGATTATTCAATAACAGAGCATCGCGGAGTGAACATAAATACAAATACATAAATGTGCTTATTGTTAGTAATTTGTTTTTATATTATTCGTTTTATTATTAATATAGTGTGTGTCTAAAGTTATCGTTAGTTTTATTTAAGAACCCGAAAAGACAAACTTTACAATATCTTTAACAGTTAGAAAGCATAGTAAGTAAGTAAGATGAAACCCATTGAGTTATTTCTTTAGCGAATAAGAAAAGGCTGGGTGTAATTTGAATCAAATAAATACTTAGATTACTTAATATTTTTAAAATTTTTATTTAGGAATATTATCATATTAACATTTTTCGGTTTTAGTCTTGCACACATTTGTTCTATTATTTAACAAGCTGCACTATACACTCTCACATTCTGCTGAATTCACTGGAATACAGAAGTGTTTCCTACCACATTGTTTTAAGGCTTTCAGCTCCATTCCTATTACCTAAGAGAAAATCCAAATAAAAAATGCAATTACTCTTTTCTTTAAACTTACCTTCCAAAATAAAAAAGGATCTACGTCCTGATCTGAATTTGGCCTTTCGAAGTATTGCCTTTTAGTTATTAATACATAAGTTGTAATTGATTTTACTTTCTTGCAAAAAGCCAAATAATGAAAGTGACTTTTAATGTGGGCTAATCTCTGTTTCGACTACAGGCATTTGTTCTTTATTTTCAGGATCTATTTTCATTATAATATTAAACATTTCTTGTTCTCAAAAACAAATTGCATGTCGATGCGACAATTCACATCAAGCTTTGATACAAAATAATACAAATCTGTATTACACACAGTACGTATTTACCAGCGTTTGCTTCAACTACCAGACGCATGCGTTTCTGTGTAACCACTTTGTCAATGATAGGTTTACAAAGACAAACGACTGTAGGTACACTTGCGGTCATGTAGCAAGTTTTGTCCTATCCGAAGACATCAGATAACCTCATGCCATCTGACGGACAAAACCGACCACGCCGCATGAGGTTATCTGATGTCTTCGGATAGGACAAAACTTGCTACATAACCGCAAGTGTACCTACAGTTGTTTGTCTTCGTAAACCTATCATTGACAAAGTGGTTACACAGAAACGCATGCGTCTGGTAGTTGAAGCAAACGCTGGTAAATACGTACTGTGTGTCCATGCATATACAGATACAAATTTGTTTTTATACAGATTTGTATTATTTTGTATCAAAGCTTGATGTGAATTGTCGCATCGACATCCAATTTGTTTTTGTTATACTACGCCACCTGGCGACGAGTTAATGGACTCACAGTAATATGCGTATTTTTTCTTTTCCTGTAATAGCTTAGCTATTCGAGAAGAAACTTTGCACCGGCGTGGTCAGTTTTGTCCGTCAGATGGCATGAGGTTATCTGATGTCTTCGGATAGGACAAAACTTGCTACATGACCGCAAGTGTACCTACAGTCGTTTGTCTTCGTAAACCTATCATTGACAAAGTGGTTACACAGAAACGCATGCGTCTGGTAATTCATTAGAAGTAATGTGAGGACGTTCTACAATTCATAAAATGGTAAAATCTATTTGTACTTTTTTGTTATATTTTCTACCTTTTTTGATACACTAATTTTACTATCTTAGATATATTTCAACCTTAAAGAAATACTATCCATTTTCTTTGAATTTGTTAAAAATATTTAAAATTGTCTTCACACAAGGTATACATCTGTTGGGATAATTAACTGTTTTAAATAAATTATGTATTTTTCAATAAAATGTATTTGATTTAAGAATGAAAAATTAAAAATATTTGACTATTGAAAAAATACGTCCAATATGTCACTGGTGTATAACGGTTGCCTACTATGCCTCCATATAAATATCCCTATGTGTAATGCTAAATGAATAAAAGTCAATGCATTATACCTATGTGTAATGATAAAAGAAAAACCCGGTATAATACTTGCAAAATTTTCGAAATCATAGGAACTTAATTATCTGAAATGAATGAGTAAATTTAATATAATTTTTTTTTGGTCTTTGAAAAGGCTAATTTCAATAAAAGCAAAGTCAAGTATTAGATGAGGAAAATTAATTTTGTGGATGAAGTACAAATGTATACAAGGTGATAAAAAAATTGGAGCTTTATTTTTAAGGAAAAATAGTGACACAAATAAAAAATGCACAAAAAAAGATACAATAGTAATACCGTTGTTTGAATATACTAGTTAGTCAATGTAATGGAAATAAAAATTTGACCGATTTTCGCCCCATAATGTGCTGCTCTCTCGTGACAAATGGATTATTTACAATATAAAAGAAGCTGATTTCTTGCAGAAATCTATCAAATTAGTTAAATTAATTATTAAAATTAAATTTAACCTGATATAAAATTAATATTAATATTTAGGTAGTTTCAAATGACATTTTCTAATTTAATTATCTTATTAAATATTTTTAGACGAGAAATACATTGACGCCAAATTTCAATTGTGTCGTAAAATATAACGAACAAGCGTCTCACTTTCATACTTGCCTCTATTTACATATAAGACAGTCGTCCTTTCATAGGGAAAACAAATATGTAAATTATAGGCATATATATGGTGTATATACCGTATGTCCCCGGATTGAGTTTACAAGAGGAAAAAAATTTTTATTTTTGATTTTACAAAAAAGTGCTAAAGGAATAAAATTTTTTGCTTAATTTCAAATGACCAAATCTGTAATTAGAATTACGAAACTGTCAAACCCCTATTTAGAATTACAAATTTTTATTTTTTATTTTCAATCACAACAATAAAAAAATAATTAGGCTAGAAACAATAATGTTTAAAACTATTCTATTAATTCGCCACGCCTTTCAGCACACAATTCGACTCTAAGCCGCAGTTCCTTGTAACTGTTGCGAATTTCTTCAAGCGTCAAGGATGCAACAGCATCTCTAATGCGATTTTTTAATACTTCCACATTGTTAGGCAAGTTGTCCATGTAGACTAGTTGCTTTAACCGTCCCCACAAATAAAAATCTAAAATAGTTAAGTCAGGGCTTCTTGGAGGCCACAAAACAGGACCATTCCAGCCAATCCAATTATTTTCGAATTTTTGATTGAGCCAGGCAGCTACGATGCGCGAGCGGTGGACCGGACAACCATCCTGTTGAAAATACATCCTCTGCCGATAAGCAAGTGGGAGTTCACTTAAACCATCCCAGAAAAAATTGCTCAACATTTCCCAATAATTATGCTGATTTACATTAGCATCAAAAAAATATGGCCCTATTATTCCATGATAAGAAACAGCACACCACACGTTTACCTTAACAAAGTATTGACGTTTTGATGCAATTCTAAAGTGAGGATTAGTATCACTCCAATAACGAACATGTTGTGACGAAACGGTACCATTGCTAGAAAAAGTTGCTTCATCGGAAAATACAATGCTTTTGTGAAAATTTTGGTTCTCCATTATTTCATCTCCCATCCACATGCAAAAATAAAGACGCTTCTCATCATCTCCCGGTTCTAACGTATGATTAAAAATCGGTTTATACGGGTATAATTTACGTTCCTTCAAAACTCTTTGAATATGGGATTTGCTCATATTCAGTTGAAGCGCCCGTCTCCGCAATGAAAGTTTAGGATTATCTTGCACCGAATCCAAAATTAAAACTGTAGTAGCATCATCTTCATCACGTACTATTTTCTTTTTCTTTAAATTCAGAACAGAACCAGTTTCCAAAAATTTTTTCACCAACTTCCTTATACCCATACGGCAAACAGTTACTTCGGGAAATTTTGTATTAAATTCTTCAGCAATACGACTATAGCTCTTTTCCCCAATACCGTAACATTGTATTAAATATATTTTTTGTGATAACGTTAACATTTTCACCAAAACTTACAGAATTACAGTTTGAAGTTATTTTTGACAAATAAATTAGTGTATGACATTTTCAAGTCAAAGGCTTCTACCATTAAAAAATAATAGATGTACTGCGATGAAAAAAATTAAAAAAAAATTTTTTTTAGAACATAGATAAGTGGTACTGAAATTCTAATTACAGATTTGGTCATTTGAAATTAAGCAAAAAATTTTATTCCTTTAGCACTTTTTTGTAAAATCAAAAATAAAAATGTTTTTCCTCTTGTAAACTCAATCCGGGGACATACGGTATATGTATCTGCTGACTGAACAATATTCAGGTTAAATAAAATGCACGTTTTTAAATAATTATATTCTAAGGGTAGATGTTATTCATATCTATAAAAATATAAGTTTTTTAAATATAGCTGTGTATAGCAAACGCCAATTAAGATGGCGCGAGGAGGGGTAAGTTCGCGCAGCATTAGAAGTAGTGGGGAGATTTGTATTTGGTTTTACATCAAATGTCAGATAATTCTAACCCCTGAGCGTGTATCACTTTATGATCCCCTAGCAAAGACATTATGTTCCGTCAAACGTCAATGACAAATGTATTCTGACAATTACTTGAGTAGTGGGGGGGTGGACGTTTTTAAAAACGGCTTCTGTGCACCCCCTCCTCGCGCCAACTTAATTGGCGCTTGCTATACATGTATGAATGCAAAACTATTTTGTTCGTTATTTCAGAGACCGGACACATCGGGCTGAAATGGACGTCATTACGACGGACGATATAAATAGTCTACAACATCTGTAAGTACATCACGTAGTTGTTAAATAGCACTATTCATTCGGTTAACTGCACATCTATTTCTTGTGTGGGGTTAACCGAATGAATAGTGCTATTCAATAACTGCGTGATGTACTTACAAATGTTGTAGACTATTTATATCGTCCGTCGTAATGACGTCATTTCAGCACGATGTGTCCGATCGCTAGAACTTATTATACTTGACAAAAATATCGATGTCGGAAAAAAGAGTAGGTATAAGAATATTGTAATAGCTGTTTTGTCGAGATCTCCTAAAATTATATAACGGGTGTTCATTTGAAAAGTCAATCTAGTAGCATGTGATTTACTGAGAACATTTTGAAGCATGTCGTAAATTAAAATTTACTACTTAACCTACGAAGTCGTATATTTTGACAGTTTCATACATGCAAATAAATAACAAATGTGATTGACATTATCAAATGTCATTTGGATTTACGTTTACGGAACAACAAACACATACTAATATATATGCGTCTTATTCTATCAATATTTCAAAGTAACCTAGATTGACTTTTCAAATGAACACACGTTATGATTATAATGTAATAAATACACTTTCATCTGATTTTGTTTGAGCTTTCTATAAATTGTTTTAAATGGGAATTCTTAAAGATGTTTCTTTAAAGACTGTCACCCCAAATCCATTCATTACCTACTCCAGATTTGTCTCTTAAGGTAGACAAAAATAATAACCATGGAATAATTCATAATTTAAAAGTTTCAATAGCAAATACATTGTATTTTTCAATAAATCCCAAGACAGTTGTTAAAACTCTATTCTATTCTATTTTTAATAAAAAAAATGAACGCTTGCATACATGTAGATATGTGTATGGCACTTACTTTGTGTAAAATGTTTATTGATTTTGTAAAAGAGCAAGTTTCGTATGTCTTTTTGTTTGAGGCATTTTGTAACTACTTGAAACAAATTTACACTGTTTATATACATATTTGCGTCCTTATTAGTAAGTCTAGAATAAACTTTCTATGGTCTTCACATATATTGTTCGTATTAAACCAATCAGGTGTTTGCATTAGGTTTTTTTAATATCTTTTTTTCGTGCTAAAATATATTTTGCTTTCAAAATATTTTATACTATAGCGTGAAAAATATTTCAACAATAATTTTGTGAATATCCAAAGTCCACAATTAAAATATGAGCACTTGTACCCAGACATATTCAACAAAAATGTCTCAATTTTATCACTCTAAATTACAAACACTTAATTTAATTAGCAAAATTCATATCTGTACTTAATACAAACTCAAAATGTCCACTTAATATTTATATTCAAAAACACAGTCCCATCGTTTATTTCAAAAAGCACAACTATTATAAAGAAAAATAAAATAATGCAAAATATACAAAATTGAAAATAAGAATGTTATACAAGTCTGTATTTTCTTCAAAAATCAATTCATCAATTTCTATGTAATTTAGAACCTTAGAGGTGCTTACGTATGTACTACAGAACTTTCTAACATTTATACACGTCATATAAATATTCTTTAGCAGAATGATATTTCTTTCATAAGGCATTTGATGTAAATATTTACAAGGAATTCCTATTAGTTTTTATATAAATACGGCATACATGTTTTTAAAATATTTAATACAAAAGATTCCAGGGATGCCCACGCTATTGCGTTAGAGTTTCTTTTCATTACTAATATCGATTGTACAAAGTAAGGTATTCAAATGCACTTTAATTTAGACGGTATATAATTTTCTTTCAAGAAACTCCTACAATGAGCTCTCATGAATGAACAAACACTCTATTTTGACCAGAAATATTGTGTATAAAAAACATACGATACTGGTGCCTTGTGCAATTACGAAAGCGGAATTATGTGGTGAAACATAATATTCGTCAGACATGTATATACAGGTGTCCAGAAACTCTCCTGACAAACGAAGACCGGAGATTCCTCTGATAATTTTAAGACAATTAAACCCAAATTCACCTAGTCCGAAAATGCTTCCTAAGGCAGCTAGAGTTCTTTGAAGATGGCGCCTTGTATTTATTTTTTTTAAATACCTCTAGAACGCTTCTATATAGAAAAACAAAAACTGGTATGCTTATTTATCCTCCAGAGATGAATCGATTCCATCAATTGCGAATTTCTAGTACCGGTCATAGGCGTCTGTTTTGGGTAGGTCAACGGTTATTTTAAGGCATAACTTTTTTGTCTTTAACTTTTAAGCATTTGTGACACTAGATTATTAAATTTTCAGGTATTCCAGTACTAAAATGTACTTTTACTTTAAGTCGGTAGGATACACCGTTTTCTAGAAAAATCGATTTGTAAATTTTTCAAATTTTTTTTCTTCATTAAAGTTCAATTTATTATATACCTACTTATTTTTAGCGACGAAGTTGGCTTGGACTATCAAGGCATGGATGAAAATTAATTTAATAAATTAAAAACAAATTATTTATTAAAATGGAACGAAACTAACAAAAAAAGAACAAGTATCAAAGGTAGATTGTTACAAAAGTTGCTCGATGTGATGACCATTAGTCTCTATGCATAAGTTTACCCTTTTGCTTAGAGAACGCCGAATTCTTGCAAAAATTCCAAAGCTATTTCTAAATTCGTTGCAAGCATCTTGTATCCTTAGCCAGAGTTGTGCGCGATTTTGTATCGGAACGGAATAAACAAATGCTTTTATGTATCCCCAAACACAATAATCGCAATGATTCAAATCCGGCGACCTTGCTGGCCAAGCAACTGGACCGCCTCTTCCAATCCAATGGTCTTCGTAGTTATTATCTAGAAAGTCTCGTACATTCCTGCTAAAGTGGGCCGGACAGCCGTCCTGTAGAAACCATAAGTTTTGCCGAATATTTAAACGCACCTCATCTAACAAATCAGGTAAAATATTTTGCAGGAAATGTAAGTAATCAGCACCATTTAAACGAGCAGGTAATTCCACAGGTCCAAGTAGATAATCGTCAACTACTCCTATCCAGACGTTTATGCTAAACCTATGCTGATGCTTAAATTCTTGACCACGTTGTTCAAGAATTGTCACTAACGTACGAATAATAATGTGCATTATGAACATTAAAAATTCCATTTTTTGAGAATGTAGCTTCGTCACCAAATAAAATGTTCCTGAAGAAATCTTCATCTTGATTTTTCTGATTTTGTAACCATCTAGCGAATTCTACGCGAGCAGGAAAATCTCCTTCTAGCAGTGCTTGCACCTTTGTAAAATGAAAAGGATATAAATTTTCTCTGTGTAAGATATTTCCTACGGAAGATTTTGAAATTGTGGGGTACATGGCAGATAGTCTTCGAACGCTAATTTCTGGATTTTCCTCAACTTCCATTAAAATAACATCTTCATGTTCTGTTGTTACATCATTATGTCTCCCTGTTTCATTATTTTTTAGGACCACTGAACCTGTTTCTCTTAATCGTTGATGAAGAGCTGTAAATGTTGAGTGAGTGGGATGCTGACGATTGGGAAATTTTTCAGCGTATCTACATTGCGCCGCTCAAGCGTTACACCTCATTTCGCCATAAACTAAATGCATATCGGCATTCCTCATTTGTAAAAACCATTAAAAAATGAAAAGATAAACTTCGCGAACTGACAACAATTTGACAATGAAAAACGTAGGTTTTACTTCTGTTGGCAGTTCAGAGCTAACTATTGCAAAAAATAAAAAATTGAACTTTAATGAAGAAAAAACGAAAAATTTACAAATCGATTTTTCTAGAAAACGGTGTATCCTACCGACTTAAAGTAAGAGTACCTTTTAGTACTGGAATACCTGATAATTTAATAATCTAGTGTCACAAATGCTTAAAAGTTAAAGACAAAAACGTTATGCCTTAAAATAACCGTTGACCTACCCAAAACGGACGCCTATGACCGGTACTAGAAATTCGCAATTGATGGAATCGATTCATCTCTGGAGGATAAATAAGCATACCAGTTTTTGTTTTTCTAAATAGAAGCGTTCTGGAGGAATTTTAAAAAAAATAAATACAAGGCGCCATCTTCAAAGAACTCTAGCTCCCTTAGGAAGCATTTTCGGACTAGGCGAATTTGGGTTTAATTGTCTTAAAATTATCTGAGGAAACTCCGGTCTTCGTTTGTCAGGAGAGTTTCTGGACAGCCTGTATATGTAATATATATAATAGTTTACATCCGGCAATGTTGGAATTACCAGTCCTACCTATTTATTCAAATCTTACAACATCCATCTAGACTAATCTAGAGTGTAATAGATAAACTATTGTTTTTTAAAATTTATTTGAAATGGGCCTCATGAGAGAGTCCCCATCTAGTGGTCTAGCCCAATTTTCGGTAACTATTTTCCCCATAAAATTGACTAACTTAATATCGTATGATCAAAAAGTCTTTGGATCGCTGTTGCCGTGGAATTTACGAGATATCTATGAAATTATTTATTTCAATTAGTTTTGACATTTATTTGACAACTTTCAAGTCATCTGGTTATAAAATATACATAAAATGCAACTAATTACCATAACCTAAAATCTATTTTATTTGTGACTTATGGGTACTTCAAAGTACAGAATTCTATAGATGGTTTTTATACTTGATGGCTATCGCTATCCAAAGACTTTTTGATCATATATTATATTGAAACAACGGTAATACTAAATAATGACAAATGAAAAGAAAACGTTATAAAAGTTTTAAAGATATTCACACCTATGCGAGCAACGCAGGAACACCTAGAGCAAATGTTCGAAGTTACCGCCTCCTGCTTGAATACAAGCTTGTGTTCGTCTTATCCACGAGTTATAACACGCTCGGATATCTTGCCTGCCTATTGTGTCTGCAGCATCTTGAAGACGTATGGTCAATAATTGAATGTTTTCAATTTCATTATTGTTATTGTACACCAAATTTTTCATATGTCCCTATACATAAAAGTCCATCGAGTTCAAGTCGGGTCATCTAGATGGCCATGCAATAGGCCCACGTCTACCTAGCCATCGGTCACCAAACGTTTCTTTAAATACTCACGCACTTCGTAACTGTTATGAGGTAGAGCACCATTATGCAAAAATCACATGTGTTGACACACGTTGCTGTAGGAGGTGTTCCTGTGTTGCATAAGTGTGAATATGTCTCTGTTACTTACAACTTTTATCACATTTTTTTTTCATTTGTCATTATTTTGTGTACTATTTTCAGTTAAAAATAAAGCTCCAATTTTTTTTATCAGCCTGTATACATCATATTTAAAATAATTAATGAAAAATAAATTAATTTAGGAATTGTTTCAGGGCCAGTACAGAAATACTAGATGTCAATACAATATATCATCAATTAATGGACACGTACGAATCATCAGATACTGAGGCTGAAGTGGATATATTTCAGCCTGGTCCTTCTTCAGTAACTAGAAATTTGAGGCCGTTAACTACAAGGAATTTTTGTAATCCGGACGATTGGAAAGTAGAAGCTCGTAAATTATTAGATACTCTTTGGCGTTGTGAGGATTCTGCTCCATTCAGGGCTCCTGTAGATCATTTAAAACATCCAGGTATAATGTTAATATTCGTTGTAATATTGTTTTAAGCCGGTATTTTAAAATTGCAGATTATTATCAAATTATTGACACGCCTATGGATTTAAGTAGCGTGAAAGAAGATCTCTGTGGTGGAAATTACAAAATCCCTCATGATTTTTCCAAAGATATGAAATTAATTTTTCAAAATTCCAAAAATTACAATACAAACAAACGATCAAGGGTAAGTTTTATTATATGTTTATAATAAGATAAAATAATATCGCTGAAATTTATTCCATATTAATAACGAGTGATCATTAAAATTTTCGCTCAAGTAAGCCATGTACACAAAAAGTATGTCCTAACTTAAGTTATTAGAGGAGATCTGTCATTATAATTTCAAACGTCATGATTGTTAAAAAATAATTTGAAATGCTGACTTTTATATTAAATATATTTATAATTTTTATACAAAGTAATAGAATATTATAAAAAATGTGTAAAATGTTGACCATTCTCCACCAAGCATAATCGCACTCTATTTCGTAGAGCATTGAAAACATTGATCAGTATTTGCGGTGCGTTTCATTTTTCTATGATTTTATGTCTTAACTCTTGTAGATTATTAATTGGTGTTTCATAAATAATATTCTTTATATATGGCCACACAAAAAAATCCATGACTGTTAAATCACACGATCGTGGTGGATATGGAATCGCTGTATTTCTACTTATTATCCTATCGCCATAAAATTGTTGCAAAAACTGAATATTTTCAATTGTAACGTGAGATGTAGCCCCATCCTGTTGAAAATATCCGACCTGGAGTTCATCATTAGTCAATTGATTAGTAAAAACACTGAGAATTTCGTTACGATATTTCTCCGATGTTATCGTGCCCTCAAAGAATATTGGTTCTATTAATCGGTGACGACTCATACCTACCCATACGCCTATTTTTTCTGGATGTAGAGGAACTTCTCTGTAGAAATGAGGATTTTCACTGGACCACATACGCATATTTTGCGAATTAACATAACCTTTCAAATAAAACAAAGCTTCATCGGTGAAAAAAGTATGATTTAAAATATTGTCTGTCATTGTTTGAATAAACCATTGGAAAAATTGTGTTATTTTTTCATAATCCGTAGGTAATAGATTTTGTACAGAAGTTAATTTATATGGATACATGTGCAAGTCCTTTTTTAAAATTTTTTGACATGTTCCATACGAAAGCCCTACTTGTTGCGAAACTCTGCGAATAGATGTTTGAGGAGATTCGTTAATAATTTGTCTGACATTTTCAATTACGCCGCGACTTCTCTTGAGAGGAGGACCGTTTCCTTTTTTCCTTAAAATACTGCCTGTTTGACGAAAAAGATTTACACAATGCATTAACGTATCACGGAAAGTTTTATAGCTAGGAACAGTATTTGGATATCTCTCTTCAAACTCCGCAAGGCAATTTTCTATTGAATGCTGCCAAATACCATCAATTTTTTGAGATGTCAGGAAGTAACATTCTACCATAAACGCTTTATGCATATCATTAAAGGCCATTACTTTTTCTTTTGATGAAACTTTAAAATATATATTTGACACTGACAGATGTTTGAAATAACATCGTAATGATCTAATCTTAATCTAATCTTAATCTAAAGTTACGACATAATTTTTATATACACGGCCAGCTACGAGTGAAAATTTTAATGATCGCTCGTTATAAAATATTGATTGACAATATCGTTAACCATGTGAAGTTTCAGTAGATCTAGAACACGAAATAATATAATTAGTATTACGTGCTGTTAGTTAGATTCTTTATTAATGATTACTTCAAAAATTCATTTTACTTAGATCAGTTTTTATTTTCTGTGCAGATATATTGTTTCTTTTTTTAAAGTTTGCTACCTTTAGAACGATTTTTCTATACCGGGTGCGGCAATAGTGTGTCGGCGGATCTTAGCATGAAAACTAATAAAGTTGTAGCAATGAAATTTTACGTACACCTATAGTATGCTACAGTTTTCTATTTTTATTTATATATTTACAGGATGTTCCAAATTTCCGCAACCACTTTCAATTTTTTTTTTAAATATATTGCTATACTTTCTTGTTATTATGACCCCCAAATTATCTTTGCAATAATATATGACAATGTGCACTTTCAACTGTTAGTTTTGGTTTTATTGCAAATTTTGTTAAAATCTTGACAGTTGCAGCGTCTAACATTTTGAGCCATGTTGTTTTCACTTAATTGAAGAAAAGCGTTTCTGATTCGTTGCTGCATGTTCTCTGCCGTTGTAGGTGGTGTTTCGTAAACTATATTTTTTACAGTAGGCCACAGAAGGAAATCACAAGGGGTTAGATCTGGTGATCGCGGTGGCCAGCTTATAAAGCTTCCTCTCCCAATCCAGCTATTGGTGAATACCCCATCTAAATGTGCTCTTGCAGCAGCACCGTAATGTGCAGGTGCACCATCATGTTGGTACCACAATCTCCTTATGACGTTATCTGGTGCCCTTCTAACAGCCATGGTAAATTATTTTGTAGGAAATTTGTTAGATTTCACAATTTAAAGTAGTATTAAAAAAGAATGGACCTATAATTGTGTTTCCTATGATGCCTCCCCAGGTGTTAACACTCCATTTTTGTTGCTATAAAATGGGTTGCACAAAATGAGGGTTTCTTGTGTCATAATAATCAGAATTTTTTCTGTTTGTTATTTCACAATTAGCAAATGTTGCTTCATCTGTGAAAAGCACATGATCTAGAAAAGTTAGATCTTGTCGTAATTGGAAAAGTAGCCATTCACAGTAAACAAGTCTCCTTTCAAAATCCGTTTGTAATAAGCCTTGATGATTTTGAATTTTGTAAGGGTGAAATTTATGTTTTTTTTTAAATCCTTCTTCTTACAGTAGTGACTTCTATCCCGTGTTCTTTCGAAATTATCCTTGCGGATACGCGCGGATTTTCCACAACGGACTGGACGACTGTCACTTCATTACCTTCTGTAACCATAGTCTTAGTTCTTTCATGTTTGACGTAATTCACTGAACCCGTCCGAAGAAACCTTGTCAACAAATTTTCAAACGTCTTAATATCTGGTGCTCTTCGGTGAGGTTACTCCATAGCATAAGTTCTTGATGCTAAAAGTGGATTTCTATTGCTAGCGCCAAGAACAAATACCATGTCTATTAGCTCCTCTTTCGAAGAATTCATTCTAAAGAAACACAACTATAAACTATTACGGCATGTAAATAAAAAATAATGACAACAGAACGATATAACTGACAACAAGATAACAACTAATAACGAACAAACGGAAATTGATAACTAACTAGCCCAACTTAAATTGTAACAATTAAACGCGATTACAGCAAAGAGGAACTACAGAAAAACACTTTATACGGAAATTTTAAGTAGATATTTGACGTTTGGTTACACAGCAATTTTTGCTTAATATCATTTCATGGCCAACCAACCAACTATTAGATGAAGCACCGCATATTGAATATTATAAAATAGGTATATCCCATTAAAGGGTTATAACTTCGAAAATACTAGAAATAAGTACTATGTTATTGGTACCATTTTAACGGCAATTTTACTAGGAATTTGCTGACTAATAAAAAAATTATAGGTTCAATTAAAAAAAAAGAGAAAATAGCCTTTAAACTTCGATAACTTTGGCACAACATAATTAACATCTGTATATGTTGTCACCTTGTTCACCCTCTAAACATATACCGTGTTAGTCCATAAATTGGTAACAAAAGAGTTACGTGAGGCACTGCACACATTTTCAGGCTAAGACTTAAAATATTGGACGCTGCAACTGTCAAGATTTTAACAAAATTGGCAATAAAACAAAACTAACAGTTGTAAGTGCACATTGTCATATATCATTGCAAAGATAATTTGGGTGGCTATCATCATAATAACAAGAAGGTATAGCAATCTATTTAAAAAAAAAATTGAAAGTGGTTGCGGAAATTTGGAACACCCTGTAAATATATAAATAAAAATAGAAAATGCACTGTAGCATACTAACGTGTGTTCATTTGAAAAGTCAATCTAGGTTACTTTGAAATTTTGATAGAATAAGACGCATATACAGGGTGATTCTTAATATATGCGACAAACTTTAGGAGCTGATTCCTGGGGTTATTTTGATCATAAAAGTTCATAAGAACATATGTCCAAAACCGCTTAGTTCAGAAGTTATACAATGTTTAATAGAAAGTTAAAATAATAAATGGTTTTATTATAAATTAACAAAATAATTAGTAAAACAAAATTAACTTATAGTAACTGTTGAAAATGACCGCCCCCAACTGCACTACAAGCTGCTATCCTCCGTCGTATTGACTGGCGAGTCCGTTCGAAAATACCAGGGGTATTTCGAATTGTTTCAAAAGCTGCTATAATACGATTTCTTAGTTCATCGACATTTTCCATGGGAGTCGTGTAAACTAATGATTTAAGGTGGCCCCAGAGAAAAAAGTCCAATGAATTTAAGTCTGGAGACCGAGGAGGCCACGGTTGTGGACCTCCCCGTCCTATCCACCGATTTGGATACGTACTGTCCAGAAACTCGCGAGCAAGTAAACTAAAATGCGCTGGAGCACCGTCATGCATAAAATACATTTGTAATCTTAACTGCAACGGAACTTCTTCCAGCAGTAGTGGTAACTCCTCTTCAAGAAAATTGCGGTATACCTCGCCATTTAATCGCATCGGTAAAAAATGTGGACCTAACAAGTGATCTGCAACAATTCCGGCCCACACATTTACAGAGAATTGATGCTGATGACGGGCATTCATTATTTCTCGCGGATTTTCTTCGGCCCATATGATTATTATGAAAATTAATAATCGCGTTTCTAGAGAAAGTAGCCTCGTCGGTGAAGAATATTTGAGCCAAATGGTTAGGATTTTGTACGACTTCGTGTTGCATCCATTGACAAAAAGCTAATCTTTGTGGAAAATCTGCTGGCAATAGAGCCTGCACCCGTTGAATGTGATATGGATACAACAGTTGATCTTTCAATATTCTCCAAACTGTGGCCTGACTAATGTTTAAATCAAACGCAATTTTTCTGGTGCTTGTTGTCGGATGTTCCTTAATTTCATTTAATACCATTTCTTCAACTTGTGGAGTTCTCACTGTAGATGGGGGGCCGCTATCAGTCGTCCGTTTTTTAAAACTTCCCGTTTCACTAATACGTTGATGAAGACGAGCAAACATGGAATGATGCGGTATGATACGGTTCGGGTATCGTTCTGCATAAAGACGTCTAGCCGCACGCGCATTTCCATTGGCAAGACCGTAAACGAAATGCATATCACACATCTCAGCATTCGTATAATTCATTTTAGAAAACAGAAACTGGCAATAAACTGAATGAATACTCTGATACTATTAACAAATATTGAAATAACAAATAAACAATTCGTAAATACCGTACATAATCACAACACGTGCTTCTTGAGCAACTGGTAAACACCAACTGATTAGCATCGACAACGCGACCACTACGCATATTAGAGAAACAGGCACAGACTTGTTTACGAGCTTGTATTACAGTTGGGGGCGGTCATTTTCAACAGTTACTATAAGTTCATTTTGTTTTACTAATTATTTTGTTAATTTATAATAAAACCATTTATTATTTTAACTTTCTATTAAACATTGTATAACTTCTGAACTAAGCGGTTTTGGACATATGTTCTTATGAACTTTTATGATCAAAATAACCCCAGGAATCAGCTCCTAAAGTTTGTCGCATATATTAAGAATCACCCTGTATATTAGCATGTATTTGTTCCGTAAACGTAAATCCAAATGACATTTGATAATGTCAATCATATTTGTTATTTATTTGTATGTATGAAACTGTCAAAATATACGACTTCGTAGGTTAGTAGTCAATTTCAATTTACGACATACTTCAAAATGTTCTCAGTAAATCACATGCTACTAGATTGACTTTTCAAATGAACACCCGTTACATGTTGCTATGAATTGTGATACAATATGAAACAAACATGTAAATAATTTACATATCTGTAACTATGCACATGGACAATACACCTCGTATTTTCAGCATTTACTTCTGCTTAATACATATGTTTCTGCCAATATAGGCGTCCTCAGTTAAGCTAGTGAAGCAATTTATACAAATTAATACAAACCTGTTATAAACAACTGGTTTGTATCTGTATTTATTCATTTCAGTAAATTTAAATACAGATACAAACCAGTTGTTTATAACAGGTTTGTATTAATTTGTATAAATTGCTTCACTAGCTTAACTGAGGACGCCTATATTGGCAGAAACATATGTATTAAGCAGAAGTAAATGCTGAAAATACGAGGTGTATTGTCCATGTGCATAGTTACAGATATGTAAATTATTTACATGTTTGTTTCATATTGTACAAACGCTTTATACGTGCTTAACGTATTGTCATACTTAAACAAAACCTTTTCGTATGAATTGTGATCTTGAAATTTGCTTATTCACAATTCACGACAAATCTATCCAGCTAGGATACTCAGTCGGTTTAATTTCAAAAAATGGGACTGCTTTCCTCTCAGGGTTCCAATCGGAAAAGTGGTTGTCTCTTCTACAAAATTTATAATGCGCCAGTAAAAGAGTATTGACAAATGTTATAATTATATTACTTTAAGTTACTTGTAAACTTCTTCAAATAAGGTTAAATAATAATAAACACAATAAAATTTAAACGTAACTTTAATACAAAAATTTAAAAAAAAAAATCATTATAAAGTATAAAGATTAATATTGCCTCATTTAACAATATTATAAAGGTAAAAAATAACGCATGGAAATGACCGCTGCATGCGATCAAAAACCTTTGTGACAGCCGATCAAAATTAAAAATAATAAATTACAAAGAAACTTTTTAATTTCTCCCAAGAGAAACAAAATAAACAAACAGACTTGACACACCGAAGCAAACTCTAACGCATGTGCAACCACATGTGAAAAAAAAATGCCCTTGATAAACCAACGTACTAAATTTTACAGTTACAGAATTTTTTACTAGCAATTTTAAAAACCTTCTTTGTTATTTATATCAAATAACTAATACTAAAATCTCAATACGATAATATTCATACAATTAGAAAATACAATATTTAACTCTTTTAAATATAATAATAATAATACTTACTTAGGTAAAAAACAATGCGAGACACATGAGTAAGAAAATGTAAAAATATAACAATTACGAGATAAACAAACTCGTTAAATAACGGCAATGAAATTAACACAGCACCAACCACAATTAAATCAAAAAATAAACCCGAAGTTACTTAATAAAAAGATAAAGAATAATCTTTTTATAAACACGACTTTCTTATCTCACATTACACTTGTCTCTCTGAGGATACAGCAAGCACGCAGGCTCCGCATAAAAAAATACAGTTTTACAATCGTCCACAGCAGAACAAACGGCATGCTCAAACTGCGCAAGTCAAATATATATTTAAGTTCAAAATAATTGTGCATTCATAAATAATTAATTTTTTATAATATTTATGGGGAAAAGTCCACAGCAATGTGTCTGTAAAATTTCATTGCTACAACTTTATTAGTTTTCATGTTTAGCTCCGCCGACACACTATTACCGCACCTGGTATAAACTACGTAGTGTTATAAGATTGTTAATTAGAATATTTTATCTTAGTAGTTTTTGGTGTATTTAGAAGCTAGTGTATGTACCGGGTATCAACGATGTATCATTTGCTCATAAATGGTGAATATAATAAAAAATTCATATGTTGAAGTTGTTATTGCCGCATGTTCTTAAAATTTGTAGTAAATCGTAAAGTAAATTGAATGGCTGTTTGTAAATTTAATTTTTTACTATACTTTAAATTTGGAATATTTTTTATTAAGAATACTTAGCAGTTAAAGGCCATAGTTTATTTACAATTAAAGAGAAAAAGTGACATTTCTATGTACATCTTTAAGTGACAATAAGTCGAGAGTGCCATGGCATAAAATAAAATAACTTATTATAGCGTTTGTATGTTTGCCACGGGATACTTTTGTACGGAAAGTTTTCTAATGTACAATGTGTCCGGGAAAATGTGGGAAATCTCTCGGATTCAGATAGAACATTAAAAAATAAGATGACAAGTTCCCATAATTTTTTCCTAGCGGCCCTCCCTACGAGCCATACGGCCTCCTAAAGGACGCCACTGGAAATCAATTTTTCTTGAATAACTTTTAAACTACTTATTATAATTTAATATGATAAACAGTAGTAAGGACCTCTTAAAATACTGCCCTTAAATTTAAATTAGCTTGTTTAGTATACCAGGGGCGGACTAGGTTGTACATTTTAATGCTTACATTTTTAACACCCTGTATGATAAGGAGTTAAAAAAAAAACAAATTTAGATACCTTGAACATTAAGCTAAAGAAAAGGTACTCTTGTTCATTGTTGATAAAATGAACCGTTTACGAGAAAAAAAAATAATAAAAGAATTCATGTCTTATTTCTATTAAAAAGAACCATGATTTCTAATTTTTTTTTGTCTGCAACAAAGTGTGATACAAAAGTCATTCCATGAACAAAAAAGTTTTAGTTTAGGTTATTTAATACGACAAAATTACAAAGATTCTTAGAAATGCAGTTTTGTCCCAGAAAGGCACCTTAACAAAAATTATGTTTAGAAATGTACTCAGCTTGCAACGATTGAACCTAAATACGCTAATTAGAAATAATCAATTAAAAACTTCATAAGTGGGTTCAACATGGGCTCCGTGAACTCTAATACATTCGCGGGCACGACGAATAGAGGACTGCTGTACTCGCCACAACAACCCAGCATTGTTTCTTATCACATCACAATGAAATGTGATTCTCTGTAAAAGTTCCTCCCTAGTATCAACCGGAGAGGAATACACCAAGGTTTTGAGATGACCCCACAGGTGAAAATCCATTGGCGTTAGGTCGGGAGACCGTGGAGGCCAGGCAATGGGACCTCCTCTGCCTATCCAACGGTTTGGATAGACGTTATTCAGGTGGTCGCGTACAGCAGCGCTAAAATGAGGTGGGGCCCCATCATACATAAAATACATGCTTTGGCGGGTTGCAAGTGGCAAATGCTCTATTGAATCCAGAAAAGCGTTCTGAAGGAACTGTAAATAAAGTTCACCATTCAATCGTGGCGACAATACGGATGGTCTAACCAAAAAATTGCCAATTATTCCTGCCCAAACATTAATTGATTGGAACTGATATTGATAATGATGAACGACAGTGGCATGAGGGTTTTCATCAGCCCATACATGCGAGTTATGTAAATTTACAATACCATTTTTGGTAAACCCTGCTTCATCGGTAAAAAGAATAGTGCTAATGAAGTTTGGGTTTGTTCGTTGCTGATCTAACAGCCAGTTTGCGAACTGGATTCTACAAGGAAAATCTTCACGAAGTAGTAGATGCACTTTTTGCAGATGATAAGGGTATAACAACTGTTCTTTAAGTACTTCATGAATTGTCGTTTTTGACGTATTAAGCTGCACGGCTAATCTTCGAGTGCTTATTGAAGGAGTATCACCTACAGTATCCAAAATATTTTCCTCCAATTGCACCGTACTTACTGTTCTTCTCACACCAGCATCAGTACTTGTTTTCGCAAAACTTCCTAAAACATTAAAGAAAGTCAATAATGTTACCTTATTAACTGGAATCGCCCACCAGTCTCTCTTAGACGTTGGTCAAGTCGCTGGAATGTTTTCCGATTTGGAATATTGCGATTAGGATATCTTTCTTCATACAACCTTCTTGCTTCCAAAGCATTGCAAGATGCAAGTGGGTACCATAGTAACGTTTGTAAAAACAATGCCTTTTTTAGTACTGAAAACAGTTTTATTTCAGACTTTCGTATCACATTTTGTTGCAGACAAAAAAAATTAGAAATCATGGTTCTTTTTAATAGAAATAAAACATTAATTCTTTTATTTTTTTTTCTCGAAAACGGTTCATTTTATCGGCAATGAACAAGAGTACCTTTTCTTTAGCTTAATGCTCAAGGTATCCAAATTGGTTTTTTTAACTCCTTATCATACAGGGTGTTAAAAATGTAAGCATTAAAATGTACAACCTAGTCCGCCCCTGGTAAACTAAACAAGCTAATTTAAATTTAAGGGCAGTATTTTAAGAGGTCCTTACTACTGTTTATCATATTAAATTTTCATTAAATTATAATAAGTAGTTTAAAAGTTATTCAAGAAAAACTGATTTCCAGTGGCGTCCTTTAGGAGGTCGTATCTCCGTAGGGAGGGCCGCTAGGTAAAAAATTATGGGAACTTGTAATCTTATTTTTTAATGTTCTATCTGAATCCGAGAGATTTCCCACATTTTCCCGGACACATTGTATGTGTCCGGTGTCCGGTGTTCGCGAAGGTTCGATAAAGTGAAGGGAATTTGCGCTAAAAAATTGGTGCAAATTTTTTAAATGGAACGCTCCATACTTTTTTAAATAGTCATATTAAGTGCTTTAGCCGCTATCTTTTCCTATACCTATTTTCAATATTTTAGAAGATATTTAATTTTCTTTTAAAAATCCGTTTCTCTAGCTATGAAAAAAATTGATATAACATACTATAGTCCTATCAAAATATCTGCAAAGGTCTAAAGCTACGATTGTTTAATAGATTATTGTCGTTATTGTTTCTGTTATTGTTGTATTTTTTGTTTGTGGTCTTATTATTTGTTTTTGCGTTTTATCGTTATTTCATTTATTAAGGTTTTTTGATTAATAATGAATTTCTCAAAGGAAGAGCTAATTGACATGATATACATTTTGGAAGAAGCACAGAAAAATTGTTTACTTGCATTAGGCATTTATCGTAAGCGTTATCCGAATAGACGTCAGCCGCCGAAGAGAACCTTTGAAAATCTCAAACATAGATTGTATAGTGTTAAATATAGTAAAAGATCCGTAACAATACAAATAATATACACACATTGTAACGAATTTAGTTTGCATTAATCACTAATGTTTAATGTTTTCGTCCCTATTTTGTTTTAGATTTTGACCTGAAACCGTGTTCCTGATATTCCTGCTGCTAAGATTTGAACAAAGACACGAAAAATGAGCAAAATGCAAGAGTATAAAACTTAGTAGTGGAAGAGTATTTAGGAAACGGTTTCAGCCCAAAAACTAAACGGAAAAATTCTTGTGTAATTTCCCATATTTTGTAGATATACGCAATGACAGTTAGATTGTCAGCGATGTTCGAAGAACATATGGGAAGACTGATTTATAACTGGAAAATGGCCAAGAAACGAAACAAAACCAGGCGAACCAGACTAACTAATAATAGAAAAGAAGAAGATCCAACCACAACTGATGACGATGATACTTCGAGTAGTCCAATAAGATCAACTAACCAAGTTTCTAAGAATGTTGGTGCAAATAAAACTCCAAGATCTACCGCAACGCAAAACCCAAGTACGTATAAAAATTGTAATGGAGGTATAAAGAGGAAGCTCTCATCCCAAACCTACTTGAACGGAAATAAGAGCACAAGTTCGGCAAACGATTCGAATAATACAGACGATAGTGACTATGCTCCGTTAAGTAAATGGAAAAATGCAAATTATAAAGAACAGTCTTCAAACACTAGAAATAGCAGAAAGAAAATTTGTGACAGTAGTAGTTCGGACAGTGACGTTATAAGAAAAACTATGACAACTAGAAATTCGAAGAGGCCACGTTATGTTAATGATGATGATTCGGACGACGATAGTGTTAGTGAAGAAAATGTGAGTTATTCCAGTTGTAGCGAAAATGATGCCGATCCAATAGTAACGGTGAGTAGTCGTGGTAGAATAAGAAGAATGACTGCCCGTGCTAGGGCGTTATTGAAAAAGTGATTTTGTACTATTTTCTCTATTTTTATTTTGTAATCATATTGTATATTATACATTATTCTTTATTAAATAGTTTTTTACATAAGTCTGTAATGTGTCATTATTTTGTTCATATAAATAAACTTGAATATAGTACATATTTAGTTGACCAATCTTTTCCCCATCGTCACTTAGTGCTGACTATTATGTTATATTAACTACACTCCGAAAAATAATTATCGCATCACCTGAATTTTTTGAGTCTACGATCATTTAAACGTACTGTTTGCTATTAAATTGATCATATGACCTTTTTTGTCGTTTAGACATCTAAACGACATACCAAAAAAAACATTCTTTTTACTGCCTGTTTTTTGATAAGTGCCGAAGACGTGCAGAAGAGAGCATTTAAAATATTGTAGTTTGTTAGATCGGTTCAATTTTTTATTAAATTACCGTTATGAATGTTCAGCAACGTGTGTCTTTACATCTTACGTATGAAGAAACCGTGCAAGTATCACACTATATAGCATTCCATTTAAGAAAGGACCAGATGGCGCGGCAATCTGAGTATAATTTACACAGGAATTTCAAAAAAATAGATAATTTGTATGTGAGGTTATGTACCTACTAACTTATACAAAATATTATTTTTGACGTTTATTTATTAACATATTTATTATTAAGAAAGCTTAGACTTTAAAAGTTTTATTCAAGCAAGAAGCGGCAAATATATACCAATGCAAGGTGTTATATAAAATATTTCAATCAATATCTTCTAATCTGTTATTTATTGTTTGAAGGTGTTGCATCCACAATAAATTTGTGCGTAAATACAGTGAAATGTGTTAAAATTACGACAGGAGAAATATTTACATCTTTCTTTGATTTTATTAGAGAACAAAACTTTTGTGTAAATGTGAAACTAATAAATTTAAAGGATTGATGGTGACAGTGTATTATAATTATCATAATATTTGTGTATCGTTTAGCTTAAAAAATATAGCATTTTACAAAATACAGTTATTTTAATAGTATCTATAATGAGAGAGCAATAAGGAAATTCATTTACTTGCACATCATTTCACATAATTTGGATAGAAATTTTTATACATCTAAAAAAGGTATTTAAAAATATTTTCATTTTACAAAAGTAAGTACATATTAAAAAGGATAAAACAGCAATTTTGCACCATTCATTCATTCATTCGTTCATTTATTTCAAGTTATGACTGATTAATACTTACTTTTTTGCTTATGTATGGGATAAATTGGTACTATCGTACAATGATTTTTTTTTGCTTTTAGCAGAGATATGGTTTGACTACAGTTCAGAATTCAATTTAATTGAGAAAAAAAAGAATAAATAAAAAGAGAAATTGTTTTCATGGGAACCTCCATGTGTTCAGTAAAAACAATTTTTTTCGTAAATGTCTGAACACAATGAGTGTAAAACCCTCTTTTATTAGCATAATATACATTAAATCTTTTACCTACACTTACATAATTACATTAAAAAAATTATATAAAAATTTCCTTCTTAGAAATTTCATTCATATTCCACAATTATCACAATATCTGGTAGTTACTTGAGACCTAGGATGTCGAACAATTTCTGAGGACCTGAAAGAACTTACAACCTCATGAATGTATATGGTAAACATTAATATAAAATTATATTTAGATTATAATTTATTCACTATATTAACCAAACTATACAATTTCTAAGTATAAAAAAAATATATCTAACACACACACGAATCTAAATCAATAACATCACTCACACATAACTAAATTTAACACCACAGTTCATTATGTTACATATTGTTCACGAATATATATATATTGAAAACTACTCATCTTCAAGATCAGAACCTGAATCTAATGAAAATTCTGAGGATGACCCAGTATTTACAGTAAAAGTCAAATTTTCTAATACATTTTCAACAATATTATCTAAATCATACATTTTGTTTTCTTCTGTTATAACGTGATGAATGCTATTTTTCCATGCGTCAGCATCAACCATGTCTAATCCTTCTAATTATAAATTTCTTACTTCGTCCAATTTAAATGTCTTATTATTGGCTGCAATATGATGCTTGACTTGAGCCCATTTAAGTTCAATGGGGTTAAGATTACAGTGATATGGAGGTAAACGTAAAACTGTACGGCCACTTTCTCTAGCTATTTCATCGACCACGTATGAAACTGGATGACAGGATGTGTAATTTTTTACAAGCTCAAACAATTCAATCTTCAGCATGGAATTATCAGCTAGAATTCCTTTGGTTAAAAGCCATTCAATGAGTGCCTCCTTTTTCCATGATAAAGTAGGTGACTTTTTTGTTTTAGTAGAATGATAAGGCATATTATCCATTACTATAACACTATTGGGCTCAAGAGAAGGTAATATATTTTGCATCCATGTGATGAACACCTCACTATTCATATCTTCATGGTAATCTGCAGTTTTCTTGGATTCAAATAATAACAAACCCCCATTTTTCCCACTTGAATCCTAGTTTCTTTAGGATTCTCCAAAGTGATGTTCATTTTAAAGGAGGTAAACTGGCATCCGCTTTAATAGGTTCACATATTTTTGTGCAAGTTGGTAACTCATTTTTAAAGAAAAATGATTGCACGTGCCTTCTAATCGTACTTTTTGATACTTCATCTAATTTATTGTAAGCATCTCGGCAACTTCGTTTTCTTAATGGAGACTGTGTAACTCCACACATTTCAATTTCCTTAATAATGTCAAGGATAGTATTTCTACCAATCCCTACTTCCCTTGAAGTTTGACGAACAGCAGCTGTTTTGGACATATTAACTTTGTTCTTAAAATACACATTGTAAGCCATCAGCCTCTGTCCACTTTTTACATATTTTCCTTTACGATTTTTTGATGGACCTGGTAAAGCGGCGTCATCCATGCTCTAAAACGATTGCGATTAAATAAATGAAATAAATAAATTAATGAGTGATAAAATATTTTTAGAAAATGATGTTTTCACTTTATAGTCTCTATAAAGAACTATATTTAACAAATATTAATATTAAATAGCACAATAAACAACTAGTAAAACACCCAATTGACTAGCATTGACAGAAATACCGGTCAGTAATGCTAATTTGACAGAACTAAATAAACATAATTTTGCCTGTATAAAGGCGGCCTCTATTTTAGCCAATCACAAGCTCTTATTTTAAGCCCTATCTTTCCCAACGGTTTATTCTTATTTGGAATCGACGATAGTGGAAAATGGCCATAGCATGCGGTATGTAGCTAGAGTGCTAGGAGTATAGCCATCAACTGTAAGTAGAGCAGTAGCACGATTTAGGGAAACTGGGAACTATAGAAGAAGGCCTAGGCAAGGTCGCAAAGGAGTTACTACCCCACGAAATGATCGTTTTCTGCGGTTAACTGTTCTGGGTACGCGTCATTTCACAGCTAAATTTCTCAAGAATGAGCTTTTAGGGGCTAGAAATGTACAGCTTTCCGCACAAACTATCCGCAACCGTCTTCGAGAAGATGAGATAACAGCTCATGTTCCTGCTCACGGTCCACTTCTCACCAGAGAGCACCGGGTAGCCCGATTACAGTTTGCACGCGAACGCGCCGATTGGGACATAAACCACTGGGCCAATGTCATCTTTACGGATGAGTCTAGGTTTGGTTTATGGTCTTCTGACAGACGTGTGCCGGTGTACAGACGACCTGGCGAACGTTATACTGTCTGTAACTTCCGTCCACGTGTCCCTTTTGGTGGAGGATCCGTGATGGTATGGGGAGGCATCTCTTGACAGAGCCATACAGCATTGGTACCATTACCTGGGGCTAGATTAACAGCAGCTAGATATGTTACCGACATTTTAGAAGAACATGTGATACCATATACGCCCTTTGTTGGCGAAAATTGTGTTCTTATGCGCGACCCCACGTAGCAGGAATTGTACAGCAATATTTGCAGGAAGTTCAATTGCCAGTATTAAGGTGGCCTGCACGAAGCCCAGACATGAACCCTATCGAGCATGTCTGGGACCACCTAGGACAAGCTTTAAAATGGCACCAGCGAGTATTACGTAACCTTGAAGAACTCGACGATGTAATTTTACAAGAATGGGAAAATCTTTCACAAGACTATGTTGCAGACCTCATACGCTGCATGCCAAGGAGGATGGAAGCTGTAATTCAAGCCAGGGGTGGATATACCAGATTCTAGTGCCATTTTAAACCAGTATTTATTATTTTGTAATTTTGAATAAGATGTTCTTGTGTTATTTTCTGCATTATATGAGTTGATCAGTGCTGTGAATTATCTTTTATGTTTTTTCATGACCTAACATTTATAAGTAGAATAGTTTAGGTATTCAGAAATGCCATTTTATGGAAAAAAGTTGGTGTTGCGATAATTATTTTGCTGGGTGTATATGAAAATTCAGTAAAACATCTACCAACGTAACTGTAAATTGAGAAAATTTTTAATATACCAAAAAATTAAAAAAAAGAGTATATACGAGGTGCATTCAAGTTCTAAGGCCTCCGATTTCTTTTCTCCAGACTAGAAAGAGATAGAAGCATGTGCATTGTTTTAAAATGAGCGTGCGTTCGTTGTCAATACGTCACAGAGATGGCAGCACTGTACGGCAATGAGAACTGTTTTAGATACTTAAAATGGCTACGTTTTCCTTACGTGAACAGCGTGCAATCATTCGTTTTCTGAATTTGCGTGGTGTGACACCAATTGAAATTCATCGACAGTTGAAGGAGACATGTGGTGATGGAGTTATGGATGTGTCGAAAGTGCGTTCGTGGGTGCGACAGTTTAATGAAGGCAAAACATCGTGTGACAACAAACCGAAACAACCTCGGGCTCGCACAAGCCGGTCTGACGACATGATCGAGAAAGTGGAGAGACTTGTTTTGGGGGATCGCCGAATGACAGTTGAACAGATCGCCCCCAGTGTTAGCATTTCCGTGGGTTCTGTGCACACAATCCTGCATGACGATCTGAAAATGCGAAAAGTGTCCTCCAGGTGGGTGCCACGAATGCTTACGGCCGACCACAAGGCTGCTCGTGTGGCATGTTGCCAAGCAATGTTGACGCGCAACCAAGGTATGAATGGGACTTTCTTTTCGTCAATTGTGACAATGGATGAGACGTGGATGCCATTTTTCAATCCAGAAACAAAGCGCCAGTCAGCTCAATGGAAGCACACAGATTCACCGCCACCAAAAAAATTTCGAGTAACCGCCAGTGCTGAAAAAATTATGGTGTCCATGTTCTGGGATAGTGAGGGCGTAATCCTTACCCATTGTGTTCCAAAGGGCACTACGGTGACAGGTGCATCCTACGAAAATGTTTTGAAGAACAAGTTCCTTCCTGCACTGCAACAAAAACGTCCGGGAAAGGCTGCGCGTGTGCTGTTTCACCAAGACAACGCACATCGGGCTAACGTTACGCAACAGTTTCTTCGTGAAAACAACTTTGAAGTGATTTCTCATGCTCCCTACTCACCTGACCTGGCTCCTAGTGACTTTTGGCTGTTTCCAACAATGAAAGACACTGTCTGTGGCCGCACATTCACCAGCCGTGCTATTGCTTCAGAGATATTCCAGTGGTCGAAACAGACTCCGAAAGAAGCCTTCGCCGCGGCCATGGAATCATGGCGTCGACGTTGTGAAAAATGTGTACGTCTGCAGGGAGATTACGTCGAGAAGTAACACCGGTTTCATAGTTTTCGGGTGAGTAGATAGTTAGAAAAAAAATCGGAGGCCTTAGAACTTGAATGCACCTCGTAGTATAGATTTAGAAAATCCTAGACAAAAGAAGTTACAGCAGAGAAAAATGAAATATACTGGAGGAAAATAAAGCAGATGAGTCAGAAAAGCATGGCCACATACAGTGTGTATAAGCCAAATGGAATAAATTCATTATTTCGGTTACCGTACATATTTATAAAAAATCCCGAAACATGTCATATTTAATTTATCAATTAACATTCTTCAACGTGAAAATGCGATCCCTACCTTCAACCCCCTTCGAATGACAGGTACAACCCCCATTTTTTTAAATGGGAAGTATAGGCTTGTGATATATCGTTGTAAAGGTCTCTTTATTCTCTATTCAAAAATGTTATAATTATCATGTTTGTTGCAACAATTAAGATAGTATAAAATAAAATCATGTTGTTATCGAAATTCGCTACAATATACTCAAAAAATAAAATTTAATGCAAAATGTAAAGAAAAATTTAAAACGCAAAAAAAAAAATGAATGTCAATGAAGTAGATGTTCAAAATGTTCACCATGAACGTCTTGGCAACATCCTAATCTTAAATAAAACTGTCTTCTAACATTATTTAACATATCAGGCGTGATCGACCTAATCGCAAGCGTTATTCGTTCTCTTAAGTCATTTAAATCCAAAGGTTTAGTTTTGTACACAATGCTCTTCAAATATCCCCATAAAAAAAAATCAAGTAAGGTCAGATCAGGTGATCGCGCTGGCCATTCTATCGATCCTCGCCTTCCTATCCACCGATTGGGAAATATTGCATCGAGGTACTGCCGGACATTGCGTTGGTAATGTGGTGGTGCTCCATCCTGCTGAAACCATGTCGTATTCATTGGAACTTGAGGGTTTCCTGGATCAGGATATAAATTTGCCAAAGTTGGAATGACATCATTTTGAAGTAGTGCCAAATAACGATCGCCATTCAAATTGCCCTCAATGAAAAAGGGACCAATGATATGGCTTCCAACAATACCTGCCCAAACATTAACTTTTACTGGGTATTGTGTGTGTTCTTCCCTCATCCAGAGAGGATTTTCCGTAGACCAGTAGCGGCAATTTTGCCGATTAGCATGACCGCTAAGAGAAAAAGTGCACTCATCAGAAAACATAACGTCTTCTAAATTGATAATATTGTTATCCAGCATGTCCATCATTCGCTCACAAAAATAAGTTCTTCTATTAAAATCGTCTTCCATAAGCTCCTGAGTAGATATCATTTTATAGGGATGCATTTTATTTTCTCTTAATATGTTTACTATCGATGTATGGCTAACATTTAATGTAGTGGATGCATGTCTACTCGATGTATGTGGGTTTTCCATAAACTCAAGCATCACATCTACTTTGATTTCATCACTCAGTGTATTGGCAGCTGGTTTTTTTATCTGCCTTACATGACCAAACTCTCGAAACTGCTTCTCTATCTTACTTATTGTTCCTTGAGCTATAGGCGGTAAATCAGGAAATTTCTCATGAAATAGGCGGGTTACTTCTTGTTGTGTTCGGGTTCTATCTCCGTAACCAATCATTTGTATGACTGTTATTTTATGCATTTCCGTTAATCTAACCATTTCCCAGAATTGTATTTTACGAAATTCAAACTAAAATTATCAAACTGTCAATTTAAATGACAACTTTTAAATACAAAACAATTTACTAAGGCGTTTTAAACAAACTAATGTTGCCACGGAAACTTTTTAAAGTATTTTTAATGGATACCATCTAAAAAGCACATTGGTATGGTTTTTACTCACTTTCTTATTATGAAGACCTAAACGGGAAGTAAGTAATGCAATGATGCCTTTGATGTATGTATTAAATCTTTATAAACGCAATGACTTCATTGACATTCATATTTTTTTCTGGCGTTTTAAATTTTTCTTTACATTTTGCATTAAATTTTATTTTTTGAGTATATTGTAGCGAATTTCGATAACAACATGATTTTATTTTATTCTATCTTAATTGTTGCAACAAACATGAAAATTATAACATTTTTGAATAGAGAATAAAGAGACCTTTACAACGATATATCACATTTAAAAAAATGGGGGTTGTACGTGTCATTCGAAGGGGGTTGAAGGTAGCGATCGCATTTTCACGTTGAAGAATGTTAATTTATAAATTAAATATGACATGTTTCGGGATTTTTTATAAATATGTACGGTAACCGAAATAATGAATTTATTCCATTTGGCTTATACACACTGTAGAAAGGTAAGTCGAATTAAAATTTACTAAATTGTTATTTGTTTTAATAATGTCAAGATTACTTAACTTACAAAAGAAAGTTCTCAATCCAAAAATGCAAAAGAAATTGAAACTTTATAGCTGAGCAATCGACCCTAGGACATACTCAGAACTATTCTTTCCTTGGGTCAAAAAGTTAGAATGATATTCGGTTTTGAGTATCTGGGTAATAATAAATTAACACAAATGTAATATAATAAGCTTGCGAACCCAACCGTTCCAAAGGTTAATTTCAATAATTATTAGAATAGAAATTTTGATATAATAACTTCTAAAAAAAATAGGTTTGTCATTGGGAATTCTGTACTTTAATGTTTGTGGTTGGCGTTTGATTGGTATGGGTATGGAATATTTATTATTATAACATAACCAAAACATAAGTTAAAAAATGTCCATATACAATTGTCCGAGATAAAGAGGGCTAGTATGGGGATCTCGGAAACCTTAAGAGATACAGATTTGGTTAAATGGGAGAAAAGTTGCGTAATCAAAGGTCTAAGAATTTGGCGTTTAGATTTTCCTGAAAATTTTTTTAGTTTTTGAGAAATTTTGAAAAAATGCATGCCTCTAGCAATGATTCATAACTTGGATACAGCAAGATGGCGCACCTGCACATAATTCTAGAGCCGTTCGAGAATATCTTTCAATGAGATTTCCAGAGAAAATCATTAGCACGCATTCAGAAACACCCTGGCCAGCGCGTTCACCCGATATTACTCCGATTGATTTGTTCGTATGGGGATTCGTTAAGAATCATGTTTATCAGCAAAATTTTGCAACATATGAACTGAGGGGGTAAGTTCTGGAAGCATTTGCCAATATTACTGCACAAATGCTTATTAGAGTGTTAGAATCGATGGTGAAAAGGTGCTATCTGTGCCTGGAAAATAATGGAAATCTTTTCGAATATATGCTCTAAACTTAGTTGTTTTGTTCATATTCGTTTGTTGTTGTATTTTACTTTTTATGTCTTCTGTTAATTTAATTTGATTTGTTCTTTGTTTTTTTTAATGTAGCCATTGGATTGCTATTAAATATGTAAATGAAGTAAACTGTTAATGAACATAACAAATCATTTATTCTTAAAAAATTAAAAAAATTAGTACAGGTCCGTACTAGGAATTTTCTTGATTAAGGTCGAAAAAATGACGAAAGCGCAATTAAATTAAAAAGTATGATGTGTCGTTGAATTCGCAATAAAAAGGGTTTTCAGAATCTAATATAAACACAAAAAATTAAGTTTATGATGGTTCCGCAAAGACGAAACGTTGGATTAAAAAACTAACAACGCTACCTTAAACAGCATTAAAAGTTGCTGTGGAGAAGTGTCATTGGTTTTGCTCTAGGTCAAATATTAACGCCAGGAAAAAATAGTTTATAATATCGAAAAATTTTATTTTTTCAAAGTTTCTCAAAAACTAAAAAAATTTTCAAGAAAATCTAAATGCCACTTTGATGCCTTTGATTACGCAACTTTTCTCCCATTTAACCAAATCTGTATCTCTTAAGGTTTCCGAGATCTCCATAGTGGCTCTCTTTATCTTGGACACATCGTATATCTTTAAGTTATAATTAGAGAACGGATGCAATTTCCATAAAACGCAATCGGCAATTGGAATTGTGTATAACGTCGCTCAGTACATCCCGGCGTAATTCAATGAAGTATTTGTTTGTTGACTTACTCGGCCACCTGGTCTCGCAGCGATAACAATGGACAACCCAGCTATTGTATTCGGAGAATATAGTGTTTTCAGTGGTGTCGTGTACGTAGATAAAATAAATGAGTTTATCGTATTTCGTAAGAGAAATAGCACGTACATTCCTTTTCTATTCATTTAAGCAACATCTTCTAATTATTTTCACGTAAGTGTGCATAAAATTTCGTTATTTAATTTCGTTTATTTGGATCTAGAATATTCTTACTTTTTCAGACAATGGAAGAGCGTCGAGAATGGCATCGTGAAACAATGGCGAGTTGGAGTGAGGGCCATACTGATTGTGTGTACATTGCCAGTGATTCCGAAATTTATTGTGAAGTGTGTGAAACGTTATTGAAAAATTGCAATAAATCAACCGTAAAACGTCACGTAGGATCGTTAAAGCACGAAAAAAAATTGAACCCGTTGGAATCTGACAATTTTAACGAAGAACTCTGTGAAACTTTTATGGCAGCTAATATTCCATTATTTAAATTGAACAATCCAATTTTGAAGACATTTCTGAAAAAATATACTGGTCGAAATGTTCCTGATGAATCAACTTTACGCAAATATTATGTTTCTAGGTGCTATACGAGAACAGTAGAACGCATTAGAAGCCATCTTTTAAATCAATACATATGGATAAGCGCCGACGAAACGGTGGATATGTTAGGACGCTTTGTGGTAAATGTTGTAGCTGGTGTACTACATCCAACTATTCCCTATAACTCATATGTAATAGCAACAAGTGTTATAAATAGAGTTGATGCGGAAACAGTTGCTGAAACCATTAAGGAGAATATGCAAAAAATGCTTCATTCGGACGCCACGTGCAAAGAAAAAATACTTTTATTTGTCAGTGATAGTGCTGCGTATATGTTAAAAACAGGCAGACTATTGAAGAAAACATATCCTAATATGCTGCATATTACTTGTGCAGCACATGCTCTCCGCAGAATCTGTGAATATATCAGAGACACTTTTCCGGAAGTTGATAGACTTGTATCACCTTTTAAAAAAGTTTTCAGAAAAGCACCATTGAGAGTAGCTCTTTTCAGGGAAAAATTTCCAACTCTGTCACTGCCTCCCACTCCAGTAATAACTAGATGGGGAACATGGCTGGAAGCTACTAGTTATTATGCTGAGAATTTCGATAGTCTAACACATTTCGTAACACTGCTAAAGGAGGATGCTAGAAGTATTGGTGAGTGCAAGGAGCTCACACAAATCCCAAATTTAAAAAATCAGTTGTACTTTCTTCACGAACACTTTGGAAAATTGCCAAAACTAATCACTTATTTTGAAAATCGAAATCTCAAATTAAATGACCGATTAACCACATTAGATGTGGCTGTTAATAATTTGAAAAGTATTCCAAGTGACTTCGGATGTGGCCTTCGGCAAAAGTTTGAAGCAATTCTGAATAGAAATCCAAATTTAATTACATTGCAGCAATTATGTATGGAGACAATTCCACAAAATCTAACGGCTAAATATGAAGAAATAAAAGAATATTTCCAGTATGCACCTATAACCAGTTGCGATGTAGAAAGGACGTTTTCTATTTATAAGGATGTACTTAATTCAAAGAGAACAAAATTGGCAGAAGAAAACCTTGAGAAACTATTGCTAGTCAATATTAATACTCCTTTACTCAACTTGAACGACAAAATTAACAAATAAAAATATTCCAATTATAGAAATAAAATTAAAAACTTTAAAAATACAACTTTTCAACAAATACATATGTATTTCGTAATTTTATAGATCACCACCCCCGTTCGTTTTCCAATTATATAAATAAAATTAAATATTTTAGAAATACAGCCTTTCGCCAGTACTGCACTGGGCTTTGCGTCATGTGGTAAGCGTGTCCGTTCTCTAGTTATAATACTTACTGAGCAACGGAGCATTGAAAAGCGAGCTTTTTCCTTCGGATTATTCGTTTTTTCTCATGCGCTTGGTGTTAGTAATGGTACATTGCTTACTGTCGAAGACAACCTTTTCGAAACTATCACAGATTTAAGTAGTACCGCTGTTCTATTCCACCGAACATTAGATAACCATGAACGGCCCTGGATGGAGAGGCGGTAGTGTGCGTGGTGTCTTTCGCGGAAAGTTAATTACTTTTTTCTGAAAACGAAGTCGAAGTAGAACGCCAAGCAGAAAACAAAACCCAAAGTCGGTTGATAATTTTCTCCAACCTTCTTGAGTCGCAAACGGCAAAATTGGCTGTTCTAAAATATTCACTAAATCTTGACCTGATCCGTAATTAAACGTGAAATTCTATAAGTCGAAGAAGCGTGAGTTAACTTCCGTTATGAAGATGTACTCTTTGTAACTTTTAAACGACCTTACACTACAATCGGCTGTCGACCAGTCTCTCTCTTCCGTGTACCAGCAGACGCTCGCAGAAGGAGAAGATTCAATTCAACCACAGATAGCGATAACAGCACTTATACGTATTAAATGATACGCAAGCCAGATAAGATACCGGACTCGTCAATTCATAATGAAGACTATTAAGACAATTTTAGAAGCGAAATAAAGGCGTAACAACCTATGCTCCTTCAAGTCCAACGCATTAAAATTCGCGACGCGGAAATTTAATTATGCAATTTTTTAATGATCTTTGCCAAGATTCCCATAATAATGCTCCGTTGCTGCACAATAAGTTCTTCATTCGGCCCAAACTTTTATTCAGTAAGAAACAGGTTTAGGGATTAAATGGAAGTCATTTTGGGATAGACCTAGCGAATACGATGGGTGAGGCACAACCTGAAATCTCGATTCAATTTTTTGCAACAACTTGACAGGTTTGTGAATGCGTGTTGTCGTGATGAAAGCGAACTTTTTATGGACCGTTCCAGGTCGTTTTTATCAAGTAGCTTTCTTTGATTTGAGTAATAGAGCGGCATAATACGGTCTGATAGCATTTTAATCCTTTGCAAAATAGTCTATGAAATAAATCATAATCATTACTAGAGCAGACCAATTTCCGTGCGCGCCATGTGCGCCGATGTGAGGATGATTGTATTGCATTAGAACTAATAAAAAGCATTCAGTATGTGTTTGGTACTTGCTTAGACTGCATGTAAGTGTAAGCATACGTAATAAAATGTCGTCGACACATAAATCGAGAAAACGACCGTTGTCAGACGAAGTGAATAAGTTTATTATGGATTTCCCGGACTTAATATACGATGGCTCAAAAATTAAATGTTTCGTGTGCAATACATATCTAATGTGTTGGTCAAAAACACATTGTAAAGAACACGTAAGCAGTTCGAAGCACAATAATAACAAAATTAATCGACAACAGTTTATACATGAACTATGTGTAACTATGATTGTGTGTACACTGCCGTTTACCTTGTTAAGTAATGATTCATTTATTTCATTTTGGAATAAATACGCGATTCAAACATTACCGAGCACGACACCGTTACGAAGGAATTTACCATCGGTGCGTAAACAGGTTGAAAATAAAATCAAAGTCGAACTGAAAAATAAAAAACTGTGGTTATGTGTGGAGGAAACATCTGACAGCAAAAAACAATCTGTAGCGTAATATGGAACCACATCAACCAACGTCTTCAATTTTATTAGCATCCAGACAACTAGAACAATGTAATGCCGAAAAAATTTCAGAGGTGCTATTAGATACTTTGGAAAAATTTAAACTTTCGAAAGACCAAATATTAATGTTTATGACCGATGGTGCCGCAACCATGTGTTCTGTAGGCCGGTCTCTTAGAAAATATTGTCCTAACTTGTTACATATTACTTGTAAACTCCATGCTCTACAAACAGGTTCGTAGATGTTATCCAGAGGTAGATGCTTTAATATCGAGTACAGAGGCAGTATTCCTGAAATCTCCAAAACGTATTCGGAAATTTCACGAATTGTGTCCCCATACCCCTGAGCCACCACAGCCGATTCTGACACGTTGGGGTACATGGTTGCGGGCGGGGTTTTACTATCATGAACATTTTGAAAAAATTAAGGACATGGATTTACCATTCGATCCGAAAGAAAGTGCAGCTATCAATACAAGCCAGAAAAAATTTCAAGATGCCTAGATTAAAATGGATTTACAAAGTATTCGTGAGAATTACTTGGGACTGGAAGAAGCAATATCAAAATTAGAAAATTCGTCGCTGTCGTTAGAGGAATTACTGCAAATTGTTAAAGATGTTCACGCACAACTGTGTGCTGTAGAAGACGCAAAAAGTGAAAGTGTTCTAATTAAATTTGAAAGTGTTTTAGACAGAAATGCAGATTTTGACACCTTAACACGTATTTGTGGGGGTAGGTCTACAGATGCGATAAGTTGCTCAAAAAAGTATTTTGATTATGCGAATATAACATCACTAGATGTATAACGCTCGTTTTCCGAATATAAACATATTTTTTCCTCACGGCGGACATGTTTTTCAGAAATAACCTTAGAAACGCACCTGATGATGAAAATATACAATCGAGTTTCTCCAGTTTGTCAATCCTTGGAAGACGCTTAAAACGGTAAGTGTTTTTTTAAATCCTCTGTCGTGCACACAATCACTGATTTCATAAATTTTGCATTTTATTTATAGGTACATACAACGCTGCTTAATATGTACTATTCTTATTTTTCGTGTGTTTATGCATATTACTTTAATAGCAGAAAACCAAATGTATATTTAATTATTACTGATAGAATAAATGTCTCTACTTCTATACTTATATCGGTAACAAGCTCATGTTGCGCCCTATTCTATCGAAATACCCTTTCTTTAAGGTAACCCCATAACCAGTAACCAGATTTGTTATCTGGTATCTGTCTGGTGACCTAGCAGACCAACTGTTTGGAAAATGCCTACTAATTACTCAATCGCCAAATGTGTTACCTAATAGTGTTCTTATAGTGTTGTGTATGTAAGGCGGAGCTCCGTCTTGCATATAATTAATGTTTTGAATATCATAATTCTGTAATAACTTAAAAAGGTATATAACCCCTTACCACAATTATTAATCGTATCCTAAATACGTATTTCGACAACTAAGTTGTCATCATCAGTAGACTATAGAAGTCCATACGTGGACGCCGTGTAAAGTAGTTGTTGCGTAAGCGGTGTTCTAGCTTTACTGTGCCCCATGTGCGACACCTTGATTAGAAGTTTTACCTACTGATGATGACCACTTAGTTGTCGAAATACGTATTTAGGATACGATTAATAATTGTGGTGAGGGGTTATATACCTTTTTTTAAGTTTTTACTTAACCACACTCTCCAAAAAAGACTTTTTTATGATTCTGTCATGTTTATATTACGAAGTCTTCCAACATTCGAATAAATCGCTGTCCGTTTATCGTTGCTGTTTTCGTTTGTCCATTTATTAGTAGACATTTTCCAAAAAATTGTCCTGCTAGGTCACCAGACATTAATCCGGCTGACTTGGTTATGGTATTACCTTAAAGAAAGGGTATTTCTTAGTAGCCCTACTACTTGTGAGGAACTTAAACAATCGATATCAGATGTCATTTGTAATGCCGTTTATGCCATAGAAAAAAACTACTAATACTTATTGAACAACTCGGTGGTGGTCATATTTAACTTTTTCCTATTTCTTCTTGTTATAATAAAATCTTGTTTTTTTTTAAAATAAATTAGTGCTATTATTTTTGTACATATTAAAAATTTGCCAAATTTATGCTATTTCAAAATGGGAACTTACTTTAGAATAATTCTATATTATCATTAGAAGTTGGTTTATATGCAAATTGCATATTAAGTGAAAGAAAGACTATAACAGAAAAACGTAATAGCCAGAGAATTATATTCAGTAGTGAAACAAACCAAACAATAACGATAAAAAGACAAATGTACGAGAACATGCTATAAGACACGATTAGTAAAGAGGACAACCAAGTGTTCTGTAAGCATCTAGATAAAGAAATCCAGGTGGAGAAAAGAGAAGTTAATACATATAACTACTGCACTATAACAAGTATTCATTTGAAAAGTCAATCTAGTAGCATGTGATTTACTGAGAACATTTTGAAGTATGTCGTAAATTAATTAAATTAATTGAAAACTATAAGAAATGTTGAAAATGTTGTCCTTCAAGATCAATGCACTTTAAAATCCTCCGTTCAAAATTTCTGATGATATTCTGCAACATTACTGGATTGTTATTAATTTCCATGCATTTCTGTTCGATTCTCTGTAGCATATCATTCAAATTCAATATAGGTGTTCGAAATATGTTATTTGTTATATAAGGCCACAAAAAGAAGTCGCAAGGTGTTAAATCGCATGAACGTGCAGGCCAGGCAATTTCAGTATTTCGACTAATTATACGCTCATCAAAAAATTCTCTTAAATAATCCAAAGATTCTGCAGTACAGCGACAAGGGGCTCCGTCTTGTTGGAAATATGCATTTTGAAGTTCATCATCATGCAACTGATTGACAAGTGGTTGTAAAATTTCCGTACGGTACCTTTGAGCAGTTAACGTTCCCTGAAAAATATTGGTCCAATGATTCGCCTTTGGCTTATCGCTGCCCAAACACCAATTTTCTCTGGATGTAGCGATCCTTCATTAATTACATGTGGATTTTCACTACTCCAAATTCTTGTATTTTGTGAATTTAGGTATCCCGTTTTATAAAACCATGCTTCATCAGTAAAGATGTCTCTTTGCGAAAGTTCTCCATTATTGTTCATATTTACAAACCAATTACAAAACTGCAGTCTACGTGGGTAATCAATTTCTAACAATTCTTGTACTGCTGTGACACGGTATGGATAAAGTTGCATATCTTTTTTTAATAACTTGTGAGTTGTACCAACAGAAAGGTTTATTTGTTGACTCAAATATCGAACAGATGTTTGTGGTTCATTTTCCATTATTTCTTCAATACGATTGACAACTTGAGGTGTACGTTTCTAAACTGCTCCGCTGCCTGATTTTTTTAAGAGACTACCAGTTTCAGAAAAAAGTTTTAAAGTTCTGTCCAAAGTATTCTTAAATTGTATATAATCTATTACAAAATGTGGAAACTCAACTTGAAATTCTACCATGCAATCTTGAACTGAATAAACCCATAAACCATCAATTTTATTACAACTTCGAAAATAAGTCTGGACTAAAAAAAATTTATGTTCTAAAGTAAAAGCCATTTTAAAACTCAGAAGCAATTTATTTAAACCAGAATCGACGCACGATTATTTTATGCACTAACTGATATTTGTGATTGACATTATCAAATGTCATTTGGATTTACGTTTACGGAACAACAAACACATACTAATATATTTGCGTCTTATTCTATCAAAATTTCAAAGTAACCTAGATATTGACTTTTCAAATGAACACACGTTATTAATATGTGTTTGTTGTCCCGTAAACGTAAATCCAAATGACATTTGATAAAGCCAATCACAAATATCAGTTAGTGCATAAAATAATCGTGCGTCGATTCTGGTTTAAATAAATTGCTTCTCAGTTTTAAAATGGCTTTAATTTTAGAACATATTTTTTTTTTAGTCCAGGCTTATTTTCGAAGTGGTAATAAAATTGATGGTTTATGGGTTTATTCAGTTCAAGATTGCATGGTAGAATTTCAAGTTGAGTTTCCACATTTTGTAATAGATTATATACAATTTAAGAATACTTTGGATAGAACTTTAAAACCTTTTTCTGAAACTGGTAGTCTCTTAAGAAAATCAGGCAGCGGAGCAGTTAAGAAACGTACACCTCAAGTTGTCAATCGTGTTGAAGAAATAATGGAAAATGAACCACAAACATCTGTTCGACATTTGAGTCAACAAATAAAACTTTCTGTTGGTACAACTCAAATTATTAAAAAAAGATATGCAACTTTATCCATACCGTGTCACAGCAGTACAAGAATTGTTAGAAATTGATTGCCCACGTAGACTACAGTTTTGTAATTGGTTTGTAAATATGAACAATAATGGAGAACTTTCGCGAAGAGTCATCTTTACTGATGAAGCATGGTTTTATAAAACGGGATACCTAAATTCACAAAATACAAAAATTTGGAGTAGTGAAAATCCACATGTAATTAATGAAGAATCACTACATCCAGAGAAAATTGGTGTTTGGGCAGCGATAAGCCAAAGGCGAGTCAGTGGACCAATATTTTTTCAGGGACTATTATGAGTCATAATAATAGTAAGTCAGGAATTGTCAAAAATGTGTGTCTTATTGACATTTATTAAACTAAAAATTACTAAAAACGATAGAGAAAGATTATTTATTAAATTAAAACAATTATTACATTAAAATAATTAGTATTTCGTCATTCCACCGTTATTATTAACTGCATCTAATCTTGTAGACATTGAAGCGACAATATTTTGTACAAAATTTGACGCCAAGCATTATAAAAAATCTCCCAAAATTCTTCCTGGGTAGAAGCTCTATCTCATTAATCCCCATACATTTTCAATGGGATTTAGATAAGGACTGTAGGGCTGGATATCTCAAGTTTAAATTTCATTCTCTTGTAACCATTGTGTTACAAGATGAGACAGGAAATTGTGTTGTTCTTATAGCTTCCTTTAATGTTTTGAAAGGGTTGTGCCTAATCTCAGTAACTAATGTTTCGTATTCCTGCGTATTCGAAATTTTGTTAGGTGCGGAAATTATTTTCCGATTTAAATTATCCTCTTCCCTGCATTTTTTTTATATAAACTTGCGGCTGAACTTTTACCAATATTAAATTGAACCGATACACTTCTTAATGATTTCCCATTTTTCAAACTAGTAACAAGTCTAGCTATAGCTTTATCGGTTTTCGAAAGATGCGGCATTTTCAATTTTGAAGTATCAACTATGATATATCTATAATTTGACGTTAGAGTTTGAAAGTTAAACAAATGTTAAAATTACAACGCTAAAAAATAAAGGAAATTGACATAACGATTTTGACACTGTCCCGTTTTTTTTTTGCTCACGACAGTATGTATGAAACTGTCAAAATATACGACTTCGTAGATAAGTAGTAAATTTTAATTTACGACATACTTCAAAATGTTCTCAGTAAATCACATGCTACTAGATTGACTTTTCAAATGAACACTTGTTATGTAGAGCACTTGTGAAATATTGAAATAACGAAGTAAAACAAAACACTTGTTTCACAAAAATAGTTTCAATTAACTAAATGTACATTTTGTGTGCTCTGCACATATCATCACAATACTTTTTATATAATAGTTATTTGCGTAGAATATGGTTGCGTCTAACTATGTTTCCCATCGGTTACAGGTTCGGGAGATAGAGGAACATTCGGCAATTTTTTTTATACCGTGATATCATAAAGTTTCTTGGTCAACGGTGGCCATGGGGTGAAAAACGTCTGTCTTAATTTATATCATCCTTTTGAGAAAAATCTGATAAAATTTTCAGGTTATGTGTCATACTGACATTAAGATTAATATATTGACAAATGTTAACGTCAGCATGACACTTAACCTGAAAATTTCATCCGAATTTTCTCAAAATGATATAAATTAAGACAGACGTTTTTCACCCCATGGCCATCGTTGACCAAGATAATTTTTGATATCTCGGTATAACAAGTGTTCATTTGAAAAGTCTTTATTTTTTTTTAACTTCTAAATTAAAGAATTAACTAAAGAAAATTGAAATTTTCCCGTGCTTTAGTCATATACGCTGCCGCATCTGTGATGAAAAGAAGAATATCGTCTGTCGGTAGAATAAAGTCATCAAACTTTCATTAACAAAGCGAATAATATCTACGCTATTGGTTTTCTCTAACTCTTTCGTACTTTGGCAAAATATTTTGGTTAAGAACACCCAACTAATAAATTTGCAATATAGCGACCACGAACATCGGTCGTTTCATCAAAAATATGGGATTTTATGTTGAATATGTAAAAACTATTCACTTTATGCATACAAAATAAATAGCTATTTATGTAACCAATTATGAAATGGGTTATAACATTTCATAACGTGTTTCATACAAGATTTTATCTAATTTTGACCAAAACATAGATTTATAATTTTCCAGTTGATCTGACATTAAACGTCATAAGTCGTATTAAATAATTAGTGACAGTTTTCATGCTATTGATAATAATTCATTTGACTTGACAGGTGTTTGTTAATTTAAGTATAAGTATTTACTTTTATTAGCTAAATAATAAATGTCGGATTCAGATTCAGGTGGACTACCAAGCGATATAGAAGAGGCTGCACAAAGTGCATTATCGACTGTGATTCCACAAAAGTCGAAAGCCCAGTACGATTTGGCTTATGAAAAATTTGGGAAGTGGCTTAAAGACAAAAAAATTAAGTGTGTTAATGAGAAGGTTTTATTAGCCTATTTCGAGGGAAGAAAGAATCAAAAAGCTTCAACACTCTGGACTCTTTATTCCATGTTACGAAGTGAATTGTCTTTGAAGAAGAATATTGATATTGCAAAATATGCCAGTTTACATGCATTTCTAAAGAGGCAGTCAGAGGGATACCATGCAAAAAAGTCTAATATTTTGTCAAAGGAAAACGTCTCCCGGTTTATGACAGAAGCTGAGGATAAAACATATTTAATGACAAAGGTCGCATTGATCGTTGGAATAGCTGATGCTTGTCGAAAAAGTGAGCTAACTTTTCTACGTGTGGGGGATATTTTAGACGAGTTTTCTCATTTTGTAAGAAAAATCCCTAATACAAAGACAAAAGTAACGCGCGAGTTTGTGATCACAGAAGGAAATATTGAAGGGCAAAATTTTCTTGATCTTATTAGAAAATATATTTCTTTGCGTCCACAAAACGTTAATCACGATAGGTTTTTCGTCAAATATAATAATGGTAAATGCGGGGCACAGCCAGTTGGCATTAATACAATCGGTAATCTACCGAAAAGAATTGCTCAGTTTTTGAAACTACCAAATCTCTTCTTATTTACCGGACACTGCTTCAGAAGGTCATCGGCTACGTTTTTGGCAGATTCTGGTGCGGATATTTTTAACGTTAAACGACATGGAGGCTGGAAGTCCAATACTGTAGCTGAGGGCTATGTAGAGAATTCTATAGAAAATAAGAAAAGGATTGCCAATGATATTCTTGGTGAATCAAGCTCAAATGCACATTCCGTTTTGCATCATAACATCAGAGTACCTGCCATGAATTCTACGTGTGCAGGAATTAACCTCACCAATTGTTCATAAATGTTTATAATGCATAAAATAAAAATTTAACCAGTTTGTGTCATTTAACGTTCCCCTTTATTAACTTGAGATGAAATGATTTTTTCAAAATATTTCGTAACTAGTGATGAAATGAACTTTTCAACACTAGTTACGAAATATTTTACTTTTCGTAACTAGTTACGAAAAGTAAAATATTTCGGGAGATAGAGGAACATTCGGCAATTTTTTTTATACCGTGATATCATAAAGTTTCTTGGTCAACGGTGGCCATGGGGTGAAAAACGTCTGTCTTAATTTATATCATCCTTTTGAGAAAAATCTGATAAAATTTTCAGGTTATGTGTCATACTGACATTAAGATTAATATATTGACAAATTTTAACGTCAGCATGACACTTAACCTGAAAATTTCATCCGAATTTTCTCAAAAGGATGATATAAATTAAGACAGACGTTTTTCACCCCATGGCCATCGTTGACCAAGATAATTTTTGATATCTCGGTATATCTTCTTTTAACAATTTTTATCAATACTTGGCTAATCCAAAATATTTAAGAATTATCTTAATCTTTGGTACAATAATCGATTGCAAAATTAAATTATAAAAACCACTACGCTCTATTAACAAATCAATAATAATAAAAAGTCTTCTAACAATGCTTAATTAACTTATTCATTATTTTAAGCAACACAAGCAGGACAGGTACCGATAGATTTCAATTATTTTTCCAATTTTTATGTTCTGTTATAATTATATGAATGGAAACAATTTAAAATTACAATTGTTAATCAAGATTTCCTTTGTTTCATATTTAATATTGAGTGAAACCATAAAATATTACAATTCCCGGATCCAGTATAAAAGAAGTCAGATTCGTAGTAAAAATCAGTTTAACAAGCAAACATGATTAAAATCGGGTTTTTGTTTTTGTTCCTGTTCTCAGTTACATCTGCAACTTTTCTTTACTTCCACGCTGGGTATGTTATACATTTCTTTTACCTGCGCCACAAGCTCAGAGGTTAAATATAGGCTAGCATTAGAATTTTTGAGCGTTCGCCTTTTCATTATTTTAGACATAAACACTATTAAACACATATACCGCCTAATTCTGAGCAAACGCAACGATGCGAATGTATGTATATTTCTCCCGCTTCGAATACAAATCCCCTGAACGCGTTTAGCCAATCACAAAACAGTCTGTCGCGCAACGATTTGACAATTAATGTCACAAATTAGTGTCACCACTGTCACCCTATACGGAGTCTCTTAAGCGTTTGAATAGTGATAATGCCGCGTTATACACTAGAAGAGAAAGCCGAAATGATGAAATGGTACCACGCTGATAATTCTTATCAAAGAATATGTGACTTATTTGCCGGAGTTCCTAATGATACGTTCATTTTAGTATGCGCTGCAATAGAACTAAATTCAAATTTGACACATAGCGATATTTCCAACGATTTAGGCATATGCTGCTCTTCCGTTAACCGCATACTAAAATTAAATGGTTTTCGTAATTATAAATATTCCAAACATCATCAATTATTTTACGGTGATGAGTTTAAACGGATGAATTTCCGTTATTATATAATTAATTTCTCATTATGAACAATTTATTTTATTATCTGTAAGAGTAAATTTTTCTTTACATTACTAGAATTTAATTTAGTTTTTATTTATTTCTGAAGTTTATTTAGTTTACAAAGGTATTTTTAATAATATAAAATATTATTAAAAATCTGGTGTGAAGAACACAAATGCAGGTTCACTATTAATATTTTCTGTGAACGTGTCCGAATATATCCTATCCCCAGAGACGTAGATACGTATTTCGCTTTTCTACAAGCTCATCAGTACGCCCCTGCTGGAGAAAGGATATTTCCAAACACATTCACAGAAAAGAACCACCTCGCCCTATCACCGTAATTATCCAGACCGAGCGCAGAAGTAAATTAGGCGCTACCTGTTGTCAGACAGCCGAAGTACCTCGCATACCGTCCACATAATTAATGTGAAGTAACGACGCCCTTCCAAAGGTTAGCACAGCCAACTCTCTAGAAAACTGCATTTTGTTTGTGCCTTCACTCATACTACGACTTAACCGCATGTGTAATGTATCAGAATAATTGAAACATACAATGTTTCAATTATTCTGATATTTAGTTTACTATGAATAGTTTTTGTTACCTTTATTATTAAAATTTAATTTATTAAATCTCTTGATGCCTTATTTGCAGTTTTCTTAACCGCTTATTAATAATTTTATTACGCTTTGTGTGACCATCGTCAGTATAACGTATTGCAATTTATTTATTATAAAATCATTACAATAACACAGGACTAAACAATTTATAGTCCTTTAATAGTAATTTGGTAATCAGATAATTTTTCTTACGCGGCTCCATAATATGTAAGTATGTATGACATATGACATCGATGTTGACACGCCTACAGCATTCAGGGGAATTCTATTTGGAGCGGGAGAAATATTCATACATTCGCATCGTTGCGTTTGCTCAGAATTAGGCGGTATTTTTATAGTTACAAGAAGAAAAACACTAGTACAATTGTTGTACGTTTACATTCTTAAAGACTTTAAATTATTCTAAGTAAGCAATATTAACTTACGTATATTTTGTTCTCCACTATTAAATCCTTATATTATTAAAAATTATACATCAACAGAATTTTGTATTTTGTTGGTAGTTCACTTTATTTACGAAGATGATTTTAATAATACGGGATTTATTTTTAGGAATATAGAATTAACAATACCTATACACATCTCAATACATAGCATTATAACGTAGATATAATCAGAATTCAACCTACATACGCAAAAATCTTTCTGTTAATTCCTAGAACATGTTAAAAGAATAGCAAAAATTTGTGAATGGTGTAAAAGTGTCATTTAAAGAAATTTTTTATTTAGACTATTTTCTAATCAATAAATTTTTCTATGAAATGTTCTCAACGGAAACTGAAAATGTATCTAGAATCTCAATTTTTTTTTAATATAGGTACGCGGTATTAATTTAAAACTTATTTCTTTCTTAAGAGAACGATCAAAGTAAATGTTGATAGCTTATGTTGGTTAAAATATTATTTAAACACGATTTGGAACTAGCAGTAACCCTGGTGTGAACCTTAATAATTATTATAATATTATGGGATTTTCATAACGATACAAATCTATCCACTATGTTCGAATTACTTTTTTAAAACCATTATTGAAAAAATAAATAATGAGGTTAAAAATTAAACGTTTGTAATCAGAGAATATAATAACACATTTAATTCTATACAAGTCTACAAAAATGCATAAATTATGTTATTATTGTGTCATAATAATAAAGACGAAGAGGCATAATGGATCTGGTTAACAGATACCTACGACAAATTTTAATTGCATAAACAATGACATTTTTGCAAAGTATTTTCAGTCAATACATTCACTTCTGATATACAGAGAAGGAACCAACAAATTATTCTTGGATAAGATAAGAGCCGTATACTTTCATAGAAACATTATGTTAAGAATTTTATTAAAACATTTTCTAGTAAATATATTCTCTAATAATAGGTTAAAATTAACGTTATTAAGAACTTGTCAGAAAGGGCGTAGGCCGGCGTAGGGCTTAGCTTGCTGCAAGTGCAAGCAAGATGTCTCATTTGCTGTACTTCAAGACAGTTCAGAAAGAATGTAGGTACTCTTAATAATAGCTGTTATAATTTACTTAACTTTCTGCAAAACCTTCCATGTTCAGTGTTGGTTTTTATAAAAAAAGGTAATTCGAATTAAGTTTATTTGAAAGTCTTAATATAATACTAAGAAAGTTTAAAAATTTCAAAATTTGTGTTAAGTTTTAAGCAGAGTATTATAAAGATCAAGTTCCACTCAAGAATATTACAAAATCTTTTTCAAGTACTTAACCATTTACAGCTTAATGTAATAATGTGTTTATTTATCTTGAAGCGAACCAATAGCGAACTTTTTTATTGTTAAAACCTTGGTAATTTAAAAGTAGGTATGAATTCATTCGTGATGGCAAAACGGACAAAAAATAAAAAGAAATAGTACATTTTCCACTCACACATAGATAATTTTTATTTTCTCTTCGAGCCTTTGGCGCCGTGCTCTTATTTTCAAGAAATTTTAAGTTTTATCATTTTTATTATTCGCTAAAACTACTTGATTATTCGCAAATACCATCCTAAGCCAGCATTTTACAGCCTTACATTTTAAATAACTGAAGATGTTCCATATCTCTGCCTCAGTCCTTTTGTACATAAAAATTGCTATACTAGGAAATTATTATATTAATGTAAATATTGAAACATGACATGTCACAATGTATCAACTCTACAGTAATTAAGTATATAGATTCGATAAAGTAAATAGCGTAGGCAAGGCATTATTATTTCTGTTGTACCATGACAAATATAGATAATTGGACATGGGGCCATCGTGTCATTGTTATAGACGAATAAAATTCATGATTTGGTCTGATAAAATTGACATGTTTACCTTGAACAAACCTCGATGTTAATATGAGCGGTTCATAATTATCCTCTTTATTCAGTGTATTTCGTTTACAAAATATCAAAATTAACATTAAATTATTCTATTTTTGGTTTTCAGAGAGTCCTGTTATGACTCGCATTGTTATGGCCCAACATTAGATTGCTATGCAGGCATATTCGGCGCCGTCCATTGTGGGGGCTGTTCACGTGTAATATATGACAAGTGCCGTCCAATATATCTAGCGAGAAAAGCTAAGAAGGGTTAACTTTGTCTATTATAATTTTCCGTATATAATTATGTATACGCTATGAATAAAACAGTTCAACAATATTGATTGTCTATTCACTTTCTACATTTTGGAAAAAAATATCCTGTATCCTGTGAACCTTCATTTGCGTTGCTTTAGTTAATGATCATTAACTGGCTTAAAAAAAGTTAAAACCTTCCTATTAAAAGCAACGGCATTTAAAATTGCATAATACACGTCATTAGGCGAGTAAAAGCTTCAGTTGTTGGAACTCGGAAAACCACAAAAATTGAAATATCTGTGTAATATAATGCAAATATACCAAGTGTTCATTTGAAAAGTCAATCTAGGTTACTTTGAAATTTTGATAGAATAAGACGCAAATATATTAGTATGTGTTTGTTGTTCCGTAAACGTAAATCCAAATGACATTTGATAATGTCAATCACAAATATCAGTTAGTGCATAAAATAATCGTGCGTCGATGCTGGTTTAAATAAATTGTTCCTCAATTTTAAAATGGCTTTCACTTTAGAACACAAATTTTTTTTAGTCCAGGCTTATTTTCGAAGTGGTAATAAAATTGATGGTTTATGGGTTTATTCAGTTCAAGATTGCATGGTAGAATTTCAAGTTGAGTTTCCACATTTTGTAATAGGTTATATACAATTTAAGAATACTTTGGATAGAACTTTAACCTTTTTCTGAAACTGGTAGTCTCTTAAGAAAATCAGGCAGCGGAGCAGTTAAGAAACGTACAACTCAAGTTGTCAATCGTGTTGAAGAAATAATGGAAAATGAACCACAAACATCTGTTCGACATTTGAGTCAACAAATAAAACTTTCTGTTGGTACAACTCACAAATTATTAAAAAAAGATATGCAACTTTATCCATACCGTGTCACAGCAGTACAAGAATTGTTAGAAATTGATTGCCCACGTAGACTACAGTTTTGTAATTGGTTTGTAAATATGAACAATAATGGAGAACTTTCGCGAAGAGTCATCTTTACTGATGAAGCATGGTTTTATAAAACGGGATACCTAAATTCACAAAATACAAAAATTTGGAGTAGTGAAAATCCACATGTAATTAATGAAGAATCACTACATCCAGAGAAAATTGGTGTTTGGGCAGCGATAAGCCAAAGGCGAGTCAGTGGACCAATATTTTTTCAGGGACTATTATGAGTCATAATAGTAAGTCAGGAATTGTCAAAAATGTGTGTCTTATTGACATTTATTAAACTAAAAATTACTAAAAACGATAGAGAAAGATTATTTATTAAATTAAAACAATTATTACATTAAAATAATTAGTATTTCGTCATTCCACCGTTATTATTAACTGCATCTAATCTTGTAGACATTGAAGCGACAATATTTTGTACAAAATTTGACGCCAAGCATTATAAAAAATCTCCCAAAATTCTTCCTGGGTAGAAGCTCTATCTCATTAATCCCCATACATTTTCAATGGGATTTAGATAAGGACTGTAGGGCTGGATATCTCAAGTTTAAATTTCATTCTCTTGTAACCATTGTGTTACAAGATGAGACAGGAAATTGTGTTGTTCTTATAGCTTCCTTTAATGTTTTGAAAGGGTTGTGCCTAATCTCAGTAACTAATGTTTCGTATTCCTGCGTATTCGAAATTTTGTTAGGTGCGAAAATTATTTTCCGATTTAAATTATCCTCTTCCCTGCATTTTTTTTATATAAACTTGCGGCTGAACTTTTACCAATATTAAATTGAACCGATACACTTCTTAATGATTTCCCATTTTTCAAACTAGTAACAAGTCTAGCTATAGCTTTATCGGTTTTCGAAAGATGCGGCATTTTCAATTTTGAAGTATCAACTATGATACCTATATCTATAATTTGACGTTAGAGTTTGAAAGTTAATCAAATGTTAAAATTACAACGCTAAAAAATAAAGGAAATTGACATAACGATTTTGACACTGTCCCGTTTTTTTTTTGTTCACGACAGTATGTATGAAACTGTCAAAATATACGACTTCGTAGATAAGTAGTAAATTTTAATTTACGACATACTTCAAAATGTTCTCAGTAAATCACATGCTACTAGATTGACTTTTCAAATGAACACTTGTTATGTAGAGCACTTGTGAAATATTGAAATAACGAAGTAAAACAAAACACTTGTTTCACAAAAATAGTTTCAATTAACTAAATGTACATTTTGTGTGCTCTGCACATATCATCACAATACTTTTTATATAATAGTTATTTGCGTAGAATATGGTTGCGTCTAACTATGTTTCCCATCGGTTACAGGTTCGGGAGATAGAGGAACATTCGGCAATTTTTTTTATACCGTGATATCATAAAGTTTCTTGGTCAACGGTGGCCATGGGGTGAAAAACGTCTGTCTTAATTTATATCATCCTTTTGAGAAAAATCTGATAAAATTTTCAGGTTATCAGGTTTCAGGTGTCATACTGACATTAAGATTAATATATTGACAAATGTTAACGTCAGCATGACACTTAACCTTAAAATTTCATCCGAATTTTCTCAAAATGATGATATAAATTAAGACAGACGTTTTTCACCCCATGGCCATCGTTGACCAAGATAATTTTTGACATCTCGGTATAACAAGTGTTCATTTGAAAAGTCTTTATTTTTTTTTACGTTCTAAATTAAAGAATTAACTAAAGAAAATTGAAATTTTCCCCTGCTTTAGTCATATACGCTGCCGCATCTGTGATGAAAAGAAGAATTTCGTCTGTCGGTAGAATAAAGTCATCAAACTTTCATTAACAAAGCGAATAATATCTACGCTATTGGTTTTCTCTAACTCTTTCGTACTTTGGCAAAATATTTTGGTTAAGAAGACCAACTAATAAATTTGCAATATAGCGACCACGAACATCGGTCGTTTCATCAAAAATATGGGATTTTATGTTGAATATGTAAAAACTATTCACTTTATGCATACAAACTAAATAGCTATTTATGTAACCAGTTATGAAATGGGTTATGTTATAACATTTCATAAAGTGTTTCATACAAGATTTTATCTAATTTTGACCAAAACATAGATTTATAATTTTCCAGTTGATCTGACATTAAACGTCATAAGTCGTATTAAATAATTAGTGACAGTTTTCATGCTATTGATAATAATTCATTTGACTTGCCAGGTGTTTGTTAATTTAAGTATAAGTATTTACTTTTATTAGCTAAATAATAAATGTCGGATTCAGATTCAGGTGGACTACCAAGCGATATAGAAGAGGCTGCACAAAGTGCATTATCGACTGTGATTCCACAAAAGTTGAAAGCCCAGTACGATTTGGCTTATGAAAAATTTGGTAAGTGGCTTAAAGACAAAAAAATTAAATGTGTTAATGAGAAGGTTTTATTAGCCTATTTCGAGGGAAGAAAGAATCAAAAAGCTTCAACACTCTGGACTCTTTATTCCATGTTACGAAGTGAATTGTCTTTGAAGAAGAATATTGATATTGCAAAATATGCCAGTTTACATGCATTTCTAAAGAGGCAGTCAGAGGGATACCATGCAAAAAAGTCTAATATTTTGTCAAAGGAAAACGTCTCCCGGTTTATGACAGAAGCTGAGGATAAAACATATTTAATGACAAAGGTCGCATTGATCGTTGGAATAGCTGATGCTTGTCGAAAAAGTGAGCTAACTTTTCTACGTGTGGGGGATATTTTAGACGAGTTTTCTCATTTTGTAATAAAAATCCCTAATACAAAGACAAAAGTAACGCGCGAGTTTCTGATCACAGAAGGAAATATTGAAGGGCAAAATTTTCTTGATCTTATTAGAAAATATATTTCTTTGCGTCCACAAAACGTTAATCACGATAGGTTTTTCGTCAAATATAATAATGGTAAATGCGGGGCACAGCCAGTTGGCATTAATACAATCGGTAATCTACCGAAAAGAATTGCTCAGATTTTGAAACTACCAAATCTCTTCTTATTTACCGGACACTGCTTCAGAAGGTCATCGGCTACGTTTTTGGCAGATTCTGGTGCGGATATTTTTAAGGTTAAACGACATGGAGGCTGGAAGTCCAATACTGTAGCTGAGGGCTATGTAGAGAATTCTATAGAAAATAAGAAAAGGATTGCCAATGATATTCTTGGTGAATCAAGCTCAAATGCACATTCCGTTTTGCATCATAACATCAGAGTACCTGCCATGAATTCTACGTGTGCAGGAATTAACCTCACCAATTGTTCATAAATGTTTATAATGCATAAAATAAAAATTTAACCAGTTTGTGTCATTTAACGTTCCCCTTTATTAACTTGAGATGAAATGATTTTTTCAAAATATTTCGTAACTAGTGATGAAATGAACTTTTCAACACTAGTTACGAAATATTTTACTTTTCGTAACTAGTTACGAAAAGTAAACCGTTTCCTAACGTCATACAGTTTTGAAAAGTGTCACTTTATGTGTCAAAATTAGATAAACTTAATTTTATACAAAATATGTAATTTTTTATAGCGTTAAACGCATTATTTCAGTGTAGAATGGCTACATCCACAATATTGTGGTGATATTCCTAATAATCAAAAATATTTTTTTTTACATAAAAGCCGAACTCTAGTAATAACTTATATAAGAAGGATATACTAGCAACAACCCTTCGGCATTCTAGCTAGAGATAAAACACCGCATAAGACATAAATAAGAATTATGAATCTACAATCTATAAATTATGTTCGACATTATTTTGACGTAAGCAAACAATATAATTAAAACTAAATTTCGATTATACACATGGTTGATGTTAAAGGAGAAAAGTATATTCTAACATGAGAGCAAAATGAATTGAGGTAGTAGGTGGCTGCGGTTCGTAGATCGTATTTCGTGAATTATATTCACAATATTTTTCTGTCAAACATTTAATGACAGACTGTCAGTGTGAATTATTAATTCTTTCAATACAATTAAAAAAAAAAAAAACAGTATAATCACATTCAGAATGTTTACTCAAGAACAAATGGTGTTCATTTTAGAATGTTACTTTCGCAACGGTCGACGTTTGCCAAACGGCGAATGGTATTATTCAATAGAAATGTGCAAGGAAGAAATCCAACAACGTTTTCCTGAAGTTGTTTTAGTAAATAAGAACCTTTCTCGTGACCTATTGAGAATTATAAATAACTTTCGAACAACTGGGTCTGTAAAAAGACAATGGAAAGGGGGGAGATCTTCTCGAGTTAGGACCCAAAATGTTGTTAATAATGCAAGAAACGCAATTAGAGAACAACCTACAACATCTGTCAGAAGACTGGCACAACAGTTGGATATAAGTTATGGAACCTACCGCAGTATTCTTAAACGCGATATTGGTATGCATCCTTACAAAGTTCAATTGTATCAAGAACTATTGCCGCCAGATTACGTTTGAAGAGTTGCCTATTGTCGTTTCTTTAATGCAAATCTTAACGACGACGATGTTTTGGATAAAACTTTTTCACCGACGAAGCGTGGTTTCACCTGAACGGCTACATAAACGCTCAGAATATGCGTATGTGGGCAACAGACAATCCGCATTATTATAGGGAAACAACGTTGCATCCTGTAAAAATAGGGGTTTGGTGTGCCATGTCACGTAGAAGGCTTATTGGTCCGATCTTTTTCGAAGGAACTATAATTAGTGAAAGATATCGCAATAATATACTGGAAACATTCATCAATCAACTGCATGATGACGAGTTACAGTTAGGTTTCTTTCAGCAAGATTCCGCACGACCACACACTGCCCGTGAAACAATAAATTATTTACGTGAATTTTTTTATGAAAGAATTATTAGTGTAGACCGTTTCCCGCCAAGATCGTGTGACTTAACTCCTCTGGATTACTTTTTATTTCCATACTTAAAAAACTCTATTTTTAAAAATCCAGTGCATACAATAGACGATTTACGGAACAATATCGTGCGACAGTGCGAGTTAGTAGACGGATTTATTTTACAAAAGGTTTTCGAAAACATGAAGCGGCGCGTAAATTTATGTTTGAATGCCGAGGGACAACAGTTTCAACAATTATTGTAAACTTTTCAATAAAATATAAAACGACATTTTATAAATATTTTAAGTTGTAAATTAAATTTGTATCAAGGAGACATTTAAGTGTTGTCAGTAAGATTTATTTACTTTATAATTCACGAAATACGATCAGCGAACCGCAGCCTCCTACTACCTCAATTCATTTTGCTCTCATGTTATTAATCTGCGTGTCAAAAGTCAAGATTTAGCTGACGACAATTTGCTTATACGTACCGAGATATCAAAAATTATCTTGGTCAACGGTGGCCATGGGGTGAAAAACGTCTGTCTTAATTTATATCATCCTTTTGAGAAAAATCTGATAAAATTTTCAGGTTATGTGTCATACTGACATTAAGATTAATATATTGACAAATTTTAACGTCAGCATGACACTTAACCTGAAAATTTCATCCGAATTTTCTCAAAAGGATGATATAAATTAAGACAGACGTTTTTCACCCCATGGCCATCGTTGACCAAGATAATTTTTGATATCTCGGTATATCTTCTTTTAACAATTTTTATCAATACTTGGCTAATCCAAAATATTTAAGAATTATCTTAATCTTTGTTACAATAATCGATTGCAAAATTAAATTATAAAAACCACTACGCTCTATTAACAAATCAATAATAATAAAAAGTCTTCTAACAATGCTTAATTAACTTATTCATTATTTTAAGCAACACAAGCAGAACAGGTACCGATAGATTTCAATTATTTTTCCAATTTTTATGTTCTGTTATAATTATATGAATGGAAACAATTTAAAATTACAATTGTTAATCAAGATTTCCTTTGTTTCATATTTAATATTGAGTGAAACCATAAAATATTACAATTCCCGGATCCAGTATAAAAGAAGTCAGATTCGTAGTAAAAATCAGTTTAACAAGCAAACATGATTAAAATCGGGTTTTTGTTTTTGTTCCTGTTCTCAGTTACATCTGCAACTTTTCTTTACTTCCACGCTGGGTATGTTATACATTTCTTTTACCTGCGCCACAAGCTCAGAGGTTAAATATAGGCTAGCATTAGAATTTTTGAGCGTTCGCCTTTTCATTATTTTATACATAAACACTATTAAACACATATAGGTATTTTCTGTATAGTTACAAGAAGAAAAACACTAGTACAATTGTTGTACGTTTACATTCTTAAAGACTTTAAATTATTCTAAGTAAGCAATATTAACTTACGTATATTTTGTTCTCCACTATTAAATCCTTATATTATTAAAAATTATACATCAACAGAATTTTGTATTTTGTTGGTAGTTCACTTTATTTACGAAGATGATTTTAATAATACGGGATTTATTTTTAGGAATATAGAATTAACAATATTAATATACACATCTCAATACATAGCATTATAACGTAGATATAATCAGAATTCAACCTACATACGCAAAAATCTTTCTGTTAATTCCTAGAACATGTTAAAAGAATAGCAAAAATTTGTGAATGGTGTAAAAGTGTCGTTTAAAGAAATTTTTTATTAAGACTATTTTCTAATCAATAAATTTTTCTATGAAATGTTCTCAACGGAAACTGAAAATGTATCTAGAATCTCAATTTTTTTTTAATATAGGTACCAATTTAAAACTTATTTCTTTCTTAAGAGAACGATCAAAGTAAATGTTGATAGCTTATGTTGGTTAAAATATTATTTAAACACGATTTGGAACTAGCAGTAACCCTGGTGTGAACCTTAATAATTATTATAATATTAGGGGATTTTCATAACGATACAAATCTATCCACTATGTTCGAATTACTTTTTTAAAACCATTATTGAAAAAATAAATAATGAATAATGGTTAAAAATTAAATGTTTGTAATCAGAGAATATAATAACACATTTAATTCTATACAAGTCTATACAAAAATGCATAAATTATGTTATTATTGTGTTATAATAATAAAAACGAAAAGGCATAATGGATCTGGTTAACAGATACCTACGACAAATTTTAATTGCATAAACAATGAAGTAGGGTATACTATAGGCATCTGCGGTTTCCTCTCTCTCTCAAACACATGTAAAATCCCATATGCGGTTAACAACATCCTGTCGTTCAAAACTATCTCCCTCTCACTCTCTCTCACACAAGCATTGCATCTTATCACCTCCCTGATAACCCATTATCTCGTCTACACCGCGTTCCAAAACATACCATATACACTGTCGTCGAAAAGACATGACCGCAGCGTGCAGGTGTGCCCTCCCAGCATGGGGCCGCCCGCGCGAAGCAAGGGGGTCGAAGCAAGGGGGTGCCCTCGCGAAGCAAGTTGGTCGAAGCATGGGGGTGCCCGCTTGCCCGGCGTGGGCGTGACAGTCATTTAGATTGATGCCTTTGCATTCAGTTTTGCTGTGATTTGTTTATAATTGTGTGGAATGTTTTTTGATAGATAATAGTTTCTGCGGTTATCATTTATGTGTTATTCAACTTGTTAATTGAGTGTTGTGGTTGGTGTGGAGGAGTGTATAATTGTCGTATATTTAATAGTTTTTTCGGGCGCGTGATTAAGTTTAATTGATAAAATTGATAAATAATAATTTCTTATGTGGTTTTGTTTGTTTTTCTCAAATGACTTGTTTGTGTTGTTTTATAATTGGGGAGTGTCTTGTTAAATAATAGTTTCTGCGGTTTTCATTTATGTGTTATTCAACTTGTTAATTGCTGTTGTGGTTGGTGTGGGGGTGTGTATAATTGTTGTCGTATATTTAATAGTTTTTTCGGCGCGTGATTAAATTTAATTGATAAAATTAATAAATAATGATTTCTTCTGTGGTTTCTTTGTATGTTTTTCTCAAATGACTTGTTTGTGTTGTTTAAAAAATATTTCGAGTTGATGCTTGTGGTATTATATATTCTATTTCTGCAGCTTAATGGTATTTTTCGCGGTGGTGGTGGTGTATAAATAGGTGTGATTTTTTAAAATTTTTGTAGTTATTCTCGTTGTGTATGTGTGTTATTACAAAGATAAAAACAATGTGGATGTGTTATTCAAACTATCCTGAAGCAACGGACTTGAAGTCGTCTGTACAAAGGTGTGTAAGCATTTTACAAGATTTACTCCACGAAAACCTTCTCGAAGGAAATCGGATTGAACCCTACTTCTCAGAGGAAACGCTTAATCGACGGTATCTGCAGTATAATAAAGGTATTAGTGTATGTGAAGCCTATTTGGAAGAGAAAATCCGCATAGAAAAACTGATCAAATGTTTGATTAAACTTGAAATAATATCACATCTACCTACGGAACATTTACCGAAGTTTATTTTAGAAAAATATAAATTAACAGAACAGAGAAGCGAAGAGGAGGAGGAAGAGGGGGAGGAGATGTGATTTTTTGATAGATGTTGTGGTGGTGGTGGAAAATATATATATCTATATATATTTAATATTAACAAAAAACAATAACAGTTGCGAGTGTTAAGTGTTTCGTGATGGAGCCATCCAATTTGCTTGATAATTTATTACAAAAATACGAAAACAATATAAGAAAGGAATATCGACTAATAAATGAAGTAAAATACGGTTTAAGTAACAATGGAACGTATATATCTACAGGATTGAGTCCTGCAAGAGATTTCCTTCCAGTGGTTAAATTGGCTAACGGGCGAAGATGTATAACGTTTATGAAATATGAGTTTTGTGAATTTCTAAAAAATCAAACGAGGATTAGTACATACATAAATAATGGTCAGCGACTTCAACGCAAAAGGTGTATAGATGAAGTGCTCGAGGAAGATTGTTCGTCCAACGATAACATCTTATTAATTATGGACAACATAAAATTAATATTTACGCACAGACTGTTGAAAAGCGGTCGCCTGCAACCCATTGTGAAATTGGAACGTCAAAATGTTGAATTGATCTTAGATAGTGCATGCATTAAAATGTTAATGGGAGTCTTATTGGTCGTCAGAAATAGACTCCAGCGATTAGAGTTACTAGACTTTCCTTATTACTATCAGTCTTTGGTAACATCCCTGGCCGAGAACAAGGAAAACATACCCGATATTAAAGTGCACGTGGAAAGATTATTGTGCCATCACTTCGACGGAGTCGATTACAATATTCAGAGGTGCATCTGGAGCTCAGAATATACCGACTGCGTCTTAGAAATATTGTCTTACGAACTTGATAGATTCAAGTGTGACATTGGTTCTGTAATCGTTAGCAAGTTAATATCTGATGACGGACAAAACGATACCAGTTGAGATAAAAATCAACGAGTCTTTAAGACAAGTTTTCGAGAATATTTCCTGCATTTTGGACGCTGAAAATGATGAAATAATTCGTTATATACCTCTTTATATTTTACAAAAAACAATACGCGCTCATGAACTCGAGAAAATTTGGAAATTTTTACCTCAAGATAAGAAAGTTTACCTTCAAGATTACCGACCCTGTTATGAACATTATAATACAGATGACATGGAAGAACACATTGACGGTCCACCACCATCCAAACGACATTGTTATACTTGTAAAAAACTTTTGAATTGTAAAAAAATCTAAAAAATATTATATAAATAGACTAACTGTATACATATTTATATTGTGGTTAAGAATCTGTTTTAATAAATGATGTAGTAAAAACAACTCTGCGGTTTTATTTTCTTTAATCAATTTATTTAGAATGCAATAGTAATTATAATACAGGGTTTTTAAATTTATATATTCATAAATATGTACAGGTAAGTATAATTATAATAAATCACTCTTATCTATCCAAGTGTTATGTGTCTTATCTAATCCTAAAAATTTAACGTAGAGTTTTTTCCCTTTAGTCCGAAGCACTTTTTCAACTAAATAAATATCCTTGTGTTTTGTTCTCTGTAATTCCGGTTCATAAAAACTACCCAGTATTGGTTCACCATTCATGTCTTCTAATAAATATGTAGCGGGGTTAGTATTATTAATTCTCGAAATGCGAAATAGTTCCGTAGTCCACGACGGGAAAAATGACTTCGCAAATAGGGCTTTATATTTACTGATGCGAACGATATCACCTACATTAAACTTATTTTTTCCTTTTATTTTAATATTACTGTACACATTAAATAATAACTCTTTCTCATTCTTTAATGTGACGTCACGCGGTCTCATGCCAGTTGTTCGATGTTGTGTTTTATTATAATCATCCGTTATGAAACCGAGAACGTCAATCCATTTATATTTACCTACCATGCTGAAATGTTTATATAGATTGTTCTTTATCGTTATGATTACTCGCTCGGCAATAGCAGCTTTTTTCGTACTATACGTAGAGTAATGATTTATTTGATATGATTGCATCAATTTCTTGAAATGCATATTGTAAAACTCCTTTCCTGCATCTGTTTGTAAATTTTTCGGTCGTCTGGGACCACTCAAAATTTTCCCCATAGCATTTCGTACATCCAGACCGGTCTTACTCTTAATGGGCTGTGTCCATAGGTATTTCGAGAAGCAGTCTATAACAACTAGTACGTATCTAAAACCGGTATTCTGTTTAGAATAGAGTTGGAAGTCCATCAAATCAGATTGCCAGATATCGTCGAAACCCTTAATTATAGTACGACGCCGAGGAAAGTTTTTCCTGGCCGGACGATGAATCTCGTTAACCACGTCTTGTTTACTCATTGTGTACTAACGTAATTGTAAGCTGCTATTATTTATATAAGGGAAAAAAAAAAATTAGAATGGTTTCAAGTCTCGTTCTACCTTTCTAATAAAATCCGGTCTCATTTGTGAACTATCGTTTTGAACACTATTCTTATTAAACAACAAGTCTTGCTCTACCTTTTTAATTAAATCCGGTCTCATTTGTGAACTATCGTTTTGGTAGCTATTCTTAACAAGCAACAAATCTTGCTCCACTTTCTTTATTAATTCCTGTCTTAATTGTGAAATTTCGTTTTCTGATTTTTTCCTATAATCCTCAACGACATTTAAATTTTGCGTCTGTATTGTAGCAATGTTATCAATTTTATCATTTATTTCGGTTATAGCTTTAGATATATTATTATTAATAGTTTCCAATTGCTTCTTCAACTCCTGATAATTATCTGTGTGTTTAGAGTTAGCTTCACTTAAAAAACTGACATCTTTCTTAAATTCTGAATATGAAGTATTCGCGTTTTTAATCAAATCACTACGATTTTTAATTATGGATACCTTTAAATAGTTATCGGTTTTTTGTAATTGTACAACTTTTTCATTAACAAGTTTGATTATATCTAAAGTAGTACTATATTGTTTCAATTGATTCAAAATTGAATCCACACTATTTTTTATTTCATTAGACAAAACTAGGTTCTCTTCCGTAATCTGCTTATCAATGCTCTTCCTGAGATGAATCAGTGTATACTGTTGCTCAGAGAATTTTTTTTTGTTTTCTTTGTCAAAGTCCATAACGATATCAACTAAATATTTTTTATTTACACAATCTTCATCTTCAATAGGGTCCCCTAGGAATCTAATACGCTTACCACCAATATTTATATTACCGTCGGCAGTTAGAGGTAGACCGGCCGGTCGACGATTGAAGATTCTCTCGGCCGTTGATGCAGCTTGCACTTTATTACTATGACGAACAAACTTGTCGGTAGCCATTTTGATAATGAGAAAAAATAGTATGTAGTCACTATTTAATTACACCCGCTTCTCTTAGTTCCTCGATTATAGATAAAATTTCATTATTATGGTTCGTGTGACCAGCGTTTTTCGATGCAATTAGAAGCCGCAAGCGATCAACCAGCTCATTTACATCATCCCAATAAACGTACTGATACGGGGTGTTCTTAACAAACATGTCTGATCCTCGCCCGCTCCAAGATTTTAACGGTTGTTTTTTAATAAATAGCGGTTGAATTATACGTTTCCATTTCGTCCCTGCACTACCTCGTAACTGTTTTGATTTATCATTATCTCTACGATGTGCACTGGTATACTCTAATATGTTACGGTACTGTTTTAAATCGTCATCATCGTATTTTTCCGGATTCGATTTAAAGATAAGTTCGTACAGACCCTTACTTCCTTTGAATCGTTTGTTTTCAATTAATATATCATCAACATCATCAAATGTTATAGTTTTACTCCCCAACTTTAATTTATTAGCATCAGCGTCATATATTACACCATAAGTGGTGTCAAAAACATTGTTTGTGTCTTTAAATAGACCGTCTATGTAGCTTTTAGGTAAAGGATTAAAGTTTTCAAAAAATTCTTCAATTACTTGCGGTCTCGTCTCACTTGTCGACTGATAAAGATCTCCGAATGAGTTGACAATTGGTCTAGAAGTTTTCGAGCTATATGTGAAGACATTTTCATCTGTCGAAAGATCCGGTTGACTCGTCGTTGGTGTTTTCGTAGATGGTTCCTGCTCCTCCTCCTCCTCCTCCTCCTCGGTTATCGGTGTCTCTTCTTTTTTAAACTGTTCCGACTTAATGTTATCCATTTTAATTTTGTTTGCATCAACAATCTTCCTTAGCGGTTCCGTAACGGGTTTATACATTTTTCGTAAAAGTTCATCTTGACTCGAACGCTGCAGTTTTAATTGTAAATGTTTTTTCCTAACAGCATTGGTAAGATTAACAATTTCTTGTTTCACTCTATCGCTTTGTGGTTTTTTCAATTTTTTCAGTTCCTTTCGTTTCATCGTTCTACTTTACTCTTTAACGAACGGTTCGATACTGTGACCGAGTTCGTTTGTACGATAACATTTATTATTATCACATGCATACTAGAAGACACAAAACCGTTTTAGTTATAAATTCCACGACTGTGATGAGTAAATAAAAACATCCAAAACAGGGACCATCCTTACAACAACCCTTCTTTCCCATTATAGCGACAGATCTTCATTGATCATAAAAATTAGTCTTAAGTACATATATAACAATCAAACTTGTTTCTGTATCGACCGTTGTCAATGTTACTGTCCTTGTCAATTATCAAAAATCCGTATTGATCTTTCCAGCATTCGGAACACATGGACTTAAACTGATCGAATGTCATATCCGTGCCCACGTGATCTTCATATACATGTCGTAGATTTGTGATATCCTGTTTGAATAGTATTAGAAAATTAGCGTTGTCTCTTATTAAGTGTTTCGGTATGCGCGTGTAGGTCTGACATAAATAAAAACTGTCAACAGATTGGTGACGACCCATACAAAAGAACGATCTGATCTTATCTTGTTTATCGCAGGCTACGTCATCAAATACAAATACGGAATTTGTTCGCGCGTTCGATGGGTCTACGATATCGTCGTTTTCTTTATATGGATAGTATTTGATATCAGGCAGCCTCTTCATAACACTTTCCAACAGCTGATATTTTGGTTGATACAAAGATTTAGAGAAAACGTAAATGTTTTCAAATCGAAGACCATTTTCACTAAACAATAGCGACAGCATGACATTTGTCTTACCGCAATTGGATGGTCCGCAAATAATACAGCGAACTGTGTTGGGTAACAAAGTACCATGCCTACGACGACAGTTTGTGTGGTCCTCAGCGCACACATCTAAATTCAATATGTTCAACTGTTCCTTCTGTTTCTTGAAACGCATCGTTTACAACTGAAAACTTTTATTAAATACCGGACGCTATATGCATGTAAAATCAGTTCAATGTTGACATTCAGGGGTGGCGGAGGTATTGTCAATTCTCTTATTAATAATCTACCTGTCGAACTACATATACCCGGTGGCTATCAATTCTGCAGTCCAGGAACAAAATTAAGGAAGCGCTTACGTCGAGGAGATACAGGTATAAATCCTCTAGATAGAGCTTGCAGAGACCACGACATCGCCTACTCAAACTATAAAGATTTAGATAACCGTCATAAAGCCGATCGTGATCTACAAGAAGCAGCCTGGTCTCGTGTAACGGCTGAGGACGCTTCATTAGGTGAAAAAGCCGCTTCGTGGGCTGTCACGAACGCGATGAAAGTCAAACGAAAATTAGGGATGGGATTCAAACGACGTCATTGTACGGTGACGAGCAAGCGAAGGCTGGGTGCTGGATTAAAGCGTCGCAATCGTAAACGTCAACAGCAACCGTTCAATAAAACCGTAGTGTTCAAGGCAAGAGAGGCACTGAAAGGATATAAAGGTGGTAAATTAAAAGCTGGCGCTGGTCTATCACTGAAGGCCGCGAAAATCGCCATCAAGAGAGCGGGCGGTCGAAAACGTATAAAAATACCGAGAGTAATTCCATTACCGAAGACGGGAGGTATTTTACCTCTTATACCATTATTCGCTGGCTTGAGTGCTGTAGGCAGTCTCGCAGGCGGGGCCGCGGCCATTGCTCGGACAGTCAACAAAGCGAAGGAAGCTCAACGGGGAATGGAAGAGGCGAAGAGACATAACAAAAGCATGGAAGCAATTGCGTTGGGGAACAAGTCAGGCACCGGTCTATATCTAAAACCCTATAAGAAGGGGTTGGGTCTGTATTTAAAACCCTATCCAAAAAACTAATAAGACAACTGCCCAACAGACCCCTTACAGACCGAGACATTATGAAATTCTCGAGCGTCATACCCCATTTTCGAGGTGTCTTCATGCGGGACAGTCTACCAAAGGTGCCTCGACGTGTCGAGTGTGCAGTTGTCAATTTAGATTCCGAAAATGGTCTCGGCACACACTGGGTGTCCTACTTTAAAAACAATCATATAATAAAGTACTTTGATTCGTTCGGAAATTTAAAACCGCCAATCGAGTTGATGAGGTACTTTAAACATAACGATAAAAACGTAAAAATAATGTACAACTACGACAGATATCAAAACTACAATGAAATCAACTGCGGACATCTATGTTTAGAATTTTTAATGGACAACGTTGAATAGGATGGAATAGTATGTGAGTAAACGTCAACAATGTCGTACACGTTTACGTTGAAGGGAACCAGCCCTGTGCTCTCCGCAGATTATTATCCTCCAATTGATTTAGATCCGAACTCTCAATACGCCATCGGATTGATTGGTCTATACACATACAATACCATTCCGAACGTTATGGAGGGAAACAACAAGTTCTATTATGATGAGGACGATAAAGTAATTACGATACCGGACGGTTCGTACGAGATAAGCGACATTGAACAATATCTTAAAGAACAATTATCGGTGAAAGATGACGATGATGATACGTTCTCGCTTAAACCTAACAATAACACATTGAAATGTATGCTGAAGAGTGAATTTCGTGTAAATTTTGAACACAAAGATTCTATAGGTAACATGCTAGGTTTCAGTTCTAAAGTGCTTTCACCCGGCAAGAAGCACGATTCAGATTTACCTGTGCAGATTATAAAAGTACGAACGATAAGAATTGAGTGCAGTGTCACTACGTCAGCGTATTACGATTCACGTTTATCGCACACGCTATATGAATTCGCTCCGCAAGTGGAACCTGGGTTTAGTATTAATATCGAACCGCAACACGTCATCTATTTACCTCTTAATAAACGAAACAGCATAGACAACATCACATTAACTTTGTTGGATCAAGACGGTCAACCTGCCAATTTTCGAGAAGAACCAATTGTAATCAGATTGGAGTTGAGATTGTTGTGAGCCGAGGTGGAGGGAGAGAGAGAGAGATGGGTCTTTCATTTAAAAATCTAAATAAAACGTACAAGCCTGTAGCAAACACAATCATTCAGTCACGCGACCACCATCGAATAACACCTGTCAACGCTGCTTTTCTAAAATCTATTGGATTGAAAGTGGTTAAGAATAATGGAAAAGTTACAAATATTCCAGGGACTAAATTTCGATGATGTCATCGTGAAGGAACAATATCACGTATACTATCCCAGAACAAGTAATTTCAAGCTCAACGATGAAATTCGTATTTCTATTCAACATCAGGACATATACACTTTACCAAGTGAAAGCTTCATCTATATAGAGGGTAAATTCAACGTGGACAAAGCAGGGACTGGTACTTGTAAATTAACGAACAACGCATATGCGTTTCTATTTGATCAGATGCGTTATGAAATTAATGGTGTCGAGATCGATCGTTGTTCGAAACCAGGTATCACCACAACAATGAAAGCATACGTTTCTTACAGCGAGAGTGAATCTAAGATGTTGGAAATGGCGGGATGGTGTCCGTTCAAGGAAGAACAACCCACTTTCTCCGCAAATAAGTTCAACGCCTGTCTACCGTTGAAATATTTCTTCGGTCTATTTGAAGACTATAAACGGATAATAATGAACGTTAGTCAAGAAATAATATTAAATCGCAGTAAAACGGACGACAATTGCTATAAAAACACCCAGAACGACGGTACGAAGAAAGCTTCTATAGACATTGAAAAGATCGAATGGTATGTACCGCACATAGCTGTAAACGATAAAACACGACTGAAACTGCTGCAGGCTCTTCGAGAAAATAAATCGATATACCTACCGTTCAGAAAGTGGGAATTATATGAATTACCTTCATTGCGTACAACAAAAAACGACATATGGCCCATAAAAACCAGCACGAATTTGGAGAAGCCTCGATACGTTATCGTCGGATTTCAACACAAGAAAAAAGATAACTACCTAGAGGATTCTTCCGACTTTGATCATTCTGCAATTACGAACATAAAATTATATCTAAACTCAGAGAGCTATCCATATACCGCTATGAATTTAGATATGGGACTTAAGCGATATGCTATAGCGTATCATATGTACTCAAATTTTCAATCTAGTTATTACGGACGTCAAAACCAACCTCTTTTGAATTACGATCAATTTCACGACCACGCTTTATATTTAATAGACTGTAGCAAGCAGAATGAGTCATTGATTGCTTCTAGTGTAGACATAAAGCTTGAAATTGAATGTCAGGGTCAATTTAAAGAGGGTATGGTCGTGTACTGTCTCATATTGCACGACAACGTAGTGGAATACGCACCCCTTAGTGGAACAGTGAAAAAAATAGTTTAATTATGGATAAGAGCGTTTCTTTCGATAACAAAACATCGGTGTATGAATGGTATGATGAAGACGATCGACGAAATTACTTTCTCATGGATAGCATTCGTTTTAAGGACCGAATTACTCGAACAGGTGAAATATTGAAACCTATTTTGACATTGAATCATAGACAACAGATGTATCGACGACGATTCTCAAAGTTTCTAATTATTGACATACAAGGTTTTAACGCAACACAATTCACTCCAAAGGAAATGAGCATTATGAACTACAAGGGGAGAAGAATTCATTTCCTATTCAAACCAACAACACCGTTTCGTTCGTTGCCATCGTCGAAGCAACGGGAAATAAAATGGATAGAACACAACCATTTAAACATTGGTTATGCATCAGGATACGTTGATTTGCGGTGTGTTGGAAAAATTTTGTATGAAGCTTGTACTGGACACGATTTAATTTATGTGAAAGGACACCAAAAGTGTAATTTTTTAAAAAAAATGTTATCTAATATAGAAATTATTAATTTAGAATGCAATAGTGATAATGTACCGAATTTTGAAAAATCATATGATTCTACATGTTTGTTTCATAATTTAGATAAAAAAAATAATACAGCATCCGTTTGTACAGAAAACAATGTAAAATTACTTTACGATTATTTGTATAGTTAACAAGAAAAAAAAATATATATTTAACAGTATAATAGGGGTTTTTTTTTTTAAATCCATTTAAAACAACCACACCAGTAGACAGATAATTAGTTTGAATACGATTCTTGTCGCGTAAGTACAAAAAAAAAAAAAAAAAAAAAAAAAGATGTTCTATCGATTCGTCTATTTATTTTATATACTTAATACTGTATTATCGTTTAACTTTATCGACTATTTACATCGTTATGGATATTTAGGTACGTCTGAGGATACATCAGTCACAGACATGGAAAACGGTTTAATAAAATTTCAAGAATTCTACAATTTATCAGTCACTGGGGCGTTGAATAATGAAACATTGGAATTGATGAGCAGACCTCGGTGTGGTATATCTGATTTTCCTCACGACTTTCAAGCTCATTCGAGAAAATGGAGTAAAACTAAGATATTATGGTATTTTGCAATGGGGGACCAGTCATTGATAAATATTGTACAAATAGCTTTTGATGTATGGCAGAATTACACAAATTTGATTTTTACTTATTCAATAAAATCACCGGATATTATAATTTCATTTGCCGACAAACTCTACACCCACAAGAATAATCGACGGTGTATGAAAGGGGACTGCTTGTTTAATTTTGATGGTGAAGGTGGGGTTTTGGCACACGCTTTCCCTCCAAATAAAAAAAATACATGTATCGAAATTCATTTGGATAAAAGTGAGAGCTGGTATTATGGGGTTAATGATGTACCGTCAGGAGAGACGAGCTTGTTTTTGGTATTACTGCATGAGATCGGGCACAGCTTAGGACTAGAACACAGTTCCGATCCTTTGTCTATTATGTATCCATTTTATAATGAAAATGTCGACAGTTTGTCCGAGAGCGATATAGAAACAATTCAACACCTGTACGGTAAGAGAAGAAATTCATCCATCGCTGAAGATGATGCAACAACTACTATTTCTACAACAATTACTTCTGACGAGAAAGTTGAAATTGAACCGAACTTGTGTGAAATTCGTCCAAATAACTTTTTAATAACGTCAAGTCATCATTTATACATATTTTATAAGGGGTGGGTGTGGGTTATGAATATTGATGATCATCTGCAGTATAGAAAAGCAGAAAAAGTTATCGATTATTTACCGGAGATACCAACCTCTTACACTCATATTTATCAAAACTCTCACGACCACCTTATGATCTTTGATACTAACACCATTTATAAGGTGGAGTTTCCTAGTTTCAAGGTGAAACTTAAATATAATATGAATAAAGTTGGTATTCCATATGGTAGAAAAATTAATGCTGCATTCAGTACATACACTGGAAAAACCTATGTTTTTTATGATGATTATTATTACAGTGAAGTTAATGAATGTGATTTGAGTCTAAAAAACCGTGGATTAATTTCCAATAAATTTCCTGGTATTCCTTCAAATGTTGATAGTGTTTTTAGATACATCAACGGTAATTTATATTTTTTTCGAAACAATACATTCTATGAATTCAATGAATTTACCAATAAGGTATTAAATGCAGGTGAATTTAATTTACAAATGTTTGGACTTCAGTGTTCGAGTAGAAATACATTGATACAAAAAATACAAGAATTACTGAAACAACTATCTCTAATTTAAGAAAATTTTACTATTATTTTTGTAATTCAATATTTTGTACGCACTCTATATAATTTAATTTAATAAAATTATGAATGAACATGTAAAATTTGTGATTTATTTATTGTGGTTTTACACATATCAGTTGTCTGTCCATTAATAGAATGTAAATATAGTAGGAGTTTATGTTTTTATTTCATTATTGCGGTTAATGAGATATAAAGTACAAAAATACATCATTATATTAATGATATGATAAAAACATTTCTGTGGACGACTTCGGTAACACACGTGTTATTTTTAAGGAAATTTAAGATAATGTAAAAGGAAATGAAAACCAACTATATAATGTATATATTTTTTATTTATAAAACTTAATACATATTTTTACATATACAATTACATATAATAATAAACTATTCAAAAATTTTATAATGAATAATTGCACTTTATTCAATGAAACCCCATGGTAAAGTATGAACATTGTCGGCTAATAGTTGACGTTTATCATCGTATGCATCTAAAGCAAGTTTATTTATTTTCATACTATATAAATTATGGTTAATTGATCGAATTGTATTAAAAGATAGAAAATACCGGTTATTTTCAAGCAAAGATCTTTTGTACATATCAAAATCTATTTCCCTCATGGCAGTTCTACCTACACCCTTTGCCCTCTTCTTAATATCGTTATCATTAATTTTAACAGCATACATTTTAGCTTTCAAACCAACAAATTCTTCGATAGCATTTCCACACATTTCATCTTTCATTTTTCCCAAAACTTTTTTATTGACGAGGGGAATATTATAAATATTATTAATTGAATAATCACTAGTATCAAAGTAATATTCACAATCTCTGCGTAATATTTGATAAATATCACGTTCATTATCCTCCTTAGTCGGTACAAAATGATAAATTAAACTGTCCGTATCCATATATAAGAGATCGGTATGTTTCATAAGTTTATTAAAGTAATTGTAATGATAGTCGTACATTAATTTTTTCGATATATCTAAAATCGTCATACCTGTGTAGATGGGTCTGTCGAAATTAATTTCCGTCTTATTTAACTCTACCATAATTAGATTTTCATTAAAGATTGTTAACGACTTGAAATTGGGTAATGCAATTAGTTTTTCTGCACCGTAACGACCTTTCCATTGTGTGGCAAATTTTACAATCCTATGATTTCTAATATTCTCTAATGATTTGCCGAAGACTGCGTTATTTTTTAATTTATAAAGATCTTTCTCGAAAGAAGTTTTCGCATTCATACGCATATTTGTATTTAGATCAATGTATGGTTTTAGCCATTGAGACTGATGAAATTTCAATACCCGATGAATTTGAATTAACTCTAATCCTAATTGCAACGCTTGCACTAAATTCTTATAGTGTAATACGTATCTTTCGCGATCGTACATAGTGGTCATTAATTTCGAACCACCATTAGTATTTAGATGATGAGGTAGTAGAGGTAAGTCTTTGTGCTGTTTATGAATGCTCGAGGGATATCGTAAATCTACTTCTAGGATGTAACCTATCGCATTTTTGTCATCGCTATCGGTAATTGATTTATTGGTTTTATTATAAACGAGGTTAAATATTTCCTGTTTCACCTTTTCGATATTATCCTCCCACGAAAAGTTTGAATGAGGAAGCATATTAGACATGGCCCAACCGTAAAGATTATTTACATCGAAATACATGATATATGAATCCTCTTCGTTCATATTGTAAGTATTCAGATACGGATTATTAGCGTGAGCATATCTTTTGCTACATTGTACCAATCCACCCCTAATACCTCGTTGTATAAACAAAATCATGTCAGGATCTGTTAACAATTCTAATTCTACTTTCGTCTTTTTCAACATGGCTTGCCATGAAAAGCCTGCCGTTGTGAAAAAATTTGCCGGATCTAAGCCGTAGCTATCCAAACACACTGTTCTATACCTTTCAAATATGTCGGTTAACAACAGTACATCAACTTTTAGATAAATGTCGGAATATTCCCCTAGAGATTTTACATTAAAATGTTCCCATACTAGTTCCGCGTGTTTATAATCAATTTCTTTTATGTCTTCGTTGTTTAGACGATTGAAAAATTTCTCACGATCCGGTAAAACTGTGTCCTCTAATTTGTCAAGGGCGTCGACATAATCGTAAGGAAAAACTCCTTTTCGTGATACAAGATCTAGATCATTTGGATACGACTGTCTTAAAAATATAAAATCGTTTCTTGACAGTGACTTACTCAACTTATCCAAGGAACTGGATAGAAATCTATAACTATCTAAGAAACGTAAATGAATTATGTTATTGTTCACGGTAATAGTTTTTGTTATCGAAATATAATTTTCTTTATTGATTGGTATAACTTTTATTGAACCCGGCATTGAAGCTAACGCTTTAATTATGAAGTGCCCATCGTACCCTGATAAATTGTGGTAATATATGGGAATGACATTATTTAATTGATAATTAACGTTACACTTAGAACAAAGAGTGTATCTAAAGTTACCAGTCACGTGACAATGATCGGAAACTTTCGGATTTTTTGTATCGAAGGTAGCAGAACAAAGTTGACATTGATTACACGATTCGTGTTCTAAAAGTTGATCCAAAGTTAATGGTTTCATCGGTACATTTTTGGATTTAATAAATGTAATAAATTTTATTGCTTCATCAAACAGTTTCGATATAAGCCATTTTTCTGGATTATTTCCTCTATAGATTACAAAATTATTTAAACTCTCATCTAACGTACATACGGTTTGGTAGGCTACACTGTAAGGTAGATGTTTTTGATATGGTATTGATTGTGATGTAAATCTTATATTATTGTCAGGTGATTCTTTATCAAACTTTTGTGTCAAACATTCGAAATCACTGTATATAACGAAAGGACATTTCATTTGTTTCTTAATATCAGTGAATTTTAAAATATTCTTACCGGGTTTGGGCAAATTAATTTTCACGCTTTCGAACTGGGAACAATCTATTAAATGAGTATCCAATTTAGTTTTACTAACAAAACTACACAAACATCGATCACATACGAAACTGCAACCGTGATAATTTGAAAATTGATTACGAATTAGTTGACCTAAATCTTTTATTATACAAAAATGTTCCCTGGTTTTATTTCTATTACACAAATACAGAAGGTTGACATGGTTTTGTTTTATCTGTTTCGTGTGGTACAATGGACCGACCACATTATCATTTTTACTATTCAAAGCGTATACATTAACCGATATATTGGGGTTTTGTTTTTCAAACTTGTTTAAGTCCGACAGTTTTATGGGAAACTCTATATTTTTTAGATTTAAAATTTCATGATAGTTTTTAGGATAGTCGTTAACGTTTTTAGAATATTTACCAGTTAACACAGCTAATACACACCATACAAAACACAGTCTATCATTATTTTCTATGTTTAATATACAACGTTTGTGTCTGTAAGATGGTGGTAATTGAATAAAACCATTAGCTCTCAATGGATTATAAACATTTATATTGACAGCCAAGTTAACAATCTCTTCTAATGCCCACCCACTTGATCCCTCCTCAAAAACACTCATTTTACATAAAATTTCATTCACCATGTCACTATAAATTTTTTGAATATTACATGTTTTGTTAAAAATAAAATTAGAAGTACCAAAGTACTTATGTTCTTTTTTCAATTGACGTTGACCGTCTGAGAGAAATTTATCAATACAAAAAATACTACATAATACAATATTTACCTTAACGCTAAACGAAGGATTGTTTGTTAGATTTAAAGATTTTTGTACCTCTTCCTGGAACAAGGAGAAGCAGTCCGTCAGAAATAGAATTGGATCAGTGTGATTTGCGTTCAGTATAACTCCACTTTTTACGCGACTTTGAAAACCACTAATTACTTCTTGCCACTTTAATTGATGACGATGGTAAGATTCAATTGATCTATCCTGGGAAGTAGATGGCTGATTGTCTTGCAAACCTTCACCTACTCTGTTACCGTCATCAATTAACTTTCGATTAATCTTGAATTGATAGTATAACAGGATACCTAGTTGACTCTCCAACGATCGTTTCTCTCCAACAGTTTTGCTGTTTTGAATTAAATTTTTAAGTATTTCAATACTATCTTCATTTAAAATTAGGAGTTCACGAAATTCTTCGATAGTTTTGCTTAAACTCAATAATTCTCTTATTGGATCAACGAGATCACCCATTGTATGTATATGTATATGTATATGTAATATATATATATATATATATATATATATATAAATTAAGTTAATCTAGAAACATAGAAAATAGAAAATTAATACATACGTTTTTAGGTGTGACGAAGATAAATCACTTACCTCTCGAGAAATTAATGATTGCACATTTATTACCTCTAACAATCTCGATTGACTCTACTTGTATGTATACAAGTCTCTGGTTAACTTCTTCGATGAACTTATTTAAGTCTTCACCCTCCAACTGTCCATAACGTTTTGGTAGAAAACACTGGAAATCATCGTTCAGCTCGACAATTATCGACCAACCGTATTTAGTTTGTATCCTTTTCAGATTTGATACCAAATATTTTTCATTGATTTTTAAATCAGTGAGTTTCCTAGTTTCCTTGATATTAATTTTTGCAACTTTATTAAAAGATTCCATTTTTTATATTATTATTTACACTTTTTGTATTAATCGATCTTACCTCCTTTCGGAACGGATAATGGTTCCGAAAAACCAAAATCACACCTATTTATACACCACCACCACCGCGAAAAAATACCATTAAACCGCAGAAATAGAATATATAATACCATAAGCATCAACGCGAAATATATTTTTTAAACAACACAAACAAGTCATTTGAGAAAAACAAACAAAGAAACCACAGAAGAAATCATTATTTATTAATTTTATCAATTAAATTTAATCACGCGCCGAAAAAACTATTAAATATACGACAACAATTATACACACCCCCACACCAACCACAACAGCAATTAACAAGTTGAATAACACATAAATGAAAACCGCAGAAACTATTATTTAACAAGACACTCCCCAATTATAAAACAACACAAACAAGTCATTTGAGAAAAACAAACAAAACCACAGAAGAAATTATTATTTATCAATTTTATCAATTAAACTTAATCACGCGCCCGAAAAAACTATTAAATATACGACAATTATACACACCTCCACACCAACCACAACACTCAATTAACAAGTTGAATAACACATAAATGATAACCGCAGAAACTATTATCTATCAAAAAACATTCCACACAATTATAAACAAATCACAGCAAAACTGAATGCAAAGGCATCAATCTAAATGACTGTCACGCCCACGCCGGGCAAGCGGGCACCCCCATGCTTCGACCCCCTTGCTTCGCGAGGGCACCCCCTTGCTTCGACCCCCTTGCTTCGCGCGGGCGGCCCCATGCTGGGAGGGCACACCTGCACGCTGCGGTCATGTCTTTTCGACGACAGTGTATATGGTATGTTTTGGAACGCGGTGTAGACGAGATAATGGGTTATCAGGGAGGTGATAAGATGCAATGCTTGTGTGAGAGAGAGTGAGAGGGAGATAGTTTTGAACGACAGGATGTTGTTAACCGCATATGGGATTTTACATGTGTTTGAGAGAGAGAGGAAACCGCAGATGCCTATAGTATACCCTACTCAATGACATTTTTGCAAAGTATTTTCAGTCAATAGATTCGCTTCTGATATACAGAGAAGGAACCAACAAATTATTCTTGGATAAGATAAGAGCCGTATACTTTCATAGAAACATAAATATATGTTACGAATTTTATTAAAACATTTTCTAAATATATTCTCTAATAATAGGTTAAAATTAACGTTATTAAGAACTTGTCAGAAAGGGCGTAGGGCTTAGCTTGCTGCAGGTGCAAGCAAGATGTCTCATTAGTCTCATTACACAGTACAACACATGTTTTTGGGACTCAAATTCTGAGAATTGCACGTGAAAGTAGCCCCAAAAAGAAGAACTTCTGCATCATTCGTTTTGTTAAGTTGGCTGCATTAATAATTTAATGGCCATACGAATTTTTTGGCTCAAGGTGGATTTTGATCACTTTTTCTATATTTTAACACGGTTATATCTCGGTATACCGTACGAAATATCTCTTTTGTGTCTGAAGCAAAGTTGTAGATATTGAATTGGAGAAAAAAAAAAGCGGAACAAACCTACTCGAAAAAAGTGCATCCCAGTGCCTTAAAAATCGCAAAAATGCCCATTCTTTCCCCATTTTTCACCTTTTTTTGCTCAATAACTGGATTACAAATCCACAAATATGCTGTTTTTTTTCTTTATAAACTTTATTTTGCATTAAACTAAAAATTCCGGTTCATATTACAGTTATTCTTACACAGAAAATATGAGATTTTTATTTGTTATCTATTCATGGAAACAAAATTTAGAACATTTTCAATTATTGTCAATATCCATCCTCGTTGAAGTTGACGCTTGTGGTTCTGATCATCTTCGTAGGCTGTTCATATTCATGTTCTGAGTCTGCATCATCATCATCCGAGTTAGACATAATATTCAAGGGCATGTTTTCTTCAGTGTGTCCACCAATTTCGGTGTCATCTTCATCTACGGTGCTTTCATCTTCAAACTGCATAATTTTAGAACTCCACCAACAAACCTCCGCAAGCAATGCATCTTATTTTTTGCCTTTGAATCGCTTTTCCATTGACATGATCACTTGGTGGAAGCTCTCTCCTTGTTCGTCCGATTCCTGAGGTAATTGTGCCAAAAAGGTATCAAGGTGGAAATGCATGAAATGTAATTTTAATGTCATGGATGCATTGATTTTTTCAAAATAATACAGCAACTTGTCCACTCGTGTCTGTATGTCATCTCGCTGTATGTAGACGGTTCTTTCCTAAAACGCCTTCAATGACTTGTTTCAATGCGTCCCATGCACATAGGTGGTTATAATGGTTCGAAAGCATATTTGTGAAAGATTCGCTTTTCTTTAATTTTCGTATATCCGGTCCATTCAGAGTACCTGTTTGAAATTTAAAAAAAATCAGTTGCGAAAAAATTATTGGTAATTATAATGCGAATATATCGAAGTGAACAAATTTAGATATGACAATATTTAAATACAGACAACGATACGTACCTTTTCTAATTTTAGCTTCACTGAGTTTTGGAAAGATGGATTTCAAACAGTCATAGGCGTCCTCAATATCTTTGACTACCACTTCAACGAATTTCCCAGCTATTCCTAATTTCATGTGGAGCGATGGCAACAAAATATCATCTACATCCTTTATCAAAGGTTCATTACGTAATTTTTAATTGTTTCTCGAGCTCGGGAGTTCTTGCTTTCCAATCTTTACATTGATATTGATTCCCAGTGTATCGCGAATCCCAATTACAAAGAAAGCAGAAGTATTTTGGAAAACCGCCCTTTAATATAATGCCTTGTATTATGTTGACAACCTTTAGATCACAACAAATCTTCCATTTGTGTACATTGTATTTGATTTTCTCTAAAATTTCGCCCAATGTTTCATACGTTTCCTTCATAGTTGTGCTGAATCCCAATGGAATGGACGGTTTTTGTTTGTTTTGTGCAACATCACAGCCTTCAAACTTGAAACTGAACCGTCGATGAATAAACGCAAGTCGCCAGCGATATAATCCATTCCCATATTTTTCACTAAACCTGGGATATCATCTTAGCCACAATGTAATCCATTTCGATTTGTGTTACCGGTTGTGGTGCATTATTTTCAATATCGGGTGTCCAATCTGCATCATTCACATTGGTCGGATTGGTGAAAACGGTTTCGACTTGCAGGGACACAGTATCTAGACTCGGAGGTTTAGGTGGATCGGTAACAGCAGCGCGTTGTACTGGAAGTGTCGCAGTAAAATCGGGAATGTATACTTTTGTTTTCAATTTTTTTTTGTTCAATCCATAACCGGAATTTATGCATGCGTAGCACCTGGATTCATCATGTCCAGTTAGGTCTTGCACCCAAATTACTGGCTTCATAAAAGAAAACTGTACACCTTTTCCATGTATCCACATTATGAGGGTATTATAACAACTTTTGCACACTGTGTTTGGCGTAAAATTTGCACCACTTAAATCTGTTTCATCAAAATAATGACAATACGCTGTTTTAAATTCCTCAGTAAACAAGTTTTTTCGATCCTGTTTGCCTATTTTTGGGACGATATGACCACAAACGTAACAAAAATAATCCAATTTTGGGCACTTGTTATTTTCCATATTGAAATATTCAATGTTCTTCTGGTTTTAAAATGTAGTTCACTCTGAACAAAAGGGTTGTTTATTCCACAGCCATTAAATTATTAATGCAGCCAACTTGACAAAACGAATGATGCAGAAGTTCTTCTTTGTGGGGCTACTTTCACGTGCAATTCTCAGAATTGAGTCCCAAATCAATGACCTGAAAAATGTTGTACTGTGTTACTTCAGAAGGTTACTGTACTTCAAGACAGTTCAGGAAGAATGCAGGTACTCTTAATAATAGCTGTTATAATTTACTTAACTTTCTGCAAAACCTTCCATATTCAGTGTTGGTTTTTATAAGAAAAGGTATTCAAAAGGTAATTCGAATTAAGTTTATTTGAAAGTCTTAATATAATACTAAGAAAGTTTAAAAATTTCAAAATTTGTGTTAAGTTTTAAGCAGAGTATTACAAAGATCAAGTTCCACTCAAGAATATTACAAAATCTTTTTCAAGTACTTAACCATTTACAGCTTAATGTAATAATGTGTTTATTTATCTTGAAGGGAACCAATAGTTTACTTTTTTATTGTTAAAACCTTGGTAATTTAAAAGTAGGTATGAATTCATTCGGGATGGCAAAACGGACAAAAAATAAAAAGAAATAGTACATTTTCCACTCACACATTGATAATTTTTTTATTTTCTCTTCGAGCCTTTGGCGCCGTGCTCTTATTTTCAAGAAATTTTAAGTTTTATCATTTTTATTATTCGCTAAAACTACTTGATTATTCGCAAATACCATCCTAAAGCCAACATTTTACAGCCTTACATTTTAAATAACTGAAGATGTTCCATATCTCTGCCTCAGTCCTTTTGTACATAAAAATTGCTATGCCAGGAAATTATTATATTAATTTAAATATTGAAACATTGTCACAATGTATCAACTCTACAGTAATTAAGTATCTAGATTCGATAAAGTAAATAGCGTAGGCAAGGCATTATTATTTCTGTTTTTCCGAGTGCACTTTGCCCTTGTACCATGACAAATATAGATAATTGGACATGGGGCCATCGTGTCATTGTTATTTACGAATAAAATTCATGATTTGGGCTGATAAAATTGACGCCTACTTTACTCTTGCTTCGGATTTACATATTCTTATTATCACAAAACATAGGCGCACATGTTAACTTGAACAAACCTCGATGTTAATATGAGCGGTTCATAATTATCCTCTTTATTCAGTGTATTTCTTTTACAAAATATCAAAATTGACATTAAATTATTCTATTTTTGGTTTTCAGAGAGTCCTGTTATGACTCGCTTTGTTATGGCCCATCATTAGATTGCTATGCAGGCATATTCGGCGCCATCCATTGTGGGGGCTGTCCACGTGTAGTATATGACAAGTGCCGTCCAATATATCTAGCGAGAAAAGCTAAGAAGGGATAACTTTGTCTATTATAATTTTCCGTATATAATTATGTATACGCTATGAATAAAACAGTTCAACAATATTGATTGTCTATTCACTTTCTACATTTTAGAAAAAAAAATCCTGTATCCTGTGAACCTTCATTTGCGTTGCTTTAGTTAATGATCATTAACTGGCTTAAAAAAAAAATTAAAACCTTCCTATTAAAAGCAACGGCATTTAAAATTGCATAATACACGTCATTAGGCGAGTAAAAGCTTCAGTTGTTGGAACTCGGAAAACCATAAAAATTGAAATATCTGTGTAATATAATGCAAATATAACAAGTGTTCATTTGAAAAGTCAATCTAGGTTACTTTGAAATTTTGATAGAATAAGACGCAAATATATTAGTATGTGTTTGTTGTTCCGTAAACGTAAATCCAAATGACATTTGATAACGTCAATCACAAATATCAGTTAGTGCATAAAAAATGGTGCGTCGATTCTGGTTTAAATAAATTGCTTCTCAGTTTTAAAATGGCTTTCACTTTAGAACACAAAATTTTTTTAGTCCAGGCTTATTTTCGAAGTGGTAATAAAATTGATGGTTTATTCAGTTCAAGATTGCATGGTAGAATTTCAAGTTGAGTTTCCGCATTTTGTAATAGATTATGTACAATTTAAGAATACTTTGGATAGAACTTTAAAACTTTTTTCTGAAACTGGTAGTCTCTTAAGACAATCAGACAGCGGAGCAGTTAAGAAACGTACACCTCAAGTCGTCAATCGTGTTGAAGAAATAATGGAAAATGAACCACAAACATCTGTTCGACATTTGAGTCAACAAATAAACCTTTCTGTTGGTACAACTCACAAGTTATTAAAAAAAGATATGCAACTTTATCCATACCGTGTCACAGCAGTACAAGAATTGTTAGAAATTGATTACCCACGTAGACTACAGTTTTGTAATGGGTTTGTAAATATGAACAATAATGGAGAACTTTCGCAAAGAGTCATCTTTACTGATGAAGCATGGTTTTATAAAACGGGATACCTAAATTCACAAAATACAAGAATTTAGAGTAGTGAAAATCCACATGTAATTAATGAAGAATCGCTACATCCAGAGAAAATTGGTGTTTGGGCAGCGATAAGGCAAAGGCGAATCATTGGACCAATATTTTTTCAGGGAACGTTAACTGCTCAAAGGTACCGTACGGAAACTTTACAACCATTTGTCAATCAGTTGCATGATGATGAACTTCAAAATGCATATTTCCAACAAGACGGAGCACCTTATCACTGTACTGCAGAATCTTTGGATTATTTAAGAGAATTTTTTGATGAGCGTATAATTAGTCGAAATACTGAAATTGCCTGGCCTGCACGTTCATGCGATTTAACACCTTGCGACTTCTTTTGTGGTCTTATTTAAAAAATAACATATTTCGAACAGCTATATTGAATTTGAAAGATATGCTACAGAGAATCGAACAGAAATGCATGGAAATTAATAACAATCCAGTAATGTTGCAGAATATCATCAGAAATTTTGAACGGAGGATTTTAAAGTGCATTTATCTTGAAGGACAACATTTTCAACATTTGTTATAGTTTTCAATAAATACCTATTATTTGTTATTTATTTGTATGTATGAAACTGTCAAAATATACGACTTCGTAGGTTAAGTAGTAAATTTTAATTTACGACATACTTCAAAATGTTCTCAGTAAATCACATGCTATTAGATTGACTTTTCAAATGAACACTTGTTAGTTCATAAAGTATAAGTTTTCAGTCCAAGGCCAAATTCAAAGCATGTGATTCAAACAGTACTGCAGAGTCAAATAACACCAATATTCAATCGCGGAAATAACTCTTTGACATCATAAAATATAAACGTCATGTTTAGCAATATTGTCAAAATTTTAGTATGGTACTTGTTATAAGTTATTTTGACATGTAGGTTATGTATGCTTTCTTTGGTTATAAGTTATAACCAAAGAAAGCATACATAACCTACATGTCAAAATAATAATGAGTAAAGTAGAGACATAATAGTTCATAAGCATTTTTTCTTTTCTAGTTTTGTATAAATATAATCTATCCAAGAAAACTATGCGGAAATTATTACTTCAATATTTGAACAAATTAGTTTAAATGTTATGTATAATTATAAACTCACGAGAATATTCCATCAAAAATTTATTTAAAAAAAAAATATTTCAAGTCAGATATCAATAGTGAAATGCACAGATATTGAAAAAGATCTTTAGTGTTAAAAAATGTTTGCATTATTAAGAATGACATACCTACCGAAATCATTTTCTTGCACTATACTGATACTGGGCTGAGAAGATTGGGAATGTATGAATTCGATGTATAATTTAGATTTCTACATAATTTATATATTGCTTATATTTTAAATAATTTTTAAAATTTTGGAAAAGAATGTAAAAGTTATGTTTGTAACTCTTTGAATAAGAATTAAAACCTTTTGAATTGTGAATATATGTTTTCAAATTATAGGTTTACCAGGCATCTAAGAAATATTCTGTAAAATAAATAGGTTAGAAATGTCAAAACGATAATCAAACAATTTCGTACTAATTGATATTATTGTATTTATTATCAGTATTGAACAGATTTTGTAATTTTTAATTACAAACGAAATATTCAAATTAGAAGAATGCTTAACCTAGAATTTAGAACACAATGGGTAAGGATTACGCCCTCACTGTCCCAGAACATGGACACCATTTTTTCAGCACTGGCGGTTACTCGAAATGTTTTTGGTGGCGGTGAATCTGTGTGCTTTCATTGAGCTGACTGGCGCTTTGTTTCTGGAATGAAAAATGGCATCCACGTCTCATCCATTGTCACAATCGACGAAAAGAAAGTCCCATTCATGCCTTGGTTGCGCGTCAACATTGCTTGGCAACATGCCACACGAGCAGCCTTGTGGTCGTCCGTCAGCATTCGTGGCACCCACCTGGAGGACACTTTTCGCATTTTCAGGTCGTCATGCAGGCTTGTGTGCACAGAACCCACGGAAATGCTAACACTGGAGGCGATCTGTTCAACTATCATTCGGCGATCCCCCAAAACAAGTCTCTCCACTTTCTCGATCATGTCGTCAGACCGGCTTGTGCGAGCCCGAGGTTGTTTCGGTTTGTTGTCACACGATGTTCTGCCTTCATTAAACTGTCGCACCCACGAACGCACTTTCGACACATCCATAACTCCATCACCACATGTCTCCTTCAACTGCCGATGAATTTCAATTGGTGTCACACCACGCAAATTCAGAAAACGAATGATTGCACGCTGTTCAAGTAAGGAAAACGTAGCCAATTTAAGTATCTAAAACAGTTCTCATTCTCGACGCTGCCGCTACAATTCCATCTACCGTACAGTGCTGCCATCTCTGTGACGTATTGACAACGAACGCACGCTCATTTTAAAACAATGCACATGCTTCTATCTCTTTCCAGTTTGGAGAAAAAAAAATCGGAGGCCTTAGAACATGAATGCACCTCGTATGTCGGTCAAACAGGAAGATCGTTTGAAAAACGCATTGCCGAGCATTGTTCTTCGCTTAAAAATAAAAAACAAGATTCCACTTTTGCGAATCGTCTATTAGAAGAAAACCACTTTCGATAAAGATTTTCAAATTCTGCATTTAGAAAATAAAGGCAACAAATTAAATTTACTGGAAAGTTTAGAAATCAATAATTAAAAGTCACAAATTTTATTAAATGACCAATTAGATTTAAATAACTCGCATTTATTAAATTTATTTACTTAAAATCTGTTTAGACGATAATACAAATGTATATGTAGTTTATTAAACAAATTTTATGCGTAAACATGTTTAGTACCCTATAATATACAGTTAGGGCCGACCAGATGTGCCACATTTTCTCACTACCGACAATACTTGTGTAAATTCTTAGATTTCTTTAAAAACATTGCAAAATAATACCATCCTTCTCGATTTTATATATACAGGGTGAGTCGTGAGGAATCGACCAAACTCAAGGAGTGTATTCTATTGATGAAAGTAATGTAAAAAAACTCAATTGTTGTTATCCGATTTTTATTTGTTTTCGAGTTATAGCGTAATTAAAAATGTAGATTTAGTATACCATGTTTATGTATGTATTCGTAAAAACAGTGAAACCCCGGTAGCAATTCATTATAGGGAAGTCTTCCTAGCTGAAGCGCTACCTGTTCGTAGTTTTCCGAACTAGCGGTAGTGACATTGAAAGCAGTCGAGAAATAGTGTAGAGTGGTTTGTATGCCTAATGCGTCTAATGTCACTACCTCTAGTTCATCGTTGATATAGTGAGGGCGCTGCCATCATAAAAAATGTTCCCTATACCTTGGAGTAAATTATAACATTGTGTTCGGGTATTGTGACATTGACTTGACGTTTGTACGACTATAGTGTAACAAACTAAAATGCCACACACTTATTCTAATTTAGAATATGCTAATATGGTGTTTGTTTATGGATTTTGTGATGGGAATGCTACAGCTGCTGCTAATGAATATCGTCAACGGTTTCCACATCACAGACATCCTAATAAAACTGTATTTATTAGTGTATTCAACACTTTGTGCGCGACCGGAAAGCTGTCCAGTGTAAACATAATATCTGAACGAGGCAGTCGACAACAATTACAAGAAGTAGAAGATATTCTGGAGGTAGTAGAAGAAGACGCAACTACCAGCTCACGGAGAATTAGTATTCAATTGGGCATTCCACAAACAAGGGTGATAAAAACACTCCACGAGCATGGCTTACGTCCGTACCATGTACAAAGAGTACAGCACCTACAACGAGATGATAATCGTAGACGTATGGAATTTTGTCGATGGATAAATGATAATCCTCGTTTTGTATCGCGTATACTGTTTACGGATGAAGCGACATTCACCCGTGACGGTATTAATAATTGTCATAACCAGCATGTTTGGTCAGACGAAAATCCACACGCAACCGTCGAAAGTAACTCTCAACATAAATTTTCGGTAAACGTGTGGTGTGATATGATCGATGGTTTTTTAATTGGTCCTTACATTTTTGAGAATCGCCTCACGGGAGACACCTATTTACATTTTTTAGAAAATAAACTGCACGGACTGCTAGAGGATGTTCCCATAAACATCAGAATCCAAATCTTCTACCAGCACGATGGAGGGCCTGCACATTACGCTCGTGCAGTCAGGCAACATTTGGCTGAAAGGTTTCCAGGGAGTTGATTGGACGTGGTAGTCACATTGGTTGGCCTCCTAGGTCTCCAGACCTCACGCCACTCGATTATTGTTTATGGGGCTGGTTAAAAAATGAAGTGTATCAAGTAAAAGTGGACAGTCGTGATGCACTAATTCAACGGATTATGAATGCTGCTAACAATATCAAACATCAACCTGACGCAATCAAGAACGCAACCAGCGCCCTTGGTAGACGATGTAAAAAATGTTTTGAAATGAGTGGCGGTATTTTTGAAAATATATTATAAAGAACGATAATACCTATAAAATACAAAAACTTCAATGTATGAAATTTTGTTTATTTTTAATTACGCTATAACTCGAAAACCAATAAAAATTGGATACCAACATTTGAGTTTTTTTACATTACTTTCACCTGTAGAATACACTCCTACAGTTTGATCGATTCCTCACGACTCACCCTGTATATATATATATATATATATTTTTTTTTAAAATTTAGTTTGTAACGTACTCTTTAGATGTAAGCACCTAAGGAAGCCACTGTGCTGGCGAAACAATTGTCGTGTTACGATTAAAGATTAAAAGTGAAGATTAGAACCGTAGTTTTATTTCTATTTTAAATTATGGATCTTCATCAAGTAAATGCCGAATCAATTCAATTAATTTGAAATTCTTAAATAGCACTCATACAGTCATTTACAATAGATGAAATTAATTTCAATTTTTGTAGAACAGATAATTATCGATAAACACTTCAAGATTATTTACTGTCGCGTTTAACGTCAAGAATGATGATGTTAAATTTACACTTAGGTATCTTGTTTACGTAAATTAACAAGACTAAAGAGATATTCGACAACATTCGTTGTTGATTTTAAAGGCATTGTTCTCATTTTATGGTCTAATTTAAAATACATTGATAAATATTTAAAATTACCGCAATTTGTTACTAGTGCCAAATTAGAGTGGTCACACAACTAAAAAATTAACGCATGCACAAAAAAGTGAAATGGAATAAATTTTTAAGAATCGCAAATCTGTATTATCTATGATTTGATTCAGTTTAACTTATTCATCAGGGTTTAACGTAAATTGCCCTTATTGGGTCACAGATTTAGTTATTTTCCAAACGAAAGGGTATAGAACAGTGATCATTAGTACCGACAGCGTTGTTCTTTAGAGTTTTAAGTGTCGTTTTCGCTCAAGAATGGTAAACTAAAGAGGATGGCCAGATCCCTATCTTGCAAAGCTCGCCAAATTTCACTAGCGCTATGACGTCACAACTTAGAGCATTTGTTTTACCACAACCCGAAGGTCCCACTATAAGCGCTCGTTTGCAAACACCGCCAAAAAGATTACTGTGCCGGGTAAAACGTTTTTCATTAAATACTCCATCAAAATTGAATATAGGCAAGGAAAGTGATTGTTGTTTTAATTTCATATTGCACTTATGATATCATAATGTAAACTGAACGATGCTAATTGCATATATCAATAAATATATATCTGCTGAATGTCGGTTAAAAAATGAAACAAGGATTTTTTAATTATTTTGTTTATTATACTATAAAGAGGAGGAGGAGGGTGGAGAATTTACATTCTCCACCCTATCCTCATGCTTCTTCCTCCCCTTCTTTTTGAAAGGTGCCATCGGTGGTGCCAACTCTGGAGCCGGCGTCGTATCTAATTCAGTGGGCGTATCCCACTCTGGTGGGGTCTCCCACCCACTGACCTCGGTCCATCCACTGAATAAGGGAAGAACCGGGGGACGTCTCCTTCGCCAGCCTCCTTCACCCCTCCTAACGGGGCTATAGGGCGGAGGAGGTGTGAACAATGGCGTCGCCGTCCGTGTTGGTGGCGGAGTTGGAGGAGGTGGTGGTGGTGGTGTTCCCTGCGTAGTGAAAACTACCACCACTTTCATTTCTATTGTTATGTAAAGTTCCTGTACAGAAGAATATATTTATATTGTGGTCAATAAAAATATAGGATAATAACAAACATTTCGAATATATATGACAGCTGTAGGTGGCTATAAAGCAATCCAACCTGAAGCATCAACCAATTCTTAGCATAGGATGTGGTGTGTAATCAATGCGGCACCCACCTGTCTTCTAATCCAGGATGTTTGACAAACATTTTTACTGACCGCGGGACCAACTAGGTCCATTTTAAATACTTGAATTACGATATGAATTGCGATTAATGAATCAGTTTAAACAATTTGGTGAATAGAAAGCAAATGGATTGATTTGCATTCATCGAAAAAATTAAATATCAGATTGCACATTTCACAAAGATGATTCTTTCGCTCTATGAGGGAGGGAACTTTCTCACTAATATTAACACCTTCAGCACCTCCAATGTTAATATTAATGGTGCTATTAAGCTGGAGAATCATATCAATCGTTGCCAGTTCCTTGAGTATTTCCTCACTTAAGCCAAGTAACAGTTTATCAACATTAGAAACCAATGCGAGACGTTAGAATGTCTGAAAGTTCTTTTAAAGTCGCAGTTATAATGTTGGGTCCTGGACTAGATGGGATATCTGATTGGGGCTGTGCTATTATGGGATGATCGGGTTGTGGGAACTGTGGTAATGTGGAAGGACCGGGTTGTGGAAAATTTTGTGGAGACCTCTGACCGGGAGTAATATTAGATTGGATAGATAACGGAAGTGGAGAAGCAGGAGGAATTTGGGTATTAAGGACTGCATGGATTGGTGAAATTGAGGAACAATTAAATAATGATTGGGAGTGCTGGCTAGATGAAGGTTTACCACTTAAATGAGGAGATACCATTATTACCGATGACGTATCAATTGCCACTACTGACATCTCACGTACCGCCACTGATTGAAGGTTCGGTGTTGGTACCACATTCGGTACTAAAACACGATTACACACCTTTCGTATACTACGCTCAAGCAGCTCTCGCAGCTTACTTACGCCTATTAATTGGTGTAGAAGAAGTTTTACTAGTCCGGCTTTTACACCTATTAATTGGTGTAGAAGTTTTACTAGTCCGGGTCTGTCTACGTTGCTCTACATATGTATCTTGTCGAGTAAGTCCTTGTTGACGTCGAGTAACGGTTCCTCTACTCAATGTAGAACGTGTAGTAGGCACACGACTGGTGTTTAATGGTGTAATAGTGCGAATTTTAGACGGTGCAAGAGTGGCAGTTTGAGACATCACCGTTAGAGGTCTGTAGCAGTTGGAACAACTACGTTATTAGAAGTCGTCATAGTTATAGTAGCGGTAGTAAAAGAGGTTGTCATAGTAGTAGTAGTAGAAGTAGTAATCGTTCCAACTACAACAGGAACCTTAGCAAGGGCAGCGGTATTTATAACGGTTACTGGAAACCTATCAAATTGTGTTTCATCTAACAATGCCTCATCGAAGTCGTCAATAATGGGTATAGTATTTACTTCCACTTCATCAACAACCTTATTAGGGGCAGCGATAGATGGAACTGTTGATGGTGACCCACCAAAACGCGCTTCATATACCGTTACCCTCTTGGTGTTATCATTCAGGAACGAAGCATGGTCCAATTGTTGAAAGAAATTTAAATTGGACGAAGTTGGTTCTTCAAAAAAAATGTCGCCAGAAGCTTGGAAGTTATCCTAAAAAAAAAAATTTCGTCATGTGTGAAATACCCACAGTAAAAATATACTTTCATGCATTGTAACTATAATTTTTGTAATTTGTTTGTAAAAGCAATGTAATAATAGAATTTATAATTAGATATATACATAATTAATAATAAATCAAAGAAGACCAGAATAACTCTCTGGATTAATTTAAATCCCACATATCTGTGATAGAATTAATTACAACGCCTAAATATGACCTCGATAATTCATACATAGGGGGGAAGTTTCATGTGGCGGGCGGGGGTGGGGGAAGTTCCATGTAGCGGGTGGAAGCTGGGGAGAGTTTCCTGTGGATGCTGGGGGCGGTAGGTTTCATATGGTGACCGGGGGGGGGCTCACCCGCTGCGACCACCGCCTCCCACATGGAACCCCCTCCCCTTTGGTCAATATCGTTCTCAAACATTCACTGTGAATTGAAGAGAAGCAAGTTATAGTTCTACTTATTGAAATAAAACAAGTTATTACATCAATAATACTTTATTTTAATTATTCAACTTTGTAAACATCTTTTCATATATCTATATGGTACTTATATCCAAAAAATTATTATAATTTGGTTACAATCGAGCATTAACACGATTACGAAAACATCTTATTGATATTACATATATAAATCTTTATTTTAATTATACAACTATGTAAACATATTTTCATATATCGGTATGGTACTTATATCTAAATATTTATATATATATATATATATATATATATATATATATCTAAACATTTATTATAATTTAGTTACAATCGAGCATTAACTTCCAGATAATGAAATACTAGTTCTACATCTACACACGCTGCAGTCTCTTCTCCTAATTACCCCATCAATAGTGTCCCCAAACACATTATAATGACTCACACATGGTCTACATCTAATTAAGTTTATATCTTCATGATAACTTTTCGGTAGCCGATTCCAAATATATTCTAAATCTAAGCTTCTAACATTCCACATCAAATATGTTTTTGGAATATAAATTAGGTCACTATCTTCCACCGCGGCAAATGATCCATCAACTTCATATCGCCTTATCATACTACCTACCCTACTCGCAACATAATTTGTCATGAGAGCCCACACAGAACCCATTTCTAAGATTATAATGTTACTTTTATTTTCGTCTTTCGATTCACCTAGTTAATAAACTTTTGCAATCGGTCCACACTACTTAGAGCGCACACCACATAATTACCAACATGGAAACTACAAATTGCTTATCCCTTCCTTATTTTGCCCGTATCGACTAAATCAATTATTCGTTTATCTACTTCATGCACTTCAAAAATTCCAATTTTTCTCTACCTTTAACAAGCACAATATCCACTCCTCTACACAACCGTTTAATTATTTCATCAAAATCACTCGCTGGTGCATAACCGTCTTCCCACTTTAACCCGTGATGATGACTCAATGTATATCTCGCTACACGCTGATCTTCCTCAGTTAATACACCGAAGCTCAATACCGGTTTAAACACAAAATGACTCCTCCTAAATTCACTGTCGCAAGTGGCCAATTCTTTTGGCATCAAACTGTAATCATTAAACCGACACCATTGAAAATCTATTATATTTTCTATGTCAAGTTCAACATCTTCTACCACCAAAGAACCTTGTCGTACTAACACCAACTTCGAACTGAATCTACTACTAATACAACACCACTTTAAATATTAGTTCTCTAGTATAGTACTGTCGCTGTACCACCTTATTGAACGCTGAGTATTGATACAATTTATTGTGCAAAATCGAGCAATATAGAACCTTATCCTTTGGCACATTATCTTTCGTACTAAATTCTATTCTAACCTCCACACCACTTCTATGTATTGCATCTTCCTGATGTGAGCAATCTATGCCAACTAATGGACACAACTTAAAATTATTTAATTTAAGCATCGGTTCACTATATTCGTGACCATAATAAGATTGTTGAAATCTAGAATACATATTGTATAACACTGCTACTCGATTATCATCAAAATCAACTCTGACATTTTCATATGGGTATCTTTTACCATTTAAATAAACAGTCATATCAGTTAAATTAATGGCATCAAATTTACTCATATTTTCTTCTATTTTTCCTTTCTTCCCTGTCTGAAAACCCAAAATTATATATCCTGGCGTTTCTAAATGTGGAGCTGTTTTAATGGCCCAACTATGTTTAGTGAATTTCCCAACCTCTAAAGAACATTTCCATTATATGATTCTTGGTAATTAACTTAGTTAAAGCCAATTCCTGGGTCATGCCAACTTTAACATGTGGTATCCTCCACACAATAGAATCAATCATTAACTTAATATTCTCCGTGGTAACTGAATTCAATATGACATCATTATCATCAGCACATCTTTTTAGAACTAATTCCTGGGATACATTCATAATAACTTGCTTAAAGTCTTCTGCAAATCACATTAACATCTTCAATTGGACACAAAAACTAAAATTCCCTTTCTTATCTAGCACTGGAGCCTTCCCCACTGCGAATTCCCAACCAGAATTTTCCAATTGATTAGCATAACTTGGGACTATATGAGAAATATCATTTCATAGTTGATGTTATACCAACATTTCTCACTTCTACCACCTCCACTCCGCTAATAACATATCTATTATTACTGAATATAAAAGCTCCTGCATTATGAATTAAAAATGCTGTAGCACTATGCTTACTCTCATCACTTGCCAGACGTAACTTTCCCTCAATTAATAGTTCCGACTCTAACGGTAAAATATATCTATCTATTTCCGGTACCACAATCCTGATCTCATCATTATTGCCATATTTCGGAGAACCAAATGGTATGTAATTGTAAAATTCCATCTCAACGATAGAATTATCTACACGCACCTTCCTTAAAACATCCAAAACTTCCATATCTACTGAAAACTTGACGCAAGCTGTCTCGTTAAACTTATTACGATTGAGTCTTTTCTTATACTAAATTTAATATTCTCTTTATTCCAGTTATTAATTTATAATCCCCATACCTCAGTTGCTGCAAGATTTACTTTATCTACACCAAAACTTCATATCCTACGCCCCTCAAGAAACTCCTATTTTCATTAGTTAATCGATCACACACCCTCACCCCACCAACTACCCTCCATAACTTATTCACTATTTTGTATCTGCAATTCCCTCCCCTAGTGCGCAGTTTATTAAAGACTCATTTGTAATTATTTAATTTTAAACTGTTCCACAAGCGAATATTGAATATCCTAGTCTGCTACTGCGTATATCAGTTACACGCCCGACCCTATCTTCGTCTCTACAAATAATGTTGGTCTATTTATTATTATTTCCACTAAAATATTGAAGGCGCTCTTCTCCAAACTCAATTAATTCGCGTAAACTTTAAATATATGGTAAATTCTTCACCTCTTAAATCTATAAGTTGTCCGGTCTGGTCTACAGCTTGAATAATAACTTGAGATAATACATTAGTGTTGACTGGCATATAAATTTTATCTTGTGGAACCTCTATTATTTTATAACCAGGTGCAACATTGAGATAAAAGTGATATAAAACATGTGCTAATTCACCGTTAATATATGATCCTTCAACCACATTACACATAATATCGATAGCACTTACTCTATTTATATCGACCACCTTATCGCTAATTACTGTTTTATTGGCTAGTATAACTTTCTTATTAAAACCTAATAAAGGACCAATTGAATTATCTATTGAAAAATTAACATCAACAGAAGTCTGCATATATGGCTTTAAGTTCTATATGGTTTTAAGTATAGACCACTTCCCACAGATACACCACAACCTTGATTATATGGTTTTACATGTAAACCACTCCCAGATTTTGACTCCATAGCCAAATTATGTCGTTTTGCTTCTTCCGACTGATCCCTTTCAGTTTTTGCAGATGTTACTGCTTTGGCAATTGCCGCAGCACCCCCACCCAACGATCCCAAAGCACCTAATGCAGCGAATAATAATAGAATTAATGGTAAAAATCCACCTTTTCTCGGTATTGGAATTACTCTAGACTTTGGAAATTTTATCTTCTTTCCCGACTTCATTAAACTCAGATATGCAACTCTCGCATTTTCTAAAATACATTTTTTCCTCCCAATTCGTCTTATAGCATTTCGAGCATTCTTCATCGCTTGCAAAAATGATATAGCACCACCTTTTCTCCTCCTCATATACTTTCTACCACTACCTTTCCTTATACCTTTGCGTCGTATCCTCGAACCCATACCCAATTTCGTTTTAACTTTCATAGCAATGGTAATCACAGTAGCAGCTAATGTTTCTCCTACACCTGCGTCTTTACTTTTCACTCGTTCCATGGCCTTTTTATACAATTTCTCATCCGCTTCGTGGCTCTTTAACAAATGCTTTGACTGAGCATAAGATATATCATGTTCTTTACAAGCCTCATCCAAAATATTGACACCCTTATCACCTCTTTAATCGTTCTTCTAATTTCGTGCCTGGACCACAAAAACTATAACCCGGCAACTCCACTGGTAATTTATTAATCACGGTATTCAGTAACCCACTACCTTTCCTTCTTACTGTCCGATTTGAACTACCACTTTTCAATACCATCACAACCTTTTAGTGTAATCCTATTGATCTTTCTCATGAATCAACAACTTGTGGAATGACAAACAACGCAACTCCAATGTGGTTTATAAATACATGTTTTATTAATAGATACTCAATTTAACTTACTTATTAAATCTATAGACAGTATTATATAACTAACTTTTATATCTAATAATAAAAAATAACAATTTAATCCTTTTTATTATCAAACTATACAACTTTTTCCATTATTCTTTCTTAAATAATTCACATGATTTGATAATTTCTTTGGTCAATATGTGACTAACTCCCTTAGTATGCATACAAATTCTGACACGACTCCATGATACATTTTCGTTATTCCCAATTCTATTTCTTCACCACTTTCAGCTAAACTTCGCACCATATTGTTATGCCATACATTATATTGCATACCTTCTAAAACTGCCAAACGACACTCTAATATTTTCTTCAATCGCAACAATTCCAACAACCCTTCATATGCCAAATACACATATTCACCACCTTTTTCTATCTTCACAACTGCTGTCGAACCCGTCGATTACCTCTCGCGATATTCGCATGTGCATCCCGCAAATTGTAGGAAACACTGCATGCATTCTTAGACTCGAATCGTTCCCTCAACTGTACAATCTCCCCAATTAACCAACCCCATTCCATTATGTCCAAACACACACATATTCTGTAATGGAGAGAAACCAATGCTTATCCATTTGGAATGACTTTTATTCCCATTATTATGCATACGTAGAGGATAATCCTCATGTTCTGACAGAAACCAAACATCAACATAGGTTTAGTATTAATGTGTGGATTGGTATTGTAAATAACAATCTAATTGTATCTGTAGAGTTGCCCGGCTGATTAACAGGTGAAGTGTATCTAAATTTTCTTTAGAATATTTTACCCACATTACTAGCAGAAGTTCGATTAAATATTCGCCAAACCATGTGACTCATTTTAGTAAAATTGTGCGTCAATATCTGGATGATAAAAAGAAAAGCCTCTCCTACTAATGGCACTTCCCAAATTGGTTCCCTTGTATAATTTTCCATGAACTTTTCATCGGTTGATACCTTTCGTCCAAAATCACCATTCACAATATGTTTTGGGATCACTCATCCCATTTAACAATTCTTCAAATCTGGGATCCAACTCAATATCTCTCCAAAACACTTCATCAGCATTCTCCCCTTCCTCCAATTCACTTCTTTCCACAATATGTTGGGAACAGGATGGCTTTTCCATCAGAGCAACCTTACGTTTAGACATACTTGTTAATACTAACTATTGTTTCGAATAATCTCCCTTTATATACAATACCAATAACCCCTACCTACAATTATATGCAAAAACCTACCCTATGTGCAGGTCGTTGCAACCTCATTTATTTTTATAGAACCTCCTCGGTGTTATAACCTCACCCGGCTTTAACCTCTACAACCTATTTTAGAAAATCTTGGTTCTAGAACCTCCTTGGCCTTGATGCTGCAACCTCATCCTCTTGATTCTAGAACCTCCTCGGTGACCGTGGTGTTTCAATCTCCCTTCGTCTCATACCTCTTGATTCGAGAACCTCCTCAGTGACCTTGATGTTGCAACCTCCCTCCGCCTCAGCCGATTCTGGAACCTCCTCGGGGTGACCTAGCATATATCAAGGTCAAGGTCACTCTGAGGAGGTTCCAGAATCGGCTGACACTCTACTCGTATCAATATCCCGTAGACCATCTATGAACGTCTGATAGCTAAGTGTTCCATAAAATTATCTGGTCCCATCGGATACCCAAGCCGAACCAGATGAGCAATATCTGCTTCGAATTCCTGAAGATTCTCACCTTTTTTCTGGTACCGATTCTTCGGCTGGGTGTGGTATACTTGCTCCAAATGCGCGTGGCCATATCTCATCTCCAATCGTTTAATGAGTTGGGAATAATCTTTACGTTTTTCAGGAGGTAATGTCTGCAAAATATCACTAGCATCACCCCTCAATGCAATGATTAAAGCAATAGCCTTCTCGACAGAAGACCATGCGTTTGCTTCGAATTGCGTCAGGTAAGTCGCCCATGACGTCTTTCTATCAAAGGTTGGTGGCTTGATTCTGGTCTTCGAGATAGCTACAGGTGCCTCTTTTATTTCGATGGGTCGCGGTATAACTTCCACGTTTACCTGCTTGGGATCAGAATGACTCATGGTAACAGGTAATTTCATCTGAGTCATTATTGCCTGTAAAAGTCTAGAATGTTCCCCAATTTTCTTCTCTACAGCTATGAAAATCTCTTCCTTTAACGCTTCCGAGTTCTCCGCTAGTCGCTGTTCTAGAACTTTCTCCAAATTAATTATTTTATATATTGTTCCAAAAGGCACCTTGGTTAATTGCGACGTTCGTTGAATGTTCTGGGTTTGTAGTTCGTTATTTTCTTCCATCAGGGTACGATAGACATTGAAAATTATCTGTTTTGCATCTTCTGATATATGCTTTCTCTGTCGTGCTCCAACAGTATTATCACTATCCACATCATAATCACTAACACTTTCAGCAAAATGTCGCCACATGTTCGTTAAGTAAAGAGAGAAAAATCAAATGTGTATACAGCAGTAAAGATTTACAATAAATGATAAATAGACTCAATATTAAATGTAATATATACCAACTCTCCTAACTATATTTACTTAAATTTTGTTTAATAAATATACGCACTTATTTCATCTAAATTGTAATTTAATGACTATTTAACTATATATAATAACTATATATTCAAATTAACAACTGTTTGTACTTATATTATTATTAAATTTTATTTCATCTAAATTGCAGTAATTATAATTTACTTAAATTTTGTCATTACGGACCTCAGCAGTTTGTTTGCGTAAAAGATAATCGTATTGAGCGGCCAGGTAGTTATTGCCGCAGGTGGTGAAATAAAAGCATTAGAGCCGTCCAAAGTTATATTCTTATAATTTGAAATAAACTATACATCGTAGAGACAATGATAGAACAAAACAGTTACGAGGTAGTGCGGGGGTGAAATGGAAAAGTGTAATTCAACCGCTATTTATTAAAAAAAAACATGAAAATCTTGGACTGGCCGAAGATCAAATATGTCTGTCAAATACACTCCGTATCAGTACGTTTATTGGAATGATGTAAATGAGCTGGTTGATCGCTTGCGGCTTCTAATTGCATCGGAAAACGCTGGTGGTCACACGAACCATAATAATGAAATTTTATCTATAATCCAGGAACTAAGGGAGGCAGGTGTAATTAAATAGTTATATAATTTTTTTTTTCTCATTATCAAAATGGCTACTGACAAGTTTGGACGTCATAGCAACAAAGTACAAGCTACATCAACGGCCGAGAGAATCTTATCGTCGACCGGCCGGCCTACCTCTAACTGCCGACGGTGATGTAAATATTGGCGGTAAGCGTGTTAGATTCCTGGGGGATCCCGTTGAAAATGAAGATTGTGTAAATAAAAAATATTTAGGTAATGTCATTATGAACTTTGATAAGGAAGAGTTGTTGCTTAGCGTTCAAGCTAATAGTTCAAAAATGAAATCGGATTTAATTAATAAACTATCTCGAGACTTGTAACCGCTTTAAGTTTTTTCCTATATAAATAATAATAGCTGTCTGCAATTAAGTTAGTACACAATGAGTAAACTAGACGTAGTTAACGAGATTCATCGTCCGGCAAGGAAAAACTTTCCTCGACGTCGTACTATAATTAAGGGTTTCGATGATCTATATCAGGGTGATTTAATTGACTTCCAACCCTACTCTAAACAGAATGCTGGTTTTAAATACGTACTCGTTGTTGTAGACTGCTTCTATAAATACCTATGGACACAGCTTCTAAATCATGTTCTATCTCAACAGCATTATCTTTATTTGTTAATAAACTCGTACAATCAACGTTTCTTCCTTCATATTGTGAACGTCATTATTATTTATTTAAATTCCATTATATGTATTTAAATTAACGTTTCCCTTCACTACGACCTTCCCCATACTCCAAGAGCCCTCTCTTCTAGAGCGGATATTTTGATTTGAGATTCTGGTCCCGAACCGATTTTTATTTATGTTCTGTTAATTTCCTATATTTTGAGCGAATAGCGTAACTCCAATCTGTGAATCTCTGAAATTCAAACTGTAAATTTGCATGCATAATTATAATTTAAAATTCACAAACAAACTTTTTTCCATTCCTCCATTGTAAGGTGACCAATCGTCCTCCTTTAGGGAGGACAGTCCTTTTGTAGGTTCTGTCCTTCTTCGAAAAATGTCCTACCTGTCTTTTTCGGTATTTTAAAAGTAATCTGTTAATCTCTGTACTCAGAGATGCCGATCTCTGTATTCAGAGATGCCGCGCCAAACTGTTACACGTCATGTGACAGTACAGTTCGGAAAGATGCGATTTTGAAGCGCATGCGTATGTCATAGGAAAACATGTATCTCGCACCATTGCGCACTTCACTTTATTTACTTTATCTCTATATTACACTTCGTTTACTTCTAACGGAAATACGAAATTATTTCTTTCTCAGTGCTGTATTTACAGGAGTTCACATTTTATTAATTCATTAATTCAATTTTATACAACCCTGGTTTCAACACAAGTGTAAAATTATTTAAATATAGGTTTAGTAAAGTTTTATCGCTTTTGTTATTAAAGCTTTAGTTTTAATTATTAATTTTATTTATTTATAATGTGCTTGCATCGTTCGTGTAGCTTTATATTTTATTTTTAATTTCATTTAAGGGATGGAAAATCAAGAAAGAGGAAATGCCATTTCAACAATAAATTGAAAAAGGAATTTCCATTCCGCATATCAATGAGAGACACCATTGTTTTACTCTGATTTTTGCAGAGAATTTTGTATTGCAGTTGGAGGCCGAGCAGCTATAATGAAACACTTGAACACCAACAAACATAAGCAATCATTAGATGCGTCAGCTTCCAGTACTAAAGTAACAATTTTTTTTAACTTATAATTATTCTGAAGATGAAAAACAGTTAGCTATAATGTAGGGAACATTTGCATTTCATACCATAATTCACAATTAAGTTTTCATAGTATGGATGTTCAACTTTATTGAAAAAGTTTTACAATGCTAAATTTTCATGTGCCAGGACAAAATGTGAAGCTATTATTAAATCAGTATTTAAAAATCACTGTGATAAAATACTTTCAGAAGACTTGAAAACTGCTGCATTAGTAACGGTTTTATCCAGTGTTGTTCCGTCTACCGATTTTTCTACACTTCTACCGATCTACCGATGAAGCCATCATATCTACCGATTTTTAAACGAATGAGAAAAAAAATAAAATTGTGCTAAAACTGTTTATATTCATGTAAATAATACGTGTTAATGTAAACATTTATAGGTTTTTTTTTAATGTATTATTTTTTAATGTAATAATAAAAATACAATATAATAAATAACTACTATAATGGCATTCATCTTTAATCTATGACTATAATAAATAGAAAATTAAAACAGGCAAGCAATTTTATGAGTAGGGACAGTAATAAAAGCTACTATGGATTGTAGTCGATATAATGCTTGAATTCAAAGGCAACAATTATGTATGTCGGTAGGTATTTATTTGCACGCTTCTCAAGCGCTCTTTATTCTAAATAAAGGGACTATTCTGGTTAAAAATTATCTTAAAAAAACATTGTTTTTCAAATAAAAATACTTATTCCCCCGAAAATAATTATTTCAAAATACTACAACAGTGAAATAATCCTTTTCATTCGAACAAATGAATGAATGAAATAAATACAACATATCATTCAATAATGAATAAAAGTGATATCTATTTGGTTATTTGCTTATTTCTATAAGTTTAAAACAGTGGGGCATCTTGAGTGAAGGGTTTGTTTCTGTTTTTGTATTTAAAATTTGAAATCAGTATCCTATATCGGTTCTAGAAGAACACATACATAGGTGTCACTTGATTTTTTTTTAAATTAATATACCTACCTAGTGTTAAAATATGGGTAGTGACTGTGAACAAGTTGGCCCAAGTAATATAGCAAAAAAAATAAAATATTCCAAAAATTGTAAGGAAGATTGGGAAAAGCTGGAAGACTTTGAAAGATGGCTTTCTAGAAGTAAAAAGGGAAAAAAATTTGCAAGATGTAAGATCTGCAGTAAAGACATTAATATTTCTAGCGGAAAAGATTCTTTAATGAAACACAGTCTTTCGATAATTCATAACCATACAGCAAGGATGATACGCAAACAGCCACGTTTAACCGAATTTTCAGCAGGTATGGCAGAATCGGCGCAAATAAAGAATAATATTGCCGAAGGTATGATTATTTAAATTATTTCATGTTTACAATCATTTTAATTATCTTGGTTTTAGCCGCGATCCGCTTGTCTGCATTTATTGCAGAACATAATTTGCCATTTTTGGTAATGGATCATTTGCCAAAATTAATAGCTAACATTTGTCCCGATTCAAAGATTGCTCAAGGCATATCGTGCGCCAGAAAGAAAACCACAGCTATTGTTCGAAATGTCATAGGTGCTGAATGTTTCGAAAATATATGTGAGGATATTAAATATAATAAATTTTCCCTTATTATAGACGAGTCTACAGATCGCTCAACGATAAAACATCTTTGTCTCGTCGTCAGGTATGCAAAAGACAATTTAATCAGAGACTGTTTTTTTGCTCTTGTGAAATTAGATAGTGCGAATGCGGAAACTTTATATAATCATGTTATAAATACATTTGTCTCAAATTCTGTTCCTTATAAAGATAATATGATTGGCTTTGCTTCTGATGGAGCAAATGTAATGATGGGAAGACATCATTCCGTTACAACATTACTAAAAAAAGATATACCGAATTTATTTGTCATGAAGTGCATCTGCCACTCATTTCACTTAGTTGCTTCATACGCATGCGAAAAATTGCCAAATTTCCTGGAAAACTTAACAAGAAATATATTTAATTACTTCAACTCTAGTCCAAAAAGAATCAGCGAATTCCAAGAGTATCAATTATTTTGCAATGTTAAAATCCACAAAATTTTACACCCGTCCCAAACCAGATGGTTATCGGTTGATTCAGCTACTAAACGAATTCTAGAACAATACAATCCGCTCAGATTATATTTTACAACTGCTGTTGCAGATGGCGATGTCTCAACAGCTGAAAACATACTCGATCATTTAAATAATCCGCTAACCAAAGTCTTTCTATTATTTCTAGATTAAGTTTTGCCACTCTTTAATAGTCTAAATCGTGAAATGCAATCAGAATCGCCAAAACTTTACACTTTATATAATAGTGTATCCAATATTTTTCGAACAATTTGTGACTGTTTCCTAAAATGTAACTATTTATTATCTATAGCATTAGAAAACATTGAATTTAAAAATCCACATAATTATCAAGCATTAGAAGATCTGTATTTAGGAGCAAATGTTAGAATTGATCTAGAAGAAGGTAAATTAAGTTCAGAACAAATAAAATATTTGCGACTACGTTGTTTGGATTTTTACGTTGAAAGTTGTTCACAAATCACGACTAGATTTCCACTAAAAACAACCCACTTAAAAAATTTAATTTCATTGACCCCGAGATAGTAAAAAGCGGAACTATAAATAAGTTCAATAGCAGATATAGCTTTACTTTTTCCGAATTTAATACCACAAAACGAACTTGAAAATTTAGATAGCGAATGGAGGCAATTACGAAATTACACAGAACGCCAAAATTTCAGCACAGATATGTTGGAATTCTGGGCTAGTGTCAGGGCAATAAAACGTGGTGATGAATCTAATGTCTTTCCATTATTATGTAATTTTATTCAAAATTTGTTGTGTTTACCATATTCTTCCGCAAATGTGGAACGAATTTTTTCCTCCCTCAATTTAATGAAAACTAAACAACGTACTAAATTAAGCACGGAAACAGTCACAAGACTTCTTCATAGTAAGACATATATAAATAAAAATAATGAGATCATTAATGAGAACAATGACAGCTCCCAAGAAATACGAGTCAGAATAGAACAGGCGAGAAGCACCTTTACAAGGATGAAAAGGCTTTTCTGCTGCCGAGATTTAAACCTTAACTTAAAAATACGACTGATGAGATGCTATGTGCTGTCTATACTATACTATGGGATGGAGGCCTGGACGCTGAAGGTAACCGACATGAGGAGACTGGAGGCATTTGAGATGTGGGTATACCGGAGAATATTGAAGATCTCATGGGTAGAGAGAAAAACCAACGTAGAAGTGATGAGACGTATGCATAAGGAGAGAGAAGTGATTCCGACAATTAAGAGAAGGAAACTGCTGTACATGGGACATGTCATGAGGGGAGAAAAATATCAAATACTACAAATAATTATGCAGGGAAAAATCCCGGGCAAGAGATCTATAGGAAGAAGACGGAATTCATGGCTGAAGAACCTTAGGGACTGGTTTGGATGTAATAATAATGAACTGTTTAGAGCTGCGGTTTCAAAAGTAAGAATTGCTATGATAATTGCCAACCTTCGAAGCGGAGACGGCACTTAAAGAAGAAGAAGAAATAAAAATAGCTGTTTCGATTTTAAAATAGACAAAAAAATTGATATTGAACATAAATGAAGAAACATTAAAAATATACCTGATGACGAGTAGAGTTTATTAACTATTATTATTATTAACGTCATTAGTTTTATAAAACATCATGTATATAATAATATAAGTTATTGTTAGTGTGCTTCATATATTTTACATTTTTATTATATTTACTAGTTATATGATACTATTAATAAATAACTATTATTATATGTATTTTAGAAATTAAAATTGTTTTCATATAATTGTTTGATTTTAAACTAAGGATAAAAAAATCTACCGAATTCTACCGAATTTTCACGAACCATTCTACCGATTATCTCAACAAGGTCACGGAACAACACTGGTTTTATCTGATGCATCAAATCATAATGAAACCAAATTGTATGCAATAATAGTAAAGTTTTATAATGTTACCAAGGGCATTCAAGTAAAAATTTTAAAGTTAGAATCCATTGAGGGCGAAACTGCTGAAATTTTTTCAAACCACCTATACAGAGTAATAAATGAAAACAATTTGAAATCTAGTTGTTGCACTAACAGCTGATAATACAAACACAAATTTTGGTGGGCGAAGACGCAAAGAAGTGAATAATATCTATGTAAAATTACAAGATTTACTCCAAACGAAAATACTAGGAATAAGTTGTAATGCACATATTTTGTTAAATGAAATTAACACAGCATCATATGCCATGCCAAATGATGTAAAGGTAATAATACCGACAATCTATTTGTAGTTTAGTCGTTTTACTGTTCATGTGGCTACTTTAAAACAATTTTGTGAAGACGCAAATGTTGAATACAAAAAACTTTTAGGTTATTCAAAAGTTAGATGGCTCGTTTTAACACCTGCTATAGAACATGTTTTACAATTATTTGAGCCTCTCTCTTCATATTTTTTAAGGTTAGACAAATGTACAAAAATTCTGGAATCTTTTTTCAATTACGAATTATCAGAGATATTAATACAAAAGTATTTTTAATAATATAAAATATTATTAAAAATGGGGTGTGAGGAACACAATACCAGTTATATATTTGTGAATGTATCTTCTCTCCAGAGACGCAGATACGTATTTCACCTTTCTACAGGATCGTCGGTACGCCCCTGCTGGAGAAGAGATACATTCAACCAAACATAACTACCTTGCTATCAAACAGAAATTATTAAGACGCAGGGGCGTGCTGACGATCCTGTAGAAAGGGGAAATACGTATCTGCGTCTCTGGAGAGGAGATACATTCACAAGTATATAACTGGTATTGTGTTCTTCACACCCCATTTTTAATAATATTTTATATTATTAAAAATACTTTTGTATTATACAAATTGGTGTGGTTTTACCCACTCATGTATGTTTCAAATTATTTTGTTATATACGCATTCGGTTCGCCCGACAAGTAGTGAAGACACGATAATACAGTTTTTATAGATATGGTTGTTACCGTCTATAGAAACACGTTGCTTAGTTCGGCAGTTATTATGTAGACAGCGCTGAATATTCTTTCACGCTCTGTCTTAATAATTTCTGTTTGATAGCAAGGTAGTTATGTTTGGTTGAATGTATCTCTTCTCCAGCAGGGGCGTACCGACGATCCTGTAGAAAGGTGAAATACGTATCTGCGTCTCTGGAGAGGAGATACATTCACAAATATATAACTGGTATTGTGTTCTTCACAGTCCATTTTTAATAATATTTTATATTATTAAAAATACTTTTGTATTATACAAATTGGTGTGGTTTTACCCACTCATGTATGTTTCAAATTATTTTGTTAGAGATATTAATGTATTTTGTACATAATCAGGCATCTATTTTCCACAAAACGATTCAAAAGATTAAAGGTGAAAGCTACCCTACAGACATTAATCTTATTTTGAACGATTTTATCGTTCAATATAAATTACGATTTGGAGAAAAATTTATTCTTTTAACAGTAAAAAGAAAATTGTCAAACTTAGAGGAATCAAATCCGGGCATAACGGGAAAGTTTGCCATAAAAGTGCTGAATTTTTATCAAACATGTTTCCAATATGTCGTAGAATGGTCTGAAAACAAATATCACAGGAAATAACAGTTTTCAATGGTGTTTTTTTGGCTTCATCGCAAGTTAATTGGGCAGATATTGAAAATTCTGTTGAGTTTTTATCGAAAGAAATGCCTGATATTAAAATCTATGACAATTGTCTGTTTGAAGAAATTAGAAGACTGAATGTATATTTAAATTCTGATAAATTAGTACAATGGGAAAATCAACATGTTGAAATTGATAAAAGATGGGTGGAAATACTTAACCATTTCAAAAATGAACACATTCCATATGAAAATTTAGTTATTTTTGTTGAATTTACGTTTTGTGCTGCCCTGGAACTAAAGGGTTTTTTCAATTAGTAATGATTTTTGGAGAAGTGAGAAATCAAGATTGAATGTTGATACTCTAGCTACAGTAATTACCGTAAAATTTAAAATAAAGGATATTTCTTGCTCCAAAATTTCCATTATATTGTTAGAAAATGATATATTGACAAAAAATATTCATTCAATGGAAAAATAATCATTTACTTAAATAATTAAAAGCGATGTAAGCATAATTAGTGTATGTATTTTTGTTTGAATTAATAAAATGTTTCATTTATTTACCTTACACTTTTTTCTTAAATTTTTGTCCTTTTCATTGTAAAAAAAAATTGATCACCGTATCTATTGACAAAATATGCCCATCCCCTAAGGCATTTAGCGCTGTTGTTAACTGACGCCATTTATTTTCCAAATAATTTTCTCCCAGTGATGGGTTTATGGTTCCACTTTGGAAATATATAGTATAGTAGTCTTAATAAACTGAATATTGCTCAGTACTAGTATTTTTATTGCGCTTTTTTTCCTACCTCACTAAAAAATAAAGGATGTATTCAATCCTCTATTAACAGAAAACAATATAAGGATCATATTAACGTAACTTACTTCATTATTTTAATTTGCAACGGCAACAAATGAAACAAAAACAATAATTTTTAAACTAAATAACCAACAAATAGAACTTGACAACATCCATAAACAAATCCCCCAAAAGTTAGTAACGGGTGTTCAGAAACATTCGAAGTCAAGTGGGCTCTGAACAAAATATCGTATATCTTTACTTAAGCATCTGATTTGTAATAAATGTAATAATTATTAAATGTCAACTGTTGTCTGTCAAAAACTTAACGTTGTATTATTGGTCCAAAAATCCCCCTATAATTTCGTCGGAAAGTATATTCGATACCGGGAATTTCAAGATCTATGCTTATGCAATCATTCCATCATAAATTGCAAAATAAACAGATGTAAGCTACGATTACTGCGTACTTACATCTGCTTATTTTTAATTTTAATGTAAGCACACAGTAATTGTAGTTTACATCTTCTTACTTGATAAAATATAAAGGAGAAAAAAAACATGTTGATTTTTTATATATTATTTCCTAGTTTTTTTAAATTTATTATAACAATATACTTGTACATAATCACTTCTATCTATTCTACTGTCTTTGCCCTCTAATATTTTATTGAGACCATAACAATAATTAAATATTATAAGCATTAAAAATTTGTTTAATATTATTTGTCCAACATTTTTATGATTTATGCAGCCTATATTTAGATCATAATATTTGTTAGCTACAGTTTTTAGGTATTTAAATACATTTTTTTTTGTAGCATATATCCGGTAACAAATAAATAGAAGTTGTATATATATAAAACATTCGATCCTCAATACTTTTCTTGCAATAATGAAGAAGAGTATTACGATCTCTTAAGTGGATAAGAGAGTGACTTTTGATTTCCATTGGAGTAGCTAATATTATCGCTTTGCACTGTTCACAATTGCCAATAATATTAGCTATGTTTTTATATAAATATCCACACACAAAAGCTATTGTTGCTTCGTCAGTCTTTTCATCTTTCACATTTAAAACAACGTTTTCAACATTTACGTCTTCTAAATTAATAATCGACGAAGGAGATACTTGTTGAAACTTCATTATATAGATATAATAAAACACAGTTGTATAGTTTCAAAATAATATATAATGTTAACACACTACATATGTTTCACCACACTGTGGCTTCATCAGGTGGATGAATATACTAATTCAAAATATCAATTAGATCTTATATATATCAATACAAAGTACAGAACTAATCTCATTCTAAGAGGGGGTGGACATGTATGAGTTTTATTTATGTCTAGTTGGTCATTTAAAATTATACCTAATTTATTATATTTGTTAATTTCTAAACTTTCTAACATATTAAGTTTTTTACTTTTATCTATAACATGCAAAGTTTTAAAATTAGTGTTGAATTTGTGATTATGTTCTAGGCAATGATTGGCAAAAGTTGAGTCTGTCTTCTTATCTCTGTGGCTTCTTTCATGTTCTTTCATTCTAATATCAAATGTCCGTCCTGTTTGTCCGACATACACTTTTTTACAATCTTCGCATGTCAACTTGTAAACCCCTGAGTTTAATCTATTGTCCGTTTTATCTTTGTTGTTTTTTATAGCGTTTTGTAAGGAATTGTTGGTTTTGAATGAAATGGTCTCTTCTTTACTTGTTTTTATTAAGTTTCCTACTTTGTTTGAAATTGTACCGATGTATGTGATAGAATTATAACTAAATGTTCTATTGTTTTTTACTGTGGGGTAAATTGAGGATATCGTTTTAGATTTCTGTAGTTTTTTTAGAATATTATTAATTAAATTTATGGTGAAACCGTTATTTAGCGCTATAACGTGTATTCTATTTAATTCTATATCGAAGTTTTCTTTACTCAACGGGACGTTAATTAGTCTGTGAAGCATTGATTGATAAGCAGATAATTTGTGTGTAATGGGGTGAAACGAATGTGCGTGTATAGTTGTGTCTGTATGTGTGGGTTTGTGGTAGATAGACCACAAACCCACACATACCATTGAAATTTACCATTGAAATAGAAGAAAATAAATCCATAAACTTTCTAGATCTCACTATAACACACACAACTAAAAAACATGAATTTTCTATCTACCACAAACCCACACATACAGACACAACTATACACGCACATTCGTTTCACCCCATTACACACAAATTATCTGCTTATCAATCAATGCTTCACAGACTAATTAAGGTCCCGTTGAGTAAAAAAAAAAAACTTCGATATAGAATTAAATAGAATACACGTTATAGCGCTAAATAACGGTTTCACCATAAATTTAATTAATAATATTCTAAAAAAACTACAGAAATCTAAAACGAAATCTTCAATTTACCCCACAGTAAAAAACAATAGAACATTTAGTTATAATTCTATCACATACATCGGTACAATTTCAAACAAAATAGGAAACTTAATAAAAACAAGTAAAGAAGAGACCATTTCATTCAAAACCAACAATTCCTTACAAAACGCTATAAAAAACAACAAAGATAAAACGGACAATAGATAAACTCAGGGGTTTACAAGTTGACATGCGAAGATTGTAAAAAAGTGTATGTCGGACAAACAGGACGGACATTTGATATTAGAATGAAATAACATGAAAGAAGCCACAGAGATAAGAAGACAGACTCAACTTTTGCAAATCATTGCCTAGAACATAATCACAATTCAACACTAATTTTAAAACTTTGCATGTTCTAGATAAAAGTAAAAAACTTAATATGTTAGAAAGTTTAGAAATTAACAAATATAATAAATTAGGTATAATTTTAAATGACCAACTAGACATAAATAACTCCCCCCTACTAAACTTAAAACTCATACATGTCCACCCCCTCTTAGAATGAGATTAGTTCTGTACTTTGTATTGATATATATATAAGATCTAATTGATATTTTGAATTAGTATATTCATCCACCTGATGAAGCCACAGTGTGGTGAAACATATGTAGTGTGTTAACATTATATATTATTTTGAAACTATACAACTGTGTTTTATTATATCTATTTACGTCTTCTGTTTCTGTATCATCTTCCGCACTCGCATTACTGGCAAAAATAAATTTTCGAAATGATGTCATTAGCTGCAGGTGTCCATCTTCTTCACAGTTCGCGCCCATTGAGTGAGACGACATATAATTTTGAATTAACTTACTTTTAAAGTATGGGCCGAATGCACTACAAGAAGGATTAATATTTATTCCTCCGTGCTGCCTTATCTGCCCAAAATAATTTTCAAGGGCATCTTGATTACAGAGTCTGGGATAAAAGTAGGTGAAACCTAATTTTTCGACTTCTTCTTTAAGTAAAATAAAACCTTCAAGGGTTTTCACCCAGTTTTGCAAAGAAGGTGGCGTTACTTTTTTCCCTTTTTTGTCAATGTAATACATCTTCTTGATGCGTAATATTGTATTTTTCCAAAAGGCCAAGTGTTTCGATTGTGTACTCACTGCACACTTTAAGCAACGTATAGATTATTTTGTTCCTCCATTGACACTGTCAAAGACATCATTAAAAAATAACAATATCTTTGCAGTGTCTATTCCCCCACTTTCCATTACAACTTTGCCATCAAAACTTCTGGAATCTAAAATTAGTAAAGCAACAGTTAATTTTAAATATATTAAAAATATATTAACTTACTGTCTAAACTCATTCTTGTAATAGTTGATGCAATTTGGCAGCTGAACACTTGGGTGCAACAAGACACCTTCATTTTCCTAATCTTGTTGGGCACTACATGTCCCTCAGTTAATTTTTTCATTAGTCGAAATCTACCTGATGGTGCATCTATTAAATAAGCATTGAAAATATCTTTCCATCTTGCTGTACATAATTTATTGTCTCCATAAAAGTAATAAAGATCTTTTGATATTAAATTATTCCTAATTCCTTTTAATAGGTGTGGTGGATCAAATAAGGGAATAATTTTCTTGCCCTCGATTTCAAATATTCGTTCATACCTAATTTCGCCACTTCTTAAATATTTACTTTTGGTTTCTGTAATTAGTGCATTAATTGCAGCTACATTTGTTGATCCCTGATCACAAATACATGCCATTATTCGAAACCCAGTATCATGGACTGCAGAGATAATTTTCTTAATTTGCATTATTAAAGCAGGTGTTTTTGTAATACCTTCACAGAAAGAATATGCAATCGGCTGCTTCCATTTGGAAAATAACCCCTTTATCATGAATGTCAAAACATGGTCTGCAATTTTACTTTCTCTGTGACTTCCATTGTCTATAAAGCCTTCCACAACATCGCTTTTTTTATTCCACTTAAAATGTGGTTGTAATTGCATTTCATCAAAGAGAAGTATGCAATACTTATCTTTTTCCGGCATTGCATTTCCAATATTCTTTATACTCTCAAATATACATTTATTCTCACCTTGTCTAATTTTAATTTGATTTAAAATTGCACTTAGGGTTTTCCTTGATGGTAACGAAAAGATTTTCAATAATAATCAGTAGCCCTTGCCACTTTGCTTATATAGTGTAAGTGCCAATAGCTTATCTTCATAACTAAATCTTCTACCTCTTAATTTCTTACAAGCATTACCTATTTGTGACTTAAAAAATCTTGCAACAAGTGGATTTAGCTTAGAAAACCCTTGATTAATAAATTTTGCTGATGCAAATTTACTTACAAGTATCTATATTTGATGGACCAGCTTCCACTTTATCAAGATCAATACCAGATTATGATGAACTTGTGTCGCATGGATTGCTTCCCATGGTAGAATCTGTAGTAAGTTTAATATTAAATATCTGCCATCTAGGGAATGCACACTAGTATTATTACCTGACATCAATAATTTCGGAATTGCTGTAGCAAACAATCTGTTGTTCCGACCAATATCCGACTAATATCAGCAGGTAAAAAATGTGTACGACATAGTCGATGACTTTTATAAACTTGCTCTCTTGGTAATTTTTCTAATTCTGGGTTCTTTACCACCTCAAGCCACTTTGAAAACCTTTCTGGAAATTTGCTTGGGTTTGGCAACAGGTGTCTTGGCTAGTTCTGTCAGTGCAGCCAAACACTGCACACTTATTCCACTTATTCATTGCACAATATAAGAAAACGGTAAACCTGCAGAATCAAGTACCCATCCAAATTTCCCGCTACGAATATAGCAAACTTACTGCAACGTTGTCAAATCTCTGGTATTTATTTAATTTATTTTTCATTGTTAATTCACCTTATTTTCCAGTTATTAATTTACGTTAATTTGTAATTTTTATATGTTATAGGTACTCCTAATTTATATGTTATAATTTAGTTAGAACATAAAATACATTGTTAAATTTCATTAATTGATTCACTTCTTGGTGAAACATTTTGTAATTAACAAATTATTATAAAAACACACTTGGCTATTTCACAATTTTTTATTAGATCTATGTCTAACATATGTTTCGGCTGTTATGCCATTGTCAAAGAGTATCTTAAAACTAACTTACAATTCGTGTCCTTTTAACTTTTATACCTATTTTAGTGTTAGGGTGCTGGTTGAGACATATTTACAATCACGTCTATTATGGGGGTGTTAATAAATTCTAACTGTGTATTTGTAATTATTCTATTTTGTTTTTGTGATTTTTTAATTTCTAGTATTTCTAATAAATCTATACTCAAATCGCTGACCAGATTCAGTAATCACGTTGGGTTCACGTGATAACGCCAAAACCGTATGCACACAGGCACATGGAATCATTCAAGGATCAATGTCGGTAAAATAGTTATCGCCGTAGTATTTGACATAAGAAATTGTGCATATTCAAATGTTTTCTATCAAAACGTTTTACAATTGTATTGTCTCTTTAAATTAACACGTAGTAATCCCAAATATGAACGAATAAACTATTTTGCAGATGAAAAAACTGTGTTTTTTAAATAATTTTTCTCAGTTGTTTAAAAACGATAAAAACATATGAACACTCAAAGTGGCTATAATCATAAAACAAATTCAAGTACGTTAAATAAATGAAATATTTTTATTATTGATGAGAACTTTTACACAATTGTATTATCTCTATAAATTAACACGTAGTAATCCCCAATATGAACGAATAAACTATTTTGCAGATGAAAAAACTGTTATTTTAAATAATTTTTCTGTTGTTTAAGAACGATAAAAACATATGAACACTCAAAGTGGCTATAATCATAAAACAAATTCAAGTACGTTAAATAAATGAAATATTTTTATTATTGATGAGAACTTTTACATTTTATAAGTATAAATATAATAATAATATCAGTAAAATTAGGTAGATTCGTCTTCATCTGACGATGTCGATGAATCATCACTTCCAGTGATTATTATGGCTTCTATATGCTTATCGATTATATTATCAAGTTCCCACATTTCTTTTTCTACTCCAAGGACATGGCTTCACTGCATTTTTCCAATTTTCTGGTGAAGTATTATCGATAGCCTGTTGGAATAAGCTTTTCACATCTAATAACTTAAATGTCGTATTGTTTCTAGCGACATATCCCTTTACTTGTGCCCATATTAACTCAATAGGATTCATTTCACAGTGATATGGTGGAAGTCTGCGAACCTTTCTGTTGCTATTAACTCAGCCACAGCATATCTTTCAGCTTCAGTTGATTTTTCTTTAACTAGTACTAAAAGTTCTGCTTTAACCATATCTTCCTCATATGGGATATTGTTTTTCTTGAGCCACTCTTGTATTTCCTTTTTTTTTAGTACTACCTGTAGGTCGTTTGTTTAGTTTCCGACTATGGTAGGGAGCATTGTCTAAAACGATTACTGATTCTTCTCTTAAATTAGGGAGTATTTGTTGCAACCACTCTTCAAATTTTGCCGCATTCATATCCTCGTGATAATCGCCAATCCTTTTTGATTCAAAGAGTAGTAATCCGTTATTTACAAATCCTTCGTCTGATCCTATATGGCCAATAATAAGTCGTTTTCCTTTTCCAGAGGGGTTTTTAAGGCCTGTAGACAACCCTGTACCCAAAACACCCCTTTTCCTCTGATATTTTTTGGGTGGATTAAATTGTTGCTCAGTGTTATGTTCTTTCAATATATTATAAACACTGCGAGTGGTAATTCCTATAAATATGATAAAAATAATATCAGTTTGTTATAATTTCTTATAACAAAAATAATGGCTACCTGCCGCTTTTGCAGTCGTTTCAACACTATCAACTTTTGATGTACCTGGCTGGTCAAGACTGGTTTTAAATATATTCAAAACCACGTTTTTTTCTTCCACTGAGAAGTGTTTTGCTGGCCTCTTTCTTGGAGGTGAATATTCCATAGCTTAACACGTATAACTTAGCTCGAAACAAAGAAATTGAAGTAATATTTGAATTCCTGTCGAATTATAACCTAGAAGATAGAATGACTTATAATTCGTTACATTTCGGTTTACTAGTTACTTACGTGCGTATTTCAAAATACTGATCAAAATATCCAAAAGAAAACAGAATAAATGCAGACAAAACAGAATTAACGCAAACAGAAACGTAAAAATAAATAAAAATCTGCCATCTGTGATTGATCTGTGATACTGTGACAAACAATTTAGTTTGCCGAATCGCCTAATGTAAACGGTCTTGGCCGCCGACCAATAGAATGCATTTTTGTCTTGCTCACGAGGTGATCACGCACTTTTATTACTGAATCTGTTCAGCGATTCTAGTATAGTCTTCTACTTTTTATTACGTTATGTAACACGGTGGAGCTATTAATGTCGGGCAAATGGCTTTGTTCGATACAGTGTGTGCATTGTTAAATGGTTCGTCTTGGTATAAAATTATTTTGCGGTTATATTAACAAATATTTACACATCGCTCTAAATCACCATTCTTTATATTAGTAGTGCATTTGGCAACGTTGCTCGTATATTGCCGACATATGATTGGTTATGCTCATCCGTAAATGTCAGTTGAAATGGGTACTTGATTCTGCAGGTTTACCAAGAAAACAATAATTGATGGCTATATTTTAAAATATGGCATCGTAATATTTTCAAAAAATAATTATTGAAAATTCGCCTTAAAACCAATATGAAAGCGGCAACGTTGGAATTTCGTATAACCTAATATAGTAATATTGTGTTCTTCACACCAGATTTTTAATAATATTTTATATTATTAAAAATACCTTTGTATAATATAGTAAGAATTGCAAAATAAAGTTTTCTTCCTTTCTTTGTTTGCAAAATCTTCTATTGTCACAGTATACTTACATTTTCTATGGTCACAGTATGCCACCTGCTAATGTAACAATATGTTGTTTTATTAAATTTTTGAAATTAGTTTTGGTATCAGGTATAACAAATTATACATTTTTGAAAAGGGAAAGAAAAATTGTTTTCGATGGTGTCATAGCCAACTATGACCCCCATAATAAAAATGAAAGTTGACCATTGTAGCTCAACTACTGTAGCAGTATTAAAAAATCTAAATACACCACCAGATTCCTATTAAAAAAGTGCCTTAAGGAAGTGCAAACTAAATTTGTCTTACTTTAAATATAAATGAGTTATTAAAGAAAATCGAAAAAACAAAAATTCACTTTTTTTGCAATAGCGCCCAAAGTACGTTAAATATTCAAAGCTATTTGGGTTTGGTACAACTTTACCTCTGGGCCTCTGGAATATTTGATCTCATTTAGCAAAATCTCTATCTCTCATAATAAGCGAGATCCACATGGGGATGTTGAGAATGAATCTGTGGACTCAATAAAGGTTTTAAGAACGTAGGTGTTAACTTTCGGATTTTACTACACTAATTTTTGATCCTCTAAAATGTTGTAAAAAGTAAATATGAAATATAGAGCGGTTTTAACAATTCTTTTAAATAAACTCATAAAATTTAGGAATATATTGTGTCAACAAGGTTACAGTTTACACAATGCTTAATTCAAATCCAATTGAAAGCGATAATATCATAATCCCGTATTTTTGATTGACATATTTCTATGTGGTACATAATTTCAAATGATTACTCGTATGAATTCGTTATTGATTATTGTAGAAGTTATAAAAGGATAAACCGGATTTTAGTAAAAAAGATCACGAAATAAAAGTCATATGGCAATCTTTCGTAACTACGGGAAGGAAAGATTGTATATAATAACTACGAAGGTATTTTTGTTTTGTATACACAAGGAAGAAATACGCACTAACTAGGTTTCATTCCAAAAGTAAATTTTTGTAACATTAACTTTACATTCATTAAAATTTGTTTTGTTTTGTAAACTCCAGAACATAATTTTCTTTTAACATTCTCATTAACTAAGTAATATATTTTCTTGCAATTTGACCAAAATTAAAATTTTTTTACTCTAAGGTGATATAAAATTTAAATACATGACTGAAGTACATATAACGGGTGTTCAGAAACATTCGAAGTCAAAGTAGTCCTTGAAAATATGAAGTTATGTCTGATATAGATTGATACATTTACTTAATACAATTTTATAGGTTATCAGTAACTTATCAGTTATCATACACGCAAATGTACTTAAGTAAAGACATACGATTTTTTGTTCAGAGCCCACTTGACTTCGAATGTTTCTGAACACCCGATATTATTAAGTTATAGGAAACTGTAGACCACGAAAATAATTCTGAAGTAAAAGATGATTCTATTTATTAATAATAGTAATAATAATAATAGTTTGAGCCAAAGTTGAAATAATTAAAAACGCTTTTAATCCGGCCCTGAATATAAAAAGATCCCTGTAGTTTTTTGATAACTTTCGTATCAAATATATACGGGAAACGCAAAATTTTCGTTCCATTCGGCCGTAGTGTGAGTAACGGTATCTTACAGCATTTTGCTTTAGATACACACGTACAAAAGTGCTCCACTCAACTTTAATTATTATATTGTGTAAAATGGGACTTCAAGATAACGGTAACCGAAGCATTCCACTTAGAAGAAGAAGTATGTATTAGTTTTTTTTCTTAATATAAAATTTGTCTCCTATGTACAGAATAATTAAAAATTGTGATTATAGAATTCTTAATTTAATTTTTATCTGACTATATTCAAAAGTACGTTGATTATAAGAAAGAGCTCGTTAGTTTTTGAGCAACTTTCATGCCAAATATATCGAAAATATGAAATTTATGTTTTTGTCGACTGGGATCCATCACAGTGGTAGTGCTTTAATTCATTATTATTTTAAATAAATTTACTGATTTTTCAAAAATAAATAACATTGTAGTTGGTATAATATTTGAACGTATTTAGTACCTAATAAAAACGATTAGATATCTTATAGATTCCTGATTTATTGTATAATAAATAAAATAATTATTATTGCTGAGAGCGAGAAGAAATAATTACGAAAGTAGCAAATTTATTATTTATGGTGCGCATTTAATATTTAGTGTAACAATCGTGGCTATTAATTAATTCACACAGACTATTAAAGTTTACTAAACTTCTCTCATATTCTCCTTTAATGCATTAGTACTGGGTTACGCATCGGCCACTTTAAAAGTTTAATACTACTGTTTCTTTTACACTACTCTTTCATTACGCAGGAATTATGAATAGGCGCGTGATCTTGTTGAACTATCTAATCTAGAGCCGTGAAGATCTCCGCACATAATCTTCTAACACATTTTCGTAATTATGATTATTTTATTAGAAATAAATAAATACAAGTGATAATACATCATTCTAATAAAAAGCTCTCCGTATCATAACAGTTCATCTATGTCTCCATTTCACCAACCATGACGTGTTTCTAAACGAAATTCAGTTTCTTTTTATTAAGTTCTACAATGAAACAGAAATAAGAAAAACACCCTAACCACAATATATAACAATAAATACTATATACGTATTTCAGCAACTAAGTTGCCATCTTCAGTAGAATAACCTTAAAACAGAAAAAAGTGTTAAACGTAGCGTTTTTGGCTAAGGTAAACCTTAGAAGATATGCTCTTCACCAAAGTCTTCACACTAGTGTTGTCCCACTGGCGATTTGGTGAAGAGCATATCTTCTAAGGTTTACCTTAGCCAAAAACGCTACGTTTAACACTTTTTTTCCAGTTTTAAGGTTATTCTACTGAAGATGGCAACTTAGTTGCTGAAATACGTATATAGTATTTATTGTTATATATTGTGGTTAGGGTGTTTTACTTATTTCTGTTTCATTTCGGAAGTTCTACAATATAGGTTTCTTCAGAGCTTTAGATCATTTTATATTTGAACCATTTTTCAGTTTGTCTTAACTCGTAGTATATATATCCGCAATTTCAAATAGGTTTTTAGTTGAAATGCAGTTAAATATTTTCGAGTTGTCATACGGATAATTCGCAATTTATCTGTAAACGTCGCTTTCCTTATAATTAGCAGCCAATAAATAAAAATTATAGATGATCTTTAGTTTTCGAGCAATTTTGTTTTTTTAAAAATTAATTGTGCTCTTAGAATCATTTAAAATTTTTTCGGAGTGGAATTTTTATAAATTTTTACAGGTAAAGTACCTTAAATCGTGTTGTAATTATTTACTAAATATTTTTCTTTATTGAACAAATGCAAATGCTTTTGTATTAATTTCTACTAAATATTTTTCTTTATTGAACAAATGCAAATGCTTTTGTATTAATTTCACCTCTAACGTCAATCGGTACCCTTAAAAAAAACAGGCTAGGTTTGTTCTAACAGACATAGAAAAACCGTAATCGTACTCGTACATAGTTTAGGATTCGATTTTTGTATACATATATCAATATATGTACAAGAGTTACTATGACTAATATTTAGATTTATGTTTGGCTGTTAGTTATTTCCTTTAGTATATGTAAAATAAAAAATTGATGATTAAAACTATTTTTTAAACATGTGTGCCAGTGTGTAAGAATAGATGCAATATCAAAACATGTGGTTATATTTAATAATTTGACAAATATTTGATTAACATTAAATTGAAATCGTTAAGTTGGCACAAAGTGTGACCGTCGTCGACTGAGGTAGCCACTAAGAGTGTTCCCTCGGTTGGCGATGAGCAACCCCGTGCAGGGTGCGCTTCGCTGGTCTGCGCCTTGCCGCGTTGGGGCGGGGGTCGGGCCGTCGAAGTACTGCTCGGAAAAGTAAAGAAGTTGCCGGGAAAGGGTTGGCGGCCTTACGCAACGGCTGGTTATCCGATCTCTCTAAATTTACGCGACCGGTCACTAAACACACGCACGAGCGCACTAACATACAAAACCCTACACTTACGCGGACACACAAATACAAAATCACACACCCAGAGAGAGACGCAAGCTGCCAGCAGCAACCAACACACAGGTTCATACCCAGAAAGAGACACAAGCTGCTGGCAGCGAACAACACATATGTTCACACCTTGCTATCTATTTTTTGGAATACTAAGGCATGACTTATTATTATTATTGGACTGTATCTTTGAATAATTTAAACCATAGCAACTAAATTATTTGACATTTATATTCTGTCATTTATATTTTTTATTCCCTTGATAAAGGCATCATTGCCGAAACATGTAGGGTTGTTTTAAATATATATACTTTGAAGTAATGAACCAGACCTTTAATCGCCGACTTATTAAGTTTACCTTATCATATCAAGGTCACGAAAATATTATTATTATATAATTATTCCAATAAAAAAAACAAAATACCACAATATTGCAAATTTCATACCGTAGATATGATAGAATCGATAAATTAATTTTATATCTCTTGAAACCGATATCAAACAAACGATACCTAGAAAACGGGTTATGAATACTGATTCCTAGGTACCGAATCAAAGTATCGATTCCAAGGTATCGATTCAAAGTATCGATTCCAAAGTAACGACTCCAAAGCATCGATACCTATCGATACTTTACCGATTCCAGTACTAGCTAAGTATCGATGTATCGGGTTAGCGATGTATTGGGTAGCCATGTATCGGGTAGCTTACCTTTGTACATTTTTTTAAATGAAAATAACTTTTAAGTAAATATTTTTCAAGTATGTATGCATTATATATATTATACAGTATATATTTCGAAGGATGTTGTTGAATTTTATATTATGCGTAGCAAATATCCATATTATAACAAGCATAATTACATAATTATTACAAAAAAAAAACTAAATATCACAATATTGCAAATTTCATACCGTAGATATGGTAGAATCGGTAAATTAATTTTATATCTCTTGAAACCGATATCAAACAAACGATACCTAGAAAACGGGTTATGTATACTGATTCCTAGGTATCGAATCAAGGTATCGATTCCAAGGTATCGACTTAAGGTATCGATTCCAAAGTATCGATTCCAAAGCATCGATACATATCGATACTTTACCGATTCCGGTACTCAGAATCGATACCGTGCATAAACCCGATACATCGCTAAGTATTGGTATGGCTACCCATGACCACCAATTGCAGTATAAATGTAGCAACCTGGTGTAATAGTGGTTACATATATGTTTTTTTATACACGTTGTAAATTTTTTTGTCTATTTCTTAAAATTGAATGACAAAATATCTACCTTTACCAAATTGAAAAAATTTAATTGCATATATATTTTTTCTATTTTGCGTTCGAAATGAACTCATTATGAAACCAAAAACAGTATCGAAATGAGCTCTATTTCGATACACTTTTTTTCATTTTTCAATGTTGGCGTTGTTCGAATACAGAAATAAATATCATTCCTGTCATATGATTTTAAGAATTTATGTACATTTGACAGATATGATATATGTTCGTATTTTACACAAACAACGTATGTTGTATACAATTGACAACAACATATATATGTTTCTATGTCACTCATGTTTATATTTTTAAATGAAATATCAAGTAATGTTAACGAAAATTAATAAATAATATGTAATATAATATACTTCGCGGATAGCAAGATTTAAATTTGAAAATGTCAAGTATCAATGTGACCAACTGCATGCTTTATATAAAAATTAAACTCTGAACTTTCAAATTAAATAATTCCAATTTAAGCAATTTATTAATGTAAAAAACGCAAAATAGAAAAAATAGTATAAAAAACTCGTTTCATAAGGCCTTTTGCCGCACTCGCTCTTTAGAAAACTCGCCGCAAGCGGCTCGTTTTCTAAACTGATCTCGTGTGGCAAAATGGTGCCTTATGATCTTATGAAACTCGTTTTTTAATATACTATTATATTAATTTGTCACAATTCAAATTATAATACTTTTTTACGAGGTTATCTATCATTAATGTTCGTTTTTTAGGATTTAAAATGCTATATATATATATATATATAGTATTGAAAACAACGTAATTTTACTATCCATTCTTGCTAAAATTATACAGTATTTGCGAAAACGAATATGGCATGCTTTAGCTATAATAATATTTGTTTACCATCATAATTATTAATTCATAGCTTCAACATATTATTCATTTATTAATTTGTATACATGACAACATCCTGTAGTTGTCAGTAACTTTAGCTTCTATAAACATTCCGCTTATTATATTAGGACTATATCAACGTTCTACTAAATAGAAGCATTTGTAAAAATTTATATACATATTACATTCCCGCCGAACAAAGTCCGTTACTTTGAACCTCTTGCGGTGATGGTGGTAATCTATGATTTAAAATTCAAAAATTTAACAACCAATTGCATGCTTGCACAGTTTCAAGTTTCGTTTAGTTTTAGGTAACTGGCAGAATTTGTAGTCAAATATAGTGCTAGAGGGTTACAATAGGATACTTATACTTGTAATGAATTATTAAACAGTCTGTAAGTTATTTTTGTTTTTAACTGCTATGGAAGTTATTTAACCATTGCCATTTTCAGTTATAATTAGTTTATGAAAACGATGAATTTCGATAGAACCGGTATTTCGAAATCAGTGATTCAAATGACACGAATTAAAGAAAATAATTATGGAGTAAATAATGCCAATCAAATTTTAAAAGGTAATCATTCTTTTTTCAATTATGTATACACTAATAATTTAAGAAAAAAATATTAAATATTGTTGATACATGTACAATATTAAAATAGCATCTGCTTGTTTTTAACAGAATTATTGTTTTTTAGTATATATTTTTTTATATTTAATAAGATAGTACCAGAAAATGGTTACACAGATTTATAAAGTATTTTACATCAGTTTATATATAACATAATTTATTTATTTTAAATTCCAATGCCACACTCATTTTAATTTTATTAAATGCATCAAAATTATGAGATCGGCAAGCATCTAGTAAAAGTCTAAGCTTTATATAATATACAGATTCTTCAGGTTAGGAAGTTACCTTGATTAGCAAAATTGGTAATATATTAAATGGCACTATTTTTAAACTAATAATAACGATTATGTCTGTTGACTTGGTTCCTTTTCTGACAGTTTAATCGATCGATTGCTATTGTAGTATACTTTTGGACTTTTCAATCTTAATAATTTCTTTAATTATTCACTTAGAAAAATAAAATAAGTATTTTGATGTTGTGTGTGTGTATTGCACCACTTTCTTTGCATCAAAACCCATGAGAAAAAGCAAACATAATTTTAAAGTAAAAAAGAAATTAATTGATAATAGCAGTTTATGTAAATTATAAAAAAATATATCTCGCAGTACTTGAAAATGCAAATAAACTACGAAACATTGCATAATATATCGCCCGAAGAAAAATCAAACTAGAATAGCGATCTATATTGAATAAAAATAATTATCATAAATATGTGATTACCATCAAATTGTTCATATTTTTCTATCTAAATTATAACAAATAGGAATTTCTTCTAGAATATTTATAAAACAATGATTAATTTAGCTTATTCAGAGAAATTCGTTACTATTTGTTAATTTAATACTGATAAGATTTTGACCATTTAGATTCTAGAAGGATGTTTACACATTTAGAATGTACATATTTATTACTATTTTTTACTTTGATTTTATTTGTGCCAAATAATAATTAATAGTTTTATCTTTAACAAGTATCAAATCTTACTATCTCTGAGACGGCCATTCTTTAAGTTATGGAAGGAAATTTGTACAAATTATTTTGTTGTAATAGTTGTGAATATGCTTTAATGCAGCAGAAAACTATCACCTTAAACATTATACCATCAAAGGGAGACTCAATTTTATAAACAAACACAATGTAAAATGCATAACCAATATATACTTCAGGCATCATAAAATCAACGATTTTCGTATATAAATTTATATTCATATCATTTAAAGTATAATTCTAGAAGAAAATGATAGCTTTATTGAAAGAAAATATCTTGATAAGACAAGGAAATAGCAGATTGTGGTTTACTGTTATAAATAAATTTTTTGTATTATATATCTGTTTCTGAAAATGCTTGAGCTAAAAGAGACATTTTAATGCTCTACTTCATAAAATCAACTTTTAACAACTTTTGGCATAGATTGCACAATCTTTCAAACACAAAGGCAATGCATATTTATTAATTATGTCCAAACGTTTCAGTAAAAAAACAATTTCTTCCATAGAAAATGTTGTACTAGGACTTTTAGACCTATATGTTTTCTAATATCCTGTTTGTCAATATAAATAATATGAGGCTTAATTCATCTTGTTTGACTTCTTTTACTAGTTTAAAAACTTGCAACTTTTTCCCTTGCAATTAGCATATACCTAGCCTATTTATAAGGAATGGATTTTCTACACTCTAAGCATTTTTTTAATTACTGTCGTGAATATTGATGAGAATTATAGAAACATGTGTCCGTTTCTATAATTCTCACATTTTGTCTAGACACCTTTTGATATAGATACATAATATTAAATTTCCCATTTAAGCATCTGGTTTATTCCTTTATTTCACACATCTTGACATATCTTCAATATCCATTCCGTTTCTTTATGGAGAGACCGGACACATCGGGCTGAAATGGACGTCATTACGACAGACGATATAAATAGTCTACAACATCTGTAAATACATCACGCAGTTATTGAATAGCACTATTCATTCGGTTAACCGCACACAAAAAATAGATGTGCAGTTAACCGAATGAATAGTGCTATTCAATAACTGCGTGATGTACTTACAGATGTTGTATACTATTTATATCGTCCGTCGTAATCACGTCCATTTCAGCCCGATGTGTCCGGTCCGTCTGATAGACTGATAACAGAAGCAATTTCATAATTTCCTCCTTCTTTTCTGATCTTAATTCTCTGTATCGCTCGTCCATTGTTTTCCGTTATTTGTTCTTCATAGATCCTTACTTCTCAACATAGAATGACATTATTGAATTGATTCGGCATTTACTTGATGAAGATCCATAATTAAGAATAGAAATAAAATTACGGTTTTAATCTTCACTTTTAATCATTACTCGTAAAACGACAATTGTTTCGCCAACACAGTGGCTTCCTCAGGTGTTTACATCTAAACAGTACGTTACAAACTAAATAAATAATATATCTATAAAATAAAGAAGGATGGTATTTAAAATATTTTTAAAGAAATCTATGAATTACATGTATTGTCGGTAGTGAAAGAATGTGGCGCATCTGGTCGGCCCTAACTGTATATTATGGGTACTAAACGTGTTTACGCATAAATTTGTTTAATAACCTACATATACATTTGTATTATCGTCTAAACAGATTTTAAGTAAATAAATTTAATAAAGGCGAGTTATTTAAATCTAATTTATCATTTAATAAAATTTGTGACTGTTTTAATTTATTGATTTCTAAACTTTCCAGTAAATTTAATTTCTTGCCTTTATTTTCTAAATGCAGAATTTTAAAATCTTTATCGAAAGTGTGGTTTTCTTCTAATAGATGATTCGCAAAAGTAGAATCTTGTTTTTTATTTTTAAACGAAGAACAATGCTCGGCAATGCGTTTTTCAAACGATCTTCCTGTTTGACCGACATATATCTTACCGCATCCACACATTAACTTATAGACTCCGGATTTCTTATTTTTGTCTGTTTTATCTTTATTGTTTTTGATGTGGTTGGATAACTTATTATTAGTTTTGAAAACCGTGTTAATATTAAGTTTTTTTAAATCACTTGAAATATGCTTATTAGGTGTCCCAATGTACGTTTGTAATCTAAATTTTGAATTTTCTTTGTCCTTTATTGCAGGGTATACCATAGAGATTGCTTTTTTGAAAAGTTTTTTTGTCAGCATATTTTCAATTAAAGTATCTGTGTAGCCGTTATTGATAGCTATTTGTTTGACTAAATTTAATTCTTTTTCATAATTTTCTTTAGATAGTGGATAATTAATTAATCTGTGTAAAGAACTATGGAAACTCGCTAATTTGTGTTGTATGGGATGTGTTGATGAATTATGTATAGTTATATCAGTATGAGATTCTTTATGGTAAATATCAAACTCTAATTTATTGTTTATTTTTTTAATAGTTAGGTCCAAAAAATTAATACTATTGTTTACTTCTTGTTCCATAGTAAATTCCATATTTTTATGAATAGAATTGACGAATTCTAATAGCAAGTTTAATTGTCTTTGTGTTCCAGTGAAACAAAGTACAATATCGTCTACATATCTATGCCAAAAGAAAATATGCTTTCTTAGGGGATTATTAAAAATTATGGATTCTAAGTGGTTCATGAAAATTTCTGAATGTAACGGACTTAAGGGGTTACCCATAATTAGTCCTTCCTTACAAGTGTATATTGAATTATTAAATTGGAAATGATTTTGTTTCAGAACTATATTTAACAAATCTAAAATTTCAGCTTTGATTACCGGGTTAGTGTTCTTAGCTACAAGTAAATTTTCAATTAAATTAACGGTTTCGGCTGGAGGGACACTCGGGAATAAGTTTTTAACGTCAAAAGATACCAATTTTGCATTATGAGGTATTGAAATATTTTTGATTTTATTAATTAATTCGTATGAATTTTTTATGCTGTACTGTGGCTTAAAGTTAGTGTATTTATTAATGATATCAATAAGTATTTTTGATACTTTAACAGAAGGTGCAGTAACATAAGAAACAACTGGTCTAATGGGATAGTTTTGTTTATGTAATTTAATTAAAGAGTATAATTTAGGTGGTTGAGGGTTCATAATTACTAAACTTCTTTTCTCTTTTTCGTTAATAACAACATTTATATTTTTTAGAGTGTTTTTAATAGCTAATTGGTATGAGTTTGTAGGGTCTTTGTTAAGTAAGACATACTTATCTGAGTCCAAAAAGTCGTATGTCTTAGATATATAATCTTGTTTATTTATAGCAATAACTGTTTTACCCTTATCTGCTCTAGTAAAGATGATGTCATTCTGTATAGATTTATTTTTAATAGTTTTAACTACAATATGTTCTTGGTTAAAATAATTCTTTCTTTTCTGTTGTTTAATGATTTTCGCTAATTGAAATTTATGGTTTAAATTATTAGGAATGTCTGACAATGCTAGTTCTAGATAACGGACTTAAATCGCTCCCTCTACATTATAAATTGGGGCAGAGTAAAGTCCCTAGATATATAAAGTACCGCGATTTGCCGCCATTTTGGCTCCAAATTAACCGGGAAATTAGGAAATAAAAATAACATCAGAAACTTCAAATTTTTATTACTGTATTAAGACTTTTATGGAGGAATTTATTATTGTAGACGACACAAAAAATAGATTAACTGTGAATAATATAATCAATAAGAATAAAACATACATATATATCTATATAATCTTACATTGTTGTCAAATGAAAGTTTAACTTTGGGTTTTTACTTGATTTTTCTGCCTTCTGATAGACGGGCGCTTCTCTTAACCGGGCAATATTGTCAGAACCAACGATGTTCGCCTATAGGAAGTTTCACTGTATATATAATAACTATATATTCAAATTAACAACTGTTGGTACTTATATTATTGCTAAATTTTATTTCATCTAAATTGCAGTAATTACAATTTACTTAAATTTTGTCATCACGGACCTCAGCAGTTTGCTTGCGTAAAAGATAATCGTATTGAGCGGCCAGGTAGTTATTGCCGCAGGTGGTGAAATAAAAGCAGTAGAGCCGTTCAAAGTTATATTCTTATAATTTGAAATAAACTATAACTTATTTACTACAGAAATGGTACTCTTTGTAAAACTCGATTACTGTCATGGTTTTTGTGAAATTTATATTTTAATAATTCAAAGTAACAGTTAACAGAAAAATTATGTTACTAAAACATGCCAAAAAATAATAAAAATGGCTCGTAGAAATTGTTGAAAGTTGCACCATTTACACATATACAAAGATTTACACGACGAAAAAAATTAAAATGTACTCTTTACATAACTTCTTCATCAGCTCCACCACATTTTTCAATCTTCGAAATCACTTAAATCAACAATATCAAAACAAATGGATAGGTAGAGGTAATGACGCCTCTATGAATTGGCCATTACGTTCACCAGACTTAACCACAATGGATTATTTTTTGTGGAGACATTTTAAGCCCACAGTTTACATGACACCTGTAGATAATGAAGAATAACTGTGTCACCGTATTCAAGATGCAATAAATAATGTTAAAGCTGATGAAGTTATGCAAAAGGTACATTTTAATTTTCTTCGTCGTGTAAATATTTGTATCGATGTAAACACTTTCAACAATTTCTAAGACAACTTTATTATTTTTTTGCGTGTTTTAGTGACATACTTTTTCTATTAACTTGTTACTTGGAATTATTAAAGTACAAATTTCACAAAAATCGAGTCTTACAAAGAGTACCTTTTCTGTAGTAAATAAGTTACACAATCAAAATTTTATACTTACACATCTCTTCTTCTATTGGCGTAGAAATTTGAAATGCACAATTATTAAAAAACCCCGGTTCTACGCCTATGGAATGATGTTATTCAACGTTTTAATATGTTTTTTTTTGTCTCGTTAAACTATGTCAAGGTATCGAATTTCAGCAAAATCACGTAAGCCGTTTCTTTTTTATGATAAAAAAAAACATTTCAAAATTGTAACATCAGCGCTGTATAGCGCCCAAACTAAACAACTTTGTACTAAAGTAAATGGTCTTCAATCGGCTAATTTTGGTGTAAGGAATAAGTGGTAGGTTTTTGTAAAGACTCTTGTATATAAAATAAAAAAAAGAAACTGCAAAGGTATTGATCACCATAAATTTTGTAATTTGGTTGTATCGAAATTAATACAATATGATCATTTATATTTACCCTCTAGCAAGCCATGAAATTATTTCTTGAAAATATCGTGTTGGTAGTAACAAATAAAATACATCTGTCATTATGTGTATGTTCTGATAAATAAATCTCATCTGTCATTAATGTATTTATTAATTGACACTTAAAAATGTTTACAATAAATCATAAAGTTTTTCTGATCGAATCATACTTTAGGAATGGTGTAAAATTAGAAAATGGAGAATGGTCGTACTCCTTGCAGCCTTGTATAGAAGAATTTCGGGCAGAATTTCCAAATTTTCCAACAACATATGACAGTTTGCGGCAATTAATTCAAAAGTCAGTGGTTAAATTCCGTGAAACAGGGTCTGTCTCGAAAACCAGGTGCTGGTAGACCACTAAAGTGGACAGTTGAAAATATAGCAGATGTTGAGGGACGAATAAATCAATCACCTTAGAAATCGATTCGTAAGCTTTCACAACAAACACAACTGTCATATGGGACCTGCCAGAGAATCCTTAAAAAAGACTTACAAAAATTTCCATACAAATTTCATTGCGTGCAAGAGCTTTTACCAATCGATCATGGAACCAGAGTTAATTACTGTCAGTGGTTCTTAGCTACGATTAATAACGATGACGTTCTTGACGAATCCTTCTGGTCCGATGAAGCATGGTTTCATTTATCAGGATATATAAATAAACAAACAATGCGCATCTGGTCTAGTGAAAATCCACATGAAATTCTTGAAACACCCTTGCATTCACAAAAAATAGGCGTTTGGCTTGCTGTTTCTCGTAGACGGATTATTGGTCCAATATTCTTTAATAATACGATAAATGCAGAACGATATCGTAATAATTTATTGCTACCATTTGTAAATCAATTACATGATGATGAGCTCCGCGAGGGATATTTCCAGCAAGATAATGCAACAGCCCATAAGACAAGAGAAACGATAGAATGATGAATGAATTCTTTGATAATCGAATAGTAGACTTTCCACCACGATCTCCGGATTTAACAATTATGGACTATTTCATTTATCCACATCTAAAAAATAGAGTATTTACGAATCGTCCACATACAATTGAAGAACTTACTAATGCTATCCGAAATGTCTGTGAGGAAATTACACCACATAATTTAAGGAATGCCTTCAATAATATGAGACGAAGAGTTGCGCTATGCATAGAATATGAAGGAGCTCACTTTGAACATTTATTGTAGCTGTTTTTATTATTAAACTTTGTATTTTTTCAACTGAAACGTTTGTATGTAATTATTTGTCAAAATAACAAAACCTAATCTGTCATCAGTATAAAATAACCTATATCACACACACGCTGCAACATAAGTTAACTTAAATTATGGTACCAACTTAAGTTTAAAAAAGAAAAATGTCATTGCCTTCTAGAGGGTAGAAATAGATGATCATATGGTACGTACCTACGTGAGAAACAAAGAAATTAGACCTATTTAAAAAAAAAAATCTTCTATGCAATATGTAAAAAATTCACGCCGATAATATTGTTTCCTTGCTTTGCAATTTTTTATTTTGATTTATGAAAATAGGTCCAATTCGAAGGTTATTAAGACGTTCAAAGTCTTTTACCGACTTGAAAACACTCAAGAGTGAGAAACAAGGCATGCAATCCAAGTTGCCATTACCAGTTTTACATGAAATCGAACAGCGAATTAAACCAGCTCTCCATGAGACTTCACAAGTTGTCAACAAACAAGGTAAAGCTTTTCGGTATAAAACACTTTTATTTAATTATAAGTTACCCCTTATAATTAATTGTGACTTTTTTTCTTAATCTAGCAATAATTTTCCCTGATTTTTAAATTTAAAGTAAAAGTCGAACAAGTAATTCTAACCATATGTCATTAATATTTATGCAAAACATTCTAACCCAAAAAATAAATATAAAGCGAATAATCAGGCAAGCCAATTTCTCAGGGCTGCCAAATTAAATATTTGCTTCAATTATTTATTGTCGCTCTGTATTCATTGGTTATGCAAAAAAAAAATACTTATTTCTTTTGTTCAGCTAATAAAAGACCGTTACCTATCAAAAGCAAACCACAAACACTAACAAAACGAGTAAAATCAGATGAGACAACCAAAGTTGTTCCAACGAAGCCAGGGCCATCTAAACCACCAGTTAAGTCAAGAAATCCGCCGAGTTATGATTATAAGGCAAGATTTAATATTTTGCAAGAAAAACATCACACCTTACGAGACGCACATGCAAAACTGAAAGAAGAATACGCAACAAATAAAACTGGTACGTTAAATAATTTTTATATCGAAAAATTTCTTAACGCATTGGTGGAGACTGTGGCTTGAAAGAAACCAGAAAAATCCCTAACCACATATAAGTCAATAAACTCTAAATACGTATTTCGGCAACTAGGTTTCATCTTCAGTAGATAGAGTAGCAATCTGAAAAAAAATTAGTGTCTTTGGCTAAGGTACAACCTTACAGATATGCTCTTCGCAGATCGTGGGATAACATTAAATTCCTAACATTAAAACAAACCCTTATACACAATAAAGCATACAAACTGGACTGAGGAATTGATCCATTGTCAGAATTCATTTAAATTACTCTTATTTCTATGTATATAAATCTTTCGTAGCTATGTAATTCTCTATAATTATTTACCGTTTTAATTAATCTAAGGTTATTTGGAGGCATGGAGTGGCCTGTAACCCAAATATGTCGGGCAATACTAGATTTTTGTTTATTAAATCTAAAATGGAAAATATGTTGGTTGTACCGAGTTGAAATTGAACGAGTTTGGCCGACATATTTCTTATCACAATCCTTACAATTTATTTCATAGATACCAGACGTTTGTTCTACTTCAATTTTATCCTTGGTGTTACCTTTTTGCCGAAATACGTATTTAAAATTTATTGATTTATGTTGTGACTAGGGATCTTATTTCTACCTGGTTCATGTAATTCCATTATTAAATCTTCACTTTCAACTTACTATTATCAAAGTTTAAGGTGAATATAATATAATGTTGATAATCTTTTGCTATAAAAAAAAATTTCCATCTTTGGACAAAATTTAATATCTCTTACTGTAATGTATTTAAAGTAAAAGGTGTTTTTTATAGAGGTATTGAACTTTGAAATGGAATAAAACGAAGATGAATTTTTTAAATTGACATGAAATTTACTTTATTCGAAAGATAATCTTCTGGCATTATAATTTAAATATGACTTCTGGCATATGACCGCCACGGCTGGCTCGGACGTAGTCTAATCTGGAGGTCCAGTTTTCGATGACTTTTTTCCAACATTTGTGGCCGTATATCGGCAATAACGCTGCGAATGTTGTCCTCCAAGTGGTCAATCGTTTCGGGCTTATCGGCGTAGACTAGCGACTTCACATATCCCCACAGAAAATAGTCTAGCGGCGTTAAATCGCACGATCTTGGAGGCCAATTCACGGGTCCGAAACGTGAAACTATACGGTTACCAAACGTTTCCTTCAATAAATCAATTGTGGCACGAGCTTTGTGACATGTTGCGCCGTCTTGTTGAAACCACAGCTCCTGCACATCATGGTTGTTCAATTGATGAACGAAAAAGTCAGTAATCATGGCTCTATAGCGGTTACCATTGACTGTAACGTTCTGACCAGCATCGTTTTTAAAGAAGTACGGACAAATGATTCCACCAGCCCATAAAGCACACCAAACAGTCAGTTTTTCTGGATGTAACGGTGTCTCAACATACACTTGAGGATTACCATCACTCCAAATATGACAGTTTGACAGTTGTTTATTGACGTATCCATTCAAACAAAAGTGAGCTTCATCGCTAAAAAAAATTCGCTTATGAAAATCGGGATCAACGGCAATCTTGTTTTGGGCTCATTCACCGAATCTACGCCTTGCTAGGTGATCGTGTGGCTTCAATTCTTGCACGAGTTGGATTTTGTAAGCACGCAAACCAAGATCTTTCCGCAAAATCTTCCATAAAGTGGATGGACACATATCCAATTCCTGTGCACGATGGTGGATAGACTGATTAGGGTCTTCCTCTACGCCACGCTCTACAGCAGCAATGACTTCTTCTGTACGCACTGTACGACGTCTCTGTGGATGCGTATTATCATTTAGAGTAAACGTGGTGCGAAAACGTTCCATAGTTAATCGAATTAATTGCTCTGATGGACGATTATGTTGACCGTAAAATGGACGTAGTGCGCGATACGTATTTCGAACAGAACCATGATTTTCAAAATAAATTTGCACAATTTGGAAGCGTTGTTCAGGCGTCCGTCTATTCATGTTGAAATGCCAAACCAAACTAAACATAAATCACTTGACAGCTGACAAAATGGCCGCCAAAAGTGTTGCCAACATAAAGTTTTATACCTCTATAAAAAACACCCGTTATAATGCAGTAGTGTATTATAAAAAGTACTTGCCTTCTAGAATCCCATCGATTTCTTTTATGACCCTCATTAGAACGAAATGTCAAGTGTTCGTTAATTGCTGTGTAGTAAAAGTTGGCCATGATTATTTTTGAAATGATAAGAATGACCAACTCCTTTGACAAATGGATCATCGCTAATATTCAATCAAACCAGGCAATAATGCGACTATTCCTAGAGAAATTTTAAATTAATAGCTGAATATAATAATAATAATTAGCATCCCTAATAGTTTAACGATAATTATATGGGACACGCAGGCCATGAGTAATTATTTCCGCGCCCTTGGAAAGACTTAATATATTTGGCTGTCGGCAGCATTCACCTTAAATGAGAAGTAAAATCGCAAAAACTTTTTCGGGCAGAAAGGTAGTGACCAGTGATGGGCGGCGTAGACTACATGCCGTAGACAATGTAATTGTCGACGTGTCGACAATGATGTCGACGTAGACAAATTTTTTTACATCTGCCCATGTAGACAATGTAAACAATAGCAAAATTAATTTTACACTTTTTTATTTAAATGAATCTTACACATTTTTAGATAATATAGATAAATTATAAAGTTATATATTTTATCTTACAGCATCTCTTCTTCTTTGTCATCTTCAGTGAAATTATATTCACTATTTTCAGCCGTTTCGGCCTTTAAAGTAAAATAAATATGAATTAGCTTTTTGGAGTTTTCAAATGTCAACCTGTTTCTTAATAACGTGTGAATGTGTCCCCAATTTGAAAAAAGTCGTTCAATCTGTGCGGATGATGCCGGTATTTTAAGCAGTTTAACTGCTAAAGCAGCTAAGTTGGGGCACTCCATTTTTGCCAGTCTCCAAAAAACTAAAGGTTTTTTGACATCTTTTTCGTGTAGAATTTGAAATATACCTTAAATTTAAAAAACATTACATTAATAAATATCATATATGAATAAACAAATTACATACCTGTTTTTGTATTAAATTTATCCCATTCTTCTAGTCCCTGTCTGTCAAGTTGTTGTAATAGGAATGAATTTATTATATTTTTATGTTTTGCAGAAAGCTTACTGATATTATATGCTGGGTGAAAATAAAATGCTGATAATGCATATACATTTAGAGCCATTTCCTGTCGAGTTTTCAATTGCTCATGAAATTTTTCTGGCAATTTTAAGTCTAGCCAGGCATTTGTCGAATCTGCAATAGAAGTATCTGAATTTTGACACATATTGATTAATTCACAAACTGGATTGTGTGTTTCTAAATTTTGTCGAACCTCATTGACAAAATCCTCACTAAAAACTAATTCGATAACTTTGGATTTAATTTTCTTTTTCGTAGACGCAATAATTTGTTTCATGTGATCGACATTTTCCAAGAGGTTCTTGAAGGAATCCCGGTAAGAGCACCATCTTGTTTCGGCTGGAAGTTTGATTCGATGGCCTCCTTTCATAACTATTATTTTCTCAAAATCTGGTTGTCTAAATTCTTTTAGTACCAGTTTCACATTTTCGACCAACTTTTTATCCAATATATCTTTTGCGAGCAAGTTGCCCGTGTGGCTACTGCATGTACTATGCCACATTGAGTGCTTCAGAAGAGCTCCCATTTTAGTCATAGCGCTAGCATTATCAGAAACGATACCATACACATTCACATCATATTTTTTTTTGGCAATATCAGCAGATTTTGTAATTATTTCAGCAAGTTTATCACCAGTTTCAGACTCCATAGTCAAATCCCAGGCCTCAAGAAAAGCATTTGCACCATCTGTACTATGAAGCATTGTCACCACTATCTTAGAATTGCTTGCAGCATTTTTCCAACCGTCACATAAAATAACTGCTTCTTCTTTTACATGTCGTTTCGTTTTAATTATGCAATCATCATAACATTTATTTAAAAATGTTGTGCTTAGCTTCTTTCGACTGGGAATCTTATCTAAATAAGCCGGTCGAATGGATTTAATAAAATCTTTGAATAAGGGAGATTCAACAATATTAAATGGTAGATTGCAGCCAAATATAAACCTAGACAAAGCTTCATTAATATTTTTTCTTCTTCTTCCTTTAAAATATCAAAATAACTGCAAATTGTTTTAGGTCGTTTAAAGGTTCCACTTGGTGTACTAGCAGATAAGTTTCTTTTAAAACTCCCGGAAGAGTTTGCTGTCGGTGTAGTAATATCGACAATAGCAATCGGGTTAGTTGTTGCATCCATTGGCGTGAGTGTTCCTTCCTCTGAAACCACATATGTATGCATAACCTCTAAATCAGCGGTTTCTTGTTCGCACTAAAATAATAGAATATAAATAATAAATGAAATATATACTTTATAATGCAACAACTATACGTACTTGTTTACTATTGTCAGCAGTTCTTGATTCTTCAATACGTTTGACGGTTGACTGGGTCTCACTTTTAGCAATGCATATATTCCTAAAAAGCAAAAAAAAAATATTTTCAATGTTTTAATACAGCATAGAATAAACCTCACATATATGTTTATTTAAACAACAATTAGGTACTCCCTACTTACTACTCACCTATGAGATTGTAACCTATTTGCAGCTGTGTTTTTTAAAGTGTTTGTACAAACAAGGCACTTGGCGGCATATCTTCCGCCCACTTTAATTAATTCAAATTCTAATTTTACAAAATTATTATTTCGTTTGCGTTCACTCATATTGTTATAACACAAAACCTAGCGCCAAAAATGAGTATCCTCGCTTAGGAGCAGAACAAACATTAAAATATAACCTCACAATTTTTATTTACTTGAGATAGTCTACATTGTCGACGTGTACATTTATTGTCTACGCATTGTCGACGCGTAGATGTAATCTATTAAAGTCGACGCGTAAACGCCCATCCCTGGTAGTGTGACCACTACGTAGGCTAAATGTGCAGTTTTAAAAATGATTTTAATAAATTTGTAAAAATCCTAATGGTTATTCAACTTTTCACGACCATTCCCGAAACATTTTCTCTTGATTCATACTTGTATTGCGTTTTCTAGAGGCTAATATTTTTCACTGATGTAATCAGCATCATCGGAGTAATGTTTAGAAAATGCAATACGCATCGAACTTCGAAAGAAAAGGTAGACCTCAGACAAATCATATCGTCCGCGTAAAGATGTTCATTTTGCAGCCTTGCCTGTAACAACAGTCATGTTGTAATAATTGTAACATGTATTAATTTATACCTTTTTTTCATTTTATTAGAGCACGAAGCCGCACAACAAAATTTGAATGTTTTGAGAAAAGAACTTGAACGATTAAAAAGTGTTGAAACTGATCTCGTAGAAGTTAGAAATGAAAACATGTTTCTTAAAAGCAACAACGAAAATTTGACAAAAAATCTTGATAAAGCAAATGAGGCTCAGGCAATGCTGACTGGAAAATATGATTCACTTGCTGAGAATTATCATATACATGAAATAAAACTCATCCAAGTAACGGAAGAACTCGAAATGCAAACGAAAAATTTAGAAAGAACCCAACATGATCTTGACAATTATAAAAGCGCATTAGAGACTAGCGAAGATAAAAGAAGAATGTTACATAATACAATTCAAGATATGAAAGGTAACATAAGAGTATTTTGTAGAATTAGACCACCATTATCTACAGAACTCGATGAAAGCTTATGTAATATCAATTACGTCGACGAGTGTAATTTAGAACTAATTAAAAACAAGGATAACACAAAATCAGATTTTTCGTTTAATAAGATTTTTCCGCCGCCCGCTTCGCAAATCGACGTCTTCGAAGATTTGTCACAGCTAGTACAGTCGGCTTTGGATGGATATAATGTTTGTGTGTTTGCTTATGGACAGACTGGTTCAGGCAAGACATATACAATGCAAGGTGCAGAAGTAGATTCAGATCCAGGTAAATAAAAATATCTATATTTTATGCACACCCTTTTGCAATACCTTTGTATACATTCTGTCAAACAAATCCTCGCAAGTAATCTACAAAATACAAAATATTGCGTTAATTACACAGGCCTGCAATTTTCAACTCTTTGAATGTTGATTTAAAAATTTTAACTGTTTTCTAGTGTAATTGGGTAGCGCTGATTTCAAATCTGCTTTTATTTTTTTTTGTATCACGTAAGGTTATTTCTCAAACCAGTAAAATCAAAAAATATAGAAAAAACACGATTTATTTCATTTATAAGCTAGTTTTATATCATATTTAAAAAAATACAAAAATATACACATAGAAACTATCAGAAATAGTTATTTATTCTTTATGCTTCTTAAAAAAACGTTTTCGTTTTTCAGAAAAGCTTCGTTTGGTTGTTTTTCTGTCATATTCAGCTAAAGGAAGATCTGAAGGTAGTTTCTGGGGCAAGCAAATTTTTTTGTTTCAACCTAGACCCCAATACTTCAGCAAGATCTTTTGAAAGTCCCAAATCTCTTACTAAATCATTCAGTTCGGCTTGTGAAAATAGCTGAGGTTGGTTTTGACCTGAGGTTGATGGTTCAAAATCACTATCCATCTGTACGGAGCCGGAAGTTGAAGAGGTTTCAATATCTTCTTGTAGTACTTTGAGGGGTATAGGTATAGGTACATGATCACTGTGAGGAACTCGTCTGATAGCTGATTTAATATTGTTTGGGTACAAAATATGCCCCTTAATATCACAAAGACAAAAGTAGCAATCTTCATGATGATTTTGCGATTCTCTCCAAACCATCGACATTCCAAAAGGAAGTCTTTCTATTCCCTTTGGTCCAATGTCTTAAACCTTCTTCACATACCTTACAAACAACGTGCGTTGCCCAATCTTTATCTTGATCTCCTAATTTGATTTTGAAATAAGCATAATATGCATTTTTCACAAATTCACCAATTGGTCTCTTAAACTTTTTCAATACGAAATATCCACAAATATAACAGAAATCATCTGGTTTGTTTTTGCAACACCGGCTAGACATATTTTTAAGCAATGTTTATTTATCAAATACCACGCACAACATTAAAGACAAATTAATTTTACTTGTTTACTGATCGACACTCAGAGCTATAATGAAGTAAATGACATTAAAATATACATTTTGTTTCGAGTGATAAACTTGAAATCCTTCTTCGCAGTACTAATAAAGTGAAAGCATAATAAATAGGATTTAGCAGGTAAAAATTCCCGGAAATCTTGTCCAAAATTAATACATGTAATAAAAGATTTACATCAGGTAATGAGAGCCTATTTAACAAATTTCTTTAAAACCACAACAGAAAATAATTTTGGGGTTAATACCTAGAATTTGAAGTAGTACATTCATTTTAAAATGTATTAAAACGCCTATTATAAGATTTTTTTTATATCTTTTTCTTTTTCTTTTGTGCAAAAAGAAATCTGTCGGTGGTAGAGACCAAACTGTATTTTAATTAGTTATTGCTATATAAAAACTGAGCTTAACAAACAAAAATCACGTCATCACAAATTTTATGCAGGCCTGTGTTATTTAAATTTATTTTGTTGCCTTTTAAACTGGTCCTATTTGATGCCATAGGCTTATGCCAACGAATAATTCGATTGTCGAATTACTTTTATAGACACCTTCCGGTATGACTTTTAGGTCCCTCTGCGAATTTTATTTTATGACTTCAATGGATTCATTTTTGAATCCATTGAAGTCATAATGGATTCAAAACGTCTTCCATAAATTGGTAATTTTAGTTTGGGGAACAAGAAAAAGTTATACAGGGCCATTTCTGTCTAATATTATTTGGTATGGTATTGGTTGATGACATTCGTTCAATTTTAGATAAAAAATTCGTGTAAAACTCGATCATGAGACGACACAATCCAAGAATTGTTTTCCACACATCTAATTTTTTTCACCAAACACAAACTCTCGCCCAAATAATGTTAATTGACTGCTTGTTCCTCCAGAAGAAGTAACAGATAATACCATACTTGTCAAAGAAAACAGTCAACATGACTTTTTCTAGCGACTTTGGGGTGTTGTTTTCGATTTCGAATTGTTATCGCCAATCTGGACTTTTTGGCTGTTTTGCATGTCAAACCTAGTCTTGCCACTTGTTACGATGCATTTCATGAATGTAAGGTGCGTTCAAGCTCGTGTTCAGTAAACCGTTGTGATACTTTTGTTAAGAAAATTTATCTTCGAAACAAGCCGTGTCATAACGGGTCTCATGCCCAAAACCTCGATTAATGTGACGGATTCATGAGGCAATCCTGAGAGATCTCTCTTTAAACTTAAATAGCGATTTTTCATCACTATTTACTTCGCTTTATTGATTTTTTTCATCAGTCGGGACAATCGTGAGGTATTTCTCTTAAACTTAAATGACGATTTTCCATCACCATATCCTTCAAGTCATGAACTATTTCTCGGCCTTTTTTTGAATGCTTGGTGTCATTCATATGATAGTGTTTATTTTTTATAAACCTGTCTCACAGCAGGCCTTCTCGAACTTTTTCATTAAATCACCGCAAGAAAGGTTATTTTTTTGTTTTATTCAAAATATTTTCCATTTAACTTAATTAACAGATTGCTTTAAACAAATTGTTTATTTTTTTACATTTAGTATTGTTAGTTATTATAACTTATTATTACATCTTTTAAATTTCAGATGGCCATAAATTATCTTGCAACGAGGTACCTACCTCAGGTAATTGTATTTTTTAATTTAAATATTTATTTAACCACGTATAGCAAACGCCAATTAAGTTGGCGCGAGGAGGGGTAAGTTCGCGCAGGATTAGAAGTAGTGGGGAGATTTGTATTTGGTTTTACATCAAATGTCAGATAATTCTAACCTCTGAGCATATATCACTTTATGATCCCCTAGCAAATACATTATGTTCCGTCAAACGTCAATGACAAATGTATTCTGACAATTACTTGAGTAGTGGGGGGTAGACGTTTTAAAAAACGTTTTCTGCGCTCCCCCTCCTCGCGTCAACTTAATTGGCGTTTGCTATACTTCCGCTCATAGAAGTTACTATAGTAAAATGTTAAAAAAAAAATAGAAATATGTATTATTATAATTTAAATATAATGATGTTGCATAGGTTTTCACGGCCAAAATGTCTTTCTTTCGGGTGTCTTGCCGTGTGTATATTTCTACGTCATCCATAAGGCGAATGTTTGAACAAGGTTTCGGCAGTCTTTCTGCTGCCATCCCCAGGATGTCGCTACTGCCATGTCCATGTGCGTTGTGTGATGTTTAGGCTGCTGCATCTGTTAGATGGTAAAATGCTTTTCCACCTGTTTGGCAATCTCTGTCCGTTTCTTTTATTCAAGCCGTCCAATATCATCTCTATCTGCCTCTCTTATTGTTCTTGTGTGTATGTGTTCGATATTCGCGATAGTTTTGTTGTCTCGAAGTTGATTTTATGTTCTGTCTGGAATGTGTGGTCGAATAGCGACGAAGATATATCTTTTCGTGTTAAGGCGTTTTGGAATTCTTTGCGGATGCTTATTCACCGATTTGAATGTCCTACATACGTACGGTCAGAGGTGTCCCACAGTATTTAGTATATACCTTGTTCTTTCAGCTGAAACTTGTATTTTGGGTTTCTTAAAAACTGGAAAATCTTTGTGTTTGTTGTGTACAGTACAACTGGACGATATTCTGGTCATCTTCGATGTTACATCGTTATTCACAAAACAAGTCGAAGAAACTCTATTTATAGTACAAGAAAAATACAAACTCGATCAACACATCATTGAACTAATGAAACACTTCTTGAACACAAACTTTATTTACGAGGGACAACGCTACATGCAAACCGAAAGCGCACAAATGGGTTCTCCGGTTTATCCAATCTTAGCCAGTCTATTTATGGCTGATTTTGAAACGAGCACTACGAAGCGCTATATACAAACCAAGCTTGTGGATGCGGTGTGTAGACGACATTTGTAATCTGACCACACGGTAAGGCAGAACAAATTCCACAACTACTTGAACACCATTCTCAACAAAATATAATTCACAATGGAAAAAGAAGAGAATACATCTTTGCCCTTTCTAGATGGAATCTCTGCTAAATTCAAAAACCGACAAAAAATAGTGAAGAAGAAAAATACAATTCCAACAAAGTTTTGCAATCTTATGAAAAGGAACTATAAATAACTACAAACAGAAAGATTTCTCAGTTTTTGAGAAACCTGAAAGATAAGATCGAGCTCGAAAAACACGGTGTATTCGAAATACCGTGCAGCTTCTGTGACCGTACAATTTAACCGGCGAATAAGCACCTGCAAACATATATTCGTCGCTATTCTACGACACGTTATAGACAGGCCATAATATCAACTTTGTGACAACAAAAACCATTGCGAACATCGACGCCTACAGGCAAGAAAAATTCAAGAGGCAATGGAGATAGAGATGAGACGGAACAGATGTAGCTGCCTAAACATTACAGATACACACCGAAAACAACGCCAAGCACAAAGTCGCCAATTCCTAAAAAAAAAAAACACCCTTAAAACCAAATTCAAATAACCCCCAAAATCCCTAAATCCAACTTTCAAGTCTCCCTAAAAGTCCCTATATATAAAAGAAACGTTCAAAATTTGAAATACAGTTTCATTTGAAGTTTCAAAGTTCTGAAAATCATACATCTTTCCATTAAATAGTTTTAACCAGTGGCGGCTCTTTAATGAAAGCAAGTGAGCAATTGCACCCCCTGGAATTATGAAACAAAACAAACCAAGCGGCGACTAACTGTGAAAGTATTTATTTATTATGTATATTATGTATTCATAGTTATTGACGAGGAACGTGGCACGCTAGCAACGTACTATCGTGAGCAATTGAAAGTTAACACTATTATGTTGGCATGTCGAAATTTCAAAATTTATCTAATGTATACAGTACTTTTGAAGTGTCAGTGTCAGCATTTAATCATAACATAAATGACATTAGCTTGACAATTTGGTAAAATTTACGCAGCTATAATAGTGCGTTTACTTTCAATTGCTCACGATAGTACATATACCGATCGTCGTCACAGATATACTGAGCAAAGCCCAAGTCTTGCTCTGTTTAGGCATTAACATTACATTGATGGTGGAGAGAACTGTATTTTGCCGTACTTTAATGTCGTATAATACATAGCGTTGGAGCAACTGAACCAGACTGCTCTCGGGCGTTGTAACAATGAATACGGTATCTTTTTTACAGAACAACGCGTTTTCGCGGTTAACGTATAATGAAAAAATCGCAGTAAAAAATCTTAAACGGCCGATGCCTCAATTATGTTTAGAAAATAAACAATCTGTTAAAGGTAAAGACGTTATAAGAAAATACAAAATGAATATTTATCAGAAAAATGACTGGATTTGTGGGTGTGAAATTAAAAATACTTTGTTTTGTTTTCCGTGTCTTTTGTTTGGTGGTGAGACTTAATTCATCTTAGTGCTAAAATTATTAAACATGAAAATTCCGAAGGGCATTTGAAAAATATATTTAGTCTAAGAATGTTAGGAAAAAATAACATTCAGAATGTTTTAGATTCATCATATAGAAAAGCAATTCAACAACACAATGAAAAGGTAACAAAAAATAGGCATGTGTTAAATTTAATAATAAATTGCATTAGATTTTGTCGCGCGTTTGAACTGGCACTTCGGGGTCATGATGAACAGCAAACGTCGAATAACAAGGGCATTTTTCGGGAATTGATCAATTTTACGGCAGAATTGGATAAATCGCTCAGAGATCACATCGAAGCAGCACCGGTTTTTAAGGGATTATCAAAAACGATACAGAATGAGCTGCTTGATGCAATGTTGAACGTGTATCATGAACAAGTTGCTAGTGAAATTAAAGCAGCCGACTTCATATCTGTGATAGCTGATGAAACCACAGATGTGTCCAATCAGTTTCAGTTGGTGGTTGTTTTAAGATATATTGTGAATGCGAGACCGGTCGAAAGATTTTGGAAATTTCTTCTGCCTAGTGGACATGATGCTAATTCTTTATCTGTCTCCATCCTTAACGAAATTAGTTTGCTTGTTGATGACCCAGAAAAACTGATTGCACAGAGCTATGATGGGGCAGCAGTCATGAGTGGTGCTATTAACGGCGTGCAAAGACATGTCCAAGACCAGTATCCAAGGGCTAATTTTGTACATTGTTATGCACATCAGACAAATCTAATTATGTCACATGCTACATCGAGCAGTAGTAATTGCAGAATTTTTTTTGCCAATCTGACGGGATTATGTACATTTTTTCTCGACTTCACCACAACGAGCTGCAAGATTGGAAGAATTCCTTCAGAGAAAAAGCTTACCTCGTTCTTCAAAAATAAGATGGAACTTCAATTCTAGGACAGTGAATACAATATATGAGCACCGAGAAGAAATAATTGAAGCTCTAGAACAAATCGAGGGAGAAGCTAGTTTACAAACTACCATTCATCAAGCTAGTGCCAATTTGCGAATTTTAGAGGAGGAAAATTTTATCTATTGGTTAACTTTCTTTCATAAAATTATGCCACATGTGGACATATTGTTTAATCAATTACAAAATGTCAATACAGATGCATTAAAAATCAAGAATAATTTAGATAATTTTGAACGCGCTATTGGAAAAATTCGAACCGAAATCGCTGACACAGATAATCAGTTGGTTAAACAAAATGACCCAGAACTGACTCCTCGACCATCAAAGCGGCGAAGCGTAACTGATGGTAGCCAAAGAAGGAGGGAAACTATTGAAGTGTGCGATATTATTTTGCTAGAAATAAAAACTAGATTTCGGTATACAGGGCACTGAATATTAGCAAACTTAATTTGTTTTAAACAGTTCTCCTCTTTTCAAAAAAAATTTCCGGAAGATTGCCTTGAAGAAGCAGTAAAATTTTATCCATGCCTCAATTAAGCGTTCTATATTCTAGAGAAGAATTTAGGCGAAATATAGAAGTCGGTGCTGTAGGTCTGCTAGGTCTTCTGCTGGATGGATTAAGCGACACCTTTAATGAAGTTGTTACGCTTTTAAAAATTGTCATTACAATCCCAATGACAACGTCCGAAGCGGAACGCCAGTTTTCACGGCTGAAGAGAATAAAAACTTTCCTGAGAAATACAATGAAAGAAGAGAGATTAAATGCCCTTACTATGTTATCTTGTGAAAAAGAATGTATAAATGATTTCCCAAACTTTAATGAAAAAGTGATAGAACTGTTCTGCAAGTCAAAGACACGTAAAATGGACTTCGTTTATCGTCAGATGTAATTAAACTGAGTAGTGTAATATTTACTATTCCCTCAAAACAAACTCTACAATGAACAGTACCTGTCTGAAACAGTACGTCGGTGAAATTTATAAGGATTGGGTAAGCGTTTTTGTATTACACTTTTTAATTTTGAAATTATGCACTCTCTATGTGAACCACCCCGGGCCGCCACTGGTTTTAACATTTTGCAGGATGGATTAAATGTAACTCAAGATCCGCCATCTCTCTGTAAGACAAATCTCACCATCATTATACTCTGAAGCATATCAATTGATAATTTGTTTGCTTAATTTGTTTTTACAATATTCTATATATGCTTGTAATTGCAAGCTAGACATATTTTGTAAATGTTTGCAATCTTTGCCACCGTTAGTAATGTCGAACGGTCTATAGGATCACTTTTAGATGTAGCCAGGCCATTTTGAAGTATCGTACAGTTCAGTGTTCAAAACGCTGAAAGAATTAAAATATAAGCCATACAAGATATCAAACCGTCAAGAGCTTTTCGAGGAAGATAAAGTAAAACGAACTGATTTTTGTGATATAATGTTATAATGTGTTATATTTCGTTATACAAGTATACAAGTATTCGCACAGCATCGCGGTCACTAACTTTACATTTGACCAAAACTGTTACAAGGTTTGCCGTTATAAAATTTATTTTGCCTCGTTTTCTTTTAGGTTTACTTGGTCCTGATTCATCTTCCGATTCCTTCGTAGCATCAAACTCAAACTGCTCTGTTATTTCATCTTCACTATCGGTTACATTGAAGTTCAGTTCGACTTTTTTTCTGGAAAAAATGTTCGATAATGCATTAATAACATTAACATCCGAAAAAAATTTGACAATCGAACAAAAATAAAAAAAAAATTATAGCAAGCAATTACATCATCTAGAAAATGAACATAAAAAATATTTTATTTTTGAGTGATTTTTACACAAATTTTCCAAATGTTTTGATAGCTTGTACATAATACAAAAACAGGCACTAAACGCTTTTTTAAAAAAATGATTTTTTTTTTACATTTACCATTTACATTTTACCACTAGTTTGCTTTATTTTGTATATCCTAATACCATGCAATTTAGCTTCATAAATTTCACGCCTACGCTTCTCTTCCTCTTGCCGAAGAATTTTTTTCTGTTCACTTCTGAGAAGAACGCAATCGGCACCTCCCATTGATCCGGGACGTCCTTTCTTTCTTTGATTGATAAGAAACAACTTATTTTCCTCAATTTTCATTTTTTCTAAGGCACTTGCTTGGGCAATATCAAATAAATCATCTAGTTTGTCTGTAAACTCTTTTACCCATTTTTCTTGCAGTGATGAGTGGCGTTTGCTCGACTTAAGCAATTTCTTTCATTCTTTGTATAACGCCTCTACTTTTATAACATTTTTATCTGTTCCCTTTGTTGGAACTCGAACCTTCTTCCACATAATTTCTACGTCCTTCACGACAAGGTGGGCACTTGATCTTAAATTTAATTTTACTTTGTGCAGATTTTAAAATAATACTCGCAAAACTTGACCGTTTGATGGTAGTTTGGCACCAATGATTAGACTTTCATCATGGCCAATTAAATATATCTTCTGCCTTAGGTTTGCGGTCATTTTTTTACACTTTTTACACAAGTTTTTATTTTTAACACTATTTCTGTTAAGTAACACACTCTTATGATTGACAATTTTAATCAATTGTCATTTTATAGGGGAAGTCCCTTTTTAATTTTCTTAAGTGCTGCACCACAGTGATGCCACCTTTTCTTAACAAAAACGCGTAAGAGTATGCGAAAAAAGGGATAAAAAAGCTATATTTAGAACTCGTTGGCTTAAAAAAATATCTATGCTTGTAAACTATTATCAGGATATGTAAATAATTTAGTTGCCGCCACAATTTTTGAAATTTGATTCCAAGTAAATTTTTATAATCAAATTCTTGTTACAAATCGTGGCAGTTACCGTAAATTTAATTAAGTTATAATAATAAAGTTATAGGTATATTGTATACTAAAAAATATAAATACATAAAAAAGATTATATTTCTGTTCATTTTACCAGCAGGGGTCACCTTGAGAGGCGGTGCGCCACGCCTTCCCTTTGTTCGATACGCATAATTTTTTGCATACCGTATTTTTACACAAAAACAAACATTTCTAGAGGGAGTTACGGTCTATAACTTCAAAAAATTGTTCTTCCATACATCTAAAGACCACCCTAATGTGTACTGACAAAAGAAAAACCCGGTATTATTTAGGCAAATGTTCTAAAATGTTGTCTATACAGTCATCTGCATGGCGGCATTTGTGAAAATTAAAATTCACCGACGTTTTCAAAGTTCGTTTGATTCTTTTTAATTAAATTCACAGCTGTTGGGTAATTGTTTACAATAAATTTCACAATATTATAAGTTGTTGTAAAATTGTCCTAATTTATGTACGTGAGTTTCTTGTGGATAGCCCGATTATATTTGTTTTGTCCTAAACTGTAGTAGTACGAACAGACTAACCATACTTAATATTAGAGCAGTGGCGGCTCGGGGTGGTTCACATAGGGAGTGCATAATTTCAAAATTAAAAAGTGTAATACGAAAACGCTTACCCAATCCTTATAAATTTCACCGACGTACTGTTCCAGACAGGTACTGTTCATTGTAGAGTTTGTTTTGAGGGAATAGTAAATATTACACTATACAGTTTAATTACATCTGATGATAAACGAAGTCCATTTTACGTGTCTTTGACTTGCAGAACAGTTCTATCACTGTTTCATTAAAGTTTGAGAAATCATTTATACATTCTTTTTCACAAGATAACATAGTAAGGGCATTTAATCTCTCTTCTTTCATTGTATTTCTCAGGAAAGTTTTTATTCTCTTCAACCGTGAAAACTGACGTTCCGCTTCGGACGTTGTCATTGGGATTGTAATGACAATTTTTAAAAGCGTAACAACTTCATTAAAGGTGTCGCTTAATCCATCCAGCAGAAGACCTAGCAGACCTACAGCACCGACTTCTATATTTTGCCTAAATTCTTCTCTAGAATATAGAACGCTTAATTCAGTTCGTAGTCTGCTTTCATTGAGGCATGGATAAAATTTTACAGCTTCTTTAAGGCAATCTTCCGGAATTTTTTTTTGAAAAGAGGAGAACTGTTTAAAAGAAATTAAGTTTGCTAATATTAAGTGCCCTGTATACCGAAATCTAGTTTTTATTTCTAGCAAAATAATATCGCACACTTCAATCATTTCCCTCCTTCTTTGGCTACCATCAGTTACTCTTCGCCGCTTTGATGGGCGAGGAGTCAGTTCTGGGTCATTTTGTTTAACCAACTGATTATCTGTGTCAGCGATTTCGGTTCGAATTTTTCCAATAGCGCGTTCAAAATTATCTAAATTATTCTTGATTTTTAATGCATCTGTATTGACATTTTGTAATTGATTAAACAATATGTCCACATGTGGCATAATTTTATGAAAGAAAGTTAACCAATAGATAAAATTTTCCTCCTCTAAAATTCGCAAATTGGCACCAGCTTGATGAATGGTAGTTTGTAAACTAGCTTCTCCCTCGATTTGTTCTAGAGCTTCAATTATTTCTTCTGGGTGCTCATATATTGTATTCACTGTCCTAGAATTGAAGTTCCATCTTATTTTTGAAGAACGAGGTAAGCTTTTTCTCTGAAGGAATTCTTCCAATCTTGCAGCTCGTTGTGGTGAAGTGGAGAAAAATGTACATAATCCCGTCAGATTGGCAAAAAAATTCTACAATTACTACTGCTCGATGCAGCATGTGACATAATTAGATTTGTCTGATGTGCATAACAATGTACAAAATTAGCCCTTGGATACTGGTCTTGGACATGTCTTTGCACGCCGTTAATAGCGCCACTCATGACTGCTGCCCGATCATAGCTCTGTGTAATCAGTTTTTCTGGGTCATCAACAAGCAAACTAATTTCGTTAAGGATGGAGGCAGATAAAGAATTAGCATCATGTCCACTAGGCAGAAGAAATTTCCAAAATCTTTCGACCGGTCTCGCCTTCACAATATATTTTAAAACAACCACCAACTCAAACTGATTGGACACATCTGTGGTTTCATCACAGATATGAAGTCGGTTGCTTTAATTTCACTGGCAACTTGTTCATGATACACGTTCAACATTGCATCAAGCAGCTCATTCTGTATCGTTTTTGATAATCCCTTAAAAACCGGTGCTGCTTCGATGTAATCTCTGAGCGATTTATCCAATTCTGCCGTAAAAAAAATGCCCTTGTTATTCGACGTTTGATGTTCATCATGACCCCAAAGTGCCAGTTCAAACACGCCACAAAATCTAATGCAATTTATTATTAAATTTAACACATGCCTATTTTTTGTTACCTTTTCATTGTGTTGTTGAATTGCGTTTCTATATGATGAATCTAAAACATTCTGAATGTTATTTTTGCCTAACATTCTTAGACTAAATATATTTTTCAAATGCTCTTCGGAATTTTCATGTTTACTAATTTTAGCACTAAGATGAATTAAGTCTCTTATTTCGTCCTTTGACCAAGACGGTTCACCACCAAACAAAAGACACGGAAAACAAAACAAAGTATTTTTAATTTCACACCCACAAATCCAGTCATTTTTCTGATAAATATTCATTTTGAATTTTCTTATAACGTCTTTACCTTTAACAGATTGTTTATTTTCTAAACATAATTGAGGCATCGGCCGTTTAAGATTTTTTACTGCGATTTTTTCATTATACGTTAAACGCGAAAACGCGTTGTTTTCTAAAAAAGACACGGTGTACATCGCAATAACGCCCGAGAGCAGTCTGGTTTAGTTGCTCCAACGCTATGTATTATACGACATTGAAGTACGGCAAAATACAGTTCTCCCCACCATCAATGTAATGTTAATGCCTTAACAGAGCAACGGTAGGGCTTTGCTCAGTATATCTGTGACGACGCTCGGTGTATGTACGTTGTTAGCGTGCCACGTTCCTCGTCAATAACTATGAATACATAATATTCATAATAAATAAATACTTTCACAGTTAGTCGCCGCTTGGTTTGTTTTGTTTCATAATTCCAGGGGGTGCAATTGCTCACTTGCTCTCATTAAAGAGCCGCCACTGTATTAGAGTATGTAATAATAGAGAAGTTGTGTGATTGGCAAAACGGTGGAGGAGGTAATGATTTGATCACAAAGTGGCATTATCTCCGTACTTCGAAAGCGCGTATTAGAGGTGCAATCCCGAATTTAAATCTCTACTAATTACAACTTTATCCACTTTCTTTTTTTTTCAAGTATGACGAAGTATGTATGTCCCTAAAAATATCCCCAAAAATGTTGGGCCCTTAAAAAAATTCGAATCCATGTATTTTGCCGTTAAATTTAGGGGCAAAACCTTTTAGTTGGCAACCCTGGCCCAGCAAAGTACATCACTTACGGTCACCCCCGCTCCCTATCCACCCGAGAGTATTAAACATACCTCTCATACCTCATACATGATCCCACTTCCTACCCTTCTCTCTCTGTGTATTTGAGAGAGAGAGAGGCGCGCACATACACTGAAATACAGATACACACAGACATCAGATAGACACCACCACTATTCACAATTATTTTCCTAAACAAAGGAGTAACTAAAAAATAAATTCTACTTATTCGCTGTAGAAGATACATTTCAAAACAAACAAAAGTATATTTTTTATGATTAAACCAGTGTTTTTCAACCCGTGTGGGGGGGGGGGGGGGGCGAGAACTCAGTAAAAAAATCAATAAATTTTAAAAAGGTAGATATATTAAAAAAAAAGTTAACAAAATGATACTCGTTATGTTATTTATACAAACACATTAACAAAAAATAAAATCTTCGAGTACTCGTTCATTTTAATGTGAAGGTTGCGCTTGAGTTTGTTCAATCAATTTCTCCCATCGTGGATCCGTTTTTGCAACTTTAAGTATTAAATCGTTTTCCAAATTTAAGCGATTTGTTAGTTTGCGTTTTATTTGGGCCATTGATGAAAATGCCAACTCGCACAAGTACGAGGTAAAAAATGGAATCAAACACTTCAAAGCCTCGGTTGTTAATTCCGGGTATACTGTTTTTCTTTTTAACCAAAAGGTATCCAAATTTTCAGACTTGAATTCCAAGTGTAACATCCCATTGGCAGACAATTCCAGCAGATTCTCTTTGAGCTTAGTTGATTAATTTGCCTCATTTATAGCTGCATTTAAAAACTGATTTAAGATCCATCTTTGCCCAGTGTTATCCGATATCTCTTGCACTGAGAAGTAATGACGCAATTCTTTCTTCAAATTATCTAACACCATTTTCATACCAGATATATATGAGTTGATGTTTATCTCGCTTCCGACTTCTTCAATGAAAGACTGTGTCATCGAAAATGAATCAAAGTTGTTTTGATTTATAGATGATGACCACAATTCAATTTTTTTTATAAAGCCATGGAGTTTGTCTTTTGCTGTAATGACATTTTCATCCCGCCCTTGAAGACTTTTATTCAAGTTATTTAAATGCTCAAATAAGTCAGAAAGAAAAGCCAATTTCAAAAGGAATTCCGGGTCAGAAATGAATTCAGAGTAATGTAACTTGGCTTGTTGTAAATATACTAATAGTTCAGCGCGAAGTTCCATAACTCTGGTCAGTACTTTGCCTTTTGATAACCACCTAACTTCTGTATGGTAAAGCAAATTGCGGTGTAGTGCCCCCATATATTCACAAATGATTAGAAACAATCGAGTCTGCAACGCTTTTCCTTAATAGAATTTACAATGTTAATAATAATATTTAGAACTTTATTGTATTCTTGTGGCAAAGTTTTGGCTGCAAGAGCTTGGCGATGGAGAAAGCAATGCATCCAACAAGCGTTTGGCATCTGTTCTTTCAGTCTAGCAATAAATCCACTCTTCGCACCAGTCATGGCTTTTGCTCCGTCACTACAAATAGCAATGCATTTTTGTGCCCAATCGATATTCATATCTTGCGTAGCTTCAAGGAACGTGTCATGCAAGCACTGACCTGTAGTATTTTTGGGTAGTGCCTTGGAAAATAGTATTTCTTCCATTAATATTTCATTGGATTCAAAACGCACAAAAGCTACAAACTGCGCACAACCCGCAATATCCGTTGATTCATCAAATTGCAAGGACACACTTTTCTTAATTTTTTCTATGACTTGATCCCGAACGTCAGTCGCCATATTGCTTATCCTGCGTTGAATGGTATTGTCAGAGAGAGGTATACTTTTGAGCTTTTCGACCTCTTGCTTGCCAAACATAATCTCTGCTATATCTAAAGCCGCTGGTAAAATCAAATTTTCGGCAATACTGTGAGGTTTTCCTGCTTTAGCCACACGAAAAGCTACTCGATAACTAGCGAGCAACGCTTTGTCATTTAGGTTGGACATTTGTCCTATAGCAGTTTTTTGATGTTCAAGAGCTTTTAATTTTCGCTCAAAAAATTCCACGGGTTTATTTTTTTCATTAGGATGTTTTCTGTTTAGGTGGCGTAGCAACTTCGATGGCTTCATGTTTTCTCTTGACAAAGTTTCAAAGCAAATTACGCATTGCGGTTTATTCTCAATCACAGTAAACCCAAATTTCAAATAATTGTCGTCATAAAGACGTTTTTTCTTTATTTCACTATGATTTGAGAAATTCATTCAATTGTGTACTGTTCCATTTTAAATTAAAATAAATATATATATATATATATATATATATATATATATAACAAAAAATTATAATAAAAAAGTTGTAAGGAATTAAAACCCCTTCGGTCATTTTGGGCCACCCTGTATATATATATAACAGACTGACGCCGTAGGCGAGAGATTTTGTCGAAATTGTTCCAATTTTTTCTACAAATTTTCCGGTTGCACGTCTTATAAATCGCCGCGCACTTTTTCCTTCTCTATTTATAAGTAAATAATTATACCAGGATAAGTACAACGTAATAAATCGTTTATAAAGTCTATGCTATTAGGATTTAGTTATCCAATAACAAGGAGATGTATCTTTGTTTTTATCCTTTTTTTTCATAATTAGCTTATAAAACATTAATTTGTTAGCATAACGGCATAATGTCGTCTTATCATTATAATTTCTAGAAGAGTGTTTAAGAGAACTTAAGTGAAAATACTGATAATGGACTAATTTCAGACCTATTTGCATGGATTCTTGGAATTTATTACTATGTAACAGATTACTTTTTTTTACTTTACATTCAACTGAAGAAATTAACCACTAAAAATAATTTATTACTTACTCTCGCCACTGTCTGTGAAAATAACTTCTGATATTTTTTCTTTTTTTCTATATGCACAGCCGGGATGATACCACGATCTATGCATCTACTGTTCCGCAAAATTAAAAATCTAAAAAGCAGAGGCTGGAATTTTACTCTTGAAGCCAGTTTCTTAGAAATCTACAACGAAACTCTTCGAGATCTACTGGATCAAACGGGCACGAAACAGTTAGACATACGATATAACGAAGGCAAGGGTGTCACAGTGACAAACCTTAAAACCGAGCCGATAGAATCCTTTGAAGACTTTAAAAGGCACATGTTGATTGCTCAGAAATACCGAGCCGTTGCCGTAACAAATTACAACGAACATAGTTCACGATCTCACGCAGTCACAAAGATTCATATTCATGGTATTAATAACAATTTTAAAATCACATATACCTGTTCGATAAATTTCATCGACTTGGCGGGGTCAGAAAGTGCCAAGACCAGTAAAGGTGAACGTTTAATGGAGACTAAAAGTATTAATAAAAGTTTATCGGCCTTAGGTAACGTTATGTTAGCTTTACAAAACAGGGAAAATCATGTGCCTTACAGGAATTCAAAGTTAACATACCTTCTGCAATCTTGTTTGGGCGGAAATTCAAAAACATTAATGTTCGTTAATATATCACCGTTTGAGAAATGTTTTAATGAAACCACAAGTTCGTTAAGATTCGCGTCTACAGTGAAAGATGTCAAACTCAATTTGAGAAAGAATAAAGGATACACGTAACAAGAATATAAGAAGATATTTGATGTATTTTATCATTTCTCGTAAGTACATGTTTCATATCGAAATAAAACAAAACACTTTTTTCACAAAAATAGTTTTAATAAACTAAATGTACATTTCGTGTGCTCTGTACACATCATCAGTACTGTTTAAACATAATATCTATGAGACAATATATACATATACAGGTGTCCAGAAACTCTCCTGACAAACGAAGACCGGAGTTTCCTCAGATAATTTTAAGACAATTAAACCCAAATTCACCTAGTCCGAAAATGCTTCCTAAGGGAGCTAGAGTTCTTTGAAGATGGCGCCTTGTATTTATTTTTTTTTAAATTCCTCCAGAACGCTTCTATTTTGAAAAACAAAAACTGGTATTCTTATTTATCCTCCAGAGATGAATCGATTCCATCAATTGCGAATTTCTAGTACCGGTCATAGGCGTCCGTTTTGGGTAGGGCAACGGTTATTTTAAGGCATAACTTTTTTGTCTTTAACTTTTAAGCATTTGTGACACTAGATTATTAAATTTTCAGGTATTCCAGTACTAAAAGGTACTCTTACCTTAAGTCGGTAGGATACACCGTTTTCTAGAAAAGTCGATTTGTAAATTTTTCGTTTTTTCTTCATTAAAGTTCAATTTTTTATTTTTTGCAATAGTTAGCTCTGAAGTGCCAACAGAAGTAAAACCTACGTTTTTCATTGTCAAATTGTTGTCAGTTCGCGAAGTTTATCTTTTCATTTTTTACTTTGTGTTATTCAAACACAACGATTTCAATTTAAAAAAAAAATGGTTTTTACTAATGAGGAATACGCCGATATGCATTTAGTTTATGGCGAAATGAGGTGTAACGCTCGAGCGGCGCAACGTAGATACGCTGAAAAATTTCCCAATCGTCAGCATCCCACTCACTCAACATTTACAGCTCTTCATCAACGATTAAGAGAAACAGGTTCAGTGGTACCAAAAAGTAATGAAACAGGGAGACATAATGATGTAACAGCAGAACATGAAGATGTTATTTTAATGGAAGTTGAGAAAAATCCAGAAATTAGCGCTCGAAGACTATCTGCCATGTACCCCACAATTTCAAAATCTTCCGTAGGAAATATCTTACACAAAGAAAATTTATATCCTTTTCATTTTACAAAGGTGCAAGCACTGCTAGAAGGAGATTTTTCTGCTCGCGTAGAATTCGCTAGATGGTTACAAAATCAGAAAAATCAAGATGAAGATTTCTTCAGGAACATTTCGTTTGGTGACGAAGCTACATTCTCAAAAAATGGAATTTTTAATGTACATAATTCACATAATTATTCGTACGTTGGTGACAATCCCCACGTTGTTCAAGAATTTAAGCATCAGCATAGGTTTAGCATAAACGTCTGGATAGGAGTAGTTGACGATTATATACTTGAACCTGTGGAATTACCTGCTCGTTTAAATGGTGCTGATTACTTACGTTTCCTGCAAAATATTTTACCTGATTTGTTAGATGAGGTGCGTTTAAATATTCGGCAAAACTTATGGTTTCTACAGGACGGCTGTCCGGCCCACTTTAGCAGGAATGTACGAGACTTTCTAGATAATAACTACGAAGACCATTGGATTGGAAGAGGCGGTCCAGTTGCTTGGCCAGCAAGGTCGCCGGATTTGAATCCTTGCGATTATTGTGTTTGGGGATACATAAAAGCATTTGTTTATTCCGTTCCGATACAAAATCGCGCACAACTCTGGCTAAGGATACAAGATGCTTGCAACGAATTTAGAAATAACTTTGGAATTTTTGCAAGAATTCGGCGTTCTCTAAGCAAAAGGGTAAACTTATGCATAGTGACTAATGGTCATCACATCGAGCAACTTTTGTAACAATCTACCTCTGATACTTGTTCTTTTTTTGTTAGTTTCGTTCCATTGTAATAAATAATTTGTTTTTAATTTATTAAATTAATTTTCATCCATGCCTAGATAGTCCAAGCCAACTTCGTCGCTAAAAATAAGTAGGTACATAATAAATTGAACTTTAATGAAGAAAAAACGAAAAATTTACAAATCGATTTTTCTAGAAAACGGTGTATCCTACCGACTTAAAGTAAGAGTACATTTTAGTACTGGAATACCTGAAAATTTAATAATCTAGTGTCACAAATGCTTAAAAGTTAAAGACAAAAAAGTTATGCCTTAAAATAACCGTTGACCTACCCAAAACGGACGCCTATGACCGGTACTAGAAATTCGCAATTGATGGAATCGATTCATCTCTGGAGGATAAATAAGCATACCAGTTTTTGTTTTTCTAAATAGAAGCGTTCTGGAGGAATTAAAAAAAAATAAATACAAGCCATCTTCAAAGAACTCTAGCTCCCTTAGGAAGCATTTTCGGACTAGGCGAATTTGGGTTTAATTGTCTTAAAATTATCAGAGGAATCTCCGGTCTTCGTTTGTCAGGAGAGTTTCTGGACACCCTGTATAATATGAAAATACATCATATACTGAAAAATCAGAAGTAGAGTGAAAACAAATTAATGAAAAATTACAATGAATCTTAAAACTAATACAATTTCTGAGAATGAGTTCATGGGGAAATACCAAATATCTATGAAACATGGGGGGGGGGGGGGGGGGGGGGCATCGGGTTGGACTAACGGCAAAAGGATAGGGATTACAGTATAAAATATTAATGTGAATGAAGAATTTAGTACCTGTTTACAAGATGTCTTTTAATGATGAGGGGTAAAATATTATTCAGAAGATAATTTTTGTGTTTTTTCATGTACCGGGTGTATTATGAAAAACCTTTGGGGCTGTAGCTTCCTTATATTTTATCTGATTTTAATGAATGATATGTCAAACTAAATCGTTTTTAAAGCACCTGTAACCGGTTTTTTTTTTTTTTAAATTTTGACATTTCGTTTTTGACAGACAGTAGTAAATTTTTTTTTTTAATTGTACTACATATTTTTTTTTACTTATTCTAATAAACATTTATTTCCTGAAGACACCTCCATTAAATTGAGTGACAAATTTATTATTATTAAAAAAAAACTACGAAATTTACAGAAATCAATATCATATATTTTAATGAATCAAATGTTCGAAATTGGCCCCATTTTGTTCCAGACACATTTGACACCTTCTATTAACTCCAACTGCTGCGTTTAATATAAGATTTGGTGGTATTTCATGACATACTTGTACTATCCTTCTTACTAAATCATCTCTGGTATCAGGTGGAGTCAAATAGACATGATCTTGAATGTAAGACCACAGAAAGAAATCCAGTGGATTCAGATCTGGCGATCTAGCAGGCCATCGAATAGGTCCGTAAGTGCCCATCCATCTGACGCCAAAATAATTATTTAGAAAATCAGTATTCATTCGTGCATTATGGGGTGTGGCACCGTCCTGTTAGAACACCACCCTGTTTAATTCAGCAAGTGGCAACTCATCTAAATAATCGCCTAATTCATTGCGTAACAAATTATTATACTTTTCTTGGTTTAGATTACCCTCCACAAAAAAAAGGCCCTACTACTCTATCGCCTAAAATGCCACACCATACATTTACACTGAACCGATTTTGAAAATTGTGTTGCATCACAACATGGTTATTTTCAGTGCTCCAATGGCGATGATTATTTCTGTTGAATACACCATTTTTCCCAAAAGTGCATTCATCTGACCACAACACACGACGATAAAAAATTGGATCTTCACTTGGTTTATTCATGAAAACCGTGCAGAATTGAACCCTTCGTTGAGGGTCGTTTTCACCGAGAGCATGCACCTTCCGTGGTTTATAAGGAAAGAACTTGTGCTTCTTCAGAATATACTGAACTGTAGAATGTGATACCTGCATGTAGTGAGCAATTTCTCGCGTAGACGTATTAGGGTTTTCTTCCACATAGAGCAAGACACTTAATTCTAAATTTTGATCTTGAATTACACGTGCGTTTATTTTCGGTTTTTTGAATGATCCAAAATTTCGTAAATTTCGCACGAGCCTTCCAAACTTATCGGCACTTGGACGCAGTCTGTCAGGAAAACGATTTCCATAAAGTCGCAAAGCAGCTGCAGAATTTGTTCCGCATTCAAAATATGCTTGAATCGCATCCACAGATTCGCCATTATCCATTTCAATAACAAAATTTAGAAATAAATCGTTGAAAATGTTATAATGAATGTGTGACTGACAGATGTCACAGCTCTCTTCGAAAATTTCGAATGCACTTTTATCGTTCAATATGACTGCTTGATTTTTAAATTTTTAAAATAAACACTGTAAATGTTGTTGTTGACCCACCGCTCACTGATAACATTGGTTTGTAATCCTTTATGGGCTATATAGTATTGAATGTAAGTGATTTTAAAAGGTACACACATTTGCTGGTAATAAAATGAAACAGAGTATTTAAAATGCATTTAAGAAATCTCTGTGTTCGGAAAAACCAGAATAAATCGAACTAAAAAAAAAAACCTTCAATTTCTCGATTTTTTTCATACAAGGATATCGTTGTTTACAGTTTCATATTCAGAAAAAGTAATATATTTGAATAAGGAAAAAAAAAGTACATATAGTGCAATTTAAAAAAACAGTTTGCAGCTGTCTGTCAAAAACAAAGTGTAAAAAAAAAATTCAAAGCGGATCACGTTACAGTGTTTTTGAAACGATTTAGTTCGACGTATAATTTATTACATTCGGATAAAAAATAAAAAAGTTACAGCACGAAAGGTTTTTCATAATACACCCGGTATATGGCTTCCCACATGTCTAAATTTCTATTACTGTTTTTTTTTAACTAAACTTAACATTTTCTAAATTGAAGTTGTGACTTGTATCTGTATGATGTAGAACTAATGTTGACTTTTCTATGGTGTGTAATTTAACATGAGCCGTGTGTTCTTTGTATCGTGTTTGAACATTTCTTCTGGTTTGCCCGATGTATAATTTTGGACAAGAATTACAACTTATTTTGTAAATGCCCGACTCTTTCAACGGATCTGTGCTAACAATTTTTGTTTTTAGACACTGTTGTAGCTTATTATTGTTGGAGAAAGCTGCAATTAAATTGTATTTTTTAAACAGTTTTACGTTACACGGTTATGCCAATTTTTATGAAATGATATCTTATAGTATTTTTTATTGTTGTTCAAAGTGTCTGGTGTTAAAGTGATTTTTGAAGTTTTGAGCCTTTTCTTTTCTAGTTTGTTTTTAATTTTCAATACTAATTGTCGCAACCAATCGATTCTGCAACTTTAACTATGTTCTTTTTTAAAATTAATATTTGTGAAAAGTGTACAAGTGTTTATGAATGTAATTATCTGTATGTGTTTTTTTTCTGTGGATGTCAAATTGAAAAGTATTGTCTGATAATGAAATTTTTAAATCTAAAAAGGGTAGATTTTTATCTTTTTCTAATTCGTGCGTGAAACATATTCAAGGATATTGTTTATTTGAAATATTTAAAGCCTCCGTATTGAATGAGTCGGGTATCACTGCAAACACCTCATCTACATATCTTGCACAAAACTTAGGAAAAATGACACAATTAGCTTTGACTTTATTTTCAAGGTTATTCAAAAATAGGTTAGCTAAGAAATGTGATAAAGGATTGCCCATAGCTGTGCCATGTGTTTGTTTATAGAAGTTATTGTTGAAAGAGAAAGTGTTTTGCTCCATGCAAAGTGTTGTTAGTTTTATGTATTTGTTTGTTAAATCGGAAGAGATCGAATTGAATTCTAGAAAATTTTTAAGCATAATTAAAGTAGTATCTATCGGAACACTTGGAAACAGGGACACTACATCAAAGGAAATAAGTTTATCATTTAACTCTACATTTACATAATTTAATTTGGTAATGAGGTCCGACATATTTAAAAACCCTACCTCTAATTTTTCTGTATAAGATGCATTTTCATATTATATATTGTCTCGTAGATATTATGTTTAAACTGTACTACTGATGATGTGTGCTGAGCACACGAAATGTACATTTAGTTTATTAAAACTATTTTTGTGAAATAAATGTTTTGTTTTATTTCGTTATTTAAATATTTCACAAGTGCTCAACATAACGGGTGTTCATTTGAAAAGTCAATCTAGTAGCATGCGATTTACTGAGAACATTTTGAAGTATGTCGTGAATTAAAATTTACTACTTAACCTACGAAGTCGTATATTTTGACAGTTTCATACATACAAATAAATAACAAATGTGATCGACATTATCAAATGTCATTTGGATTTACGTTTACGGAACAACAAACACATACTAATATACATACCGCCTAATTCTGAGCAAACGCAACGGCCTGAATGTACGAATATTTCTCCCGCTTCGAATACAATTCCCCTGAATGCTGTAGGCGTGTCAACATCAATGTCATATATCATACATACTTACATATTATGGAGCCGCGTAAGAAGAATTATCTGATTACCAAATTACTATTAAAGGACTATAAATTGTTTAGTCCTGTGTTATGGTAATGAGTAAATTGCAATACGTTATTCTACAAAGCGTAATGAAATTATTAACAAGCGGTTAAGAAAATTGCAAATAAGGCATCAAGAGATTTAATAAATTAAATTTTAATAATAAAGGTCACAAAAACTGTTCATAGTAAACTAAATAAACTTCAGAAATAAATAAAAACTAAATTAAATTCTAGTAATGTTAAGAAAAATTTACTGTTACAGATAATAAAATAAATTGTTCATAATGAGAAATTAATTATATAATAACGGAAATTCATCCGTTTAAACTCATCACCGTAAAATAATTGATGATGTTTGGAATATTTATAATTACGAAAACCATTTAATTTTAGTATGCGGTTAACGGAAGAGCAGCATATGCCTAAATCGTTGGAAATATCGCTAACTGTCAAATTTGAATTTAGTTCTATTGCAGCGCATACTAAAATGAACGTATCATTAGGAACTCTGCGATTTGGGAATAATGGTTTTAAATTTTGTACAGAACCAGTAATGTCTATTTTCTTTTCTTATTTTCACTATTCAAACGCTTAAGAGACTCCGTATAGGGTGATAGTGGTGACACTAATTTGTGACATTAGTTAAATGGTTGCGTGACAGACTGGTTTGTGATTGGCTAAACGCGTTCAGGGGAATTGTATTCGAAGCGGGAGAAATATTCATACGTTCGGATCGTTGCGTTTGCTCAGAATCAGGCGGTATATGCGTCTTATTCTATCAAAATTTCAAAGTAACCTAGATTGACTTTTCAAATGAACACACGTTATAATACTATGTTCATGATTCATGTTTTGTACAAATTAATACTTAATTTGTGAAAATATATTATACTGGGTGTCCAAGGTCAAGTGCACCAGGTTGGCAACGCCAGATTTAATTTGGTAAGACTGTAATATTGCCTGCCTTGACTTGGTAACTTCATTCTTATTATGTTTAGTTGTCAAAAATGAATATCTTATGTAAAGGTTATGTTAGCATAGTTTGTATTCATAACCTTTATAATTAAATTTCATGTATTGTATTCAATTCCATCGCTGAATTGATAACTTTTTTTTAAAGAAAAACGAAATACTGATGATCATTAAATTTACTAACTTGATATACCTAGATAGATAGATAGATAAATACTAACCATACAATTGAGAAAATTAGAAATTGCAAATAAGTACATATAAGAAATTTATTTTTATTAAAAGTTTTTCACAAAGAAGAAAAAGCAGTACAATAAAGTCGCAATACATTAAAAAAATTAAATTCTACAATTGTAACAAGCAAAAGACTTAAGGGGACATATGGTTAAAATAAATTACAAATGATTTTCAAAATGTGCACCATTATGTTGCAAACATAAATTTACTCGTCTTCTCATATTATTGAACACATTCTGCAGCATTTCTTCTGTGTTATTGCAGCTTGTAGCTCATCTAAATTGTGAAGCCGATTTCTGTAAACTTTATTCTTCAGATAACCAAACAGGAAAAAATCCAGAGGAGTCAAATCCGGTGAATATGCAGGCCAGCTATTGTAACTTATCAATCTATCATAAAATTCTTCTAGATAATTCAATGTAGTACGTGCAGTATGCGCTGGGGCTCCATCTTGTTGGAAATATCCACGAGTTAGTTCTTCATCGTCTAAGCTATTTATAAACGGTTCTAGTAGCATTTCTCTATATCGCACTGCATTTATTGTGTCGTGAAAAAAGATTGGTCCTATAATTCGCCTTCTTGACATGGCGATCCAAACGCCAACTTTAATAGGGTGGAGATTAGTTTCTACAAGAACATGTGGATTTTCTGCTGACCATGTACGATAATTTTGAGAGTTTACGTATCCTGACAAATGGTACCAGGCTTCATCAGAAAAAAAGCTGCGATCTAAATCATCATCTCCTAGAGTTTCATTAAACCAGCGACAGAAATTTTGTCGTTGTTCAAAATCTTGCACACGTAAATGTTGCATAACTAGAATTTTGTAGGGATGCATATGCAATTTCTTCCTTACGACCATATGTGCACTTCCACGAGAAATACCTACAATTTGATAAATATGAAAAAGGAATATTCTCTGAATCGCACGGGTACCTGTTTGCAGTGCCAATTTTCTAACAGATTTGTAAGGACTAACATCCATTCTATGCCTGATATCATCCACTCTATCTTCTGTCAGCACAGATGGTGCTTGATCAGCTTTCCGTTTTGTAACGCTACCAGTTTCCATAAACCTCTTTATCAGACTATTACGATGACACTTAAATGTTTCATAAGCTATCATCACATCAGGATACTCATTATGGAACTGTTGAAAGCATGAGGGTAGTGAATATTCCCAGTTTCCATTTTCGGTTAATGTCGCACTTCGAAAATGCGCCATCACAATAAATGTATCTTGCTGTAATGCAAACGGCATTGTCTTGAAAAAGATAGTTTGTATAATGATTACAGACAACAGATTAAAGGGTACCGATTAAAGAAATAAATGCAAAAGCTGATAGAATTACTAACAAAAACATCAATACAATAATGACTGAAAACTGACAGCAGTGGGACGGGTTAACGTAAACCTGTCCAACATATAGATATAAAACTGAACTATTTTTCTTCGAAGCAGGGGTTTTTGTGTTGCCAACCCGGTGCACTTGCAATTGGACACGGTGTATTTAATTGAAATATTTGTCTAACAATTTGAAATTCAGAGTATTATTTAACAAACCTCTTAAATAATATTTTCCTTTAACATCTGAATTGTTATTGGATAATTAATTTAAATACAGAGATAAATTGGGACACATCGAAATTGACACATTTTGCAATTAATAACTCGTCTGAGAAATTAGCTTCGCAGAGTATAGTTGTCTTGATACCGAGTCAAGTTACATTGCTAAATTCCAATATGAATTTTAGTTATTTGCCGCAACGTTTAATATCTTCAGGAAAATCAAGAGTCCACAAATCATATATCATTATTTCGAAATCTGCATTATCGCTTTTGATTTGTTTTCTTAATGTCAGTATTTGATGTAATCAACAGAAGGTTTTTTTGTCGAATTTTGAAAAAAAATGTTCCTATGCAGTGTTCTGTAATTGTGAACTTGGTAATTTACTTATATTGTATCTTAAAGAAACATAACCATTGCCACAAATAAACGTGACGGATTACCATGTTTCTCATTTGTGATTATGCCCTCATATTTTGTGTAGCTTTTATATTTAATATCGCTTTACAAAGTGCAAATAGGCCTATTGGTAATTTAGTGTCCTTGGACTATGAATTTCATAAACTGATACAGCCTAAAGCAATAATTGCGTTTTTGAGTCCCCAGCCCGATTCATATTGATGTTAAAACTATGATAGTAACAACTGGTCGACGAATTATATTATTTATGTTGTCACCCTAGGATACCACAAGACTTATTCTAGACTGCGGAACCGGCACTATCCCGTACCGGGTGTGATTCATCGGTGCCGACGATGTACAATCGATCAACTTAACAGTATATATGATTGTTATGCGCGATGGTGTTGATAAAAGTTGTCTGTACGTCTTTCAATGCAAACAGACGGAGTGTGAAATATATTTCGCCAGAGTCGTAATAAAGCCAATGAAATGTATATACGGAAATTTGTTTTTAGGAAAATAAATAAAACACTGAAGCTAAATGAATTTTAATCAACTTGAATTGAAATTATTTCAAAATATATACACAAAATGCATTTACTTTATACAGTGAAAAAATTCAAAATATTGAATAAGTATAAACTTGAAATGAATTACATCACCTATAATAAAAGTGAATGCTTTGTCACACCACAGTAAACATTTTTTATTCACATTAATTATTGCAATATATTCTAAACGTTGTTCTGTAAAGTGCGTTCTTTTATTGGACAGTATGTCTAGAAAAATTTCGCTCAACATTAGAATTACTGAGTGGCGCATAGAAATAATAATCTTTAAATTTAATCTATCTACCGATTTCCGTATTTTGAACATTACTACAAAAGCCTTTCAGGACATTAAAATCAGGGCTGCGAGCGAATATATAGCGTCTGTTCCGCAGTCTACAGTTATTACTAAAGACGGCAGACTATGTGCCCGAACAGTAGCGTGATGTGGAGGGATCGAGTAGAGGCGTACGACGATCAATTCAGTTGCCGTTGAGACGTTGTAAGCGATACATTGTTAACACAATCGTGTTGAAAATGTCGGAAGTGCGTAGAAACAATGCATCGACTCGGTTGCATGCTAACGTAATAAAGAAATTTTTACATCGGTTTCCCGATTTAATATATGACGGTACCGTAGTGAAATGTTTAGTTTGTGAAACAACTTTATTAACTTGGAAAGCAAGTCAGTACCAAAGACATATAAATAGTGACAAACATAAATCGAATAATAGTGGACGCAGATCATATAATAAATTTGTGTGTGATTTAACAGTGATGTTAATTGCGACCAATATACCAATGCAGAAAGTGGAACACCCAATGTTTCGTCAGTTTTGGAAGAAATACAATCCGTGGAAATTACCAGCAAGAAGTACGCTACGGAATTACGTACCGTCAGTGCGTGAGAGAATTGTAAATTGTACGAAAAATACGGTAAAAAAAAAAATTCCTGTGGTTAACAATAGACGAAACTACAGATATTAAAAAACAGTCCATCCTAGCCATTCTAGAACGGACGCTGACTCCGCAAGGACCTTCTCCTCTTTATTTACTAACCTGTAAACGAATGCAAGGGTGTACTGCCAGAGCGATATATGATGTATTAATAGAAACACTACACAAATTTGAGATTTTACCGGAGCAAGTGTTAATGTTAGTTACCGATGCTGCCAAGGTTATGTGTTCCACGGCAAACTTACTCAAAACGATTCAACCAAACCTGCTGCATGTCACATGTTTGCTTCACGCTTTACACCTTGTAACAAACACTATACGTACAACTTATCCTGATGTGGATCAACTGATAGGACAAACGAAAGCGGTTTTTCTTAAATCTCCGAAACGGATTCGGCTATTTCATTCGCTGTGTCCTGATATACCCGAGCCGCCGCAACCAATTCTTATACGATGGGGTACTTGGTTAGAAGCAGCATTTTATTATTATAAACATTTTGAAAAAATTAAATCAGTGATTTTACAACTAGATGCCAAAGAAGCAGCTGCAATACGGCTCAGCCAGGTTCAATTTAACAATCCTCAAGTTGCAGCAAATTTAAAAATTATTTACGACAGTTACGTTCCAATACTGGACGCAATAAAAAATTTACAGAACATTGCGCTGTCCTTATCGGACTCATTAGCAATTATTGACCACGTAAAACTAGTACTGCATATCCTTGAAGATGAAAAAAGTGATTGTGTCCGTGAAAAATTTAACAGTGTATTAGATAAAAATGTAGATTTTACAAAATTAGGGCAACTTTTTACCAATACTGAAGATCCGTTGTACAGATACAAAGAGCGCTTTAACTATGCAAATATAACATCTCTCAACGTCGAACAATCCTTCTCTGTATATAAACATATACAGTGTGTATAAGCCAAATGGAATAAATTCATTATTTCGGTTACTGTACATATTTATAAAAAATCCCGAAACATGTCATATTTAATTTATAAAATAACATTCTTCAACGTGAAATGCGATCCCTACCTTCAACCCCCTTCGAATGACAGGTACAACCCCCATTTTTTTAAATGGGAAGTATAGGCTTGTGATATATCGTTGTAAAGGTCTCTTTATTCTCTATTCAAAAATGTTATAATTTTCATGTTTGTTGCAACAATTAAGATAGAATAAAATAAAATCATGTTACCGAAATTCGCTACAATATACACAAAAAATAAAATTTAATGCAAAATGTAAAGAAAAATTTAAAACGCCAAAAAAAATATGAATGTCAATGAAGTAGATGCTCATTTGCGTTTATAAAGATTTAATACATACATCAAAGGCATCATTGCATTACTTACTTCCCGTTTAGGTCTTCATAATAAGAAAGTGAGTAAAAACCATACCAATGTGCTTTTTAGATGGTATCCATTAAAAATACTTTAAAAAGTTTCCGTGGCAACATTAGTTTGTTTAAAACGCCTTAGTAAATTGTTTTGTATTTAAAAGTTGTCATTTAAATTGACAGTTTGATAATTTTAGTTTGAATTTCGTAAAATACAATTCTGGGAAATGGTTAGATTAACGGAAATGCATAAAATAACAGTCATACAAATGATTGGTTACGGAGATAGAACCCGAACACAACAAGAAGTAACCCGCCTATTTCATGAGAAATTTCCCGATTTACCGCCTATAGCTCAAGGAACAATAAGTAAGATAGAGAAGCAGTTTCGAGAGTTTGGTCATCTAAGGCAGATAAAAAAACCAGCTGCCAATGCACTGAGTGATGAAATCAAAGTAGATGTGATGCTTGAGTTTATGGAAAACCCACATACATCGAGTAGACATGCATCCACTACATTAAATGTTAGCCATACATCGATAGTAAACATATTAAAAGAAAATAAAATGCATCCCTATAAAATGATATCTACTCAGGAGCTTATGGAAGACGATTTTGATAGAAGAACTTATTTTTGTGAGCGAATGATGGACATGCTGGATAACAATATTATCAATTTAGAAGACGTTATGTTTTCTGATGAGTGCATTTTTTCTCTTAGCGGTCATGCTAATCGGCAAAATTGCCGCTACTGGTCTACGGAAAATCCTCACTGAATGAGGGAAGAACACACACAATACCCAGTAAAAGTTAATGTTTGGGCAGGTATTTATTGTTGGAAACCATATCATTGGTCCCTTTTTCATTGAGGGCAATTTGAATGGCGATCGTTATTTGGCACTACTTCAAAATGATGTCATTCCAACTTTGGCAAATTTATATCCTGATCCAGGAAACCCTCAAGTTCCAATGAATACGATATGGTTTCAGCAGGATGGAGCACCACCAGATTACCAACGCAATGTCCGGCAGTACCTCGATACAATATTTCCCAATCGGTGGATAGGAAGGCGAGGATCGATAGAATGGCCAGCGCGATCACCTGATCTGACCTTACTTGATTTTTTTTTATGGGGATATTTGAAGAGCATTGTGTACAAAACTAAACCTTTGGATTTAAATGACTTAAGAGAACGAATAACGCTTGCGATTAGGTCGATCACGCCTGATATGTTAAATAATGTTAGAAGACAGTTTTATTTAAGATTAGGATGTTGCCAAGACGTTCATGGTGAACATTTTGAACATCTACTTCATTGACATTCATATTTTTTTTGGCGTTTTAAATTTTTCTTTACATTTTGCATTAAATTTTATTTTTTGAGTATATTGTAGCGAATTTCGATAACAACATGATTTTATTTTATTCTATCTTAATTGTTGCAACAAACATGAAAATTATAACATTTTTGAATAGAGAATAAAGAGACCTTTACAACGATATATCACAAGCCTATACTTCCCATTTAAAAAAATGGGGGTTGTACCTGTCATTCGAAGGGGGTTGAAGGTAGGGATCGCATTTTCACGTTGAAGAATGTTAATTTATAAATTAAATATGACATGTTTCGGGATTTTTTATAAATATGTACAGTAACCGAAATAATGAATTTATTCCATTTGGCTTATACACACTGTATATACGTCGCTACGTACGAACCTTTCCGAGACTAATACAGAAACATATATTATGGTGCGGTTTTTTCATCGCGCACATCCGCATTTTTTTGCAACAATGTAAACATGTTGGGTAAGTTATTTATGTTTTTTCTTAACGTTTTGTATAGGGATTCGATATATTTATTTTTAAGTAAGCGCACTGTTATTCTGCTAAACTCTCCACGCAACGCCACTGCTGGGGCACATAGTCTGCCGTCTTTGGTTATTACCCATCAATAATTATTTCATCCGGACTGTCTTCATCGCAAACTTTTTTAAAATACTATCTAATTTTATTAAATCATTGCCTATTAATTATGTTGACCCCTGCAGTGCCTAACTTTTTTTTATCGCCATTGCAATAGTTTAGAAAAAGTAAAAGACCTCCACTCTGAATAGTAATTAATTTATCTAATCTTCTCTTGATCATCGAGCAGTTTGTCATTCAAATGGATTAAACAATGGCGATGTTTACACTATTACATTACATCGCGCGGTAATAAATTAGAATGCGTTATGAAAGTAACATTATATAGTTTCTTTTAGACCTTCCATGTTTTTTTTGTTGTACATTAACTATGCGTATTTCAGATGCGACGAATGATTCAGGTGATACTGTCGTATATTAATGAAGCTAATGTTGAAGTGAAGAATAATAATATTTATATTACCAAAGTTTTATACACGTATATGTTTTTAAAGACTATTTTATTAATATATTTTTACATTGTTAAGAATTTGTAATTTATTGTATTTTTATTGTATTTATTGTATTTTTACATTGTTAAGAATTTATAATTTATTGTATAAGTGAATGTATGTACATAAGTTTTACAGAATTATAACGCAGTTCATATTTACAGAATACAATTAACACTTTTTTAGAATAAATTTTATAATATAATAGAAAATTTAATTATAAATATTAATTTACCGAAAGCCGTATTTTTTTTCCATGAAACTATCTTGCCAAACCAAGTAGTGATGTTTTCGTAGTAATTAGTGTTTTAATAAATAGAGCATTCAGTTAAGGTTAAAATCATAACTCGTTTTAAAATTGTAAAGTTAACTGTAACATAATTACAACAAGATCATATTTACGCTCTGTTTATAAAATAATCGGAATGACATCATTGTAACGAAATTGGCGCCTGGTGATAGGAGATTGATTTATAAAGACTCGAGCTTTAATATTGTGTAAAAGTTTCATTCCATTTCACTCCCTAGAAGCCAAAACTCTTTAAATGACATTGATTTGTATACCAAAGAATCACCCTTAAATTACATGTTCAAACTGATAAATAATTGTTTATCACAAACAAGTTTTTGAGAGGCAGGGAGCATGTGGATAAACTTTTAGGTCGATCTATAGAACATCTCTCGATCTGTTGAAACGACTGCAGAAGAAAATGTTGAAAAAGTAGGTGTTTTTATGAAAATTTCGAAGAAACTTTCAATCAGATTAATAGAAATGAAACCTGAAATATCCATACCTATGATTGTGTGAACTAATTTAATGTGGTGACAATAGGACATAAGGGAAATTTAGGTTTGTGAATTTTTGGTAGATTGTACAGTTAAAAGCAGTAGAATCACTGGGTAGAAGAGATTTTTGAGAATCGGTGGAAACTGAAGAGGATTTTATAAAGTAATTGAGCGGTCTGTGCGTAGTGGGATCTTGCTTCAGAAGTCTATAGGGACCATCGTTAAAGAAAGTAAAGTATCTTGTATTAATACTCATCACTAAAGGCGGCAGACTATGTGCCCCACACTGTTAAATTTAATAATACAGATAAGGTGTATTAGATAAAAATGTAGATTTTACAAAATTAGGGCAACTTTTTACCAATACTGAAGATCCATTGTACAGATACAAAGAGCACTTTAACTATGCAAATATAACATCTCTCAACGTCGAACAATCCTTCTCAGTATATAAACATATTATTATTATTAAATTTGACAGTGTGGGCACATAGTCTGCCGTCTTTACTCATCACTGTCGATAATTACAGTGGAGTTACTCTTGTCAGCTTTGAGTACGATTTTAGGGTTTCATGGGCAACGATTTCAAGCTTTGAGATGGTTGATTTAGGAAATTTTGCATGGGTAAGAACTTTAGGTTTAGCTTCAAAACCGATTAGGTCGGTGATATTTCCGGTAATTCTGACAAGAACGGACTTTATGCCAGCAATGACTTATTCAGTAGATATATTTGTGGGTCGGGACCTTTGGATAGGACAGGAATTTCGGTGATGGATAAAGAAAAATGGATGACGAGATTTAGGCCTAGTTAAAGATTGGGAATTAACATTACCGAAGGTGGCGCCACGATCGTTGCCAAGATGGCGTCGACTGAAGGTATACTTTTGCATATAGTGTATCGTGTTAACAAGTGTTTTCGAAGTTGGTTCGGGGTTATATTTTATGTTGATTTTAATTTCTTCATAAAAAAACATCTTTTTTTAAACTCTACTTCATCTGCATACTCAAACATGTAAGAATATTATACTGATAATAAAGCTTTTTGACAACCAGTTATTTAACCCGAACTGGTAAATAACACGATGTAAGTGCGAAATCCAATTGTTTTGAATTTGAAAAATTCTTTAACATAAATTGCTAAATGTGAGGCAAATTACCTCAAACAATATATTTGAATTTTGTTAATTTAAAACTAAATCAAATTTTGAAAAATTAAAAAATTATAATTAAATATTTAATTAAGACTAAATATAATCAAAACAAAATCAAAGGAAATATAAATACAGTATTTTAAATCGTTTTAATATCTAATTTTAAATATGAAATTAGTTGTACGTTTGTAATTAATTCTGAAGGAAATTGTAATTGATATAAATCTGAATATTAATTCAAATTATAAATTTCCGCATCATTTCCGTTGATTCTGAACAAACCAATGAGATGTGGAGCAGATTTCAAGGGGATGTTATTTGTTTTTTTTTCGAGAGTAGTGGTATAGAGCCCATAAGATACGGACGCCATATTCCGTATAATTATAGCATTTTTCTTAGTCCGCATGTTCTAAGAAGAAAGATTAAAAATATTATAACGATAAAAGTACTTAAAAATATATCCAAAAGATAGTGTAATTTATCCATTGAAAATAATTTGACTGAAGATATACACCGAGATCTTCCCTTCTTCCTGACCGAACTCTGTATTCTGATTTAGACGGTACCTTAAATTACATTCATCATTTGTTAATTATTTTAAAATAGATCGATATACCTAGACAAATAATCGTAACTGTATGACTCAAGTAAACTATTCAGAAAACGTCATCCTCTATGTTAATTGTGTTGTTCTAACGGGTGTTCATTTGAAAAGTCAATCTAGTAGCTTGTGATTTACTGAGAACATTTTGAAGTATGTCGTAAATTAAAATTTACTACTTAACCTACGAAGTCGTATATTTTGACAGTTTCATACATACAAATAAATCTTAAATAATAATTTAAAAAAAGGTATATAACCCCTTACCACAATTATTAGTCGTATCCTAAATACGTATTTCGACAACTAAGTTGTCATCATCAGTAGGTAAAAACTACTAATTAAAGTCACACGGGGCACAATAAAGTAAGATAAACGCTTCCGCACAACTACTATACACTGCAACCCTGTAAAGACTAAATTTACCATGCACATCTCAAACTACGAGACAAAACACTTGTCTCTTAGAAAAGGTTCTTAAACATGTGTTAAAATATCGAACAAAGGGACGGCAAAAATTCTTCTCTAAAGAAGGCGCCTACTAAAAACGATTTTAAAGCTACGGTGACCTACTAATAAACTAAATGAAACACCTTATATTTCCACAAAACACTAGTATAATTAACTGTATGAGCATTTCATGTGCAATGTACAAATTAATAGTTATTATTTAAACGTGTTATTTCAAGTACGCAGGTAGTGACAAAATCTATATTGGGTAGGAGTGTAAAAAAAATTTTCCATTAACAAATGGTTAAAAAGTCGTATATATATAGTAAAGGCCGAACTCTCATAGCAAATTCTGAGAAAGACAAAATTAAGAAGGGCGTTATATGTGAAAAACCAGACATCCGGCTTGTTGTATTATATTAAATGAGAATCAGTCCTCGTGAAAAGGGTCAATAAATAATTAGATATTGTAGGTGTATAATTTAGAAGTTAATTATAAATAGGTGACAATGTGTTATATTAAATGAGAAACCATTCACGTGAAAAGGGGGTCTATGAATAATTAGATATTGTAGGTATATAAATTTAAAAGTTAATTATAAATAGGTGACAATGTCCTAGTTAAGGAGTTAAGCAATTTAATATAATGTATAGAATTCACGGTAGGCCCTGGGTGTGTAGGAGGTAATTTTTTTCGCATATTAAATGAGAATTCAATTCACGTGAAAAGGGTCTTGAATAATTGGATATTGTAGGTATATAATTTAAAAGTTAATTATAAAAAGGTGACATGTCCTAGCTAAGCAGTTGCGCTATTTAATATAATGTATAGAATTCACGGTAGTCTCTGGGTGTGATAAGGAGGTAATTTTGCATATTAAATGAGACTCACTTCACGTGAAAAGGGGGATATTGTGGGTATTTAATTTAAAAGTTAATTATAAATGGGTGGCATGTCCTAGTTAAGGAGTTAAGCAATATAAAATAATGTATAGAATTCACGGTAGGCTCTGGGTGAAACATGATAAATAATTTAATAAACAAAACACCCGGTACATCTGTTCCCCAAAACGTGAAACATCTTTCACATTTCGTGAAACAAACACACCGAATGCTTCATTCAACAACCATTGTTTAGGAGGTAATTGCATTATTTCACGTGTATGGATTCCCACATGTCTATATTTCTGATGTTACATCCCCCACCCACTTATAAAAATGTGAATAGACAGCTGAACGGTATTGGAGATTTATCGCTATTCAAGGAGGATAAATCAAATGTCGCAAATCACGCTTTGAGCACACTACACAATGTACCGATTACAGGTTTGAAATTGATAAAAGGAATTAATAAACCCCATGAACTTGATGCTTACGAAAGTATATTTATCGCGAAAAATAAACATACCTCCTTGAATAGCGATAAATCTCCAATACCGTTCAGCTGTCTATTCACATTTTTATAAGTGGGTGGGGGATGTAACATCAGAAATATAGACATGTGGGAATCCATACACGTGAAATAATGCAATTACCTCCTAAACAATGGTTGTTGAATGAAGCATTCGGTGTGTTTGTTTCACGAAATGTGAAAGATATTTCACGTTTTGGGGAACAGATGTACCGGGTGTTTTGTTTATTAAATTATTTATCATGTTTCACCCAGAGCCTACCGTGAATTCTATACATTATTTTATATTGCTTAACTCCTTAACTAGGACATGCCACCCATTTATAATTAACTTTTAAATTAAATACCCACAATATCCAATTATTCATAGACCCCCTTTTCACGTGAAGTGAGTCTCATTTAATATGCAAAATTACCTCCTTATCACACCCAGAGACTACCGTGAATTCTATACATTATATTAAATAGCGCAACTCCTTAGCTAGGACATGTCACCTTTTTATAATTAACTTTTAAATTATATACCTACAATATCCAATTATTCAAGACCCTTTTCACGTGAATTGAATTCTCATTTAATATGCGAAAAAAATTACCTCCTACACACCCAGAGCCTACCGTGAATTCTATACATTATATTAAATTGCTTAACTCCTTAACTAGGACATTGTCACCTATTTATAATTAACTTTTAAATTTATATACCTACAATATCTAATTATTCATAGACCCCCTTTTCACGTGAATGGTTTCTCATTTAATATAACACATTGTCACCTATTTATAATTAACTTCTAAATTATACACCTACAATATCTAATTATTTATTGACCCTTTTCACGAGGACTGATTCTCATTTAATATAATACAACAAGCCGGATGTCTGGTTTTTCACATATAACGCCCTTCTTAATTTTGTCTTTCTCAGAATTTGCTATGAGAGTTCGGCCTTTACTATATATATACGACTTTTTAACCATTTGTTAATGGAAAATTTTTTTACACTCCTACCCAATATAGATTTTGTCACTACCTGCGTACTTGAAATAACACGTTTAAATAATAACTATTAATTTGTACATTGCACATGAAATGCTCATACAGTTAATTATACTAGTGTTTTGTGGAAATATAAGGTGTTTCATTTAGTTTATTAGTAGGTCACCGTAGCTTTAAAATCGTTTTTAGTAGGCGCCTTTAGAGAAGAATTTTTGCCGTCCCTTTGTTCGATATTTTAACACATGTTTAAGAACCTTTTCTAAGAGACAAGTGTTTTGTCTCGTAGTTTGAGATGTGCATGGTAAATTTAGTCTTTACAGGGTTGCAGTGTATAGTAGTTGTGCGGAAGCGTTTATCTTACTTTATTGTGCCCCGTGTGACTTTAATTAGTAGTTTTTACCTACTGATGATGACAACTTAGTTGTCGAAATACGTATTTAGGATACGACTAATAATTGTGGTAAGGGGTTATATACCTTTTTTTTAAATTATACAAATAAATAACAAATGTGATTGACATTATCAAATGTCATTTGGATTTACGTTTACGGAACAACAAACACATACTAATATATATGCGTCTTATTCTATCAAAATTTCAAAGCAACCTAGATTGATTTTTCAAATGAACACACGTTATATATTAATTAAAAGTTTACAGTTCATTCAAGAACTAATTTTCATTGATTTGGTTCAATTTAGATTTTAATTACCTCGTCAAGGTTATTCTTTCTCAGAACATTTCAGTTATCACTGTTATCAGTACACCATTTTATTATAAAGTTTTGATTCATGCATTTAGTGTTTTAAAATCTATATTTCCTTTGAAAAGCAAACAACCAAACGTTTTTTCCTTTTACATTTTCTGCAAGAATAAATTAACTTAGGTTATTGTTGTATAATTATTATTTTTAGTAAAAGTTTTAAAAACAAATACCGACCTGTTAAAGTATTCCATGTCCAACTCCTGTATTTGTTACCTTTTTAGTATTCTTGGATTTAAAATAAATGTTTTATATTGTTTTTTTGAAAAAGAAGTGTTATTAGTAATAACTTAGCTATGTAATAACTTATTACATCAGCTCAGGTATATGTTAAAAGGTTTTTTTTTTGTCTACCTGTTTTAAAGAAGAGAACGATCTTGCTGATTTCATACAGTAAGTTCTTTCTACCCTGAGCTAGATGTCTGCATGTGTGACAAACGGCTTAAGTGATCGATATATATCCCTTTAAATTGATAAAATCAATAAAGTTTTGTTTTTAAATATATGTTTATTTCCGCACCTTTTAAGCAGACTACTTCACATGCTTGAGATAAATAATTAATTTATAAGAGTCTCATCAATATAATTCCTGAATGTAGTAAATTTACACATTCTACAGGATACATTTTATTAGTCGCACATCTTTAGAACTGTATTTTTTGAATTAGGTACGGTTTACTACATCTTATGGTCCCCTAAACGTCGGACATTATCCTGTTGTGGAATTATTTCAACATTCCTTTCTACTTCAAATTTCCTTTTATTCTTTATTTTTACATATTACATGCACCATTGTATTTATATATTTGCTTCTTAAAGTCGTAATTACATTATATGAATGAATATAGGTACTTTATCAAAAAGCACTGTAATATTGATGTAACTCGAGTCATATGAAGCAAATATAAAGAAGCATTCGTTGAATATACTAACCATAGGTGACGTTTAGAAAGGCAAATTTGCCGTAAAACAGCGAAAATATAAAATACCAAGGAAATGAAAACACAATAGTTTTACACATGATAGAACCTAATAAACAATACAAGTATACCTCCTATGTATACCTCCAACGCTAGTTCCAAAATTTACCGCGTGGTGGCGTGTTACTTAATGAAAATTCCCAATAATGATAAACTCGGGAAAGCTCCAAATGTATTGCTTTATGAGTTCCTGGATCAACGCAAAACTAGCCCGTTGGTAGATGGATTTGTCGGAAAAGGATGCACCGTGGTGTTTGATATAAAGGGGATTTAGGAATAACGTGTTGGTCCCAACATCTAAAAAGAAAGTTAATGAACAATTTAAACTCGCCTTCTTCTGGATTACCTCCCCGTAGAGGCTGTTTAATTTGCCTTGCAAATTTGCGCGGTCGTTGTTCAACACAGTTCCATTAATTTCGCTATGTAGGTTGAGTCGGAAGGTTCCTTTCCTTGCCTAGACATCTTATTGAATTGCCATGCTGATTGTTTATTAAGACATTCTGTTTATCGCAGATCTACGATACTAGCAGATACCCAAACGCCCTTTCTTGGCATCAGCATGCACAAAAACGTGACGTTATATACTCCTTACTCTAAAGCACAGGCTCCCAAACTTTTTTTTCTCATAGACCACTTTGAAAGTTTTGCTGGTTCCAGTGGACCCCCTACAGCTACATTTCTACCATATTCCCAAAACTCGACAAAAAATGTGAAGATTAGATCTAACTATGGAAATTTGCGCTGCGGCTGAGTTATTGGTTAATTAATTAATTGATTGTGCTGTGAGTGGATGTCAAAAAAGTAAAGTTAGCCAATCAAAAAAGTGATTCCATCTAACTTTACTCCTTTGACATCTACTCACAGCACAAGAAACCAATCAATTCTCACATATTTTATTTAGAAAACCCCCATTCGGAGTGGCAAAAATAAAAATAGTATATTTCCTTGTGTTGTATTTATTCAAATATGTAATTATTACACTATTAATTATTATTGTTATCATATTACATTGTAATATGATAACAGTCGTAATATAATTAAAATTAAAAATTAATAACGTAACGTAACTTCCACAATGACAATCACAAAATAGTCATAATTTTAGTGGGAGGGATGTACTTGATGGATTGACAGCAAATTATCAATATTTGGCTTCAGTTTTGTCAGGAATAACCGCAAATCTCCCCGTTCTGTGATATTCAATCTGCTCCTTTTTTTTTGTTAAAAGGTTTGTAACGACACTAAAACTTTTCTCGACAAGATATGACGAGGGAAACGCTATTAAAAGCTTTCTCGCAATTAGCCACAGTCCAGGATATTTTTCGGGTATTTCTGCCTGCAGCCAAAATGTTTGATACCCTCTTTTAAATTTCACCTTCAGTTCCTCATTAGTGCTAAGCTCGAGTAGCTCCTCTTGTAATATCACATTCTCCACTTCCGTTTCATCAAGTGGATTTATGATCCATGGTGGTATTTCCATCGTCAGAATATCTTCAAATCTGATTTTAAAGTCATCATGCAGGGTAATTAAATGTTGAACGTATGTGTGAATATCCTCATCAAGGCATTCTACCTGTGACAAGTTTGAAAACTGGGAAAATTCGCGCCGACTAATATTTTGCTTCATAAATTTCAATTTTCCAAGAAAAGCTGAAATTACACCCTTTGTTTTTATTCAATTGAGGCTGTCCCCTTGTAATTGTTAGTTAATGTCATTAAATTTTTTGAACAAATCTGTCAAATACGCGATGTCTGCTTTCAAATTGATCAGGTTTTCTTTTAAATCTGGATCTTTACTTTCCAGAAACTCTAAAACTGATTCAAAAAGTGAGAAAAATCTTGTTAAACATGCACCTTTCGACAACCAGCGTACTTCAGTATGTAAGAGCAATCGTTGGTAGTCTTCATTATTTTCATCGCACAATTGTGCAAATAAACGCGTATTCAATGCATTGCTTCTTATTTTGTTAACTGCATTAATCACAAATTGAAGCGATTGGTGCAATTTAGCACTCAAATTTTTCGCTACTAGGTGTTGTCGGTGGATGACACAGTGAATTGAAGTTACCTCTGGTATAATTCTTTTAAGATGGCTTATAAACCCACGACATCGCCCGGCCATGGCAAGAGCTCCATCTGTTGCCACCGAAATAACGTTTGTGAATGGTATCGATTTTTCCTTAAAAAACTCACTCAGGACATTAAATATTGATTCACCTTTAGTGTCCGTCTCCAAAGTTTTCTCGAATAGTAGCTCTTCATGAATTTCTTCGCCCATAACAAATCGAACATATGCCAATAATAATGCTTCATTACCAGGTAAAGTTGACTCGTCCAGTTGAATAGAAAAATGAGTTGTTTGCAGATAATTACACAAGAAACTTTCAATATCAGAGCTCATTTCGTCAATACGTCTTTGTACAGTGTTGTTACCCAAAGGAATTCTTTTGAGTATGTCAAATGGAGATTTGTGCAGAACAGTTTTTAAAACCTCTTCAACAGCGGGTAAAATTAACTGTTCTCCAATGGTGTGCGATTTTCCAGATTTCGCTATAAGTAATGAGATATTGTAAGATGCCCGCAAGCCATCATCGTTACTTTCCAACGTTGAAGCGAACATACTGTGCACGGTGGGTCTCTTTTCATATTTTTCCTTCAATGTTTGAAAATATTTCAAATCTTTACCTATTTTATCAGGATGACACCTTCTTAGATGATCTTCAAGCTTCGATGGTTTCATAGAGTCATTGCTCAAAACTTTGTTGCATAAAAGGTATATGGGCAATCGCTTGTCTGCCTTTAATGGAAGAAAACCAAATTTTAAATAATCAACACTGTACTGTCGACATTTCTTCTTTAGAGTCAGCCATGTTTCGTATTTACCTGTAAATAAAAAAAAAACTTTGTTGTAGTAATCTTAAGGCGGTCTTACTAAACAGGATATGGCTATTTTAACAGGATTAATTGATTATTGCAATGAAATAAACAAAGTACCGGCGGCAAACTGATTCTAATTATTAAAAGCAATAATCGCTAAGATCAATAATTGAGTTTTATGAAAACGGCTGAACCGATTTTAATGTAATGTAAAACATTTTTTCATTAATTATATTTTGATATATTTGTGTAAATTCGATAGAAAATACTTGTAAATAATATTTTGATATCAAAACTTCGCGATTTTAATTATTTATTTATTACTTTGATGCACGTTACGAGTATGTAGTATATAAAGACACGTACAATTTATGAAAATATATTTAATTATTAGTGAACCACCACACAGTCGGGTAATAAAAAAATTACTAATAAAGTAGGGACATTCTTGAAACAGAAAGCCGAGAAAGGTTGAACTTCTGTTCAACCTTTCTCTGCTTTCTGTTCTTTTATGGAAGTATCTACTACACGCAAACATTACAAATATACTTATTACAACATAAATATATCACCTATCGCAGATGGGTTGGAAGAGATTTCTTTTAGGAATAAGCCTCACCTTTTGTACCTACGTATTTTTTTGTAATTTATCCATTTTTTGTTTACTTACGTGTACAATAAATTGTAAAATAAATAGATAAATAATAAATAAAATAAAAGTATGTATAACAAATAGGCAGGTAAGTACTTACTTTTCCGACAGTGGCAAATACTAACATCGATTCACTTTACTTTACTTTTCTTTTCGAAATTCGGGAAACAAATGAGTAACGTTTATCAGTGGTATTCGTATTTATATTGGTGAAGAATCAAACAAGTTCATGCAAGATTGCAAGCACACACACCACAAGGCGTACTTCGTCCCTTTGCACGTCTGAGCAAGCATTGCGGACGGCGGCAGCGCTTTGCAAGTCTCGACACGTTGTACTGAATATGGAATATGCAAGTTTTTACAAGTAACAGTCGCTGAGCTTCTTAAAATATTATCTGCCTACATTGACAGGTGAACTCAAGCCAACATTTTAGTTCTTCACTATCGAAACCAAATAAATTTTCGTGGACCCCCGCTTACGAATTGTGAACCCCCATTTTTTTGTCACGCCAACGTAGACCCCCGTCGAGTCTCCCGTGGACCCCTGGGGGTCCACCTGGACCACTTTGGGAATCAATGCTCTAAAGAGCGTTCTTTATATCGGAACCTAATCCCTTACTCCAAGAAATCAATCATGTTATCAATATCCTAATCAGCAACAACAACAAGCATAATATCACACGCATCATAAACCAACATCTTAACCCAAGATCGCTCAGTTCTATTTCTCAACACACTTGTGCCACTTTTAAACCCCATTTACGTTATATATAAGGCATCACTGGCCGTATTAGCAAAATCTTTCTCAAACATAACATCAAAACTATTTTTAAGCCCATCTACAGATTATCAGCTACTTTTTGTGTAAATGACCGCAACCATCTAGAAACTCCTGGTATTTACAGGATTCAATTACCGTGTGGCAGTGCATAAATTGGCCAGACAAAGCGTTTGGTAAACGCTCGCGCTAAACACAAGCGTTGTTCTGGGACGCTGCGCGTAACTCAACATAGGTTGGAATCAGGATACCACATTCTAAATTTCAATCTGCTCGGATTCTAGCTCGTAACCCGTATTACTTTAACCGAAAAATACATTAATCCATAGAAATCCCAAAGCAGTGACCCGGAGCAGCTCCTATATAACTCTGTCCTAAACTAATAGACTTTGGGAAACGACCGTTGAAGCGGTTGCAGGTGTCCAGGCGCAAATTATGTATATAAGAGTAGCCCACAGTATTTAGTCATATCTGCATTTAGCAATATTTGTACAAATATTAGAAATCTACCACTCTCGAAATAAATAAAATTAGAATTCTTGATTTTTTGTGCTTGCCCTTAAGCTACGGTTACACACATCAACTTTTACTGCACAGTTTTTGTACTGCAGCTGCAAATTTACACACATCAAAAGTAGCGGGTAGCGAGCAACTTTTATACTGCAGCTACCGCACAAACTTGCGAGGCTGCAAAAAAGTTGCAAAGCTGTTCACACTTGTCATGTTACGTTTACTCAGAGATCAACGAGACTGGGAACATCATTGAATCCGATTTTCTATCCTTATCTTTGATTGAAAATATGTACTCTTTTCATTTTATCGTCCAGTTTGGCAGTCATTTAAAGAGGGCACTGAAATCGTACAGCTTTGTGTCGAATCGCTCAATCGTGTAAGTTCGGAGTATAATTTTGAAATTTTCTGTAATTTAAATTTTATTGGTTATGTTATTTTTGTGGTTTATAGATACTTATGTTCCATATCGTTCCGAATTATAAATAGAGAACGGACACGCTTACCACATGACGCAAAGCCCAGTGCAGTACTGGCGAAAGGCTGTATTTCTAAAATATTTAATTTTATTTATATAATTGGAAAACGAACGGGTGGTGATCTATAAAATTACGAAATACATATTTATTTGTTGAAAAGTTGTATTTATAAAGTTTTTAATTTTATTTATATAATTGGAAAACATATGGGTGGTGATCTATCTATCTAAAATTACGAAATACATATTTATTAATTAATTTTATTTATATAATTGGAAAACAAACGGGTGGTCATCTATAAAATTACGAAAAACATATGTATTTGTTGAAAAGTTGTATTTTTAAAGTTTTTAATTTTATTTCTATAATTGGAACATTTTTATTTGTTCATTTTGTCGTTCAAGTTGAGTAAAGGAGTATTAATATTGACTAGCAAAGGTTTCTCAAGGTTTTCTTCTATCAATTTTGTTCTCTTTGAATTAAGTACATCCTTATAAATAGAAAACGTCCTTTCTACATCGGAACTGGTTATAGGTGCATACTGGAAATATTCTTTTATTTCTTCATATTTAGCCGTTAGATTTTGTGGAATTGTCTCCATACATAATTGCTGCAATGTAATTAAATCTGGATTTCTATTAAGAATTGCTTCAAATTTTTGCCGAAGGCCACATCCGAAGTCACTTGGAATACTTTTCAAATTATTAACAGCCACATCTAATGTGGTTAATCCGTCATTTAATTTGAGATTTCGATTTTCAAAATAAGTGATTAGTTTTGGCAATTTTCCAAAGTGTTCGTGAAGAAAGTACAATTGATTTTTTAAATTTGGGATTTGTGTGAGCTCCTTGCACTCACCAATACGTCTAGCATCCTCCTTTATCAGTGTTACGAAATGTTTTAGACTATCGAAATTCTCAGCATAATAACTAGTAGCTTCCAGCCATGTTCCCCATCTAGTTATTACTGGAGTGGGAGGCAGTGACAGAGATGGAAATTTTTCCCTGAAAAGAGCTACTCTCAATGGTGCTTTTCTGAAAACTTTTTTAAAAGCTGATACGAGTCTATCAACTTCCGGAAAAGTGTCTCTGATATATTCACAGATTCTGTAGAGAGCATGTGCTACACAAGTAATATGCAGCATATTAGGATATGTCTTATTCAATAGTCTGCCTGTTTTTAACATATACGCACTATCACTGACAAATAAAAGTATTTTTTCTTTGTACGTGGCGTCCGAATGAAGCATTTTTTGCATATTCTCCTTAATGGTTTCAGCAACTGTTTCCGCATCAACTCTATTTATAACACTTGTTGCTATTACATATGAGTTATAGGGAATAGTTGGATGTAGTACACCAGCTACAACATTTACCACACAGCGTCCTAACATATCCACCATTTCGTCGGTGCTTATCCATATGTATTGATTTAAAAGATGGCTTCTAATGCGTTCTACTGTTCTCGTATAGCACCTAGAAACATAATATTTGCGTAAAGTTGATTCATCAGGAACATTTCGACCAGTACATTTTTGAAGAAATATTTTTAAAGTGGGATTGCTAAGTTTATTTATTGGAATATTAGCCGCCATAAAAGTTTTACAGAGTTCAGATGTGTTTGCGATCCTAAGTGACGAATTTTTGACGATATTTTGGATTTTGTAATAAATTTCGGAATCACTGACAATGGACATACAATCAGTATGACCGTCAATCCAACTCGCCATTGTTTTACAATGCCGTTCTCGACATTCTTCCATATCATGTCTGAAAAAGTAACTTAAACAATGCTCTAGATCTAAATAAATGAAAACTAAAAATGTGTGCGTCAGTTATTGAAACTGAACGAAATTCATTGCACACTTACGTCGAAATAATTGGTAGAAATAGATTCAATCAAACGATATTAAACAGGATCTATCACAAAAATTACGATGTAATTAACAGTTAAAACTATGAAAACAAGAAACTTACTCACAGTACTTTATTTATCTTACGAAATATAAACTAATAAATAAAATACATTATAAAAACTCCGCTTCTATCTACGCTCATGAAAACACTTTAAAAAACACTATATTCTCCGAATACAATAGCAGAGTTGTCCATTGTTATCGCTGCGAGACCAGGTGGCCGAGTAAGTCAAACAAATACTTCATTGAATTACGCCGGGATCTACTGTGCGACGTTATACACAATTCCAATTGCCGATTGCGTTTTATGGAAATTGCATCCGTTGTCTAATTATAATACAATATCGGGATTTGAATTTAGTTATTAAAATATTTATTATACAATTAAGTATTAACCAGATCAGTTTTTTCTTGGACCAGGTATAGTGTTTTTTTGCTGTTGAAAAAGTAAGTTGGATTTACAAGAAATTTTATCATACCCCAGGCCATATTGTTTTACTCAAAAATGCTTTGTTTGCCCAAAATTAATAAGTTCTTACAAAAATATTTAATTACTCTCATTGACGCTTTTAATTATACTACATTTTCAGCATATAAATTAATAATTAATAATTTGGAAATTACTTCAAAATCATCTTATTGATGTTCCTGAGTTTCCCAATCAAATTGTAACTGTTGATTATTCGAAACAGTCAGTTGCGACAGAATAATTATTTGTTGGTTTCTTTGAAGGTGAAGGTTCATACTGCTTTGATAGATTTTGAAAGTTGACACTTGCAATCAATTATTGTATATCATAATTCAGTTTCAACTGAATATCTGGAACTTTACTAAGCAACCTTAATTCGCTAGCTACGTAGTCATCAAATATAGAAAATTCATCTTTTGGTCTAGTTTGTGATAAGACCTCTATGCATCGATTTAATACAGCATGCACTTGCATTTCAATATTACTTTCAATCGATTTTCGTTTTTTTTTGGACTTTGGTCGATAAACGGAGTGGACGTATCTGAATATGACTTAACGCATGTGTGTTCGGCTGACGAAGTTAATACGTAATCGTTTGGCGATTGTTCAATTGTAGTGTGTTATTGGCTCGAGATATTATCTTCGCTCAGTTGATCATCATTAAGACTATCAGCAATGAGCATAATCAGTCTGAAACACCGCTTCATCAACCTAATAAGATGACAAAAAAACTTTCTAATTTTAAAATAAACTTTTGCATAATTTAATTTTCCCTAATTCTATCTTATAGGTTCCACGTTCAGAGGATGAGAATAAGAATATCAAATGAGTTTGAAGAAAAATGGAATTTTCATAGTTGTTTAGGGGCTATAGATGGCAAACAAGTTGTTGTCAAGGCGCCAGCAAAAATAATGGGAGTCTGTACTCTGCAAGCATACACATTTAGCATAGCCCTTATGGCACTAGCGGATGCAAATTACAAATTTACCTATATCAATGTAGAAGCTCCAGGTCGTGATGCAGATGGTGGCGTTGATTTAAATTGTTCATTGTCACAAGCACTTGAAAACAATATTATACTATAAACATAACTCAGGGCAAGTCGTTATTAATCGAATAGTGCCCGTGCCGTATGTTGTCGTTGCAGATGTTGCATTTGCTTTAAAGACATTCATGCTTAAACCATTCGCAAACAGAAATCTAAGCGCTTCTGAACGTGCTTTTAATTACAGCTTGTCGCGTGCCAGATGAATGTTTTTGGAATAGTTTCTGCCCGTTTCCGAGTACTTAGAAGAACTATAGAACTTTCTCCATTGAAAGTTACAAAAATCATCTGTGCTGTGTAGAAAATGAAGATTTACCAATGGTAATTGGCGCAATGAAGCCGCCCAAAACGATATGTTATTATAACTCTTCAAGAGGAATGCCATGTTACTGATATATAGAAGAATAAATGGGTTTCTTGACAAACATAAACTTATCACAGATAGACAGAATGGTTATCAAACAGGAAAATCGACATGTTCAGCCGTATTTGAGGTGATTTGTGAAATACTTGATGCCTGGCCGAACAAAGAGCAGTAGCAGGAATTTTTATGGACTTGTCCAAGGCCTTTGATAGCGTTAATCACAAAATCCTTTTGGAGAGTTTGGAGAACTTGGGATTTAGGGGAAATTGTTGGAGCCTTATTAAATCCTATCTAGAAAACAGAAGACAAAGTGTCGTGGCAGTGAATGGGGAGGGAACCAGAATTGGGTCTGGGTAGCTCACTGTTACCAGGAGTGTACCACAGGGATCCGTGCTGGGGCCTCTTTTATTTTTAATTTACATAAATGGGTTACCACTAGTATTTAATTATCCTATGGCCTTATTTGCGGATTATGTTTCTTTGGCAGTAAGATCAACGGAAACAAACGTCTTGAGGGAAACCATTGCACAGGCATTGTCCTCTGGGAGCGCATGGTTCAGAGCGAACAAACTTAAATTGGATGTGGGCAAGACCCAAATCATCCATTTCGCCGTTTCTCAGCGGGAAGATCTTGTTGTAAACTTTGGAGACGGTGTACTAGCCTTGTCGTCCGAAGTAATGTTTCTCGGCTTAAGGGTCGATTCAAAACTGAATTGGATGTCCCATATACACTATTTATTTCGGAGAATTTCTCCATTTCACTATGCCCTAAGGGCTATCGCCGGCTCAGGAAATAGTGAAGCCGGTTTGTGTGCGTATCGAGCTTACGTACAATCGCGGTTGCGGTATGGTTTAGTCTTCTGGGGGAACAGTGTGGATGTGGGAAGACTTTTTATTCTGCAGAAGAAATTTCTTCGTGCAGTTTTTAAATTGGGACTTACTGACTCGTGCCGAGAAATATTTACAACAGAAAAATACATACGGTCTCTACATTCTGGAGTGTACTTTGTGTGTGAGAAGGGGTATGAGCAGTGCGTTTGGCAGGTATGTCTTAAATCACAAGTATAGTACTCGCGGGACGGAAAGTGTCTACTTTGCGGTGCCACAAACAACTCTGACCAGGGTACAAAAGAACGCAACTTGTAAGGTCTTAAATATTTATAATCATATCCCAAAGTACGTTAAGGACTTGAGCAGTGAAAAGTGCTTCAACAAAAACATTAGAAAATTTTTTATATATACGATCTCTTTATTCCTTGGATGAATTTTATTCAAAAAAATTTTAATGTAGTGTCTATGTCACGTTTTGTTTTGTTTTTATATATTTACATGTACATGTAATTTTGAACAAATAAATATATTATTATTATTATAAAGATGTAACGAAAAGAAATATTTTGTAATTAATAATTTATATTTTACAATTACATTAATAGAAATCATATAAACTAAAAACAATACTTAATTAAAGTTTTGATTTATTCCCTTTCCTAGTTATATTAATGTACGGCTGAACGAGAGGATGCATGCCGTGACAACTTTTGAACACAGTTATATCTTGTACAATTTGACAGTTCTTTATTGTAGCAATATCATCTTCAGGTTTTTCCTTTGAACTTTCTGCCACAGATACAACATGTACAGCTATTTTGTGACGCTCTTCTGCATTTTCATCCAAAATATTCTGTAATGAAACATCAATTAGTTTACTAATTAAAATTAAAGAATGTGACAAAATAGGCGCAAAAAATTATGAAATTACGATAATATACCTTATACATTGCAAGAATATCTTTTTTCGTAATAGTCCTCAAATAAGCAACTTCGACATTGGCCCTGTCAAAATGATACTGTTGTGCTGTAATTTCTGACCAGTAAATGGAGGACTGATGCGATAATTGCTTGGGCTTTTCTAGTCTTTGAACTGCTAAAGCTTCTTTATGTTTAGTAAATTCCTCCTCAGACATTTCCATTATATAATTCTAGAATTATTTAATTAAAAATTGTTTTACTATTATGAATATTATTACTACATAAATTACAAAAGTATAAATATTGAGCACATTTTTATATAAATAAACTATTTGCTTATTACTTACAAGCATGTCTAATAAGAATACCTCAATCCTTGTGTCAACATACCGTGGATGCTTCTCGGATTGAACAATTATCCTTAAACCTTGAACGCCGTTTGACCTCCTAATACCACTAAATACGATATAGCCCAATTGTTCCTGAAATAATATCATTGCCTTCATTTTAGTAGTCAAATGTACATTATAAACTGACCGGCAAAAAAAAAACGCCCACCTTAAATTTTTAGCACAATGAACGCTCCAATCATTTTATCAGTTTCTATTGAAATTGCATCCAAGAACTAACATTGTATGTGCAACATATGCAAATTTTCTTTAAGTAATAAGGCAGGTAAGGCAGTAATAAGTAAATTTAATTTTAGAAAATAATAACAGTTTAAACGAAATTTTCTCTTAACTTCTAAAAATAAAATTGGTGTTGTTAATTCTAATCCAGAACCTCATCAATAGCGTGTATGTCCTCCACGACTATCAATTACATCGCGTAATCGTCGCGGCATTGAATTAATTAAATTTCTTATGTATTCTTGTGGAATTGCTTCAAATTCTTCTTGAAGCGCAAATCTCAGCTCTTGCAAAGTATGTGGTACGACTGCGCGTCGGCGAATACGCCTCTGTAGTTGATCCCAAAGATGCTCAATATGATTGAGATCTGGGCTACATGCAGGCCAGTTGAATGTGCGAATGCCGACCTCGTTTAAATACTCGGTTACGATTCGTGCAATATGAGGCCTTGCGTTATCATGCATTAAAATGAAGCCTTCTCCAATAAAATGGGAAAATGGAATTACAGCCTCTTCAAGAACTTCTTCCACATATCTGTGCGCATTTAGAGCACCATTTTCTATGAATATAAGGTCGGTACGTGATTCTGTAGAAATACCAGCCCATACCATAACAGAACCTCCCCGGAAAGGCACCCGTTCCGAAATGGTACAGTTTGCATAGCGTTCGTTCTGTCTTCTCCACACTCTTTCTCTGCCATCTGGAGATCGTAAACAGAAGCGCGACTCATCTGTGAACAGAACTTCACTCCATTGTTGAACATTCCAATTCGCATGCAAAAGCGCGAACTGAAGGCGCGCTCTTCGATGCCTGAGTAACAACTGCGTTCCAGTTGCCGATCTCCGTGAATTCAGGCCACTCTCTCTAAGTCTTCGTCTTACCGTTCTTTCACTTATATCAACTCCTCTTACAGCTAGCAAACGATGTTGAAGTTGAACCGCAGTTGACCTACGGTCCCTTAGCGTGTTGAGGACAATAAAGCGATCATCAACTCTAGTTGTTGCTCTTCTTCTTCCGGAACCTACTCGTCTAACAAATGTGCCAGTCTCTAAAAATCTATTCCAGGCATCCCGAACGGTAGTGCGTGGTATTCCCAAATGTTGGGACACATAACGTTGACTACGTCCATCTTCAATTAATGCAACAATTTGAGAAACGTCTACCACAGTTAACGGCATTGCTATTGTTACAAAACTCGTGTATTAACTGTCAAATTTGACATTGATTTTAGATAGTAACGAACTAAGCCTACTTGCAATTTTTCATTTTAAGGATATGTCCTATAAATGTTGTGCATTATTAAAATCATTTAAAAAAGGTATATAACCCCTTACCACAATTATTAGTCGTATCCTAAATACGTATTTCGACAACTAAGTTGTCATCATCAGTAGGTAAAAAACTACTAATTAAAGTCACACGGGGCACAATAAAGGGAGTCTTTACAGGGTTGCAGTGTATAGTAGTTGTGCGGAAGCGTTTATCTTACTTTATTGTGCCCCGTGTGACTTTAATTAGTAGTTTTTTACCTACTGATGATGACAACTTAGTTGTCGAAATACGTATTTAGGATACGACTAATAATTGTGGTAAGGGGTTATATACCTTTTTTAAATTATTATTTAACCACAGTCTCCATTGAAAGAATTTTTATTAAAATCAGTTAATATTGTCTAGTTGGGAATTTCATCACCAAAAAATAAAATCCATCGCGTTTTATAATGAAATAAATAATATGAAGCATTTATTAATGAAATATAATCGGATAAACTAAGCAAGTGTAAACAGAAAACATATTAGACGGGTGGGCTGTTTTTTTTGCCGGCCAGTTTAGTTAGAAAATATTTTATTATGAGGTAAAGAAGAGACCTTTTCAATGCAATACAATGGTGATATTCTGACTTTTAAACGATGCTCAGTAAGATGTTCTTAACTTCAAATTCGAAATAGATTTTACCTAGTCCTACATTTTATTTTAGTCAACATTTGTTTTTTGAACATGAAAGTTAAAATTTAATACCTACCTTCGTACGTAGTATATTGAAACAAGGTTCACTGATAATTTGAGCAAATAATTCGAGTAACATGTTGTTTACAGTGTTCTGCAAGCCGCACTGGTAATATAATTCCACACAGGATGATCGGTGAACATTATTCTGTACTTCATAAAGGTAATTGCAACCATTTTCTAATTTTAATTCTCTATTCAAGAGTAACTGCCGAGGTAACAACGGAGACATATTTATACTTTCCGTTAAACGTGTCTCTACTATTTCTACTAGATCTAAGGCCTTCTCTTTATTGACATTGCCATGTAGTAAACACTCTATATGCATTTTAGAAAGTATTTGAGGTATAAAGGCTTCTAGTCTGTCCACAGTTAATTCTAAAAATAAAAGAAAGGTACTTAGTAAACATTAACATATTATTATATTTGAAGCATTTTCCTCAAAGTTTAAGAAAATGAGTTACAATTATGGCATTGCTAATAAGTTTGAATATTGTATCACTTTTCATCAACGCAAGATTATCGAAACGAAATTTAACCCTCTCGTGTAGAATTCTTGGTATATCAGAACTTGTAAATTCACATACAAGTTGGGAATTAGATTCTAGAATATAATACTGAGAATACGTGTAAAGAAAACACTTTCACCGCTATCATTTTCACTGTGTCCCCCAGAAGTGTTTTGGTTATTAATAAACGAATTGCCTGAATCAAAAGCTTCACAAGAATACACAGCCAGTGTCATAAGAAAGTATGCTATTACTTCTAAGAAGAACCTGATAAACAAAAATGAGTTCAACAAAACTGTAGTATTGTACTGACTGTCAATCTGCCTCACGTGCCTAACGTTCTTTTTTAAACGTAAAAAAATATATATTTCAGAGAGTTCAATTATAAAATTGAAAATAAAATATCATTAAGTAGTCTTCATTCTAGTTTTCAGAGTATGCCATGGATTAAATCAGTTATGTCTTAGATTGATTAAGTGATCTAACCTACATTCCGTACTATTAGTAATAGGTTAATTAGTAACTTGTCAATTTGACGTATGATTATTTACAAATGACACTTCGTCAATTCTCTAAGCTCAGACGTGACTTATATGTCTATCTCAGTCGTTCACGGCCTACCTAGGATACATATATTGTGGCTCTCTTGATATGTATAGATGTATTTCACTATTATATTTATTGCTTCATCAGGAGATGCTACGACACCAATAAAAAAGACACACAAAACGTTGACGCATTACAACCACAATAAAATATTGATACACAAAAAAAATTATTACTTTATTTTTTGTAATTTTCTTATAATAGACAACGTTACTGCAGTTTCGACATTAAAAACGTCATTCTCAAACCAAATTAACACTAATTATGAGAAACAAAGGAGCAATGAGGAATTTCCGAAGTAAAGGGATGTATAGTATTAAGAAAAATACATTAGGGTTAGTGTGGATTAATATGACTATTGAAAAGATTAGTTTTTCATAAGTTTAACTGGTCATTAATAATAACTTCTTTCGAATTATTAATACCTTTATAAATCTCTATGGATTCTAAGATACTGAATTTGAAACCTTTTTTCTCACTATGTAGAAGTAATGTATTATTCAATTCAGGAAAAAGATGTGTTTCTAAAATAGGGTTCGCGAAAGTAGAATCCGGTTTATTATTTTTAAATAAACGTAAATATTTTTATATCTAGTTTCAATAGAGCGATTAGTTCAACCTATGTAAAAACTGTCACACTCTGGGCGAGTTAACTTATAAACTCCGATTTTTTTTTAAATTTTTTTATCTTGAGAATTGTAAGAAGCATGTTAGGAGTAATATTCCAACATACTGGTATGTAAATTCTGTATGCAGTTACCGACCTGAATATTCTCTTACACTCAGGCAAGATAAGATTCGATATGACGTCACAATGCAACAAAAGCCCTACCTGTAGATATCGTCATCGTTTGAGGGAGCCAAAGCATGACATGTTTCGGGATAAAACTTCATCTTTAAGAAGGTGGCAATGTGATGTGAGTCATGCGACGACATTATTTAGTGTGTTTTATTGTTAATATAGTGTGTGTTTAAATTACCGTTAGTTTTATTTACAAACAAACCTAAAAGACAAATATTTTACAATATACCGATAGGTCCAACTCGCAACGGGCCATAGGCAACAATATACGTATGGAACGTAATATTTGTATTATTTCAACTTATACTTCCGTCGATACATACCGACTTCCTTCAAACCAGGAGGAAGCTACAGTTGTAATTAAACTATACTTCCTTTTTTTTTATTACCTACGGATATTCACAATTCCAAAATACGTTACAATGTTGCTTATTTTAGATTGTAATTAAAATAGGTAGAATATTACGCCGACACGACATAGACACCATTTATACGACAGACAGGAAAATAAGAGACATTTTGCCTACTACAAAGGACAAGATAGAACTAGAAAACCAAGGGGTCTACGAAATACCGTGCTATGAATGCGAACAAACATACATAGGGCATACTAACCGTAAAACCAGCGTACGGAGGGAAGAGCACAGAAATGCGGTAGCTAAAAAAGAAACAACATCATCCCTAGCTAAGCATGTGCTACATACAGGACACACCATCGACTTTGACGGTACAAAAACTATAGCACGCAGTACGAGGTTAACGTACAGGATTATAAGAGAAGCTATAGAAATTGGGAAACGGCAAAACTGTATGAACAAACGTGACGACGGACAGCGTTTGCCTGACACATGGAAGCCGGCCTTGCTCAACAGCCAGATTACACACAAGCGACGTAATGATAACAACTTGCCACAGCCCAGTCATACTAACTCGGACCGAACGCAAACCGATCGACCAATAGTCGAAAGCGACAGAACAACCGACGGACCAATCACGAGGAGTCAGACACGCGTCCCCACTACGACGGGACCATATAATACGAGCGGCACAGGAAATCGACGCACTCTTGAAGTTACCATCGCAACGAGAAGATCCTCTAGAAAAAGGTGAAAGTGATGTCACCGAAACGTCAGGAAGAAAGTTGTCCTTCTCAGGACGAAATCATCCAAACGCGGCGAAATATCCCGAAAAACAACGCTTCAACAAACGACCGCGAAAACATTCGACGAATATATATATATATATATATATATATATATATATATATATATATATATATATATACATATATATATAATATTTTCGTGACCTTGGTATGATATGGGAAACTCAATCAGTCGGCGATTAAAGGTCTGGTATATAATGTTTCGGCAATGATGCCTTTATCAAGGATACAAAAAATATAAATGACAGAATATAAATGTCAAGTAATTGAGTTGCTATGGTTTAAATTATTCAAAGATACATTCCAATAATAATAATAAATCATGCCTTAGTATTCCAAAAAATAGATAGCAAGGTGTGAATATATGTGTTGTTCGCTGCTAGCAACTTGTGTCTCTTTCTGGGCATGAACTTGTGTGTTGGTTGCTGCTGGCAGCTTACGTCTCTCTCTGGGTGCGAGGTTTTGTGTTTGTGTAAACGCGTAAGTGTAGGTCTTTGTATGTTGGCGCGCTCGTGCCTGTGTTTAGTGACCGGTCGCGTAAATTTAGAGAGATCGGATAACCAGCCGTTGCGTAGGGCCGCCAACCCTTTCCCGGCAACTTCTTTACTTTTCCGTGCAGTACTTCGACGGCCCGACCCCCGCCCCAACGAGGCAAGTCGCAGACCAGCGAAGCGCACCCTGCACGGGGTTGCTCATCGCAAGACCTTTAATCGCCGACTGATTGAGTTTCCCATATATATATATATATATATATATATATATATATATATATATATATACGATATGTGTGTATATATTAAATTAATTTCAATATTATATTTACGTTCAGTTGCTCCCAATAATTCCTGCTTCGTCCAAGAGTGTTCAGTTAACAGCACTGCCAAATAATAAACAGCATGGTGGTATGGTTGTTCAGCAGCAAAATTCTTCAAAGATCTGATATACTGCAAAATACATTTACACAAAAGCGTTAGTTTATTATAAGACACATCCAGAAAATGAAAGTGCTTTAGACATATTCTTAATACCCATGTCTAACGTTTCTATTCTTTCGTTAAATATAACTATTTAGTACACAAAATAATATACCAAACAAATAGTTTTATTATTTGTAAATGGTGCGTGTGTTTAATAAAACGGAGACGTTACTTAGACCTAATGCGTATTGTACATTTCAGAACAGACGTTCCTAGTAAATGAGAATATACACAAAACGATCTTTTTGTATTATGCGTCTCTTCAGAGAACCTGGAATGCATATAAACGCCAAAATTATGTCAAAAAGATCATTTTTGTACCTACAGAAAAGAAATTCGGAAATGTATATCGAGTAGAAAAAATAATTATGAATTTTGAACCTGGGCAATTATATATATATATATATATATATATATATATATATATATATATATATATATAGTAGATTCAATTAGTCGGCGATTTAAGGTCTGTTTTACTTTAATATGTATAGCAAGCGCCAATTAAGTTGGCGCGAGGTGGGGGTGCGCAGAAGCCGTTTTTGAAAACGTCCACCCCCACTACTCAAGTAATTGTCAGAATACATTTGTCATTGACGTTTGACGGAACATAATGTCTTTGCTAGGGGATCATAAAGTGATACACGCTCAGAGGTTAGAATTTCCTGACATTTGATGTAAAACCAAATACAAATCTCCCCACTACTTTTAATCCTGCGTGAACTTACCCCTCCTCGCGCCAACTTAATTGGCGTTTGCTATATATATCTAAAATAATCTTACATGTTTCGGCACATAATGCGTTTGTCAAAGAAATGACATTATATTGTCATCTGTAGTTGTCATGGATAAAATTAAAATATTCAAAGATACATTCAAGTTGAATAATAATTACTCATATCTCAACACTCTCAACAGCTGACGTCAATTACGGGGGATTAGCAAGTCACGAGTTATGTCTGCGCCCGTGGAGCGACTAAAGATGTTATGCTGTCGGCATTCGCCTTGAACGAGAAGGAAAATCACGAAAACCTACTCGGACAGCCTAGTCAGGGATCTAAAACACGGAACAGCCAGCATGATAAGCCGGTGTACAGATATGTAAATAACATATTATAGAAATTTATATAATAACAACATATCTTCATGATGGCAAATTGTAGATCGTTACATTATCAGGTTATAGTCCCCTGTAATTGACGCCTAGTTGTTGAGTGCTGAGGCATGAATTATTATTATTAAACTTGAATGTATCTTTGAATATTTTAATTTTATCCATGACAATTACTGATATATAAATATGACATTAATATACTGTCATTTATATTTTAAATTTCCTTGACAAAGGCATTATGTGCCAAAACATGTAAGATTAATTTAAATATATACATATTAAAGTAAAACAGACCTTAAATCGCGGACTAATTGAATCTACTATAACATACAAAGGTCAAGAAATAATTATCTATATATATGTATATATATAGGTTAAAATAAATTAAAAACGGGCAAGCGGTCGGTCAATTAAAACTCATTTATATATTATCTCTATATTTCACAACGAGTTTGTTGCTTCTTCAGGAGATATAAGAATGACAGTGACATTTCTTCCTGTTTTGTCAATGGAATGCTCAAGCCTTTTCATTACACTAGTTGCATCGTTAAGTAACTGATAAGGGCCTTGCGGTTATTCGTCGGCACATATTTCCATATGCGTATAGAATGTCCGCGCGTCAATAAGGGCGTAGATCTTGATTCCGTATTTAGCAGGTTTATTGCTGATGTATTGACGAAATTGGCATCGGCTCCTAAAATCCTCCAGCATTTCATCAATGGTTACGTATTGAGCTGGGCTGAAGCTGCTTATGCACTTATCCACAACAATTTGCTCGCTCTTCTCTGCTGGTTTTGTCATTAAATCTAATTCTTCTCACCAGAATAGGGCAACGTCGTTCCGACATTGTTGCTTGGAAATAATCCGGCGCTGTTCCATCGGCAGTCCACAATTCGTTTGTATTTAGATGCTGTCCCTTCTTTACTCCGGATAGATATAGCAAACCCAAAAATTCCATCACTTCTTTCAAATTTGTGGATAGGCAATTGGCCGTTCGTAAGTGACTCACATTTCATCTAACTTCTGATTTGTAAACTTCACAATATCTTGAAGAACATTCATCGGGAAAAAAATCTTTCAACAATTTCAAATTTATTTCGTGCGTCTCCCAACACTCCACGTAGTTTGGTTACTATGTTTTGACGTTTGGTTTCAGTGGCATTGGGTTACGGTAGGTGTTTCAGCCAGAGAATTCCATTTTTCCCTAAAAACTTAAGTGCTTTATCGCGAGACCTTTGCGGTGAAGGTATAGGGTTCATTTCATCGCCAGATGTTTCAGATTTCGTTTCAGTATCATGTGTACTATACTGAGACACATCGTCGACTAAATCAGAGTTATCATCGCAATCGGAGAGAATTTCTTCATACCACTGCAGCCATTGTGCCTGTTCTTGGTAACGCCATATCTACAAATACAAATATAGCAACGAATACTAACAAAACTACCTATTTCTGAAAATATATAAATCGTCATATCACCCGATTTTTTCGTTATAATCGGTATTCAAATGAAATTATATACCATATATACATAAAATAGATTAATATATAATATAAAACTTACCCAAAATGTTTCTGTATATAAGGAGATTTCAAAAAAAAAATGACAAATAGTGAATGTCCCGTCGTTAGAATTGACAAGAAAGGCCGCGTGTTAGATTATTACTAACAATTATAAATACAAAAGGCCGCTAATTCTCCCACTTCACCCAATTGGGCAGAAAAGCTATGTTTCTAACTCCTTGAGGTATTGCTCGAATATGAAGAATGTTGAGGAATTTTTAAAGAAAAAGTTTTCAGCAAATAAAATGTTATTAGATTTTTTCTAATAGCGCGACTGATGGAGGGTTAATTATTTGTCTAGAATTATTTACATATAATCTTCTTTCTTTAAATTTGTAGTGGTACTGACAAATACCTATAGAACAATATAATGCGTTGCTAAACAGAATTATTGATATACATGTGTCCCGTATCGTTATGTTCAAATTTTAGGAGTGTAAAGTAGACTTCATTTCCAGTAACAAAAACGCAAAACTTGTATATCAATTTTTATTTGTTTCAAAGTTACAGATCTATGAATGTGATTGTCAGTTCATGAAAAAAAATGTAATCCTAAAGTCAATACAAACTGATTTTATTTAAAAAAAAGTTATACGATTCAATAACAGGCCTGTGGTTGTTAACGTCGCATAATAAAATGTTATCCTAAAATAAATAAACACGTGTCGTAGTGCATACAGTAATTTCTTGGAGATCTACAAAAAAGAGTACCGGAAATTTATTTATGATAAAGAAGGTTCTTACTTATTTCGTAAGTGCTGAACCATGAATACAACAGCTTATTAGTGAGTGGACACGTTTTCTTTATTCAAAATGCCTTACCGATTTTCTTCTCAAGAGTATGCGGACATGCATTTTGTGTATGGCTACTGTAACGGCAGTGCACGTCAAGCAGTTATTGAATACCGACATCGGTTTCCCGATAGGCGCATTCCTCATTACAGAATGTTTTTCTAGAAGTACACAGACAATTTCGGGAATGCGGACTGCGTGATTAAATTTGGAGTAAATTTGCCAGCACACTTAGAGGAAGAAGCAGTAGCTATTGTTACAAGGGATCCAACTCTCAGTGTACGTCGAATCGTTAGACAACTAGCAGTGCCACGAACGACACGGTTTGCTTGAGGCAGACCACTATGCTCGTCTAGTTTATTCTACCTGGATATTAAGACAGTCACGGCTTCATTTTAATTTCTGCTGAACAGTCCTCTGGACAGATGAATCTACGTTCACGAGAAGTGGTGTTACAAATCTGAGAAACCTGCACAGTTGGTCATGAGAAAATCCCAAAGCTATACGCCAATCTAAATTTCAACATGAATTTTCTTTTAACATTTGAGCGGCCCTAATCGATGACTTGTTGATTGGTCCTGTCGTTCTTCCTGGGATGTTAAATGCGGACAAGTATCTTCAATTTGTTATTGACAAACTGCCAGGTCTTTTAGAGGATGTCCCACTGAATGTTCGACGAGACATGTGGTTTCACATGATGGGCACCACCACATTTTGGAATTGTTGTCCGAAATTGGGTTAACGTCAATTATCCAAGATGGATTGGCCGAGGTGGTCGTGTTGCATGGCCACCCAGATCACCCGATCTTAATCCCCTTGACTTTTATTAATGGGGGTACATGGAAAATTTAGTCTACGCGCAAGTTTCGAACACAAGAGAAGAGTTGTTGGATCGTATTCACCTGGTTGCCGAGCAAATCTGATAAAACAAGTATGAAATTCTGATAAGTACTTCTTCTGTTGGCTTACGGGCACAAGCCTGCATTCAACAAGGAGGTAGACATTTCGAAAATATTATTAATTGAACTTTTTTAAATAAAATCAGTTTTTATTGACTTTAGGATTACATTTTTTTTCATGATCTGACAATCACATTCACAGATCTGTAACTTTGAAACAAATAAAAATGGATATACAAGTTTTGCGTTTTCGTTACTTGAAATGAAGTCTACTTTACACTCCTAAAATTTGAACATAACGATACGGGACACTTGTATATATATATATATATATACCGTGCGCCCAACGTCGTGCGATCGATGGATATATAAGTAATGACTGGCCAACTGCAAGTATATTGGCCTTGCTTGAACACAATGAGCGACTGATAGGAATATTCAATGTGTTAGAGAGAGATTATTTGATTCGTACTTAGATCGTATGTAGAATGTGTTGGATAAAGAAAGGGAACGCCCGTACAGTTAGACAGTAGAACCCGATTGAATATACTCTCTCAACCCTAACCACATAAACTCGCTATTCGTCTTCGTCTTACTACATTGTGGTAGATCAATCACTCCCCGGCGTTCGTACGGTATATATATATATATATATATATTATATATACATAGTAGATTAAATTAGTCGGCGATTTAAGGTCTGTTTCACTTTAATATGTATATACCGATAGGTCCAACTCGCAACGGGCAACAATATACGTATGGAACGTAATGCGATGTGGCAACGTGTGTACGATGCCTATATTGAGTGACTTTCTTAAAATTTAAATTTATTTTGCAGAATTATTGATTTTTTTACTTTTATCTTTTAGAAAACGTTATTGTTTTTTTATTACTTAAAATTACTTTTCCGTAGCAGCTAAGAATACAATAATACAACAAATGGGCAAATTACGTATACAGAACGAATATGCAAACGACTATATCCTTGCGCGGTTTAAGTCTTACTAAATTCTTAACTGCAATGCAATATGCAATGTGCTGCAATCGAAGGAGCTGCGCATGGAGGGGATTCGATTCGCTGTTGCCACACATTGCTGATATGGCCCGTTGCGAACTGGACCTACCGGTATATGTAACAACAGAAGTGATATAAAAAATCTAAGTAGTATATACTATAACCTAATAATGTAACGATCAGTATTATGATGATGTTGTCATTATATAATAATAATTATCCATCATATATTATTTAAATATCTTAAATATAATAGGTTTTCGTAATTTTCCTTCCCGTTCAAGGGGAATGCCGACAGCTTAAAATCTTAAGTCACTCCACGGGCGCAGACATAATAATAACTCATGGCTTGCCAATCCCCTTGCCAAGCCATGACAAATATATAAGTTTGACATTGATATACTGTCATATATATTTTTAATTTATTTGAAAAAGACACTATGTGTCGAAACATGTAAGATTGCTTTAAATATATACATATCAAAGTAAACCAGGCCTTAAATCGCCGACTAATTTAATCCACTATAACATACAAAGGTCAAGGTCAATAATTATATATATGTATGTATATATAATTGAAACGAAATTATCGACCGTGATATATTATAAAAAAATTAATTTAAATTCGGGTAAGCGGTCAATTAAGAAAAAAAACTCCTTTATTAAATAACCCTATATTTCGCAACAGACTTTGTCGCTTCTTCTGGGGTAAAAAATGTAGAGTTGAAAAATAATAAAACTGACGTACAAAATATAAAAATGATTAGATATTAAAAAAAAAAATTATAAAAAAAAGTCTGTTGCGAAATATAGGGTTATTTAATAAATGAGTTTTTTTTTTCTTAATTGACCGCTTACCCGAATTTAAATTAATTTTTTATGTATTAAATGTCAAAAATAATTGAAATAAATAATTTCATAGATATCTCGTAAATTCCACGGCAATAGCGATCCAAAGACTTTTTGATCATACCATATATATACAGGGTGAGTCGTGAGGAATCGACCAAACTGTAGGAGTGTATTCTACAGGTGAAAGTAATGTAAAAAAACTCAAATGTTGCTATCCGATTTTTATTTGTTTTCGAGTTATAGCGTAATTAAAAATAAACAAAATTTCATACATTGAAGTTTTTGTATTTTATTGGTATTATCGTTCTTTATAATATATTTTCAAAAATACCGCCATTCATTTCAAAACATTTTTTACATCTACCAAGGGCGCTGGTTGCGTTCTTGATTGCGTCAGGTTGATATTTGATATTGTCAGCAGCATTCATAATCCGTTGAATTAGTGCATCACGAGTGTCCACTTTTACTTGATACACTTCATTTTTTAACCAGCCCCATAAACAATAATCGGCCAACCAATGTGACTACCACGTCCAATCCAAGTCCCTGGAAACCTTTCAGTCAAATGTTGCCTGACTGCACGAGCGTAATGTGCAGGCGCTCCATCGTGCTGGTAGAAGATTTGGATTCTGATGTTTATGGGAACATCCTCTAGCAGTCCGTGTAGTTCATTTTCTAAAAAATGTAAATAGCTGTCTCCCGTGAGGCGATTCTCAAAAATGTAAGGACCAATTAAAAAACCATCGATCATACCACACCACACGTTTACCGAAAATTTATGTTGAAAGTTACTTTCGACTGTTGCGTGTGGATTTTCGTCTGACCATACATGCTGGTTATGACAATTATTAATACCGTCACGGGTGAATGCCGCTTCATCCGTAAACAGTATACGCGATACAAAACGAGGATTATCATTTATCCATCGACAAAATTCCATACGTCTACGATTATCATCTCGTTGTAGGTGCTGTACTCTTTGTACATGGTACGGACGTAAGCCATGCTCGTGGAGTGTTTTTATCACCCTTGTTTGTGGAATGCCCAATTGAATACTAATTCTCCGTGAGCTGGTAGTTGCGTCTTCTTCTACTACATCCAGAATATCTTCTACTTCTTGTAATTGTTGTCGACTGCCTCGTTCAGATATTATGTTTACACTGGACAGCTTTCCGGTCGCGCACAAAGTGTTGAATACACTAATAAATACAGTTTTATTAGGATGTCTGTGATGTGGAAACCGTTGACGATATTCATTAGGAGCAGCTGTAGCATTCCCATCTCAAAATCCATAAACAAACACCATATTAGCATATTCTAAATTAGAATAAGTGTGTCATTTTAGTTTGTTACACTATAGTCGTACAAACGTCAAGTCAATGTCACAATACCCGAACACAATGTTATAATTTACTCCAAGGTATAGGGAACATTTTTTTATGATGGCAGCGCCCTCACTATATCAACTATGAACTAGAGGTAGTGACATTAGATGCATTAGGCATACAAACCACTCTACACTATTTCTCGACTGCTTTCAATGTCACTACCGCTAGTTCGGAAAACCACGAGCAGGTAGCGCTTCAGCTAGAAAGACTTTCCTATAATGAATTGCTACCGGAGTTTCACTGTTTTTACGAATACATACATAAACATGGTATACTAAATCTACATTTTTAATTACGCTATAACTCGAAAACAAATAAAAATCGGATATCAACATTTGAGTTTTTTTACATTACTTTCACCAGTAGAATACACTCCTTGAGTTTGGTCGATTCCTCACGACTCACCCTGTATATATATATATATATATATATATATATAGTGATGTGCGTCATGCGATGACTTCATCTCGTATGCACGTCAGCACGCCGTAAGACTTTTCCGAATAGTCCAGACACAGAAGAATCCAGAAAACCGAATGCGCAAGGGAAAAGATGATTCATTGATGCAGTAATCGCCGTCAAATAAACATCGTAAACATAAATATGTATATAAAATTAATATAAATACTGTATTTAATGTTAGTTATTATTTAGAATACTTTTTATCAACATAGTCATTTTTAATTACCGGGTCTTATTAGACGAACTAAACAGAAGATTGATCACAATATATATATATATATATATACAGGGTGGGGCACATAAAGTGTTACAGAGCAATAGAACTCAAACGATTAATCATATCGAAAAATGTTTCAGACAAAAGTTTCAGTGTTCGGGAAGGCGGTCATACTGGGCCACTCAGTTTTTTGATCGGTGTAGGCGTAGAAGCTACGTCAATGTCAACTCCAATTTTTTAAATGGAACCATGTATTTTCTTTTAAATAACATTATTACAGATTTTAAGACGAATTCAGCGACCTACAACACAAGGTCATTCTAGTCACGAAAATAGTCGAAAAATCGAAAAATATAGGAATAATCAGCATCAAAGGATCCACTAAGTTTGGTTTGGGTCTACCTACAGAAGATGCTCGAAGTGACCACCCTCCGCTTGTAAGCAGTGGTTAATTCTCCGAGGAAACGACCGTCTAACGTTAGCCAACATTTGTGGTGTAATTTCGGTACATGCTCGGCGTATTCTTTCTCTCATGTCGTCAGGCGTGGTAGGTGCTTCCGCCATTACGTGTCCTTTGACAAAACCCCAGAAAAAGTAATCCATTAGTGTTAGATCTGGCGAACGAGGTGGCCAAGCAACAGTAGCGCCTCGTCCTATCCATTTTTCACCATAAATCTCATTCATCACTTGTCTTGCACATAGAGCATAATGGGATGGTGCACCGTCGTGTTGCATCCACATGTTTATGCGAACTAGCAAGTGCAGAAAGTTTGCGTAAACTTGCCCACTTAAGTGACCTTCAAAAAAATGTGGACCAATGACGTGATCGCCGACAATGCCGGCCCAACAATTAACGGACCACGGATGTTGATATCGTACAGTTCTCGTCCATCGAGGATTCGCATTTGCCCAGTAATGCATGTTATGTCTATTCACATTTCCCGTATTTGTGAAGTTAGCTTCGTCAGAAAAAAGCACATGACTCAAAAATGAAACATCCGTGTGCATTTTTCGACGAATCCAGTTACAGAAATTGACGCGATTTTGGAAATCATTGCCGTACAAATCCTGATGCAGTGACATACAATACGGATGTAATTTGTGTTGATGTAATATTCTTAATACAGATCGCCGACTAATTCCACTCTCTCTTTCCATTTGCCTGGTGCCCGCATGGGGATTTTGTGCAGTAAAAGCTAAGATAGCAGCCGCATTTTCATCAACAATCGGTCGACGTTTGGCTCGTGTTTGTTTCATTGTACCGAAGCGACAGAAACGGTCAGCTAATCGCTTAAATGCCATGTGCGATTTTTGTTGTCTGTCCGGATAACGAGCCGCGTACAACTGCTCAGCGTTTCTGTAATGTTTGCGGCATTCCCCCAGCACCATTAACATATATATAAAATATTCTTGATAATCGTTCATTTTCGCGATCCGATGTACTCACAATAGAAGGTAATGCGTGACTAACTGACAGCCGTATGCGTTGACAGTTGATGCTGATTATTCCGATATTTTTCGACTTTTCGACTATTTCCATACTTTTCGTGACTAGAATGACATTGTGTTGTAGGTCGCTGAATTCGTCTTAAAATCTGTAATAATGTTATTTAAAAGAAAATACATGGTTCCATTTAAAAAATTGGAGTTGACATTGACATAGCTTCTACGCCTACACCGATCAAAAAACTGGGTGGCCCAGTATGACCGCCTTCCCGAACACTGAAAATTTTGTCTGAAACATTTTTCGATATGATTAATCGTTTGAGTGCTATTGCTCTGTAACACTTTATGTGCCCCACCCGGTATATATATATATATTATCACGTCTTATTGGACGTGATAATGGGACAGTAGGCACACTATACATCGTAAATGCATTAAGAAACAACCCGACCTAAAGTTAAGAAATTCTGATTAGCAGATATAAAATGACATTTTAATTTCATTCACCATCATATGTTGCCGAAACCCTATTTCTATTTCAGTTTGTTCTCCTCTCGTAGACAGAGGCGGTGAATGATTGTGGAATGGAATTGAAATGCCATTCCACAAATAATTTGAGATATAGAGCGGCATACTTTCAATCCTTTTTTCTCTAAAAGTAAATAATCAAGTCAAATTAAACTACTTACGTTTTCCTTATAAATTTCGAATCTCTTCGGATCAACTTTAAAATTTGTTAGTTTATCCATAATTTTATCAAGAAATATATTTTGTTTATCACTAAATCCACCTATACCTAGCTAAAAAATGTAGTTCGAAAACATATCATTCAAAAATTTAATACAGAATTTACTCACAATTAAGCCGTATTTTGTATTCGTTAGTTCATATTTTAATCCGGCTATTTCAGCTGCATATGCATACTGATTTAAAGCATCTCTAAATAACTGCACGAACATGTGAGTTAGATTGCAATTCATTGGATCCAAATAGGCCAATGGGCTAAAATAACACGGCATTAATTACAATCAGTATAGTGGGCTAATAAAATTTTGCACATTCGGCAAAATATTGCTTGATATTAAATTAAAACCCTTCAACTTACCTCACGAAATCAAACATTAAATTGGCCTTGGGTAACAAAAAATTATCATCCTGTTTAAACCAAACTCTTGTTATTGCTGTATCCTTTATGATTACTGGCATTTCGGTTATCTAAAAAACATACGAATATGAACCCAAAGTATCAGAATAATTGAAACATACATGAGTAGGTAAACCCCACCAGTTTTGTATAATACAAAGATATTTTTAATAATATAAAATATTACTAAAAATCTGGTGTGAAGAACACAAATACAGGTTCACTATTAATATTTTTGTGAACGTGTCCGAACATATCCCTTTCCAGAGACGTAGATACGTATTTCGCCTTCCTACAGGCTCATCGGTACGCCCCTGCTGGAGAAAGGATATTCTCAGACACATTCACAAAAAAGAACCACATCGCCACATCACAGAAATTATCCAGACCGGGCGTAGAAGTAAATACAGCGCATGCCTGGAAGGGCGTCGTTACTTCACATTGGTTATGTGGACGGGGCGAGGTACTTCGGCCGTCTGACAACAGGCTGGATAATTTCTGTGATGTGGCGATGTGGTTCTTTTTTGTGAATGTGTCTGAGAATATCCTTTCACCAGCAGGGGCGTACCGATGAGCCTGTAGAAAGGCGAAATACGTATCTACGTGTCTGGGGAAGGATATGTTCGGACACGTTCACAAAAATATTAATAGTGAACCTGTATTTGTGTTCTTCACACCAGATTTTTAATAATATTTTATATTATTAATAGTGATTCCAATAGCCCGTTCAAAATTATCTAAATTATTCTTGATTTTTAATGCATCTGTATTGACATTTTGTAATTGATTAAACAATATGTCCACATGTGGCATAATTTTATGAAAGAAAGTTAACCAATAGATAACATTTTCCTCCTCTAAAATTTGCAAATTGGCACTAGCTTGATGAATGGTAGTTTGTAAACTAGCTTCTCCCTCGATTTGTTCTAAAGCTTCAATTATTTCTTCTCGGTGTTCATATATTGTATTCACTGTCCTAGAATTGAAGTTCCATCTTATTTTTGAAGAACGAGGTAAGCTTTTTCTCTGAAGGAATTCTTCCAATCTTGCAGCTCGTTGTGGTGAAGTCGAGAAAAAATGTACATAATCCCGTCAGATTGGCAAAAAAAATTCTGCAATTACTACTGCTCGATGTAGCATGTGACATAATTAGATTTGTCTGATGTGCATAACAATGTACAAAATTAGCCCTTGGATACTGGTCTTGGACATGTCTTTGCACGCCGTTAATAGCACCACTCATGACTGCTGCCCCATCATAGCTCTGTGCAATCAGTTTTTCTGGGTCATCAACAAGCAAACTAATTTCGTTAAGGATGGAGACAGATAAAGAATTAGCATCATGTCCACTAGGCAGAAGAAATTTCCAAAATCTTTCGACCGGTCTCGCATTCACAATATATCTTAAAACAACCACCAACTGAAACTGATTGGACACATCTGTGGTTTCATCAGCTATCACAGATATGAAGTCGGCTGCTTTAATTTCACTAGCAACTTGTTCATGATACACGTTCAACATTGCATCAAGCAGCTCATTCTGTATCGTTTTTGATAATCCCTTAAAAACCGGTGCTGCTTCGATGTGATCTCTGAGCGATTTATCCAATTCTGCCGTAAAATTTATCAATTCCCGAAAAATGCCCTTGTTATTCGACGTTTGCTGTTCATCATGACCCCGAAGTGCCAGTTCAAACGCGCCACAAAATCTAATGCAATTTATTATTAAATTTAACACATGCCTATTTTTGGTTACCTTTTCATTGTGTTGTTGAATTGCTTTTCTATATGATGAATCTAAAACATTCTGAATGTTATTTTTTTCTAACATTCTTAGACTAAATATATTTTTCAAATGCCCTTCGGAATTTTCATGTTTACTAATTTTACCACTAAGATGAATTAAGTCTCTTATTTCGTTCTTTGACCAAGACGGTTCACCACCAAACAAAAGACACGGAAAACAAAATAAAGTATTTTTAATTTCACACCCACAAATCCAGTCATTTTTCTGATAAATATTCATTTTGTATTTTCTTAGAACGTCTTTACCTTTAACAGATTGTTTATTTTCTAAACATAATTGAGGCATCGGCCGTTTAAGATTTTTTACTGCGATTTTTTCATTATACGTTGAACGCGAAAACGCGTTGTTTTCTAAAAAAGACACGGAGTTCATCGCAATAACGCCCGAGAGTAGTCTGGTTCAGTTGCTCCAACGCTATGTATTATGACATTGAAGTACGGCAAAATACAGTTCTCCCCACCATCAATGTAATGATAATGCCTTAACAGAGCAACGGTAGGGATTTGCTCAGTATATCTGTGACGACGCTCGGTGTATGTACGTTGTTAGCGTGCCACGTTCCTCGTCAATAACTATGAATACATAATATACATAATAAATAAATACTTTCAGTTAGTCGTCGCTTGGTTTGTTTTGTTTCATAATTCCAGGGGGTGCAATTGCTCACTTGCTCTCATTAAAGAGCCGCCACTGATATGCAGTCTAACACTGCATTACCGATTGCGCAATCATAGACGATTTCTGATTATTAATAACACCAACTACGGGAGTTTAGGGAATTTCAAATGATGTATTAGTTATAGACATTGCAGTTTACATTCTACATGATATCAAAAATTAATAGTCTCACAAAATGAATAGTCTTTGGGTCTCTATTTTATGACCTCAAAATCGACGGAATTTTCGCAATTCAAAAGAAAAAATAATAATAGGGAACAAACATGGAAACTTACATCTTTATCGACTGAATGTAGTTCGAAATTACTCGGTATAAATTCATTTTTATCCGGTATTCTCAAATCGTCTGACAAACTAACGCTTTTCCAATCCTGAAATGTTAAACATTTATATTTACAAGATAAATAAGTAAGGTACAAAAAAGAAAAATAACATCGATAGAGATAGAAAAAAATATAATAAAATCAACGTTCTTACATGTTTATTTCTTTTGTGAAAGCATAATGCATTAATATATTATTATTATTCTACAATTGAAAAAATAACGAAAATCAAAATCCCGAAAAGGCTCTAGAGGTAACGAATTTAATAACTTTTCTTTAATGTTCAAGATTAGCGGTTATAACATATGAACAGTGGCAGTAGCTTAGCATGCAAATTTATATTTTCTTCACCAAACTAATAATATTCCTTTTACGGGACAACAGGATACTTTGTATGTGCAACGTTAAATCTAGAATTTATTCATACATATATTAAATTGATTTCAAAGACAGAATAATAGGAAGAACTAAATAATGTTCATGTATATCCATGTATAACGATTAAGTAACTGGTGTAACAGAAATAAGATTTGACATTATCAGGCACTTCGTTTAAGGTAGCACTATATTACGGCACATTACATTTATGGTCGAATTTTAAACGATATTAGTCCTCGCACTTGGCAACAGGTGATCTAAGGAAGATGATGGCCTCGGCATCAGAAAATTAATTTCGGATAAAATTTGTAGACAATCAATCCTAGTGTATAATAAATTACATAAAAATTTCAGTGCGGCTAATTCGCGCCTGTATTCAAGAGAAATCGTTTCAGTTCTATCAACAAATGTGTTATAACCGATTATGAAATAGATTTCGCTAAAGTAGTTATTTATCGCAATGAAATAAAACTTACTCTCTCATATACTATACTATACTATATAAATATAATATAATATAATATATATATACATATATATATATATATACAACTAATATCAACGGACGTACATAGTTATTTCGAAATTACATTTTAAAAGCAGGACAAACACATCTAAAAGAAAGCCACATGTGCAATATTGACGAACAAAAGAAGTACTCGCACAAACACATGTTCTTGTCACAAAGTTAATACATACGAGATGTTAGAGGATGATAGTGTAAAAGATCAGGTAAAGTTTTTTTGGATTCCAGGTGTGTAACATCGAATTGGAAAAGTTACTACAGTGTACTCTCTCCTTACGGACACCTCTCTTAAGCGGACACCTCCCATAAACGGACACTTTTTGCAGTACCAAAAGATTACTTAGGGATTTTTAAAATTTTTCTCTCTTGAGCGGACAACCCTCCCATAACCGGACGCGGACACTTTTTTCCAACACCAAAGTGATTTTAGTTCCCCATAACCGGACAGCTTACAACACTGTAACACTGTTTTTCCGTTTACTCTTCTTCATATTCGTACATTCGTACAGATGTTGCTTATTGAATAATACGTGTATGTACAAAGGGGAATTCCCTAAATACGCACAGCTTGTTGTTTTGAATGTAGTACGTAAATACATAGTACATTTATAGATTCTTATTGTATACATACTTGAATCGCTATGCCTAAAGCAGTGTTGACTATTAAAGACAAAGTTAATGTCATTGAAATTCAAAAAAATGAGAAACTTAGTGTACGCGAGTTAGCAAAGAAATGTAAGATCAGTAAAACTCAAGCTGCTTGTATCATCAAAAACAGAGACCAAATTTTAAGATTGTGAGACACTGATGTCAATCCGGATAGAAAAAGGAGTATGCTGAATGTCAAAGGCGTTAACATTGATAAATTGTGCGACGAATGGTTGGTGAAGGCCCGAAATAAATGTATTCCTCTCTTGGGCACACTTATCAGGAGCAAGGCTAAAGAAATTGCAGATAAATTGAATTACGCAGATTTCAGTGCATCATCTGGCTGGCTGGAAAGGTTCAAAAAACGGCATAACATAACCTCCCGTGCCATTTCTGGAGAAGCCGCTAGTGTAAACCAAGATGATGCCAAAAGTTTTACTGAAAAAGTGCCATCTTTGATTCAAGGATATGATTCACAAGATATTTATAATGCGGATGAGACTGGATTGTTTGTTAGGACATTACCCGATAAAACATTTGCATTAAAAGGTGAAAAATGCACTGGTGGAAAAATGGCTAAGGATAGGCTAACGATTTTGCACTGCGTCAATATGGCTGGAGAAAAGGAACCCCTTTTTGTTATTGGGAAAGCTGCAAAACCTCAGGCGTTTCGCAATATTAATTTGAACATTTTACCAGTTACGTGGCGATCAAACAAAAAGGCTTGGATGACGTCTGATTTGATGACTGATTTTCTAGCGCAGTGCGATAGAAAAATGCAACTTCAAGAACGGAACGTCCTGCTATTTTTAGACAATGCGGCCTCTCATCCTCGCGATCTTAAATTGAAAAATGTTAAAGTTATTTTTCTTCCAGCAAACACAACAGCATTTTGTCAGCCCCTGGATCAAGGCGTTATAAAAACTTTAAGTTTTTGTACAAATCGTTATTTTTAAAAAATATTTTGCTGCAGATGGAAGACGCAAATTCTGCTTTGGATTTATCAAAATCAATAAATTTGTTAGATGTCGTTTATTTCATACACAAAGCGTGGGAGCAAGTGGGTCCCCAGACAATAAAACATTGTTTCAGGAAAGCTGGTTTTGAGAAAACAGATATCCTAAATGACGATAGCGGTTGGACCGCAGAAGATGAGCTTCCACTATCAGCACTTGCTCAGTTCTCCAATATTATTAATCAAATTCAGAGCCAAATCTAAATTGACGTCGAAGACTATATTAATTTAGATAATGAAGTCTTCATTAATGATGAAGATGTGGAAAACATTAATACGGAAATGTTAATTGCTTCCCAAGAAACGCTCGCCAACTCGTCTGAAGATGAGCTAGAAAGTCAAATTGAAGACAAGTTAACTTTCTATAAAGAGGCTTATTTAGCTATAAGAAACCTAAAGGCTTTTTCTTTGTATCACAGCGACCTTAAAGGTGTTCAATTGCTTACTGATCTTCAAATACATCTCCACGATAATGAAATTAAAGGAAAAACGCGCCAAGGCTAAAATTTCTGACTTTTTTAAGTCTATTTGAATACCTTGCATAACAAATTTGGTTTTTTTTATTTCTCGCAAAAATGTTAATGAAAATTCTGTTTACTTTATCTAATATTTATATGTTCTTGTTTTGCAAATAAAATTGTTTAAAGATAAATATATTACAAATTATTATTTACTCTTTTTGTACTTTTCTCATAAGTGGACACTTCTCATAAGCGGACAAATTTTTCAATCCCATGGCTGTCCCCTTAAGAGAGAGTACACTGTATTAATAATCAAGGTCACAAATTTTATACACTGGTGTGCGAAAGTCAAGGTGGCTATTCTTTAGAATGTGTCACCTCACAGAATTTTACATTAGAAAAGAAAAAACGTGTTATATAATTAATAAATGAGCAAAAACTGAGAAGTACTAATGTGTTAAACGGTAATAGATAAGTTATTTTGTGTGGTTTGTTGTTTAGAATTTATGTTTATTGAGATGGTTAGCAAGTAAGCTTATATTGCGCTTAGGTTGTTCGTATCAGATCTGAAATTCATCGAATTAGCGTTGTTATTGATCTCTACCATTTCCAAAAACTCTCTACACCTTAAGTTGTTTACAGTCTGAAGGACTGTAACATTATTAAAATTAGGTGTGTGATCATTGTTAATCATATGTGAAGACAAGGCACATCTGCTCTTACCAGTCCGAATGTCGCTCTTGTGCGTGGCGAGTCTAGTTTTTAGCCAAGTGGAGGTATGACCTATATACACCTGACTGCATCCATTGCAAGGAATGCAATACACAACGTTGGATCGGAAAGGCAAAGGCGTCAAGTCTTTAGTTTTACTGAAAAAGTTTCGTACTGGGTTGTAATTGTAAAATCCTAATCTAATTTCCTCTGTGGAGAGCACACGAGAGAGTCGTTCTGATACACCAACAATGTAGGGAAGTCTGTAATATTTGAATGTTTTGGGTTGTTCAGCAATGGTATTGTTCGGAATTTGATTGTAGGAAGAAGGTGTGGTGAAAATTAGTTTGTTAATCAAACTGCGTGGATAACCGTTATTTGAGAAAATCCTACCCAATATGTTAAGATTTCGTTGTTTGAAGGAAGGGTGGCTTATCCTAGAAACCCTATGTTTCATGCCTAAGATGAGATTTATTTTCTGGCTATTCGAGTGATTAGAGTGGTAATTTAACATTCTATCTGAATTACTGGGTTTTCTATACCAGTCAATCATTAAGTGGTTGTTGTTTCTGATTATCTTCGTGTCTAGGAAAGGCACACCTCCCTCACTTTCGCGTTCGATAGTGAATTGAATGTTAGGGTGGAATGAGTTAAATATTTCCAAAATGTCATCTATTGCTAGAATAGGTAGTGCGCAAATTAAGTCATCCACATATTTATGTATGAATGCAAATTCAAATGGTAGTACTTTAAGTATGTTATCTAAGCAAAAATCCATTACTAAGTTAGCAAGGATCGGGCTGAGTGGTGAACCCATGGGTAAACCAGATATCTGAGTGTATGATTTACTATTAAAAGTAAAATAACTATTATTAAAGATGAAGTTTAATAATGTAAAAAAGGAGTCATAAGTTAAATCCGTCACCTCTGATATTTCACTCCATCTGTTTCTTAGTAATGTAAGACCAAACTAGTGAACAAAGATATGACGTCCAATGATATTATTTGACTTAAGTAATAGAGTTTAATTTTAAGTTTAAATTATTGATTGAGAGATTGTGTTACATTTATTTTTCACGCTCAGTTTTACCGCCCTGTAGATAAAGAGGTATATCAAATTTACTTCATTTTATTCGTTATTTTCTTTGTGGTCCCGGCTCCGCCATCTGGAATGGATTGAGTGCACTGATTTGACCCCGCTTTCGGGTGGTGCGGTTTTACGGCATTATCCTGTCAAGCGTGCGAGTATATAAATTTGTTTCTTAGTGCGCTCCGTAAAGCGAGATAAAAGGCCACGGCTATACCTTAATTTTTATAGTAATTCTCGCTTTCAAAAGGGTGTGTGTGTGGTAACTACTAGAAAGCTTGCTACCGTTAGTGAATTTGCGAAGCAATTAGACATAATTAGGCTTAGGCTTTCTTTGTCCGACAAACGGGATATATATATTACGCAACGAGGAAGACAGACAATCAAGAAAAAAACGGAGACAAAAAATCAAGTCAAAATCGTCTTGACTAAACATCTAGTCACAAGAACACGTACTAGCCGTGGGTCCATCCATCTCCGTCGCATACATATAGCCAATCGAGGTACTTCTACAAAGACTCATCTTTAGTTTTTAATCTTCGTCTAATTTTTCTCTACCTTTATATTTGCTTTTATAACGATTTCCATTATTGATGCAAATTAAAATGGCATATTTGTATATATATATATATATATATATATATATATATATATATATATATATATTTGTAATTCACGTATTTATTAAAATAATTTATTTTATTATTTTACAATTTTAAAATTAATTATTGTACATATATTTTTAAAATAATTTTGTATTTAAATAAATGGTTAATTTAGTTGATTTCACACAATTAAGTTATTTTAACGACAACTTTGTGTAACATTATGTAAATATATTGCATTGATTCGCCACCACGCAAATCATAGGCGTGCTAGAAGATTTAAATAAATTGTAATTTCTGTTAAATTCATTACTTTTCTTGATACCATTTTACTAATACTTAGGTAATATACTGTGTGTAATTCCATTGTAAGATTCCGAGATCACAGTTAGAACTAGATTTTTGATCTTCGGTATAAGCTAATTTTAAATCGATTGAATATCTAAATTGTTAATATTTTGGTGCATTTTGCAGCTTAACTCAATTTATTATACAAGTGTCCCGTATCGTTATGTTCAAATTTTAGGAGTGTAAAGTACACGTCATTTCAAGTAACAAAAACTTGTATATCCATTTTTATTTGTTTTAAAGTTACAGATCTAAGAATGTGATTGTCAGATCATGAAAAAAAATGTAATCCTAAAGTCAATACAAACTGATTTTATTTAAAAAAGTTATACGATTCAATAACAGACCTGTGATTGTTAACGTCGCATAATAAAATGTTATCTTAAAATAAATAAACACGATCTACATAAAAGAGTACTGGAAATTGATTTATGATAAAGAAGGTTCTTACTTATTTCGTAAGTGCTGAACCATGAATATCATATAATAAACAAATGTTCAGATGACTGTTAACGTTGCATTTTTTAATAAAGGATTACATTACGTTTCAGTTCATACAACAGCTTATTAGTGAGTGGACACGTTTTCTTTATTCAAAATGCCTAACCGATTTTCTTCTCAAGAGTATGCGGACATGCATTTTGTGTATGGCTACTGTAACGGCAGTGCACGTCAAGCAATTATCGAATACCGACATCGGTTTCCCGATAGGCGCATTCCTCATTACAGAATGTTTTTCTAGAAGTACACAGACAATTTCGGGAATGCGGACTGCGCGATTAAATTTGGAGTAAATTTGCCAGCAGACTTAGAGGAAGAAGCAGTAGCTATTGTTACAAGGGATCCAACTCTCAGTGTACGTCGAATCGGTAGACAACTAGGAGTGCCACGAACGACAGTTTGACGAATTTTAAAACGTGAGAGCTTATATCCATATCACTATCGCAGGGGACACGGTTTGCTTGAGGCAGACCACTATGCTCGTCTAGTTTATTCTACGTGGATATTAAGACAGTCACGGCTTCATTTTAATTTCTGCAGAATAGTCCTCTGGACAGATGAATCTACGTTCACGAGAAGTGATGTTACAAATCTGAGAAACCTGCACAGGTAAATTTCAACATGAATTTTTTATTAACGTTTGAGCGGCCCTAATCGATGACTTGTTTATTGGTCCTGTCATTCTTCCTGGGAGGTTAAATGCGGACAATTACCTTCAATTTCTTATTGACGAACTGCCAGGTCTTTTAGAGGATGTCCCACTGAATGTTCGACGAGACATGGGATTTCACATGGATGGGGCACCACCACATTTCGGAATTGCTGTCCGAAATTGGGTTAACGTCAATTATCCGAGATGGATTGGCCGAGGTGGTCCTGTTGCATGGCCACCCAGATCACCCGATCTTAATCCCCTTGACTTTTATTTATGGGGGTACATGAAAAATTTAGTCTACGCGCAAGTTTCGAACACAAGAGAAGAGTTGTTGGATCGTATTCACCTGGCTGCCGAGCAAATACGACAAAACAAGTATGAAATTCGGATAAGTACTTCTTCTGTTGGTTTCTGTTGGGCACAAGCCTGCATTCAACAAGGAGGTGGACATTTCGAAAATATTATTAATTGAACTTTTTTAAATAAAATCAGTTTTTATTGACTTTGGATTACATTTTTTTCAATGATCTGACAATCACATTCATAGATCTGTAACTTTGAACAAATAAAAATGGATATATAAGTTTTGCGTTTTTGTTACTTCAAATGAAGTCTACTTTACACTCCTAAAATTTGAACATAAGGATATGGGATACAGAATCAAGATAAGATAAAAACGGTATCGCTTCTTCTGTTTAAAATCGCTTATGAAAATAATTGTTATTCCAAACACAAGTTTTTGAATAGCATCGATAGCCCAAAGGCAGAGAGCATGTGGATAATGATAAACGGTCAGGTCAATCAACTGAAAATTTCGAAAAAATCTTCATAGATCATCGTAATAGAAATGAAACTTGGAATACACAAGACAATAATACATTGCATTTTAACCGAAAGATTTGGTTTTCGGAAGCTAAATTGAAAGTCTCTTCCGCAACAATTGAGAGCAATACCAAAAATTGTACCGAATTGGGTATTGCAAAAACATCATTTGAGGAATAATACGATGAAACGAAAACTTCTTCAAAACGCTTGTAATTGGTGATGTTTTCAATTTTATTGTTTGGTGAAGTTAAAAATAAAAACAATTCCAAGGAAATTACAAAGAATGCTGAATGTTGAACCAGGTAGATGGCGAGCGTTGTACAATAGTACACCTTTTCACTATTTGTCAATTGCCAGGGATTTTTGGACTAAAAATCCGATTTTTCTGAGTCGATATCCCCCGCATTCTCTCGATTTGGCTTCGTGCAATTACTTCTTATTTCAAAAGTTGTACTTGGCGATGAAAGGAAACAGTTTTGCATAAATTGAAGACATCTAACGATCACGATAACCAATTTCAACATCATTGCAATCAGCGACATAAAAAATGTCATTTGATGCACTTCTTGACCGTGCAAATTGTTGTATTTCCGTTGAAGGAGAATATTTCGAATAAATAAAATGTTTTTTGTCAAGGTGTGAAAATTGGGTCGCAAATGTTTGGGCAATTAGAAGCAGAAACAAAGCAGTAAACCTCGCTACAACTTCAGACAATTATCACACAGCATACGTACTATGGCGATCATAACACAGATAAACTTTGTTAGAAATATAGAATGCACTAATGAACAAACGACATCAGAATATTATTGACAACAACAGCGACTAGACAGGCGCTTTATATTTTTTTTATAGTTTTTTTCTTTCTGTTTAGCGTAAACTAAATATAATTTAAAAAAATATAAAAATAATTTTCAGTTCAACAATTCTAATTAGTTGTTTTTGAGATAATATTTTAAGAATCAAAACAATAAGTGTTGAATGCATAGTGTGCAGATAAAATTAATAAATGACTGTGCGACTATGCATACAGATGAAATAATTGTACTAAATTCACTTACATTTATCATCTCCTCGGGTATATGAGTTATTTTATAATCCGTTCCATACCAAGGTTCTTTCTGATCGGTTATATTAGAAAATTGTTTCGCTATAACTCCAATTCTAAAAAAGAAACAAAAAAAAACTTGATACAAATGTTTTTAGAAAAAAAAAAATTGATATTGACATCTAAGCTTAGGTAGTAGATACCTACTTCTTCACAAAAATATTAACTTTGCATCAAAATTGCACATTGAAATCTAACAAAAATAGACAAAATATAGACAGCGAAACGTTAATTATTACAACAATCATTCGACAAAATCTAGATTATATTACTAGAAAAACGTACCGTAAAATTTCAAATTGGTACAGTTACGTGAAATTATGTTTTTAAACAGTTTCGTAGGCTTTTCAAAAGAAAATAACCATGTTTTAACCAATATTGTAAATAACCTGATTTTTGTTTATAATTAGTAAGTCACATCGTCATATTATTGTTTAGTTTATTTATTATTTTAGAAATAAGAAAATTAATTTGATTTTTTTTTTCCTAAATCAATAAAAAAAAACTAATGCAATATAGACTTTTTGGAAGTACTGTTTATTTAATTAGTAGTACATGAATACAGGTTGTCACATAAGATTCTGGTAACAATCCAACACTCAAGCATGCCATGTTTTGTATACCGATAGGGCCAGCTCTGAACGGGCCATAACCAGCAATAAGTGGCAACAGCGAATCCCCTCTACGCGCAGTAGCTTAAATTGCCGCACATTGCAGTTATGAATTTAGTAAGACTTAAACCGCGCAAGGATATAGTCGTTTGCATATTCGTTCTGTATACGTAATTTGCTCATTTGCTTCAGACATAACAAGGTCCAATTTATTATTATTATTGTATTCTTAGCTCCTACGGAAAAGTAATTTTAAGTAATAAAAAAACAATAACGTTTTCTAAAAGATAAAAGTAAAAAAATCAATAATTCTGCAAAATAAAATAATAAAATTCTGCAATTTGCCGTGTACACTTAAGGTCGCCCATTTCAACTAACGAACAAACCCTCACGTCTCTCTCCTCCCGATCGGCAGGTATTAGAGGGATATGAGGCTGTTCGTCAATTTGTTGGCATTTGCTGCAATTTCCGACTACACAGCCATATTTCCTAAACGCATTTACGATCCTTTCAATCGTCGAATGCGAAGGAATAGGCCGATTTACGTACTCTACAGCAAATAAATCAGCGGTTGTTCGACAGGAATTGCCGGCAAGATACCACGAAACTATTTGTACCTTCTCTGCGGTTGTATACACTGACATGATAACTACCTATACGTTTGCACAGCTAGATACGAATGACGGGCAATCTGTTGCTCTCGATCATCGGACTTATGTATGCGCACGCGGAGTGGCATCGTACACACGTTGCCATATCGCATTACGTTCCATACGTATATTGTTGCGTATGGCCCGTAGCGGGCTGAACCTATCGGTATGTATGTATAGCAAACGCCAATTAAGTTGGCGCGAGGAGGGGTAAGTTCGCGCTGGATCAGAAGTAGTGGGGAGATTTGTATTTGGTTTTACATCAAATGTCAGATAATTCTAACCTCTGAGCGTGTATCACTTTGTGATTCCCTAGCAAAGACATTATGTTCCGTCAAACGTCAATGAGAAACGTATTCTGACAATTACTTGAGTAGTGGGGGTGGACGTTTTTAAAAACGGCTTCTGCGCACCTCCTCATATATATATATATATATATATATATATATATATATATATATATAGTAGATTTAGATAGTCGTCCATTTAAGGTCTGTTTTACTTTAATATGTTTATATTTAAAATAATCTCTCATATTTATATATGTAAAGTTGCCATGGATAAAAATTACATTATTCAAAAATACATTCCACTTTAATAATAATTCATGCCTTAGCATTAAATCTACTATAATATACAAAGGGCAAGAAATAATTATCTATCTATATATATATATATATATATATATATATATATATATATATATATACAGGGTGAGTCGTGAAGAATCGACCAAACTGTAGAAGTGTATTCTACAGGTGAAAGTAATGTAAAAAAACTCAAATGTTGCTATCCGATTTTTATTTGTTTTCGAGTTATAGCGTAATTAAAAATAAACAAAATTTCACACATTAAGTTTTTGTATTTTATTGGTATTATCGTTCTTTATAATATATTTTCAAAAATACCGCCATTCATTTCAAAACATTTTTTACATCGTCTACCAAGGGCGCTGGTTGCGTTCCTGATTGCGTCAGGTTGATGTTTGATATTGTCAGCAGCATTCATAATCCGTTGAATTAGTGCTTCACGAGTGTCCACTTTTACTTGATACACTTCATTTTTTAACCAGCCCCATAAACAATAATCGAGTGGCGTGAGGTCTGGGGACCAAGGAGGCCAACCAATGTGACTACCACGTCCAATCCAAGTCCCTGGAAACCTTTCAGTCAAATGTTGCCTGACTGCACGAGCGTAATGTGCAGGCGCTCCATCGTGCTGGTAGAAGATTTGGATTCTGATGTTTATGGGAACATCCTCTAGCAGTCCGTGCAGTTCATTTTCTAAAAAATGTAAATAGCTGTCTCCCGTGAGGCGACTTTCGACTGTTGCGTGTGGATTTTCGTCTGACCATACATGCTGGTTATGACAATTGGTAATACCGTCACGGGTTGTCGCTTCATCCGTAAACAGTATACGCGATACAAAACGAGGATTATCATTTATCCATCGACAAAATTCCATATGTCTACGATTATCATCTCGTTGTAGGTGCTGTACTCTTTGTACATGGTACGGACGTAAGCCATGCTCGTGGAGTGTTTTTATCACCCTTGTTTGTGGAATGCCCAATTGAATACTAATTCTCCGTGAGCTGGTAGTTGCGTCTTCTTCTACTACATCCAGAATATCTTCTACTTCTTGTAATTGTTGTCGACTGCCTCGTTCAGATATTATGTTTACACTGGACAGCTTTCCGGTCGCGCACAAAGTGTTGAATACACTAATAAATACAGTTTTATTAGGATGTCTGTGATGTGGAAACCGTTGACGATATTCATTAGCAGCAGCTGTAGCATTCCCATCACAAAATCCATAAACAAACACCATATTAGCATATTCTAAATTAGAATAAGTGTGTGGTATTTTAGTTTGTTACACTATAGTCGTACAAACGTCAAGTCAATGTCACAATGTTATAATTTACTCCAAGGTATAGGGAACATTTTTTATGATGGCAGCGCCCTCACTATATCAACGATGAACTAGAGGTAGTGACATTAGACGCATTAGGCATACAAACCACTCTACACTATTTCTCGACTGCTTTTAATGTCACTACCGCTAGTTTGGAAAACCACGAACAGGTAGCGCTTCAGCTAGGAAGACTTCCCTATAATGAATTGCTACCGGGGTTTCACTGTTTTTACGAATACATACATAAACATGGTATACTAAATCTACATTTTTAATTACGCTATAACTCGAAAACAAATAAAAATCGGATAACAGCATTTGAGTTTTTTTACATTACTTTCACCAGTAGAATACACTCCTTGAGTTTGGTAGATTCCTCACGACTCACCCTGTATATATTGTAGGAGACCCCGAAATGCAATGTGGAAGAAATGATACCACAACAGGCTAATGTCCCACTTTAGTCGGCTATAAAATGTATAATGTGGAAATTTACTACATTCAGGAATATTAATGAGACTTACAAATAAATTATATATCTCAGGCGTGTGAATTGGTCCGTTTTAAAAGTTGCGGAAATAAACATACATATAAAAAAACAATCTTTATTAATTTTATGAATTTAAAAGGGATATCTATATCGATTACTTAAGCCGTTTGCCATACAAGCTGACATCTATCTCTGCGTAGAATGAGCTAACTATGAAATCGGCAAGTATTTGATCTACTTTAAAACAGGTAGACACAAAAAAAATAAAAACCCTTTCAACATATACCTACGGTTAAGAATAATAATAAACTTCTTCTTCAAACAAAGTAATATAAAATACTTATTTTAAAAACCAAGAATGCTAAAAAAAAGTAACAAATACAGTAGTTGGATATTGAATACCTTAACAGGTCGGTATTTGTTTTCAAAACTTTTACTAAAAATAATAATTATACTACTATAACCTAAGTTAATTTATTCTTGCAGGAAATGTAAAAGAAAGACAACAAAAACGTTAGATTGTTTGCTTCAAAGGAAATATAAATTATAAAAAACACTAAATGCATGAATCAAAACTTTATAATGCAACAGTGCACTGATAGCAGTGATAACCGAAGTGTTTAGAGAAAGAATAACCTTGATGAGGTAATTCACATCTAAATTGACCCTAATAAATGAAAGTTAGTTCTAGAATGGACTGTAAACTTTAAATTAGTATTAAGAACAACCAAATTGATATATGGGAAGACGTATTCTGAATAGTTTCCTAGTATCATTCAGTTACGACTGTTTGACAAGATTTATCGATTTATTTTAAAATAACTACCAAATGATTTCTCTTTTATGAGTGTAATTTAAGGTACCTTCTAAATCGGGATACAAAGTTAAGCCCGGATAAAAGGAAGGATCTTGGTGTATTTCTTCATAGATTACTGGAAACTGGAAAAATCTCTCGTATCTTCTAAGATCCGGACCAGGAATGACTGTAGGTCTGGTATTCAAAGAATTGTGCGTTTAGGACAATATTTTCCAAATTTTCATCTGGTCCTCCATTAAAATATTTATGTTCAAAATTATGCTTTAGTTGATAATTTATTAAATACTTGGTTTACGCCGTTCAAATGATTTTTAATTGCTACATTAAACGTTACGCTATCTTTTAAATATATTTTTAAGTACTTTTAGTCGTTGTAATCTTCTAAATCTCGATTCTAGGAAGATGCGGACTAAGAACAATGCTGTTATTTTACGAAAAATGGCGACCGTATCTGATGGGCTTTATACAACGACTCTCCATAGACGCCGATAAAAAAACAAAACGTCCCCTTGAAATCTGCTTCACAACTTCTCATTGGTTTGTTAGAACAACGGAAATGATAATCAAATTTATAATTTGATTAAATATTCAAATTGGTATCAATTACAATTTCCTTCAGAATTAATTACATATTTAAAATTTGATATTACAACTATTCAAAATACTATATTTAGTTTTAGATTAACTAAATTAAAATATATTGTTTGAGGTGATTTGCCTGACAACAATATATATATATATATATATATATATATATTATAATGGGATAAACCTCCATTATATTGTAGGTGTAGGTTTCCGCGGTCGTTCTCTAGATGTAAATCTCGGTTTCCGGGTTGGAACCGCGTCGAGTTAGGCGTAATTGCCAACGTTTCGTCCACTGTTTCAAGGGACATCTTCAGGGCTGTTCGTAGATGTTCGTCGCTTCGCAGTAGCTTGAAGAATGCCATTACTTATATAGGGGGGACCGGGTCAGATGGTGGCCTGCTATTGGCTGGGGACAATGAGCCAATGGCATGCGTCGTATGGGCGTGGTGATTCTTAGTAGAGTTCAGTAGAGTTTGCCACGTCGGATGTAACGTATAGTCATCGTCTCTATTGAGATTGCAGGGATGTTTGTAAATTTCAATAGATTCACGGATTTTTCTAGGGAAATAATGCGATTCACGGGACAGAAGCTTGACATCTTTCAATAGAATTTGATGACCGGAGTTGAGTTTGTGTTCTGCCAGCGCTGAACCGGCTATATGCAACAGTCTAGTACAACGTTCATGTTCGGACACACGCACGCCGACTGGCCGCTTAGTTTCGCCAATGTACACACTGCCACACGAACACGGAATGCGATACACTCCTTGTGCTTGGAGCGGAGATGTTTTGTCTTTAACCGAGGGTAAGAGGTCCGAAACTTTAGAATGGGGTCTGAAGACAGTTTTGATTTTATTTCTATGTAGAACCTTTCCTATATGATCGGTGATACCGATCATATAGGATCCGAAACGTTGGCAATTACGCCTAACTCGACGCGGTTCCAACCCGGAAACCGAGATCTACCTCCATTATATTGCTATTTACTATTTCTAATATTATGTCTAAGCGATTTTTAAATTTTAACATATGCAAGAGATATTTTGATTTATTTGAATTTGAAATGATTATCATGTTTATTAAAGAATTGGATATCTTATTCTTAATAACTTAGTTTTGTAAATATAGATTAGAGTTGAATCTTGGTAAATATTTTTAGTTAATTATATTTTTAAAATTGAATAATCGTGAAAATTATATTTAGTCAATTTATATAAATTATTGTAAAATTTAACATATGCAAGTGAGTAGTTTAAAATTGATATTTAACTATATGAATATGTTCAAATTTGAATTTAAAAGAAAAAAGGTATTTAGGTTTACTGAATATAAAACTGGCATTAAAAAAAAACTAACTTACTTGGATGAAATTGAAAGTATATCAAAGAACCATGGTAATTGAAAAAAAAGAAGGAAGAATTTTTTTGACCTGTGAAAAAGATAAACAGAAATTTGGAAGGTGAATTTAAAAATAGCAATTTTATAATTTTAAAATACCTGGAGAGGGCCCAGAAGGCTGGATCACCATTAATTTAAATATCTGACCATATTTTAATACATATGGTGTATTTTGAAAAATAATATCCTGGCTACGGAAGAATTATTGTTTACTGGTCTAGGAACGAAAGAGTTGGAAACATATTAGCTGTTCGATCAAGTTAATCCATTTATAACATTAAGGATTGGTTGCTTTCAAATTACTATTAGATTCGTCAATAGCTAGGATACTAATTGGAAATTTTCTTCGTAGTAGAAGCAGTATTGCAGTTGATCCAAGTGTATCTAAATTTCTCCAAGTATTATTACGATAAATCAAATCATGTAAGTGATAAACTAAAAATATTTAAAACCAAGAAATCATCATTTTGCTTAATAATATCGATTTACCAATTTTATTTAATATAGTCATTTATTCTTAATTCTTAGATTCAGAGCTCTTGCATAGGTTTTATTTCTCTTCATAAATTTTGTTATATTTGAAATATCAACAATAAAATTTGTTTTTAATAATATTAGAAATGGCCACAATTGTAAATAACTCTCGTATATCAGACCTAATTTCATATAGAAAATAAATAGTTTATGTTATTTAAAAAGATTCTTTTTACCTATTAAAATTGACTAAATTATAGAGAAACACACCCTCAGAAAGAAAATAATCTCTATCTCTTCGACTAAGTTTAGTTTCGGAAGACATTTCGGAAGACATTATTGATCTGTTTATTGACCGTATTGTTGGTAGTACCGACCTCGATATCATTATAAATATAATAATATATTTTATTATCGACATACGTTTATAAATAATATTTGTAATTATTTATTTTCATTCTTTAATCGACATTGTTTTTACGATTCAACCGCACGATTAGCCGCAAAACCCTCAGACGCTAGGAGTGGGGTTACGTAAGGCGAAAACAGTCACAACGATACCACCGTGGATGAAGGGTGAACTGACTCGGGATGTGCAACGATTGACTAACGAATTGTGTTTATATCATTCCAACGTTTTATTTCATTTTGTGTATTACCACTGTTATATCTATATTTTTTTATGTTTAAATAAACTGCTAAGCTGACATTTGTAGCGGCGGGATAAAGAACAAATAGTAATTAAGCAGAGGTTATCAAAGTGCGAACGTTAAGAGTGCGAAAACGGAAACCAATGATAATGCGTGCAAGAAGGATCAAACGAGCAAATATACGTATACATACAGGCACGGTGCTAGAGCGCGAAGATGGAAAGCAACGGTAGTGGAATAGGGACAGAGCGAATGTATGCACGATACGAAAGACGGCATTAGTTTTTTGTCGCGTTATTCCGAATGTGAGAATAGTATATTAAAAAACAAGTTTCATAAGGCACCATTTTGCCGCACGAGATCAGTTTAGAAAACGAGCCAAAGCAAAATATAAAATTTTATATTTTGTATTCCCTTGACAAAGGCATATTGCCGAAACATGTAGAGTTGTTTTAAATATATATACTTTGAAGTAATGATCCAGACCTTTAATCGCCGACTTATTAAGTTTACCTTATCATACCAAGGTCACGAAGATATATGACGTCACATACAAATGAAATGCATTGTTCCGCACATAATTTCATAGAGTAAAATTACTTTCGGATGAGACTGAAGATGCGCGAGCGATGACATTACAAAAATACTGAACACCTTAAAAACATTGAGCAGTCGCAGCAGTCGGCAGCGGGAGCAATGTACGTACAAGACCACGACGAAACACACAGATCAAATGCCTGGTATCGACTGACAAATAATCGATAAACGTTTGTGGCTCGTATAGTACACGGATTTATACTACTAGCTGTTTCTCTCATTTATGAGGTGGCTCTCTTTCTAATTACTAAAATGTGTTTCTGCGCCAGTCTCATCCGAAAGTAATTTTACTCTATCAAAATCTATCATTTTGATACGTATGAATTACTATAATTACCGGATGTTATCGGGATTGAAGTCGTTCAATAATTTTTCTACTATGTCAGGTCTCCAATCTGTTAAAATATGTGAAGCTGATAGGACGTCTTCTAGAGGGTAATTCTGTGTGGTAAAAAAGAATGAATTAATAAAATCCTGTTTAAAATAAAAAAAGATACTCAAGTATTAAATATGGTACTATTATGTTTGAAACACAACCATACTATGGTGAAAAATATATAATATGTTATTAGCTACTATATTAAAAATCATGAAATTAAATTCGTTTAAATAAAATAATTATTGATCGGGATACGTTATATACCGTTTACACATATACGTAATAATCTAACCAACAAATTTGCACGATTCGCTTTGTTTTTTCTTCATCAAAATCTGCAAGATATCTTAGAATCAAGAAAGCAACGTTTTTGTTTGCTTTGAAAGAAATTAAAATAGGAGTGCTACAAGGCAGTATGCTAGCTCCTATTCTCTATCTACTACCAATGATATTCCTAACCTCGAACACGACACAATAGAAATGTTTGCTAATGACTAGAGAACGGACACGCTTACCACATGACGCAAAGCCCAGTGCAGTACTGGTGAAAGGCTGTATTTCTAAAATATTTAATTTTATTTATATAATTGGAAAACGAACGGGTGGTGATCTATAAAATTACGAAATACATATTTATTTGTTGAAAAGTTGTATTTATAGCTTTTAATTTTATTTATATAATTGGAAAACATACGGGTGGTGATCTATCTATCTAAAATTACGAAATACATATTTATTAATTAATTTTATTTATATTATTGGAAAACAAACGGGTGGTGATCTATAAAATTACGAAATACATATGTATTTGTTGAAAAGTTGTATTTTTAAAGTTTTTAATTTTATTTATATAATTGGAACATTTTTATTTGTTCATTTTGTCGTTCAAGTTGAGTAAAGGAGTATTAATATTGACTAGCAATAGTTTCTGAAGGTTTTCTTCTGTCAATTTTGTTCTCTTTGAATTAAGTACATCCTTATAAATAGAAAACGTCCTTTCTACATCGCAACTGGTTATAGGTGCATACTGGAAATATTCTTTTATTTCTTCATATTTAGCCGTTAGATTTTGTGGAATTGTCTCCATACATAATTGCTGCAATGTAATTAAATCTGGATTTCTATTAAGAATTGCTTCAAACTTTTGCCGAAGGCCACATCCGAAGTCACTTGGAATACTTTTCAAATTATTAACAGCCACATCTAATGTGGTTAATCCGTCATTTAATTTGCGATTTCGATTTTCAAAATAAGTGATTAGTTTTGGCAATTTTCCAAAGTGTTCGTGAAGAAAGTACAACTGATTTTTTAAATTTGGGATTTGTGTGAGCTCCTTGCACTCACCAATACTTCTAGCATCCTCCTTTAGCAGTGTTACGAAATGTTTTAGACTATCGAAATTCTCAGCATAATAACTAGTAGCTTCCAGCCATGTTCCCCATCTAGTTATTACTGGAGTGAGAGGCAGTGACAGATGAAAATTTTTCCCTGAAAAGAGCTACTCTCAATGGTGCTTTTCTGAAAACTTTTTTAAAAGCTGATACAAGTCTAATCAACTTCCGGAAAAGTGTCTCTGATATATTCGCAGATTCTGTGGAGAGCATGTGCTACACAAGTAATATGCAGCATATTAGGATATGTTTTCTTCAATAGTCTGCCTGTTTTTAACATATACGCAGCACTATCACTGACAAATAAAAGTATTTTTTCTTTGTACGTGGCGTCCGAATGAAGCATTTTTTGCATATTCTCCTTAATGGTTTCAGCAACTGTTTCCGCATCAACTCTATTTATAACACTTGTTGCTATTACATGAGTTATAGGGAATAGTTGGATGTAGTACACCAGCTACAACATTTACCACACAGCGTCCTAACATATCCACCGTTTCGTCGGCGCTTATCCATATGTATTGATTTAAAAGATGGCTTCTAATGCGTTCTACTGTTCTCGTATAGCACCTAAAAACATAATATTTGCGTAAAGTTAATTCATCAGGAACATTTCGACCAGTATATTTTTTCAGAAATGTCTTCAAAATTGGATTGTTCAATTTAAATAATGGAATATTAGCCGCCATAAAAGTTTCACAGAGTTCTTCGTTAAAATTGTCAGATTCCAACGGGTTCAATTTTTTTTTCGTGCTTTAACGATCCTACGTGACGTTTTACGGTTGATTTATTGCAATTTTTCAATAACTATTTCTCTTACGAAATACGATAAACTTATTTATTTTATCTACGTACACGACACCACTGAAAACTATATTCTGAACACTATATTCTCCGAATACAATAGCTGGGTTGTCCATTGTTATCGCAGCGAGACCAGGTGGCCGACTAAGTCAAACAAATACTTCATTGAATTACGCCGGGATGTACTGAGCGACGTTATACACAATTCCAATTGCCGATTGCGTTTTATGGAAATTGCATCCGTTCTCTACTAATGACACAATCTTAGCTGCAAAAAAAAACTCTAGAGCAACTTTCAGAAAACTGCAGTCTTGCGTTGACTAAATCAATTACTAAACTAAACAATGGAATATTATATTAAGTAGTAACCAATACCTATCTATCAGAATAAATAGTATCCAAACTCCTTATGCTACCTCTGCCAAGTAAATACTTGGCAGAGGTAGCAAGGGCAATGTCTTAATAGGCATTGCCCTTGGCACCAGACTTCGCTGAAAATTACATGTCAAAAAAAAATGTGAAGAGTTTAGATTGCAATACAAAAAAATGTTGTTTGGGAGAAATTCTAAGAATTCATTAGTGAATAGACAGAAATAAACCAAGAAAAAAAATTCACTAATTCTTTGGGTATACATTTTGATGGTATATTAACATGGAGGTATCATATAGATTTCTTATAAGACCTGGTAGCACAATTTATACCTATTATTAGTTACCTGTAAATTATAAGCCAATGACACAATATAACTTCTAGGACTTTCTTTGTCTTTAAATCGAAATCCCATCGCTGAAATATCTCTTTGTTCTTCGTGTACCCACAACAGTGGACCTGTTTCTTTCAACATGTTTATATACTGAAAATAACATACAATTAGACTAGTATATTTCTTTTCGAATTCAAATTGAATGTATACCTGGAAAATGAGTTTTACTATATCGTTAATGTGTTTTATGCCTTCTTCAGTTAAATCAACGGATATACCTACAAATCCGAAACCCCTTGGGGCTGGTCGATTTCCTGCTACTAAACTGTTAGACCATCCTCTCTCTTTGAGTGCCGATAATAAACTACCTGGACCCTCATGGCCGATTAAATGACTTATATAGCTACCAGGCTGTTACATAGAAAGAAAACTTGTTTAAATAAATAGTTAATTAATTTTAATAAAAACACATTTAGAAGTTTGTGTTCAAAACACACATATTGCTATGAAATTAACTTTTGGTGAAAATTAAAAATATAATAAATAACGTATAAAAGAAATCAACCGAGGTTGTGTATTTTAAATGCACCACCTCGTATATCATATATTAATGTAGTGTTAAAATTTTAGATGACTATTTCCAAGCATTAATAGGTAAACAAGTAACGTTATGTTAATAAATTTTAGGTTAATTAGTTAATTAGAAATAGACGAGTAAAGTGTATCTTAGGCCAGATATCCGAGTTTGATAAAGAGGAAGTAGTTTTCCCTGCATATTCTCAAAATATCTGTGCCATTTGAGATTTTAAAAATTTAAAACGTTCAGCCATAGGCGTGAAAATAAGAAAATACTTTATAGTGTGAGGATAAGCGTCCTATTTCTGTAGGGACTCGTTTTCCACACAACAGTGGCATCAAAGTAGAAAATTTGTTGCGTTTCAACGGTGATCGATCATCTATACATCCGATACAAGATACAAAGGTCAAGATGAATGTTATTCGAGCAACTTTAACCCATTCCGCAGCAGAGTGGTTTCAACGGATTGAGGACAACTGTAACAGCATCGAACAATTTATTGTCCTATTTAAGAAGAATTTTTGGGAATGAAAGTCAGCAAGACCAGGTGAAAGCAAAACTACTAACTGGGAAATATAGGTTAGGTCACCTTTCAAGAGAAACTTACGCGACTCGCATTTATAATACATGCAAGTATATAGGTCTTTCACGATAACAGACGAGACAAGTGATAAATAGTTACAAAACAGGGTTGACAAATCTACATTGCTTTGAGTCAGCTGTTGTTGGTAAATAATCTTTGAGGTTAGGTTTATGTAATTTTACTCCTACTAATATGTTTATGTTGATATTATATATACTATATTATATATACTATATTATTATGTATACTATATTATATATAGGCATGACTTTGTTGTGAAAATAACTGATCTTATATATAATTTCGTTTTATAAATAAAATAGGGAGTAACTGGTAAATATGAACTCATTGTAAACAACTTATTCGAATGACATTTGACAGAATTCAAGCTGGCAACCATGCACAGTTCTGGTAACATAATATATTTACATAATAGAGAGAAATACCAGGATTATTAGGTATTATTGTAATTTAAATGTTACTTGTTCCGAAGTAACTGTTAATCACGTGTCTCGTCTGTTATCGTGAAAGACCTATATAAATGATCTTCAAGAAATGACCTTTGTTCGTCAAATTTGGAACCATTTCATTTTCACCGATACTCACGTAATTATATGTTAAAACATCACAGATATGGACTCTTTGATTGACACCCTTCGTAATCTAGACAGTTACGAAACAAACGACCAAACCAGAACCGGCCAACCAACAAGAAGTCATCCGCCACGTCCAAATAACCAATTCCAAAACCAGGGATACCAGCCACGACCATACATACCCAATTTCATTCAGAATCAACCATCATACTATCAACAATCTCATAACAACACCAATCACACATATAGATAAACACCCACACATCCTAGAAATCATCAGAACGGTAATCAAGGTAATAATAATACATACAATAGATATAATTCGTCATATCCTAGAATGAACGGTCAAAATAATCAAATGATAAATAATAAATATAATAGTCAGCAAGATAATAATAATCTGTAGTAATACCATAAGAGCTTTGAATTTATCGATAATTTCACGAATGCTTGTTGCATAGCGACGAAGACGAGTGTCAGTTTGACAAGCATTTACATCACGACAGCCCGTATGGCTGGAGTGGTTTAATTGTCAAATTGACACGAGTCGAAGTCGTTATGCAGGAAGTATGAGTGAAATTATCGATTTTAATTCAAAGCTCGTATGGTATTTGATTAGATTATTTTACGTAATACAAAATGAAATTTATCTAAACTCTTTATTTATTAATTCATGTATAAATTAGTACACTGAAAGGTACGGTCGCGGTTACATAAAAGCGACCACTAATTTGACATTTTGTGTTATTTTCATAAATTTTGGTAAATCAGGTTTTTAAAATGTTATATATGTTGTCAGCAATGACAGCAAAAATTAAATAATATGATAATAAAACGTCAAAGTGACAAATATTATTACAACAACTTTAATATAAAATCAATAATGTTACTACGAAAATAATTACAAATCTTTATTAAAATTAATATTTTGAAACTCCGCCGTTGTTCTCGATAACGTAGTTTAGTCTTCTAGGTAAGGAAGCTACCAAATTACGGGCATACTCTGGAGTAAAACTGTTCCATACCTCTTGAATTTTACTCCATAAATGCTCAGCATTTCGTGGATAAAAATTATTTCCTTTATTAATTGTCTTCAACATCAAACCCCAAACATTCTCTATAGGATTAAGGTCAGCACTACGCGCTGGCCAGGGCAGCACTGTTACGTTGTGTCGTTGCAGCCATTCTGTTACTGTTTGGGCGGTATGAACTCGACAATTATCCTGCTGGAACACAAAGTTATTTTCAGGAAACATGCCGTTGACTGATGGTAGCATGATGTTCTCTAGAATGTCTATATATGTTAATGCATTGAACCTGTTTTGAACATGTGTGCAGACACCAAGACCGTTGGTACTCATCCACCCCCAAACATTAACAGAAAAAAGGCCACTTCTTCTAACATTATGGATGTATAGTTCCTCAAAACGAGTGTTTGGTGGCCTATATACTCTAACGTGACCGTTGTAATATGATTGAAAGACTTTCTCATCCGTGAAAACTACGTTCTGCCAAAAATTTGCGTCGTGCATATAATATTGTATCGCAAACCCGATTCTCTCTTCTCTATTACCTTGCGTTAAAAAAGGCTTTTGCACTGCAACACGACTTCTAATGTTAGATGTAGTTTTTATACGACGCCGTGCCGTTCTGATAGACCCTGGAAAGTTTGTCGCACGTCGTGCTTCCACAGCAGTTTCAAAAGGATTATTTATCAAAAAGTTTATCAGATCATTGTCCTCTTCCTCTGTTGAAACTTTTTGCTGACCAGTCCCCACCTTTCTTTCTAATGAACGTCTCTGATTCATTTATATAATGAACAGTGCTTTTCGCCACTTGAAATCGTTCGGCTACCCTTCTCTCTGACCAACCTTCTTCCAAAAGGGTCACTATACTACTTTTTTGTGCAATATTTAAGTGAGGTATTATGACTTTGTAAGTAATGACACTAATGACAATTTACATAATATTTGACTTTTTTCATTATTAAGTGACATGATGTATACAATAGGAAAAAGTGCCGGTCGCTTTTATGTGACCGCAACAGTACAATTGTTATATACATTCTGTTTTTTATTGGATGTGCTTGAATCAATATTTGCACTGTTGTAACTATTTCCTCGCATTTGATTAATAATAGTTTCATGGTGTTCTTTATCTAGTTGTAGATACGGCTTAATAGAATGCGAACTACTATGGCCAGAAATTTTAATTAATTGTTGCTCATTTACACCAGCTTTTGCTAAATTTGAGACAGCTGTCGCGCGACTGGAATGGTTACTTATTTTTTGGTTTTCTGTGTTGAAACCAGCGAGTTCAGCACTTTTCTTAAACCATTTCAAAATTTCATTTCTCCCAATAGGCATATTTTTATACCAGCTACCTTTTTTCTTATTCCACGCTGGATTGACAGTTAAAAAGAGTCTATCACTTTTTATACGAGCGTTTTCTGTCCTCTTTGAAATTAGTTTTTTAAAAAGGCTGACTGGGCAATTACTTGGTTTTACTTTGTTGGGAATCAACCATTTACTGTCAGCACCTTTTTGTGCTCCACCTTGGGTAGTTTTCGGGAATATGTGATTGTACTCTATTCTTCCAGTCGGTGTATTATATACGTTCATTTCTTCTCGGAAGTAGTGAATCACACATGCCGCGCCTTCTCCTCCTCGCCATGCCAATTCAATCGACACTATCAGGTAAAATTTCTTTTGTAGTCCATCTGGATTTTCTTCATCCCAAACATTTATCATTTTTTCATATTCGTTTTTCTGTAAAGCTGCAGAACTTATTTTCCGTTTACCAGGTATCGCTTGAAGAATTCTCCTTTTGGAGTTCCTTGCGTCGCGGGCTGCTTTAAATACGATGCTCTGAAAAGGATCAATTTTTCTGTTATATTCGTTATTAAACTTCTCTTGTAGCAATTTTGCCGTGACATTCCACATCGTTTTAACAACACCTTCTTTATATTCTTCCCCATTCACCTTCTTCATATTGAAGGCCCAGTCTTTCAGAATATCTGCAAGTTCCTCTTTTGTAACATTTTGTTCGATGCTGTAGTTTGTCGCATTACAAAACTCACAAAATTGTCGCCAAATTGACGCTTTACTCTTTTTCGTATTAGCCGGTTCAGCTTGTTTTACTATTTGATCAATGTTTACAACTGATTCTTCCCCAAATCTCAGCATTGTTTTGTGACAATGAAACCAGTTTTTTGACAGAACTTTAGAAATGTCTATCCTCATTAACCGCATTTCCATAACAACGCCTAATTATTCTACTATGAAAATTATCGATAAATTACCGCTGTAATTTCGAGTTGCTTCAGTAATACGCGAATCTGATTGGTTTATATTTGTATGTGTAAAATAATCATAACAATTTTTCAAGACCGCCTTATAATAATTACCAACCATCAGCACTGAATAGCGCTACACGAACTCAGAGACAGAATTTTATACCAGGAGGAAGAGATCAGATTAACAATATAGAAACAAGTAATTCATTGCATTCATGTAAGCCTGAATCACAAGAATACACAGGACAAAAAAAAACCGTCAATTTCGAAACAAGATTCCTATGGAGACCCAGTGCCGAGCTCCTCTCAAAATTAAAGGAAACTCCGCCAGATACTACATGTGTAAATACATAGTTCATTAATTAAGTTAAAGATCATGAATATACAATTTTACTAGGACCCAGAAGAATTTTTAGTACCGGAGGAAGGTAATTTAATAATCCTAGCAAACCCTAGCCTACCATTAATAAACATTACAATTACTAATATTACTTTTACTACACTAACTGATTCTGGAGCCGAAATTATTTTGATTAAGAAGAGAAAGCTAAGAACATTGTGGGATGGGCAAAGACATAATGAAAATGAATTATATATAGAAAAATATGTAGATTATAAGGAAAAGTATTAAATAAGTTAGTAAATAATATTATATATGAAAATATTAATGAAGATTTAAAATATAGGGGATGGAATTATAGAAATGATTTGGATTGGAAATTATGAAAAAGGTCAAGAAGAGGCACTAATTAAAGTAGATGCTAAGGATTATACGATTGTAACTGATGTAGAAGATATAAAAAATGTTATTTATAAACCGAGATCCAAGATGAATGTATGAAACAGAAGTTAATGGAAATACTAAATCAAAATATTCAACTTATAAATGAAGAAATTACAGAAACAATCAAAGTTCAAGGTTTATCAATTGTCTCCAATTTAATAAACCTTGAACTTTGATTGTTTCTGTAATTACAATTACCTTTAATTGTGAAGACATTGCGTGTAACTGATATAAAACAAAAAATTATGGGAAAATTATTAAAACCTTATAATGGACCTTATGTAATAACAAAAAGTAGGGCAAAATACTGTAATGTTTGTCTTTTAGGGTTCTTAAATAAAACTAACAATAACTTTAGACACACACACACTATATTAATATTAAAACGTATAATAATCTAAAACTAACTATTAACAACAATAAGTACATTTATGTATTCTATATTTATGTAACTATATTTATGTACTTCGCGAGACTGTAGGATTCAATGAATGTCTCCACATCCCTTCCTCGACGGCTTATATATCAATGGGAACGTTTTGTCTAGAATGCACCAAATCTGTCGAGAAAACGTCCAGAGCGATGACGCGCCTCGCGTCATCGAATGAGTCATTACATTGCCCCCTTCTTAAAAATGAAGTTTCGTCCCGAAACATGTCATGCTTTGGTCTCCTCGAACGATGACGAAATCGACAGGTAGGGCCTTTGTTACATTGCGACGTCATATCGAAATAACAGTCAACGGTCTTATCTTGCCTGGATGGACAGAAATATTCAAGCTGGTAACTGCATACCAGAATTTCCATACCAGTATGTCGGAAGATTACTTCCAACATGCTCCTTACAATTCTCCAGTCCATGCGGTCCAATCCACAACCCAATTTTGGAACTGCCAATTTCAGAATGTCCTGTTGTAACATTTGTTCACGTAAGTGGGCCAGGGCCTCCCATAAGGCACGATAGGTTGGCTTCAGGCTCGACAGTTCTTTCGTGACCAAATAAAATATGGGCTGTCCTTCATTTATTATTTGGAGACTCTTCCCAATTGCTGGTCCCTGCTGCCTTAGTTTTCCGATTCTGCCAAATCTCTCTTTAAATTCGCAGGCAATTCCTTTGGCCATTCGTAGATCTCGGGCTACGCAATGAGCAAGCGCGTAGTCTGGCGTCACCGTAAACAAATCTTGCTGTTTCTCGATGGTTACCCCAAATCGAGCTTTTCTCGAACCAGAATATTTTTCCATAAAGTCTTCGAAGGTTAGTTCATGGTATTGGCTATCCAATCGGCGCAAGTCAACGGTTTCGTCATTATTGTCTCCAGAGTATGGGGCTAATCGATTAAAATGTACAACTCTTGGCTTAGTGTGAGGTGTTCGCCTGATGCGGTATATTACATCGTTGATCCGCTTCAACACCTCGTATGGCCCCTCCCAATTCTTTTGAAGTTTTGGAGATAGGCCCCGTCGGCGTTGTGGATAATATAACCAAACCCGATCGCCTTCATGGTAACCACTCTTCTCGTCGTTTATGTCATAGCTCTCCTTCATTCTGTCACTAGCATCTTGGATATTATGTCTGACTTGTTCATGGATATTATCTAGTCGTCGTCTGAGCGTGCTGACATAATCTTCTCCGGCAAGATCTTCACCAGGCTTGCTCCCAAACTTTAAATCACAGGGCAATCGGAGTTCCCTCCCGAATAGCACGTTTGCTGGTGATTGGCCTGTTGTCTCTTGAACGGAGGCCCGATACGCCATTAGAAATAATGGTAAATGTTCGTCCCAATCTCTCTGGTGTTCGGAGACCACTTTGGATAAGTGTCTGATCATGGTCTTGTTCATTCGCTCTACCATCCCATCTGATTGTGGATGCAAGGGAGTTGTTCTCGTTTTCCGTATGCCCAAAAGTCCACACATCTTTTCGAATAGATTGGACTCAAAATTTCGCCCTTGATCGGAATGAAGTTCCAAGGGTACACCAAAACGGCTGACGAACTCCTTCACAATCACGTCAGCTACAGTTCCAGCTTCTTGATTTGGAAGAGCATATGCTTCAACCCATTTGGTAAAGTAATCCATGACCACTATTATGTATTTATTTCCTTTGTCGCTTTCTGGAAAAGGGCCGGCGGCATCTATGGCGATCCTTTCAAATGGGCTTCCTACATTGTATTGGCGCATGGGTGCACGTCGACGCCTCTGGGGACCATTGCTTCCGGCGCAATTAGCACACTTTCGGCACCATTCTTTCACATCTCGTGAACAATTCACCCAGTAAAATCTCTGGCGCACCTTCTCTAGTGTTTTATGGACTCCAAAATGTCCCCCAGAAGCACCATTATGGAGTTCTCGCAATACCTCTGGTATTCTTTTCTTGGGAACCACCATTTGCATCTTCCGCTCGCTTCCATCGTGATTTTCGACCTCACGTCTCAGGAGATCGTCTTCCATGGTTAAGGAATCCCATTGTGCCCAGTATGACTTTAATTCTCGTGAATGGGGAGCAATTTCTTGCCAGGTCGGTCTTTGCCCATTTCTTTTCCAAGCCCTGAGGACTGCAAGATCCGGATCAGCTTCTTGATCCGCGCGCAAATTGTCAGGTTGCCATTGGTCATCAACAACGGTGGTTCGAAGAGCGTTGGCCGATTTGTCTTCGATTCTGTTGCAATGTCGACAGTCTTCTGGGCAGGGCCTTCTGGAAAGGGCATCTGCATTTTGATGTTTGAGGCCTGCTCTGTGTTCAATGACAAAGTCGTACTCCTGTAGCCTCTCAATCCATCTAGCTACTTGACCCTCTGAATTCTTAAATTGCAAGAGCCACTTTAAGGCGGCATGATCAGTGCGGATCAGGAACTTCTGCCCATACAGGTACTTGTAAAAGTGCTCAATGGTCTTAACTACTGCCAATAGTTCTCTCCTGGTTACGCAGTAGTTCCTCTCTGGTTTGGACAGGGTCTTGCTGAAGTATCCAATGACCTTTTCTTGTCCATCTTGGATTTGAGAGAGCACGCCACCAATCCCGACGTTACTGGCATCCGTATCCAAAACAAACCTCCCAGATGGCAGCGGATAGTTCAAAACGGGTGCACTGATCAACGTACCTTTTAACAACTCAAAGGCCGCTTGGCATTCGTTGTTCCAAATGAATGCTCGATTTTCTGTTAGGCGAGTAAGTGATTTTGCAATGTTGGAGAATCCAGGAACGTAGCGTCGATAATATGTGCATAATCCCAAAAAGCTTCTTAGCTGATGTTTGTCTTTGGGTACCGGCCATTTTTCCACAGCTTTTACTTTTTCTGGATCCACAGCAATTCCTTTTCCGGAAACCACATGTCCAAGGTAATTTACCTCCTTGCGGAAAAGGTGACACTTCTTTGGACTTAATCTCAGGTTGGCATCTCGCAACCTCTGGAATACTACTTCCAAATTTTTCGTGTGATCTTCAAAGGTCTTCCCTACCACAATCACATCATCGAGATATACCAGGCAGGTATTCCAAGACAATCCCCTCAGTACAGTGTCCATGAGTCGTTCAAAAGTAGCTGGGGCGTTACACAGTCCAAATGGCATGACTGTAAATTGCCAGAGTCCTGTACCTAAACTGAAGGCAGTCTTCTCTTTGTCATTGGGATCCATTCCCACTTGCCAATAACCGCTCTTTAAGTCGAGAGTGGAGAACCATTTTGCTCCTGCCAAGGTGTCTAGCGTATCGTCTATTCTTGGGAGAGGATAGCTGTCCTTTTTGGTCACACTATTCAAACGACGATAGTCCACACAGAATCTGGTGGATCCATCCTTCTTCCTGACAAGGACCACCGGTGAAGCCCATGGACTATTCGATGGTTCAATTACTCCTTGGCCTTCCATATCTTGTATAATTTGCTTCGCTTCTTCACGTTTTGCCAGTGGTAACCTTCTTGGTCCTTGTCGAATTGGACTTGCATCGCCGGTATTTATTTTGTGCATTACAATATTGGTTTTACCTTTCGTACCAGTCTCAGTTTCGAAGACGTCTTCATAATGTTTGATTAGGTCCTTAACTTGATTTTGTTCCTTCTTGCTCAATCCTTGACAGGCGGAGTCGATTATCTTGGACAATTTCTCAGGAACCTGCACGAATCCATTCTTCTTCGCCTCTATGCGATGAACGACGGCCGACACTGGCGAACACCACCCCAGAATAGTACCCTTCTTCAATGAAACAGGGTAATGGTTCACATTCATTACCCTTATCGGTACAGTCTTCTGAGTCTTAACCAGCATTTTGGCAACTACTATTCCTCGGCCCACCTCGTCATCATCAGCCTTTGGTTCCAACATTGTAACATTTCCGTCCAAATAATCACCTTCCATACACGCCGTCAAAAATGTCTCACTTCTTGCATCCAGAACAACATTCTCTGCAGTAATTACTTGTACATTCCCACAATTTTTTCCATGAAGAAACAATTCCTCATTATTTATTTTTAAAGTGCCTTCTTTCATGTTTAACTGGAAGCCGTAGGTGTTCATGATGTCTAATCCCAATATTATTTGTTCTTCTATGTCGGCTACGAGAACACGATGTCGGACTGATGTTGGTCCTATGATAAAGTTGACATCCACTTCACCTGCCACAGAAGCTGCTCCTCCAGTTGCTGTCCTAAGTCTCCATTTGCTAGAAAATAACTTTTTATTTCTGGGAATTAAATCGGGTCGCACGATGGTTTTCGTCGATCCAGTATCTAGCAAGCAAGCATAGGTCTTTCTTTCCATAACAGCGTCCACATACAGGCCGTTGGTTTGATGTTGCAGGGATGCGACTTGGCCAGGCGTCTTTGGGGCTTCCTGATGCTGGATCGATGATTGCCCTCGCTCATCGACCCGCTTTAGTTTTCCTGCTGCTCAGACGATGCTTTCTTGGCCACCTTACCACATTTACTCCGAACGTGACCAATCTCTCCACAATTCCAGCATCGCAGTACTCTTTTATTTGATTTGATCTGGTTTAGAACTCTACTAACCACCTGCTCCATGAACTCCTCATTTTCCTGCTTGTCAACAGTGCAGACACGAGCATGGTTCCGAGAGGCTTGCTTTGCAGTCTCAAACTCAAGCGCGTGCGCCAAAGCATCGATCAAGGTTTTCGGTCTTGCCAACCTTAATGCTTGCTGCGTATCAATATCCCGGAGACCATCTATGAACGTCTGGACCGCTAGGTGTTCCATGAAATTATCTGGCGCCATCGGATATGCAAGTCGAACTAGGCGAGCAATATCTGCCTCAAATTCCTGAAGATTCTCGCCTTTCTTCTGTGATCGATTCTTCAGTTGGGTATGGTATACTTGTTCCAAATGCGCATGGCCATATCTCATCTCCAAGCGTTTAATGAGTTGAGAATAATCTTTACGTTCTTCAGGAGGCAATGTCTGCAAAATATCACTAGCATCACCCCTCAATGCTATGATTAAAGCAGTCGCCTTCTCGGCAGAAGACCATGCGTTTGCTTCTGCGGCCGCTTCGAATTGCGTCAGGTAAGTTGCCCATGACGTCTTTCCATCAAAGGTTGGTGGCTTGATTCTGGTCTTTGAAATAGCCACAAATTCTTCTTTTATTTCGATGGGCCGCGGTATGACTTCTTCGTTGACCTGCTTGGGATCAGAATGACTCGTGGTAGCGGGTAATTTCATCTCAATCATTATTGCCTCTAAAAGTCTAGAATGTTCTCCAATTTTCTCTTCTACAGCTATGAAAACCTCTTCTTTTAACGCTTCTGATTTTTCCGCTAATCGCTGTTCTAGAACTTTCTCCACTTGTTCCAGACTTTTTTCGAAGTTTCTAGAATTTTCTAGTAATTTCTTTTCCAGATTTTTCTCGAGGATTCTAGCGGTTTCTAGGTTTCTTTGTTCCATTTGTTGCATTTGTATTTGCGCATTTTCTATTAATCGTTGTTCCATATTTTTCGCGCTATCCAGATTCTTCTGTTCCATTTGTTGCATTTGAGTTTGTGAATCTATTAGACGCTGTTCCATATTTTTCGCACTATCCAGATTCTTTTGTTCCATTTGTTCTAGAGTTTTCGCTAAGTTTCCAGAAGTTTCCAGGTTCTTCTGCTCCATTTGTTGCATTTGAATTTGCGCATTCTCTATTAATCGTTGTTCCATTTTCGTCAACAGCGAATTCACGTCAGCATCTCCGCCTGGAACTTGAAAGACATAATCCTCTGGATCCTCGCCTTCTTGGATCAACACATTGCGAAGCCGTTGCTGGAGGATTGACTTTTTGCCAGTTGTATCCTCATCCCTCTCTTCTAATTCTCGTTTCAAATCGGACACTTTTAATTCTGTCAGTTTCATTCTATTAGCCATCACGATATTTAAAATAACGTCTTTCCGCACTGTATATTTATTTAAACGAATACTTAATTAACACTTAATTGTCTACTTAGTTTATTATTTATTAATTAGTCCACACCTGAATACCACTGTAATGTTTGTCTTTTAGGGTTCTTAAATAAAACTAACAATAACTTTAGACACACACACTATATTAATATTAAAACGTATAATAATCTAAAACTAACTATTAACAACAATAAGTACATTTATGTATTCTATATTTATGTAACTATATTTATGTACTTCGCGAGACTGTAGGATTCAATGAATGTCTCCACATCCCTTCCTCGACGGCTTATATATCAATGGGAACGTTTTGTCTAGAATGCACCAAATCTGTCGAGAAAACGTCCAGAGCGATGACGCGCCTCGCGTCATCGAATGAGTCATTACAATACTTATGACATAGCAGAAATTGAAACATTATACCCTAAAGGTAGATACCACATTACATTACTGAAGGATTATTAAAAATTATATAAATGTCAACTATTATTACTAGATCTATTTTGATGATTTAAAAAAAAAGAAACATTTTGGGAACTAACATTAAATGACACAAACATTTATTGTATATTCATGATTGAAAGAAAATATTTTTTTTACTATTTTAAATATGTTGAAGTATTAAATAAGTTGTTAGTATTTAATGTTAAAGATTTAGCACTGGATATATTTATATTCATAAAATATTTGACATATAAGATATTCATAATTATTTATGTGCACTATATTGAACCTATGATATACTGTATCGAAAGTACTAACACCTAATTAGCTTAAGAATGTTATGAAATAGAAACAAAAACAAATTGTTGTCTATCAACAATTTCTTTTGGTTGTGAGGATATAATGTGGTAGTTCTTAAATTGGTAAAATTTAATTAAACAATCATTATTTATTTAGTTAGAAACATATTTCAAAATTTAATTAATTTAACGCAGTTTAATAGCGACATCTTTTATGATATAACTAACCTGGGTAAAATAAATTAATGAGCTGTCAAAAAGTTGTTTTATTAAAAAATTTAATAACGGGTGTTCAGAAACATTCGAAGTCAAGTGAGCTCTGAACAAAAAATTGTATATCTTTACTTAAGTATCTGATTTGTAATAATTATTAAATGTCAACTGTTGCCTGTCAAAAATTGCCAGAATCTAATATCGAAGATACTAATTTATATTTTTTAATTTTAAAAATGGTATTTACTAACGTACACAAAGCATTCATGGTTCAAGCATATTTTCGAAATGGTCAAAAGATCGATGGCCAGTGGAAGTATTCAATTCAAGCTTGTTTGGAAGAATTTCGAGATGAATTTCCCAACCTTGCTTTTGATTATAATACTTTTCAGTGTACACTAATCAGAATTGGTCCAGTTTTTCGACAAACTGGTAGTGTGGGACGCCAAGAGGGTGGTGGGCGACCAAAAGTCCGGACAGAAGAAGTGATTGAGAATGTTAGAGAAATAATGACTGATGCCCCTAAAACTTCAGTAAGAACTCTTGCTCAACAAACCGGGTTGTCAGTTGGTTCTTGCCATAAAGTTTTAAAAGAAGATTTACAGTTATTCCCATATCGCCCATATTCCCATGTTTACAAGAAATCCTCGATATTGATTATCCGCGACGAGTAGTATTTTGCGAATGGTTTACAAATAATTTTAATGATGATGTCCTAGACAAAACTTTCTTTTCAGACGAAGCATGGTTCCATGTTAGTGGATATGTTAACTCGCAAAACATGAGAATGTGGAGTGATACAAAACCCAATAATTTTTATGTTGAAGCTCCTTTACATCCTCAGAAAGTTGGTGTTTGGTGCGCTATAAGTAGAAGAAGGTTTATTGGTCCAATTTTTTTTAATGGTACCTTGACTGCAGAAAGATATCGACAGGAAATACTATTGCCTTTCTTTAATCAACTTCGCAATGATGAACTAGCTTTGGGATACTTTCAACAAGATGGTGCTAGAGCTCACACAGCGGTGGAAACAATGAATATGTTATAAGAAGTGTTTGGAAATCGTTTAATTAGTTTGAACAGCGATCATGAAATTCCTCCAAGATCTTGTGATCTTACACCGTGTGATTTCAAAATTCAATTTATCAAGTATTTAGTAGCATTCGGAGGAGGTGCGTAAAATGCTTGGAAGAAGGTGGTGGACATTTTCAACATCTTTTATAATTATGGTCATTATTGTTGGTAATTTATACAACTACAATTTATGATATTTATTATGAGGTTGTAATCTAAGGACTCTACAAACAATTTATTTGTTTCAAATTTATTTTAAGCCATTTCTTACAATAATTTGTTGAATGTTAATATAACTATTAAACTAGTACGATAACGATACTATTGTCACCATAAGATGAATAAAACCTTTACTTGTAAATTTATTCCCTCTTAATTCTGCATTGTCTTTTTACATGTTACTACAGATTAGATGAGCTTTATTACACAAGAATGAACAGCATTGTTCAGCAAGAATTCTCTAAAATATCAAAATACTTAATTTCAAATTTGTAAATTAATTACTGTTACCTTCTAAAATCATTACTTGACTAGTTTATATTACTTTAATATGGCATATTAAAGTAATATATTTCGACATAAACTGACATTTGCGTGTATGAACCTATAAAATTGTATAAAGTAAATGTATCAATCTATATCAGACATGACTTCATATTTTCAAGGACTACTTTGACTTCGAATGTTTCTGAACACCCGTTATTTTGAAAAAACAGTTTTAAAGTGTTTTTAAATATAATACAAAATTGAGTTCTGGTGCAGCGTGGGCATTGTGTGTGATCTATCACAACATATATACTTGGGTTCAAGTCCCAACGTAGACAAAATTGTTCAATTAAAAATTTCGTATGATTTGCTTTGTAATTTGTAGACAGCAATGTTTACATTCACACTTGCTTCGTAACTACATACTAATTTGATAATATTTGTAATATTTCCTATAAAAGACGAAAAATTCCAAGAATTTGTCAATTGATATAGTAGATTCATTACTTGGCGATTTAAGGTCTGGTTTTACTTCAAAATGTATATATTTAAAACAATCTTACATGTTTCGGCATATGATACCTTTTTCAAAGAAATTTGAAATATAAATATTATATATATAAATAAAATGCCATACAATATATCTCTGTTGTTGTCATGGATAAAATATTCAAGGATACATTCCAATTGAATAATAATAAATCATGCCTTGGCGTTCTCTAAACAGTAAGACAACAAAAACGGGGGAATGGCAAGCTATGAGTTATTATTATGTCTGCGCCCGTGGAACGGCTTAAGATGTTAAGCTGTCGGCATTTGCCTTAAACGAGAAGGAAAACCACGAAAACCTACTCGGACAGCCAGTCAGGGATCTAGATACGGAACTGTCAGCATGATAAGCAAATGTACAGATATTTAAATAACATATGATATATATTTATATAACAGCAACATGATGGTTGGCGATTTAAGGTCTGATTGTACTTCAATAAGTATATATTTAAAACAATATTACATGTTTCTGCCTATGATGCCTTTTTCAAAGAAATTGAAAATATAAATATTTATATTTTAAAATTTCTTTCATTCTAAATGGAGATTTCTTCGCACAAATAAAGTAAAGTTCTATTTTAATTATACACCTGCTTATTTCTTATTGTGGTGATATTATATTTTTCAGCTTCTTCATCAAGGTAACATTAAAAAAAAATATTTTTCATTATTTTATCTTTTTGGCAATACTCTATTTTAATTTTTGGGACGCATTTGAAATTACTAATTTGTTTATCTTTATATAATAACTATTTTTATTTTTAACAATATTGTAGAATTTGTTTCTTCGGTGCATTCTATTAGGAAACTATTTCTTTTTAATAATATGGATCCCTTTGAAACGATAATGTTGAAAATGCCGTAACATAAGGTACTGTGTTTACGTTTGTATATTTATTGAAATCAGATGATTGCTTCATATCTCTGCCTCTACCGTTGGTTATATCGTTAATATGATATTGCAGTCACTCCTTCATGTAAGATATTGAGCTTTACAGTGAAGTGATACGCCCCTTCGGACCTACGTTAGATGGACAAACCGCCTTAAGGCTCTACGCTATACCCGGCAATCCCACACTGAAATGAGTGTATTTTTCCGGCCTTTTTTTGGCTTCAAATTAAAAGTTGAAAGACCGCTCGATGTATGTATGACCATGTATCAATAAAAACTAGGTAGGTATTTACGTTTTTTTCAAAATTTTTGTACGGTTTGACTTTTATCGATAAAAAACAGAAAATCTATCCGGACAAATTTAGAGATAACCAGGCCAGCTAATGGAGTTATGAAATGTTTGTGTTGTAGGTATTTATAATATCTAGGTAGCTATACAGCCCGTTTTTGTCTAGATGTAAAAGTTGTTTAGTTATCAATAAAAATAAAAGTAAAAAACAGGCATCCGATACTCAACGTCCCTGAAAATATGCAGCCCACATTACAGCACACGGTAAAATAGAGTACAAGGTAGGTAGGTACCAAGACGTCATGTTGAGAGGGTCTAGTCATTTATATGTGAACAAACTAATTTGCAGCTAATAAATTACTGCATTTACATAAGTAAATAGTTTGTATTTAAAAAAAAATAGAATAAAAAATAATTAGAGATCTTTTTTCATAATACTTCTTATAGATTGATCAGGGGTCAAAGGATTATGTAAATTGGCTCCACAGGCTTCTACCTATAACAATATTAACTTATCAACCAATAAATCGGCGTAAATATTGAAATAAATGCTGCAACTGGTTCAATGGCTAATTAAATTACCTTTGATTGAGTTTTAAGAGAATTTTGATCCATAATAATCACCGCAAATTAAGTGCGGATCGGAGACTAAACATCAAAGATGAATTTTCTAGTCATTTATATGTTAACAAACTAATTTGCAGCTAATAAATTACTGTATTTACATAAGTAAATAGTTTGTATTTAAAAAAAATTAGAATAAAAAATAATTAGAGATCTTTTTTCATAATACTTCTTATAGATTGATCTCTATGATACCTCGCGTCAATTATTTCTGGAAGCATTGCATTGATATAAAATTTTTCCAGATGTTCAATCATATGATGATTCCAGAAACCATCATTTCGTTATATTACTATATATTTCAAATCGTGTTTAGTATAAACTACGAAATAACATTTCTCTCTTTTGGTGATGTGGAGTTGTCCCTGCACTTGATACATACAATTATCAAAAGGTTTTAGCAAAATTTTGTTACTATCATTTGCATCTAAGGTGCAATAATTAATTAATTTTTCGTTAATGGCTTCATGTATTAATTTATCACGCGCTGAATAAGGACATTTTATTTCGACAATAGAATCGAATCCAATTAATCCGTCTGGAGTGGCACCTAAAAATTTTTTCTTCTCGTCAATTAACAAACCGCATGCCTCAACTTTCAAATTTGTAATTTCCTTCCATAAATTTTTGCTTGGCCCTTTCTTCATTATCTATGCCACACTGTAGAGAATGTGGTAGTTTTTTATTATTGAATCTATTAGTATACAGCATATGTTTTATTGTACTAGCCGTGTCTGTTTTTTCTCTCATTTTACAAATCTTGCCAAAGTTACTTGCCGTTAATCTTATCTGTCTCTCTTTTTCCCATTCGTTGTTATGTCTCTGATTCACCGTCCTAATTTGAATATTATGACAATCAGATAACAATTCATCAAGAAATTGTTTTCTCTTGCTTTCGTATTCCGGAATAGGCATGTCAGGTACCACGATTTTGCACCCTCCGTAATCCGAATCAGCACTTTGAATTCGAATTTTATTTTGTTTGCTTTTCTTTTTTATTGCTTGATTTAGTTTAAGATTTTTGAATTTTTCCAAATATACACCGTTAAAATTATCCCCATTAGTTTTCTTAACAAATGTATATACAAATGTCTCTTTATTATTATAATTTATGGCTGCCGCAAAACATCTCCCTTGGTACGAGCCTCCCAGCGAAAAATTTATTCTTTTTCCTCCCACGAATTTATTCACAACAGAATTGAAGGATTCTACGGCGTTATTGTCTACGTCATAAAGTAAACTGGAGGATAAATTGGCTACTCTATTCAAAGACTGAAAAAATATATCACATAGAGCACTGCTTTTGAAATGTTTGTAATCAATAGTATTTGAATTGTTACCATTGTTACCATCTTTACTACAAAAATAGCTAGCACAGTTACTATGTTCTCCAAATATGTGGGCAGGTCCATTGGAATATCATTTTTTAAGTTTTCAATTTTTTGTTGAAAAGAAACATTTTCATTTTTGCGGTACTTTATGGCACTAACTACAGCTGTTCTAAATTTAAGAATATTCTGCCGTAAAAAATTTCGTATACACATATCTGATCGAGGAGTTTTTGAAGTTTCTCGTATTTTCGTACAGAAGCACATGATTTCGACACTCAATTTTTTCAATAAAATATGTTGGTCCGTAAGGTTTTGCTGTTTGAATTTTTTTATATACACTACTATCCCCATTACCAATAATTGTTTTATATCGCAAATTATGCATTTCTATTGACATTCTAAACCCATCTAGAATAATAGCTGCTTCCATAGAAGTTGAAGAACTGTTCCAGTTTTGAAAACATTTATGAGACGGAACATTTTTTTTATCCTTATTTTTACAAAATTTGCACATTTTATTTTTTACTCCTACGTACAAAACTTTTTTACTTCTGGTCCCAATTACGCACCCAACGCCCGAGAGAGCGTTATAATTAGACTTGTAACTTCGTTTTGACCAAGCTCCATCCACTGTTACAGTTATAAAAGGTATTCCGTCGCTATCAATTTCTCCTGCTTCAATTGCCAACTTACGTTCTTCCTTTCCTGCAGCTAGCATTTCTTTTAATGCTAACTCCTCTGTATTTTTTAGCACTTTTCTTTCTATGTGCGCATACGTTGCTGAAGACATTTGAGGAATGTCTAAAGCTGCGGAAAATTCTGTTAATTGTGAATGACCCGCCCCTATTGCAACAGTTCCACACACCGCTGCTTCATTTACTCCACATTTTTTATTTTCATTTTCAGTACTGAATGTATCGGTTATTCCACACATGTTGCATTTATACGTAAAAACACTTTTAAAACCAAAATGTTTTTCCGCTTTTATTTCTACATTTTGAAAAGCACAGCCAAACATATCATGTCGTATTCCTTTTAGAACAGTAAACAGATGATTTATATCAACAATCCTACGTCCAGCAAGAGTAAAATTTGCAATATTGTTTAAATTTTCTGTTTCAATAAAAACCTCATCTGATATATCCGAATCAAAACTGTCGTCGCGTGCCGAATTTGTCTCAGTGAAAACAATTTCATTATCTACAATATTATCACGTTGAGACACTATTCGATTTTTCTACTTTTCCGTTTTGCAGCGGTTGTCAATCTTTTTTGGGAGTGAAGTCCCATTGTTGTTTATATTTCAAAATTACAACGGTCACCAACACTAATATCATATCGTCATATCTTTATCGAATTATATACATTTTTCCAAGTAACCAGGTGATTAACTTTAAATGACTAAGAAGGATTAGAAAGCCAGGTAATGCCGTAACCACTTTTAGGGGAAAACAAGTTAATACATTTGTTTGTCTTTTACTTTACACAAGCATGTAAGTATTTCAATTAGGTATGTATGGGTAAAATTGTGTAGCTTTACTACACTACTTATTTTATATTAGAACCTATTAAGTTACATTTGTTATAATAATACATCTATTCTTTATCTACGATTCAAAAAATTTTAGGCGGAAATACACAGATCATCTATCTGCTGAAAACAAGGCATAAATAAATCCCAAGTAGCTGATGTGTCAATAATCAAATTTGTTTGCTAATTTACATAATCCTTCGACCCTCTCAGCAGGGCGTCTTGGTCTGGTCTGTTGTAGTATGCTGTAATGTGGGTTGCATATTTCTGAAATCGTAATTTTTCGGGCACTAAAGTAGACCCTTAAGAAGCAACAAACTCGTTGTGAAATATAGAGATAAAAATAAAGTTTTAATTGACATAGGTACCGCTTGCCCGTTTTTAATTTATTATATATATAATCAAATATATAGACTTAAACACTAATTATCATTTTTGTGAAATACTCTGTATAAAATAAGTAAGGGATATTTAAATATTCAATGTATAGACAATTTTAGAAATTTACCTGCGTTACATTGTATTGGCACTGCGTTTTTTTTTAGACGATTTTTACTAGGTCCAGAAAACATACAATCTTTGAAATGTACAGCACACACTTTATATACATTATGTAAATGTAATGGTGATAAATGTTTTAAATCTTCGCGGCCACAGTTATTTAACCAAACCGAACATCTGAAGCATAAAATTCCAACACATTAAAACTTAATCATTTAGAATTTTTGATATAGATACAAGAACTATTATGTTGAAGACAAACTTATACCTCTCTAAATCGTTGGGAAATGAAAAAAAACTTAAACCCGCATTGTATTCCGTATTATTGGGACACAATCGCACGCAACAATATTTCGGAGCCATCTTTAAAACTACAAAAGAAAAATTATAGTTGTGTTCATGTGTCTACACTTTTTATATTAACTTGTAATTTAGCCAGAGATAAGACAAATTTAGCGTTCGCTTGAAAATTTAGTGCAGTAAACTTTTGTTGTTAGCACCTCATCCAAAGCAAGTGTAAAAAGTACAAGGAGCACAAGTTCTCTTATTGACATAACCTTAGTCAGAGTTATTATATTATATATAAAACGGCAAGGCTTGCAGAAATTTATACAAGTTTATTGAGTTTAATACTGGAGTATAATACTTGTAAGGTGCTTGTATAATTTTATAATTAAAAATAATTGTAAAATGTATAGAAAAGTAATAATACAACGCCACAATGGAGAATATAAAACAGATGAAGAAAGCAATTATATTTTTTTTATGGGTATGAGCAGTAGTAATTTAAATTGCTAATATAAGGAGTGAGCCACAAAAAAAGTTTTCAGAGTATGCCATGGATTAAATCAGTTATGTCTTAGATTGATTAAATGATCTAACCTATATTTCGTACTATTAGTAATAGGTTAAATTGTAACTTGTCAATTTGACTTATGATTATTTACAAATGACACTTCATCAATTCTCTAATCTCAGATGTGACATGTCTATTTTAGTCATTCATGGCCTACCTAGGATACAAATTTTGTGGCCCGCTTGATATGTAAGTAATATTTATGTAATACATGAAGTACCAACATACATCCAAGGTAACCTGTAGATTGTTAGAAAATAAGATTGTAAACTTATTTAACAAATTATATACACTTCAACAAAACTCCTAATTATTTTATACAGAGAAAAAAAGCCCTTGGTTGAAGATGGAAAAACAAAAATGCAGAAAAAATGTGACAAAGTATTGAAAGTGACATGAAACAACATAAATATAATTTTTCAGTGATTCACAGAAAACAAATGAGAGAAGCTACAAGAAAGCAATAGAAAATTATAATGAAACCAGAAGAGGAAGGAAATTCTAGGAACTTAGTTTCTAGAATTTTAACTTGGGTCAACTACCTGATTTAACGCTGTATATTGTATGTATCTTTAGTCTTAAGTTGAATTTGAAGAAGCTACTGTGTTAGCGAAACAGCTGTCATTATTTTATTAATAAAGTGTAAATCTAAGACATCTTATGTGTGTTTTATTCATTTGTGATATGGATTTACATCAAGCAAAGGTCGAAACAATCAAAGAATTAAAAACATTACCGTTACAGACTCTAAACTTCAGTAATGGAGCCTGGAGAGAAAAAATCACGAAGGGGTGAATGTTTTAGTCGAAGAGAAAAGCAGTTGATACGAAATGTTGCTAATCATTTTCTTACAAACCTATGACTGTTACTGCTGCTGCTGCTGAAGCAAGTAAAGCACTACATTGTTCAGTACACAGAATATACAACATGAGAAAGGAACAAGAAAAAGGGCCGTTGTTGAGTCCAAAAAAAAACAAGCAGAAGAGAAAAGGGGTACAAGTAAATGCTCGTCTACACCGTTATGATGAAAATATACACGCACTTGTACGACAACAAGTTCATAGATTTTTCATGCAAAATATACCACCCACTGTGAATACAGTTCTTGCTACCATCAACAATGACAATGATCTCCCTACTTTTACACGATTAACATTATATAGACTTTTGAAAGATATTGGTTTTGAATTTCAAACTGTTAAACGGAAAAGCATACTCATTGAACGAGATGATATTATAAGATGGAGACACAAGCATCTGCGAGATATCAAGACATCTCGAAATGAAGGTAAAGTTTCTTTGTTCTTCATATTAAAGCATATACCTAAAATAATATTTGTTCCAGGTAGGTGTATAGTTTACACAGATGAGTCGTGGGTTAATGTAGGACACACAGTAAGTAAAGTCTGGCAAGATACTACAATAAAAAGTACTCGAGAAGCATTTGTTCGAGGATTGAGTAGAGGATTAAAATCTCCGAGTGTTCTTGGTCCTCCCTTTGCATTAGTACATGCTGGCAATGAAAATGGCTTACTTCCTGGTGCCGAATTAACATTTCTATGCAAGAAAAATACAGCTGATGCACATAATGAAATGGATGCAGATACGTTTGAAAAGTGGTTCATTGAGCATTTATTGCCAAATACTCCTGAAAATGCTGTAATTGTTCTAGACAATGCATCGTACCACAGCAGAAAGGTTGAGAAGATACCTACAAATGCATGGAGAAAAGAAAATATAATTGACTGGCTGACTGAAAAAAAATATATCCGTTGAAGATAATATGTTAAAAAGAGATTTGTTGTTTAGTGTATCACAAGTAAAATATCAATATGATAAATATAAGCTTGATATGCTGGCGAAAGATGCTGGCCGAGAAGTTCTACGTTTACCACCTTACCATTGTGAGCTGAATCCAATAGAGATGGTTTGGCCCCAAGTGAAAAATCACATAAAGATGCACAACACTACGTTCAAAGTAAAAGATATGGCACCATTAATTACGAGTGTCTATAGTAATGTGACAGCTGACAATTGGAAGAATTATATTCAGCATGTAAAAAAAATTGAAGAAGAAATGTGGATTGTCGATGGATTGCAAGATGATGTTGAGGAGTTTATCATCCATGTGGGAGACTCAGGTTCAACTGATGATATGAAAGACGATTTATTAACTGACCCTGTCGGCTATTCGAATGCTGCTTCAACATCCAGTGGATTGTAGGTCTGTTCCAAGAACGAATCTCTGACAGTTTGCATCTCTTTTAGCCAATTGGTAGGCAGTATTATAATACACGATGGTGGCTGTAAAACAGATTTAAATTCCGATTCACTAAAAATAATAGGGATCCTTCTCGGAACAAACCTATAACTAATGTTACTACAGCAGTAAAGTTTTAATTTAATTTAAAAAATAAGGTTTTTAAGATGTTGATATTTTTATGTTATTGGTTAAATATATCTATATTACAGTATTTTTTGTATGTTTATGGTCTACACAAAAAAACTTTTTATGATTATTGCTTGTATTATAATAGACAAATCAAACTATATTTTTTAAAATAAAGGAAACCAATATATATAAAATAATTGTTTTAATTCAAAACAAACCTTGAGTATACAAATGGTGTGTTGGTTAAACCAAATTATAACTTAAACATACAATTTTAAGTAGTTTGTTAATATAATGATTTACTTTTCATATACATTAACTAGAATGATATTTCACTCTTATTTACTTTTTCTTGGCATCGAATATATTATAAACAGATGCAAACTAAGAATAATAATTTTAAAATTTTGTTCATTATAAATACAATTAAGGTTATGTCAATACAATACTATTGATAGCAGGCCTGATTAACAGCAATATAGGTATGTTGGTAAGAATGAGTTCGCGACTTGGCAACTATGTACGCTATCTCCATATGGCCTGTACTTCATCATGGGCGTGAAACGCTCTATAGTGTAAAGAATTGCCTCGTAATCACAGTCATTTAACAATGACCAATATTGTTAAATATCTACACAATATTACAAATAAAAATAGATATGGCAACAGAGGACGATTCTCCTATACGCTCTGTATTTTTTATTATTAAATGGAAAAGTTCCTGTTGGTAACTTTTTCATTAAGATTTTTTTTTCTTAATAATAAAACGGCATCGCTTCCTCTGTTTGATTCTAATACATTACCTTACTTGACATATAACTAACCTTGAAAATAGATTTTTAGATCTTTCAATATTTTACAATATTTAGCAATTTCCGAATTTTTTTGAATGTCTGTAAAGGTGCGTCTTAGCGAACTTGTTTGCATAGCTCGTTTAGCTCAGCTCGCAAATCTAAGAATGGTTTCTTTCCATGCATGGTCTTAGCGCATTTTCTATTTGACAGTTGACGTTGCTGGCTATTAATATAACACGTGTCCGTAAATGTTTGAAGCTGACGTCTGTCAAAATGTATGCGTTTTTCGTCCTTAAAGTTCACCTTCCTGAGAATTTCAGTTGGTTTATTCCTATATGGTCATAGTCGCACGTGTGTATTTTTCGTTGGGTTTTATTATAGTTTTTCTGTTCAATTTTCATCTCCGTATTTTTCCTTGTATTGACAATCAGTTATTGGTTTTCAGAACTACTAAAATAAGTTTGTAAAATTTGCGTAAGTAACATTCGATATTAAATTCCAGCGAGGCTATGTTTAAATATGTGTTTCAGATTTTATTAACGATATTGCCATGGTCTTTACGGCGGAGCAAAACGCTTTCATTTTAATGGCCCATTTTCGGAGTGCCACACACAATCCTGATGGAAGCTGGACTTATTCTGTAGAATCATGCATAGCGCAGTTTAATGAAGCGTTTCCTGATGCAAATATTCCGTATGATGTCTTTGTTCAACATAAGCGAAGAGTTTTGGATCGCTTTGAAACAAAGCATTGTATTTGTACGGGAAAATCAACTGGAAGACCTTCACTTCTTACTCAAGCGGTTGTTGATGATATTCAGCAACGTATTGAAGATAGTCCAAAAAAGTCATTGCGAAAGTTATCAGCACAGACAGGTAATAATATAAAAATGTACTGAGAAATAGGTTTAACTTCATTCTTTCTAGGATTTAGCAAAACATCTTGCTCAAAAGCTTTAAAGAAGAGCCTCCATATGCATCCATATAAGGTTTCCGTAGTCCATCGATTATATCCCATTGACTTTAAATCAAGAATAACTTATTGTAAATGGTTTAATGAAAACATAAACAATAATGAAGTATTAGATCTAACCTTTTTTACGGATGAAGCTTGGTTTCACTTATCCGGTTATGTAAATTCTCAAAATTATAGAACATGGGCAACAGAAAACCCACATACCTTTATTGAAAATGAACTACACCCTATAAAAGTTGGCATTTGGGCAGCAATATCACGTCGTAGAATAATAGGACCGATATTTTTCCATGATACGATCAATGCTGCACGTTATAGATATATTACAACAATTTGTGGACCAACTCCATGATGACGAGTTGGAAAGTGGATTTTTTCAGCAAGATAATGCTCCAGCCCATACTGTGCAAGCGACATTGACCTTTTTAAGAGAATTCTATGACGATCGTCTTATTAGCCAAGGTAGATGGCCACCAAGGTCACCAGACTTGACCCCTCCAGATTATTTTATGTTCGGAAAGATTAAAGATAACATTTATAAAAATAGGTTACATAATTTAGATGAATTAATGCAAGCAATTGAAAACGAGATTCAAGTGATTACACAACAACTCAAAAATGTTTTCGAAAATACGAAACGAAGAGTTAATTTATGTCTGCAGCAGCAAGGTCAACCTTTTCATACATTTTTTGTAATTGCAAAAATTACTAATAAAGAATGTTTGTATTTTTGTCATTGTAATAAATTTATAGTTATGGTTTTACAATTATTTTTTTAAATAATGTTAATTAGCAAAAAACTTTTCCAAAAGTAAGCATATTGTACTTGATTTTAAGAAACAATTTTAATCATTATGCTGAAAGTAAGTACCGCGTGGGACGCTAATGTTAATTAACGATCGCAATCAAATGTAGTGTTACAAACTTAACCAAAAATTTGACAGTAGCTGTCAGCTTCAATCATTTACGGACACCCGTTACCACCAAAAATTCTTTCCAACTTGGTTTGTGATGGATCAACAACGGAGAAAAATTTTAATTTATTGTTATCTTTACTGTAAATTGCTGAAAATGCAAAACCATACTAGACTTTTATTACAAAGAGACAAATTAATGGTGCATCTCACAATTTAAGTTTAGAAATGCGCCTTCAGGACAAGGAATAATTTTTTAATTCTTATAGGTGACCCGATTTATTTGTCCATGAATAAAAAACAACAAAAAAACGGTCCACAATCTTAAAAAATCAGGTGAAGTTTGACAAATTTAATTTGACAGTTGAAGTGATCGCTCATCTCGTTCGGCTATAAAAATTGGAATTAACCAAGTTTTGTCGCCGTGCTGTGCTACCTGAACATGTGGTTACTTCGCGCGATACGATTGGCTAATTGTTTATTCCATAGTCGAGCTGAGCTAAACGAGCTATGCAAACAAGTTCGCTAAGACGCACCGTAAGAGTCGAATTCTTGTTATGTTATGTTTTATGAATGACAGATATAGCTGTCATGTCTTTTATAAATTAAATTGACAAGTTGGGAATAATTTTCAAGTATTTCTGGAAACTTATCGGTAAATAATTCCTTTCGTATTAATTGATCAAAAAGGATATATGGTTGAAATTTATTTAAGAAATTATAGATAATTAAATGGTGCATAGGTTTATTTTTTAAGAGACGCCAATGAAGATTTTCGGATGAAGCTATCCATTCTGCGTTTTACGTAATTATTTATGAAAATAGGAAGTGTGAAGTAGTGATAGACGAACGGTTAGAAATTAAATCACTGTTTGAAGTGAAGAAGCAAGGAATTGAGAAACGTCGACGGATTTCTGTGCAATACTTATAGCAAGAAGTATATTTTTCTTACAGTACTACTAGTCGTATCCTTAATTAATGATCTACACTTACATATCATTTTCAAGTGACCCATGAAAACTTCCTGTAGTTATATCCTATTTTGTGAACAATTTATTGATAATTTCAGTGATAATGCTGAGGCCATGGTAATAATCATGTTTACTGATGATTTCTGATTCCACCACTCTGGCTTTGTCAACTCTTAACACGATGGCCAAAGAACTTTTTTCTAGAAACTCTCATTGCGTCAACAAAAAAAATGGAGTTTAAGCAGCTATTAGTCAATTATTGGACCCATATTTTTTGAAGGAACGCAAATGCAGGCCGATATCGTTTAGAAATTTTACTACCATTAATAAATATGTTGTATGATGATGTGGTAATTTTCAGCAAGATGGAGCTCAGGACATACTATCAATGATAATATTGATTTAGAATTTTTTGAAGATACGCATCATTAGTTTAAATACAGAAGTAATATGGCCACTGTAAAGATTTAACGCTGTGATTTTTTTATGACCATACTTAAAAAACTCAATTTTTACTAGATCTAAGTAATCTACAACAAAATATCACTAATAAGAAGAAATTAATAATGAACCTTGGATTCTTCAAAATGTGATAAATTTTTTTAAGAAAACACTTTGTAAAAATTTCGCTAGTCATATAACAAATATTATTTAATGAAATTTAATAAATTTAATTTGATTTTTTTCTTTAAGCAATCTTTTAATTTGCAATATGTAAATAATAAAATAAATAGAACAAGTCAAAAAACAACTAATTAGTAACGTGCTATATTTGGCAAATACTAAATTAGGGAATTTTTTTCATAAATATAATGGCATATAGTGGAAGGACATATAAATTAGTAAATAGCATCAATCTAAGACATGATTGATTTTTTCATGGCTAACTTTGAATAATAAGAGTAAGAGTAAAAAGTTTATGGTTCATATGATATAATCTACTACCGTCCCTTACGAAGTTACTTTACTAACATGAAATTCATTGACTTGTCATCCTGGACATCATGCATATCTTAATTTCCTTTTGAATATTTTCAATTCTATCTATTGCTTCACTATAACTAAGAAATAAATTTAAAATAATTGTTACTATTATTGATCCAAACATTAATTAATTATAACAATGCTGGCAGTACAATATGTTCTGAAGCTCAATCTAATTAGAATTATTTTCTAGTTTTGGAAGACGTTGTATATTCCTTATTTATCACAAAACTAAATGTCAAATAACATAACCTTAAATTTTTAGTGTAGATTTGTATAAATACAAACAGCAATTATAATCAAAATTGTTATGTATAGTACTTGATACTTAGACATATTATTTTAGTTAAAACACAAATGGATAGATAATTTAAAGTGTAATTTTATATTTGTGAATATTAACATCAACAAATTATTTCTATAAGAAGTATAAATGTAATGGAATTTAATGACATTTACGGAGATACTTATAATGATATCAAAGTAATATATACACCAGAAAATATTCCAACTAGAAGTACGAAAAGCCAATTTGAAGATATTGCCGTGGGATGCCAGTGTATGCAAATATGTACTATTGAAACACAGTGTCCATGTTTACACAATGCATTCAATTATACATATGACTTGTTTCGAACAGAAGAAACTATTAAAAGTATACAAGATAACTACAAGTTACTTAAAAGAGGCATGCCTATATATGAATGTAATCAAAATTGTTTATGTTCAAAATTCTGTGGGAATAGATTATCCCAATTTGGACCTCGAAATAATTTAAAAATAGTTCAAAATCCTATATCAATAGATGCTTCAAATTCTAAGGGAAATTTTAAGAAACAAAAGAACAGTAAGGGTGCGGGATTATTTACAAATGCTCCTGTCAAAAATGGTAATTTTATTTGTGAATATGCTGGTGAAGTAATATCAATGCAAGAAGCAAGTGAACGATTCAAAATACAAGAAGAAAATAAATCAATTAATTATATATTTTGTCTTAATGAAACATTTGGAACAAATGTAATAAAAACTCTTGTTGATCCTTTTGTTTTTGGTAATATTGGTCGTTATATAAATCATAGTTGTAATCCAAACAGTGAAATTATCCCTGTAAGAGTAAATTCTATTATACCAAAGTTGTGTGTGTTTGCAATCAGAGATATTGAAATAGATGAAGAAATTACTTTTGATTATGGAGATGGTCAATTAGGATTCTCTCCTGATGATAATTCAGTTCAAAATCGGAAAAAGTGTTTATGTGATTTTGTTAAATGCAGAAAATATTTGCCATTTTGTAAAGATGTGTGAATTTTTGTAATAAACTAGAGAATATTTAAAAATGTGTTCTTTTATAGACCTAAACTATTTAAGAAGTATACTGGATTAATATATTATAAGCTATTTTTTACATAATTTATTTATTTTATTGTTTACATATTACAGATAAAAAATATTTCTATAGCCTCATCGAAATCATTGAAATAATTGATAAATTGCTCATAAAATTTTTTCCAGTATTTCCAGTGTCATTTTTAAGAATATGTCTAATAGAGGTCTAGTTCTTGCTGAAAGTGTCGCACAGAAATCAATGGACAGTCCTCAATTACTTACCCCACCGCGTCAACAGTTACTTAATTTCTAACAATTGTTCTACCACTGCCTAAACTACACTTTCTATTTCCATAAATAAGTACACAAAACCGAGAATAGATGTACTGAAATGATCCCCTATTGGATAGCTTCATCTGTTAATTCCTTCTGAAAATCTTCACACGGGTGTTACAGAATAAACCATCTCTAATTTTCTACTGGTTCTTAAATAAATTTTCACCATATTTTATTTAGATTACTCATTAAAATATAAAATCCATTATTTACTGATAAATATTCTCAACTAGTCACATTGATTTATATGTGACAGTTCTCAGTCAATTTCTCTTCTGGGAGACTGTGCATGACGGTGACCCATCGAAATTTGAGGGAGAAATCCGTTTAACTGAGAACTACGAGAGGATGGAGCCCATCCATTCAGATGTTTGTCTCGTAGGCGCTTTTGCTTCTTGGTACTATGTGTTGAATTGTTAAGAGTTCACAAGTGAATTCCTGTTTGATATGGGGTACAGTACAGTGGCGGCTAGCGCATAAGCGCTGCAGTGCTGCAGAGCTCCCAAAAAATTGGGCGGGCTAACCTGTATTAGTTATAACTAGTTTTCTTTTACATAATTTTTCCGACATTTCTGATGTTTATAAAAGCGTAACATATTGTTGTGAAAATTCTCCCCCTGTATATCAAAAAATTTGCATATTTTTCTACATCATCCTGTAGAGGACATCAAACCCTACAATTTGACACCTCAATCATCAAAATCCGACCAGTAGAAGCCGAGATATTCGCTTCCGAAATTCCAACATAAAATGAAAGCAAAACCCTCAAAGTCGCATTGGCATAGGCGACCAGTGGAATAACCAACCTAATTCGCGCGATCGCTCACTTGTTCCTTATCTGGTCCACACGAACGTGCTCTCAGAGCTCTTTCAAACACCCGCGCGCACTCCGCGACTGTTTAAAACCAATGCGTGATTTTACCAGGCCTGTTCGCTGCATTTACTCCAGCGCGAACGTATGATTCGGTATATTTACTATTTTTACAATAATATTAGAGTGCGCGTGCCGCGTGCTTCTGTTTTTGTGTATTGTTGACAATTTATATAAACTCTGTGTATTATGGAGGTGGTCTTTAATTTAATTAATGTGAAGAGATTCTTTAAATATTCATACGAAGAAAAGTTAGAATTAAAATCAAAAGGTAGGCCATTAGTAGATATCACTATTGAAAAAACTGGTGTAAGTAGAGGGAAAAATTATACACGTAAATTTAGTAGCGTTATTTATTCAAAAAACGAATGGATTTGTGGATGCAACAAAAAAAATGCTTTATATTGTTTTCCCTGTTTACTTTTTGGTGGCGATAAAGCTTGGACGGAAATAGGGGTCACGGATCTAGAGCACTTGAGTTTGAAAATAAAAAGACATGGGAATTCTAAAAGCCATCTTCATAATTGTATGGAATTTGCGTTACTAGGGTCAACTAATATTATGGCTCAACTAGATTCTGCTTATTGGGTAAATATACAGAGACATAATGAAAATGTGTCAAAGAATCGGTATATTTTATCAAAAATTATTAATTGTATAAAATTTTGTGGAGCTTTTGAATTGGCCCTTCGGGGACATGATGAGAGCGATACTTCCGAGAATCCGGGGATATTTCGTGGACTTATTAATTTTTCGGCTGAATTAGATGCAACTCTAAGTGAGCACCTAAAAAATTGTTCGGTATTTAAAGGCACTTCCAAAGAAATACAGAATGATCTGTTACAGTGCATACTTGAAGTCTGCCAAGAACAAATAATTGAGGAAATTAATAATTCTCCGTTTTTGGCGATCATGGCGGACGAAACAACGGATGTTGCTGCAAAAACTCAAATGGTAGTTATTTTTAGATATGTTCGTGATGGTGAGCCAATTGAACGTTTTTGGAACTACGTCATTCCTGAAATATGTGATGCAGAAACACTTAGCAAAACAATTTTAAGTGTCATAGATGCTTTAATTCAAAATTCACCTAACAAACTGATTGCACAGAGTTACGATGGAGCAGCGGTGATGAGCGGACAACACGCAGGCGTTCAAGCATTGATTAAAAAAAAGTACCCTTTTGCGCACTATGTACATTGCTATGCCCATCAATTAAATTTAATTATATCTAAAGCTGCTTCTGCAAATTCGCAAGTACGTGTATTTTTTGGAAATCTACAAGACATTCCCGGCTTTTTTAATAATTCACCCCAACGAGTAGAAGTGTTAAACAAGATTGTAAACAGAAGGATCCCCCACGGCGCTACAACCCGTTGGAATTTTAATATCAGGACCATTAATGTTGTGTACGAAAATAGGGCCTCTCTCATTGAGTGTATGGAAGAAATAGAAGAACAATTCTCCAACAACACAGTCTGTAGTGCAGCCGCCTCTATTCGCCGTACATTAAATGATCCGATCTTCAATTTTTGGCTGACTTTTTTCCATCATGTAATGCCCCATGTAGATATCCTGTTTAATCAATTGCAGCAAAGAAAAATTGAACCCACTTTAGTAAAAGACGCTATCGAAAATTTTGAACGCCGTATAGGCCAAGTTCGAAATAATATTGACAACATCATAAGTGAAGCATCAGATTTAATAAGCGATGAGCCACCACCAGAAAAACGCAAACGTCCAAATAACAGCAGATTTAATCATCGAATTTCGGCTTTAGAGGTGTGTGATGTTATTCTAAATTGTGCAAAAGATCGATTTCATTTTAAAGAGCATCTAGTAGCGGCATCACTTTTTTTTTCGGAATGCTTTGGAGAGTATTGCAGTAAATTTCCTGAGGACAAACTCACTTCCGCATGCTCCTATTATCCCACCCTTGATAAAGAAATATTACGAACTGAATTGTCTGTTATTTACTCAAGAACTGATTGTAGATCTTTAAAAGGCGCACTACCTCTTCTAAAATTTTTAATAAAAAACAATCTAGGAGATACGTTGAAGGAGACTAGAAAATTATTAGAAATTGTAATAACAACTCCCATGACAACATCAGAGGCCGAACGATGCTTTTCAACACTAAATCGAATTAAGACGTTTCTCAGAAATTCAATGACCGAAGATCGTTTAACATCTCTTTCCATGCTATCTATCGAAAAAAAGTTTATCTCCGAAATAGACAATTTTAATGACAAAGTGATAACAAAATTTGCAAATCGAAAAGAACGTAGAATAGATTTAATTTATAAGAAATAATTTGTTAGTAAAGTAGTGCTTAGTGACTCTTATTTTTTGTGTGACAATTGACAATCGTTCCAGAAATCCATTACTTCAGTGCGGAAGGCGAAGAAAGCACGATAAGATCGATGGGAGACAACCTCTTACTGCCCGTGCAAGGTAAATTTTTTTGTAAAACTTGCAGAACACCTTAAAATTTTTAGCACGAGCCGCCACTGGGTACAGACTAACGTCTCGAGCATGTGCAGCTTTATGCCGGGCATCAGTCTAAATCGGCTCTCTGTGTAAGATACTTTCGATACTAGGCTGTACAAAACCAAACAACAGAATTTACTTTTTACCGTTTAAATAATATGTAAATACAATATTTCAATGTAATTGTAGTACGTGTTTTGATGATACAGGAATAGGGATAAAGTTTTCACCAGTATTAAAATAAAAAAAAGAATGGATACCTGTGACTTGTAATACTCCATTAAATCAGGTGATGGAAATATTACATGAAGATTTCTTAAATCTTTAATGGGAACCATATATGTACAAGTTCTGAGTTGTTCCTTTTCAAATGGATATTCATTCCATCGTGGAGCTTCCACATTTTTATTTTCTACTTCAGAAAACAATTCCACTACTATATCTTCTAGTTCATCTAAACTTTCTGTAAGACAAAATCCTATTGTAAATTTTAATTTTTGTAAAATTTTATTTCTAGAATGTTTGGTTATAAATAAACAAATAAAACTTGAACAAAGACGATTTCATGCAATAATCACAACAAAGGCAAACTTCTTCAAATGATAGAATGTTAAAAGTTCCAATGGGTTAAGTGTATGTTGGGAATTATTTTTCCTTAACACTATGGTGTGTCCCAGAATAAGAAGAAGTGATTCAAATATTCCGCCAAAAGCTACTTATTTTTCAAGCATTTCATTGGCTCTTCTGCAGCCTAGTTCAATATCGGTATTAACCCTGTAAGGGTCACACTTCCAAATACTTTTAGTAAAATTCTAAAAATTCGTGCACGTGACTTTCAAGCCACTAAGAATGTGCTTGTGTGGTCGGAATATGCAATTTTTAGTCGAAAAGTGGAGTTTGATAATGTTGCTCCCAAGCAACGTTGTTACTTAGTGGTAAATTTAGAATGTTGCCCCAAAGCAACAGTAACAATTTGAGGTTCAAATTTTAATACAAGTCAAACGAGAGTTTAGTACTGACAAAAATAATTTTTTGAGGCCTAAAATACGTTAGAAAAACTACAGAAATAAGTAATCATAAAGTTTAATACCTTCACAGTAACAAGACGTAAAAAAACAAATTTATTGCGAATTATCAAAGTCAAAAAAACAATTCTTGGCCGGTGTAAAACAAAGTCTCATGTCACATTTTTGAAACAGAATTGTAGTGTAACCGTTCTTACAAAATCGACATCGTCCTTTTGAACCATACATAGGCCAGTGCCCCACGTTGTCCTTCCTAGTGGCAGCATCATTTGGTCGACTTTTCGTAGGATTTACAATTTGTTCGACAGTTTCGTTCAGTGAGGGGCGCCCAATTTTTTTAATTTTTCCAGTTTGATGAAGAGATTCCGATATGTCCATCTTAAATTTTTTTAAAGGCATTGATTTGACGTTTAGCTCAGCACAATCATGTTTAAACACTAGCCAGGCGTTAACAACACACATATCTAGTAAATATGTAAATAAAGGATAGTACCATCTTCTAGCCCTACTGGGACTGCGATATAATCCTAATAGAGAATTGGCTTTATCCACACCTCCCATATGTCTGTTATATTGTTTAATTATGGAAGGACAAGGCACATCAGTTTTTTGTTTAGTAAGCTTGTCATATCTTTTTATGTGAGTAACAGGTTCGATTCCACAGTGAGTACTCCCTAATAACACACATTTGTTATCATGCCATTTTACAAGAATTATCCCCTTGTTAGAGTCGGACTTAAAGACATAGGAACCTCTTGGTCGTCTTTGCATAATTTTGTCAGCTTCCAATGGACAACCAGCAATTCTGTCTGCTCTAAATGTTCCTAAACTGTGAATTCCGAAATTATTTTTTAAATATGGAAGCAATTGTAGGCTGCTAAAATAATTGTCAAAAAATACCACCGCATTTTCTGGATCTGGAAGGGTTTTACAAAGTGCAACAACAATACCTGGACCGACACCTAACTCCTTTTCTGAACTTGTTAGTTCATTCGAGCTACCTAATAACTGTTCAAATGTAAATGCACCCTGATAAGTTATAAAATCGGTTATAATACCAGAAACCGTTGCTTTTACAAATAATTTGATACCCCATTTGTGTGGCTTATTTTTAATATATTGCCTGAGATTTCCTGCTAAAGTACCTTTATAAGGTACCATAGTTTCGTCTACAGAATACTGGTTGCCAATATGAAACTTCTGACAATTTTTTCTATTAGAGGCCTTACCTTGAAAAAACGGTCTTTAGTGTTTGGGGTTAGTAGAATTATCAGCAAAATGCACATATCTTCTGATTTTCATAAAACGTCGCAGAGGCATTATGTTAGCTATTTTGTCAATTCGACTATTTCTAGCCCAATAATCACTTATAGAAGGCAACTTTATAATGCTCATTGTTAGAATTATCGAAATAAAATCAGTAAATTCTGCATTGGTTATGTTGAGAGAGGAACCTGTTTTTTCGGTACTATAAATATTTGTTTGATACACCGTATCACTCATTATATCCAAAGAGAAAAACTTTGAGAAATATTCCAGAGATGTTGAAACTTCAGTTATTTGAGATGGAGGTAGGTCAGGAACATAATTTGTAGGTATGTCTTCTTCTGACCACGTGTACGTTACGATAGGCTTCTTTCCTTTTTTCTTTTTCTTCGACTGTGGCTCTTCCAAAGTAATTTCGTCCTGATGCTCTTCTTCCCGTTCATTATCAGATTCTTCAATTACAACTTCGATATTTCTGCTTTTTGCTATTGGACTTTCATCATGTTCATCGTCTGAGTCTTCTGCTAGATATTCTTCAATTTTTTTATTTTCAAGCTCCTCATCAGATACAGATTCTGTGTCTGATACATCTGGCCTAACAGGAACTACGTAACTCTTTCTTCCATAAAATGTAAGAGGAGGTATTTCCATTTTTCTAAAAAAAAAATTACAATTTGTCATAACCATTACCACTAAATGACGACGTTGACTCTAAGCAACATACTTTTCAGATGAACTTTGTGGCAAATCTACTTGACGAAATAAAGAACTACTCCTTTTAGGTAATAGATAAACATTTTCTAAAGGTATTCTAAAAATATCATAGTAAAATATTTGTTTTTACTCACCGATTTGTTTATATTTAACTCTAACTGTCACAACAACAACACTGACGTTGAAATCGCACAATATGAAATGCTTCTACCAAGCTCAAACATTTTAATACAGATGGCGCCCATAAAGTACAAGTAGAAAAACGGTTGTTGCTTGTATTCCACACTGTCCTATTGCTATAGATTATGAGTTATACGAAAATTCTGGTGTTTGAAGTCAACATTGCTTGAGAGCAACAACTGCACTTACAGGGTTAACCTAGAAATATCGGCCGGTTGACAGGTTATGTTTTATATACAAATATAACCTGTCAACGTTTTCTTGCATTTTTCTGTTATTGTTATCGTGCTAATAAAATCTTTCGACTCTTAATAAAATTATGGCATAATAAGTACTAGCTACCTTACACAGATTCTTAAAACTTCTCAATTTCAAGTAAGTATATTTGAAAAACTGTGGTTATTATTATATGTAACTTTTATTTCGGCTGACTATCACGATAAAATGAATAGCACTGTTTTTGAAGATTGGTTTGCAAAGATATTGCCAAAGTTACGAAGATAATGTAATAGAAATGGACAATGCAACATATCATTAATGTAGAGCTGAAAAGGTACCAACTTCTTCCTGGCGAAAAGCTGCAATTCAAGTTGCTTCAAAAAACAAAACGTGCAAAATATCACATGTGCAAGAACTTTTAATGAAAGCTCTTCCAAATGTTACAGCGAACAAATGGAAAAATTGTATTGACCATGTAATTAATGTAAACTACTCAAAAATGAATAGGGAATTAGATCTTTTTTTAACAGATCTAATTAATTCGATTAAATTTAACGTATTTTCTGAAACTATAGATAAATTAGAAGGCCCACAGTTGTTTGTGGACATTTTATTTAGTAAATGTCTTTTCTGTGTGATAAAATATTGAATCTTGTATTTTAACCTTAAATTAATTTAGAATACAAAATTATAAAAATCGCATTTTTTGACAAGTATTATTCATTTTAAACGTAATTTCACATTTTCACGATGCCAAGACGTCATTTAAATAAAGAAACTTTTGATTTAATTGCGTTATTGCATCAGCGAGGGCAATCTGGAGCAGAAATTGCCGCAATTTTTAATGTGTCTCCAAGTGTTGTTAGTAGGGCTCTAACAAGATTCCAACAGGTAGGATCTGCAAGGAGAAGACCCGGTAGTGGATCTAAGAGGAAAACAAATCAGAGACAAGACCGCTACATACGAATTCAGACAAGGATGAATCCGTTTAGAAGTGCTGTATGGCTGCAAACACAGTTACGTGCCGCCACTGGAGTTAGAGTTTCGGATAAAACCATCAGAAACCGTCTGAGAGAAATGGATCTTTATAGCTGCAGGCCTGTGAGACGCCCAAAATTAACTAATGCCAATAGAATGGCCAGAAGAACTTGGGTTAACCAACGACTATAGTCTATTTTTAAACTAAGAGGAGTAAATGGAAAAGCCACATTTACACTGTAAAAGTTACCAAATCAATATATAAAATTGTTTGAAAGTTTAGTTAATATTACCAGTAGAAATAAAATTAATTGGCAACGGCCATAGCACGCTGAAAAGACCGGTTCTCGTCCGATCACCGAAGTCAAACAGCATCGGCCGGGATCGGTACGTGGATGGGTGACCGCAATTTTTGCATAACGTAATCCTACCTCTGAAGCAACCAATCACGCATAGTAATTTTGGCGCGATTAATTTAAAACGCTCCTCTTAGTTTAAAAATAGACTATAGCAGAAAATTTTCAATGGGAGCATGGTTTATACACCGATGAATCCAGATTCTGCTTATTTAGTGATAATCGTAGAGTAAGGGTCTGGAGAACTCGAGGACACCGTTATAGACGCGAGTTTACAAAAGCTGTGGTGCCTTTTGGCGGCGGTGGTATCATGGTGTGGGCGGGCATTAGTTTGAATGGACGTACGAACCTGCATCTCTTTGAAAACAATGTCAATGGACACATATACAGAGATGACATTATTCAGCAATATGTGGCCGACTTTTGTGAGGCTGTGGATGAAAACATGTTTTTATTGATGATAATGCAAGACCTCATCGTGCACAAATTGTAATGCAAGCAATAAATTACCTCCATATTAACCATCTACCTTTACCACCAACGTCTCCCGACTTGAATCCAATTGAGCACATTTGGGACAGACTTCAAGAACAGCTCAACGAACATAATCCACCCCCAGTTAACGTGCAACACTTGCGGGAAATTTTACCGCTGTATTGGAGAAGAGTGTCACAAGAACACATTAATAATTGCATTATGTGTATGCCCCGAAGATATACAGCTGTGAGAGGTGTCCGTGGCCATTACACACGATTTTAGAATTAATTGTTACAGAAAAATGTTTATTTTAGCTATTGTTAAAAATGTTGCTTATTTCATTTTTGATCATTTCTTAGTAATCTAACGACTTTTCTGAATAAATATACTTGAAAATTTTAAATTGTTGAGTACAATTATGTATCTAATATAATACACTACAAATATTTACCCATACTATCTAAAAAATACAAAAAAGTAAAAATTCCTTATTCATTTTTGAGTAGTTTATAATGTGGGACTTAGATGGATAAATGGACGATATCTAGGAACCATTTATTATTCATGTTGAAAACACTGACAGTAATCATTAGCATCCAGCATAAGTGAAACAGACTAATAGTGTATAGGTTTCACTTTTTACTATTCTTTCTACTTCGATTTATTTTGATAATTCTATAATCTTATGTTGTATTTTTGAGGTAGTTTTGTAATAAATTCTAAATGTCGTGTTTGTTTTACTTTAAATTAGTAATATTTTGTAGAAATATGGGTAACATAATGATATACATGAAATATTTGTGCTCGTGTTTTTCGGAACGTCAGAAATAGGTTATGTTAAGTATGTAATAAAAATAAATGATATTACAAGAAACTACTACACTCTCAGGTATGTACACGTACAATAGGTCAAATTTTAAGCTGTGTGGACCGAGTTTTTGCGGGATATTTGAGTCACTTATTCTGAGACACACCATAGTATTTTTAAGAAAGTTAATGATATAAAGCAGTTAGTTACTAGTGCCTATTAAAAGTCTTTTAGCAAATTTTGTGCTTATGCAACTTCCTTTTATGAATACTCTTTCTCAAATATTAAAATTAGGGATACAAAAATTAACTATTTCTAAAATTCTTCCTATAGCTTTCTAATATATACATACCTTTTCCTAATACTGCAATTGACATAATATTAGATGAATACCAAGTACTGTGAAATTTCAATAAAGCTTCCCGCACATTTACACCATTTTCTTTTTGAGATATATCTAAAGTATATTTATTCCCTAAAAAATTATCATCTCACAAAACTTGTTTAAAATGTATTTATACTAGATATTACGAACCTGTTCCAAATTTGTGGTAAGCATGTTTTGGATTAGCAGTATGCTTATCTAATTGATCCATTCTCCATACATCACTAGTTAAGTTCTTTTCATGTTCAGAATGTACAGCATTTAGTTCTCTGTTTGTAGCACTCTCCGTAAATAAAGGTGTTTTAAAGAATTGAGAAAATCTGAATATTACATCAAATATGAGTCATAAATGTATTTTTTTTCTATGCTTACTTAAATACAGACCTATCAAGTGCTTCTTTTAAATAATTAGGTGCTACATCAAAGTAATAATTTGTATGATCAGTTGAAGTAGATGCATTACTACTACCTCCATGTTCACTTAAAAATTTGTTGTAATCATTTTCATCAGGGTATTTTTTAGTACCTAAGAATAACATATGTTCACAAAAATGTGCTAAACCTGGTACGTTATCTGGATCACTTAAATAACCTATAACAAAATGCAGTCTCAAAATATTGACATTTGAAATTATGTATGTATATAACTAACCAACATTAACATGCATAGCTGCTGCTGATTTATCAGTAGTTGGATCACTAACTAACAAAACTTTCATGCTATTGCCCAATATAAGCCCACGATATAATCTTTTGTCTTCTTCAGACTTAACAATATTATCTACCCGTTTTAAAATTTTTGTTTTAGATGTATTACACATGTTGTCAATTTTATGTTTTGATATTAAGCTAAATGAACTAGAAAAAAAACATACAAAGTAAGAATTACAAAATAAACACAATTAAATACACACCTGTATAGACATAAGGTTATTCTATCATTACCAAAATATTTTCTATAGAAATTTACAAATAATTTCATTCGTGTAAAAAGTGGCATATGGTTTTAAAGTCGTTTATAAAGTGTTATAAGAGTATCACCAAAAATGAAAAAACTATTATTAAGCATAAAATTCAATTACATGCAAACAAAAACCAATAAAATACAGGCTTCTGTCATATAATTGACCATAACCTATTTCTTTAACCTATCAGATGACAGTATATTGGACTCGTCCAAGCAGACAGTCACAAATCACAAACAGTTGTGCTCATAAATTTCTTCGGTGTATATTCTTCCAATCTTGCCGATACCGATAATCGCTGTAAATTAAATACGAGTGTTTCGAAAAATTTCGAGATAAATTTCCAAACCTCGCTTTTGATTATAATACTTTTCAGTATACACCAGGTATACACTGATAAGAATTGTCCCAGTTTTTTGATAAACTGGTAATGTGGGACAAGAGGGTAGTGGGCGACCAAAAGTTCGGCAGAAAAAGCAATTGGTAATATTAGACGAATAAATGACTTATGCCACAAAAACTTCCCAACGAACTTTCGCTCACTCTGGGTTGTCAGAAGATTTAATAGTTATTGCCATATCGTATAACTTGCTTGCAAGAAATTTTCGATATTGAATATCCGCGACAAGTAGTTTTTTGTGAATGGTTTACTAATAATTTTAATAACGAACTCCTAGACAAAACTGTTATATTACTTAATGCGCAGACTATGTGAATTTTATTAAATAGTAAACGTATAGTTATATACACAATATAATAAACGTGACATGGTGTTACATGGCAAATTGTATACAAGAAGGGTCTATATTCCATGAATTTCCAAAAGCAACATCATGCAGGTTTCAACAGTTAATACCACAAGAATGTTCATTTAGAATGGACGATATTCACTTTTGTAGAAAGTATTTTGAGGCACAATATTTAACAAGGAAGAACTAATATCAAAGACCATACCAACACTTTATTTCCCAGGTAGGTAATCCTTTGCAACATATTTAATTGATCTATTAATATATGCTGTTTTTTGTAATTTACAATAAGATAATGTATCTGCTGCCTATAAACCAACAAAGATATTTTTTATGATTAGGTATTTTTTTCTTTATTATTTTTGTATCATTATTATATCATTTGTAATGCTTTTACTAATATAAGTTTAATGTATGAATTTTTTTGTCTTTGAAATACAACCAATGTGTAAAAAATATAGCTGTTTTTTTTAAATTTATTGCACAGGTATACATAAATGACAGAAGAAATTAATTATTTATTACTTTATAATCTACATATATTTAATACTAATTTTTATTCTTCTTTGTATAGGTATAAAAATAAAATACAATATGATTCTGATTGCATTTCACGATTTAGACTGTTAAAGAGTGGCAAAACATAATCTAGAAATAATAGAAAGACTTTGGTTAGCGGATTATTTAAATGATCGAGTATGTTTTCAGCTGTTGAGACATCGCAATCTGCAACAGCAGTTGTAAAATATAATCTGAGCGGATTGTATTGTTCTAGAATTCGTTTAATAGCTGAATCAACCGATAACCATCTGGTTTGGGACGGGTGTAAAATTTTGTGGATTTTAACATTGCAAAATAATTGATACTCTTGGAATTCGCTGATTCTTTTTGGACTAGAGTAGAAGTAATTAAAAATATTTCTTGTTAAGTTTTCAAGGAAATTTGGCTATTTTTCGCATGCGTATGAAGCAACTAAGTGAAATGAGTGGCAGATGCACTTCATGACAAATAAATTCGGTATATCTTTTTTTAGTAATGTTGTAATGGAATGATGTCTTCCCATCATTACATTTGCTCCATCAGAAGCAAAGCCAATCATATTATCTTTATAAGGAACAGAATTTGAGGCAAATGTATTTATAACATGATTATATAAAGTTTCCGCATTCGCACTATCTAATTTCACAAGAGCAAAAAACAGTCTCCGATTAAATTGTCTTTTGCATACCTGACGACGAGACAAAGATGTTTTATCGTTGAGCGATCTGTAGACTCGTCTATAATAAGGGAAAATTTATTATATTTAATATCCTCACATATATTTTCGAAACATTCAGCACCTATGACATTTCGAACAATAGCTGTGGTTTTCTGTCTGGCGCACGATATGCCTTGAGCAATCTTTGAATCGGGACAAATGTTAGCAATTAATTTTGGCAAATGATCCATTACCAAAAATGGCAAATTATGTTCTGCAATAAATGCAGACAAGCGGATCTCGGCTAAAACCAAGATAATTAAAATTATTGTAAACATGAAATAATTTAAATAATCATACCTTCGGCAATATTATTCTTTATTTGCGCCGATTCTGCCATACCTGCTGAAAATTCGGTTAAACGCGGCTGTTTGCGTATCATCCTTGCTGTATGTTTATGAATTATCGAAAGACTGTGTTTCATTAGAGAATCTTTTCCGCTAGAAATATTAATGTCTTTACTGCAGATCTTACATCTTGCAAAATTTTTTCCCTTTATACTTCTAGAAAGCCATCTCTCAAAGTCTTCCAGCTTTTCCCAATCTTCCTTATAATTTTGGGAATATTTTATTTTGTTTGCTATATTACTTGGGCCAGCTTGTTCAGTCTCTGTCACTACCCATATTTTAACACTAAGTATATTAATTTAAAAAAAAATCAAGTGACACCTATGTATGTGTTCTTCTAGAACCGATATAGGATACTGATTTCAAATTTTAAATGCAAAAACAGAAACAAACCCTTCACTCAAGATTGAACACTGTTTTAAACTCATAGAAATAACAAATAGATATCGTTGTTATTCATTATTGAATGATATGTTGTATTTATTTCATTCATTCATTTGTTCGAATGAAAAGGATTATTTCACTGTTGTAGAATTTTGAAATAATTATTTTCGGGGGAATAAGTATTTTTATTTGAAAATCAATGTTTCTTTAAGATAATTTTTAACCAGAATAGTCCCTTTATTTAGAATAAAGAGCGCTTGAGAAGCGTGCAAATAAATACCTACCGACATACATAATTGCTGCCTTTGAATTCAAGCATTATATCGACTACAATCCATAGTAGCTTTTATTACTGTCCCTACTCATAAAATTTCTTGCCTGTTTTAATTTTCTATTTATTATAGTCATAGATTAAAGATGAATGCCATTATAGTAGTAATTTATTATACATATTGTATTTTTATTCTTTATTATACATTAAAAAAAATACCCCTATAAATATTTACATTAACACGTATTATTTACATAAATACGAGTACAAACAGTTTTACAATTTTTTTTTTTCTCATTCGTTTAAAAATCGGTAGATATGATGGCTTCATCGGTAGAAGTGTAGGAAAATCGGTAGATCTATCGAAAAATCGGTAGACGGAACAACACTGAATTTTGAAGTATCAGGAGTGTGCGCATTGAAGAAAAAGCGTTCGGACAGAGAAGTAAAATCAAAGACTGATAAAAACATTTGTCGTTTTTGCAGTTTCTAAATCGTTGTGAAATGATTTTCAATCGGTTGGAATGGTTTGAGTATTTTTGTAAAACCGAATATCAGACGAATGCGCGTTTCATTTTTATGCACGGAAAGTGGAGAAATGTGTAGGCATCGTTGTGATTCTCTCTCACTGAATGTTTTTTAAATCTCCATCGCGCTCGTTGTTTGACTGTTTTGTGTAGATCGTAGTGGTTTTATGAAAAGAATGTCAGATTTATTTAGTTTATGCACTAGTGACAATTGCGAGTTTACCAGTGAAGAAGAAATACAATTTCAAGATAAAATTAAAATAACGAAAATGAAAATTATTTTGAAATAATTATTCCTCAATACACAAATAAAGAATTCATAGAACATTTTCGCGTAAGCAGACATGTTGCTCGATAAGTATGTGATAGATTTGAAAATTCTGAAATTCTACTATTTGTATGGTAGATGTCACTAGCTGCCATGAATTTGAAATTCGTTTTAGCAACGATAAAATTGGGGATAGTTTAGAAACGATTGTAATTGACGCATGCGTATAAAAGTTATCATAAAATGATTTTCAAACCGTTTCAAAACGCTTGCAAAAACAAACCTATTGTATGATTCAAATCAGTACTTCGGCGTCATATTAAATACTGTAAATTGCAAAATGAATATGGAACTATAACTTCGTTTCCGGGCCAAATATTTTTGACAGTCTGTCGAATTTGTAGGTTATATGAACATATATAATCGATTGACATCTTAAGTTATATTACTTTAAAATTACTATAAATTGAACAAAGCTGCGTAAACAGTAAATCAAATTAAACTATAACACCACATGAAAAATAAAATGAACTATCAAGAATTTACAACATTTATGTCAATATAAGATTATGCAATTCTTTAATCATTTTAATGAATGGCAAAACCAAACAGTTTCAAGTTATTTGTAAAAGCATTATTACTGGAATTGAAATCATACAATAGACCAGAGTATCTACTTTGTATAACTGTAATTACATATTCACTGTTATGACAGTTTTATAAAAATTGTATATTTGTTTTAAAAAAATAAACAATCTATACTCTATTTTTAAAGTAGAGAGACGAATGTCTGAACAGACCACTTTAATAGTGAAATCTCATTGGTTGAAAGCAAGGCCAAACTGCTTTCAACCAATGAGATTTCACTGTCAAAGTGGTCTGTTCAGAAATTCGTCCCTCTACTTTAAAAATAGAGTATAGTTACATCAAATATATTTCAATACAATTTTAAATTTTTAAGGGACAGTTCTACAATACACTAACCCAATTATATCATCGAATAACCCTAGATATCTCTAGTTAAACGTTCTACAGCGCCTAATTTTAAATAAAATTTGGAATATATTGCAGTATAACTTAACATTGCCATAATAACAGATAAGTTGAGTTTTACACAAAGGTCGGTATAAATAATTGAAATCCCAGTATGCATTGTAAGCACAACATAAGTATTAATACAAACTTATTTGTTGTGAAATTATTTTATTGGTTCGAAATTATTTGTTGACTGCTAGTAAATTAGAACTTGTACGATTGCAGAAAGAAATTTTGAAAATGGAACATGAAATGGAGCAAGAAAAAAAAAGTTTAGTAATTGAAATTTCAAAAATTAAATTAGAGCAAACAAAAAATTTTACTTGCAATAAGTTATAGATTTATTAAAGAAACATATAATATATACAAACAATAGTTATTTTAACGCTAAGAAATAAGTAATTAAACTTCTAGTTTCAAAAATTCTTTTATTGTAAATCACTACAATATTGTTTTGCCATACAATGGCTTCATCAGGTGGATGAATACTGATGTAGTGATTTACAATAAAAGAATTTTTGAAACTAGAAGTTTAATTACTTATTTCTTAGCGTTATAATGAAGTTTCAACAAGTATCTCCTTCGTCAATTAACTATTTAATAGTTATTTTATTTATTGTCTTCATCAAATTGTATGAATTTGTTTTGTGTACATATATTAAAAATTTTTAAGTTAACACCAGAAGATCAGAGCCAATGGACACCAAATCAAATAAGGCAGTCGAAACACATTTCACTAGTGTATCTCGCAAAAACTTGCTACAAAAAGATGAAAACACATTCAAGTGAATTTAATTGGACATACATTTTTTTATACGCATTGTATTTTTAACTCAAAATATAAAAATTACACCGAAAAAGAATACGCAGTAAGAAAAACGAGCCAATTAAAAAAAAAATAAATTTAATTGAATCGGCCGATACTTGCTGGAAATCCATAATATGTAAATGGGATTTAAGTAAAACACTTATACTAATCTTCAGTACATACTGGAAATTAGTATAAGTGTTTTACTTAAATCCCATTTCCAAAAAAAATAGATTGACTTTTCAAATGAACCCGCGTTATATACGTCAGTTCTATTTTAGTTCGCGGTTATGGATTCGAGATGGGGCTAAACGCTGTCTCAATTATTTATCATCAAGTTGTACTACTTGCGGTTTTGTCTACGGTATATACAAGGGGTACCGTATAATGTTAAATGGGAAGAATTGAGATAGTGTTTTAGGCCATATTTACAGTCCGTACTAATACTTACTTAAGTTGCGTACTAACATAAGCACGCCTTACTTCGAAGTTTGTGTCAAGTACGCGTTCTATTTTATAAACAATACTTCGGAAATTCTCGGGATAGATTCGCTCCAAGCACGGAACGTTAGGGAATTTTGTTATCGGAATGACATTTTGGCGCGAAATTGTTCTTTGTGGATCTTTTTAAGTTGCATTTGGTTCCCACTTTTTTTATTGAAAGCCAAAGATTTCACAGTTTATAGTGTAATTTGTTAAATTTAATAAATACTTATTAAAGGTAAATATAAAATAAATAGATTTTGTTGAATTGATGAAATAGAAATACAAAATATCATGAACAATAAAAAAATTATCCATAAATTTGCAGATGAATAAATCGGCAACATTTACCACGAAGGAAAAAATGCTTCTGGCACAGCTCATCAAAGACCATAACATGTTCATATTGCAGTAAAAGCACTAAAGGAAAAAGATGGTAGGGTTCAAAAACTTAATAACTCCAATAGAAATCAGCAGGAGCTTCATCAACTTAGGAAAATGGTTATCGAAGACCTGGGGACCTGGACCTGGGGAGTGCTAAATATTATTCAAGGGTTGCTGAACTAGAGGTATCCAGGATTGAGGGAGAAAAGAGGAGGATTAAATTAGCAGTGGAGACAGCTGAGCTAGATCGAAAAAGGGCTGATAGAGATCGACAGAGGGCTGAGCTAGATCGACAGAGAGCTGCTGATGAAGCTGAATTGGCAAAGCTCAAACTTCAGCAATTTAAAAGAAAGATGAGTATGGTTAGCAATTTTGTTACATTACTTTCATCTTTTGCACAGGGAATTATTAAGACGGACAATGGTCATATTATGATATCTAGTGGTGTAGGAAAAGAAAAAAGAGCAGCTGCAGGAGTTGAGATGCATTATACACAAGAAATTAGAAAACCAAATTTATAAATGGAATGCCTGGTCAGAAAGAATATTACTAATAGAGATGAAGGAAAGAAACAGAACGAAAACAATAATAGTGGTGTACGGGCCAAACGAAGATGATACATCAGAAAATAAGAATAAATTTTGGGAAGAACTAACATTAGTGGTGGAAGACGCGAAAGGAATAATGTTTGTAGTATGAGATTTCAACAGTAGAGTTGGCATAAGAGACGATGAATATAGTGAAGTATTGGGAACAAACGGGGAGACTGTTAGAAATAACAATGGAAAAAGAATGCTGGACTTCTGCATTATACACAACTTGGTAATAACTAACACTCTTTTCCAACACAAAGATATACACAGATATAGTAGAGAAGTCAAGAGTAGGGGGGAGAGGTCCATAATTGACTACATATTAGTTGACAAAAATAACAGAAGAATTGGGAGCGACACGAAAGTAAGAAGAGGACCGGAAATAGGAAGCGATCACTTTGTGGTTATATCAAGAATAAAAGAAAAAGTTCAAAACAAGGAAAAGCAATATATATATACACAGAAACAAAACCAAATAGAAACACTTAGAATATACAAATTAAGAAGTGAAGTCATTGCTGAAAAATTCCAGAAAAGGATAGCCGAAAGAGTAGAAAATATAGAAATTAATGGAACTATCGAAGAAATTTGGAATAGGTTTAAAGAAATAATAATAACTACAACGAAAGAGATATGTGGCGTAAGGAAAAATAAAAAGAAAAAACAAACAAAATGGTGGACAAATGAAATAAGACATCAAATTAAGATAAAGAAAAAAGCATGGAAAACATACTTAGCAGAACAAACAGTGGAAAAAAAACCATATATATAAAGAAGAAAGAAAAAAAGTGAAACATTTAGTAGTACAAACAAAAAAGGAGACATGGAAAGAATTTGGGGAAAAGATGGAAAAAAACAGTAAAGAGAACCAAAAACTATTTTATAGAGTCTTGAAATCAGTAAGGAATGAAGAAAGGTCACAATCTACACATTATATACAAAATAAGAAGGGAGAGATACTAAGCGATAGAATGAAGATAATAGAAAGGTGGAAAGAATACTTTCAGGAATTGTTAAGCGGCGGAGTGGAAAACGAGAATGCTAGTGAACAACAAATAATAGGAGAAGAAGAGACAGAAGAAACAATTACCATGGACGAACTGGAAGAAGCAATACAAAAACAGAAAAATGGAAAAGCGCCAGGCTGTGACAAAATAACAGCAGAAATGATAAAATATATAGGACAAAGAGGAAGCGAATTAATGTTGAAAATATATAACAGAATATGGAGAGAAGAGGAAATACCAAACGATTGGAAGAAGTCATTGATAGTACCAATATACAAGAATAAAGGAAATAAGAAAGAATGCAATAATTACAGAGGAATATCCCTTCTAAGTACTGCAATGAAGATTCTCGAGCAAATAATAGATAGAAGACTAAGAACAAAACTCGAAAATACGTTACATGAGTCACAAAGTGGGTTTAGAAGAGGAAGGAGCACACAAGACCAAATATTCTCTGTGAAACAAATAATACAAAAAGCCTCTAGAGAACAGAAGAAAGTGTTCTTAGCATTTATAGACTTGGAAAAAGCATTCGATAAAGTACCAAGAGAAAGATTGTGGAATGTATTAGGAGAAAGAGGTGTCAATGGCAAAATAAGACGATTAATACAGAAAATATATAACCACAATACTAATGCTGTAATAGCTAACAATTTAGAATCGGAGATATTTAAAACAAACGAGGGACTGCGCCAAGGAGGAAGTCTGAGCCCAATGCTGTTCATTGTTTATATGGATGACATTATCAAACAGTGTACATGCAAAAGTAAAAAGTTCAGGGTTGGACACCTTAACTTGAATGCAGTCGAAGTTTCGGAAGGGGCATTCGCAGACGACATAGTAGTTATAGCCGACAATGAGGAAGATCTGAAACGTAACTTAACAACATGGAATATGACACTAAAAGACAGTGGAATGACGATGAGTAAGAGCAAAACTAAAGTAATGGTAGTGGGAGATGAACAGGTAGATACGAAAATCGTAATAGAAGGAACTGAAATAGAACAAGTGAGAACATTCCAGTACTTGGGAGTACGAATTGATGGAAAAGGGACCCAGGACGCTGAGATTAATCAAAGAATAGAAAAAAAAACAAAGCTGTACTACAGCATGAGGAATAATTTCATTAACAAAAAAGAGATATCCCGAGAAACAAAACTAAAAGTATATAAGGCAATTTACCGACCGATATTAACATATGGCTGTGAATCCTGGATATTAAATAGAAGACAAAAGAATAAATTACAGGCAGTAGAAATGAAGTATTTAAGAAGAGTTAGAGAAGTTACAAGGATGGACAGAATAAGAAACTTGGAAATACGAAAAGATTTGAAATTGCAGTCAGTGCTAGAATACATTGAACAAAGACAGCTAGGATGGTGGGGACATTTATATAGAATGGAAAATACAAGACAAACAAGAAGGATATGGGAAGCAAGGATAATGAAAAATAAAAGAAGAGGAAGGCCAAGGACAACATGGAATGATGTCATAGCAGAAATACTGGGAAGGAAAGGCAAAACATGGACAGAAGCGAAGAACATGACAAGGAATAGAAATGAATGGAAAACGTTTATAAAAAGCTAGAAGATAAACGCCCTACACCATTGTTATGGTAATAGGGATTTTTTGGATTATATATATATACTTTCATCTTTTGTAATTCATTGTTTTTACAGTTCTCTGAAGATCAATAGACTTGACTATATAACATGTAAGGTATATATACACATAGGTATTAAATGGTAAGATGTGTTTTTATTATTGTGTATATTTAAGTTAATTTATAGTTTCTCTGTGTAAAGATTATGAGTTAGCTCTCTGAAGATCGATAGACTTTAGTTGGTGTAGGTATATATATAGACATAGGTATTATATGGTGAGAAGTGCTTTTATTATTGTGTGTATTGTAGTTAATTTATAGTTGTTCTGTGCAAAGGCTATGAGCTGCTCTTGATTTATATTGCTAATTTAAAAAGTGATTGGAAAGTTTTAGTTTTTTGTGTATTTTTTTATCAGCAAGCTTTACTGTTGCAGTTGTCTATATATTTTCAAATCATAATACTTTAAAGAATTAAATTAATTTGAACACTGATGAACATTATTAACTCAAATACATATTTTAATAATAAAACTAAATGAACTAAATTTCTTTAAATACTTTTATGTTTTGAAAATTTGAATTCATTTTCATATACTATATTTCTGCATGTTTATGGGATATATTAAGTCATAGGTGTTTTATTTGCCTTTGGAATTGGACAGAGGTACTTTTGCAATGTAAATTTGTTTTTCAGTTGTAAATTTGTAAGCTTAGTTTTAAGGTGCTTTTTGCTATGTGTTTAACAACTTAAGAGGTGATTTCCTGCTGTATACATTACATTAGTATATGTTGTCATTTATGTGTTGTTTGTTGATTTTCAGATATTAATTGAAAAGGTGTTACTTTAATGTACTTTTTCCTATATAAATTAATTATGTGTAATCACTTGTTTAATTTAAACTGTTCTCTGTTCTTCAGACCAGATTTTTAATAATATTTTAAATTATTAAAAATACCTTTGTAATTTGAACTTTTTTAAACGAAATAAAACATATCTACTTGACATATATACTTTTTTGAAACGTATTCCTATATTCACTTAAATGGGAGAAGGTAACCATTAATAAAAATCTACTTTAAGATTAAAAGGAAACTCCGTGTGTTCAGTAAATACATATTCTTTGGAATTGTCTAAACACAATGAGAGAAAAACCCATGTTTATTAAATAATACATACATTAGAATATTTTGATAACAACATACAGAAATATTTAACTAGTGTCCAAAATGTTGCTAAACGAAAGAAGTGTCTCTGAAAATCTAACCCTCTATCTCCATCGTTGGCATTCCTAACAGCTGGTACTTCATCAACATTTTCTTCAAAATCTTCATTATCTCTTAAACCAATACTATATAATACCGCAGTTGCACATATAATTGCAATTGATGTTTCCAATTTAGTTTTAAGACCTAGTTCAAGGCAAGGAAATCGTATTTTCCAGGTACCAAACAATCTTTCTACAATATTTTGTGTTGTTCTGTGTGCTCTGTTATATCTTTCTTCTTGTTCATTTCCTATTTACATAAAATGTTGTGAATTATTAGCCATAAATATTTGGTGTTTATTATAAATACCTGCTTGTATTACCGGAGTAAGCAGATAACGTCTACATGCATACCCATTGTCCCCAATTAGTAAACCTGGAATGTCTCATCTTTCCATTCTCACTCTTAACCCTTAAACGGCGGAATTTTTTTTTTGGACAAAAAGTGTTCATATCCAAGAGTTTTATTCATAAACATGTTTTTATACATAAAAAGTAAATTTTGCAAAAAAAAATGTGTTTTTCTCTATAAAAATATGCGTTGCCATATGGCAACGCTAGCCAAATACAGGATCAAGTTTCTTTATTTGTTATGAAACATCAAATTACATTCTAAACATAAACCTATGTTACATTTTTTACAAATTGTTCTCACGATTGACGAACAGCCTTCTCCTGCACATCTTCTTCGTTTCTTGTCGGGATTGGAAATCAATAAATGGTCTCTACCGTCATACCTAACATCATCGGATATACGGTGTAACGTTACGCTTGACTTGGAAGTCGACTGTCTTCCTGCTCCTCTTGGTGCAACTCTATAACTAGTCAAGTAGGTTTGCACAATCTCTCTTCTATATTCCAATTGTGAAACATTGATTGATTTTGCCTTGCGTGTGATATCCCATGCGTTGGTCATTGAGGCATCTAACAGCCAGGTAAATATAGCCCACCACCACTTTTTTCTTCTAATGCTGATGCGATATCTATTCATATTTTCGTCTAATAAATCGGTTCCACCCATGAAACGGTTATATTCTGTTATAATAGAGGGTCTATTTATCTGTATTATTTTTTTCTCAGACTGAAAATAGCGTTTCACCTGCGAAATTGGTGAAATTCCGTGACAAGTAGATGCTGCTGAAACTGGAGCATTATCTAACCACTTCACTACAATAATGCCATCTTCTTTGTCCAACGCCGATGTATATTCGCCTCTTTTTCTGTTCTTTTTAAAAGCAGTTTTGGAAGGCAATGGGCAAGACTGGGGTAAACGGTTGTCCCTGATAGTACCTGTACCATCAAATCCCCTTGTTTTTAGGTAGTGCAAAACATTGAAGCCCGTAAACAAATTATCGAAGTAGAAACTAAATGGTAACTTACGCATTGGCTCAGAGAATTCATCGATCATGTTTATTAGTGGTGCTATGCATTTTCCAAATTCATTCTCGTACAAGGGATTACCATAAGGATTCTTTCCCTGATAAAGGTCAAAGTTTAGTAAGTAGCCCGACGGCGTATTTAGGCACCACATTTTATAGCCGAAACGTATAGGCTTACCGCGGATGAATTGCTTGCAGGAGTGCCGGCCAAAGTATTTTATCATGGATTCATCAAAATCCAAATATTTTTCTGCTACCCAGTTTCCCAAAAAATTAGCTTTGACCTTGTCCATCAGCGGCCGAAGCTTCCACATTTTGTCATTTGGAACTGGCTTTGTGTTGTCAGCGCAATGTAGGTACTTCAATATTTGTCTAAACCTATCTCGTCTCATTGCTTGGCTTACCATACGATTGTTCATATCGACTCGTGAATCCCAATAATAATCACGTCCCGGTAGCTCGCAATATCCTGTCAGGTATAAAATTGCAATGAAACTTTTCATTTCTTCTGGCGAAATTTTCGGATCGGCTTCATTTAAAAAAAGAGCATATCTGGTCGACTCTTCCACAAGATACTTTATGATATTGTCATCAATGAACTTTTCGAAAATTTCCACAAATGTAAGGTCTCGAAATCTGAGGTAATTCGGTTCTGGAAAATCTCTAGTTCTTGGAACGATATCACCACTTCCCCAGGTAATTTTGTTTTTACCAGGTCTTGTAAATTCGTATGCAATTTGCGGTCGTTCAGTCAAGTTTTCATTGACAACTTTTTCTTGGGTACCATCTATTCTATCATTATCAGGTAAGACAATTTCAACTTGTGAACGTAGTTGTTGTCTATTCAGGTTATCCAGTAAGGCGCCCTCATCCTCTTCTCCTGAATCTTCGTCTGTGAGAACGTTCGCTTCGGGTGGCTCGATATAGATTTGCACGGGATCAATTTCGTCATTGTAAGCCATATTTATCGCTTCTTCCAACGAAAAACCTCGTCTAGAAATAAAAATGAAATGCATAAACATTTGCACCCATAGGTGGCTAGCGTTGCCGTACGGCAACACCTACCTATTCGATCTAATTTTACTAGACTAATAAATCTTTCTGCATGAAACAATATATCCTAACCTCAAAACACATCTTTACGATAAGTTTATTCAGGAATTATTTATTTTAGTCAATATTTTATAATTGTTTATATACTTACTCTAACCTGAAGTCCATCGTTGTTCTCGAATATAGAAACAATATTTTTAATCACGTGTACCACAGAACAACAGAACACCACGTGAAAACAATATACACGCGTCAGTTCGGCAACTATTCTAAAAGCAGAAAACTAGGCTCTGGCTCATCATTATGATATTGGCTGTTAGATGGAGCTACTAAGACTAACAATTGCTATCGTTGCCGTATGGCAACGCTAGCCGTTGATGGGTTAAAGCACTACGGTCAAATATAACACTGTCATGACTTGAGCCTGGATGCCTAACAACTATATCCATTATTTCTCTTTTAGGACCTGAAACGACCTACAATAGATAATAGTACAGTGTACTTGACTTTTATTTCAGTTCTACAATACCTGAACATTTAAAGAAAAGAAACCCTTTCTATTACGGAATACCTCAGCATTATTACCTCCTGGGCTTGATATTTTTATATGGGTGCAATCAATACATCCTACGACATTTGGAAAACGAGCAAGTTCATAAAACCTTATAATATTTGTGCGTCTTCCTTCTACTGTTCGAGGAAAATGAATAAAATTTCCTAATTGTTCCGCTATTAATACTGATACTCTTTTAATAATTACGCTTATGGTAGGTTGACTTATACCTCGCAAATCACCGGATACAACCTGAAAATTACAAGTGGCATAAAAACGTAAGCAAACAAGCAACTGCAATATTGGACGTATTGGTAAACCACGATTAGTAGGTTTTTGTAGGCACTCCAAAACTAATGGTAATAAAGTATTTACCAGTATTCTTGTGAAATCGATAACGGGCACGAAATTCGTTCCCGTTAAAAAATTCCATTGGATTTTCGGCATCTCGTATGTATCTTTTTCGGACACGTTCTACATGCATTTCTTCTTCTAGAACATCTATATATTCCAAAAATTCATATTCTAATTCTTGGTACACATCCATATCGCTCAAAAAATAAAATGTTAAAGTTCAAAATATTAAGAGGTTATATTTCTATGCTCGAACTGTCAAACAACTACTTAAGGTAGCGCCAACACAACCTTAAGAAATTATTAGATAATCGCCGCCTTAAGTATCAGCTGGTGCTTAAGGTTGGTTTATAAATCGCAAATGCGTCACAATCACATACTTAAGCATAGCCGCCGCCTTTAGGTCTGACTATAAATATGGCCAATGTTAGGATATGATTTCAAGATGGCACTAGATACAGAAACTTGCCGGTAAATTATCTGTCTTGACCATAACTTCTTCTTTTTTCAGGAATTGCTTGTAACTTCTTCCTTTTAGCTGCCCGCGCCTTTCTTGCTTCTTCAAAAAATACGCCTCTGAATTGATTTGTTTCTCGATTAAACTCTTCATAAAACTTTTTCTGGACAAGTTTAGCAGAAATATTCCAAATTGTTTTCACGGTACCCTCTTTGTATTCGGTGCCGTCTGCACGTTTCATGTTGAATGCCCAATCTATCAAAATACTTGCTAATTGTTCGTCAGAAGTTTGAGCACAAAGTTTATAATTTCGCTGTTCACAAAATTCGGTGAACTGTTTCCAAACATATTTATGTGTTTTAACGGTATTTTGCGGTGTCAAATCTTCAATTTCTTTATCTATTTCGGTCCCCGAGCTTATACCAAAGCGTTCCATGTCGAAAAAATAAAAAACCTTATTTAAAATTAAAATTGCTGAATATATTTTTGACGTTTATCAACAAACTTCAAAACACTTGTTACCATGACAAAATTCATATTGTTGGAGGAAGGGAAACAACCAAAACGGTTATATCACGTCGTCAAGAGTATATTCACTTGTCAATACATGGTAACTATGTAAAATTTCAAATGAGTTATATAACATATATTCAGAGTTAAAAATGGAATATACATGTGATGTAAAAGAAGAATTCCAGGATGAATATTATACAGATGATAAGGTATGCGTCTCTGAAACTGCTATCACAAATCCTGTTAATATAGGTGATACTGAAATGAATGAGTACATGAGCAAAGACAAAATAGGGAAATGTGAAGTACTCTCTGCAGATCTTATCAAAACAGACTTACCATCACCAGATGTAAATGATACAGTAAGCAACAAAATTAAAAGAGAAAATGTTATTTGTCCTGCTGATATACAGATTAAATTCTGCAATGAACTGCTGTGTAAGTACATTTGTGTTCTTACTATAATAGTAATTCTATTCTGACCAAATTCATAAAGCTTTAACAGGAATATATATATACTATTATGAATATTGAAAATCATGTTGTATAAATATTTGTTAATGCTATTCATAGATAGAACAAAGTAAATAGTTTTAAAATATTTTATAAACCCACATTTTATATAAAAGGAGTTGATCATAAACTTAAGCAAACATAAATTTTAAAGAACTTTTAATCCTTTTTCTATTATTTTTGTCTAAATTTGAAATGCCATTTTCATTTTGTAAGATTGTATAAATTTGTTTAACAGTTTGTAACCATTGCCACGAAGTATATCAGGATTATTGCACCAAATGCAGAGTGCTCGTACATATTTTGAACAAAAACCCTTCTCATAATACATATGATAGAGCAAGAGAATTACCAAAATATATGTTGGAGACTAGAGAGTCACTTGGACATTTGGGAATTTTTTCCTTAAAAGTTATACCTGAGGATGTAATATTTGGTCCTTTTACGGGACTTAATGCCACAAGATTGCCTTTAAGAATAAAAGGAGGAAGATTTGTGGTTAGCGATGATAAATTGGAGTATCTGAATTGGATGCAGTTTATCAACCCTGCCAGAAACATATCCGAACAAAATTTATTCCCATTTCAATATGAAGACAAGCTATATTATTGTAGCACTTGTAGAATACAGGAGGAGGAAGAGTTATTGGTGTATTTTGGTGAAGATTACGAAGATAGTCTATTAAAAAATGTGGAAATGGATTTTGTTGCCATCACAAAAAATGTTGTTGAAAATGTATTTGCCTGCATTTTATGTTGCTTGGGATTTAGTTCAAAGGAATATTTAGCTGATCATAAAGCTGCGTGTCATAGTGAAAGCTACGAAATGTTTTCAGTTGAAGGTAGGATGAATTATTATAATCAAAATTAATAGTTTTCACTTTAATACCTCATTTCTTTCATTTATGTTTAAATTGCATGTTGCAATAACACCAGGGTACACGTTAGTTTCTCATTTGATGTTGTAGTAATGATTACTTTTCAGCTAATTTTATTATGATTATAATATTAAGTACATTAATGAGTAAACCTTATTTGAAATACTCTGCTGTAATTATAGAACATATTTAAGATTGAAACTGAGTCTTGGTGTTATTAAGAATGCAATAAAATGACAATGTAATCACGCACGAATACATTTTTTGAGCATGTTTCTTATAAATCTTTGACTTTCTCTACTATACATTTTATTTGGGTATCATTATATAAATATGTACTTATATACAGCGTGGTCAAAATAAATTCCCTGTAGTCAATTAAAATTTCAAATAATTTTGATAATAAAGTCATCAATTATATTTACTAATGTGTTGTTGTGTCATGGTGTGTTACGTATTCATTAATGCTTCCAGGCGTATTTTTGAGGAGATTATTAATATCCTCATATGTTTACATTCACATTTACTTCGCATTTACTTACTAATTTGATAATATTTAAACATATTTCATATAAAAGCCGAAAACTCCAAGAATTTATCAATTGATATATTAAATAAAATAATAATAAAAAAATATATATATATAGCTATGTAGTATTAATTAGGAATTTTCAAACCTTCAGAACTGGCATCTGCTTTCAAAACTGACATCTGCTTTCAAATACTGATATCTGCTTCAATAACTAACATTTGGTTTCATTAACTGACATCTGTTTGCAAAAACTGACATCTGCTTTCGATAACTGACATCTGAGTCATTAACATTGTCACCTTATGATGCGTTTCTAATTAGCTTGAGCCAAGGTCTGTCGTGGCTTAATTGGTTAAAGCGATGGTCCGGCAAACCATAGACTTGGGTTCAAGTCCTAACGCAGACAAAATTTTTCAATTAAAAGAAAAATTTCGTATGACTTGCGTTGTAATTTGTAGACAGCAATGTTTACATTCACATTTACATACTTATATAATACATATTTAAACATATTTCATATAAAAGCCGAAAACTCCAAGAAATTAAGAACTTAACGGTTAAGAATTTATTTAGTATATATATATATATATATATATATATATATATATATATATATATAAAGATAATTAATTCGTGACCTTAGTATGTTATGGTAAATTCAAATTGTATGCTATTTAAGGTCTGGTTTTACTTCAAAAACTATATATTTAAAACAATCCTACATGTACATGTTTCGGATTGTTTTAAGTATACATATAATTTTTGAAGTAAAACCAGACCTTAAATCGCCTACAATTTGAATTTAATATAAGTGTTTAGATAATTTTTTAGCCTTTTATTAAATATAACAATTGATAAATTATTGGAGTTTTTCGGCTTTTATATGAAATACATATTTACAAATATTATCAAATTAGTATGTATCTAATTGCAAACTAAGTGGGAATGTAAACATTGCTGTTTAGAAATTACAAAGAAAATCATACGAAATATTTAATTCAAAAATATTGTCTATGTTGGGACTTGAACCCAAGTCTACAGTTTGCCGGACTGTCGCTTTTACCACTCAGCCACAATAGACCTTGGTTCAAGCTATTTAGAAATGCATTATAAAGTAACAGTGTAAATGAATCAGATGTCAGTTATTGAATGTAGAGTTCTGCTTTCATCTTGACATCTACATTCAATAAATGACATCTGATTCATTTACACTGTTACTTTATAATGCATTTCTAAATAGCTTGAACCAAGGTCTATTGTGGGTGAGTGGTAAAAGAGATAGTCCGGCAAACTGTAGACTTGGGTTCAAGGCCCAACATAGACAATATTTTTCAATTAAATATTTCGTTATATAGTCTTAGTTTTATAAAACTAAGACTTAATAAAATTTATAACACAACAAACGGCCACAACAAAAACAACAAAACCAATGAATTAAAATATATACTGGATTATCCGAAAAACTAGACAATATATTTAAACCATTTAATTTTAAAATAGCACACCAAAGCGGTAAAAACCTAAAATTCCTACACACCAAACTAAAAGACTCAACACCTACACTAAAACAATCACACACAATATACAACATACCCTGCAAAGACTGTGACAAAGTATACATAGGCCAAACAAAACAGTTACTACAAGAAATATTGAAAGGTCACAAATACGCAAAAAATCAAACTGCTTTAAAAAACACCAATTGATACTAAAACATAATTTTGATTTTGATAACACCAAAGTAATAACACAGAAAAAGAATACAAAAGCTAGGGAGGTCTTAGAAATGATCCACATTTTCAAAAACAGCAGAACAATCAACGACAGAAACGAAATTGATGGACTTTCTAAACTCTATTACCCACTCATTAAACAATAGATAAAACCAACCCCCCCCTCACACACACAAACACAAACCAAACCAAAAAAAAAATTATCAGTTCCCATTTGTAAATACTTTTACTATATACCCCTAAACACGGTCCTGACCATTTTGCTAAATTCCAAAATAGAACAGAAATTAACCCTCTAAACCAAGCCACAAACACTTACAATATTCCAACTAGTGCGGTCGGTTCCTTAAACAAAGGTCTCGGATGTCCCCGATAACACATGTTACACAGAATGCATGTTTTTGAAACCCAAAAATAACGGTGAGTTTTATTGTCATTCATTGTTCATTCATTGTTTCTTTACTGTAATTGTAGTTTAATTCAAATTTTCAATTCATTTATACAGATTTAATCACTTTAATTTTTCCTTACTCATTATTAATCTAATTTTAAATTTTAACGTTAATTGTTAATTTCATTAATTAATCGCTATATACTTACTAAGTATTAATACTAAAATGCTGTACAGGATACCTGAAATGAAATCACTAAAAGGGAAAAACAAAACTGGCAAAGAAAAAACCTAGAAACAATTAACGCGTATATTCACGACAAAAAAAATGAATATGTATATTTATAAAAATGTATTATATTAAAGTCTTGACTAACATAAGAATTGTGAATTATTTACTTTTTCTCGTATCTATATTCATACTGTATATAAAAAGGAAAAATAAATTATAACAATACGAAAAACCATAGACTACAGCAAAATTACGTTAAAACTAGTTCGGAAAATATTAAATTCTCAACACGTCAGTCATAAAGAAATAAATCCGGTATAAGAATAAATTTAAATTACAATATTTTTTTTTTTAATAAACGCTGCTTCTCCTGATGTACCCCAGAATTAACCTCACATTTTTTTACAAACAGATATAAGCGGTAATAAATATTTTACAAGATACCGAAAATAATTTTATTTTAAATTCAAAAGTTATATCCAAAATGCATCGATATACAGGGTGAGTCGTGAGGAATCGACCAAACTCAAGGAGTGTATTCTACTGGTGAAAGTAATGTAAAAAAACTCAAATGTTGTTATCCGATTTTTATTTGTTTTCGAGTTATAGCGTAATTAAAAATGTAGATTTAGTATACCATGTTTATGTATGTATTCGTAAAAACAGTGAAACCCCGGTAGCAATTCATTATAGGAAAGTCTTCCTAGCTGAAGCGCTACCTGTTCGTGATTTTCCGAACTAGCGGTAGTGACATTGAAAGCAGTCGAGAAATAGTGTAGAGTGGTTTGTATGCCTAATGCGTCCAATGTCACTTACCTCTAGTTCATCGTTGGTATAGTGAGGGCGCTGCTATCATAAAAAATGTTCCCTATACCTTGGAGTAATATAACATTGTGTTCGGGTATTGTGACATTGACTTGACGTTTGTACGACTATAGTGTAACAAACTAAAATGCCACACACTTATTCTAATATAGAATATGCTAATATAGTGTTTGCTTATGGATTTTGTGATGGGAATGCTACAGCTGCTGCTAATGAATATCGTCAACGGTTTCCACATCACAGACATCCTAATAAAACTGTATTTATTAGTGTATTCAACACATTGTGCGCGACTGGAAAGCTTCCCAGTGTAAACATAATATCTGAACGAGGCAGTCCACAACAATTACAAGAAGTAGAAGATATTCTGGATGTAGTAGAAGAAGACGCAACTACCAGCTCACGGAGAATTAGTATTCAATTGGGCATTCCACAAACAAGGGTGATAAAAACACTCCACGAGCATGGCTTACGTCCGTACCATGTACAAAGAGTACAGCACCTACAACGAGATGATAATCGTAGACGTATGGAATTTTGTCGATGGATAAATGATAATTCTCGTTTTGTATCGCGTATACTGTTTACGGATGAAGTGACATTCACCCGTGACGGTATTAATAATTGTCATAACCAGCATGTATGGTCAGACGAAAATCCACACGCAACAGTCGAAAGTAACTTTCAACATAAATTTTCGGTAAATGTGTGGTGTGGTTTGATCGATGGTTTTTTAATTGGTCCTTACATTTTTGAGAATCGCCTCACGGGAGACACCTATTTACATTTTTTAGAAAATGAACTGCACGGACTGCTAGAGGATGTTCCCATAAACATCAGAATCCAAATCTTCTACCAGCACGATGGAGCGCCTGCACATTACGCTCGTGCAGTCAGGCAACATTTGACTGAAAGGCTTCCAGGGAGTTGGATTGGACGTGGTAGTCACATTGGTTGGCCTACTAGGTCTCCAGACCTCACGCCACTCGATTATTGTTTATGGGGCTGGTTAAAAAATGAAGTGTATCAAGTAAAAGTGGACACTCGTGATGCACTAATTCAACGGATTATGAATGATGCTGACAATATCAAACATCAACTTGACGCAATCAGGAACGCAACCAGCGCCCTTAGTAGACGATGTAAAAAATGTTTTGAAATGAATGGCGGTATTTTTGAAAATATATTATAAAGAACGATAATACCAATAAAATACAAAAACTTCAATGTATGAAATTTTGTTTATTCTTAATTACGCTATAACTCGAAAACAAATAAAAATCGGATAGCAACATTTGAGTTTTTTTACATTACTTTCACCTGTAGAATACACTCCTACAGTTTGGTCGATTCCTCACGACTCACCCTGTATATCGTACAGCCGTGTTTTTACTGTTCGTAGAATATGCAGCTGGACATGTAAAAAAAACATTTAGTTCCACAGGCGGCAATAAAATGTTGTCAGCAAAAGAAATGTGTTACAGAAAAAGATCTATGTACGAATTTAGAATTTAATTTCAATTATAGGAAAAGTTAATTTTATGTCTAAATGCTAACGAAATATATGAATCTACAAAAATGATTTTGTGTTGAAATATAAAAAGATACGTTAAAGTTACAATGAGTCAAGCTCTAAAATGTTAACGTTAAATTAATTACGCCAGGATATAGAAAACAAAAATAAAATATCAAATGAAATTATACTATATATACAAATTAATATTAATCATACGAATTACTTGGTTCCCTAAATACGTCTTGGCATTTGGAGATGGTAATTATTAGAGCTGAGGATGTTTGCGGTATAACCATGGTTATATCATGTAACCATAGTAAATTACTATGGTTATATGATATAACCATGGTTATACCGCAAACATCCTCAGCTCTAGTAATTATTATCGCAATTTGAGAGGAAAACTCGTTACAATTCGTTTTTTTTTGTTCTGTCTGGCCTGGTGGTAACCAGATAATTAACCCCGTGATAGTCCCAGATGTTATAGGATGCAGTCTTCAGCAGAGAATTTACTTTTCCGAAGATCGGATTGGAACGCCGTTTAATTTATTTTCCCCAAACTTCTAAAGTTGCTTCAAACAAAATTGGCTATTCCTAATAATTATAATCATTTCTTCGGCTTCATCCGCTTTATGCGATATAACGATATGTCGAAAAGCTGAGAGTATAGCTTTCTTTACTGAAGATTTGCAGTACTTTACGTGACTAAACTTAATACCACGAAGGTCGGAGCTCGAATATCGCAATCACCCGCTGGCATAGAAAACAATAGGGGGGTGTATTGATTGTCACCACTACTATGGAGTCTAGTAGTGGATAATCTCCTCAGGACCTTAAATGACCAGGGAATATGGACGCAGGGGTTCGCCGATGACATTGTCATAATGACCCAGGGGAAATTCCCGGGGACAGTGGCGAGCATCATGCGAAATGCTCTGCGAATTGTAGAAAGATGGTGCCTTGAGGAGGGATTAACTGTCAATCCTCAAAAAACAAAGCTGGAAGCCTTTAACAACATGAGAAAACCAAATGATCTGGGCAGCGTAAAGCTGTTTGGACAAGAGTTAGAACTAACCAATGAAGTGAAGTATCTAGGCATAACACTTGATGCAAAACTGAATTGGAGCAGACACCTAGACAAAGTGTCAGACTAAACCGACTAAAACCAAATGTGGTACACTGGTTGTACACAGCAGTAATAAGACCAACGATTATCTATGGAGCAGTTGTCTGGTGGAGGAGGACGGAGCGGACATCGTCGGTGGGGCTCCTCACGACTCTCCAGCGACAGGCCCTGTTGGGAATCACGGGAGCTATGAACAGCACGGGAACCGCTTCCATGGAGGTCATCGTGGGTCTCCCTCCGCTGGAGCTATTTATAAGGGCGGAGGCAATGGCTGCGATACTGAGGCTAAAGGCCAAGGACGTATGGTGTCCTAACAAGGTTGTAGGGAGTCATACAGATATCACAGGAACTATACTGGAAGAGCCGATATTTCAAATGCCGGTGGACAGTATGGCACCTGAAATTATGTTTACAGCTAAGCTGAACATACTTAGACCGACCAGGGAACAGGCAAAAAGTCGCTCGATCGATTGTGGTGCCGGCACCTGGTACACTGACGGATCACAATCTAGTCAGGGGGCAGGTGCAGGCATATGCGGAATGTGCCCTAGAAGGAAGATATCGATATGTCTGGGGAAACATACTACGGTTTTCCAGGCCGAATTGTTAGCAGTCGCAGCCTGCGCCGATGAAATTCGGGAAGCCGGCTGCGCAAGCAAAAAAATTAACATAATGACTGATAGTCAGGCGGCTATTAAAGCCATTATGAACCCATCTACCAGGTCTAAGCTGGTGAAATATTGTAAACAGGTCCTCAATAACCTGGCACAAGACAATACAGTGTCGCTGATATGGGTGCCAGGACATGAGGGAATTAAAGGCAATGAGATAGCCGACCAACTGGCCAAAGAAGGTACTAATAGAAACTTCATAGGACCAGAACCTGTATGTGGAATCACTAAGGATTCCGCTAAAAGGGAGATCTGGTTATGGCTAGAAAAAGAACATAAAAATAAATGGAGGTTAACGGAAGGTCAACTCCATACCAAAACACTACTAAGGGGGCTGGACGGAAAGTTTTCAGCCAACCTAATTCGTAGTAGCAAAAAAGAAATTAAAATAATTACCGGGTTAATAACCGGACATTGTCCTTTAAGGAAGCATTTGTACACCATGGGCTTGGTTAGCGAGCCCTGGCGTAGGAGATGTGAAAAACAGGAGGAAACTAGCCTTCATGTAATATGCACGTGTGAGGAACTGAAGGAACTCAGACAGAAATATTTCGGGAGGGATCTATTGGATCCTTCGAGTGTACTCAAACTTCCCCTGAGGAGGATAGTGGCTTTTATTGAGGACACAAGACTAACAGAGTGGAATTGAGAGATCTATTGGGGATAGTACAAAGAGCAGTGTGCTCAAGTGCCTGGACGTGGTGGCGTCCAACCCAAAACAGAGAAGAAGAAGAAGAAGGGGGGGGGGGGGGGGTGATACAGTTACCAAATTTTAAACACAGATCGCAATATACGTACCCGTTGAACGTATTTAAATGATTTACAAACAAATTAAGATTCCGGTACTTCACAATAAATAAAGGAAAACTAAAAATAGAAATTAAAATGTAACATAACATTAACAAGGTCATAGAAATAAACTAACCTTGAAAAGGGATGCATATTGTTGTGTCTTATAATTTCTAGTCGTAGAATAATGTGTTTAATTTCAGAGCTTGCCCAGTGCCCATTTTGCAAAATATATTTAGATGCAAAGGAATATTTCGAGCACCACAAGAGCTACTGTTGTGAGACAAATGCCAGGTAAGATTTTTTTTTAATGTTTTTACTATATGTTCAGTTAAAAGGGTGATTAAAACATTTCCAAAGATTTATTTTACAAAATAAATTTACAAAAATATGTGTATTTTCTGGAATTTATAAGCGTGCGCACGCATCTCCCTCAAGATTTTCATGAAACTGCACGATGTATTTGTAAACATCTGAAAATTTATGCATCATTTCAACCGACATCTGGTACTTTACTTCTTGGTCTGTTTTGTAAAACGTCTGCCATCGCAATCTTGCGTTCGGTGATAGCATTTTAGTGATCGATTACATTGCAATCATGCATTGAAATTTATTTAGAAAATTTATGAGCAGAATAATTTCCTATTAAACAAGAAGTGAAAAGAAAATCCAAGTCATAAATACGGGCTTTACTTTTTGCTGCAAATTCATGGTCAATAGAAAAATACAATAGAGAATTATTGTTTATTCTTTGTGTTGATACTTAAATATAAAGTCTGATATAATCACAAAGTGTTTTATGATAAGTATATATAATGTGTTCATTTGAAAAGTCAATCTAGGTTACTTTGAAATTTTGATAGAATAAGACGCAAATATATTAGTATGTGTTTGTTGTTCCGTAAACGTAAATCCAAATGACATTTGATAATGCCAATCACAAATATCAGTTAGTGCATCAAATAATCGTGCGTCGATTCTGGTTTAAATAAATTGCTTCTCAGTTTTAAAATGGCTTTCACTTTAGAACATAAATTTTTTTTAGTCCAGGCTTATTTTCGAAGTGGTAATAAAATTGATGGTTTATGGGTTTATTCAGTTCAAGATTGCATGGTAGAATTTCAAATTGAGTTTCCACATTTTGTAATAGATTATATACAATTTAAGAATACTTTGGATAGAACTTTAAAAAACTTTTTTCTGAAACTGGTAGTCTCTTAAGAAAATCAGGCAGCGGAGCAGTTAAGAAACGTACACCTCAAGTTGTCAAACCTGTTGAAGAAATAATGGAAAATGAACCACAAACATCTGTTCGACATTTGAATCAACAAACAAACCTTTCTGTTGGTACAACTCACAAGTTATTAAAAAAAGTTATGCAACTTTATCCATACCGTGTCACAGCAGTACAAGAATTGTTAGAAATTGATTACCCACGTAGACTACAGTTTTATAATTGGTTTGTAAATATGAACAATAATGGAGAACTTTCGCAAAGAGTCATCTTTACTGATGAAGTATGGTTTTATAAAACGGGATACCTAAATTCACAAAATACAAGAATTTGGAGTAGTGAAAATCGACATGTAATTAATGAAGAATCGCTACATCCAGAGAAAATTGGTGTTTGGGCAGCGATAGGCCAAAGGCGAATCATTGGACCAATATTTTTTCAGGGAACGTTAACTGCTCAAAGGTACCGTGCGGAAATTTTAAAACCATTTGTCCATCAGTTGCATGATGATGAACTTCAAAATGCATATTTCCAACAAGACGGAGCACCTTGTCACTGTACTGCAGCATCTTTGGATTATTTAAGAGAATTTTTTTGATGAGCGTATAATTAGTCGAAAAACTGAAATTGCCTGGCCTGCACGTTTATGCGATTTAACACCTTGCGGCTTCTTTTTGTGGCCTTATCTAAAAAATAATATATTTCGAACACCTATATTGAATTTGAATGATATGCTACAGAGAATCGAACAGAAATGCATTGAAATTAATAACAATCCAGTAAATGTTGCAGAATATCATCAGAAATTTTGAACGGAGGATTTTAAAGTGCATTGATCTTGAAGCACAACATTTTCAACATTTGTTATAGTTTTCAATAAATACCTATTATTTGTTATTAAGATGAAAATAAGTAAAGGCCGAAACAATCATATATCTATTATTTGTTATTTATTTGTATGTATGAAACTATCAAAATATACGACTTCGTAGGTTAAGTAGTAAATTTTAATTTACGACATACTTCAAAATGTTCTCAGTAAATCACATGCTACTAGATTGACTTTTCAAATGATCACTTGTTATATACACTGCACTTAAACTTGATACCTTACGCTAACATGTGGGAAATATAATGAATAATTTAACATTTACAGAGAAGTAATTGTAGTGTAGAAAGGGCCTATTCACCTTTCTGTACGACGGTTTACATGCACTTATGTTTAAGCCTGATCTTACAAAGAAAACTAATTAGAAAATCAATACCACCACCACCTTTTTGCTTCTTTTGTCGCTGTCAATTACAGTGGCGGCTCGTGAGTTATGAAAGAGGGTGGGCACAAAGAAAACTTGGCAATTTTTCGTACATAAAATCCATTCTCCTATTTTTCATGCTGGAAAAGACGTCTATGACTTTGTTGTCAAAATCCGGGATAGACTGGATGAATTTCTTTTCTATTGATAGGAGCGCCAATGCGTTCAGTCGATCTTCTGACATTGTGCTTCTCACAAAAGTTTTAATGCGTTCGAGAGTGGAAAAACATCGTTCACATTCGGCTGTCAACATGGGCGTTGTACAAATAATATCCAACAGTTTGTATGTTTCCGTCAAAACCTTTTTTAGGTTGTTGTCTCTTATGAACACTAAAAGTGGAAAAACACCACCTACGTCACACATGTCATCGCGCTCATAAATTACTGAAAGTTCACTTTTCAATTTTACACTGTCCAACATAGGATAAGATATCACAGTTTCATCAACATTTTTTTGTGGAAATGAATGACTATAAGTTAAAATTTTGTGAATCAAATAATTTTGCTGCACTTAAGTGACCCCGAAAATCAAACCGGTCGCTAATTTGACTCAAAATAGGGTCACATACTTCCTTTGCAATAACAGCTCTGTTATCTCCAGCTGTCGTTTTTTGTCTTTTCCTCGCAGGTTCTTCAATATTGCGTTCTTGATTGTCATTGTCAGTAGAATTTCGTAAATTTCTAATATGAGTAATTTTCTGTTGGAATTGTTCAATTGCCTTTTGCAGTTGAGCACTGTCAATCCCGCGCATTTGAGTCTGAATAAATAATATTTCAACATGAGGCATGATGAAATGAAATATTTTCACCCAGTAGAGAAATTCCGGACAATTCAAATGTTTCAATAAACCACTTGCTTACTAATAGTAACTGAATCCATCCCATCTTCGTCAATAATTTTGTCTAAACATTCTTTGAAAAAAACTTGAAAATGACTGCAAATTTGCAAAGAAAATTTTTACATGTTTGTTGCACTGTGCCGCTCGTTCAATATTAAATTAAATTGATGCGCGTAACAGTTAATATAATGTGCATGTGGAAATGTTCTTTTGATAATAGCTTGGACACCGTTTGTCTTACCACTCATCACGGACGCCTCATCGTAACTTTGAGGGATTAGTTTATTGTTATCAAACCCAGAAGGAGAATTTAAAATAGTTTGCAATTCATTCAGCAATATTTTTGCAAATACATCAGCATTATGTCCACCCGGCTTTAAAAAAGACCAAAAGCGTTCAAAAATTTGTCAATTAAACACGTATCGAATAATAACAACCATTTGCTGATTATTAGAGGTGTCTGTAGTTTCATCGGCCTCCAAAGCAATGAAATTTGCAGATTTAATTTCTTTTAATAATTCCTGCTTGTAAATTTGCCACATTGCATCTAGCAATTCGTTCTGAATAGTTTTTGAGGCGCCTTTAAACACTCGTGAACATTTCATATGTATTGTAAGCACAGCGTCTAATTCAGCTGCAAAGTTGATTAAGCCTAGATAAATACCTGTATTTTCCGACGTCAATGTCTCATCATGGCCTCGTAACGCCAATTCAAAACCTCCGCAAAATTTTATACACATAATTAACCGGCGCAAAATATGACGATTTTTTCCACATCTTCGTTGTACTTAATTTTATGTCGCAAATAAGCACTGTCTAACTGTTCACGTATGTCCACTTCGCTTAGAACACTAAAATCTACGCAAGCATTCATGTGAGAAACGGAATTTTCGTGTTTCTATGTCCTTTCTGCGATATGCTTTAAATCATTCAATCCTTGTTTATTCCACGCACTAACCACTTTCTTAAAAATTAAGCAGATAAAACAAAATAGTTTATTTGTTAGCGAGCATCCGCAAATCCACTCATATTTATCATATATATTTTTATTGAATACTCTATTGTAAGTTCGAGTTTTACTTGTTGAAGTGTAGTTTATTTGAAGTTCAGGGATAGGTCTTCCTTTCTTCTTAATTAAAAGCTTTTCCTCAAATGACAGCGGGTTTTTTAAAAGATTCTTCACCCAATTACCTTCCATCATTAATAATAAACGTCACTTCAAGCCTTTGAAATCATACACGTGCGGCACGCACCGGAAACAATACAGTCCACAATGCACGCAAGACATTAAATGGAGTCGCGCTATTTTGTGCCCAAAGTGATGTCATAAGTGCATATGGCGAAGATAAGCGGACCCAGCCGATTCATACTCGCAATAGGTACATCTGAAATCGTGCCCCGAAACAAAGTTTTGAGCGTTGGCTTAGTGTCTGTGGTGCGGAAGGAAACTTTGATACCATCGTTATAAAAATACGTAAAAATAATAAAATAAAATAATTACATGGGAATTTCTTTCTGTGTTTATCTTGGTGGTTGGGTGGGCACGTGCCCTTGTGCCCTTTAGTACCAGCCGCCACTAATATTTAATAACAATTATACGTTGCAAATAGTCCAAATAGAAAGTTTCTTTTGTCCCAAAGTACAAGCATCTTCCCTAAAGGATTTCACGTGAGTGTGGCAGTGGGAGTATTGACGAAACAAAGCGTTTGGATTGAATTGACACTCGTGTTGGTACAAGAGCGTTGCACTTTTTGTAGCCGAGTCTACAATTGCTTAACATAGGTTCGTACCATGTTGAATAGACCAGTTCTCGTCCGCGCGCTCGGTCTATAGCATTAGACTGAGTACCAGTGAGGGTGTTCAGGGTAACAAACTAACCGGTAATTCCAGGAATTTGTTGCTTGATCACAAATTTCTGAATATTAATGAGGACATTGTAAGGACAAGCCCGGTAGTACGGCAAATAATTGTAAGTGTATTTTGTGTATTAATAACTGTGAATGGTTAGCGTAAAACGCTTGACTGGATATAATAAATTCAATGATACGGACACTGATAGTTTGCCATTTACTAAAATTAAAGACAATCAAGAAAATAAAGTAATTAAAATCAACAAATTTGAGGACACTAAAGGGCGGTTCGATGCATCCACTGAACCGAAATTAAGTGATCGTAATAATACACAGGTTTCAAACATGGAAGGAAATAAAAAGAACACCTCTAATGGTCTTCTCGATTATTTTTCTGTAGAGGTTGCAAATCGCTATGGTATCCTATCGGACACCACAAATGACATACAAATGGGAGAGCCATCATCCCAAGCGGCGGAACAAATTCAAGCAAAGGCGTCTAAAACAAGAGAAGAAACGGAAATTCAGTCTTCTGAAAATAATACGAGAAAAGGGAAACCACCTCCAATATGTTTCGTTTCGCGCATGACAAAAAACTACAAGGAATTTCGATCCAAAATCGATGCGATAACCAAAAATTAGTACATACAATTCACGGGGGACAATACACTGATTTATTTCCGCGAATTGTCCCACTATAAGAAATATATAGAGCTACACAAGGAGACATTGCCATTTTACACATACACACCGCGTGGGGAAAAAACACAGGCGTATGTAATAAAAGGCCTCCACAGCGACGTCGAAGAAGGTGACGTCAAAAATGAATTATTGGAACTAGACATTAAAGTTCACAACATAGTCAAGTTTAAAAATTCCAAGCGCCCCATTTTTATGATTGTAGTGTCTAAAGGTACTACCTGAAAAGATTTAGAGACAAAGGCTCGTTATCTTCAACAAATGCGGGTCTACTATGAGCCGCACGTGTCCAAAAAGGAAATCATCCAATGCAGGAAATGCCAGCAGTGGGGCCATTCTACACTAAACTGCTTCATGAAGATAACCAGGTGCGTAAAATGCGCTGGCGAACATCGATCCTTCGAGTGTGAAAAACTTCCCACGACTCCTGCAAAGTGCTGCAATTGCGGTAAAGATCACCCTGCCAGCAGCACTGAGTGCGTAAAATATCAAGATCTTATTGCTGAGAAGCAACATAAAAAAGAAAAGCAGGAAGCCGTAGCTGCGGCTGCAAATAAACGGTTTGTACCCGCACCCCTGCCAAGCAAAAACCCATGGAGTAGCAGGAAAGATGAATTTCCACGTTTGTCTCCAACATCGAAGGGAATAATTAAGTCTCCAAGTCAAGTGAATTCAACTACATCTGAGCAACCAAAGGCGGAACACTCTTCCACACATCAGAACGCGTCAACATCGTTTTCCAGGCCACAGGCTAACAGCAATACCTCCAGCCACGGCGAGGATCTAAACTATATGGAAGACATCTCCAGCACACTAAAGAAAATCAATGACATAGTGAATCTTCGCTGGCTGGCTGGTAAGTTAAAAAAATTACATTCTAAGCTGTTAACCTGCAACACCTTAGTAGAGTACGTAATGGCCTTAGACGACTTTAATAGACAAAATGAACCTTAAAATCGTACTGTGGAATTCAAACGGACTCATTAACAAAATGGGCGAATTTATACATTTTATCCATAGCGAAAACATAGATGTGGCTCTGGTTAACGAAACTAGACTTTCGGACCAAGATCATCCATGGATACGTGGATTCCGCATCGAAAGGAAAGACGGCCGCAATGGACATGGAAGTGTGGCCATGTTTGTAAGAGAAGGTGTGCCATTTCAACGTATAGAACTCCATAGGGATATTCAAGACCTAGAAGCAATAGCGATACAGACAGCTGACAATACCACCATCGCAACATTATAGTCCCAAAAAAACAATACAAGCTGCAAGTCTAGACAGGTTATTTAACATTTCCAGAAAGGTCATAATTGCCGCAGATTTTAATGCCAATCATCATTCCTGGAATTGTAACCGGGTGAACAGCAATGATAGAATTCTGCATAGGTATGTTACCATGAACAACATATTCTTACATAACACCCCTAACCCTACACACTATCCTACAAATGGCATGACCCCTAGCACCATCGATCTAGTAATAACCAAAAACATTGTCAACATAGGAGAACTTGTCACGGGACAGCTACCCTCTGACCACCTCCCAGTAATCTTTGCTCTAAACTCAGAATATCGTTCAGATACAACGAGAAAACATTTAGAGTATGGCAAAGCAAACTGGCGTGCGTATAGAGAAGAGCTTCACCGCATCACAAAAATCCCAAATGTGATAATGAATCAAAACAAGCTCCTAGAGGAGGTGCAAAAATTAACATCCAACATCAATAAAGCCGTCAAGAAAGCCATTCCGACAAAAAGAAGCGACAGATATGTTCAAGACACTTTACCTGCGGACATTATAAACGCAATCAAAAACAGAAACGCGTTAAGAAAACAGTTACAAAGAACCAGGGATATGAGATATCATGAAGAAACGGCAAAACTTACAAAACACATCAAGAAAAGAATAGCCGAACACCGAAGAAACACCTGGAACAGAAGGCTACAAAATCTCAACCCACAAGACGGCTCGCCGCGGCGCCTTACAAAACATTTGAGGTCGACCTATACAACCATCAATACTTTGAAGAAGGAAGATGGTACGATTGCTGCTACAGACAAGGATTTAGCAAACACGCTGGCGAAAGCCTTCGAAATTCAACACAGAATCCCAAAAACCGATGGCGCCACCGAAAAGGAAATACAAGAAACCATCCAACACTTTCATTTGCAAGATACAACCGATCCCTTCCAGGCAGAGTATTTAGTGGTAAAACCGTCCAAAATCCATTCCATTATAAAGCGCACATCATCAACCAAAGCCCCAGGACCAGATAACATTCAAAATCTCTTGTTAAAAAACATCCCTAGGAAACCTATAGTACATATCACACAAATCATTAATGACATCCTCAGGCTTCAATATTTTCCTCAAGACTGGAAAAAATCAATTGTTATCCCGATACCCAAGCCCGCAAGAATCCCACCGATCCCACTTCCTACCGTCCCATATCTCTATTATGCACCCTCTCGAAAATAGCTGAAAAAATCATTAACGAGCAGATACAAGACCACTTAGCAGAAAACAGCATACTGCCAGATGAACAGTTCGGATTTCGAGCGGAGCACAGCACCATACATCAAACGACTCGGATCTCAGCAGAGACGACCAATGCATTCAACCGAAGGAACCACACAGCGTTCTTACTGATGGATATGGAGAAAGCTTTTGATAGGGTATGGACAGAAGGGCTCATTTACAAATTAATCAAATTCAGATTTCCGAGCCATATAGTCTGATCCATTCCTACCTTACCAACAGAGAATATCAGGTAAAGATTAATAATACCTTATCCGATCCGCTGGTGGCCACGGCTGGAGTTCCACAAGGCTCTGTGCTGGGGCCTATTTTATACAATATATTTACGGCAGATATTCCAAAATTCCACAACAACAACGTCGCACTGTACGCCGATGATGTAGCCATATATGCTCACTCATTCTCCCCGATAGTCGCCATGCAAAAAGTACAAAACCACTTACACCATCTTCAGAACTACGTCACAAAATGTAAACTTTCCGAAAATCCAACAAAATCTTCTTCCATTGTATTTACGAAAAGAACACGACCTCTGCACTTGCCAAAGCAACTTCAGTTTCAAAACACCCATATCCCAATTCAAGACAACATCAAATATCTCGGAGTACAGTTAGACAAAAGACTGACATACAAAAATCAGATAGAGAACAACAGCAACAGAACTATAGCTGCTCTCAGAAAAATCTATCCAATAATCAAGAATTCAAATACGACCTTCGAAAACAAAATATTACTTTACAAACAGGTGTTACGGCCTATCCTAACATACGGAGCACCTGCCTTCGCAAATGTAGCCCAAACTAGGCTCACCACACTACAACGCATTCAAAATAAATGCCTTCGTATCTTACTCGATAAAGACTGATACGTATCTGTACGAACGCTGCACGAACTACCAAAAATACAGACGATACAAGATTTTATTACGACAACCGCCAACAAATTCTACAACAAGACCATCTATCACGAAAATCCTTTAATAAAGAAGATTACCAAAACGCGACAAACTCCGGCAAAACATCCCCATCAATAACAACGTTTGCCAATATTCCAAATGCCCTTTCCGGATTAGATCTAGACTAAAATTCATCGGAATCGTCTCTTCAGTGGAACAACGAAAACGTTAGAAGTTTTTTAGAAGTTTTTCCTCTAGTGAACATGTGACAGTGCCTGTTATTAAGCGAAAATGACGCAAAATGTTTCTCGTGTGCGCCAGTGATCTGTGCGTGCGTGTAAATAGCGACAAACACATATGAGTCATTAAAGACACATTCCTAACTAAAATTGTAAACATAGAATATTATGTAGGAAAATTTTATAAGCACAAAAGTTAGAGCTACATGTAGATATCTGTATGCAATTATATACAGACTGTCCCGTAAAATCGCCAACATTCATAATTCCGTTATTTATTGTCCGGTTTTATTTAAACAAAAAGTAAATTTAATAGCATCAAAAACACTATAAGATAGCAGTGTTTTATTTGTTTTCATTAATGTCAAACGACAGTCAAGTTTTTTATTTTAAATGGCAACATATATATTTTTGACTATATTCGGATTGTATTTTTTTTCTGAATTCAACGATGTATAACATGTTTATTTTTGATAAACGTTTATTGCAAAAAAAAAAACTTTATAAATTTCATCTTTGTCTTCCATTATTTATAAATATTCGAATGTGTCATGAAACATTGGAAATGTAAGTATTATAAATATTAGTATAAGAAACAAAACACTTTACAATAATTGTTGAAATTGCGCGCCACCTTGTTTAACACATATCGCACATCTCCTAATTACTCCAAAGGTCGCATTTAAAAGACAATCGGCAGGTACTTCTTGACAAGTGTTAATAATTCTTTGTCTTAAAATGTCAACATTTTCTGGAGTTGTTAAATAAACTCGATCTTGTAGATAAGCCCACAACCAAAAATCGAGGGGCGTAAGATCCGGTGAACGCGCAGGCCACTCGATAGGACCGGATGTTCCTATCCACCTATTTCCAAATTGGGTGTTCAACAAATCAGTATTTACTCTGGCGTTGTGCGCGGCAGCCCCATCTTGTTGAAAAAATATTCTATTTAAATTTGCCAAAGGTAATTCATCTAAAAAGTTTTGGAGATTTTCGTGTATTAAAGTGTAGTATTTTTCTTGATTTAAGCAACCATCTATGAAAAATGGCCCAATTAATTGATCACCTAAAATGCCACACCAAACATTTACGTTGAAACGTCTTTGAAAATTATTTTCAATTACAAATCTCGGATTGTCTGCACTCCACTGTCGATGTATGTTTCTATTAAAAATACCGTTGTTGCTAAAAGTGCATTCAACAGACCAAATTATCCTTCTGTAAAAATTCGGGTCTTGTTCTAATGCATTTAAATAAAAACGACAAAACTGGATTCTTCGGCCAGAATCATTTTGTTCTAATGCATGAACTTTTCGAGCTATGTACGGTTTAAGTTTGTGTTTTCTTAAAATACCATGAACTGTAGTTTTTGATACTCCAATTTCGCGAATCGAAGTTCGTGAATTTTGCTGTACTGCAAGAAGAACATCTAATTCCTTATCTTCGGAGAATTTCCGTTTTTGTGTTTTTGGTTTGGTAAATGATCCATAATTTCTTAAATTCTTTTCAATTCTCTGAAATATTTTCGAACCTGGAACTTCTCTGTCCGGAAAACGAGCACTGTACCGACGAACTGCTTGAAGGCGATTTTTATTACATTCATTTTTATTACATTCAAAGAACACTTGTAACATGTCCGTTAATTCATTGTTACTCATTTTTAACGAAAATACGCTTTTTGTTGCGGCAAAACGTTCAAACAGGATAATACAGAAAACTTAATAAAGTCAAACTGACACTTAAGGCACATTGACATAATGCTAGTGGACTGGGCCAAGTGTACTATAATGAAAGATGAAATTTATAAAGTTTTTTTTTAATTTTTTATTAATAGGAGATGTGCGATATGTGTTAAACAAGGTGGCGGGCAATTTCAACATTTATTGTAAAGTGTTTTGTTTCTTATAATACTTACATTTCCAATGTTTCATGACTAGAGCTGAGGATGTTTGCGGTACGGCAGGACCGTATGTAGTGCATCCCCACCAGCGTATAAACACGATGCAGCGAAACACTTTAGTTAGTCGTGAACTGGCAACGTGATCGTGTGTTGTCTTGAGCTCTATTTAATAAGTATGACGGACGTGCCCAAGCCAAGAACGCGCCCATTGTATAACGACGTGAAGAAATTTATCCGAGACTTTCCCGATTTGTATTATAATGGAGCAAAAGTGGTTTGTAAATTATGCGATAAACAGTTACTTTGCTGGGACAAATACGACTGTAAAAGACATGTTGAAAGTGTACACCACAAAGACAAAAAAATAATGTGCTGTCTAAAACGCAATTCATTTTCGATTTATTGACAATGCTACTCGTCTGCGATGTGCCAGTTCACCTGCTAGATAAAAAAGCCTTTCACGACTTTTGGAATAAATACAATTCCAACATAAAGCTACCGTCACGGAGAACGTTACTCACCTATTTACCAATTGTGCGTGAGGACATTGAAAACAGAATGAAAGCAGTAGTAAATGATAAACAGTTGTGGGTATGTGTCGACGAAACGACAGATCGAAAAAACATTCTATTGTGAATATTATAGTGCGTGTACTAGATCCTGTCAAATCAACATTTCCCATTTTATTAGCCAGCAAAAGATTGGAAAAGTGCACTAGCGAAGTATGTAATTACGAAGGTAGTGCTCGATACGCTACAAAAATTTCAAGTTTCAACTAATCAACTCCTGATGTTTATGAGCGATGGTGCTGCGACAATGCGTTCTGTAGGCCGTTCTCTTAAAGCAGATTGTGAGAGACTTTTGCATGTGACATGTAAAGTTCATGCTTTACACCTTGTGGCACAAACTATTCGGCAATGTTATCCAGAGGTGGATGCATTAATAGCAACCACAAAAAAAGTGTTTCTAAAATCTCCCAAACGAATTCGAGAGTTTCACAGTCGGTGCCCTGGTATTCCCGAACCACCAGAGCCAATCCTTACACGTAGGGGAAGTTGGTTAAAGGCGGCATTTTATTATGCCAAGTATTTCCAACAAATAAAATCTGTGGTTCTACAATTCAATCCTGCCGAAGCTGTAGCCATTAAGGAAAGCCAGAGACTCTTTCAAAACCCTTCCCTTGATGCAGATTTACAAACTATTTATAACAATCATATAGGATTGTTTAACGCAATCGAGAAATTTCAAAATACTGCATTATCGTTAGCGGAGTCACTGCAAATACTGGACGATGTACACGCCCAGCCATGCGCAGTAAATGACAACAAAAATGTTAATGTAATAGAAAAGTTCGAGAGTGTGATAAACAATGATTTTGATTTTACCAGATTAAAACAAATTAGTAATGGTGCAAGTGTAGATTAGGTTTCTATCTATAAAGATTATTTTAATTGTGCGTGTGTTACATCCGTAGATGTCGAGCGGTCTTTCTCAAAATATAAAAAAATTTATTCATCACGGCGTACATCGCTCACCGCTACAAATATGGAAACGTATCTAATGCTACAAACTTACTGCAAGTCTTATCCACTTGGCGCTATGCTATAATAATCGTAAATAAGGTAAGTGTGTTATTTATATACAGTACACATAACTGACATACCTAAGTGATATAAATAGCGAATGCATGTAAAGCAATAAAATCACGCATGCATCACCGATCGAAACAAGGTCATTATAGTCCTTTTACGATAACAGACGAGGCACGTCATCAACATACGTCATGTTTGCGTCACGCACTCTTGCCAAATCTTTTGTTTACATCTATCACAGAGGTTATGTATTAAAAATCAGTTGACATGTAATCCGCGTTGACAGTTAGGAAATAACGATAATTTACATACTTTTAAAACAATTAGATAAACCTAACGCCTCTCATTCTAACTATAGTTTTATGTACGTGGTAAATTATAACTGACAATTAGCATAATTGAGACATGTTATTAACAGCAATTAAGCTATCGAAATAAAATAGAAATACGTTTATTTCAATAAATATTATCAGTACACACAATAAATTGACATTATAATAAAGAAAAGCAAATTTAATATAACATGATATAAATGACAAACATAATTTTTATTCAAAATCGCTGTCATCGGTTGAGCTTTCTTCTGCGCCTATATTAATAACTAAAGGCCTTACATCTTCTCGTTCAAAGCCAATTTCTCTATCCCAGCATTTTTTCATTTCTGTTTCGGTGTGTTTGATGCTGTTTGCCCAACATGTTGGGGTTACTTCACTGAGCGCTTCCTTCCATAATTTTATGCAGCCTTCTTCTGTTCTGCCGTATTTGCCAATATGGTTATTATAATAGCGTTTGCTAATACCCCATATCAGTTCAATAGGATTAAAAATGCAATGATATGGAGGTAGACGGAGCACAACGTGACCATATTTATTAGCCAACTCATCAGCCTCATAAATGGGTGGTGGTTTAAAACTATAAATAATAATAGCCAGTAATTATTAAAAAAAAGAATAATTATACTAACCGCTCAACTAAATCTAGCAACTGTAGCTTTAACGCTGATGCATCATAATCAATAGAGTTTGCATTTAACCAGTTCGTAATTTCTAATTTTGTTGTGGAAGATGTTGGAGGCTTATTCTTAATTGTACTGTGATAACTTGCATTATCCATTACAATCACAGAAGGATTTTCTAAATTTCGTAGTAGTTGATTTTCTAACCAAAACAGAAAATTGTCACGGTTCATATCACCATGATAATCAGAGTTTTTGTTATTGGATGTAAATATTAATTCAGCACCAGGAATAAAGCCATCTTCGTTTCCAGCATGTAATATTATATACCTATTAGAACAGAACATAATAAAATTTATGCAACAAAGAAAAAGAAAAACGATTACCTTTTGCTACCTATTTGTTTCGCTTTCACAGTTTTGACATGTTCATCTTGCCAGGTTCTTGAAGTGCTTCCATCTTGAAAGATCCAGGTTTCATCAAGAAATATAAACTGATATATATGTTCTTGTTTTATGCGTATATACTGCTGTAGAAAAGAGATCCGCTTTAAAGCAATATGAGGCAGTTCCATCAACGCTCGTTTAGGATCATCTTTCGTGAAGTGAAAACCAATGTTTCGTAGCACTTTCCATAGGGAAGTAGTACAACCATTAAAAATATCGCTTCTTTTAAGTACGTTGTTTAAAGTACATAAGGTGATATGTTCTTCTAAAATGTGTTTAAGGGAAACTTAATGTTACAGTTCGAAATAAGATAATAAATACTTACTGTCTCTATACATGTTATAAACTTTGTTTCTAATGGCACACTGATTAAAATCATCAATGTTCACTACTGGTTTCATTTTTACCCTTTTCTTCTTTGGACTAGATGGAATAATCCCTTGTTTAGTCATTGAAGAAATCTTATTAACCGTAGAAATGTGGATATTTAAAGCATCGGCTACTCTCTATAAAATACGCAAGGTTTAATACTCTAAAAATATATTAATTATTAGAATTACCTCTCTTACTGCTTTCAACGGCAATAGCGTGGCATTGTTATCGCGTTCTTTCTCGAAATACGAGATTAAAGACGCAATGAGCGCTTTTGATTGCCTGCTTAGTGGCTTAGGCATGTTTTATTGGTTATTAAAGGAACCGTTGTTTTAATACAATACGAATAATACGACGAAACTGGATAAAAGGGACACGAAAACTAAAGAACAAACTGCGAACTAATGAAATGCAAATAATACCACAAAACTGAATAAAAGGGACACGAAAAATACAGAACAACAAATGGCGCACAAGTGACAGATACGAATGACAGTAGCGAAAATAGAAGTTGGCAACGTTACGCAGGATAGGAACGTTTGCAAAGAAGAAATCTCTAGATATACGATAGTGAAAGACAGTTCTTTTTGGGTTTAGTATTGTATAGGTAGGTAATTCTGAAGTTTCCGGTTATGACGTGCCTCGTCTGTTATCGTAAGAGGACTATATATTCGTGCGTTTAACTGAATACTATCCTTGTTGGGGCAACTATTGGTATTTGGTCGTCGCTCCTATGTTGACTCACCACGCACGGGTTGTAAGGCCGTATACGCACTAATTTATTTAATCTTCGGTGACAGTTATTAATGAAATGCGGCACATCCAATTTAAAACCTTTATTTACATATATACATTAATTCATACATGAAATTGTTGATAAAGTAAGTTTGTTATCTTGAGCATTGTTCTTACGAGAATTGTAAGAACGTTGTTCTGTGGCAAAAATAACCACTCGAACTGTCTTAGTGACTTGCTTTATTGTAATGCTACTGTATTCATCGCGCGCAGACCTATTTAAAGACCTTTTAAACATGGTAAGCAAAATTTACCCTTTCCCTACCATTAACAAAATAGGCCACATGCGGCTAAAATGATCAACAAAGTTCGGCAAGTTACAAAGAACCGCTTGATTGTAAATTGTGCCTGCAATGCAAACGTTGCATCTAGTTTTTGAATCTATCTGTATACATGGCTTAGCACGTTCATTATAATAACATTCGTTCAACGTTCATATAATAACATAATTTGAAACGTATCAAATACTATAATTTAAAACGCATTTTGAGAAGGCGTTCAATAAATAACTGCCGGTAGAATAACATTGGTATACATGTGGAGGTACGTTAATCGATAATAACTTGAAACTTATTTACAAAAATGAAGCGATAAATAAGTTTCGGTGTAAACAACGGTTACAAATACGCGTGCGGCAGCTTATTAAACGCAGACATATACAAAATACAAATATGCGTGCTGCAGTTTATTGAACGCAGACATATACAAAATTGCCTGGCGTCACAATATCTGTTGACAAAAACGTAATACGCGGTATCATAGATTTATGAAACGTCTGCATCTTGATATAATAAGAAAAATATAATTACATATACAGAAGGTTTTAAGTTTGTTTCTGATTCTTATATTTAAATACTAAAATCTATGATTTTATCAAAAAATGAATAATACTTATATAATATATAATGTAAAATTAATAATATTTATGTTTAATATATCATATATAAATTAGTTTCGCTATAAGACGAAACATACTGCCCGCCTTGAAAGTATGCACTTTCAATAAAACAATGATCTGATATGAAACGGGCGACACTGCACTTGTTTTAATTGTCACTTGTCTCTAGCGGAAGTATATATAATTTGGCTGTGGGTCTCTTCAAAATGTTTTTGTGGAGGCGAACACTTGCCGTACGGATAACACCATCCTGCCCGGGATGCAGTTCCACGATGCGTCCGGTAATCCAATGCAGCGGGGGAACATTGTCTTCCTTGACAAGCACGAGTTGTCCTATGGAGAAAGCGTTTTCGAGGTTCTGCTTCCATTTCCCTCTCGGTTGAAGCTGACTTAAATATTCATTAACCCATCTCTTCCAGAAATGCTGTTTGATTTTTTGAATATGCTGCCAACATGACAAACGATTTAATTTTGTATGAGTTAAATCAGGTTCTGGTATCGCCATAAGAGAGTCTCCAATCAGGAAATGACTGGGAGTTAAGACAGATAAATCATTAGGATCGTTGGTTAGAGGAGTGAGAGGACGTGAGTTAAGAACTGATTCGATTTCGGTTAGCAAGGTATAAAACATTTCATACGTTAGGCATGCCTTACCTGCTGTTTTGATTAGGTGCTGTTTCATTGACTTTACTGCAGCCTCCCAAATACCTCCAAAATGAGGAGCTCTTGGAGGAATGAAATGCCAACTTATACGTTCTTCGATCAGTAATTCAGATAATCGCTTGTTATTTTGCGATAATAATTTGCGCATGCCTTCCAGTTCCTTATTAGCGCCTACAAAGTTTGTCGCATTATCGGAGTATAAATTCTGAATTTTTCCTCTGCGTGCTACAAAACGTTTCAATGTATTTAGAAATGCTTCTGTAGATAAATCGCAGACGGGTTCTATATGAACTGCCTTTGTAGATAGGCATACAAATATAGCTACATACATTTTAATGTTTTTACTGTTTCTTCGCTTGCTTTCGCGAACTTGGAACGGTCCGCAATAGTCAACGCCACAGTTTGCAAATGGACGTGCAGGCTGTATACGGTGAGCTGGCAAATTTCCCATCAAATATTGATTTCCATATGGTTTTGCCTTAAAGCAACTAATGCATCGCCTCACAATTTGCCGTACGTTAGATTTTAACGATAGCGGCCAATATTCTGTTCTGATCGCTGCCATGGTTCCTTGTATCCCTGCGTGTAGCTGTTTTTTGTGGAAATATTCAATTACCAACTTTGTAAAAATGTGTTTTCCCGGAAGTAATATCGGATGTTGATGTGAGTATGCTAGTTTTGCGTGCTTGAGTCGACCTCCAACTCTGATAATGCCTTCGTCGTCGATAAAAGGATTTAAGCAAATAATGTGAGCCTTTGAGTTCACCGCGTTATTTTTTTGTAGTTGTTTTAATTCATTGCTGAAGCACTCAGTTTGAACTAACTTAACTATGCATTTCTGAGCGGCGGTAATTTCTGACGAGAGAAGTGAGCCTGTAAAGGCATATGTGCCGGTTTTTTGTCGGGACATAATATTACATTTAAAGCGCAGACAATACGCTACTACTCTTAAAAGTTTTGATAAACTTGAATACTTGACTAATATAGACTTGAATGATGCTACTGAATTTTGAGCGCAAATAAGAGTTGCTGACTTTTCTTCTGGAACGTTTACAATTTCTGGAATTTCAGAAGGAATGACACAATCTGTTTGTAGCCAGTTAGGACCATGCCACCATAAGTTATTATCAAACAAAGCATCTGGTAACATGCCCCGTGATATGATATCGGCAGGGTTGTCGCTTGATTTTACATGATTCCAAGCAGCAACATTGGTTAATTCCCTGATTTCACTAACGCGATTAGCTACAAAGGTTTTCCATTTTTTGTTAGTTGCCTTGAGCCATGCTAAAACGATTGCTGAATCAGTCCAATAATGAATTGATTGAAATTCTCGATTGATTGTTTCAGTAACCTTATCAATTAGTTGAGCTAGTAATAAGGCTGCGCATAATTCAAGTCTTGGTAATGGGGTACTTTTTATAGGAGCCACCTTTGATTTGCCGCATAATAGATTACAAGAAATGTTTCCTTCGTAATCAATACCCTTGATGTAAATGCACGCCCCGTAAGCCACTTCACTAGCGTCACTGAAGCCATGCATTTCTAAAATAGATATGTTTTTTGTGTGTATTACCTTTCTAGAAATTGTTCTAGAGGATATGTGGTATATGTCTTTCTTGTATTGTTCGAATTGCACGTGTATGTCATGAGGAACGGATTCATCCCATGCAATTTTCAATTGCCACAGTTTTTGGATTAATATTTTACCTATGACAATAACAGGGCCGATTATTCCCAATGGATCAAATAAACTGGCGATAAAGGAAAGTATCGAGCGTTTTGTTATTTTTGTGTTTGAAATCGTATTTGGCAAATTATACATGAAATTATCCTGCTCTGAGTCCCATGAAAGGCCTAGTGTTTTACTGTTTTCCTTTTCTAATGACTGAAGGGGATTGTCAGTGGAATTTATTGATAAATCGTTGAAGATTTCAGGATAATTTGAACGCCATTTACGCAATTCAAAGCCACCTGTTTGAAGAAGAGCTGTTGTTTGCGTGATTGTGTTTTTTGCTTCTTCTATAGAATCCGCGCCTGATATCAGATCGTCTACATAAAAATCTCTGAACACTGTGGACGCGCCAATGGGATAATTATGTTTTTCATCTTCAGCTAATTTATGAAGGCATCTGATTGCTAAAAATGATGCAGAAGCGGTTCCGTACGTGACAGTGGAAAGCTCATAGATTTGTATCGGTTGATTACTGGTTTCTCGAAACAAAATTCTTTGAAATGGCCTGTCCTGTTCGCGAACCAATACCTGCCTATACATTTTTGTTATGTCGGCAGTTATAACAATTTGATGTGTTCGAAAACGAATTATGATATTAAATAAGTCTTGTTGAATGGTGGGGCCTACCATTAATTTATCATTCAATGATACTCCCGTGGATGTTTTGGCGGAGCCATCGAAAACAACACGCAATTTAGTTGTTAAACTAAATGGTTTTTCAACGCCGTGATGCGGTAGATAATAACCGTGAGACAGATTGAATGAAGGAGTTGAATTGTCAACGAGTCTCATATGATCTAATTCTAGGTATTCCTTTAAAAAGTTCGAATATTGTTTTTTAAGACCGGGATTTTTGTTTAATCGCTTTTCTAAGTTATAAAACCGTTTTAGTGCAAGGCTATAAGATTCACCTAGTGGATTGCTATGGTTTGTAAACGGCAGGCTTACTATAAAGCGCCCGTTATTATCGCGAGTGGTATTTTCTAGGAAATTGTTTTCGCAGCTTTGTTCCTCTGGTGTAAAATTGATTTTTTTTGAACATTCTTCTAACTTCCAGAATAACTTAAGCCTTTCATCTAATGACGTTTCCAGTGAAAGATTACAAAGTGACCCGGTTGACAGTGACATGTTACCAGTGAGAGAACCTGATACTATCCAACCAAAGTGCGTTTTTTGCAAACATGGATGTTTGTCGTTAGACTTGATTTGGCCTATACACAAGATTTTCCAGAACAAATCTGCGCCTAACAGCATATCAATAGGCCTTGAAATGTTAAAATCGGGATCTGCTAATCTAATATTTTTTGGAATATTAAATTTGTTACAATCAGTCGTTCTGATTGGAAGGTTTTCAGTAATTTTATTAATTACCAAGCATTTAATGTGGGATTGAAATGCATTGTATCTTGATTTGATTTTAACATGCACGGCACTATTTATTTGTGTAGGTGACTGATTTATACCAACAACTGGTATTTGAAATGGATCGGGTTGTAATCCTAATCGATCAACGCATGATTTAGATATAAAGTTCGACTGCGAACCAGAATCTAGCAAGGCTCTGCATGACTGCAGAGTACGATTTTTGCCATATATGTGAATTATGGCCGTGGATAAAAATACCTCTGAAGCTACCTGTTCATTAGAGCAATGATTATTGATAGTTGCATTTGTAGCTTCTGATGATGTGGATGGTTGAGGTGGAGCATTTTCTTGTGTATAATGTAATAAAGTGTGGTGTCTTTTGTTGCATTTTTTACAAGACCTACATCTGCATTGTTGAACTGAATGATTTTCTCGCAAACAATTAATACAAATTCGTTTGCCTTTTATTTCTTTGAATCTTTGTTCTGGTTTCATTTTGAGAAATTTATCGCATTGATATATTAAGTGATTTCCAGAACAGACTTTACAAACTATATTAGTTGTAATATATGAAGTATGTTTATTGATTTTATTATCTTTTGATGATGAACTATTCACTTGTTGTGTGTACTGTCTTGATATCGACTCTAACGTTAAGCATTTTTTGTTTAGAAAATCAGTCAATTGTGCAAGTGTGGGAAGAATGTCTGATATTGGTAACTGATTTTCCCATTCTCTATTTGTAACCGAATCTAATTTAGTTGTGATAATATAAATTAGGAAATGATCACAGTTGTTTGTGGGAAGACCAAGTGACTCTAAGGCACGTGTATTTTTTAAAATACCGTCTTGTATTTGTCGCAATTGTCCTAGGTTTTCCCTTGACATTATGGGCAGATCAAAGATGGCTTTAATGTGTTTTTGAACAATGATTTTCTTATTATTATATCTACATTTTAACATGTCCCAAGCAATAGTGTAATTTTCATTAGAAATTGAAAGTGACTGTAGTATTTTACTAGCATCTCCTTTTAAGGCTGATTTTAGATAATGAAACTTTTGCACATTGTGTATTGAATCATTAAAATGTATTAATGATGAAAATGTGTCATGAAATGATGTCCATTCTTCATACAAACCGGTGAACTCAGGCAACGTAATTTGCGGTAACCGTACGCTATTCGTTTGATTGTTGTCTGTGTTAATTGAGTTAATTGTAGCATTCGGATTAATATTTGCATGATTTTCTAATAATTGTTCGACGCGACCTACCAGCTTGAAATATGTATTTTCAAAGTCATCTAAATCTGTTTCTTGCGTTTTAACATTTTCTAAACAGCTAATTTGAATTTGTAATTCGTGGAACTGATCAAAATAATTTTCTATTTTTTGATAACGCTTTTTCAGTTCAAATATATTAGTACTTTTGTTATCATTGAAACTGTCTAAGTAAGCTTCAAATTTGGTGAGAGCTGCTTTAATGACACCTCTTTTGCATTTTAACGCCTTTAATGTATCGGCATCTGACATTTTGAATAAGGATGGTTATATGTTTATGAAATAAAGGAATTGATTGGAGACCTACCTCTTTGTCTTCAATGATGATAACTCGATGCTATGTGTCGCTGTTATCCGGCTCGAAGGACCATATGTTGGGGCAACTATTGGTATTTGGTCGTCGCTCCTATGTTGACTCACCACGCACGGGTTGTAAGGCCGTATACGCACTAATTTATTTAATCTTCGGTGACAGTTATTAATGAAATGCGGCACATCCAATTTAAAACCTTTATTTACATATATACATTAATTCATACATGAAATTGTTGATAAAGTAAGTTTGTTATCTTGAGCATTGTTCTTACGAGAATTGTAAGAACGTTGTTCTGTGGCAAAAATAACCACTCGAACTGTCTTAGTGACTTGCTTTATTGTAATGCTACTGTATTCATCGCGCGCAGACCTATTTAAAGACCTTTTAAACATGGTAAGCAAAATTTACCCTTTCCCTACCATTAACAAAATAGGCCACATGCGGCTAAAATGATCAACAAAGTTCGGCAAGTTACAAAGAACCGCTTGATTGTAAATTGTGCCTGCAATGCAAACGTTGCATCTAGTTTTTGAATCTATCTGTATACATGGCTTAGCACGTTCATTATAATAACATTCGTTCAACGTTCATATAATAACATAATTTGAAACGTATCAAATACTATAATTTAAAACGCATTTTGAGAAGGCGTTCAATAAATAACTGCCGGTAGAATAACATTGGTATACATGTGGAGGTACGTTAATCGATAATAACTTGAAACTTATTTACAAAAATGAAGCGATAAATAAGTTTCGGTGTAAACAACGGTTACAAATACGCGTGCGGCAGCTTATTAAACGCAGACATATACAAAATACAAATATGCGTGCTGCAGTTTATTGAACGCAGACATATACAAAATTGCCTGGCGTCACAATATCTGTTGACAAAAACGTAATACGCGGTATCATAGATTTATGAAACGTCTGCATCTTGATATAATAAGAAAAATATAATTACATATACAGAAGGTTTTAAGTTTGTTTCTGATTCTTATATTTAAATACTAAAATCTATGATTTTATCAAAAAATGAATAATACTTATATAATATATAATGTAAAATTAATAATATTTATGTTTAATATATCATATATAAATTAGTTTCGCTATAAGACGAAACAATCCTGGCACACCGCAAACATCCCCAGCTCTATTCATGACACATTCGAATATTTATAAATAATGGAAGACAAAGATGAAATTTATAAAGTTTTTTTTTTGCAATAAACGTTTATCAAAAATAAACATGTTATACATCGTTGAATTCAGAGAAAAAAATCCAATCCGAATATAGCCAAAAATATATATGTTGCCATTTAAAATAAAAAACTTGACTGTCGTTTGACATTAATGAAAACAATTGAAAACAAATAAAACACTGCTATCTTATAGTGTTTTTGATGCTATTAAATTTACTTTTTGTTTAAATAAAACCGGACAATAAATAACGGAATTATGAATGTTGGCGTTTTTTACGGGACAGTCTGTAATATGTAAATAAATATTTTGTTGAGTTGTTTGTTGAGTTGAGTTCTCGTCCGATCACTGAAGTCAAACAGCATCGGGCGCGGTTAGTACTTGGATGGGTGAACGCTTGGGAATACCGCGTGTTGTACTCTTCTTTATTTTTTTATTAAACCTAAATCTGAATATGGAGAATATAATTGACTGACATTTGATCTTGTTATTGTACCCAAGAAGTTTTTTAATTTAATTTGGATCCATTTATTTTCAGATATTCCGTACCTCATCGAAGGTTTGCGAGACTGAAATAGAAAGTCGTTTATCTCTAAGAAGTAAGGCCGAAAGATGGAATCGTGGAATATACAAATGTACGCAATGCAAATTCAAAACAATGTACAATGCCGACTTAAGGCGCCACACTAACGAGCATTGCCAGGTGAAAAAGTACATATGTGGAATTTGTCACAGGAGATACAAGGCGAAGAATTCTCTCAAGGTGCACATAAAAACGAAACATCTTGCAGAAAGAAAATATATATGTGCACGGTGTGAATACAAGACAAACTACAAGTCAAATTTACAAGACCACGTAAAAACAAAGCATCTCCACGAAAATGATTATAAATGCGCAGAGTGTGAATACCAGACATACTACAAGTCACATTTACAAAGACACATAAAAGCAAAACATCTTAAAGAAAATGCTTATAAATGCCCAGAGTGTGAATACAAGACAAACTACAAGTCAAATTTACAAATACACATAAAAGCAAAGCATCTTAAAGAAAATTATTATAAATGCGCAGAGTGTGAATTCAAGACAAATAACAAGGCATATTTACAAGTACACGTGAAAGCAAAACATCTGAAACAACATGATTATAAGTGCATGGAATGTGAATACAAGACAAACTACAAGTCAAATTTACAAGAACACGTAAAAGTAAAGCATCTTAAAGAAATTGATTATAAATGCACAGAGTGTGAATACCAGACATACTACAAGTCACATTTACAAGCACACGTGAAAGCAAAGCATCTTAAAGAAAATTATTATAAATGCGCAGTGTCAATTCAAGACAAGCTACAAGTCACATTTACAAGCAACGTGAAAGCAAAACATCTGAAACAACATGATTATAAGTGCAAGGAATGTGAATACAAGACAAACTACAAGTCAAATTTACAAGAACACGTAAAAGTAAAGCATCTTAAAGAAATTGATTATAAATGTACAGAGTGTGAATTCAAGACAAACGGCAAGCCACATTTAAAAAGACACATAAATGCAAAACATCTTAAAGAAAATTATTATAAATGCGCAGAGTGTGAATTCAAGACAAACTACAAGTCAAATTTACAAATACACATCAAAGCAAAGCATCTTAAAGAAAATTATTATAAATGCGCATAGTGTGGATACCATACAAACTACAAGTCATATTTAAAAGTACACATAAAAGCAAAACATCTTGAAAAAAATTATTTTAAATGTGAAACATCTGAATCGGTAGAATTATAAATCCGCATGAATTCAAGCCAAGCTGCAAGACGTAGGAACAAGTACACACAAAAGCAAGACATCTGTAACAAGATTACAGTCAAGTCAAGTTTAAAAGAACACGTAAATGGGAAACATCTTAAAGAAAATGTCGTATTTAAAAAAATACAAAGAATTCAAATAAATTTTACCTCAAAGTAGCCCTTGGAAATTATGATTTTGTCTTAGCTTGTTACTAATTTTAATAGGAATTTTGTTGGTTACGAGATGAGATATTTGATTGAAATGACAAATGTCAAAATAATAAAACGAACATTTTTAAAAATATAATTGTTTCGGCCTTTACTTGATGAAATTCCATTAGAACTATTAAGATAAAATCAAACAAATTTTATGAATTTCACTTTTTAATTATCACTGTAACGAGTCGTTTCGCACCAACCTGGGCTTCGTCAGACATATAACTAACTTATTTACAAAATATTTTTTATATTAAACACAAGTAAACGGTAACAAGCAAAAACACATGTTTTATTTTAAAAAATAGTCAGAGGGATGGGTGCTTTTTATTACTGGATGTCTATACACAAAACTTTCGCTACGGTTTATACAAAATGTACTGTTCTTAAGTAATAAAACTAGAGGTTTACATTATATTACAGGGAGATAAAGAATTCTATGGAAAAATACAAAAATACTATACAATATGTAACTCTGCAAATCAAATAAATAGATTAAGTAAGGGTGAATTATTTGTTTCTAATTGATCATTTAAGATCTTGTCAGTTTTCTTTATTTTATTGATTTCAAGTGACTAATAAATTAAGTTTTTTGCCCTTATTTTCTATATGTAATATTTTAAATTCTTTGTTAAAATTGTGGTTCGTTGAATTGATATGAGACGCATATGAAGAGTCACTTTTATTATTTCTAACACTAAATGAAGAAAAATGTTCTTTGACGCGTACTTCAAACGATCTGCCTGTCTGTCCGATATAAGTCATAGGGCAACTACCGCAGGTTAACTCATAGACCCTGACTTTTTATTGTTGTTTGTTAAATCCTTATTGTTTTTTATAAATTTGGATAAAACAATAAGGATTTAACAAACAACAATAAAAAGTCAGGGGTCTATGAGTTAACCTGCGGTAGTTGCCCTATGACTTATATCGGACAGACAGGCAGATCGTTTGAAGTACGCGTCAAAGAACATTTTTCTTCATTTAGAAATAATAAAAGTGACTCTTTATATGCGTCTCATATCAATTCAACGAACCACAATTTTAACAAAGAATTTAAAATATTACATATAGAAAATAAGGGCAAAAAACTTAATTTATTAGAGTCACTTGAAATCAATAAAATAAAGAAAACTGACAAGATCTTAAATGATCAATTAGAAACAAATAATTCACCCTTACTTAATCTATTTATTTGATTTGCAGACAGTTACTTACATATTGTATTTTGTATTTTTGTATTTTTCCATAGAATTCTTTATCCCTGTAATATAATGTAAACCTCTAGTTTTATTACTTAAGAACAGTACATTTTTTTTTTTTTAATAAACCGTAGCGAAAGTTTTGTATAGACATCCCGTAATAAAAAGCACCCACCCCGCTGACTATTTTTTAAAATAAAACATGTGTTTTTGCTTGTTACCGTTTACTTGTGTTTAATATAAAAAATATTTTGTAAATAAGTTAGTTATATGTCTGACGAAGCCCAGCAGTGGGACTCTGTCTGCTATCGATATCTATTGTCGACTCAAGACGATCTAAAAAGATACTCTGTGTGTATGTGTGTATATCTATCGTAGATTTCGCTTCCCCCACCATAACAAAACTATCGCTTCAAAGCGACAGGTTTAAACGGTGTCGCGTTGAATAGAGAAACACTCGCTATGAAACTTTAAACACGTGTAAGAAAGAGAAAGAACATGAATAATAATTTTCTGTACAAATTTGAAAATATAACGTATTTTACTTTTGAAATTCTATGGCGACTGTTTTATTTTATGTTCGTTGGCATATAAGGTAAGTCGATTTTACTTTAGTCTTGTATATTTTGTAGTTATTTTAATAATAAATACACATTAAACGAACTATTTGTAAATATTTATTAAATTGTTATAAATATTTTGTGCGTATAATTTATATTGAAAAGGCCAGTTCCAATTTTTGGTTTTTTAGCTATTCAAAAATGAAGGTTAATCAAGACCATTGGAGTGCGTTTTTGGATTTTGCTGAAATAAATCCGTGCATATTAACAAATAAATTTTTTAACCCTAATGGGAGAAGTGAGGCCTCTAAATTATGGTCTAAATTAGTGGGAATGTTGAACGGTCTTGGCTATGGAACTAAAGCAATAGAAGAGTGGAGAAAAGTAAAACATATTATTATGAATTTTTCTTGCAATATTTTAACTAATTTTATTTGTTTAGGCTGTAACTGACTGGAAATAAAAAGTGAAGGCAAAAGCTGCAAAAGTGAAACAAGAAATCGAGAAAACTGGTGGAGGTGAACAGAAGCAACCTCCTCTAAATAAATGTGAAGAGCGGCTGCTGAATATATTAGGCAGAAAAAATATAGATGGATATAATGTGCGAGAACTAGGTTTCTCACAGGTAAATTTTATTGTGAAATTAATATATTGAAAGTCATAAGAACTATATAATTTTTAGACTAGCCAATCAGTGTCATTAACACCAAACACTAACGATACATTAGACAAAATCCAAGTAGAGGTAAAGTAATATTTAACAAATAAAATTATTATATCTATTTTTTATTTCTTTCTTTATTAGGATAACTGTAACATTCCTCAGTTATTTACATTAAGGAATGATGTACCTCCTTCAAGTAACAGTCTATCTTTGGAAGGATGTAACTATGGCACACCGAAGGCAGAACGTAAGAAGAGGTTATTCGAAGGTACTTCAACCAGCATGCACACAGCAAAAAAAGAAAAACTAGAGAATCGTACAAAGAATCAAAAACTGCAACTAAGCAGTCGCCTTATAGAAGCAAATACAGCAACATTAAATACACTTAAGAATATTGACAAGAATGTCAAAAAAATGGCGACTGCTATGGCATGCATTGCAGATTCTTTGCAGGCTATTGCAAATGCATTAAAGAAATAATATATATATGTAATTTGAAAAATAAAATAACATGAAATTAATGTCTTCATCTTTATTATTTTATCATTATATGGTTTATACAATACAATTGCTTTTTTAATTAAAGTATCTTATAATATTTGCTCGTGCTGCTCTTCCTTCGTGTTCATTGATACCAATATTGACAGGATCTTCGTTGCTACGTTCAACAGGAATATTAAAATTTTCTTCAATTTGGCCACGTCTGCATATATTATGAAGTATACAACAAACATTTACAATAATTACCACTTTATCTGGCTCATAACGCAAACACCTTTCCTTGAGTAAACAACGGAAACGCCCTTTTAAAATACCAAAACATCTTTCTATGCAATTTCTTGCCTGGATATGCCTTTGATTATATCAAAATTCTGGTGTCCCTTCGGCTGCATTGAGTATTGGTACCATTAGCCTTGGTTGTTGCGGATAACCCGAATCTCCAACTAGCCATGAATTTGTGTTACCTATAATACAACTTTTATGTTAGATATACATTCAATATTATTATTGTATATATACCAACCATTTTGATATATATTTTGCAAGAATCGTTGCACTGCTGACATTCTCCATATGAAAGAATCATGTGATGAACCTGGATATATAGCATTAACATTTATTATATTCAGATCATAATCACAAATCTGCAATTTGAAAGTAATTAATAATATATATTTGTCATATATGTGCAACTTACTACCTGAACATTTTTAGAGTGATATCCTTTTCTATTTACATAATTGTGTTCCTCAATACGAGTAGCTACAATTGCTATGTGGGTACAGTCTATTGCTCCGATAAAGCCAGGAAATTGTATAGCTTCCATAAATCTACCCTTAACTCTAACGAAATTTTCTTCATTAGTAAAACTGATCCATTCTTCAGCTAGCTCTTCTTGTATTGCAACACTTATTTCATCAATAGCTCGTGACACCATTTGTTGTGATGTAGATATATTAACGCTTTCTCCGATTGTTGTCTGATAAGAGCGTGTTGCATAAAAATATAAGGTGCAAAAAATACGTCAAATTGGTGGCACAGCAACAAAATTTTCTGATACATTCAGTCTAGGTAATATTCTTTCATAGACCTATTGGGCCATTTCTTTATTCAAGCGAAACATATTGATAAAGGGGATTTCGTTCATCATGAAAGGGTCACTGTTATCACGTAATAACCGTCGTTGAATATTATATTCACGCATTTCTTCTAGAAATTCTTCCTGTTCTGCCGCCAAAATATTATGTATATGAATAGGGAACATCTAGAACACAATTTTTTACTTTCTATTCATTCTAATTATTCTAATTATAATTTACTAAATAAAACACTTGGTACATTTGTTTCACAAAATGTATTTAAAATATCTTTGACATATGTTTCGACTTATTCAGTCATTCTCGAAGAGTCATGTAAACTAAGTAAAAAGTATACTCCTACCAATATTTATGAGTTATTTTTTAAAAGGTTTATTACAGCATCGATTGTGGGGGTATTTGAAAAATCCAACTGCGTGTTTGTGACCTGTCTGTTGAGATTTATGGCTTTTTTAATTTCTAAAATTTCTAAGAAGTCAAGCCTTTTACCCTTATTACAAGAGTGTAAAAGTTTGAAATTATTAGCATTAAACAAATGAGAATTTTGAATACAGTGTTCCGCGAATCCCGTAACCATATTGTCATGTAGAATAGAACTTCTGTGCTCTTTGATACGTTCTTTTATTAATTTTTTTCTTTATTAAAAAATAACTCATAAATATTGGTAGGAGTATACTTTTTATTTAGTTTACATGACTCTTCGAGAATGACTGAATAAGTCGAAACATATGTCAGAGATATTTTAAATACATTTTGTGAAACAAATACACCAAGTGTTTTATTTAGTAAATTATTCATTATGTTTCACCAAGAGCCAACCGTGAATTCTATACATTATATTATTCTAATTATGTTCTAATTATTATTTTTCAGTATAAACTTGAAATAAATAACGCTTTACAATTTTTAAATTTAAATGGAAGTACTACAAACTCTTATCTAATTTCTGTCAAACTGGACAGACTTGCCACTATTATGTAAGTTATTTAAAGAAAAACCCTAAAAGTACACCGAATGTTGGCACCACAATATTAAAATGAACAATTGTTATCCGAGTTTGTCCGAAGGCATAGCGATAGTGACACAGAGTACCATTCAAAGCGAACCTCGCTAGCGATTGTCGATATCGATACTCGCTTTGTAGAAGTAGACGTCGAGATCACACAGAGTCCCACTGCAGGTTGGTGCGAAACGACCCGTTAGTGATAATTAAAAAAAAAAAAAAAAAAATTGTTTTATTTTATCTTAATAGTTAGAACATTTTTAAGTGAATGAAATATGTTTATTTCCAACAAACAAGCAAAATTTTATAAAAATTGTTCAAAGTGTCCACCACCTTGTTCGAAACATTTCTCACATCTTCTTCTAATGGAGGAAAAAGTGTTTTGTAGTATCGCATTGATTCGCATTAATTCTTTCAGCAATTCTGATTTGAAGGCCTGCAAGATCAGGTACCTGTACTTGATAAATTGAGTTCTTTAAGAATGGCCATAAAAAGAAATCACATGGGGTAATGTCACAAGATCTTGGTGGAAATTCATGTTCAGTGTTTAAACTTATCAACCGATTTTGAAAAAATTGCTGCAGAATATTAATTGTTTCACCTGCTGTGTGTGCTCTAGCTCCGTCTTGTTGAAAGTAACCCTGTGTTATTTCTTCGTCGTCAAGCTGTTCGATAAATGGCATAATAATTTCTTGTCGATACCTTTCTCCTGTTAAGGTTCCGTTAAAAAAAATAGGGCCAATAATTCTCCTTCGACTAATCGCACACCATACACCAATTTTCTGCGGATGAAGTGCGGTTTCAACAAAAAAATTATGTGGTTTCTCATTAGTCCACATCCTCATATTTTGTGAGTTCACATATCCATTTAGATAAAACCATGACTCATCAGAAAAAAAGGTTTTGTCAAGAAGGTCATTATCAAAATTATTTAAGAACCACTGACTAAACGTTATTCTTCTGGGATAGTCGATTTCCTTGATAACAGGTCATGTGATATGGAAATAAATGTAAGTCCTCTTTCAAAATTGTATGACATGTGCCAATTGACACACCCACTTGTTGTGATAATGCTCGTACGGAAGTTCTTGGTGCATTATTTATAATTTCTCTTACATTATTAACTAGCTCTTCTGTACGCTTTTTCGCCCGACCTGCGCCTTCTTTCTGTTTAACACTCCCTGTTTCTCTGAAAACCATAACGGAATGTGTCACTGTGTGCCGAAGACTGTCATAATCAAAGATGACGTTAGGGAACTCATTTCTAAATTCTTCTAAACAATCTTGAAGAGAATACTGCCATTGTCCGTCAATCTTACGTCCGTTTCGAAAATAAGATTCTAGCATGAATGATTTGTGTTGTATAGTAAAAACCATGTTAAATCAATTTTAAATTACAAAGCAATTTTTGTCAACTATGCATCTGTCTAATTGACAACTAATGCAAATTTAAATTTTTAATAATCATACGTTTTTAAAGGAATGGCCTACTAGAGGCAAAGCTTATTTGAACGCTTTTTACATAACACTGAAACAACTTAGAGAAAATAGTGTGTAAAAAGCGAATTCAAAATGCTCTATTAATCAAGTTAATAAATAGACCTATAGTCAATTCGCACCGTACAGAGCTTGTGGGAATACCGTACATACAGAATTGCCATGTTTTGTTATACAGAGCCTTCATTATTTGTTGTAACATGATACATATGCAACCAACATTACAGATTGGTACTACTACAAGGTCCGTATAATTTCACTAGGTTGCCTCGTAACTACGGACCAATAGCAGAGCAGCAACGCGAAACGTCACAAGTATGCTGGAGTAAAGCGGGAATCGGTTAGGTCGGATTTATATAACTTAATATGTAGTAAAATTGGTTAACTTGTTAATCTTATACGGTCATGATAATAGGTAAATTTGATTTATTTAAATATATGTCATAGAAATTACCACAAAAAGACAAATATTATATCAAATGTATATTAATACGTTAATGTACAGTAAAAAATAATTGTATAACAAAATGTAAACATAAAGCATTATTCTGTAATTTTTCGCATTTTTTTGGTTAACTTTCTCTTTCCAGAATCGTCCGATTGCCTCTTGCCGTTTTTGTTTTCTTTCTTGCCTAACAAAAGCACGAACTAGTTCCGGTTCAATGGTCGATAATTCTTTACAAATAAAGTTTGTTGTTGTTGTAATAATGTTTTTACATTAATTAAAAGAGTCTTTGTGGAATTGTTTAAAATATACTTCCATGTTTTCCACTTTTTCAGACCACTCTGGAGAAGGTTGAATTAGTCCTCCGAATGATAAATTTTGTTTCCACGACGGTATATTCTGAAGTTCATTACATTGGTAGGTATACTTTCCCAAGCTTGGAAATTTTTCTTTGTATTTTTTAGCCAAAAATCCAGCAATATACTGCAAACCGTCTTTTTCGGACGTGGTGCGAATTGATTGTGCTGAAACGTTAGTTGACCTAGGTACTTCGTCGATGTATGTTTCGCGTTCTGGAATTATACCGATTGACACAGGCAGTTGTGTTCGAATCGGGCTTTTCTTAAAGTACTAGCTAAAACGTAATCGTTGTCTTCCTCGATTGGGACATTAGTATGTCGCTGAACAATTCCTGCATTTTTTCCTACAAGAATCATTCGTAAACGATACAGGGCGTTCAATGGAGATGGATGATCATGGAGCCCTCCCCTTGATCGTAACTGAAATGGAACAAGCAAGTTTTATTTAAAAATGAAATAGGATAATAGGGTAACGTATGTAAGATTCTCATTACCTGAGAAAATAAGTTTTCAAGGCAGTCTTGATTTAGGCGGTGTGTCAAAATAAAAGAGATATCCAGCCTTATGCATAGTCGTTTTAGTGGCTACTAAGACCATTTTAACATCCTACTAAGAATTTCCGTATTCATAGTCGCGTTTCATGCGTACTAACAACGTTTTAACGTTAGTAGGCTACTAAATCCTTAATAGCGTTTGAGACCGTGTTTAAAGTGTCTATTAAAGCTAACCTACAAAAAGAAAAAGCGCAAACTGTCAAAACATAACGAAATGATACAAAATTGAGAGTAAAAATCATAACAATGAATTCATTAACTGTAAGTATACGGATAATCGGCATACAGCAATTTTAATAATAATGGAAGTGCATGGTGTCTCATTATAATTTCATTATCAACAAAATTTTAATCAATTTTAATTATTATTTTTTGAATGCTGTTTCCAAGTACCCATGAGATGCAATGAAGCAAACTGATGAGAAAAAGTCTGTTTAATATGTATTTATGGTATGATGAATGATGTGGGCTTTATTTGCAAATATTAGTTCTGTAGCAGGTGGATGGTGTGATATAAATGTATTTATGTAATATATTTAATATATATATGTCACTTTGTTGGCTATAAATGAATCATTTATCTTAAGGGAAGTAATATGATATATTTATTACAGGATTTGTTAAAGATTCAAAGCGTCTTCGAGAACATTGGCAACAGATGAAGATGCAAGCACCGAAAAATATCGTTAGTATTGGAAAAAGTTTACTTGAAACGGGAGCTGAAGTTATTGAGTGAAAATGATAATTGAATATGTTTATTATGATATTATGACAATAGGATGATGTAATTTAAAATATAGAATAAAGTAGGTATAATTATATCTAAGTTACGTGTAAATACTGCATCATGTATAAAATAGGTATGAATATTTGTTACATGTGGATACTTATAAATGTATATATTATATTTAATACTAATAAAAATTATATCAAAATATCCCTAAAGTATTTCAATAAATAATAAATTATGTATTAACATAGTTAAAGTCTACTAATTAAAATATCTTCATATATAATTGTTGTCGGAATAAATTGCTGTGGATATTGTCATGTGAATCCATGTTGTTCCGCTAAAATAAATTCAGTAATAAATATGTTACAAAGCCAGTTAAATATGTATATACCTATATCATCACCATAAGCTTTGGGATTTTGTATGATATCTACCTGTGCTTCCTCAACTTCTTGCAACTCAGCTTGTATATCAACTAGATCTTCCATACTTTCAAAATTATATAATTTCAGTAATACAAATTTTAAGTAAGATTATATATTACACTTACATTTTTCTTATATCAAATTTAAAAGCAAAAAATCATAAAATTTATTAAAACAAATAAGATTATTTAAAACGTATTTAAAATAACCTACAATTCCAATAGGTAAACTATTTTAAATGTCTCCTTCATGCAAAATGCGCATGCCTGCGAACTCCGTTTTCACGGTTGCCACATATTTTTTTCTACTAAGATCCTATTAGTTAGTAGCCACTAAGTATGATGAAATACGCGACTATGAATACGAAAAGATAAAAGCATCTTAGTACGCTCTTAGTAGCTACTAACTAATAGCGTACTAACACCCTATTAACTTCGCGACTATGCATAAGGCGGATCGTATTTAGTAGCCATATCGTCATATAAGCTTTGTAACGACTGAGTGGAAATAATTACACCTTTCTGAAAAATTTGTAGTGCTTTTTTAGTTAGACATCTCATACCACTAAAAGTTGATTTTATTTTGTTTAGAATTTCATTTTGCTGTTCTAGTTCTCTTCCATAAGGTTCTTTACTTGGCACTGATGCAAATGGGGCGTATGAATTCATTAAATCAAACCAGTAACCAATCAGTTCAACAAAGTCTCCTACATTGTTCGCTAATACTTTGTCTTCTCCTGGCAGATATGTTTTTAAAGCGGTTGCCGTTTTGTGAGAAAAAATTTGTGCAGCTAGCGCAACGTTTTGCCTTTGCGTGTTTTCACAAACTAAATGGAGAGGCTTAAGGTGAAAACATGAAGTTATCTCAGTATCTGCGTTTTCTATTAAGGTTTTAATTGGTTCTTTAGTTATGGTAGTCCCATCTTCTAACAGAAATCCAGTGTCGTAGAGCCAGTTTCGTATCAATTTCAACAGATGTGGAACATCTGCAAAAAAATAAACTTTTTCGTTGCTCACTGGGTGTCTAAAATATGTTTGATTTATGTTTATCCCTATTTCCTTCCATAGCCCTATGTTACCTCCTCCACAATCAGAAACACACGCTACCACATTGTACCCAATTCTGTCAAGTTCTATAATGGCATTTTGAAGCAATTCCTTTGTCATTTTCGTATCAAAAGCAACAAATATGGGCTGCTTCCAGTTGTCAAATAACCCTCGTGCCATAATTACCTGCATGTATTTATGCTCTCCCATTACTTCATCTTCTTTCAGATCATATTCATAGACAGAAGCAACCCTTACTTCATCGAACGAAAGTACAGCGATTTTTTGACGAATGGTTTTACTCTGTCCGTAAATTTTCATAATTTCTAGGACATTTTGCAGTAATCCGTTTTTTAATTCTATATTGCCTGCCCAGCGTTGCAAAGTAGATATTCCCGGTAATGGGTATTTCAATTTTTCTCGAACAAATATGTAAGCTCGTTTACTCAGATATCTGAGGGTAAACGCTTTTGCTATTTCCTCCTGAATCCATCGGGCCCTGGACTTTTTTTTCAGAATTATATCATGATGATTTTCCGTAAAACATCCTGAAAGTATATGTTTAATTCTAAGATCTAGTTTCGTTTCTTGCTGCTCAAGCAATTTCTGAAGTTCAAAATTCTTTTGGTTGACTTCACAAACCTGGGTCTCAACTTCAAAAAGTTTCTTCTTTAAATTTTCATTTTCATTTTGCAATAAATTATAATTTTGTTGCAAAACTTCAAAATCATTGCTAGAGGAAGCCGGATTATCCATATTTTGTATTTGGTTTGTTAAATTAGTATTTTCAGTACTTATTTCATTACCTATCGGTAATAATAAATTGTCAACAATCTTCTTTTGTTTTTTTTTTCTCATAGCGTTCACATCTTTCTGAAATATCCGTTTGCCGATCTAAATCATCAGGCATCAAGTTACGTGACGGGATAGCTGAAAACGTTTTGTTAATATTATAATAAAAATATAATACTAATAATAATAATGCATACCTGATTTTTTTAATTTATTTGGCAAGGTACCGAGCATTTTCGCTTGAAAGGCATCTTCAAAATCATCATCAGTAAAATGCTTACTGCAAATCCTTTTATGTTGCGCATCGAATTTTCCCTTCCGATAACATTTTCTAATTCATTGTGTTCTTATTATTTTATCACTCGGAAATGTAAAGAAAGATATTTTCTCTCCACTTTCTTTTGCCCGTTTAGCGTTACTTTTGCATACAGAAACGCTACATATGGTTCCCGTCATCTTAAAACATTTTGTAACAAAATTACCCATACGTATTTAAGATTAAACAATGCACTACTCACCTTTAGCGTTACAATATGTTGTTACACTACTATATTAACACTATTTATTAGTTTTAATTTGAATGTCCACGTTTTGTTTCAACCACCAATATTAAAAAAGTGAAAAATACATATAAATCACCACATGCACAAGTAAACAGCATCCGTTAACCTTCACTTACGGGTATTTTCTGAGCATTCTGAGCATAACGGGCGCATACTGGCATACTGGATGACGCGTCTCACCCCTCCGCCCTTTGCCACACTCGACTTACGAGGCAACCTAGTGAAATTATACGGACCTTGCTACTCCTATACAAATATTCCTAGTTCAAAATAGTTTGACAGATGTTTTTTAATTTTATTTTAATTGAAACGTAAGTAATTTCTTGGAATAATAAAAATAAATTTTAGTTGTATGTTTATTCAATTAAAACACTAGTGTTTATTATCATTTTAATAGCATAAATTTTATTTACAGTTAATAATGAAAAAATTGTCAATTTTGCCTCTGTACAAACACATTTTATGAGGAGCTAACGTACTGAAAGCTTTTTCACAATAACATATTTATAATAAATGTTGGAAATGATGACCATTTTGTTGCAAACAAATATTCACCCTACGTTTTAAATTTTCAAAAACATTATGTAAATCATTCTGCGTAATGTTATTTATTTCATGCACAATTGCTGCTTCTAGTTCTTGTAAAGTATGTAGTCTATTTCTATATATCCTATTTTTCAAATGTCCAAATAAGTAAAAATCAAGCGGAGTAAGATCGGGAGAACGGGGTGGCCATAAATTAAACAGTCTATCGTCGTAAAATTCTGTCAAATAGTGGTGTGTGTCTCTGGCCGTGTGAGCAGGTGCATTATCTTGTTGAAACCAGCCATTTTCTAATTCATCGTCATGCAGCTGATTAATAAATTCATTTAATATTCCTCGATATCTTGCTGCAGTAATGGTATCGTAAAATAAAATTGGCCCAATAATTCTTCTTCTCGACATTCCCACCCATATTCCTACTTTTAAAGGATGTAATGATGTTTCTACTAGTTGGTGTGGATTTTCTGTAGCCCAAGATCTATAATTTTGTGAATTTACGTATCCTGTAAGATGTACCCATGCTTCGTCACTAAAAAAAAGTTAAATCTAGGAGATCATCGTTCATTGGATTATTAAACCATTCACAAAATCTTATTCGCCTATCGTAATCGACTGGATGTAACTGATGAACAACAGTAACTTTATAAGGATGCATATGTATCTTTTTTGTTAATGCTTTGTGACATGTTCCAACTGAGAGACCTACAAGAACATTTTTTGAATGTTAACTTTGTACAATTAAAAATAAATATGAAATACCTGTTTGCTGAGATAGTTTTTTAACTGATTTATGAGGGCTATGTTCTACTCGCTGCCGAATATCATCTACAACAGCTTCAGTTAATTTGGTGGGCCTCCCAGTCGATTTCCCTTTACAAATACAATGTTTATCCTCAAAATGATGTGTTATAATATGTCTACGATGTCGAAATGAATCATAATCAAAGTCAAAATCTGGGAAGCGTTGTATAAATTGATCTATACAACTTGGAAGTGAATAACTCCAATTGCCTTCGGCATCTTGTGTAGCACTTCTATAATGGGCCACTAAAATGAATGCATCTTGTTCGACGGTAAATGCCATTTTGGAGGTTATAACCTAAAATGAAATTATTTTATTTATACATACATTCAATGTTATTAATAGATAACTAACCTTCACAAAAGTTAGAATATCTTCAATGGCTCTTCAAAGAACTGACTTTTTTAACGCGAAATAAATATAAACTTAATGCAAAGAAAATCTAATTGACACAATACACAAAACGTACAAAACTGTCATAACAAAACATTTGAGTTTAGGAACTTATTATGCAGGATTGCCAATCCTAATGTATGCAACCAATATTGCAACACGTCACGTGGGTTACAACCTATTATGAAGAAGATAGAAGATTCTTGAATAAAATATTGAAGCTTGAGTGATATATTCACGAAATGTGTGCTCTGTATTTGCAATCCGATCGATTGATTAGTGTTAACAGAATATTTGAAAGTTTCCTATCAATTTGCTTCTCAAATTTTGTTCTTCGTTTTATACTTACTTTGTCTGCAGTTATAATTATTTACGTGCAATCAATGATTTGAATTCGTGATAAATTTTGTGTCGATCTTAAATCGATTTTCACATTTACTGTTTTTTACATTCTCTAATAACGTGGTCTTGTTCTTTTAACGTTTTTATTATAAATATTTTTTCTATTCCGGTGTCGTAAAATGCTAATTACGATACTCCGTTGCTTGGTTACACAGTATAGTAGTGTATTACTTTACCGCACTCTAATTGTTTTTTTCGAAGTTGGTCTCAAGTGTAATAAGTAGAGCGGACCAATTTCCGCGCGCGCCGATGTGAGGATGATTGTATTGCATCAGAACTAATAAAAAGCATTCAGTATGTGTTTGGTACTTGCTTAGACTGCATGTAAGTGTAAGCATACGTAAAATGTCCTCGACACATAAATCGAGAAAGCGACCGTTGTCAGACGAAGTGAATAAGTTTATTATGGATTACCCGGACTTAATATACGATGGCTCAAAAATTAAATGTTTAGTGTGCAATACATATCTAATGTGTTGGTCAAAAACACATTGTAAAGAACACGTAAGCAGTTCGAAGCACAATAATAAACAAAGTTAATCGACAACAGTTTATACATGAACTATGTGTAACTATGATTGTGTGTACACTGCCGTTTACCTTGTTAAGTAATGATTAAAGACGGCAGACTGTGTGCCCGGTGCATGGTCACATCAATCATGTCCGCATGTGTACTAAATATTATTTTGGATACTATAATATAAATATGTTTTGCAGGTGCATCTGTTATTGCCAATAATACAAAGAAAGTATTCCTCTTTCAGGAAAAAATTTATGGCTCATTCATTCCTCTCGCTTAGTTTACATATCGGAGCAGAAAAACATATATTTAGTAGTTTCCTAAATATTTCCATACATGCATTTATCAAAGAGATAACAGAATTTGAACATATATTTTACAGTTCTAAATCAAAATTAAAAAAAAACATTATTTTGTATTTTTAACAATGAACGAAACATTTATTCTAAAGAAAAAGTGTTATTATTGGCAATAACAGATGCACCTGCAAAACATATTTATATTATAGTATCCAAAATAATATTTAGTACACATGGTGACATGATTCATGGCACACAGTCTGCCGTCTTTAGTAATGATTCATTTATTTCATTTTGGAATAAATACGCGAATCAAACATTACCGAGCACGACAACGTTACGAAGGAATTTACCATCGGTGCGTAAACGGGTTGAAAATAAAATCAAGGCCGAATTGAAAAATAAAAAACTGTGGTTATGTGTGGACGAAACAACTGACAGCAAAAAACAATCTGTAGTTAATGTGATGGCGCGTAATATGGAACCACATCAACCAACGTCTTCAATTTTATTAGCATCCAGACGACTAGAACAATGTAATGCCGAAAAATTTCAGAGGTGCTATTAGACACTTTGGAAAAATTTAAATTTTCGAAAGACCAAGTATTAATGTTTATGACCGATGGTGCCGCAACCATGTGTTCTGTAGGCCGGTCTCTTAGAAAATATAGTCCTAACTTGTTACATATTAGTTGTAAACTCTATGCTCTACACCTTGTGGCAGAACAGGTTCGTAGATGTTATCCAGAGGTTGATGCTTTAATATCGAGTACAAAGGCAGTATTCCTGCAATCTCCAAAACGTATTCGGAAATTTCACGAATTGTGTCCCCATACCCCTGAGCCACCACAGCGGATTCTGACACGTTGGGGTACATGGTTACGCTATCATGAACATTTTGAAAAAATTAAGCACGTGTTTATCATTCGATCCGAAAGAAAGTGCAACTATCAATACAAGTCAGAAAAAATTTCAAGATGCCCATATTAAAATGGATTTACAAAGTATTCGTGAGAGCAATAACAAAATTAGGAAATTCGTCGCTGTCGTTAGAGGAATCACTGCAAATCGTTAAAGATGTTCACGCGCAACTGGGTGCTGTAGAAGACGCAAAAAGTGAAAGTGTTCTAATTAAATTTGAAAGTGTTTTAGACAGAAATGCAGATTTGGACACCTTAACACGTATTTGTGAGGGCACGTCTACAGATGCGTTAAGTTGCTTAAAAAAGTATTTTGGTTATGCGAATATAACATCACTAGATGTAGAATGCTCGTTTTCCGAATATAAACATATTTTTTCCTCACGGCGGACATGTTTTTCAGAAATAACCTTAGAAACGCACCTGATGTTGAAAATATACAATCGAGTTTCTCTAAATCCTCTGTCGTGCACACAATCACTGATTTCATACATTTTCCATTTTATTTATAGGTACATACAACGCTGCTATAATATGTACTATTCTTATTTTTCGTGTGTTTATGCATATTACTTTAATAGCAGAAAACCAAATGTATATTTAATTATTTCTGATAGAATAAATGTCTCTACTTCTATACTTATATCAGTAACAAGCTCATGTTGCGTCCCTATTATATCGCATAATCTAATATGTTACGAATTACACTCCCATACCGGTGCGCACGGAAATTGGTCTGTTCTAGTGATAACAAAAGAAAACCCGGTATATACAGCAATTCATTGGTATCGGACATGTGTTTCCAAAATTGTATTTAATTATGTTAAGCATGTTAACAATATTCCCCAAGGCAAAAACAGAAAGAAAATACCCAAAGAAGCAGACAATATATTTCATTTGGCAAGGAAAATGTGCTCAGGAAATTGTTAAACAAAATTTACGATGTATTTATATAATTTCTAATTATAATAAAGACTTATGTTCGCAAACATGTTTTTCAATTACCTTCAAATATCTTGTAAGAGTTTTAATTATGTAAATTATATAGAATTAATAGAATATTTTAAACAAACATTAGATATACTTAATACAAATTATAATAAAAAAGCACTTAATACATTTCACTAATTTATTTTATTGTTCTGACAATATGTGTTTTTTTATTAAAATTTGTATTAAGTACCTACATCGAAATACATATAATGTTTCGCTAACAACCTACTGCAACATCCATTAACAAGAATGTTTTATAATGCATTCAAATATTCCGCGTTAAGAAAGTAGTAGGAACCTTTTCACTAGGTTGCAGTTCAATATTAGTACAATACAACAAGATGTGATACCTTTTTTTCATTACAAAGCGGCAATTTACAAGCTACTTCAAAGTTCAAATGAATGCTGGCACTAGCTCCATACTCGAGCTTAGTTCTTACAATTAGTTGCACTTCCATAAATTATTAAAATTAATTGTAAAACAAGATGTGATACCTTTTTTTCATTACAAAGCGGCAATTTACAAGCTACTTCAAAGTTCAAATGAATGCTGGCACTAGCTCCATACTCGAGCTTAGTTCTTACAATTAGTTGCACTTCCATAAATTATTAAAATTAATTTTGCTAGTTATTCGTTATAACATAGTTATAACATATTGCTATGAACTGTGGTTTGGAAATTAGCTATTCCACCATTCACGACAAATCTATCCAGCTAGGATATTCAGTCGACTTATTTCCAAAATGGGACTGCTTTCCTCTCAGGGTTCCAATCGGAAAAGTGGAAAATTATTGAATTAGTAAAATTTACTTAGTTGAGCGCCACTCAAAATTTGTTTGAGAAAAGTTATGATAATGTCTAAGTTATTTACTAAAATGTGTAGAAAGGACTATTAAATTAAAGAACACAATATAAAATTTAAATGAAAATTTAATACAAAAATAAAAAAAAATAAAAAAAAAAAATCTTTATAAAGTATAAAGATTAATATTGCCTCATTTAACAATATTATAAAGGTAAAAATAATGCATGGAAATGACCGCAGCATACGTCTAAAAAACCTTAATGACAGCCGATCAAAATTAAAAATAATAAATTACAAAGAAACTTTTTAATTTCTCCCAAGAGAACAAAATCAGAATAAACAAACTGATTTGACAGCGCGAAGCAAATTCTAACGCATGTGCACCCACATGTAACAAAAAATGTCCTTGAGATACCAAACGTATAAAATTTTACAGTTACAGAATTTTTTTACTAGAAATTTTAAAAATCCTTCTTTATTATTTATATCAAATATCTAAGACTAAATCTCAATACGATAATAATAACAATACAATAGAAAAATACAATATTCAATTCATTCAATATAAAAAATATCTTTAAATAATATATTTTACTTACGTAAAAAAAATATATATATATATATTCGAGACACGGTGAGTAAGAAAGTGTAAAATATAACAATTACGAGATAAACAAACTCGTAAAATATCGGTAATGAAATTAAATAGCACCAACAACTAATTAAATCAAAAATAACCCGAAGTTACTTAAAAAAAAATAAAAGATTTATCTTTAGATAAACACAACTTTCTTATCTCAGAGTACACTTGTGTCTGAAGTATACAGCTAGCACGCAGGCTTCGCATAAAGAAATACAGTATTAAAAATTGTCCACATCTATACAAACGGCTTGCTCCAACTGCGCAAGTCAAATATACATTTGCGCTCAAAATAATAGTACAACTATAAATACATAAATTTTTATAATATTTATGGGGAAAAGTCCACAGCAATATGTATTGCTTGAAATTTACCTAATTTTAAAACCCATGAGACATAGATCGGATTAACCAATTTCAAAACGCCCGCGCCGTGGTGAAGTTGAATAAAAATTTCAAACCCATTAATAAAAACGGTTTTATTACAGCTGCAAGCTAATTTGGATTTTGAGTACCCAACGCGATTAAAATGCACCAAGAAACTGCTTGCTATAGTGACAGAGCTACTAGATAGTGAATATGATGAGATAATTTATTTTCTCACAACATATCAGGTTTCACACAAAAAAATTGGATAAAACAAAAAGTTATTGTAGAACATTAACCTCATTTTTTCTCCCATATTTTCTGTTTGTAGCACGACGACACGAATACAGATGTAAGAGGTTGTATTTATCTACCAAATGTATAAACTGACGATCAACTTCCATCAAAAATACAAACCAGGTGTATGCTCCGTTGTGTAATTTTCGAACAGTTCGCTTTTTACTGGTAACAATTTTCGAATGCAATTGCGAATTGGTGAGTTCAGTATATACATACCTACCGGTACAATTTTCGTAAATGCATGTTTTCTACTCTTTCTAGAAATTCCTATTCTCTTGGAAGTGCGCATAGTCTGGTGTAGATGGTGTATTTGTGCAATATTAGGGAAATTTCATTCTAATTCTAACCTGTAAATGTTGGTTTTAATCCATTTTTATTTATGGCTGCTGTTCTTTATGGTTGTTTTAACCACAATATAACGGGTTTAGAAACATTCGAAGTCAAAGTAGTCCTTGAAAATATGAAGTCATGTCTGAGATAGATTGATACATTTACTTAATACAATTTTATAGGTTATCAAATTAGTATCTTCGATATTAGATTCTGACAATTTTTGACAGACAACAGTTGACATTTAATAATTATTACAAATCAGATATAATACTTAAGTAAAGATATACGATTTTTTGTTCAGAGCCCACTTGACTTCGAATGTTTCTGAACACCCGTTATATCAAATTATAAATTAAAAAGGTAATCATGCATTTTAGTACCTTTTTTAAGCAAAATATATACAAGAATTTTATGACCAATCATAGCAAAGAATTGTTTTCGTAACCATGGAAACATGATTCAAAATTTAACAGAGTTGCAATGTTACCAATATGTTTGAATTGAAAATTCAGTTATAAACAGTTATATATCGTAGTTGTATACCGCTGTTTATTACAAATTACCATATACAAATTCGTTTAATTTATTGTTTTTTAGTTATGTTATAGGTTTTAATTAAGAGTTGTTTATATTTTACTTAATTAAATATATATATATATATATATATATATATATATATATATATATATAGTATTTTCGTGACCTTGGTATGATAAGGTAAACTTAATTAGTCGGCGATTAAAGGTCTGGTTATTACTTCAAAGTGTATATATTTAAAATAATCCTACATGTTTCGGCAATGATGCCTTTGCCTTGACAAAGGCATCATTGCCGAAACATGTAGGATTATTTTAAATATATACACTTTGAAAAATTGAATCGATTCTGCCTTTACTTGATGTAAATCCATATCAAATGATAAAAACACACAATGTTGTATTAGATTTACACTTATTTAATATTATTTAATAATGACTATATAACAGCTGTTTCACCGTACAACGGTTTCTTCAGATATAACAAGCGGTACTATAAAACATTTTACTTAAACGTAAATATTTTTTATTTTATTACTTAATGGTATTCTCAGAAATTGGAAACCGAAATATTTTTACCCGCCTCTTTTAGTAGGGATACATATAGATAACATAAATTATATTATAAGTGACACATATCTAACAAAATATTTCAATCAAAAATAGGAAATAAATTCAACAGAGGGGAGGAATTAAGCTCTGTTTTGTCATTTAATAATTTATTTGAAAATTTTTGTTTATTAATTTGCATTGCTTCTAATAAATCGAGTTTCTTACTTTTCTTTTCTTCGTGTAGGATCTTGAAATTATTATTAAAACTATGGCTTTCTTCAATTAAATGGTTGGAGTATGCTGAATCTGTTTTCCCATTTCTAAACGAATAATAATGTTCCTATATGCGCTTTTTGAACGTTCTACCTGTTTGCCCGATATATGTTTTAGTACATGTGCCACAAGTTAGTTTATACACACCTGACTTATTATGATGTGCTGTTTTACTTTTATTGTTTTTGATGTAGTTATTAATATGGTTGTTGGTTTTATATGCAATGTTTATATTTTGTTTTCTTAAAAAATTTTCCAATGGTTTATTTTGTCTGCCTAGGTAAGTAATAATTTTAAATTTTTTTGTCATGATCTTTAGTAATCTTTAGAAACTAAAGCAATACAAGATATATATCCGATTACTAAAGATCATGACAAGAAATTTAAAATTATTACTTACTAGGCAGACAAAATAAACCATTGGAAAAATTTTTAAGAAAACAAAATATAAACATTGCATATAAAACCAACAACCATATTAACTACAGCAAAAACAATAAAAGTAAAACAGCACATCATAATAAGTCAGGTGTGTATAAACTAACTTGTGGCACATGTACTAAAACATATATCGGGCAAACAGGTAGAATGTTCAAAAAGCGCATATACGAACATTATTATTCGTTTAGAAATGGGAAAACAGATTCAGCATACTCCAACCATTTAATTGAAGAAAGCCATAGTTTTAATAATAATTTCAAGATCCTACACGAAGAAAAGAAAAGTAAGAAACTCGATTTATTAGAAGCAATGCAAATTAATAAACAAAAATTTTCAAATAAATTATTAAATGACAAAACAGAGCTTAATTCCTCCCCTCTGTTGAATTTATTTCCTATTTTTGATTGAAATATTTTGTTAGATATGTGTCACTTATAATATAATTTATGTTATCTATATGTATCCCTACTAAAAGAGGCGGGTAAAAATATTTCGGTTTCCAATTTCTGAGAATACCATTAAGTAATAAAATAAAAAATATTTACGTTTAAGTAAAATGTTTTATAGAGTAAAATCGCTTTGGGAAGACACCAATCTGCGCGAGCGAATCGCGCAACCTGAGTATTAACGCCTTCAAAAACATAGGTCGGGCTGGGTCTAAATTAGCGCGCAATTTAAAATTCGAATTTTACGTAAAACGTTTTGTATTTTTATTTCGTGTGCAGCGGAAACAATATATTTCATTTATTATGTTCGTTTGCCATGAAACATAATTTCATAAACACATTCTGAATGAATAATAAAGCGTTATTATTTTATTTATTTTCAAGTGGGATTTTTAACAGTGATACAACCAACAATTTCTGGTTCAATTATTTATTTTCATTATAATTTAAACATTTACATATATCACAGTTTTTCTTCTTTTACCAAGATTTTATTCATTATATTTGTAAATTTATGAATTTATTTATATGAAATTTATGAATATTCATTCGGAGTAAAAATAATTTGTTGTTTACACGTCGTCTTTTATTACTACATAATTATACATAAATACCCTTAGTTACTAATGACATAAATACAAAGATAACTACACATATAAATAAGTTATATTTCAACAATTATTCATCAACTTAATCAGAAAAATAATCAAAAATATCGTCTTCATTGTACACGTTATGAATGATTTCCCGTGATTGTTATTGTTCTGCTATTATTTGTCTTTTTTTCACTGGTATTTCAACATCTGCTGGATCACGACATCCAGGTGTGGACAGTAAACTAGACATAATAATCTATAACAAATAAAGTACATGTTTCAACAAATCCTATTAAAAATTCATGAAAAATAATGTAATACATACAGATATAAAGGCCTTCTATTCCAAATAGTTATGAAAACAACTGATTTTGTAATAAAATAAACTCAAACAACTGATTTTGTAATAAAATAAACTCAAACAACTGATTTTGTAATAAAATTAACTCAAAGAACACGATCGACACCTTACGGACGCTAGAAGACAACTGGAGAATATTCAGTCAATGTTATTCGGCCTGTCTATACATGCAAGAACTATGTCTTTCTCTCTCGTTTGGGGTACACTTTTCTTTATAAGTTCCAAATTGGTTTCTGCGTCAGTGTCTTCCCAAGTTGACACTACTCTAGTACCGCTTGTTATATCTGAAGAAACCGTTGTACGGTGAAACAGCTGTTATATAGTCATTATTAAATAATATTAAATAAAGTGTAAATCTAATACAACATTGTGTGTTTTTATCATTTTATACACTTTGAAGTAATAACCAGACCTTTAATCGCCGACTAATTAAGTTTACGTTATATATATATATATATATATATATATATATATATATATATATATACGGTCATACGGTAGCCCATAGAATATATAAATAAACCGTTCTGTAGCCCGCGAATGCGTTGCCGATCCCATCTGCGGGCTCAACAACGAACCCCACCCTATTTTGATTGAAAACGTTAAAATAGATCCCTAAACGTCTATATCCAAAAAATCGTGAGGGTCTCAAAAAGTGCCCATACTCCAGACATTATATATGAAATAGTTGAATACTTTTGCCATACGGCGGCGCTTCACTGTATATAATTATATACTCCAATATTTGTATGTTTGTTGTGTAGCCCAATACATTGTTTGTCTTTAATGTAGCCCTTTTCTTGGCAACGCTGCGTATCAATTTTATACATGTATTTTACTGCGTTACATTTTACTTTGGTAACAACAACTCTGGAAATATGAAACGATGTGATTTTCGTATTGCATCATTAAAATTAGAATAATTTATTCTATAATATAAGATTAAATATATAGCTTGATTAAAATATAAATTCGCGTAAAAAATTATAAATAATGTTTGAATATTATTAAAAATAAAACTGCTAGGACTGACTTAAGAACAAATTCTTTTCTAATTATAATATTGAGACTAATTATGAACATAATAGAGGTGCGATTATATGAAAATGTATATTTTCAATTATTTGAAAATGTATATTTTTTATTTTTAATTATTTGTACATCAATACGAATTACGCAAAAAATAGAAAGTATTTTCGTTTTTCATATTTTGTATATAAAGCCAACGTTAACTTTGAACAACTTTTACATGAAAGCTCTTTCAAAATTCGGAACATAAGCATTACTTTTGATCTTATTGCGAATACGTCACAAATTATGGATTCTATGTAAACATATGAAGAGTACAAGCACGTATTCACTAGTAGCTTTGGAATAATTTGTTAGAATTTTTTTCACAAATTCGATCTGTAGAAGAAGGTCGTTTGATTCGGTAGCAATTACATATTACAATGATTAACTATGTATTATAATACATTTGTGTGTCTGCAATAAATTATTTTATACTTCAGCAATTTTGTGTTCTCATTTTAAACTTACATATAAGGAAACGCCAATTAAGTTGGCGCGAGGAGGGGTAAGTTCGCGCAGGATTAGAAGTAGTGGGGAGATTTGTATTTGGTTTTACATCAAATGTCAGATAATTCTAACCTCTGAGCGTGTATCACTTTATGATCCCCTAGCAAAGACATTATGTTCCGTCAAACGTCAATGACAAATGTATTCTGACAATTACTTGAGTAGTGGGGGTGGACGTTTTTAAAAACGGCTTCTGCGCACCCCCTCCTCGCGCCAACTTAATTGGCGCTTGCTATATATCTGTATTGAATTTTGGAAACACATATGCGCATATATTTCAGGTTTTATATGCATATAATTCCGATGTTTAATATTAAATTAATATCAAATATTGAAAATTGCAAAATAAAAATTACAAGAAAAAAGAACATAAATTATGATATATATTTTTAATTTATAAATCTTTGTAACAATTGTAAATAAAAACTTTGATTATAGTCCATGCTTTATTACTGAATTCATTTGGAAGCGTTTTTTTTTAATTTTCAACTTCTTTTTTTGGAGATTTTTTTACTTGTTATATGCTGATAAAAATATTGTTTCATAATGGTTTTCTGTTCTTCTGTCCATTTGTTTCTGTATTTTTTAGGCCCTTCTTTTTTTGGTTGCGAAACTGAAATAAATAATTTTCTAGTTAATGACTTTTTTTATTATTTAGAAAATATTAGGTTTACCTATATTTGTTTCCGTACATGGTACATTATCATATTTATTTAATTCCACATCGGAGTCTTCAGAAGATACATTATCGGAGATTTCTATTTCATCTAACGTTTTGCCTTTATATTATGATGTCTTGCCTTTATTGATTGCTAGTAATAATTTAGATACCTTTGCCGTCTGGTAGACATCTTGAGGTAACCTACATTATAATTTCAAGTGTATTAAAAATATATATTGTGTGTCTAATGTATTATTATCTAATTCCGTATTATATTATTTTCAGTCAACTTTGGTATTACAGACAGCATATATTTAGTCAGTTATACCAAATGATAAAAACACAAACACTGTTGTATTAGATTTACACTTTATTTATTTATTTATTATTATAAAGTGCCAATCTAATACAACAGTGTTTGTGTTTTTATCATTTGATATGGATTTACATCAAGTAAAGGCAGAAACGATTCAATCAGTTATACCAAATAATTCATTATTACTGTACACCTTATTTCTACATCAACTATCGGTATTTGAATAACCTAACATGTTTAAATAATGATATGAAGCCAATTATTACCTGTAATAAGATTCATTAGTTTTTTTTGTATGTCCCATAAAATTAGCAAATTGCTCCATTTCGCTATCTGTTATGTTTAGAACCTGTAACACTGTAGCAATTTGTTTTCTTAGCCGAGTTGAAGTAAAGAGCCTCTCATTTTGTACTCCTGATTTGCTCGCCAATTTTTTTAATGTATGATAACCACTCAGCCACCTATTTTAAGTAGAGGGATTTGCGAAAAGATACTCATTACTATTCGGTACACACTGTTCTCTTACTTTTAACATCTTATTTATGTACAATTTATTTATGTACGAATACTCACTAACAACTCTAGTATAGAAAATTCTGATACAAACAGAATTAGTCTTTCCGTTTCTTCAATAAACGACTTAAATTGGATCGCTAATTCACAATATCAATTGAAAGCTAAATCACTTAATGAAAAGTTTATGATACGCTGGTGTCATACTAATGAAGTATTTATACCTTTGCATACAATATTAGGATGTAGCAGTTATCCTTAAGAGATATAATATTTGAAATTAAATAATACATATATATATGCATTTGTGAACGCGTGTGTTAGTATGAAATAAATTGTAATATTACGTCTTTTTCTTTTCGATATATCAGTCTTTTTACGTTTGTGAATTAAGATAATGAATGATTTTGTGTACATTAATAAAGCATATAAATACACGGTCGACGGAAAAGAAAATAAATCTCCGAAATGTAAACAAAAACTATATAGACCTTGAATGAAGTCTTTCAGTGTTGTATTTGTTCAACGTATATGAGAATCATTCTTCGGTACCATCTTAATTTAAATCAAAGTAAAAAAAAAATATCAAATGTATTTTTCCCTTAAAACTGTGTCAAAATAGTTTTTGAATCGTTCCGTCCTTGGTATCCTAAAAATTGTAAGGAAATAGGATTTGAGAACTTACTAATTGACAATAATTTTGAATCATAGTACATGAAACGATTCAAAATATTGCAATATATGTAGTTTGAAAAGATTCGGGTCTGAAATCATATTTTAAACTTACTATTTCCTTACAATTTTTAGGATACCAAGGACGGAACGATTCAAAAACTATTTTGACACAGTTTTAAGGGAAAAATACATTTGATATTTTTTTTTACTTTGATTTAAATTAAGATGGTACCGAAGAATGATTCTCATATACGTTGAACAAATACAACACTGAAAGACTTCATTCAAGGTCTATATAGTTTTTGTTTACATTTCGGAGATTTATTTTCTTTTCCGTCGACCGTGTATTTATATGCTTTATTAATGTACACAAAATCATTCATTATCTTAAAGACTGATATATCGAAAAGAAAAAGACGTAATATTACAATTTATTTCATACTAACACACGCGTTCACGAATGCATATATATATGTATTATTTAATTTCAAATATTATATCTCTTAAGGATAACTGCTACATCCTAATATTGTATGCAAAGGTATAAATACTTCATTAGTATGACACCAGCGTATCATAAACTTTTCATTAAGTGATTTAGCTTTCAATTGATATTGTGAATTAGCGATCCAATTTAAGTCGTTTATTGAAGAAACGGAAAGACTAATTCTGTTTGTATCAGAATTTTCTATACTAGAGTTGTTAGTGAGTATTCGTACATAAATAAATTTAAATAATAAAATATCTGTAATTTAATATTCTCTTTCTCGTTTATTTTTATATAGGTATATGTAGCATAAAAGTCTGATACGTTTATATGTAGTTTAATAGATATATACATATAATAATTAATAATATACTAACCTTATGCTTTTCTTGTAAATTATCACTTATTTTAGATAATGTATCTTTCTCGTTCTCTGCACACATAAAACTTGAATAGGTATTTAATATTAGTAAGTCTAGTATTACAATCTAAAGTATATACATATGTACCTTCGTACATAAGTAAATATAAATCCGTGTAGAATAATTAATTTTTAGATAGTAAGAATTTAAATAAGTTATTCGCAAAAAAAATCAGTTTAAAACAAAATATTTAGGTATTTCTACTTTATAAGATTTTGGAATATATATATACTTTTGTAATACGTACATTTTATTATAATACCAATAATACATATTTACTTACTATTCATTGATATAGCTAGCGACACTAACTTTCTTCCGCGATCACCCATTTTCGATTCAAACATATTTTGCACATTATAACGGTTTTGGAATATGTATATACTTCCACTGGGGAAGTACTCGTAACTTACAGTTGCCCATCAAATGTGGCAACAGCGTAGGGCTCAACATCAACCGCGTAATATAAATGTATATACGAATCGGATAAGCGGGCTGCACAACTGAACATTAATAAGTACGTGCGGCTGGACAAAATACTGTTCTTATAAATTCAAATAATTCGCTAAACAGGTGTGAAAAACATTACCCCTCTTTGTGTGCGCATAATTTATAACAATTTCTAATATCATAAAAGTATTATATACAGTAAAAAGTACATGCTAAAGGATGGGTGGAACAACGCCCCTTAAATATAGTGGGCTTCACAATGTATGTTTATAAGTATATATATATATATATATATATAAAATTAAAAATGTAACACATTAATACCTAATTAATATGTATATATATATATACATATTAATTAGGTATTAATGTGTTACATTTTTAATTTTATTTCTTTATTATTACAAAGGGCATTTTATAACCTTGTGAATATGTTATGTGTTTTGGCATTTTTAGATAACATGGTCCTTATCGTCGATTAAGATGAAATCCTGAATGAAGATCAGATGAGGAATGAAAATATTTCACTCACTCTTATTTCATTTAGGAGTTCATTGGAGTGTATTCAGTGGCTATGCAGAAGACGCCTTTTGTATAATACGTATGCCTGTAGTATTTGTTTGGGCCAGATGTCCTTTATGAAAAAAGCCAAGTTGAGTGATGGGTATTGGTGGAAATGTAATACTTGTAAAGGTAGTGCGAGTGTGCGGAGTGGTTCCTTTTTATCTAGAAACCACCTGTCACTTCAGCAGATTTTAATCGTATTGTATAGTTGGTCGAGAAACTGGTCGCAAAAGCTCATTCATCATGAAGCAGGTCTAGGCAAAGGATCTACACATTATAAGTTGTTTCAGGTCCTTAGGTATTATTGTTCTACATCCTGGGTCAAGTCATGATAGTCTAATAGTGTCATATTTGATTGTAGTGCTAAGAGTAATAATTGAAAGAGGTGGATATTCCAGGATTATTTCTAGGAGACAATGGTTATACGTGTAGACATTACCTTCTAACTCCAGTGTTACAAACAGGTATTGTGATACCCACAGAATATTAATAGTTAAAAATGAATTCAATTTCTACATTATAGATTCTGATAAATTCAATGAACACAAATACACATAAGAACTTCATTCAACAATATTTTATACAATCAGTAGGAAATGAGTATTGTAATTCTATTAATTAATGTAATCTGATGTATGTCTAGGTATAAGATTTTGCCATATTGCTTCTGTATATTACGCTAATAAAAGAGGGTTTTACACTCATTCTGTTCAGACATCTTTGAAATAGAGTGTTTTTACTGAACACATGGAGTTTCCACCTATCAAAACAATTTTTCTGGTATTTATTCTTTTTGTAGTTTTTTTATGAATAAAAAATTTAATGTTTAATTTGTATCATTTATTTAAAATACATTAAAAACACAAACAAGGTGTATTTGACACTAAAGTAATTCCATCGAGAAAAATATTATAATTCTGAAACCTTAATCAAGCTACATTTCTGCTAAAAGCACAAAATTTAACTGTACGCTAGCTGCAACTTATACATAAGCAAAAGAGTAAGTATCCATTCACCAAGAGATATTAAAATTAAATAAAAAAAAACTTTAATCACCTGCTACAAATAGGAATAAATCATCACAACTAAAACTATACCTGTTATTAATAAAATTTAAATTCTCTTAAAATATAATATCCTATGACTGATATTCAGATCGCGCCTATAAAATTACAAATTTATAAAATGTTTCTAAATATATTCTAAGAAAAATTAAATATATTTACTGTCTCTTCTCAATTGCTCAAGCTAAAATAAAGCTGCTTTATCTGCAGGTTTCTGAAGATCTGGTCTTACTGGCTCTATTAATAGTTCCACTCTTTCTGTTTTGAACTATACCTTTGCCAGTTCTTCCATTTTCCTTTTTTTTAATAAGGTGAAGTTCTTTCTGCTGAAGAATGGATTCTGTTCTTACCTTAGCATTTCTCTCAGTTACTGCTCCTACTCCACCACCCTTCCATTTGAGATATACTACTATATTCTTTATTCAAAATACTTACCATATTCCTTATCTTCAACACATACATTATTACTTATTATAATAGGAAGCGATTCAGCTATATTTTCCTTATTTTATAATATCAAACTGGGAACTTATGTACCAATATATTCATTATGTTTATATTTACCTAACTCTAATTTGTCCTCCTTTTTCTGTTAGTACTACCTGCACATTACCTTCCTTCCATGAACAACTGATTTTTATTCAGAACCGAACGAAGAATGTCGCTACGTGTAGCTTTTGCGACAATTTATACACACCTTGTATATATAATTTTAATACTCACAATTATCAAATAAATGTTCCTATAAAGTAATTGTGATATGCAATAACATTACAAAATATATATTTTTTAGATAGATAGTTGCATTTAATTACAACGATTTTTAATATTTTGTTGAATATATGTAACCTTATTTGTCTTGAAATTAGTTACTTCAAATAATCTAACATATGGCAACGCTGTTGAGTGGTGATGGGGTTGTATTGGTTAAAAATGCATGTATATTTTGCTTGAAAAAGGTACTAAAATGAATGATTACCAAAAATAATATGAAACATACAAAACACAGGTAAAACAACGTAAATGATTTAAATTAATTTTAATTGAATCGGCCGATACTTGCTGGAAATCCATAATATGTAAATGGGATATTACTACTGAACAGGCTTTTCACAAATGTATGGCTTTTTTCTAAACTATTTCAATGGGTTGCACTTGTCTACATTAGAATAGTCTCTTACCGATATATCGTCTAAAGTTATTGTTATCTTAATATTTGATGAAACCAGTTTAAAAGTGGGGAATTATTAAGGTCTAATTGGTCATTTAACAATATATCTGCATATTTAAGTTTATTTATTTCTAAGGATTCCAGTAAATTTAACTTTAATCCTTTTTGTTGTGACTGTAAAATTTCGAAATCTTTATTGAAACTATGATTATTTTCCAACAAATGAAGTGCATAATTGGAATCTGTCTTTTTGTTAATAAAACTTTTAAAATGTTCCTGTATTCTTTTCTCAAAGCTCCTGCCAGTTTGGCCTATGTATGTTTTAGGGCACTCTTTACATGTTAGTTTGCATACTCCGGATTTATTACTTTTGCTTGTCTTGGATTTATTATTTTTTATGAATTTCCCTAAAGAATTATTAGTTTTATAAGCTACATTAATATCTGTTTTTCGTAAAATTTTTCCTATTTTTTCACTTATCGGTCCTATGTATGTTACTAATTTATAAACTACTCAAAAATGAATAGGGAATTAGATCTTTTTTTAACAGATCTAATTAATTCGATTAAATTTAACGTATTTTCTCAAACTATAGATAAATTGGCCCACAGTCGTTTGTGGACATTTTATTTGGTAAATGTCTTTTCTGTGTGATAAAATATTGAATCTTGTATTTTAACCTTAAATTAATTTAGAATACAAAATTATAAAAATCGCATTTTTTGACAAGTATTATTCATTTTAAACGTCATTTCACATTTTCACGATGCCAAGACGTCGTTTAAATAAAGAAACTTTTGATTTAATTGCATTATTGCATCAGCGAGGGCAATCTGGAGCAGAAATTGCCGCAATTTTTAATGCGTCTCCAAGTGTTGTTAGTAGGGCTCTAACAAGATTCCAACAGATAGGATCTGCAAGGAGAAGGCCCGGTAGTGGATCTCAGAGACAAGACCGCTACATACGAATTCAGACAAGGATGAATCCGTTTAGAAGTGCTGTATGGTTGCAAACACAGTTACGTGCCGCCACTGGAGTTAGAGTATCGGATCAAACCATCAGAAACCGTCTGAGGGAAATGGATCTTCATAGCTGCAGGCCTGTGAGACGCCCAAAATTAACTAATGCCAATAGAATGGCTAGAAGAACTTGGGTTAACCAACGACTAGCACAAAATTTTCAATGGGAGCATGGTTTATACACCGATGAATCCAGATTCTGCTTATTTAGTGATAATCGTAGAGTAAGGGTCTGGAGAACTCGAGGAGACCGTTATAGACGCGAGTTTACAAAAGCTGTGGTGCCATCATGGTGTGGGCGGGCATTAGTTTGAATGGACGTACGAACCTCCATCTCTTTGAAAACAATGTCAATGGACACATACACAGAGATGGCATTATTCAGCAATATGTGTCCGACTTTCGTGAGGCTGTGGATGAAAACATGGTTTTTATTGATGATAATGCAAGACCTCATCGTGCACAAATTGTAATGCAAGGAATAAATGACCTCCATATTAACCATCTACCTTTACCACCAACGTCTCCCGACTTGAATCCAATTGAGCACATTTGGGACAGACTTCAAGAACAGCTCAACGAACATAATCCACCCCCAGTTAACGTGCAACACTTGCGGGAAATTTTACCGCTGTGTTGAAGAGTGTCACAAGAACACATTAATAATTGCATTATGTGTATGCTCCAAAGATGTACAGCTGTGAGAGATGTCCGTGGCCATTATACACGATTTTAGAATTAATTGTTACAGAAAAATGTTTATTTTAGCTATTGTTAAAAATGTTGCTTATTTCATTTTTGATCATTTCTTAGTAATCTAACAATTTTTCTGAATATACTTGAAAATTTTAAATTGTGTACAATTATGTATCTAATATAATACATTACAAATATTTACCCATACTATCTAAAAAATACAAAAAAGTAAAAATTCCTTATTCATTTTTGAGTAGTTTAATTGCTTGGTTTATATCTTTTATTGTTGGGTACACATTTTCTATTGCTTTCCTATATTTATTTTTTCTTAAAATTGTATCTACTATATTTGGGTTATATCCATTATTTTGCGCTATTTGTTTAATGATATTTAATTCTTTAAAGTTTTCATTCTTTAAAGGTACTGATATTAATCTGTGTATCACACATTGGAATGATGCTAGTTTATGACTAACCGGGTGACAGGAACTATTGTGAATGATAACATCTGTGTGAGGGTTTGTGATATATTGAAGACAGGTTTATTATTTTGTCTAGAAATTGTAAGGTCCAAGAAGTTTATACTATGATCTAATTCTTTTTCTATGGTGAACTTAATGTTTTGGTGTAGATTATTTATGTGTTCAAAAAATTGGTTTAATTGTCTATCTGTGCCTCTGGAACAAGCTAATACGTCATCTACATATCCGTGCCAGTATATAAAATATTTAAAATTGGGATGTTCTTTAATTTGACTTTCTAAATTATCCATAAAAATCTCTGATAATAACGGACTCAGTGGGTTGCCCATTATTAGGCCATCATTACACAAATATATCTTACTGTCAAATTCAAAATAGTTTTGATCTAAACAGATAGTTTTAAGAGAACTTATGACATCTAATTTTTTAACTATAATTAACATTTTGAATTATTAACAAATTCTCCACCAAATTAATGGTGTCTTTTATCGGGATACTAGGGAATAAATTAGTAATGTCGAATGATATTAGCTTGGCATTATCTGGAAGCTTAGGATCTTTTATTTTGTTAACTAGCTCTAATGAATTTTTAATTGTAAATTTCGCTGAAAATTTAGTATTTTCTCTAATATGTTCTAAGATTTTTTTGGATAATTTATATGAAGGAGCTGTGACAAACATAAATTATCCAAAAAATCTTTAGAACATATTAGAGAAAATACTAAATTTTCTGCGAAATTTACAATTAAAAATTCATTAGAGCTAGGTAACAAAATAAAAGATACTAAACTTCCAGATAATGCCAAGCTAATATCATTCGACATTACTAATTTTTCCTAGTATCTGGATAAAAGACACCATTAATTTGGTGGAGAATTTGTTAACAATTCAAAATGTGTTCAACTAAATTTTGGCAGATTGAAGCATGTACCGTTTGTACTGACATGCGCATTACATACTTCATCCTATGAGAACTACAGTTGGCAATATCACAGGACAGAACAAAGTTGTTTATTATAATTATTACTGTTGGTAATACTATAAAATAGATTGATAACTAAACGGTCAGAAATAGGTTTAAACTTCTTCATAATTATCACCAGTCCAAAAGCAGGGAAAACTATCGCTTGAGGTAGTTGGAACAAACTTAATGACGATTTTCTTTCGTTAGTAATCCTAAAATCATCTTTATTGTGTATGATGCCGATCAAAAATAAATTTTTATGCTTGATTAAATAAATAAAAACATTTTTTTTGAAATTTATTGAAAACCTGTCTATACAAATAAGAAATTCGCCAACGGCAGGTTAGCATTAACCTTGTTTCTGGGCCAATTCTTTAGCCTTAGCCTTTTCCAATTTAGCAATACGAGCGGCGGATTTTGATCCAAGTACACCACCACCCCAATGACGCCTAATCTCGTCAGCACGATCATTAAAGTTAGTTTTGATAACTTCAACAATTTTATTGAAGTTGGCTCTATCACCTGAGTCGACTTGAGTAAGAGCAACTGCGGAACACGTTTTTCTTCTTACGAGAAGACCTAATCTGGCACGTCCCTTTATTATGCAATATGGAACACCCATTTTTCTACAAAGGGCAGGTAGGAAGAGTACCAGCTATAAAATATAAATATATTCAAATAATAAAATTTTCAAAAATTCACTGCAAATTTTGATACATAATATAATATATTATATGCTCAGTTAAGTGTGTCTTCATTATTCACAACAAAAAAAAGAAGTTTTGTCAGGTGAAGAAATTCAATATTCCATCATTGCAGAATTAATATTACAAAACACTTTTAAGAAACTAATTAAAATTGGGTGCTTATCATCAAAATTAATAATAAAAAATAATATTAGTTTTACTTTCATAAATTACTTTCTTAAGTTCTGCTTACCTCAATTGGGTCAACATCATGTGAAATCACAACAAGTTGTGCTTTCTTTTGTTCCACTAATTTAGTGACTGTATTGGTGCCAGCTCGTACTGTGTTTGTACGCTTAGGTGGAGCTTCTTCCTTTTTGGATACTTTAGCTTCCGCATGTGCCTTTAATCGGTTCTTTTTTTGTAGTGCAGTTTCCGGTCTATATTTTTCTAGCAGCTTAAACAATTGTGTTGCTAATAAAAAGAAATGCAATTAAACAATTATACAATATATAGTAGAAAACATGATTTTTTTTAGAAGTTTTATTATTATCAGACAAAGTAAATTGGTGGTAGATTACTATCTTCACAAAATGAATCAGATAGCAAATACTAAATCATCATGAGTTTTTGACAGAGTAAAAATATAAATATGTATTAGTTTGTATACTTTACCTGTTTGTTTATCTAATGTTTGTGAAAATTGGTTAATAGGTGGTGGTACTTTCAATCTCTTTTGTAAAACAGCCTTTTGTCTTTGAATACGGATATACTTGGGCCATCTTACAAACCTAGACAAGTCTCTTACAGGTTGAATATCTTGTCCTGAAATTAGAAAACAATAGCATGCATGAATATCTACAAAACTATTTTTGTGAATAAAATTTAAGATTTTGAAGAAATCAGAATTAAAAAGCTCGTATATTTAAAGTCAACATAGAACTCTGTTGATTAATAAAGTAGCATCATGTTTTTGCTGATTTAATATACTTATAAAATTAATGAAAATACCCACCTATCCCAAAGTTACGAGGTCTCTTTTCAAATAATGGGTTTACTTCTTTTTTGAGTTCAACTTTTTTTACAGCCAGTGGAGCGGCTGCTACTTTTTTACCTGTTTTCTTTTTTGGCTAAAAAATAACTTAGTTTGATCTGAGGTTAGTACAAATAGATACATTTTAAAGCAGAAAATAACTTCAGTAATAATTTGTGGTAATTAAAGTTCATTTCAAGATTCAAATAGCAAATGCTAGATTAATCATAATCTCAAAACTTATTTAAACACACGGAAAATATAAATATAATAGCGAAAGATTAAAGAATATTTCCTTATTTTAATAGCAATATGTACAAAATACTAACAGCAATGTTATTATGTAAATACTTGTGGAAATTACATACACAAACACACTGTTCTTAAATATTGAAAAATAGAGTAAAGACCAGCTGTGAAAGAAAATATTGTTTTTGTAAAATAGAAAAATGTATTTACCTTCTTTTGAACCATTTTGGTGTAGTTTTTATAATATGATGTTTAGAGTTAATTCGAATTTGAAGAGAACTTTTACGGTAACGACTTGACGAGCAGCTACCGCAAGAAAAAGAATCCATTGACGGAATTGATCGAAACTTCATAAAATTCAAGCGGGAAATTTGAAACTTTAGCATTTAAAAATTAATTTACATATTGTAAATATTTATACAAAACTATATTTTCAGGATTTTATCGATAAACGATATTAAAGTAACATTTTAAAGGCTGTCATTTTAATTGAAGGAATTGAAGGAATTATTCCTTCAATCAACGATAAACGTTGATTGTTGATTGTGTGGTGTATCTTATCTTTATTATTGTTTTGCCTTAATTTTTGCATTATTTTAAATAAAAATAAAAATTATTTTTGTACTTCTTTTCTCTGCCGAAATGTTAAACAAAATAATTTGAAAATAAGACACCATGGTAAAGCAAAATTATTTAGTTCGAAACTTGAATTCGATGCAAATGTATTACTTTGTTAGGAATTACAATATACTGACTCTGAAAAAACTTTTAAATATGGCTTTATGCTTCAACATGCTATCAAAATTTTAAAACTATTTAAAAACAGTTGACTGTATCTAGTTTTGGAAATAACGGGTGTTCAGAAACATTCGAAGTCAAAGTAGTCCTTGAAAATATGAAGTCATGTCTGAGATAGATTGATTTTTGACAGACAACAGTTGACATTTAATAATTATTACAAATCAGATACTTAAGTAAAGATATACGATTTTTTGTTCAGAGCCCACTTGACTTCGAATGTTTCTGAACACCCGTTATAAAGCTAGAATGGAGATTTCCATAAATTGATTGTTGAGGAGACACTTGTTGAAACACCATTTCATTAAATAAATACATTGTACATTGTACACTCCTCCAACTGAATTTGTAACTATAAACTATATAAACCCCAGATTCCACGATATACATATACAAATTGTTACTATAACTAACAGGCATACGTTTTATAACTATGTTTTTTCTTCCGTTTGGAATTTATGTTAACTATTCATAAATTTGTAGTATTTACAAAAAAAAGTATCTGGTGTCAATATATTGTCAACATGCTGTATATTGAACCATAGAAAAGGGATAAAATAGAAGGCTATCTTATTAACAAGCTTTTAAAACCAGGTTTAGGGCCTCTGACGAAAAGTTCGCAAACTAAACCATATTGGCGGATATTTTAAATCGTAGCTTATTTGAATATATTCATTTTTAGTATTTAGTATATCCTAACCATATTGAAATTGGTAAATATAATTTCCATCATTTTCTGCAATAATTTGTGAAAATAAGTATAATTATATTTACCAATTACAATGTGCCTAGTATACACTAAAGCAAATAACAAAATTAGTTCTTGTAAGAAGTTATAACAAAAGTCAAAAAACATAATTACTACTATATACATTTAATAAAAAAACCTAAATTTAAATATAATAAATATGTACTTAATAATAATCTACCGGTAATCCTAATTATGAGAAATATTAAATGAATGTAAACACAACTATTAAAACAAAAGAAAATAATATTAACACTGGATATATTATGTAATATCGAAAATTAACAACACATTGGCACAAGTAAAGTACAATAAAGAAAAAAATAATAAGTGCAAACAAGTAAACTGAATTTTCTATAATAAAAAAAAAATGAAATGTATTTTCAGAAAAATACAAATTAAAAGATTAATTATAGTACTTTGTGAAACAGTATGCAAATCACAAGCATTGGAGATTTGATTAAAGTAAGAACACAATAGCGAAATGTAAGATCTTAACATATATACATTGTGTAATATAATGATTAGAGAACGGACGCAATTTCCATAAAACGCAATCGGCAATTGGAATTGTGTATAACGTCGCTCAGTACATCCCGGCGTAATTCAATGAAGTATTTGTTTGACTTACTCGGATACCTGGTCTCGCCGCGATAACAATGGACAAGCCAGCTATTGTATTCCGAGAATATAGTGCTTTTTAAAGTGTTTTCATGAGCGTAGATAGAAGCGGGGTTTTTATAATGTATTTTATTTATTAGTTTATATTTCGTAAGATAAATAAAGTGCTGTGAGTAAGTTTCTTGTTTTCATAGTTTTAACTGTTAATTACATCGTAATATTTGTGGTAGATCCTGTTTAATATCGTTTGATTGAATCTATTTCTACCAATTATTTCGACGTACACATTTTTAGTTTTCATTTATTTAGATCTAGAGCATTGTTTAAGTTACTTTTTCAGACATGATATGGAAGAATGTTGAGAACGGCATTGTAAAACAATGGCGAGTTGGATTGACGGTCATACTGATTGTATGTCCATTGTCAGTGATTCCGAAATTTATTACAAAATCCGTAAAATATCGTCAAAAATTCGTCACTTAGGATCGCAAACACATCTGAACTCTGTAAAACTTTTATGGCGGCTAATATTCCATTAAATAAACTTAGCCATCCCACTTTAAAAATATTTCTTCAAAAATATACTGGTCGAAATGTTCCTGATGAATCAACTTTACGCAAATATTATGTTTCTAGGTGCTATACGAGAACAGTAGAACGCATTAGAAGCCATCTTTTAAATCAATACATATGGATAAGCGCCGACGAAACGGTAGATATGTTAGGACGCTGTGTGGTAAATGTTGTAGCTGGTGTACTACATCCAACTATTCCCTATAACTCATATGTAATAGCAACAAGTGTTATAAATAGAGTTGATGCGGAAACAGTTGCTGAAACTATTAAGGAGAATATGCAAAAAATGCTTCATTCGGCCGCCACGTACAAAGAAAAAATACTTTTATTTGTCAGTGATAGTGCTGCGTATATGTTAAAAACAGGCAGACTATTGAAGAAAACATATCCTAATATGCTGCATAGTACTTGTGTAGCACATGCTCTCCACAGAATCTGTGAATATATCAGAGGCACTTTTCCGGAAGTTGATAGACTTGTATCAGCTTTTAAAAAAGTTTTCAGAAAAGCACCATTAGAGTAGCTCTTTTCAGCGAAAAATTTCCATCTCTGTCACTACCTCCCACTCCAGTAATAACTAGATGGGGAACATGGCTGGAAGCTACTAGTTATTATGCTGAGAATTTCGATAGTCTAAAACATTTCGTAACACTGCTAAAAGAGGATGCTAGAAGTATTGGTGAGTGCAAGGAGCTGACACAAGTCCAAAATTTAAAAAATCAGATGTACTTTCTTCACGAAAACTTTGGAAAATTGCCAAAACTAATCACTTATTTTGAAAATCGAAATCTCAAATTAAATTACGGATTAACCACATTAGATGTGGCTGTTAATAATTTGAAAAGTATTCCAAGTGACTTCGGATGTGGCCTTCGGCAAAAGTTTGAAGCAATTCTTAATAGAAATCCAGATTTAATTACATTGCAGCAATTATGTATGGAGACAATTCCACAAAATCTAACGGCTAAATATGAAGAAATAAAAGAATATTTCCAGTATGCACCTATAACCAGTTGCGATGTAGAAAGGACGTTTTCTATTTATAAGGATGTACTTAATTCAAAGAGAACAAAATTGACAGAAGAAAACTTTGAGAAACTATTGCTAGTCAATATTAATACTCCTTTACTCAACTTGAACGACAAAATGAACAAATAAAAATGTTCCAATTATAGAAATAAAATTAAAAACTTTGTAAATAAAACTTTTCAACAAATAAATATGTATTTCGTAATTTTATAGATCACCACCCGTTCGTTTTCCAATTATATAAATAAAATTAAATATTTTAGAAATACAGCCTTCCGCCAGTACTGCAATGGGTGGTAAGCGTGTCCGTTCTCTAATAATGATATAAAATGAACAATTCTGCAGCAACAGATTTCAAGAATATAGCACAATTGTATAATTTATTAGCTTTGGAGCAAAGTTCTGTAATAGGTGTCACTCCCACACTTTTCAATAACAAGTCCTAAAAAAATTTGAATCTTATAAATAATCTAATTGAATAAGTTGTATATACCAGAAGTTTCCTTTTTACTGCTTGTAGATAGGTTATTCATAGATTCCTGAATGGATATGATTGCTACAAATTTGTATGTATTAATATTTTATATATACTTTGTATCTTTCATTTATACTTACAAGTTGATGTAAGAGCTCCATAATTAGATGTATTAATAGATGATAAATTTAAAGAAGCAACGGCTAATGATTCACGTGGCTCTCAATTACTGTTTTTTTGAAGCATATTCTTAGTTTTTGAAGTAATAAAAGTTTGTTGTGTTGCATCAGCTTTACATCAGCTTTATATATCTTTTCTATAGAATATGGAATTTAAGGAAGTTCCAAAAATATAAAATATTTTTATAAAATGACCAATTTAATTATAGATTTTTTTCTACGGTAAACTAACTATTACAAAAGAAGTAACACATTAGAACTAATCAACAATAAAAATAAAAACAAAGGCCATAAAAATGCGAATAAATACAAAAATATAACGGGTGTTCAGAAGCATTCGAAGTCAAGTGGGTTCTGAACAAAAAATCGTATATCTTTACTTAAGATCTTTACTAGGGTAGACAGAAATAAAGATATTAAAAATATATTAGCAAGAACACGAAGAAGCTCATAAGTTTAAGAATTTATGATAATTTAGTGTTGAGGATAGAATGGCAAAAATCAATGATAAAAAGTAGGGGCAAATAGAGCACTTCATGCTAACAAGAAAGTATTAAATAATAAAATTATCATAAAAAAATAAAGTGATAATATACCAGTGTCCCACTGAATGTTCGACGAGACATGTGGTTTTACATGGAAGGGGCACCACCATATTTCGAAATTGCTGTCCGAAATTGGGTTAACGTCAATTATCCAAGATGGATTGGTCGAGGTGGTCCTGTTGCATAGCCACCTAGATCACCCGATTTTAATCCCCTAATTGTTGGATCGTATTCACCTGCCGAGCAAATCCGACAAAACAAGTATGAAATCCGGATAAGTACTTCTTCTGTTGGCTTACGGGCACAAGCCTGCATTCAACAAGGAGGTGGACATTTCGAAAATATTATTAATTGAACTTTTTTAAATAAAATAAGATTTTATTGACTTTAGGATTACATTTCTTTTCATGATCTGACACATTCATAGATCTGTAACTTTGAAACAAATAAAAATCGATATACAAGTTTTGAGTTTTTGTTATTTGAAATGAAGTCTACTTTACACTTCTAAAATTTGAACATAACGATACGGGACACTTGTATACATTTTGTGTGAAAAACATATCATTTTTGTGTATATAGGTTATGTGTTTTATATTTAGATATATATTTTATTCAGCAGACTTTTGTTTTGAACTCCGCCTGGGGCGGCTTGTGGGTGGATTGAGTAGCTCACAGCCGCCACTGCCGGTCCCAAGCCCGGATAAAGGAGGAGGGTTCTTAGGTAAGGTTAGCAACCTGCCTAGGGGAAAAACAATTACATGCTCAAAGCACCGGTAGCATAGCCTCGGAACATGGACGGATTTCACGGAGCACGACCCACGCGCGAATAAGGGACAAACTCTATATGAAGAAACAGCAAATGAGAATTGCATGCTGGAACATAAAGACTCTGTATTCAAAAGATCATGAACTAATTCCCGAACTCAATGAACATAAGATAGACATATGTGCACTCTCTGAAACGAAAAAGAAAGGTAGAGGAACAACAAGACTTAGCAACTACATCTTACTGTACTCAGGAGTAGCAAAAGACCAAAGAGCTACATCAGGGGTTGGTATGGCAGTAAACGAGAAATATGAAAAGAATATAGAAAGCATAGAGTATGTTAACGACAGAATTCTAAGAGTAAAAATGATGTTCAATCATCCCCTGCACATTATATCAGTATATGCACCTGACATTGGCAAACCCGAAGAAATGTCAATAGATTTCTACGAAATCCTACAATCAGAACTGGACAAAATCCCAAAAAACGAAAAGATAATCCTATTAGGAGACCTAAATGCTAGAATAGGAAATGAAGCAGTAGATGGAGTAAAACAAAAATACAACGAAGAAGTAACTAACAGAAATGGCGAAATGTTGACAGAATTTTGTGCACAGAATGAATTACGAATAAACAACACATACTTCCCTCATAAAGACCAACACAAATACACCTTTTACGACAATAGACAAAATAAATCCATAATCGATTACATCATCACAAACAGAATGTTCATGCCCCAACAAATAGTAGATATAAGAGTCCTGTCCTCAGCCAACATTGGAACAGACCACAAATTAGTGCTAGGAAAACTACGAATAGCAATGTCACTGAGAAAACAAAAGCCAACAACAAGAGCTGAAAAATTCAACATAGAATTGCTCAACCAGGAAAATACGAAACAACTATACGCAGACCGATGCAAACAATACATTACTCTTAACCCAATAATACAACCCGACACTCCCCAAACAGCATGGGATAAACTGAAACAAAACATCTATAAAGCCGCCGAAGAAACCCTAGGCACACGCACGGTATCGCAGAACAGTAGACCGAACAATAAACCTTGGTTTACAACGGAAGTCAAGGATATCACAAGGGAAAAGAAGAAAAATTATTTGCAATACAGGGAATCTCCAACTCAAGAAAACCGAAATAAGTATATTGAAACTAGGAACAAGGTCAATAATAGGGTTAGAGAGATCAAGGAAGAATACTGGCAGGAATTCAGTAACGAAATGGAAGCAGACATGTATGGAGCATAAAAACGAATTTGGAAACTACTAAGAGGCATGAAACGGGAAACGAATGAAACAATACAACTCAGAACAATTACCGAAGAAACTTGGGAGAAGTATTTCAGAAATCTTTACGCAGATATAGAGAACCCTGTAGAAACACAAGGAGAAGACATACAAAACGACCCACCAGAAGAGTGCACGCAAATCACCGAAGAGCAAGTAAGAGAGACAACGAGGAAACTTAAGAACAGGAAAACTCCAAACCAAGACAAAATACCAAATGAGCTAATAAAAAATGGAGGAACTGCCACCATAAAAGAATACACAAAACTGTTTAATATCATACTACAACATAGAAGAATACCTGAAGAATGGAAGAACAGCGTAACAATACCCATCTTCAAAAAAGGAGACAAAACCGATCCAGCAAACTACCGCGGGATAACATTGTTGAGCACCTCGCTGAAACTCCTAACTAAGATCATTGCGGACAAAATAACCCCAACAATGCCAATAAGCGAAGAACAACAAGGATTTCGAAGAAGTCGATCCACCACTGACGCTCTATTCATACTCAGACAACTGATAGAAAAATCATTAGAGTACAACACCCCTGCCTATCTTTGCTTTGTAGATCTAACTAAGGCCTTCGACAGAGTACAACTAAAAGACGTCATCACGATCCTGGAAAACAATAATACGAAGAAAGAATACGTAGAACTCATTAAGGACCTAAACACGAACACAAGAACGCAAATACGCACAAACCTCACCCTAACGCAACACCTACGAACCACAACAGGCATCCGTCAAGGCGATAGTCTCAGTCCTTTATTATTCAACGCAATCATGGATGAGCTGGTGAAAGCTGTAAAGAACACCGGATTAGGATATCGGATGGGCATACACAACATAAATATAATATGCTATGCTGATGACGCAGTACTTATTGCGGAATCAGAGGACGACCTACAAAGAATGTTACATGCTTTCAACAAACAGGCAGGAAAACACAATATGGAAATTTCCATAGACAAGACCAAATGCATGACCATAGCAAAAGAACCTGTACGCTGCAAATTGGTAATAGAAAATAAGACCGTCGACCAAACCATGTCAATCGAATACCTTGGGTGCAAAATTACAAGCGCAGGGTTTTTGGGTGATGAGGTGAGGAAACAAGTAAACAAAGCAGCAGCAATATCGGGACATCTTAGGTATCCAATCTGGAGAAACAAACACCTAAGTACGGAATGCAAATCAAGGATATACAAAACATGCGTACGACCGGTGATGACATATGGTGCGGAGACGAGAGCGGAAACAACGATAACAAAGAGGATACTAAGAACAACCGAAATGAAGACTCTAAGAACGATAACAGGATACACATTACATGATAGGCAAAGAAATACAGATATAAGGGAGAAGTGTCAAACGGATGACGTAGTCAGATGGATACGGAAAAGAAGAAGAGAATGGAACCACCATGTCAGCCGAATGACTCCCGACAGAATGGCCAGAATAGTACGAAACAACATACTTCACGGAAGAAGACCCATAGGACGACCACCAAAACGCTGGCGAGACAGCTGGCAATCAAATTCACAAGAACTGCCGCCACAAAGAAACCGGAACTAAACAGGCGATACGCCTATTGAAAGCAGAAGAAGAAGAAGAAGAAGACTTTTGTTTATATATGCATATTTACAGGAAAAGTGCATATAGGTTAAAGCATTATTATCGGACAATTTGAAGAACGCCACAGTTTTACAGAATTACTAGAATTTTCAAAACAAAGAAAGCACAATATGTATTCCAATTATGGGACTTAATGTACAATTTGTGTATGATATTATTTCTTTAAAAAGGACATTTACAAAATATTATATGCAACAATTTCAAATGAAATTCGTTTTGAATACTTAATAAAGTGCGATAGCACAAGGAGTAGAGAATACAATCCCGGGATCCTGAATCGCGGGATCTCGGGATCTCGGGATCCCGGCCGGGTTTTGATCCCGTAAATCCCGAGACTGTACTTGGCTAATCTCGGGATTTTACCTTACCTAGATTATCTCGTATTAAGGGCACTTATTACATAAAGACAAAAAATCAACCTTAGGTACGCCATACGATAAAAGAACTACACAGGTACAGCAAGCGCCAATTAAGTTGACGCGAGGAGGCGGTGCGCAGAAAACGTTTTTAATAACGTCCGCCCCCACTACTCAAGTAATTGTCAGAATACATTTGTCATTGACGTTTGACGGAACATAATTTCTTTGTTAGGGGATCATAAAGTGATACACGCTCAGAGGTTAGAATTATCTGACATTTGATGTAAAACCAAATACAAATCTCCCCACTACTTCTAATCCTGCGCGAACTTACCCCTCCTCGCGCCAACTTAATTGGCGTTTGCTATACAGCTCAAATAATATGTAACTTAGAAGGGACTTCCCCGCCCGATATACTTCAATACAATACTGTTCAACGGGCCAACAGGGGAATCACCCGATCATCTCATATGATATATCATAATATTGTTGCGCGTTGTTGTTCCCCGTCGGGGATTCCCTGTACGAAAGTATAAATACGCTTATTAGGATTTACTTTTTTTCATTTATTATTCTACCAGCGACAAGGTTACGCAGGTTACCTCATTTAAATTTAAAAGTCAATTATCTGAAAAAGTTATTATAAATGACGGGAGATTTTGTTCAACATAGAAAAAACAGTGATACGTCATCAGCGTGGAGATATTTTTTAGCGATGCCCTGCCATTCTCAAGACTTTTGGGTGGATCGAATAAGGGATTACATACACATTTGTCAAACATCAAACATAACATTAAGATTTTAGCTGACGTTAATCGTTCAGCTCCAACAAATCAAGATTCTGAAAATCTGAACACAGCACCGCCGCCAGCTAAACGAAAGTTAGAAGATTATTTTACTAAAAGTGCCGACGATAGCCTCGATGATGTTTTGGCAAGACGTTTTGGCAATAACTTCAGACGATTTGAGAAAATTGTTCTTAGCGAAATACACGGATTTACCAAAATCAGCCGTCTCAATTTGAAAGCATGTTATGAATTACTGTCAAAAAAACAGAAAGCAAGTAACTGCAGAATTAAAACATTTGAAAAGTGCAGGTGAAAGATTCAGTCTATCTTTCGACGAGTGGACATCAACGTCCAATAAACGATACATCACTGTCAACGTTCATATATATGCACCAACTGTGACTGCTGATTATATTAACAACAGCGATGATGATGACAATTTAGAAGACTTAGACTGTCCAGAACAAGGTTTAATCTTAGTGTCACAAAATGAACTTGCGCGAGAACACATAACAGAGTTAACGAAAGATGAAAACATTAATGAGTTGATAAAGAAAATCCGCAAAGTTGTAGTGTATCAAAAGATCACCATTGAAAAATGAAACAGTACTTAAAAAATATGTGAAGATTGAACACGAAAAAGAGCTGTCACTTCTTTTGGACTGTAAAACCAGGTGGAATAGTCTTTTAACCATGCTGGAACGATTTTCTCTTTTAAAAACCTGCATTCAAAAAGCTCTTATAGATCTCAATCATCCCATCCGTTTAGAAGATGATGATTTTGACTTGGTAAATAAAATTGTTGATCTGCTCACTCCAATTAAATTAACAGTAGAAGCAATCTGTAGACTAGATGCTAATTTATGCACAGTTGATGCCGCTTTGAAATTTCTTATAAAACAGTTGTCTAGTAAAAACTCAGCACTCGCCAATAAAATTAAAACATCCTTAGTGGAACGTATAAAGCAACGATGAAATGATGATATAACTGGTGTGTTGAATTATTTACAAAATCCACGAAAAGATGATGAAAATCAGTTATTATCGGATTTGCAATGGCTTGACTTATTTCCAGTTCCTACACAGGCTTTAGCGAGGGCGCAAATAAAGAGTTTTGTTAAAAGACTAAATAGTCGAGATGACACGGAAGAGGAAGAAAGGTCAGGATCACAAACAGATGATGCGCCAAGGCAACAAACCTCCCAACCCCAATTGACACTAAAGGAAAAGTTACAGCTGGAAATTAATAAGAGCAAGGAGTCCCCGGATCCTGAAGTACAAAATGAATCGGGGTTGGTAAATAGTATTAGACGCGAAATAAGCCCGTTCGAAAATGGAGGAGTTCGTGGATATCACTTAGAATTAGCATATAAATATTTATTGTCTATTCCTCCAACCAGTGTAGAACCTGAGTGAGCGTTTTCAGCTGCTGCTTATGTTAACAATAAACTACGAAGCAGGCTTGGAAGTCAAACATTGGATGTTTTGATATTTCTGCGATTGTATTTTCGAAATTCTAAATAGTTTTTTGTATTGCCTTTTTTGTTCCTTATTTTAGTATATTGTGTATTGTGTATTGTGTTGTGCAACAATATTAAAAAATAATTTTTAAGAAATTACTTAAGTTTTTTTTTCATTTGAGCCCAATTAGAAACCACATAGTCTAATCCCGGGATTAATCCCGGGATTACGCTTAAAAAATCCCTTAATCCCGAGATTAAAAAACATGTTCGGGATTGTATTCTTTAACAAGGAGCAACTTTGTGCCTTTATAAGAAAAGAGTTTATTAAATTAATTATCTTCAATTATTTGAAGGGAGAGCTTCCCGTTTTTTATATTTTTTCAAAAGTGTAAAAATAAATATTTAAAATCAAAAAAGAAATATCTTCACATTCACATTTGACAATTTCTTATGAAATCGGTCCTTAATGTAATAAATATCTGTACAATTCACTATTCAATTGAAAACTACCTGTTTTCAATCTATGTATTTATGTATTCAGATGTTTGATCGATTAGATTTTAAATTTGTTTAGAGCTGATGAGCCCTTGATAAATTCATTTACAACAGTAATGTAGGTAGGCTTTTCTCAGTTCTTGTTAGCTTAAACAATCTTAAGCTCCTCTACATTTTAGCAGACAGGTGAGAGATTATCTCAACACAAATTTTGAAAATAAATGAATCGATAGAGGAGGACCAGTGAACTGGCCTGCAAGATCTCCGGTTCTGACGAAATTAGAAATTAGACTTCTTTTTTATGGGGTTATGTCAAAGCGCAGGTACCTTTACAAAACTACTCCAACCACAGTGGAAGATATGAAGTTTAGAATAAGACGTGTATTTAAATCTATTGATGAAAATATCCTTCAAAGATTGCATCAACATTTTATTCGCAGGCTTACTGTCTGTCAAGAACAAAATGGTGGATATATTCAACACTAACTAGTGAGTGGCATTTACCAGGAGTTTTGTGTAACCTTGGAAGTAGGCTGCAGTCGTTATAACTACAGTTCGATGTCTCTGGTTTACTTGCCCAATACTCTTTGTTTAATTTTCTTCCTATTTCTTGATTTAAATAGAAATTTGTTGCCTTTCTTTTTGTTTCATTAGTTTTCAGCAGCATATGTTATAACTAGATATATGTTCCTTCAATGTCAATGACTTAGAGGACGGACACGCTTACCACATGACGCAAAGCCCAGTGCAGTACTGCCGAAAGGCTGTATTTCTAAAATATTTAATTTTATTTACATAATTGGAAAACGAACGGGTGGTGATCTATAAAATTACGAAATACATATTTATTTGTTGAAAAGTTGTATTTATAAAGTTTTTAATTTTATTTATATAATTTGAAAACATACGGGTGGTGATCTATCTATCTAAAATTACGAAATACATATTTATTAATTAATTTTATTTATATAATTGGAAAACAAACGCGTGGTGATCTATAAAATTACGAAATACATATGTATTTGTTGAAAAGTTGTATTTTTAAAGTTTTTAATTTTATTTCTATAATTGGAACATTTTTATTTGTTCATTTTGTCGTTCAAGTTGAGTAAAGGAGTATTAATATTGACTAGCAATAGTTTCTCAAGGTTTTCTTCTGTCGATTTTGTTCTCTTTGAATTAAGTACATCCTTATAAATAGAAAACATCCTTTCTACATCGCAACTGGTTATAGGTGCGCACTGGAAATATTCTTTTATTTCTTCATATTTAGCGGTTAGATTTTGTGGAATTGTCTCCATTCATAATTGCTGCAATGTAATTAAATCTGGATTTCTATTAAGAATTGCTTCAAACTTTTGCCGAAGACCACATCCGAAAGTCACTTGGAATACTTTTCAAATTATTAACAGCCACATCTAATGTGGTTAATCCGTCATTTAATTTGAGATTTCGATTTTCAAAATAAGTGATTAGTTTTGGCAATTTTCCAATGTGTTCGTGAAGAAAGTACAACTGATTTTTTAAATTTGGGATTTGTGTGAGCTCCTTGCACTCACCAATACTTCTAGCATCCTCCTTTAGCAGTGTTACGAAATGTTTTAGACTATCGAAATTCTCAGCATAATAACTAGTAGCTTCCAGCCATGTTCCCCATCTAGTTATTACTGGAGTGGGAGGCAGTGACAGAGATGGAAATTTTTCGCTGAAAAGAGCTACTCTCAATGGTGCTTTTCTGAAAACTTTTTTAAAAGCTGATACAAGTCTATTAACTTCGGGAAAAGTGTCTCTGATATATTCACAGATTCTGTGTAGAGCATGTGCTACACAAGTAATATGCAGCATATTAGGATATGTTTTCTTCAATAGTCTGCCTGTTTTTAACATATACGCAGCACTATCACTGACAAATAAAAGTATTTTTTCTTTGTACGTGGCGTCCGAATGAAGCATTTTTTGCATATTCTCCTTAATGGTTTCAGCAACTGTTTCCGTATCAACTCTATTCAAACACTTGTTGCTATTACATATGAGTTATAGGGAATAGTTGGATGTAGTACACCAGCTACAACATTTACCACACAGCGTCCTAACATATCCACCGTTTCGTCGGCGCTTATCCATATGTATTGATTTAAAAGATGGCTTCTAATGCGTTCTACTGTTCTCGTATAGCACCTAGAAACATAATATTTGCGCAAAGTTGATTCATCAGGAACATTTCGACCAGTATATTTTTTCAGAAATATTTTTAAAGTGGGATTGCTAAGTTTATTTAATGGAATATTAGCCGCCATAAAAGTTTCACAGAGATCTTCGTTAAAATTGTCAGATTCCAACGGGTTCAATTTTTTTTCGTGCTTTAACGATCCTACGTGACGTTTTACGGTTGATTTATTGCGATTTTTCAATAACGTTTTACACACTTCACAATAAATTTCGGAATCATTGGCAATGTACATACAATCAGTATGGCCCTCAATCCAACTCGCCATTGTTTCACGATGCCATTCTCGACGCTCTTCCATTGTTTGAAAAAGTAAGAATATTCTAGATCCAAATAAACGAAATTAAATAACGAAATTTTATGCACACTTACGTGAAAATAATTGGAAGATGTTGCTTAAATGAAAAGAAAAGGAATGTACGTGCTATTTCTCTTACGAAATACGATAAACTTATTTATTTTATCTACGTACACGACACCACTGAAAACACTATATTCTCCGAATACAATAGCTGGGTTGTCCATTGTTATCGCTGCGAGACCAGGTGGCCGAGTAAGTCAAACAAATACTTCATTGAATTACGCCGGGATGTACTGAGCGACGTTATACACAATTCCAATTGCCGGTTGCGTTTTATGGAAATTGTATCCGTTCTCTAGTTATAACTTAATATCTTATGTTTCACTGAATAAGATAAAATGTTATGTAGGTATAAACAATTTAAATTAAAATCGCTGTGTGCTTTCATATTGATAAGTTCTTGTTGTGAAAAATTCATTTTTAAAACATGAGGAAACACACAGGTAATTGACTTATAGAGCAAATACTGCATTAAGCAATTTGACTTTACATCAGACTTCGGTTGGAATACGGCTAGATAGCGTATTTACGTTTCAACGGTCAGCTGTTTGGCGCGCTTTGCCCGGTAGAGTGAGGTTATTGTTGACAAAAGGAAGTGTTGTTTGTAAAGGCGTTTGTCTATTTCTGAGCGAAAAGTAAATGTGGAAAAATTAGTGGTAAGTAGTTTGTAATGTGTACTTAACTTATGTTTATTTTATGCGGCACAAAAGTAATTTAGTAATGTAGTTGTAACTCTGTCAAGGCTACCTGTCCAAAGGCGGACGTATGCAATTACACAAAAATTTGTGTATCTATTCTTAGTTATTTTATTGAAGTACACATAACTTTAGCCTGTTTATTCTTTCAATATAGACATGGAATATTCGTGGAACTTTTATAAACTGACGGATATGACTAACGAGGATGCCTGACCACTCTTGAACAGCATTTTAACAGACGACGAAAATACTGATGTTGAGGATGAGGTTGACTACAATAGTGATGACAGTATCGCGGATACAGATTACGATGCTAATGATGAAGACGGCGTCAGGTTTGAAGAGCCAGGGTGTGAAAGAGATAGTACTGAACATTTCACAATTTATAACCTCCGAGGTACTTACACATTCCGAAATGAACCATGTATTCCATCGATGTCAGCTACATTGGATAAAGCTGCGGAAACTTTTTGTCGACACCAAAAACATTCACGGTTACGATCTCCAGAACCAATGGAAGAGGAAGATGGTCCTGGCACTCTGACTGCTACTTTTTTTACCGGTAATGTGCAAGCACCGACAAACGATTGTCGTGAGTTCAAATCAATTGCCTGGAGAAAAAGCACTTACAATTACATGTAAATGAAATCGTATTCAGTGGGGAGAAGGCCTTGCCACCGACATTGAAGGAGTTGGACAGTGCTTTTGTTATTTCATGAATAACGAACTTTTTGAATATTTGTCCGAACAAACCAATTTGTATGTGCGACAACAAAATATAAACACTGAATTTCAAGTAACGCCCACTGATCTAAGAAAATTTGTATCAGTTCTAATTTTCATGTCAGTTTATCGCTATCGCAATGTACGCTCGTACTGGGGACGACATTCTCTAGAAGCAATTCGTCAGATAATGCCAGTACTCAGATTTGAAGAAATTCGACGTTACCTGCATTTCAATAATAATTCAGCCATTATTGAAAAGGGTCAGTTGGGATACGATCACCTTTACAAAGTGCGTCCATTGGTCAAACATTTCAACGAAAGGTTTCTGCTAGTACCTATGCCCTCCAGACTATGCGTCGATGAACAAATGTGCTCCACGAAAATGACCGGTAGCCAACTTCGTCAGTACATGCCAAATAAGCCCCATAAGTGGGGCTTCAAAACTATTTAGCGTCTGTACATACGTCTGGTTTTTCATATTTCTTTGAAATTTATACTGGCGCTGACGACAACAAGATTCTACCGGGCACCCCAAATCTAGGAGCAGCATCAAACGTAGTTGTTCGTTTGTCGCAACATATACCAAATTTTGTAAACCATATTGTTTATTTTGATAATTTTTATACGTCTTTGGGCCTCCTTACAAATCTTAGATCTAGAGGAATTTATAGCCTGGGAACAGTGCGTAGAAATCGCTTACCAAACTGTAGACTTTCGAACGATGGAGAGGTGAAAACAAAAAAGGTGAATCGTGGCTATTTAGAAGAATATATTGGTAACGCATTTGGTATAGACATCTCGTCTGTGCTATGGAACGACACAAAACCGGTCCGACTGATATCAACTTACGTCGGTGTAAAACCATTTGCGTCTAGAAACGCAAACCAACAGCCAAATAAAGCACTTCGCTGGATCAAAAGGCAATAGTATGAAGTTGATTGCCCACATTATAAATGACTATAATCGTCATATGGGCGGCGTGGATCTGATGGATGGATTATTGGGACGTTATCATATTCGTAAGGAAACCAGAAAATGGACCAATCGAATATTTTACCATCTTATAGATGTTGCGATGGTGAATGCATATATACTTTATCATCGGATTCTTGCAGGTAGACCAAAGATCAAGCTGCCGATATTCCGGACGCAGGTAGCTGAAGCACTTTACTTGTGCGGTATCGTACCCCAGAAACGACCAGTTGGTTGACCATCAAGCACGTCCAAGAATGAGCGGCGAAAGGCGGCCAAAAGGGCTTACCATTCTACTGATGACGTTCGTTACGATCAAGTGGGACACTGGTGTGTTTTTCGCGATCGTACTGGGAAGAAACAATATAAATTTCCTAAATGTACGTCGGAGACACAAGCATTTTGTGTTAAGTGTAATCTTTCCTTATGTAATTGTCCAAATAAGAGTTGTTTCTACGATTTCCATAATAAAAACTAATGCCCTATAATTGTTTTGTCTTTCATTCTGTGTTCTATTCTACTGCATAGGTACGCCTAGAGGCAGGCAAGCATTTTTTTGTTGTAACAGCTGTTCCAGACCGAAAAAATCAGCTATATGCATCATATGAACACTCCCTCACTCAAATCTACGCTATATTTTATTTTATGACCCTCCAAAAAATATATGCATTAGAGGGTTAAACGGTATCGAGATATCGACCGGCACCATACTATTGAGACACCGGTATAAAAACAAATTGAGATAGATTAATAAATATCCGTAAAGGTATTAGCTAATTTAGTTTGTCTACTTGTCGTAAGTAAAGAAAAATGGAACTGATTGTTTACTAATTTACTTCCAAATAACTCTCGAGATAAAGATGGATAATGTACGTGACGCGATAACTGATTGAGTATGCAGGAAACACCAAGAATCCTGGATTTGCATTTTAGGGATTACCTATATAGTGCACCATCTAAAGACAAAGGCACCATCTCTATACGTAATTGCAGAAGGGATTGATAATCAGATAATCGGTATTGAGGAAAAGTGTATATAAGATAGGTGTATACACATACCTAATGAGCATGTGCAATTAAATGTAATTTTTTCTTCTGGAATTAAATGTTTTTTTTTAAGTAAAATGCAATTTTGATAATTAAATTTAATAAATTTTTCCATGGGCTGCTTTAATCTTTTTAAACGCATTGTATATGCTGGAAAGATTTAAAAGGTAACAGAAAAGAATAATCAATAGAATATTTATTAGTAAAAACGATCAATTTATGCTTTACCAGTTTTAAGTCGTCATATTCATGTCACGCGAAGTTTTGACTTCGTACAACAGACTGATGCAACACGTCATAAATTCGAAATAAATTGTCTAAAATCACGCACAACAAGCATTCGCGTATTTCAATCGTTTTCCATTTTTCCGCATTTCTCATGAAAGAAAAATTTTTAAATAGCGTAAAATAGATGCTATCAAAATAAATTCACATATCAGCAAATACGTAGTACCAATTTGTACGAAATGAAAAATTGACGGAAACACGCACCATGGCGAACGCTCGAAGCATAACTTTAAAACGGAATTCATTCCTTGTTTAGCTGGAAAAGTGGGCCGGGAAATTTTCACAGTAACACGCGAACATGCAAATATGACGTTTCGTTATATCGATTGCAAGATGTCAAATTACAGCTGGTAGATTTGCAATCGCACCAATCGCACAAATTTCTAGTCCATCAGGTAACATTAGTGAAGATGCTACCATTGGCGTCAAACATTAAGTTTATTTATAATATGTTGTGAAATGGACAAGTGTTCTTGTTTGTAAGTAATGCAGATTTTGGAATTAAGATGTGTTCTTTTAAAATTGTATTTCCGCTCTTTTAGAAATCCTGAATCTATAGCAGGCGTTTTGAAAACTGTATATCTGGTAAGTACCTTATATAGATGTATACGTTTGATTATATTTACTATTTTCCAGTGGTTATAATATATTTTGCCACACATTTACTTACTTTTACAACATTTACTTATACTTATTACTTTATTTACACATTCTCTGTTTGCGTGACTTAATATGCTAATGTAAAATATGCGAAAGTTGGCAAAAATATTACATAGGGAAATATGATTAATATCAAAAGTTATATTCAATCTTCCAAATGGGCAAAATAATTCACGAAACGATTTTTTTGTTTCCGCTTTTGAGTGCTTATTAATTTAATAATTTATAAATACAGCATAGAATAATCGGGTTTTGTTTGATTTCTCGCTTATTTTCTTAATAAGTTTCTAAAATGATTGATGCCTAGTGTGATATACTCTTACATGACTTTTTTTGGAAAATTCTATTCATACTTTTTCTGCTTGTGTTAATTAGTAGTTTAATAAATTTGTAACTTGCATTCGGAATGTTAGATAGGAAGCTAATAATAATAATAATCAGCTCATATACGCAGTTATGAGGGTAGAGGAAAATGTTTCCCAGCGATAGGTTGAGAAAATAGGAGATAAGTCGACGTCATAATATTAACACGAGCGTTTATCCAGAACCCAGAGTAAAACCCATGCACAGTCAATACTACAAAAACATAATCGAACACGACCTGTCAAAAGAGCTAATATTTGCATTCTTAAGATCCTCATCGCTCTACTCGGAGACAGAATCATGTGTTGGACGGGCCAGGATGGAGTATTTCACACAGTAGCTTCCAAGAAAATAGTCATATCCCGGCTAAAGAAGAGGAAAAGACGGGTAGTTAAATTCTTTAATAACGTGTCATTTTTAGTTTTTTACGAAATCAGTTTGAAGATATGATTAATTGTTTACCGTTACAAATTACCAGGCAAATGTGGCTACAATTAGATGGAGCTCCTCTACATTTTAGCACACAGGTGAAGGATTATCTCAACACAAATTTTAAAAATAAATGGATCGGTAGAGGAGGACCAGTGAACTGGCCTGCAAGATCTCCGGTTCTGACGAAATTAGAAATTAGACTTCTTTTTTATGGGGTTATGTCAAAGCGCAGGTGTACAAAACTACTCCAACCACAGTGGAAGAGATTTGAAGTTTAGAATAAGACATGTATTTGAATTTATTGATGAAAATATGCTTCAAAGATTGCATCAAAATTTTATTCGCAGGCTTTGCATTCTTAAGATCCTCATCGGTGACAGAATCATGTGTTGGGCGGGCCAGGATGGAGTATTTCACACAGTACCTTACAAGAAAATAGTCATCGGCGTTCCAATAGCAGACATTAAATATACCTAGAACTTAGTGGCGGTCCTTGAAGACGTACGACGTAAGCTGCTATACGGTTGAGACTGTTTAGAACAATATCCGTTGCAGCTACTTGCTTCTCTGTATATATGGAAGCTTAAACGAAGCAATCTCATCCGTGCAGCAGCTTACATCGTACGTCATCTGCTAAAACTTGTAAAGCACAAGACGAAGTTACTATGTACCTTTTAGCAGCGTGCTCTAAATACGAGCCGAATTTATATATCAATAGACATAACGTTGTCTTCAAGGTGTTCTATTCTCATTTTCGACACTTGTACAAAATAGACGAAGATCTAATTTCGACGTATATGTACAAGAAAATGGATTTCGTACTCTTCCACGAATGTTGCAAGATCTTCTGGAATTTCCATTTAACGTGACTACAGAAATAGCAGCGAATAAACTAGACAAAGTCGTCTTAGACTAAAAAGATAAAATAATGTTCGTTGTCGAGTTATCATGTCCAAGTGATTAAAATATCCCGGCTAAAGAAGAGGAAAAAACAATGAAATATATCGATTTGCTCTATCAACTTTGCCTGAAGTACTAGGGTTACAAAATAATTTTTATTCCAATAATAATTGGGGTATTGGAAGAGATAAGACACAACATGTACTAGTGCCTACGAAAAATCTGGACCATCAAAGAAAATCATCTGAACACGCTGATTAAGGCTTAGAAATACATGGTTCTTGAAGCTAGTCAGCCAACATTTATGGACTAGAAGTCTCGGCAGCTTATTCTCTTCGGAAGAAACAGCTAAAATGAAGGGATGGAGGCGCATAGTCTATTGGAACATCAAGAAACAACACAATACAATGTATGGATGAATATAGTGAATATTTATAGTGAAATTATAAAAAACTTTGTATTTCACTTAATTAACTGTAATAAAATTTAATCGAGTCCAATCCTGACGCTGAGGATTTTGGGATAGGTGAAAAGTGCCCAGCATAGTGCTGAGGAGGTGAGACAAGTCGGTGGAAAAAGAAAAAAAAAAAGAAAAATAATAAATCATTTAATGTACACATACATAGATATTATACTTGACACATCCACAATGACAAAGAAGAGGATTGATGAAAATCGCAAAAGAAATAACCTTCGATATTAAGATGGAGTTTGGCATAAGCAAATGCAAAACACTGCATATTGATAAAGAAAAAAGGAAACAGCTTGTTTTATAATGTTGAAATAGAGAATAAGACACAAATACCTTGGCTTTCATCAAAATAAAAACATAAACCACACACATATAAAGAGACCATTAACCCGTATCTCATAGATTAATCGCCATAGAGAATCGCCATACTCAAATCATATCTAAATTCTAAAAATTTAACAAGAACAATTAACACTTTTACAATATTCACTTTAACATACTCATTTGGAATAATTAGATGAACTCAAACAGGCCAATTACACAACACGCGCACTTATACAAAGATACAGAAAACTACACCCAAATTCTTGCGCTGAAAGCATAACACTAAGTAGAAAATTGGGAGGAAGAGGACTTTTTCTGATGAGGATATCTGATGTGCACGCACTTTATGCTAAGCAAATATACAATCGTCGACAATACTTTCACGACAAACACGATAACCTACACATTATAATAATAAAAGCAGACCAAAACTACACACCGTTGAACCTAGCACTAAAAAGACATACGTGATTTATATAACGATTTGAAATGCATCCAAATGAAGAAAAAGATATGGGAAGAGAAAAAGATAATATCAAAATAAACGAAAAGAAGTGATCCATGAGGCAAAAACTGCAAAGAACCAATATTAAGACAAAATTTGTGAAGAAATTTCTAGATCCACTGGAAACACAAGAGCCAACTAAGCCTGGAAGGCTATAAAAGTAATAAGGAACGAAAACAGTTATGCTTATGCTTTTGGATAAACATCTATTTGGTATGGAAAAGTGGAAGCAAGAAGCAAGTAGCTGCAACGCAAATTGTTCTAAACAGTCTCATCCGTATAGCACCTTACGTCGTGCGTCTTCAAGGACCGCCACTAAGTTCTAGATACATTTAATATCTGCTATTGGGACGCCGATGACTATTTTCTTGTAAGCTACTGTGTAAAATACTCTATCCTGACCCGCCCAACACATGATTCTGTCTCCGAGTAGAGCGATGAGGATCTTAAGAATGCAAATAAGCCTGCGAATATGCAATCTTTGAAGCATATTTTCATCAATAGATTCAAATACACGTCTTATTCTAAACTTCATATCTCCCACTGTGGTTGGAGTAGTTTTATATACCTGCGCTTTGACATAACCCCATAAAAAAGAAGTCTAATTTCTAATTTCGTCAGAACCGGAAATCTTGCAGACCAATTCACTGGTCCTCCTATGCCGATCAATTTATTTTCAAAATTTGTGTTGAGATAATCCCTCACCTGTCTGCTAAAATGTAGAGGAGCTCCATCTAATTGTAACCACATTTGCCTGGTTATTTGTAAGGACTTACTAACAGAAGAGAGAGCAGAATTTCCGAAAGATAATTTTGACGGGGGAATTGAAGGCGCAAAGAAAGGGAACCAGAGGTCAAAAGAAAGTGAGAGAGAAGGTTGAGGAGATGAAAAGGCCCCAGGATTAGGAAATATAAAGATCGAGCTTATCACAGCCGACCCTGATAAGCAATCATATTCTCAATTTATGAAAAAGGAAGTCAAGAAGATTGAAAAAACTATAGAGGTATTAGAGCAGCTAGGCTTTATGAAAGAATGTCGAAACACATAATAGAACAGCAAGTGAAAATGTCAGAGCAGCAAAACGGGCTCAGGGCTGGTCGGTCATGCGTTGAGGGCATATTTACAATTAAACAGCTAGTGGAAATACGAATAAAGCGAGCAAGAGTGGTACATCTTGTTTTCGTCGATTTAGAAAAGGTTTATGACACCATGCCATTAAGTAAGTTAGGGCTATGCTTGGAATGAAAAGGTGTAAGGAAACCCTATGTTAGTGTTGTAAAATCTATATATTGCGGGAGCAGGAGTATGGTAAGGGTCGGAAAGTAACTTTAGAAAGATTACACGATAGATAGACGACTCAGACTAGCTTCACTACGTTTTAAAACATATTTAGAAGAAGTTCTGAAGACGCGGAAACATAAATGTGAACGAATGGGAATGCAAGTAGATGATGAAACTTTTTAGACTTTATTATTTGCCGACGACCAGGTGCTTATTGCCGCTGATAAAGATGATGCTGCTGCATGTTACGAAAGCGTAGGAATATATAAAATGGGGGCTAAGAATAAACATAAAGTAAACCGAATACACGCTAATTAGGGATGATATTGAAGAAGCCTTAAGTATAAACACAGGCAAAATAAAGTACAGATTTCTTAACCAGTTAAATAGTACGAGTATATTATGGAGCGACACATTAACAAAAAAATAAAAACATCGATATCTAGGATAATAGTAGAGAGTATATGCATTTACGGCTCAGAAACTTAGGAAGCGAGGAAGAGGGACAAAGATAGACTGCTATCCCTGAAGATTTGTTGTTGGAGGAGAAACGCCAGGCAATCAAGATTGAAGCACATAAGGAACGAAAAAGTTAGGAAAATTAGGAGGTTGAAGGTGACATTATGGATACTATTGAAAATAGATGACTAATATGGTATGGACACCTCGAGCAATTATAGGTGGCCGAAGACAGTGTGAAACTGTATGCCGGTGGAAAGAAAAAAGGGGGTAGACCTCCAAGGCAATGGAATATTGATATTAAAGGGGTCTGCAACAACGGATTGGGGAAAATTCACACACGTGTATATGGAAAACATCAGGTCTCAAGCTCTGTTAAGAAGTTTTCGTGTACTCAAGTCTTTATCTGTCTTTGTAATGCCTAATTCGATGCAATTTTTGGTCATCCATCAATCGATCTAGTTTGTCGGTTAAAATGCGATGAACTATCGTTTGAGTATTGTAGAATCTATTTCCACGAATCTCTCCGAAAATTTTCGAAATTTTCACAAAACTACGCTTTTTCAATATTTTTTTCGGTCACCGATTCAATTGATCAACCTGAACGTTTATTATCATCCACGTCCTTTGCACCTTCTCGTATTGCCGATGCCATTTAAAAACCTGTGTTTGTGGTAAATAATTTATCTTTATAAGCGACTTTAAGCATTTGGAGCATTTACGCAGCACTTTTACTGTTTTTAATACAGAATTTAATGTTGATTAGTTGTTCTTGCAATTAATAAAATGTGATAAAACTTTCATAAATCCATCTTCCACCAACAAATGGCGTTATTAATTTCGTTAAAATGTAATCATTTCGGTTATTTTTTGGGGATGTATTGACTTACAGATTTCGATCCCATCCTTTCTGGTTTTTTAAATAATTTAAATTTTCTTAAATCATATTATCATAAATGTTCTTGTTGGGATATCGTTGGGACTAGATTAATTTAGTATGCGAAGTTTTGACATTCGCTAAAAATTATACAGTTTCTAATTTCCATTAGAAACTATATAACCGCAGAAGTATTTAAAGCAACCATCTAATGTATAGGATAAAAACATCTTAGTATAAACAAAAAACTTACCGTGGATTGTCTGAGTATACTTAGGATTTTACAGTCTGTTTATACTAGTTATTCATACCTAAATTTAAAGTGAAGAACTTTGGATATTTTTAAGTTTTTTAATGCACGGTAGAAACCTTGTTAAATTGCAATAACAAAAAAAAAAACTCAATCTCAATCATTCAGTTTTTAGAGGGACAAAATTTTCGTAAAACATGCGACACCTTCTTAAACGAGAGTCGCGTCATGGGTTATGCCGAATTAAAAAAGGCCATGGCGCGTGTTCTAATATTAAAACCATCTTTTACGGAAGTAGTCAAAATATCTCATGCCGATCCAGAAAAGAGCGAACACCAGATCCAGGCTGATCTACCGATTTTTATGGATGCTTCAGTCCAAGACACATCTTCCAAACAATTTTGTGTCTATCACGGTGAACCGATATGCATTAATCGACCAGAATATTCAGTATCAGCACCGAATTTGGCCCACAGCATGTGTTCTTGTAAAACTCAGTCAGAATGTAAAAAAGGTGGTGTAAATATAGTACAGACTATCGATAATACTCAGAACGATATAGAAACTCAAAGGATTTTGAAAAAAGCTGTCTGTGATGAAGTAAGAGTCGCTCCTCCACCACCGCTTGATCCAGAATTAAGTCAAGCTAGAAAAGATAAGAAAATAAATTTTAAACAGACGACTCAAGTTTTTACTGAGCCGAACAGTTTGAATCAGTTACCAACTGATGTAACTGAAAAAACAATGCGGCCTGTCAGTGCGGAAGATGAAGCTGGATTAGAAGGAAGAGAGGAATCTCATCGTAAGTATATCTTTATTATTTTCTTAAAACAGGTCTTGTTTTTCCTTCACATGTGAATGCCGACGGTGTATATAAAATTCGATTATTTTTCAGCATTTGTAAACTTTATTACCTTTGTTAATAATTTTAGTTAATTACATGTAGAGCATGTTTTTCAATCCCGGGATTACGGGATTTTTGAAGCGTAATCCCGGGATTAATCCTAGGATTAGACTATGTGGTTTCTAACTGGGCTCAAATGAAAAAAATACTTAAGTAATTTCTTAAAAATTATTTATTAATATTGTTGCACAACACAATACACAATATACTAAAATAAGGAACAAAAGAGACAATACAAAAAACTATTTAGAATTTCGAAAATACAATCGCAGAAATATCAAAGCATCCAATGTTCGACTTCTAGGTCACCTAGGTCACGATTAGAGAATACAATCTCGAGCATGTTCTTCTTCTTCTTCTTCAAGTAATTTCTTAAAAATTATTAATTAATACTGTTGCACAACACAATATACAATATACTAAAATAAGGAACAAAAAAGACAATACAAAAAACTATTTAGAATTTCGAAAATACAATCGCAGAAATATCAAAGCATCCAATGTTCGACTTCCAAGCCTGCTTCGTAGTTTATTGCCAACATAAGCAACAGCTGAAAACGCTCGCTCAGGTTCTACACTGGTTGGAGGAATAGACAATATATATTAATATGCTAATTCTAAGTGATATCCACGAACTCCATTTTCGAACAGGCTCATTTCGCGTCTAATACTATTTACCAACCCCGATTCATTTTGTACTTCAGGATCTGAGGATTCCATGCTCTTATTAATTTCCAGCTGTAACTTTTCCTTTAGTGTCAATTGGGGTTGGGAGGTTTGTTGCCTTGGCTCATCATCTGTTTGTGATCCTGGCCTTTCTTCCTCTTCCGTGTCATCTCAACTATTTAGTCTTTTGTTTCATTATGAAACAGACATGTAAATAATTTACATATCTGTAACTGTATACTTGGACAATACCTCGTATTTTCAGCATTTACTTCTGCTTAAGACATATGTTTTTGCCATCTATAGGCGTCGTCAGTTAAGCTAGTGAAGCAATGTATACAAATGATACAAATCTTTATAAATAGATCTGTATCTGTATATGCCATTAAGCCGAAATCCCTTACTAGATAAAGCAAATTTCATCCTATAAGGTGGCACTTATTTAATAAGTGACATCTGACGTACGAAAGAGACTTTGCGTTATACGTGCATATTAACGTATAGATATATTTAAAACCTTTTTTGTATATTTACCGCCATCTGGCTTATTTATGGACAACCCGTATTGTTTCGTTCTTTGTACCAGCATAGCTGGTCAAACGAAAGATCCCTTTTTTCGGCAAAGTCTCTTTCGTCCGTCAGATGTCACTTATTAAATAAGTGCCACCTTAAAGGATGAAATTTGCTTTATCTAGTAAGGGATTTCGGCTTAATGGCATATACAGATACAGATCTATTTATAAAGATTTGTATCATTTGTATACATTGCTTCACTAGCTTAACTGACGACGCCTATAGACGGCAGAAACATATGTCTTAAGCAGAAGTAAATGCCGAAAATACGAGGTATTGTCCAAGTATACAGTTACAGATATGTAAATTATTTGCATGTCTGTTTCATAATGAAACAAAAGCGTTATACGTGCATATTAACGTATAGATATATTTAAAACCTTTTTTGTATATTTAGTCATTTAACAATACTCTTTATTTGCGCCCCCACTAAAGCCTGTGTAGGAACTGGAAATAAGTCAAGTCATTCCAAATCCGATAATAACTGATTTTCATCATCTTTTCGTGGATTTTATAAATAATTCAACACGTCAGTTAAATCTTCATTTCGTCGTTGCTTTATACGTTCCACTAAAGCTGTTTTCATTTTATTGGCGAGTGATGAGTTTTTGCTGGACAATTGTTTTAAAAGAAATTTCAAAGCGGTATCAGCTGTGCATAAATTAGCATCACGTCGACGGATTGGTTCTACTGTTAATTTAATTGGGGTCAGCACATCAACAATTTTATTTACCAAGTCAAAATCAGCATCTTCTAAACAGATTGGATGATTGAGATCTATAAGAGCTTTTTGAATGCAGGTTTTTAAAAGAGAAGATCGTTGCAGCATGGTTAAAAGACTATTGCACCTGGTTTTACAGTCCAAAAGAAGTGACAGCTCTCTTTCATGTTCAATCTTCACATATTTTTGATTTTTCAATGGTGATCTTTTGAAATACATTACAACTTTGCGTATTTTCTTTATCAGCTCATTAATGTTTTCATCTTTCGTTAACTCTGGTATGTGTTTTCGTGCAAGTTCATTTTGTGACATTAAGATTAAACCTGATTCTGGACAGTCTAAGTCTTCTAAATTGTCATCATCATCGCTATCGTGCATATAATCAGCAGTCACAGCTGGTTCATTTATAGTACCATCTGAGTCTGAGGTAGGGCTGTCTTGTCTTGAAAATAATTCTTTATTTTATAAAGCACATCACAGACGGCCAAATTGATACCATGTGCGAGACACAGTTGTTGTTCAGTGCAAACAAGCTGTCCCACCTTTATCATAACGTTCGGTCCATCGGTTACAGTAGCCATGATATCAGTTTCCAGGAAAATATCAAATTTACTTAGACGCTCTTTCAATATACGAAGACAATTTTCAGCCGTCATACTTCCATGAATAGGAACGAGTTCTAAGCTCCAAATTTATTTATATGCATGAACGTTGACAGCCATGTATCGTTTATTGGACGTTGATGTCCACTCGTCGAAAGATAGACTGAATCTTTCACCTGCACTTTTCAAATGTTTTAATTTTGCAGTTACTTGCTTTCTGATTTTGCACTGTAATTCATAACACGCTTTCGAATTGTGACGGCTTATTTTGGTAAATCCGTGTATTTCGCTAAGAGCAATTTTCACAAATCGTCTGAAGTTATGAATACACTGAATGGAAATCCATCTAATGCAATCATTCTTGCCAAAACATCATCCGGGCTATCGTCGGCACTTTTAGTAAAATAATCTTCTAACTTTCGTTTAGCTGGCGACGGTGCTGTCTTCAGATTTTCAGAATCTTGACTTGTTGAAGCTGTTAAACGATTAACGTCAGCTAAAATCTTAATGTTATGTTTTGATGACAAATTTGTATGTAATCCCTTAGTCGATCCACCCAAAGTTTTACGAATGGCAGGGCATCGCTTACATTTAGCACTATTCCCGTCTTTCGCAACTAAAAAATAACTCCACGCTGACGACGTGTCACTGTTTTTTTTATGTTGAACAAAGTCTCCTGCCATTTAATATAACATTTTCAGATAATTGACTTTTAAATTTATATGACGCAACCTGCATACCCTTGTCGCTGGTAGAATAATAAATGAAAAAAGTAAATCCTAAAAAGCGTATTTATACTTTCGTACCGGAAATCCTCGACGGGGAATCCCTCGCAAGAATATTATGATATATCATATGAGGTAATCGGGTGATTCCCCTGCTGGCCCGTTGGAGAATTACTTTAACAGTATTGTATTGAAGTATGCCGGGCGGGGAAGTCCCTTCTAAGTTACATATTATTTGGGCTGTACCTGTGTAGTTCTTTTATCGTGCGGCGTACCTAAGGTTGATTTTTTGTCTTTATGTAATAAGTAGAGCTGGGGATGTTTGCGGTGTGCCAGGATAGTATTCAGTTAAACGCACGAATATAATGACCTTGTTTCGATCGGTGATGCATGCGTGATTTTATTGTTTTACATGCATTCGCTATTTATATCACTTAGGTATGTCAGTTATGTGTACTGTATATAAATAACACACTTACCTTATTTACGATTATTATAGCATAGCGCCAAGTGGATAAGACTTGCAGTAAGTTTGTAGCATTAGATACGTTTCCATATTTGTAGCGGTGAGCGATGTACGCCGTGATTAATAAATTTTTTTATATTTTGAGAAAGACCGCTCGACATCTACGGATGTAACACCCGCACAATTAAAATAATCTTTATAGATAGAAACCGAATCTACACTTGCACCATTACTAATTTGTTTTAATCTGGTAAAATCAAAATCATTGTTTATCACACTCTCGAACTTTTCTATTACATTAACATTTTTGTTGTCATTTACTGCGCATAGCTGGGCGTGTACATCGTCCAGTATTTGCAGTGACTCCGCTAACGATAATGCAGTATTTTGAAATTTCTCGATTGCGTTAAACAATCCTATATGATTGTTATAAATAGTTTGTAAATCTGCATCAAGGGAAGGGTTTTGAAAGAGTCTCTGGCTTTCCTTAATGGCTACAGCTTCGGCAGGATTGAATTGTAGAACCACAGATTTTCTTTGTTGGAAATACTTGGCATAATAAAATGCCGCCTTTAACCAACTTCCCCAACGTGTAAGGATTGGCTCTGGTGGTTCGGGAATACCAGGGCACCGACTGTGAAACTCTCGAATTCGTTTGGGAGATTTTAGAAACACTTTTTTTGTGGTTGCTATTAATGCATCCACCTCTGGATAACATTGCCGAATAGTTTGTGCCACAAGGTGTAAAGCATGAACTTTACATGTCACATGCAAAAGTCTCTCACAATCTGCTTTAAGAGAACGGCCTACAGAACGCATTGTCGCAGCACCATCGCTCATAAACATCAGGAGTTGATTAGTTGAAACTTGAAATTTTTGTAGCGTATCGAGCACTACCTTCGTAATTACATACTTCGCTAGTGCACTTTTCCAATCTTTTGCTGGCTAATAAAATGGGAAATGTTGATTTGACAGGATCTAGTACACGCACTATAATATTCACAATAGAATGTTTTTTTCGATCTGTCGTTTCGTCGACACATACCCACAACTGTTTATCATTTACTACTGCTTTCATTCTGTTTTCAATGTCCTCACGCACAATTGGTAAATAGGTGAGTAACGTTCTCCGTGACGGTAGCTTTATGTTGGAATTGTATTTATTCCAAAAGTCGTGAAAGGCTTTTTTATCTAGCAGGTGAACTGGCACATCGCAGACGAGTAGCATTGTAAATAAATCGAAAATGAATTGCGTTTTAGACAGCACATTATTTTTTTTGTCTTTGTGGTGTACACTTTCAACATGTCTTTTACAGTCGTATTTGTCCCAGCAAAGTAACTGTTTATCGCATAATTTACAAACCACTTTTGCTCCATTATAATACAAATCGGGAAAGTCTCGGATAAATTTCTTCACGTCGTTATACAATGGGCGCTTTCTTGGCTTGGGCACGTCCGTCATACTTGTTAAATAGAGCTCAAGACAACACACGATCACGTTGCCAGTTCACGACTAACTAAAGTGTTTCGCTGCATCGTGTTTATACGCTGGTGGGGATGCACTACATACGGTCCTGCCGTACCGCAAACATCCTCAGTTCTAGTAATAAGTGCCCTTATTATAATCTAGGTAAGGTCATTGTCAAGGCGCAACGGATTACGGAATGCAAACTGGCAATCCTGAAAATCCCGAGATTAGCCAAGTACAGTCCCGGGAGTTACGGGATCAAATCCCGGCCGGGATCCCGGGATTGGGGATCCCGGGATTGTATTCTCTAATTACATGGCACTCGATTTTTATGTATTGATTATATTTACAAATTTGTTAAATAAATTTTGATTATCTTGCAATATTCTATGCAATAATAGTAATCCTTTTCTTCACCTAAAATTTCAGATGCAAGACCTGTACATTCTGAATCTAAAGTTTCCGCCAAGAGCGATACAAAACTTGAATTAGAAGAAGATGAAGAACTTCTTCGTACTGAAGATTTTAAAAATGCCCCTAGTCTTGCGAGCGTTAAGTCAAAAGCTAGTGCAGTTAGTACTAATTCAACTCGAAGTCAAAGAAGTGTTCAACCGAAAGAAATGGAAATTAGTGCTCCTGGTACTATTGGCGCAAGTTTGACTTCAGTCGGTGGACAAAGTCTGAAAAGCGTGCGACAGCAAGGAAGCATAGTTCGTTTCGATATAGATGGCCGTGTTATTGATCCGGCTAGTAGTCTGGATCAAAGTCAAAACAGTACAAGAGAAAATTTGGAGACTTTAGAAGAAGATTCGCCCACTATGCAACCACCGTCCCGAGCTTCAATAGCCCAAGCTAGTCATACATCTGCTCAAAATGCTACTATTAGTCGCACATCACAGGTCGATGATCCAAGCAAATTGAGTATACATATTTCGGAAACTGCTGTCGCAGAGTCTGCAGTTTTGGATCCGTCTACTGGTACGGTTTGTCAGAATAGCCGAACTAGTTTATTTAATTCTGCCGTAATAAGTCAAAGCAGGAAGTCTGTTCTATCAAATCGAGTTAGCGTTGTTAGCACAAAACCGAGTACTAAATCTATGGGACCTTTCGGTACCGTAGCCTCAAAACATCTGCAGGAAGGTACTATTGATATTGGTCGCTGCTTGCCAAAATCCCATAGTATGTACACATCGACGAATCAAATGCAATGTGTAGAGGCGTCAACGGAGGGTATTTATACTATTTGCAAAAGTGTTTCTTGTACACCAAACTTGGTAGAACGGTCGGCGTCAACTCGCAGTTTAAGAGAACAATATGAATTAGATTATAATAAGGTTAAAAAGGAACTTAGATCTGGTTGCCCATCCGTTCGAATTATTTTGCTACAAGCTCTGAGATGGGTACAATCTTTAAGTTGAAATAACTCAAGACACTATTTAATCAATATATTTTTCAGAGAATAACTAGAGCTGGGAACGATATTAGGAATGACATTGTATCGGATTATGCAAGGCATGATCTTCTAAGTCTTCACGGTACTCCTTCCGGAGTTCATAAATCTATAATAGAAGAGTTTTTATGTGCAACAATTGAAAAAACCGCTGCTAATCAAGAGGTTAAATTTGTCCTTTTCACTTGTTTATTTACAGTATAATCGTTGTGATTTTTACTTAGGAAGAGATGGCGAGATTGGTTAACGTTATGGCTTCGTTAACACTGGGAAGAGATTATCTCTGTCAAGATGAAAGTTTATTAACAAAATTAATTATACCACTGGTGATGGATGTGTATCCATACAAAGCACATACAACTAATTTAACTAAAGAACATCTTCTGGTGGCGTTACAGAAACTTAGCTTAAGGAATAACATGAGGCTTGTAATGATTCAAGCTGGTTAGTACGTACTTAAACACATGTACAACTAAAACTTATCAGAAAAAAATTACGTTCTTTTTAGGTTTAACGGAATATTTGGTTTTTTATTTATTCACGCATCACAACATAATGTCCGATTATTGCTTAGAATACTGCTTGGCCTTGTTAATGAACCTATGTTTGCATACCGAAACTCGTTTTAGGTTGAAGAAGAAATCAAAAGATGTTGTCAGGTTTATAACAGATTTTTTAACTGGAGGTCACGATTCTTGCTTATCCTATCTTAATAGTGCCATGTACAGTTTATTCATGGATCCTGATATTAGAAAAGATGCCAAACACGAACATTTGGATATGCAGCTTATTGAAAAGTCGAAGGTATTTTTGCTTTAATATTTACTGAATTTATTAGTTTCATGATTTTGGGTTTGCGATATAATTTTATTTTGGTACGTGTTTAAGAATATCTTCTATTGAATACTGTAAGACAAGTAGATTAAACCAAAATTTTCGATTCAGTCCGTGGACGAAGAAACTAGACAACAAATGGAAGTGATATTGGATTTGTTAAACATGAATAAACAATCGACCCCTTGCGGAGTGTGTGGTTGTATAGATCAAGATGATGAAGTTGACCATTTAGAAAATGAACTGGAATTGAATGATCCAGTTAAAGGAGATCCTAACGGCGAAGATTTACTGAGACTATATCTATCAAGACGTACTTCTTCAGGTACACATTTTGTCGATCTCGACGTTTTATAATTTTTGTATTATTTAAATTATTCTAAAATAGGACTCAATGCAGTTCCATTGACGTGTACTTGTCGACCTATAACACCACGGAAGAAAATTTCTGCTGCTGAAAAATGCCCTAGTATACTTGCCGCTGTAGCAGCATCATCATATATAGTACCTGTCGAACCAGAGAAGAAAAGTAAAAAACACAAGTTTTGCTGGGGTATATGTAGCAAAAAGAAGGAGGACAAGCCTAAAATGCAAGAATTAACCGTATTCAATGATGAAGAAAATGTATTAGCAAGTGAAGAATGTCCTCGAGCTGCTACTTGCTGTCCTGAAGATGTCGACGGTAGTATATTTAAGACCATTTATACTCTGTTCACTCTAAGTTCCGAAATTCACTAAATTAAGGGGATTCAGGAAGGCATCATAATATCGACTTTCACCATCTACATTATGCGATAATGCCATTAGTAAAAATCAAATGTATTCGCATATTACCCCCTCCAAAATGCGCATTGCAACATAAAACTTGCAACTGTTTACAAATGACATTTGAACTTACGGCTTACTTAATTTTTTTTTGTTTAGACATCGTTTTGTATCGTATGATCAAAAAGTCTTTGGATCGCTATTGCCGTGGAATTTACGAGATATCTATGAAATTATTTATTTCAATTAGTTTTGACATTTACTTGACAACTTTCAAGTCAGCTGGTCATAAAATATACATAAAATGCAACTAATTACCATAACCTAAAATTTATTTTATTTGTGACTTATGTGTACTTCAGTACAGAAGTAAATAATTCTATAGATGGTTTTTACACTTCATGGATATCGCGATTCAAAGACTTTTTGATCATATGTTACATTAATCTTAACTGTTTTTTTCAAAACAACACTCACGTCGCCATAGTACTCGGTAACCTTCTGCTTATCTTGTAAAAAGTTCGGTGTCGAAAAGGATTTAACCTCAAAATGCCGAAAAGTTTAAATTCTCAGTCAAAGAAGCTGGATGCATCTTTGATTTCCTATTTTGAGAGAGACCGTAATAATGGTAGTCCAAGGGATGTACGAAAGGTAAAATATATGCACTAAAATCAATTTATTTAAAATATATATATATCTATATATATATATATATATATATATATATATATATATATATATAATAGGTGCTCATTTGAAAAGTCAATCTAGGTTACTTTGAAATTTTGATAGAATAAGACGCAAATATATTAGTATGTGTCTGTTGTTCCGTAAACGTAAATCCAAATGACATTTGATAATGTCAATCACAAATATCAGTTTGTGCATAAAATAATCGTGCGTGGATTCTGGTTTAAATAAATTGCTTCTCAGTTTTAAAATGGCTTTCACTTTAGAACACAAATTTTTTTTAGTCGAGGCTTATTTTCGAAGTGGCAATAAAATTGATGGTTTATGGGTTTATTCAGTTCAAGATTGCATGGTATAATTTCAAGTTGAGTTTCCACATTTTGTAATAGATTAAATACAATTTAAGAATACTTTGGATAGAACTTTAAAACTTTTTTCTGAAACTGGTAGTCTCTTAAGAAAATCATGCAGCGGAGCAGTTAAGAAACGTACACCTCAAGTTGTCAATCGTGTTGAAGAAATAATGGAAAAAGAACCACAAACATCTGTTCGACATTTGAGTCAAGAAATAAACCTTTCTATTGGTACAACTCACAAGTTATTAAAAAAAGATATGCAACTTTATCCATACCGTGTCACAGCAGTACAAGAATTGTTAGAAATTGATTACCTACGTAGACTACAGTTTTGTAATTGGTTTGCAAATATGAACAATAATGGAGAACTTTCGCAAAGAGTCATCTTTACTGATGAAGCATGGTTTTATAAAACGGGATACCTAAATTCACAAAATACAAGAATTTGGAGTAGTGAAAATCCATATGTAATTAATGAAGAATCGCTACATCCAGAGAAAATTGGTGTTTGGGCAGCGATAAGCCAAAGGCGAATCATTGGACCAATATATTTTCAGGGAACGTTAACTGCTCAAAGGTACCGTACGGAAATTTTACAACCATTTATTAATCAGTTGCATGATGATGAACTTCAAAATGCATATTTCCAACAAGACGGAGCACCTTGTTACTGTACTGCAGAATCTTTGGATTATTTAAGAGAATTTTTTGATGAGCGTATAATTAGTCGAAATACTGAAATTGCCTGGCCTGCACGTTCATGCGATTTAACACCTTGCGACTTCTTTTTGTGGCCTTATCTAAAAAATAACATATTTCGAACACCTATATTGAATGATATGCTACAGAGAATCGAACAGAAATGCATGGAAATTAATAACAATCCAGTAATGTTGCAGAATATCATCAGAAATTTTGAACGGAGGATTTTAAAGTGCATTGATCTTGAAGGACAACATTTTCAACATTTGTTATAGTTTTCAATAAATACCTATTTGTTATTTATTTGTATGTGTGAAACTGTCAAAATATACGACTTCGTAGGTTAAGTAGTAAATTTTAATTTACGACATACTTCAAAATGTTCTCAGTAAATCACATGCTACTAGATTGACTTTTCAAATGAACACTTGTTATACCTATATATATATATATATATATATATATATATATATATATATATATATATATATATATATAGATATTCGCATGCTGATGCTTTGCAATTTCATCCTTGTACTATTTCTACTATATCGAAAGATATCAAAGAAGGTAGACCCTTGAGCAGTTCCAAAAAGACACGGGCTTGTAAAAAACCACCCAGTAATACTAATGACTTTGATGAAATGGTTATTTGGAATACAATATATGATATGTATCGAAATAGTACATTTCATTTTTTATATCTCACTATATCATAATCACATCTTATGTATATCTTTCAGAACTACATGTTGCGCTTAGCACCTTGCATGACGCCCTTCAGGAGAGAAGCGTATTAGTAGCATTGCTATCAAAAATTTTACATAACATTGATTTCCATTGGAAAAAAGATGATCCTCACAGAGCACTAATGGAACAATTACATATTATTCTTGGTCGAGTAGATTTTCTGGGATTTGTGGGGTAGATGAAACACGTATTTTTCAAATTTACAAAATGGCGCCATTGGTAATACGTGGCAAGATCAGAATGTTCTAAGTATCAAATGGACTAAAGTTGATGGGCAAAGGTTAGTGAACGATTTGTATTACAAATGTATAGCAATTAATATATTATTGTTCATGCTGGTAATAGAAAACGATTTATACCTGGAGCATCACTTACATTACCATCAAAAGGAAAAGATTCAGATTATGATGGGGAAATGAACTCAAATAACTTTCTGCTATGGTTTGAAGAACAGCTACTAAAAAATCTAAAGCAGCCATCTCTGATTATCATGAATCAGCAATGCTCTTTATCATAGTGTTACTGAAAAAGTATCCTAACTTCTTTGTGAAAAAGGATTGGTATTCAGGGTTGGTTCGATGAAAATAAAATACGATATGATGAAAACTCTTTGAAGCCACAACTCCTGCAACTTGTTAAGCAGTTAGTTTTTTTTTACTTCTATAATTATTACTTAATTATTTACTTTAAGGCATAGATCAAGAAAAGTGTACGTGTAGATAAGTTGGCGGAAAGTATGTATTTGTTGTGGTACAAGTGATAGTGATGGTTCTGATTAATTTTAAGTGAAGACCTCAAAAATAACTTAATTTTAGCAATGTTTAGTATTGACGTAACACTTTGTTTATCGACTGATTCTCCAGCTGCTCTAAATATTCAAGTAAATGATAATTGTTTTGTTTTATTTTTACAATTTACATGTTAGCCTATTTTTAGTATAAAATTTCATTATGGATTCATATTGAATCGAAGGATGGAAATTCTTAATTAATGAAATAAAAATAAAACAATAATACTTAATTTCCACTTTACTTATAATAAAGTGGAAAAAATCTTTAACAGATGAAGAAATTGCCATGTTGCCATTGCCAATTATGCATACTGCTGCAGTCTCGCGGACATGCAAAGAAGAAATTCGTGCACTGGTCAGACTCTTGATTTGTTCAGCTGCAATGAAGAATAATCATCTAAATGCAAAAAAAAAGAATGGTTGGCAACAATTAGCCATTGTTTATAGAGCCACTTAGTTGTGAGCAGTTTAATTTCCAGTTGAACTCATTGAGATTTGATGAAAAGCAATCTAGGGCTGAAAGGAAAAGTAGAGATTCGTTTGCACCTATTTGTATTATTTGAGATAAATTTATAAAGAATTGTAATGATTCATATATTCCAACTTCATATTTTACAATTGTTGAGCAATTACAGTAAAAGTCGATTATAACGACGACGATTATATGCATTTTTTTCTAATATGTAATAAGGTACAACACACAAGTATCTGAATGCATTTTACGAGATTATAAATGAAGATAATTGTATTATAGCACATAGTTATAAATAACAAAAAAGAATTACATACACATGAACAAATTATTTTCCAAAAAAGTCAGTAATTTTTGTTTGATTACTGGATTGCAAAAAATAGTTCACTTCTAAGGCCCTTTCCAATATTATATATATATAATCTAAGTTCCCTTTCTACCTTTCGGTGTAGGGATTTTACATATTTATCTCTTAACTATTGTGTATTGTCAGTATTTTGTACAAACTTTTTCCACTTTTTTCTATCTTTGGCAATTTCTCTTGCATTCAGTACTGTTTCTCCTCTGTTCTCTATCAATTTGGCTACCTCCTTTTCCCATGTTTTCTTCGGCCTCCCAGGTCTTCGTTTGACTATTATTTTGGACGTCCATACTCTTTTAGTTAGTCTACATTCCCCCATACGCTGTAGGTGTCCCCACCATCCTAATTGTTTCTTTTCTATATATTCCATTATGGGTTCTATTTGTAGCTCTTCTCGTACGTCAATATTTCTCACTCTGTCACTTCTTGTTATGCCTTTCACTCCCCTCAGAAATTTCATCTCAATCGTCTGTATTCTGCTTTTATTTCTGTTTGATAGTACCCATGATTCGCTTCCGTATGTTAATATTGGTCTGAATATTGTTCTGTATACCGTCATCTTGGTTTTTCTTGATATCTCTTTCTTCCTTATAAATGCTGATCTCATTGCATGATATAGATTTGTTGTTTTTTTGATACGTTCACTTATGTCAATGTTTTGATTACCATTTCTTTCCAGTATTACTCCCAAGTACTTAATTTGCTCAACTTGTTGTATCCTTTGGTTGTCAATTTTTATATTCAATTCTTCCTCTTCCCCATTTGTTACTACCATCACAGTTGTCTTTGTTATATTTATCTTCATTCCATTCTCCTTTAATATGTTATTCCATATGTTTACATTGTCTTGCAGCCCTTTTTCGGTGTTAGCCATAATGACAACATCATCTGCGAATACACATTCCGTTAGCTCTATTGCTTTTAGGTTTCTGAATCCCACGTTGAGTTTGTTCATGTGTGGTTTGCATTTCTTAATTATTTCATCAATGAAAATATTAAACAGTACCGGGCTGAGTACTCCTCCCTGTCGCAAACCGTCTTTAATTTCAAAAATGTCTGACTTTCTATTTTTACTGATTACATAGTTTTTACTTTCTGTATACATGCTCTTTACTGCTGTTATTAGCTTTTTGTCAACATTTCTCTTCTCCAAGCTATTCCATACTTTTTTTCTTCCTATACAATCAAAAGCTTTTTCTAGATCTACAAATGCGAAGTATGCTTTAGTTGCGCTTAGTATTGTTTTTTCAACTATTTGCTTCACAGTAAATATGTTGTCGTGAACCCCTCTTCCTCTCCTGAATGCACTTTGAGTTTCCTCAAGTGTTGGTTCCACGTATCTTTGCAATCTCCTTTCCAATATGCGTTCATAGGTTTTCGCTGCTGTACTTAGTAACGTTATTCCTCTATAGTTGCTGCACTTCCTATTATTTCCCTTCTTATATATTGGCACTATTTGTCCAATTTTCCAGTCCTCCGGTATACTACCTTCTTCCCATGCTCTATTACATATTTGCCAAAATATTTCTATTCCTTTTCCTTTTACGTTCTTCAACATTTCAGTGGTTACTCTGTCGTGTCCTGGGGCTTTCCCATTTTTCAGTGTGTTTAATGCCTCTATTATTTCGTCTTTGGTTATGGGTCCCAATCTTTCCTCATCTTCAATAGTTATTCGTTGTTTTTCTTCTCTTTTGTTTATCTCAGTTACATTTCTATCTATATTTAGCAATTCCTCAAAATGCTCCTTCCATCTACTCATTGTCTGTATATCATCTGTTATTATATTTCCTTCCTTATCCATAATTGGTGCATGTTTTGTCGTTTTTCCTGTTCTAAATATTTTAAGTATTTTGTAGAATAATTTTTGGTTTTCCTTGCTGCTGCGCTCTATCTTATTTCCGAGTTCTGTCCAGCTTTCCTCTTTTGCCTCTTTTGTCATCTTGTTTACTTTCTTCCTTTGTTCTTTGTAAAGCTCATATTTTATTTCTGTTCTATTTCCCTGGTATTGTTTCCATTTTTCTTTCTTTATTTTAACTTCTTTTTTAATTTCGACGTTCCACCAGGCTGTCTGCTTAGTTCCACCGCGTCCTCTCATTTCCCCGCAGGTATTCCTTGCCGAGCATAATAGTATTTCCTTAAAGGCTTTCCAATATTCTTCAATTCCATCATTCTTGTCCATCTTCAGTTCTTCGATCTTGTTTTCTACCATGTTTTGATATTTTTTTGCTACCTCTTCGTTCCTCAGTTTGTATGTTCTTATACTTGTAAATATTACATCTCCTTTATTCCTGCCTTCATCAATTCTTTTTTCCTGTTTCTTAATTTTCGCTAATACCATATAGTGGTCAGTGTACAGTTCCGGACCTCTTCTAGCTCTAACATCTTTTACCTCTTTTTTGTTATCTTTCTCCACTAGTATATAGTCAATAATAGATAGCTCATTATTTGGTCCCCTTCTTGTATATTTGTGCACATCTTTATGTTGGTACCATGTGTTTGCTATTATTAAGTTGTTTGTGAGGCAATATTCCATTAGTCTTACTCCATTATTATTTTTGGTTTCCTCTCCATGTTTTCCTATCACTCCCGTGTATGTGTCCTTCCTTCCAACTCTTCCATTCATGTCACCCGCTACTATTATTTTACCCTTGCAGTTTTCCGTTATCTGATTTAGCTCTTCCCAAAATTTGTCTTTAATTTCTGTCTTTTCATCTTCATTGGGGCCATAGACAGCTATTATCGATATAGTATCTTTGTCTATACTTAGCTCTACTGTAAGGATCCTCTCTGAGTGTCCTTCCCATTTTTTTATGTTATTTACCAGTTTTTTATTTATTACACACCCCACACCTGCCGAAGCTCTCTTCTCCTGTGGTACACCACTGAGAATTAGTATATGCCCATCCTCTAACATAATTTCTCTTTGACCCTTTCTCTTTGTTTCGGACAATGTCAGTACATCCAGCCCAAGGTCATTAAATTCATAACATAGGTCTTGCTCTTTGCCCTTTAGGCTTCTTACGTTCCAGGTTGCATATTTCCAAGTTTCTTTGTTGGCAATGTTTATTTTATTTATTTTATTCATTTTCCTTTCTTCCAACATATGTTTTCTCTTATCCACTGCTCTATTTTCATCTTCTTTGCTTGTCGTACGTGTTCTTACTATTCCACCAACTTTTCCAGCGGTGTTTCTTGCTATTATATATTTGCCTACTTTATGTCCGTTCGCACTTTTATTTTCCTCCATAATCACATCCATTTGTTTGCCAATGTCGTTTTCATTTTTCCCATTCTGTTTATTCTTCCTTAGTTTTTTGATTGTTGCTTTTCAATTTTCCCAGTACTTTTGTTCCATCTCCATTCTTCCTCGTTTACCATCACTTTGTTATACCCAATTTTTGTTGTCTTTCCTTTTTCCCTTTCGACTTTGGCAAATTTTCTTAGTTGCGATTGTTTCTCTAGTTCCTTTGGCGTTAAGTCATCATCAATATATATCCTGTCCCCTCCTTTATTTTTTAATTTCGATTTATTCCTCATGATTTCATTCTTTTCCATTTCACTGCCCAGTTCGACAACACATGTCTTAGCTCCTACTTTTTTGATAGATTTCGGGGTGATCTCTATTTCTAGCTGTTCACCTATGAAGGTTTTAATTTGTTTTTTCAGCTCCAGAGTTTCGTTTGTTCCTGTCACTAATCCATGTATTACCACATTATATCTTCTTCGTTCCTTTTCTATGACTTCCAATGTCTTCTCCACTCTTTCTAATTTATCTCGTACTTTCTCATTTTCTTTTCTTATTTCTTGATTTTCTTTTTTCAAGCGTTCATTTTCCTGGTTTAGTTTTAGGAGTTCTTCGTTAAACCCTCTCTGTTGCTTTTTTATTTCTTTAACTTCCTTATTAATTTCCTTCTGTTCTATCTTCATATCTTTTTGATCTTTGCGTATTTCCTCCATAATCCCTAGTATCTTGTCTAATTTTTCTTCGGCTTCCTCTTTTGTTTTTCTATTTGGAGACCTTTTTGTTTTTGCAGACCGCCCGAGAAACTGCTCAAGATTTCCCACTCTTTTTTTTCTTTTCCCCTCGTCGGTCGTATATTCCTCACTATCTCTGTCCGTCATTGTACTGGTTTTATTGTCTACTTCACTGCGTAAGAAGTTCGGGCCAGTCAACCTGTCGGACCCTTACTTCTATCCGTGCGTACCTTCTTACACTTGCTATTATTTTAATTATAATTTTCCCTCGCCTATTCTATCGTTTTAATTTAACAACGTTAATTATTATTATTCATTTGTCTGCCTGATTTTAAGTTGCACTCCGATTCGCGGTGTTCGTTGTGTTGCCTACCTTCAAGTGTTCACACACGTGTTTGTTCAATATTTTCTTTCCTTAACAAATTAACCTTCACGCAATTTTCGACCTTATTTTGACATCTCTTAATCTCCTATTTTCTAATATTATTTAACTAATATTATGAACACTCACCGTTCGTTGTTCTTATTTTAATACCTATTTGTTCTTCTCGCTACTCACTTTTTCTCCTACTGCTTTTCACTCTTTCTTTTATTACTACTGCACGATATGGACCCAATTTGGGCTTTAATATCGGTGCTTCAACGTTAGATACACGCACGCACAATGTATGATTTATATATCCAATATTATGACATTCTTAATGTAAACTTCATTCAACTTATCATTAAATGAAATGTGGTTTCGCACTATTTTCAAAGCTTTAATGGCCTCCAATGTTGATGGTGGTTCGAATTCCATCCCAGGGTCATCTTGATCTTCATCGATCTCGTATGCTTCTTCTTCTGTTTGTAAACCTTTTAAATTCATAACTAAATCTTCATCATTTAGCTCTCTCATGTTGCCAAGTCTTTATCAACGTCAACAAAGTCATCAAATGTAACATTTGAATCAGTGTCCACGACGTACGCTTCTCGAATCAGTTGTGCCAAGGAAATGTTATCCTCGTCTTCAAAATGATCCTCTTCTTGAATAGCCACTGAGGGGAGAAATCCAGCATGTCGAAAACAATTAACAATTGTATTTTGTGAAACTGCATCCCATGCTGTGGATATCATCATGACGGTATCTAGAATATTAATTTTTATTTCATTGTTTTCATCTGCATTCTCTATCATTTTCATGACTAAAGCCTTTCGGAAATGCACTTTGAGGTTCCTTATTATGCCTTGATCAAGAGGCTGTAGAACGGAAGTTGTATTTGGTGGGAGAAAACACAAATTTATGGCCTTCAAATTCTTAACATTAGAATGAGCGCTGCAATTATCCACCAACAACAAAATTTTCTTCTTTGCCGCACATAGCTCCTTATCCCAGTCTCGTAAAAACTTCTCGAATATTTCGGACACCATCCAGGCACGTCTGTTGGATCTGTAATCGACAGGAAGTCTCTTCATGCTTTTAAAACACCTGGGATTGTTTGATTTTCCAATCACGAGCAGCTTTTTTTTAATAGTGCCGGTCATATTGGCGACCACCAATACCGTGACCCTGTCTTTTGACATTTTACCCCCAGAGCATTTCTCTCTTTTCAATTTTAGGGTCTTGTTAGGAGTCATTTTGAAGAATAATCCGGTTGCATCCGCGTTAAGTATCTGTTCATCCGTGTAGTTTTTACGTATTTCTGCAAAAACATTTTTCAACCATTCATCAGTTGTACTTTCGGATACAGATGCAGATTCACCAGAGACAATGCCACCCACAATATTGTGACGGTTTCGGAATCGTTTGATCCAACTTTCTGAGCATTCAAAGTTTTCCAGTCCTAAAAGTTTGCCGAAGTCATTGGCTTTGGCTTGTAAGATGGGCCCTGTTATTGGAATACCCTGGCTTCGTTTCTCTTTGAACCATCTCAAGATTGTCTTATCTATGTCATCATATTGAGAGCATCTTAACTTCTTATTCGTTTGAACATTATTGTTGAAGGCATCTTCAAATTTTGTTCGATTTTTCCAAATCGTAGATACAGTGGAATGCGATAGACCAAACCTTTTTGCAACCTCCACATTAGCCTCACCATTTTTTATGCGTGTAATTATTGCAAATTTGTCACTTATTGATAAGGCTTTTCTCCTTTTTGCAGGTGTCATTCTGTTTTGATACACATACATACATGTAACAAATAACGTAATTTGAACAACACCGGTCGCTTACAAATATGTATGTATATAATAATTGGTATGTATTGCTGCATCAAAACTGTCGGGAATTAGGGGAATCACAGAAACGGGACCAATCGGAACAACAACACTCGGCACGGGGCTTTTTTCTCCTACGTACGTCTTTACATCCGGCCTGACTTAGAGCTCACGAAAGACGTTACAAGCGACTTCGTCGCTAATAGCGACGACGTTATACACGACTATGGTAGATATTGTCGCATATAGAAATTCAACCAATTCTCTACAGGTCGGTCGTTATAAGCAACTTGTTGTTATAAGCGACGTCGTTATAAATGACTTTCACTGTACTTGTATTTCGTGGAAGATATAGCTTTCGCATATATATCCAATCAAAACCTGCGAAATATGGGTTGAAAATTGTGATGCTGTATGACTGAAGTACTAAATACATGGTTGATGCAGGCCCTGTATTGTTAAAGCCGCAAATTGCAACGTAAAGAATTGACGAAAACTATCCATGGAAACAAAAGTGATATATAATCATAATCTTTATAAAAAAAGGTAGAAAGCCACCCTCTCGAATCGGTTTTATGCTGAAATTGAAGGATGAACGTATCAAACCGTAGGCGTACATACGAAAAGATATACCAACGTCCCATTCGCCTGAATGTCCATGAAATATTCAAAATTATAATACCTGTTAATGTTCTCGTTAGAGATATACCTCAATGAACAATGCCATTTTTGTCCAAGTCGTCTTTGTGGAATGACAACCAACTAATTGCATTCGGTGTCATAAACCAATCTGCGGAGAACACCGCGCCAAGTTAAATGAATGATATGCTTTATCATGATGTTTTTTATTGTCTTACTTTAAATATGATTTTCCAGTTAATTTTACTTTCCTTGTCTCATAACTAAAGACCGGACACATCGGGCTGAAATGACGTCATTACGACGGACGATATAAATAATCTACAACATCTGTAAGTCCATCAAGCAGTTACTGAATAGCACTATTCATTCGGTTAACCGCACACAAAAAATAGTGCTTTTCAACAACTGCGTGATGTACTTACAGATGTTGTAGACTATTTATATCGTCCATCGCAATGACGTCCATTTCAGCCCAATGTCCGGTCTCTACTCATAACAGTTATAATTTCAAAAGTCGTCAAATTTCGGAATGTTTAGTAATTACGTTATAGTTAAATAAGTTTAGTGTTCTAGGGATACAGGCTATTGGTTTCATTATTGTATTTGTGTAAAATGTATAAATAATGAGTTTCGTAAGTCTGCAATAGAATTAGTGTATTGATATTACAAAATATTTTCTAACTGTTGTAAGTAGATACTCTTGTAGTTCAATATTCAAATAAATTGTTCCTTTATAAACTTTTTTACTTAATTTATGGGATTATGTTCATACATTATTTATTATGGGCTCCCTATATTATTTGTGTTGTTTCTTATACACTTCAATTATATGGAGTAAAACATTCGAGCAAAGTACACTTCATAAAGTATATCTTTTCAGTTCGTACTGCCCAAGTGTGAACCGCAATTGACTTTGTTTCCGACATTCTGACTTCTTGGTAAGGTAGGTATTCTTCGAAATTGAATACCTACTTAGTTTGTCATCAAAAAATCTGTTCTTTTGAGAACAATACTAATAATAAATAGTAATATCAATAAGAAGCAATAACTACAAAATTGTTTGATTACATTTCTAACCTACTTTACTTATTATTTGGACATGTAGGTTAAGGTTATGTATATGCTTTCGTTGGTTATATTACAAGTAACATACTAAAATTTTAACAATATTGCAAAACATGACGTTTATATTTTATGATGACAAACGGTTATTTCCGCGATTGAATACTGATTTCATTTGACTCTGCAGTACTGATTTGAATCACATGCATTGAATTTGGTCTTAAACTGAAAATATATATTTTATGAAGTGTAGATCTTTCTCCTATTAAATTTATTTCAAATAATATTGATTATAAATTGTTGTATCGTGTGCAGAAAGATATGGGAAACAATATTAGCTTTTTGTATTTGATATATTTAGTTACATAGTTATAAATTACTTGAATAACTTCTAAATCCCCACGAACAGCTTTTTTACTTTATTACTACTCGATCAGCATGGATCAATACAAAAACATAACCCATAGGTATATCACTTAAGTCACATCAGACATAACCTATGTAATTGTCAGTTATCCGGCAATAATGTGGAGGGGAAGCGACGTTTAAAAAATCGGAACTTATATGAACAGAGTATAGCACATATATGAATTTAGTTGATATTCGTGTATATTATAATATTACGTTTTGATTATTATTGTAGTAGAATTAGTAACCTCTCTGGTATATAGGAATTTTATATTATTTTTTCTTTTGCTTACACAATTTGTTTACTTTGCCTCGGATTCTTCGTTCTTTGTCTGTTAATTAAATGTTCAAGGTGCCTGTAAAAGGTCTTTACAAAAACCTACTACATATTCCTTACATCAAAATAAGCCGATTTAGGGCCGGACCGGCCCTAAATCGGCCTGGCCGGTTCTACAATCCATAAGTATACTCTCGTGAGTTGGCGGGATGGAGGGGTAAGTTCGCGCAGGATTAGAAGTATTGGGGAGATTTGTATTTAGTTTTTGTAAAATACCATAGGTGGCATAAACTACACATCTATCACTTAATAAATTAATTATTAGAGCGTGGACGTTTATGAAAACGGCTTCTGCCACCCCTCCTCTCGCCAACTTATTTAGCGCTTGCTATACCTTAGATGCAAAACTCAGTTTCTGCGGCATGTCATTTGTGAAATATGGAAAAAACAGCTCATGAATTTATTTTACCGTAAATGTTAACAACATTATTACGTTAGGCAAATGTAATCAATGTTTAAAATTTTATAGTTATTAAGTTCCTTAATATAGGGGAATTGTGCTTAATATGACATACTTTTTTTTGGATGCCATTATCTGGAAAAATTAAATTGATTTCGAAAGACTGTTTGTGCAAGTTCTTATTTGATGCATTGTATTTCCTTTTTGACATCTAAAAAAAAAAAACATTCATAGTTGACTTACAATTTTTAGATTAGTACGTTGATGCAAAAACCATTTTACCCGTATATGCTGGGTAAAATGACATGAAAAGTAACATCTAATAATGAACAGTTTATTGTTAAAAGAGTATACATAAACAAAAGAACATATTAAAGATAAGATATAATACTTTCTAGAATAATAAAATTTATGCAAAAATTAATAACAAATTTATGCAAAACATTAACAATTAAAGACAAAGCTCACAAACGAATTCTTTATGTCTCAATGGAATGCCTGCACAGTCATTATGGCATCAACTTTTGCACTTTTGGCATCTAATCCAAGACTCCCCTGCTTCAGATCGCCTGTAGGTATCGTCACAGTATAGACAAGACGCGTCTTCATCTGATTCTTCGTCTTGATATGGTTCTTCAATATCGTCTTCCTCACTCATAATTATTGATGATGATGACTGAAATACATTTCTTTTGACAGCTCTTGTTGATTTTCTTTGTAGTTTTATAAAATTATTAGTTTCTTTTTGCTTTATTTCTTCCACATAAGGACTTTTGGTCCATACAGCAGTTACTTCTGATTTCCTTTTTCTCCGTTTTTAAAACGTAGTTACATCAGCAGACGGTATAGGTGAAATTAAGTTTAAACAATTTTTAATAGACAAGCCATTTTCTATAACATTTTCTTTGCATGTTGAAGCCGATTGAAGGTCTACATTTACGAGTATATCCTGGAGATTTTCTTCCTCAGGCTGAGAATCCATATTTTGTATTTCACTTTGTTTGGTTGTCTGGTTTTCGAATCATTTTTCATTGTCAGTTACTTCACAGGGTGCATACAAATGATCTGGGAATATATCTGGATTTAACGGAGAAATTCCGGTATTTTTAAATCCACTTATGGCATTTCCCATGGTAGCTGCTTTGGTATAAGCTGAACAAAATAATGTGCTGATTTGATATAAGCTTATGGTTCTGCCGGGGTTATTTTTCATCCACAAGGCGGACTCGGAATAGTAAAAAATTTCTAGTGGGCCAAAAAAGGCTACATCTAACGGCTGAAGTCGATGAGTAGAGTGGGGTGGTAAGCAAATAAGAATAATACCATTTTGTTTTGCTTTCAATAAAGCATCCAAAGATTTATGACTTTCATGGCCATCTAGAATGAGAATCACTTTTTCTTCTCTAGTCGGTTTTACGTGTTTGATAAAATGATCCAACCATTTAACAAAAAGTTCTGATACTATATAGCCAGTTTCGTAACACAGGCCAAGCGTATCAGGTCGTGATCCATCAAAGTATTCTGCCTTATAGTTTTTTCTGGGGAAAATTAGCGCAGGAGGAATATATCTACCTGCAGAATTCATACAAGCCACAACCGTAACGTATAGCCCTCTTTCTCCGCTCGTTATTGACCCTACTTGTTTTTTCACCTTTTTCGCAAAAACTTTAGGAGGTTTATGCACGGTGGTAAGGGCCGATTCATCCATATTGTATATTCTACTATTTGGTATATTTTCAGTCTCCATTGTTTCACTAATCAGTCTAAAAAATTTTTGTACTTGTGGTCTATTGAAGCCTCTCGCTCTCGCTGCTGAAGTCGGTTCTGGTGTTCTGAGTGATATTTCTGTACGTCTTGAACGAAAGTTTGGAATTTGTTTATTATTTCTGTGGAAGTTGGGGATTAAAGCAGAGTTCTTGTTTTGTATGTTTTATTTTACTTAAAACGTATACATGTCTTTTCACTTAACTTTACGTGTCTATCTTTGTTATTCTTACCAATACTACCAACCTTATTTTTTGATATACAATAAAATGTTTGTTGCTTAACGTAACTTGTAAACTCAACAGAAAGCCTTTTAAGCAGTCCCATCCAGCGCATTTAATTGTAGTATTAAATTTATGAGGGTATTTTTTTCTCACTGCTAAGTCATAAGCTAATTTTCGAAGTTCTGTTGCTGTTACACCGAAGAGTCTAGATTCTAATTGAAGAATATGTTCGACGACTTCGTTTTCGGCTTCAATGGGCAATGAAGTCTTGGTTCCCATTATTTTAGTGGTACCAGTGGCATATTTATTTTTATTAGTAGTTCTACGTCTCAAAGTTGCCTGAGGCACATTGAAGTACTTTGATGCTTTAAGCCAACCCATGCGTTTCTCCTGTATCGCCTTTATAGCGTTACTCATATCAGCCTCTGTCCATGTTTGCCGATTAGATTTTCTTTGGTAGTTAGACACCATGACGAAAGAACAACAGAAAAATAAAACAAATTGTGTGTTTGGTCAATGCACTACAGCTCCATTTGGGTAATATGACATATTATGTCATTTAACCCGCACGCGATTATGTCGTATTGCCCTGAAACTATGTTTATACGAAACTCCCTCCAAAAGATTTTGAGGTTAATGCTTGAGGCTGTACTTTTCACGCAATAACTAGAAACTGTGCTTTAAATTTTAATTCGTACTAACAAGATTAACAAAAGCTAGTATTTTAAGAATTACATGCAGTGTTAGTAATGCTTAAACTAATTTTCACTTTCCTTCAAACACCTATCCTGACGTACGAACTCAGTTTATGCGCACGAACTTCTCAGCCTTACTACATTCGTTTATTATCGTCAAATCAACATTTGGGAAGGCGGTAAATTTGAATTGGTTAGTTGGTATAGAAATTAACGTAGGTATGTCATTTTATACAGTGTGTCATATTAAGCACAATTCCCCTATAGAATGCACAGAATGGCATGCCGGAATATAGCTGTTTCATCACATTTTCGTCAATTTTGGTAAACACAGAGTTTTGCATCTAAATATGAAGGATACATTAAATAGACAAAACTACTACTGAAATCGATTGAGCATATATTGTACAATAAAAAATTATAAAACATTAATTACCACTAGAAAGTAAAATTAATTTATAAATAGGAATGGTCATTTAAGGTATCCCTAGAAATTGCCTCTAAGTACTTCCTTAATAATTTCTTATTCTCTGTTCGCCTTTTTATTAAAATTTGATTTGCATTTCTTTTTTTTCATAGAGTTTATTATATTCTTATTGGAAGGTTTTTTATTTATATTTCGTACATTTTAAAACTTCTCAAAATGTTCATTTTCAATATTTATAACTAGAGAACGGACACGCTTACCACTCAGTGCAGTACTGGCGAAAGGCTGTATTTCTAAAATATTTAATTTTATTTATATAATTGGAAAACGAACGGGTGGTGATCTATAAAATTACGAAATACATATTGCTGTGGTTTTTTCCCTGCAGAAGCAAGAAAAAAGAAAATTATATTGAACATTATTTGTATAACATTTGATTTAAAAAAAATGTATATTTATTTTATTGTGTTATTTATTTTAGGCTGATAAAGATAAAATTGGAATTATAAATGATTAGTTTTGTAAGGTATAATTTTGTCCACGTTTGTAGATTGCTCGGGCAGATAGATGTTCGAAGTCCCCGCTATGCAGGAAGTTGTAATAATATTAATATATATATTGTCGCCAGTTTGATTTTTATTTATATTAGGTGGGGAGGCCCTGGTGTTTCCTGAGAATCCATTTAGAGATTCATTAGTGTTCTTGGAGATAGGTTGTAGTAATTTAATATTAGACACGACTTAATTTTGTTTAATATATATATCGTTTGGATAATTCGTTTTAGTTTTTGGTGCGTCGATTGTGGTTAAAGATCATTTGTCGTGATTTTACAAGTCTTGTTTACTTGGTATTGATTTTATTTGAAACACCTATCTGAAGAAAATAAATCTCTCGTGCTGTGTTACGATACATTAATTAATGTAGGTACCATTTATACTTATAATTAAAATATTGAAAAGAGCGCTATAACTTAATTTGTAATTTTTGTAAAATTTTTTTGTATGTTCAGAAAAATATCTAGAAAATTTATCAGGCCGCTTTTTGTTGAGTATAGTTTTTTTATTCAGATAAATATTTTAATACATAGGAAGGTGGGGAAACTTTTGTGTGGTGTCATGTTAGATGCACGCATGACTGTAGGATTTTGATTTCGCGCGCAAGATTTTTATCTTGACGTTTAGTTTGGGGGTTATGACTTTGTTGACATCTGATAAATTTTGTTGTTATTTTATTTCATATCTTTGTTCGAGAGTCACAGGGGGTTTTTCTCCTTGCGCGTGTCATTTATCGCAAGGACTCTTTCCTCCTAGCTACTGTTAATTTTGCTTTAGCTCCCTATACACTCGGTAAAGGGATTTTTTTCTTTTTTTTGATTTTTTTTAATAAAAATTGTAAACTAACAAATAGTGACCTTTTAATTAATGCTTATTGTTTTAATTTAATTTCGACCCATATCCGAGAGGATTCCCCCTGGAGAAGTGAGCTCAAGGAAGGATACCCGACTGAAGATAGATCATTTTTATTTGTTCATTTTGTCGTTCAAGTTGAGTAAAGGAGTATTAATATTGACTAGCAATAGTTTCTCAAGGTTTTTTCTGTCAATTTTGTTCTCTTTGAATTAAGTACATCCTTATAAATAGAAAACGTCCTTTCTACATCGCAACTGGTTATAGGTGCATACTGGAAATATTCTTTTATTTCTTCGTATTTAGCCGTTAGATTTTGTGGAATTGTCTCCATACACAATTGCTGCAATGTAATTAAATCTGGATATCTATTAAGAATTGATTCAACCTTTTGCCGAAGGCCACATCCGAAGTCACTTGGAATACTTTTCAAATTATTAACAGCCACATCTAATGTGGTTAATCCGTCATTTAATTTGAGATTTCGATTTTCAAAATAACTGATTAGTTTTGGCAATTTTCCAAAGTGTTCGTGAAGAAAGTACAACTGATTTTTTAAATTTGGGATTTGTGTGAGCTCCTTGCACTCACCGATACTTCTAGCATCCTCCTTTAGCAGTGTTACGAAATGTTTTAGACTATCGAAATTCTCAGCATAATAACTAGTAGCTTCCAGCCATGTTCCCCATCTAGTTATTACTGGAGTGGGAGGCAGTGACAGAGATGGAAATTTTTCCCTGAAAAGAGCTACTCTCAATGGTGCTTTTCTGAAAACTTTTTTAAAAGCTGATACAAGTCTATCAACTTCCGGAAAAGTGTCTCTGATATATTCACAGATTCTGTGGAGAGCATGTGCTACACAAGTAATATGCAGCATATTAGGATATGTTTTCTTCAATAGTCTGCCTGTTTTTAACATATACGCAGCACTATCACTGACAAATAAAAGTATTTTTTCTTTGTACGTGGCGTCCGAATGAAGCATTTTTTGCATATTCTCCTTAATGGTTTCAGCAACTGTTTCCGTATCAACTCTATTTATAACACTTGTTGCTATTACATATGAGTTATAGGGAATAGTTGGATGTAGTACACCAGCTACAACATTTACCACACAGCGTCCTAACATTAACATATCCACCGTTTCGTCTGCGCTTATCCATATGTATTGATTTAAAAGATGGCTTCTAATGCGTTCTACTGTTCTCGTATAGCACCTAGAAACATAATATTTGCGTAAAGTTGATTCATCAGGAACATTTCGACCAGCATATTTTTTCAGAAATGTCTTCAAAATTGGATTGTTCAATTAAAATAATGGAATATTAGCTGCCATAAAAGTTTCACAGAGTTCTTCATTAAAATTGTCAGATTCCAACGGGTTCAATTTTTTTTCGTGCTTTAACGATCCTACGTGACGTTTTACGGTTGATTTATTGCAATTTTTCAATAACGTTTCACACACTTCACAATAAATTTCGGAATCACTGGCAATGTACATACAATCAGTATGGCCTTCAATCCAACTCGCCATTGTTTCACGATGTCATTCTCGACGCTCTTCCATTGTCTGAAAAAGTAAGAATATTCTAGATCCAAATAAACGAAATTAAATAACGAAATTTTATGCACACTTACGTGAAAATAATTGGAAGATGTTGCTTAAATGAAAAGAAAAGGAATGTATGTGCTATTTCTCTTACGAAATACGATAAACTTATTTATTTTATCTACGTACACGACACCACTGAAAACACTATATTCTCCGAATACAATAGCTGGGTTGTCCATTGTTATCGCTGCGAGACCAGGTGGCCGAGTAAGTCAAACAAATACTTCATTGAATTACGCCGGGATGTACTGAGCGACGTTATACATTGCGTTTTATAGAAATTGCATCCGTTCTCTAGTTATTATATATAGTTAAACAGTCATTAAATTATAATTTAGATGAAATAAGTGCTTATATTTATTATACAAAATTTAAGTAAATATAGTTAGGAGAGTTGGTATATATTACATCTAATATTGAGTCTATTTATCATTTATTGTTAATATTTACTGCTTTATACATATTTGATTTTTCTCTATTTACTTAGCGGACATGTGGCGACCTTTTGCTGAAAGTGTTAGTGATTATGATGTGGATAGTGATAATACTGTTGGAGCACGACAGAGAAAGCATATATCAGAAGATGTAAAACAGATAATTTTCAATGTCAATCATACTCTAATGGAAGAAAATAACGAACTACAAACCCAGAACATTCAACGAACGTTGCAATTAACCAAGGTGCCTTTTGGAACAATATATAAAATAATTAAGAATAACGCAGGGCCTCGAAAGCAAAGAAGTGACAAAGGAGCACCGAGAAAAATTGAAGAGTATGAAATTGATACTATTAGGCAGCAAGTATACACCTTCTACAGAGGAAATGTTGTATCTACACTTGACTGCTTACATAAAAGAATCAGTGATGAGCCTATAAATATTCAGTGTTCTAAAGCAACCTTGTGGCGAACGCTAAAGAAAGCTGGTTTTAAGTTTGGCACTATACACAAACGTCGAACAATTATGGAAAGCCCGAGGTTACAGAAACTTCGATATGAATACTTAACTGCAATTAGAAGGTATAGACAGGAAGGACGATTAATATGTTATTTAGACGAGACTTGGTTGACACCCATGACACAATTTGCAAAGGTTGGGTGGATAGTTCAAGTGTGTCAGTTGGACGTGCCAGTTTTGAGAGGGAAGAGAATAATCATTCTTCATGCTGGGTCAGAAAAAGGATGAATCGGACAGCCGCTATTATCTGCTAAAAATGTTAAATCCTCAATTTTAGATTACCATGAAGATATGACCTCATCTTTATTTGAAGAATGGTTTTGTGACACTTTACTGCCAAATTTACCAAAAGATAGTGTGATAGTGATGGACAACGCTCCGTATCATTCTCGACATCAAACCAAGATTACTACAAAATGTAATAATAAGAAAGATATTAAAACATTTTTAGAAGCAAATGATTTATATTTTGAGGATCATTATACAAAAAACCACTTAATAGAGGTGATGAAGACAAAAGAATATTTAAAGGATTATTATGTGGATAACAGAGCCAAAGAAGCAGGACATACAATTTTGCGTTTACCATCATACCATTGCATTTTCAATCCCATTGAATTGATATGGGCCCAACTGAAAAATACCATAAGACGAACAAATCAAACACCGAAATTTAGTGAAAGCAGTGTAACACACATAAAAAATTCTATGGAACATATAACTGCTGTAAATTGGAAAAATGCTGTTAAACACGCAATAGCAAAAGAGGACGAATATATGCGCATGTACAAAATAGTAGTAGCACCTTTGATTATAAATGTGCAATGCGATTCATACACAGACATCGATTTGCAAGACGACTCAATCACAGATGATTTATGAAATGCGGTGACACATAAAAATTTTATTGTGTATTACAAATAAATTAGCTTTATATATCTATATGTATCCACTACACATGTTGCCACACGATTTGTAATTTTTTCTTTGTTAAACCCAATGTACAGATATTTTTTATTATATACTTGAAATTAACAGCGTTTTATTATTATATTATAGGGCCCTAATTTATAGTCAATACGGCCCCTAGATTCATACGTTGCAAATAGGTAAACCGTACCCGTTCAATAAGGAGACCAGGTATAATAATTATCATCACAGAAGGTGGTGCAATAAAAGCATTAGAGCCGTTCAAAGTTATATTCTTATAATTTGAAATAAACTATACCTACTACATAACTTAAAAATATTGTGCGGGCAAAATATAGGTAAAAACGGAAAACAAATTTGGAATGCGCCGATACAAATAAACACGTTTGTAAAAAAGTCTATCTAAAGAATATCGGATACAAATTTAAATTAACTTAATTTTTTTAATACAATTATCTGAGAGGTCGTAAATAAATAAATCCGATTATAACGCTTTTTTAATGTTATTATAGCACATGACTAGGCAGTCTTATAATGTTAATTTTGTTTATAGATGAATGTATCCCAACAAAAGAATCAGCTTCTGCTAAAGTTCCACAGAGTCGTGTTAGTATTTGTTCAAGCGTACTTGCTTATGATCCATCTGAAGACCCTATAGAAAGTGCAATCGATACAGTTGAAATGGAAACTACTATGATTCAGCGTTCTTGTTCACATCAAACCACAATCGAAGAGCCGCTTAAAGCCAGTTGTATTAGCGTTGCCCCTATCGGAAATACAGAATCGACTATATCAGTATGTCCTAGTAAACAACAAGCAGCCCCAAGTATATTAAGCTGTTCCAGTAGACAACAAAATTTAATACAACAAGATTCAAGTGCATTAATTTGTCCCAGTGGACAGCAAAGTTCACTACATGAGAAGCCAAGTGTGTTAAGTTATTGTAGTAGACAGAAAAGCATATTACCGAATGATATAAGTTTAGTATTGTCCTCTAGCAAGCAACAATTGAATGATAGTAAAGGCTCAGGTATGGTTTTGGTGTGTTCCGAGAAGGAAGATGACACATGTATAGATAGATGTAAAGGAAAACAGCAGGATGTCATGAGTAAACCTTCTGGTTTTGGAAGATCTGTTAGCAAGCAGCGCAGTATAGATACGGATCCAAATGTAGTATCGCATATGAGTATCGAACAAAGTGCTGTAATGACGGAGGAAGTTATTATGAACGGGAGTCAACAAGATCCTTTTCAAGAACAACTAAGCACGACATCTTGTCTGAGTAGGCAAGCTAGTGTAATAAAATCGGCTTCTTGTGGAAGTATAAATCCTAGTAAAGAACCAAGCCAGTCGATTACTAGTTTAGTTGACACGATTCCTTCGGAGAGTAAACTAACATTAAAAAAGGAAGCTAGTTTGATGCAATCGGTAACTGAAAACGATAACCTTAGAGGATCGTGTATTTCGCAACGAAATATGAAAGACAAAGGTGTTCAAGAACCTATTGAACAGCCAACTGACGATAACAAGAGAAAAAAATGTCAAACGTTTAAGAAATGTTGCGCAGCAAAACCAAAGAAACAAGAATCGAATATGAGTGTTAATTTGGAGTCCGAAGTTACAGTTGACTATGAATATAATGCGCCCAATGGTGTATGCAGTCAAAAATCTGTACGGGACGCAAATGATGCATACAGTCAGAAATCTGTACTTGAGGAAAGTGATGCATACAGCCAGAAAGATGTATGTGACGAAAGCTATGTATGCGATCCGAATGACATATGTGAGGAATGTAATGTGTACAGTCAGAAAGATTTAAATGAAAAAAGCGTAGGTACGGTTTCTCGCCACGGAAGTAGCAAAAGAGTATTTGCCAGAGAGCCTTCTTCATACGTGTCCCCGTCTTTTACTAGATCTGCTATAAATAATCAATCCAGACAACGAAACAATCAAAATGAATATTATTTGTGCAATGGTAAATCTAGGCAATCACCTTGTGTTCCATGTAGTGCTGGATATTATACTAATAACAATCCATGTATACCTACTTATGCTTACCCGACATGCTACAGGGAACCGACACAGTACAGTTATTGTAATAAACCAACGCCTTGCGTCTATTCATGTCCTCAAAATCAACAAAGAACCAGATACGCGTGCGACTGTTACAATAATGTAAGACAATTCGTTCAAAATACCGATGTCAGCAATGCTAGAATTTGTTCCACACCTCGGCAACTACAAAATCTATCTTCAAGTAGAAAGTAAGTATATATTCTTATAATTTAATAGTTTTAATTATTGTCTTATGAACTTAAAAACTTGTCACATTTACATGATCCTTTTTCACATGTATTACAATTGCACAATTGGTAGGTCTTGCTTGTAGTTCTACTTTTTTTACGTTATTATGTGAAATGAACAAAATTTATTTTTGATTGATGTATTAGTCAACACATGTGCTAAAGGCTCTTTCTCTGCATACAATTCCCTTGCTACAAAATTTGACAATGTAACTAAAACACACGAATTATAGATATTAAATTAAATATAGTAAATATGTACTTTTGCATTGGAAGAATATAGTTTTCAGAACGCATTCCGTGACTAAATCGTTGGCTAGTAAAACGGTATTATATTGTGAATTTTCCGTCGATTCAAAGTTTATACCAGCCCAGTAATCCATTATTTGAACGATAGCATGCAGACAAGTGTTTTCAATTTTTCCTTTTGATTAATTATTATGAATCTTTGAAGGACTTCGGACACACACATTCATATCGTTGTGAACCATTAAGAGTTGACCATGCTATAATTATTCAGGATTACAGTTGCAGTGCGAGTAGTGATGAATAGAGTGGACCAATTCCGAGCGAAAGCAGAGGCGTGACTAACGAATTGGTTCCCGCATGCGAAACATGATTAATATCTAGAGATATACTATCACGAACGGTGCTGTTATTATGTTATTAAGTAATATAATAAGTTATTATATTACTTAATAGGATAATAGGATAGCGTAGAGAGTGCGTGTATCTAACGTTGAAGCACCGATATTGAAGCCCAAATTGGGTCCATATCGTGCAGTAGTAATAAAAAAAAGAGTGAAAAGCAGTAGGAGAAAAAGTGAGTAGCGAGAAGAACAAATAGGTATTAAAATAAGAACAACGAACGGTGAGTGTTCATAATATTAGTAAAATAATATTAGTAAAATAGGAGGTTAAGAGATGTCAAAATAAGGTCGAAAATTGCGTGAAGGTTAATTTGTTAAGGAAAGAAAATATTGAACAAACACGCGTGTGAACACTTGAAAGTAGGCAACACAACGAACACCGCGAATCGGAGTGCAACTTAAAATCAGGCAGACAAATGAATAATAATTAACGTTGTTAAATTAAAACGATAGAATAGGCGAGGGAAAATTAAAATTAAAATAATAGCAAGTGTAAGAAGGTACGCACGGATAGAAGTAAGGGTCCGACAGGTTGACTGGCCCGAACTTCTTACGCAGTGAAGTAGACAATAAAACCAGTACAATGACGGACAGAGATAGTGAGGAATATACGACCGACGAGGGGAAAAGAAAAAAAAGAGTGGGAAATCTTGAGCAGTTTCTCGGACGGTCTGCAAAAACAAAAAGGTCTCCAAATAGAAAAACAAAAGAGGAAGCCGAAGAAAAATTAGATAAGATACTAGGGATTATGGAGGAAATACGCAAAGATCAAAAACATATGAAGATAGAACAGAAGGAAATTAATAAGGAAGTTAAAGAAATAAAAAAGCAACAGAGAGGGTTTAACGAAGAACTCCTAAAACTAAACCAGGAAAATGAACGCTTGAAAAAAGAAAATCAAGAAATAAGAAAGAAAATGAGAAAGTACGAGATAAATTAGAAAGAGTGGAGAAGACATTGGAAGTCATAGAAAAGGAACGAAGAAGATATAATGTGGTAATACATGGATTAGTGACAGGAACAAATGAAACTCTGGAGCTGAAAAAACAAATTAAAACCTTCATAGGTGAATAGCTAGAAATAGAGATCACCCCGAAATCTATCAAAAAAGTAGGAGCTAAGACATGTGTTGTCGAACTGGGTAGTGAAATGGAAAAGAATGAAATTATGAGGAATAAATCGAGGAATAAATTAAAAAATAAAGGAGGGGACAGGATATATATTGATGATACTTAACGCCAAAGGAATTAGAGAAACAATCGCAACTAAGAAAATTTGCCAAAGTCGAAAGGGAAAAAGGAAAGACAACAAAAATTGGGTATAACAAAGTGATGGTAAACGAGGAAGAATGGAGATGGAACAAAAGTACTGGGAAAATTGAAAAGCAACAATCAAAAAACTAAGGAAGAATAAACAGAATGGGAAAAATGAAAACGACATTGGCAAACAAATGGATGTGATTGTGGAGAAAAATAAAAGTGCGAACGGACATAAAGTAGGTAAATATATAATAGCAAGAAACACCGCTGGAAAAGTTGGTGGAATAGTAAGAACACGTACGACAAGCAAAGAAGATGAAAATAGAGCAGTGGATAAGAGAAAATATATGTTGGAAGAAAGGAAAATAAATAAAATAAATAAAATAACAAAGAAAGAAAAGGTTTGGAAAATAGGAACGTGGAATGTCAGAAGCTTAACAGGAAAGGAAGAGGAATTAGTAGAAGAATTGGAAAAAGTAAACGCAGATATTGTTGGCATCACCGAAACAAAAAAGAAAGGTAATGGAGAAAAGATCATAGAAGGAGGACACCTATTAATATACAATGGAGTTAATGAAAGAAACAGAGCTAGTGAGGGGGTGGGATGCTTTATTAAGAAAGAAAATATAAAATACATACAGAAATGGACCGGAATATCAGAAAGGATATTGAAACTAGAAATGAAAATAGATGAAGAAGTAAAAACAACCATCATAGTAGTGTACGGCCCTAATGAAGATGAAAAAACCAGTGCAAAGGATGAATTTTAGGATCAACTAACAGAGGTGGCAGAAGAAAGTGAAGGAAGATTATTAATAATAGGAGACCTAAATGGAAGAGTAGGCAAGAAAGATGATGAAACAGGAAATGTAATAGGTATAAACGGAGAAAATGTCAGAAACAATAATGGACGAAGATTAATAGAATTCTGCATTCTGAACAATTTAATAGTTACAAACACCTTCTTCACACACAAGAATATACATAAATATACTAGAGAAATAGTAAGTAGGAAGGAAAGATCAATAATAGATTATGTCATAATTAACAAACCATATAGAAGAGAAATAATAGATACAAAAGTAAGAAGAGGCTGTGAAATATATTCCGACCACTACATAGTGCTATCAAAAATAAAAATAGAAATAAAAGACCAGAAACAAACAGAAATGTACAAGACAAATAGTAAATCTAAAAGTAACACAGTAAAAGAAGTAATAAGAACATATAAACTCAGAGAAGAGGTGATAGCAAATATATATAAAGAAAAAATAGAGGCAGAAATGATAAAAAGCAAAGAGAGTTTAACAACGTGGGGGTGGAAGACATGTGGAAAATAATTAAAGATACAATAATGAAAATAGCTAAAGAAACGTGTGGAAGCAGCAAAACAGACAAAAACAAAAAACAAACAAGATGGTGGAATGAGGAAATTAAAAGGGAAGTAAAGATGAAGAAATACAAATGGAAAAATTATCTTAGTGAAAAGAACAAAAATAATTACGACAAGTACAAGGAACAAAGGTTAAAAGTGAAGGGGATGGTGAAAGAAGCGAAACAACAAGCTTGGGAAGAATTTGGGGAAAAGATGGAACAAGACAGTAAAGGTAACCAAAAGTTATTCTATAAAATATTGAAGACACTAAGAAAAGGTAAACAAAATAAAATTAGATACATAAAAGCAGAAAACGGGAGAATTTTAGAAGACGAAGATAATATAATGAAAAGATGGAAAGAATATTTCGAGGGAATGCTTAACACAGAACGAATAAACTTAATATACGAAATAGACGTGAGCGAAGAAAACATAGAAAGTGGGGAGAGGGGAGGCGAGGAACCGATCAAGAAGGAAGAAATAATGGAAGCTATAAGGAAGTTAAAACGAGGCAAGGCGGCAGGACATGACGGTATAACAGCGGAAATGATAACAAATATGAAGGAAAACGGCATAGAAGTCCTAGAGAAATTGTTTAATAGGATTTGGAATGAACAAAATATACCAAAGGACTGGGAAGTAGGCATAATACTACCCATCCACAAAAAAGGTGACAATAAAGAGTGTAGCAATTATAGAGGAATTACACTACTCAGTGTAATGCTAAAAATATATGAGAGAATCCTAGAAAAGAGATTAAAAATATTAATTGATCACCAACTAGAAGAACCGCAAAGTGGATTTCGGAAAGGCAGAGGAGTGCACGATCACATTTTCACTATGAAACAACTGATAGAAAAAAAACGAAATAAGACTATATATGCGGCCTTCATAGACATAGAAAAAGCTTTTGATAGTATTCCAAGAGAAGAAGTTTGGAAAAGCCTTAAAAAAAGAGGAATAGGCGAAAAACTCATAAAAGCTATAAGAACCATATACCAGAAAACTAGAAATTATGTGAGAACTGAAAAAAGTCCGAAGAGTTCATAACCAAAGAAGGACTGAGACAAGGAGGGGTGCTCAGCCCCGTACTATTTAACATAATATTAGATGATGTACTAAAAGAAATAAGGGGAATAACAAAGAAACTACAAGTAGGGTATAAGAATATGGAGAGGGTTGAAATAGCAGAATGTGTCTTCGCTGATGACATAATAATATACGCAAAGAACGAGAGAGACTTACAAGAAAACCTAAACACATGGAATATAGCACTAAAAAAGAGGAATCTAAAAATAAACATTGATAAAACAAAAGTGATGACAATAGGGAGAAATGATTTAAAAGTAAAAATTGAAATAGAAGGAAGAAACATAGAACAAACAGACACATTCAAGTACCTCGGAATAAACATACATAAAGACGGAAAAGAAGATATGGAAATAAACAGCAGAATAGAAAATGCAACAAAACTATATTGTGCACTAAACAACACATTTATAAGAAAGAAGGAAATAACGAAGAAAACAAAAATCACAGTATATAACGCATTGTTCAAACCAATAACGACGTACGGATGCGAAAGCTGGATACTTAATAAGCATATGAAGAGCAGACTACAAGCCGTAGAAATGAAATACCTAAGAGCGGTGAAAGGAGTTAGTAGAAGGGACAAAATAAGAAATGAAGTAATAAGACGAGAATTAAATGTACAACCCATAATGGAAGAAATCGCAAAACAACAACTAAGGTGGTTCGGTCATGTAGTAAGAATGGAAGAAGAAAGACAGACTAAAAGAGTATGGCTAGCAAGAACAACGCGAAGAAAACAAGAGGAAGACCACAAAAAACGTGGGACAATGTCATAGTGGAAAATTTAAAGAAAAGAGGAGTAACATTGTACGAAGGGAAGAGAATAGCGAGAAACAAAAAGGAATGGGCAAGATTTATATATAAGGAATAGTTATATAAGCAAAATGTAATTAGCTTGACACCCTAGGGGTAAACAAGCTTATAGATTATAATAATAATAATATTACTTAATACTACATATTTGTATTATATTTGGTTTATTTTAGTTCCAATTTACAGTCGTGTATTGTGCATTCTATAGAACAGGAAAGTGTTTTATATTTATATGAATATGAATATCACCTATATTTCTCTCAACACTGCTTTATAGAAATTATGTATCAACAAATTATATTATATAAGTGCTTATATTAAACTTTAGACGACGGATAAAGGTAGGAATTATAATAAATCAAAACTAGGGAACAGCAAAAATTTGTTGACACATAATTTCTATAAAGCAGTGTTGAGAGAAATATAGGTGATATTCAAATTCATATAAATATAAAACACTTTCCTGTTCTATAGAATGCACAATACACGACTGTAAATTGGAACTAAAATAAACCAAATATAATACAAATATGTAGTATTAAGTAATATAATAACTTATTATATTACTTAATAACATAATAAAATAAAAGTATATCTCTAGATATTAATAATGTTTCGCATGCGGGAACCAATTCGTTAGTCACGCCTCTGCTTTCGCTCCGAATTGGTCCACTCTAGTGATGAATAAAATAGTGGCCGTTTTCTTGTTACGATTTTATCATGAATAATGAACAGACTCACTTTGAAAAAAAAAACGCTACTGTTTTTTTTTTTACTTGGCATCATATTACTAGATGTAATTTTTTACATTTTAAATCCTCCGCGAGAAAAGCGTCTGAGAATGGGTTCAAATAAGCACACACAGAAGATCATATAAAATGGTGTTGATTGCTTACGTACCAATGCCCAGGGTTGGTTAAGTTAACGATAACATGAGAATGTTCTCTCATATTGGGTTTAGTTACAATATTTTGTCAGCGGCAGGTAGCCGTTCCATACGAAACTCATTCTTTATTGCCGAAAATAAATTTCGGCAATCGAAACATTCAACAAATTACTCCTGGAAAATGCTCACCATCAAACGATTCATCTGCGGGAATGAATCAAGTGAATGACTGTGTTTATTTCAAATACATACTGGCATAGACTTAACATTAAGAGATTACCTCACGGATGTTGAAAACAAAGTACAAATGTTGCAGATACTTGCCACTTTAATTTACTAAAGCACTAACTCCGATATTTCTTGACCAAACCTTGTTAAGATGACTTTGTTACTTTATAAATGTATCTCTTTTTTATTATTTCTGTTTTAATAGTTGCTCCTAAGATGCACTCACAATATTAGTTTGGATTGGCGATATATTTTAGATATCTGAAAACACAGCACAAATTTGCAGTTTACACCATTCTGTGTAATCCCGGTAACAAGTTACATGATTTTCTTAAAAAATATTTTTACTAATATGTAATTTCCAGTTCAGATACATCAAAAGATGAAATAAATGACATATCAACGCCGGAAAAGGAATTTAAGAAGTTAGAGTCTGTTGTCAGAGAGTCAGATATTTTTTGTGAGCCAGGTTAGTTAGTATTTTAGTGTTTCCATATATGTATATAACTACGAGGGCTATTTTTTTTTCAAGGTCCGATCGGTCGTGAAATTAAAACCACAGTGAAATTCAAATATGTTTTATTTGTAACATTTAGGTACACCTCCCATCTACTTCTCTACATAGTCGCCGTTCCGATTTAGGCATTTTTCGTAGCGCGGTATCAACTTTTCAATCCCTTCTTCATAGAAGGTAGCCGCCTGTGCTTTCAGCCAAGTTTGTACGCTGGTCTGCAGCTGATTGTCTGTAGCAAAATGGTGTCCTCCTAAGCTCTTTTTCATACGAGGAAAGAGATGGAAATCGGAAGGAGCTAAGTCCGGGCTGTATGGAAGGTGATCGAATACTTCCCATCTAAAACGCTGCAGGAGGTTCTTTGTTGCATTTGCAGTATGGGGCCGAGCGTTGTCATGTAGAAGAACAAAGCCTGATGACAACATTCCTCTTCGCTTGTTCTGAATTGCCCTTCGTAGATTTTGAAGTGTCACGCCGTATGAGGTTGCTGTGATGGTCGTACCACGTTCCATGAATTCCACCAAGAGAACTCCTTTTCGGTCCCAGAACACAGTAGCCATACACTTTCTGTTGGAAAATGTTCGCTTAAACTTCTTTGGCTTTGATGGGGAAGAAGAATGCATCCACTGTTTGGATTGCTCTTTTGTTTCTTCCGTTTCGTAAAGAACCCATGTCTCGTCGCCTGTGACAATTTTGCTCAAAAAATCTTCTCCTTCATCATGGTAGCGCTGGAGAAACGTTAAGGCGGCACCCATTCGCTGTGTTTTGTGATGGTCGGACAGCATCTTGGGAACCCATCTCGCACACAATTTGCGGTACTGAAGTGTCCCACCCACGATGATGTACAGAGCTGACCTTGACATTTCGGGAAACGACTCATGCAACATAGAAATTGTGAACCGACTATTTTCTCTAATCGCCTGATCCACTCGCTGAACGAGATCTTCATTGGTTGACATTCGCTTTCTTCCCTGACCGCCTGCATCATGAACGTCTGTACGCTCTGCTTCAAAGTTCCTGCATCATTGCCGCACTTTACTATCACTCATGAATGTTTCACCATACACATTACACATTCGTCGGTAAATTGTAGCTGCGTTGCACCTCTCCGCATGAAGAAATCGAATTGCTGCACGCAATTCACATTTGGCGGGTGACGCTATTGTTCTCGGCATGTTTACGTGTACACTGCGCGCTTGTAACTGACATGTACAACGTGACGCGATCTGCTGTTATACTAGGGACACTGCGCAATACATCTGCGCAAAGCTTCATCTGATTGTCACTGTGGTCTTAATTTCACGACCGATCGGACCTTGAAAAAAAATAGCCCTCGTACAAACTATGCTTAATTAAATAAGGAATTTCTTTAGGTGCAAACGGATATCCAAACATCGATTGTGAATGTTACCAAGCCGTCTTCCTATCTCGTCCCAAGTTAAAAAGAACACCGTGATTTGTTTGGCTAAACTAATCGTACCAAAAACATCAAATATATAACTTACAAAAATGCAATGATATTTAAATAAAAAAGAAGGTAAACAGTAAACTACGTAAAATCATTTTGTTGCTTTATGTTTATATAATGAATTCTGTTTTTTTTTAATTTTTAAGAAAAAAGTTTCTTGTCAACTAAAATTCATAACCAAAAATGAAATTCTGCAATAATAATAATAATTTATTTTCGGGTGGATGAAAATAGGCACCAAGTATATGGATTTACCTGCCCTGCAAAAAGGATTGTTTAATCCTACAGGTAGTCTAGGCACCAGTACCGTTCGGGTAATGATCGCTTTAAAGCTTAAAGTAAGCAATTAGACGTTAATAAATTAAGGAATTTCCTAATGACCAAATAGATTATTTCAAATGTATTTTTATTTGTACATCTATTGTGGGCGGGCCTCTATTGTATTATGCTATAATATATTCTATATATAAGGAAACATTTAGTTAGTGTATTTAGTTATTTCTATCTTGTTTGCGGCGTTTGCTTAAAGTAAGAAATTAGATCCGCTTCTCAGTCTCGAGTTTTGTTGCACACTGTTAAGAATTATGGAGGTCTCTTTCGTGGACAGTAACAACGGAAAATGTTTGCTAGTGGTTAACAAGTACACCTTTTCAAAACAGAAAGTGTTGAAGAGTGGCGAAGTGTTTTGGCGTTGTACAAAAAATCCTTAAATTGTCCCGCAAAAGTGTTTACGCTTGGTGCAGAAAATTTAGTGAGCAGAAGCCAGCTAGAACATAATCATGAACAGAATCAGAGTAAATTAAACCGAAAAGTGATTTCAAATGCGTGTAAACGTAAAGCCGTTGATGATATTTCCGAAAAACCAGCGAAAATTATTCGTCGTGAACTAGCTAAGGAACTGCTGGAAACAATTACGATAACAGATTTCACTTATATCCGAAGAAATTTGTACAATGCAAGGAGAAAAATTTCTTCCTGGTCCGTTACCACAAAATAAGACAGAAGTCCATGATATAGTGGAAGCTGCTGATGTTAAAACAAGCAAGGATGAAAGTTTCGTTTTTGTAAACTGTCCAGTGAGCAATATCATAGTGTTTTCTTGTGAAACGAATGTTAGAAGTTTATGTGGAATGCGTAAAGTGTACATGGACGGTACATTTTCGTATTGTACAAAATATTTTTTACAATTATTTACAATCCACGGACTTAATAATGGACATTATATTCCATTGATGTTTTGCTTGTTGCCTGATAAACGCAGTGAAACGTATGCAACATTATTTGAAATGCTAACAAAAGAAATCTTTCGACGTCACTCTACAATATTACGACCAGCTGAAGTTTTTGTAGATTTTGAGAAAAGCATTCACACAGCGGTTCGCGCTATATGGCCATCAGCACAAATCTATGGTTGTCGTCTCCATTTGCACCAATCGTGGTTCAGGAAAATCCAAAGTTTGGGTTTAACAGCAGATTTTAGGAACACAGATTCCGAAGTAGGAAAATGGCTGCGATATACATTTGGATTAACGTATTTGAATCCTGACGAAGTAGGCGATTGTTTCGCCTTAGATTTGTTTGCCGAAAAACCTGCTCATGCACAGACTGACGAATACGCCGATTATTTATTGGAGACATACATAGGAGACGATGCTCCTTTTCCTCCACATATGTGGGCTACTGCAACTCCATCGATCACTAACACCACAAACGCATGCGAAGCGTTTCATTCCAAACTAAATGAGTCATTTTATTCAACACATCCATCTATTTATATTTTTATCGAAAAGCTTAAGGAATTTCAAATAGACACTTATGTTAAAATTCAAAGTGTACACACGCCAGCAAGAGTTAAAGACACACGCGCAAAACAAAAATTAAACTCTAAATGAACTGTGTGAACAACTAAATAATGGAACAATATCACGATTACACTTTGTGAAGTGTATATCATTTTATTCATCAGTATGACTTCAAATACACTATTTTTTTATTATAGTTTTTATATAATTAAGTATTTGCTTTTATTATTGTTTTCATATGAGTACATATTTTTTATTTTCTATCTTTTTGCTGTACTTCAACTTGAAATACACTATTTCTTCTAAATTATTGCTTTTGTTTGCTTTATACGGTGCCCAGTTTACATAGACCCTCTGCGAGTACATTTTTAGCTAGTGCCCGAATTACCAACGAGATTAAAATTTCAGGTAGGTTAGTTCCCAATTTACATCCAGCCTTATTTTCATCCCTTTGACTACAATAGCATAGGATAAGTCAATTTAAAGTAAAATAAAATCTTAATCGTGGTCACAATTCCTCTTACATATTGCTGTGAACTGTGGGTTTGCTTAAATGGTCGTCCACTGTTCATCCACAATATGTCCGTGCTAATTCAGATGGAGATTTTGCTTGCTTGAGACAGCTTCATCTAGGGCTCACTCTCCCACGAGTGAGAAAGTGGAAAATTAAAGATTCAATAAATAATAGTCACAATTTGATTTTACAAATTTTATTATTAAAAAAAAAAGAAAAAAAAATACTCTTTACAAAGTGCAAAGAGAGCTAATGCAATAATAAACAAAAGCCTAGAGGAAAAAATCTGTGTGATCAATGACACGCACACAAAGAAAAGCCTCTTGTGAATCGCGAACAAAATTAATATCTAATAGATCATTAAGAAAACTCTCAAATTCAAAAATCTAAATAAATATCCCCAAAAATTTCAATCGTAAAAAGACTAAACGTCAAACTCGTAATTTACTTTACTCGTGCGCACTTAACACAAGTACAAAAATCTCCCCTCCAACCTGACTTTCAAGAATCTTGTAGAATATCATGACAAAAAAACTCCCTGATAAAAACATGATAATTTTCTTAACTATCTATATTATAAGCTAATATAAAAATAATTCAAAATTACAAATAGGTACAAATATCATAGAATTATAGTGAAAAGAATTTATATAAAGCAACTGTGAAAAGTACTTACGTACGCAACACTTTTTTCACAGACAGATAAAAAAAAAATAATACGAGAGATATCAGGTATAAATTTAATTAACAATCAAAACACGAGATAACAACCACTCGTAATACGAAAATGATATTTAAACATACATCAATACACTCAAAACCAAATAAACCGAATTTAAATCAAATATAGAAATAAAAAATGATGTTTTTTACTTCCAACAGTATCAAGCAAAGAACCAAACATACCTCGCACATAACAAGGGTTCATTTGAAAAGTCAATCTAGTAGCATGTGATTTATTTACTACTTAACCTACGAAGTCGTATATTTTGACAGTTTTATACATACAAATAAATAACAAATGTGATTGACATTATCAAATGTCATTTGGATTTACGTTTACGGAACAACAAACACATATTAATTAATATATTTGCGTCTCATTCTATCAAAATTTCAAAGTAACCTAGATTGACTTTTCAAATGAACACACGTTACATACGTAAGAGCTGTCAATGTTATAAAAACTATAACGTTGTATGCTAAGTCAATAACCTCAATAAAAATCAGCTTTTATACATTCAGTGAATTATTAAAAAATGTGTATTACATGCATTAAGTAAATGTTTTTTTGTTACGAGAAGTAGCAAATATAAAATATTATTATGGATAGAAAAAAAAGACTGCTATTGTAAACAGACACTGCAATGTTTATGTTTATAGAAAAGCTAGAAAAGTTTTGTATGGTAAGAATTCGATAACCTGGTATGAAAGTCAGCTGTGAAAATTTAGTGTGAACTTTTAAAAAAGAACATGTAAGATATGTGCTCTACGGGCATTTAACGTCCTATCTTTAATCGTAGACGTAAACGTAAATTATATCGAACGTACGTAACGATCGACAACTGAACGAAACTTAAAGCGAGATGGACAATAATAAAACTATTCTTTTTGTTATTCTCGGTCAACTTTAAGATGTCTTTTATAATATAGTCGATCGCACAGCGGCGTAATAATTTTTTTTTAAATATCTTTGTCTTTTTTTTCTCGCTTATGAGAGATTTTGAGAAAATATTTTGGATATATATTCTATATAATTACATTTTTCTATTTTTCATACGTTGTCTTCTTATTTCAAGGACGTTGGATATAGATTAGACTACACAACACCGCAAAATTTATTTCCATCGGTGTTGGGAACCCTCTGTTTAGTTTTCTGTTAAATTTTAGTAATTAAATTATTATTTTTGGTTGTAATACTTGCAATCTCTCTCTGTCGTTGTTATTTGCATACCCAAAAATGATGATACATTTTCAATAATTTTGGTTTTAAATTCTCCCTCTAATGCCACGAACAACTTTTAATCTGTTGACCGTCGCTTGTGATGATTGCATGATATACATACAATACAATATGTACATTATCTCTGTACTAAAAACAAAAGTCATATTTAGATCGACGAAATCGAGATTGACTTCATTAAACTTGTCATTACACGATTTTGGTGCACACTCTAGAGTTCATACACAGTACGATCATTTTAATATGTTTTCTTCGTTCTTTAAACCTTTTGAAGTAAAAATATTAATGTTTAATTTATTGTTTAGAAATGCCGTTGAAATATCTACTTGTTTTAAACTCCAGTTGTTATATAATGATATAGACAATAAGATTTTTGTAGTTGACATTCTACAAAAAGAAGTACACCTTAATTCAAAATGCTTCTCATCACTCTTAGAATCCTTCTTGCCTTCTTAATCCTATCCTCTTTGATTTTAAAATTCCATTTCATTTTTATTGCTGTTACCCGCATGGTAATTTAATTTCTGACCTAGTCTTTTAAGGAACTACGCGCACAAATTTTTATACTTCGGACGTGAGATACAAAGCAGCTCTTAAAGGTATTAAGGCTGCAATAATTCCTAAGAATTACCCGGTCAGCTTAGTGACTGAGGGCAACGTAGGAGCTATACAAGAGGCCCTGATGATGGTCATGGAGAGGGCGCAAAAGACCCCGACTCTTGAATCCTCCCGTCTTGTGAACGGCAACTATGATGTCATCTGTGCAGATGAGGACTCGTCCAACACTACGAGAGATTACTTGGAAAAGGAAACTGTTTGGAAACTCATGAAGAGCGAGGAGTCGCAAAAAAAGCAACGAATGTTAGCGTTTCTGCCAGAGACTAAAAAAGAGGATCTGACGGTGGGCTTGAAAAGAGAGAGGCAAATAAAGTGGACCGATGGATTGTCCTAAGTTCTAGGTCTTCCGAAAAGGGCCTACATGTGGGACTTCGGATTGACAAGGAGTCTGAGGAAATATTGGTGAGGACGGATTGGAGATCTTACTTGCTTTCACAGAGCTAGCTTTGTAACCCGAAACAAAGAAAGATCTGAAACCGGTGTTGCAGGAAGGAGAACCTCAGGCATCAACTTTTGAGGGTTAAAAGGTTGAAGATTCTGCAGATAAATCTTCAACATAAGAAAACAGCCACGCCAAAGGACGCTACGCTGGCTGAAGATATCGATATCCTCCTCATTCAAGAGCAATGGATAAGTTGAGATAAAGTGGGAGATCTGATTCAGGGCCCACCTGGAGCTATGCATTGGGGCCATAACGGCAGCCAGGATATAGAGTGACTGTCGATAGAGGGATATTGGCGACGGCAATTGCGTCTCTATCTCTACCCATTGATTCTTCAGAGTTACCAGGGCCTTATCTTGAGGCATTGGTGGCGTATACCAGTAAGAACAATCTGGAATTAATTATCGGCGCAGATACCAATACTCACCATAAGGCTGCAAGGCAGCAAGGATAATAATTATAGGGGTATGTCTCTCCTTAGCTATCTCTGTGGTACTGAACTTGATTGTGATAAACCGACATGATATCAATGGGGGAATAACACATTGATGTAACCTCATGCACTTTGGGAGTAAGGGAAATTGTAAGGGGTGGCATGTATCCGACGAGTCGTCACTCTCCAACCATGCGTATATCCGCTATGAATTATGTATAAATTTAACGGAACCCAGACTATATAGGGCTCCAAAGAGAACAGACTATGTTGTGTTTATAATCCGTCCACGCGTACTGCGATTTCAAATATTTATACCGACCTTTGTACAAAACTCAACTTATCTACGCTCTACGACACAAGTGTTAAGTTATACTGCAATATATTCCAAATTTTATTTAAACATTAGACACTGTAGAACGTATAACTAGAGATTAACTAAACTTTATCCTCATTCGTGTTATTCGACGGTGTAATTGATAGGTTAAAGTGTATTGTAGAACCGGCCCTCAAATATATTAAATTGTCTTGAATTGTATTTGATATAACTAAATTGTTTTAAAAACAAAAATTATACATTTTTTATAAAATAATATTTGTGAAACTGTCATAACACTGCATATGTAAATATAGTTATACAAAATAGATACTCTGGTCTATTGTATGGTTTCAATTCCAGAATTACATTAACTTATATGTTGACTTTTTAAAAAAATAAATAAACAATATAATATATAATCTTGCAGTTTAAGGCAACACAAATGAAATATTCGTCAGTGACATACAGAGATTGTTCCAGAAACCATTTTTTCATCACAGCATGGACTCTTCGTCGATGCAGGCGTTTTATTTCGTTTGGCAGCTTTTTATACAATTTAATATTCACGTAATTTGTGCTTAATTGTGTCTTATTTATGCTATGAAAAGGAATAATGATGTTTGTCCCATTTTTGGTGTGAGAATTATGAAGCTACTTATTTTCAATTCTTTGCATTTCATGGATATAATTAAAGCAGGTAAGTATGAAAAGGAATGGTTATAATAAGGATCTTGTGGTATCTGATTAAACTTTTGCTGTTCCTTTCGGAGGCTCCACTTAAGGCTCTGATACTTGCTTTTTGGATTTCAAACATTGCTTCAGTTTTGAACGAAACCCCCCACAGAAAAGACCGTATAATGCTCGACTTTGAAAATTGCTGAAGTAAGCAGTCCTTGTCGCTTCATAAGTCGCAGTTTGCTTTAGCCATTTATTAGTACAAACAACTGCAGTTGCTGAGATGGTCAATATGGAAATTCCAACTGAGGTCACTGGTAAACTGCATTCCCAAAAACTTATGAGTAGGCTTTCATTTACTTCTCACTTTTCGTGTCGTTACTAAAACCGATTCTCCGGGAACGCCAAACTTGAACTGAAATGGTCTTGCTCTATTGTACAGCCTGAAATCTATTTTGAAGATATTGTAATGACTAAACCAGGTCATGTATTCAAACATCCATTTCATCAATACGACCTCGTTGAGTTATGATTAGAGTGGACCAATTCGGAGCGAAAGCAGAGGCGTGACTTTCAAACTTACTTAAAATACACTCATTTCTTGCGTCTTCTATCGAACATAGCTGTGCAATATTATTAAATACACAGAATACACTTTCCTGTTGCTATTATACGTGTACACACGATGACCATGAACAACATACTAAGTAATCGTGAACCAATTCGTTAGTCACGCCTCTGCTTTCGCTCCGGATTGGTCCACTCTAGTTATGATCTTACACCACATTGTTTTCATCTTATAACCAGGTCACTAGGATAAGGGAACACACTCTGATATATAACGGAACACTCAGAGGTCTCTACAAACAGAGTCACTGCAAAGCTAGAGTTGGTGAAGCCTAGTGCCTCATATTTATAATGTAGTGTTTACTATTGTTATCGTTGTTATTATCGTTATTAAATTATATGTTGTTATTTAATCGTTGTCCTGCATATTATTTATCACACTGATAAATCTGCTGTATAAATGAATCTGTCTCGGCAACAATGTTACCTCCGGGACCATTACATGGCGATCCTGCCCACGTTTGATATTACATGGCGATCCTACCTTTAGTTAGATGATCAGATATTACATGGTGATCCTACCATCCCATCATCTAACATTACATGGCGATCCTGCCATCCCATCATGACATTACATGGTGATTCTGCCATCCCATCATCTGACATTACAATATCCTCTAACTCCATACAGGCCGACGAGTTTGTTAATTAATACGCTGTGATTGTTACAAGTCTTTGCTTATTTCAATCAACATGATTTAGGTCTTGGCATATAAAATTTATGGGAATAGAAAAAATGATGACAACAATTATTTAAACTTTAACGTGAATATAAGGACTTTATTTAAAATATCTTTTTTTACTAGAATGTTTTATTATAACAATTACAAGTCTATAAAAAGAGAAAACATATTTCTAAAATATATACAAATAATTCATATTAATTGAAGAAATAAACACAGGCATGGTATATCACATAAAATGAAATATCGTCACAAAAATATAATACAATAAAATATACAGTCTTTATAGGTAAGTACTTAAAATTCTTTTGAGTGCATATTTGTCTTAGTTAACTATATAGCAGAAAAATGTACTTTTAAGTCTTCTTAATTCTTCGCTAAAGCCATTCGCATTTTATACCTTCTTATGAATTCTTTGGCTTGCTTATCACCTTGTCTGTATTCAAGTGCTTTCAGAGCATCAGTTTCTAAAAAGAAAAATAATATTTAATTTTATTTTAGAACATTTGTGGAGAAAGATTCTGGTTTTGTAACATATTACAGGAATAATCAGTAATAACTAGGGACCACTATCTGGGTTCGATAACAGTTGCGTCGTTACGTTGGATTTATCGAAATAAAAGTGCGTGTTATTTAGAAAAATGTTTTCCGTTCGAAATACACCTACGCGTAAATATAGGTATAAACAATTCTGCACTATTAACGCTATTCATACACTATATACAGGCTCATTCATTTTCGGCTCTCACCATGGGGATCTCTCTTATTATTGGAGATAGAGTATAGGTTTAAATTTGGCAAAGTTGTTAAATTTTGTGTTTGTTATAAATCCGTAAGACCTTCGTTATTTAAAAAAAAAAAGCGAAAACACACATCCTTGTGGCCATTTCTAAACCTCTATCCAGTGGTGTACTCTATTTATTTTATACGACGTTTCGTTCCTTTCTGGCCATCATCAACTATCTAATTTCTTATAGGCGCCATATTGGATTTAGACATCTTCAGAAAGAGTTTTTTTTTGCTGATTTCAACCACGTACCACATGCTGACTATAGTTTTTGACATTAGCTTTTATTTGAAAGAATAAATTATAAGATTAAATAAGGTAGCCATGGAATTTCAATCTGTCAAACATTTCATTTATTGTTCATTAATAATACAAAAATTTCATACACTAACGAAGAGAAACGAGATATGATAAGTATTTTTTATTCTTCGAACCGAAATTCAACAGTAGCGAGTACAAGATATCTACAATTATATCCAGAACGACAACAGCCTCATCGTACCATTTTCCTAGATCTCGACAGAAATTTGGTCGAGAATGGATCGTTTACTAAGTCGCGTAATGGTCAAGACAACAGGAATTTAAATGAAAATCGACAAGATATTTTACAATTGGTAAATTAAAAGTGTGTTTTCAAATTTCATGTTAATCTTGTATTTTTATAGATAAATAATAATCCATCAATTTCTACACGCGAAGTAGCGTCCGAATTAAATTTGTGCCAGTCCAGAGTTTGGAGAACTTTACATAAAAGTAGGTTTAAACCATACAGGATCCATGTTAGTCAATCTTTACTGCCTGGAGATAATTTGAGAAGGCTAGAATATTGTAATTGGTTAATGGGAAGGAAAGAAAATAACGAAAATTTTTTAAGCAAAATCATCTGGTCAGATAAAACAAAATTTACAAATTCTGGAATGTTCAACAGAAATACGGAGCACTATTGGGCAGTACAAAATCCCCGACAAAACAGGGCTAGAAGACCACAACATCGTTTTGGAATAAACGTTTGGATGGGTATTTTGGAAAATCGTCTCTTAGGACCAGTTATGTATGAAGAACATTTAAATGGTGAAAAATATTTAAACATTTTACGTACATACGTATCTGACTATCTTGACGACAATATCCCATTAAATCATTTACAATATTTATGGTGGCAACAAGATGGCGCACCAGCACACAATGCAGCTGTTGTTAGAAATTTCTTAAATCAAGAGTTTGCAAACCGTTGGATTGGAAATAGGGGAGTTGTTGAATGGCCTGCGAGATCACCTGATTTAAGTTGGCTAGATTTTTTTTTATGGGGATATGTTAAAAATAATATTTATAAATTAGATGCGCCACAAAACATTGAAGAATTACGAGACAGACTTCAGAATGCCTTCGATGCAGTTCCTAGAAGAACTATACAAAGGGCAGTACAAAATGCCAGAAGGCGTGCCCAATTGTGCATTACCGAAGATGGCCAGATAATTGAACATTTACTGTAATTGTTTATTGTTTACTTTTCTATGTATTTTTATTAATGTTTTTGTTATCTTGTACTCGCTACTGTTGAATTTCGTTTCGAAGGATAAAAAATACATATCATATCTCGTTTCTCTTCGTTAGTGTATGACATTTTTATATTATTAATGAACAATAAATGAAATGTTTGACAGATTGAAATTCCAAAGGCTACCTTATTTAATCTTATAATTTATTCTTTCAAATAAAACCTAATGTCAAAAACTATAGTCAGCATGTGGTACATGGTTGAAATCAGAAAAAAAAACTCTTTCTGAAGATGTCTAAATCCAATATGGCGCCTATAAGAAATGAGATAGTTGATGATGGCCAGAAAGAAACGAAACGTCGTATAAAAATTTAGAGTACACCACTGGATAGAGGTTTAGAAATGGCCACAAGGATGCGTTTTCAAATTTTCTCTACAAGGCCAAATGTCGGTGCTACAGGTAAAAGAAGAAAATAGGGTTTTCGCTTTTTTTTTTTTAAATAACGAAGGTCATTTGTCACCGGTCTATTTTCTTTACGGATTTATAACAAACACAAAATTTAACAACTTTGCCAAATTTAAACCTTTACTCTATCTCCAATAATAAGAGAGATCCCCATGGTGAGAGCCGAAAATGAATCAGCCTGTATATACAGCACGCGAAGCGCTGGCTAGGGGGGAGACGTACGACATGAGCCAAGAGTAGCTCTGAACCTCCGGAACTACCCGCTCTTCCACGACCTGTGACCGGATCAAGAATGGTGGTCTTTTGTAATAACTATGTAATAAATATGAATGAAAGGAAAAAGACCTGAACTTGGAAAAACCAAACCCCCCCCTGAATTACGGTATTTGAGCGGTTTGAAAATATTTTCTCATTTATTTTTACAACAGGTCTATGGAAGAGCTTAAAATTTGGCGACAAGATGCATAAAGATATTCTTCATCGCCCTTGTTAAGTGTAGTGTTCTATCATTTACTTTTTGCAGCTAAAAGAAATTAGAAACGGCTGATCAAAGTTACTCCTTGAGTTGGGGTGAGTTTGATCGGCGGTTATAAACGGCGGTCAAACATTAGGAAACCGTCCTAATGATCATTCCGGCCCCGGACAAAATCGACCAACTAGATCCATCATAAGATGCTTCGGGGTGATTTTGATCAACACTGTGTTAAGACATTAGGGAAGGAATGTATGTAAATTAATGGTGTAAAGAGGGTTTTTATTGTGAAAATAACATTTTAAATTCAAAAGGCAATAACAAAAAACAAAATGCAAATTTTGGTAAAAAATAATAATAACTAAAAATAATTTTCGTTGTTCATACGAATGAGCTTTCATACTCTTTAACTTCTACTTTTCTGGGGAAAATAAATTCTGGGCGGTTTCTCTCTTTGGTTCAGGTAAAATGTGAACTATAGCCGATTTAGTAACCACAGAAATATCATCGGCTATAGGACGGAACTTTTGTTTATCTTTTTTAACAAAAGATCTAAATCCTTCTACCTCGCACTCGTCATTTGGTAAAAGCTTATTAATGCGACAAACATACAAATAAGAAACAGAATATTGTTTTTTGCATGGAAACTTTATCAGGGCAAAATTTCTTTCTTCCGGTATTTCATAGAGAATAGATTCCCCTAAGTTAGTTCCATTATCTTCAATTACATTTTCAGTCTCACCGTTTGTCTCTATGTGGCCTTCCTAAGCACTAACATCTGATTCCTCTTCAATGTTATTGTCTTCTGCTTCTGACATCTCTACGCTTGATTCTTCTGAACTTTCTGCAGCGACACTCTTACCAGGTTCAACGATCAACTTAACTCGGTCCAGCTTCTCTTTGAGTTCTTAACATATCTATCAATGAATCGTTTACAATCTGTTCAACATCTTCAACGTTTCCATTTGGAATTTTCTGTAAAACTCTTTCGGCATTGATTGGGTAAATACTCGTAGCTTCAAATCCATTCAATAAAATTCTTTGGACTGCATTAACTGTAGGTTCAGCATTTTTTTTTTTGTTTTTTATTTGCACACAACAGCATCCATTTCTTCTATCGCTAATTTCAATAAAGAAGGGAATTGGTCTTTGGGCACCACATCGTTTCTTGGATTGCTTAATTTCCACATAGTCAGGGTTGAACGCCTTGCGGTTTTGAAAGGTCGGAAGAAGCCAACGTCAAGAGGTTGCATTGCAATAAGTGGGTGCTAGTTGGTGGCAGACAAACAAAGGCGTTCGGAAGAATTCGAACTGTCCATTGTGAGTAACAAAAGTTGTTAACAAAAGTTGAGTAACAAAAGTTGTTAACAAAAGTATCATAAAGTATTGCATTTGGCCGAGAAAGGTCGTAAATTAAATCTTTTAGAGTCACTTGAAATTTTTAAAAGCGGAAACAACACAATAGATATTGTTCTTAACGACCAGTTGGATCTTATATATACACCTCTTTTCCAATGTTGTATATAATAGTTAAGTATATAGTAGTAATTTTAAATAACATCATAAACCACGGTTATGGGGTGATTTTAAAATCACTGTAGACCCAAACCTTATAGTAGATGAACATCCCTTACCTACAATAGATGACTTATTTGCGGCAATGGCTGGATGAAATAAATTTTTAGTTATAGATTTATCGCAAGCATACTTACAGATGGAAGTTAGGGATCAGATAGAAAATTCATTACATTAAGTACATATAAAGGTTTATATCAAAGTTCAAGGCTAATGTACTGTATAGCCAGCGCACCTGCAATTTGGCAACGCGAGTTTGAAAATATACTACAGGACATACCAGGAATATCTATATTTTTGTATGATATCAAAATTACAGCTCCAGATGATAAAACTCATATAGAAAGATTACAACTAGTTTTAAGTAAGTTATCATTTTACAACGTTAAAGTTAATTTACAGAAATGTCAATTCATGAAAAACGAGATACGGTACTGCGGTTAAACGATTGATAAATCCGGTCTACATAAATCGATGGAAAAGATTGACGCTATTCAAAATTTACCTACACCTAGAAACAAAACTGAGGTAAGAGCTTTTGTTGGACTTGTTAATTATTAAGGGAGATTTTTCAGAAACCTAAGCCAAACACAACTACCATTAAATAATCTCTTAAAAGACAAAGTACCGTTCAAGTGGACAGCAAAATGCAATGATGCATTTGTCCAAATCAAGAAACAAATACAGTCACCAACAATTTTAGCCCATTACGATTGTAATGGGACACATTACGCTCATCTTATTTAAATAAAACATTTCTATCAATCCGTAAAAGTTTAAAGAATATTAAAATTTAATTTATCACACTGTATAAATTTTAATGAATATTAAAATTTAGTTTATTTGAAATACAAAATAACACTGTATAAATGCTAATACTTTTCCCGCCATTAAGCATTATTGCGAAATTATTTCACAATAATAATATCAAATGCGTCGGTCGTTCAGTCAGTTCCTTTTATGCTAAATTGTCATTTTATATAGTTCAATGTGTATAGTTAGCCATATACAAACTCGATTAAAATAGCCTAGTATTATATACACGATTCATCAGAATCACCGCATTACCTCATTCACACAACCGGAACGATCCAGATTTTTCTGAGTAAGCTGGGATTCACCGAAACCAAAGAGCAATTAGGACGAACCAAGGAGAACGAAAGAAAGACACTCGACTTAAGTAAGTCAAGGGAGTCAGACGGGCTGCCCTAGCGTGATAAAGTAAGGGTATCCCGCAATTACTACTTGTTCCTCAGTCACGAAGCGATCAAGCGTGTGAACACGTAAAATTACAAGTAAAGAAAGCTTCTACAGCGTTCTGTGTACTAAAGTAAAAAGAAAAGTACACTGTGTAGAAGAAAAATACCAATTGTCCACAAGTGAAGTTATTGGTTTAAAGTAAATTCCACGCTAAATACATCAGGGCTTTTGTCTAAAATTACAGGCACCCTGAGGCGTTGAAGAAAAAGTGCAAACACAGTGAAAGTGCGTCTTTCCGAAAGCAGCGAGAAACTCTAACGTAATACGGCCATTAGTGCAGCAATAAAGGTTAGTTTTTAGTAATACTGTTATTTCTCTGATCAGATGAAACAGTTTAAATCCATGTCAAATTTATTGTATCTTCCTCACATGTATGTTTAATAAGTATTTTGTAGTAATATGTAAATTAATCAGCTTTTCTTTATCAATATATAAGTATATGTTATAATCATTTTGTTTTATTGAAATTCATGTAAAATAAATTTCATTCAAGAGCACATAAATCAAAGGAATTGATTGAAACAATCAATGAGTAAAAAGAGGGATTCATTTTATTTCACCTACGTTTCATACACGCTTTGAGAAGAAAAGACGTAAGTCTCATTTCGGCTTACCCGCTTTTATTTAGAGTTTCTTTGCTAAATCTCTCCGCTAAATTTTAGCTAACCGGCAACTAAATAAATTCAATTATAAACCTTAGAGGGGTTAAACTCTTGGCGCCCAATTAACAGTAATTGAAACAAATCAATTACTCAATTTTAATCTTTCAATCTATATCTCAATATTTATGATAACGGCGGCGTTTAAGCATTTCAACACCAAAGTTATCAATTTGTTAGCCGCAACTCCGAATTCCTCAAAGCCCGGGGCATTATTAATATAACGCCAGTGTCAGGGTTAAGAAGAGATTGTTACACGATCCACAGTTACCACTCAACAGATGCAAGTCCGTATGCGGTAGGCGCTGTACTCACATATTTACCCGGATGGTACAGAACGTCCGATAGAATTTGCTTCAAAAACATTGAATAATGTACAATCTAAATCTGCACAGATCGATAAAGAAGCATATGCAATCATCCTCGGTGTAAAACGATTCCATCAAATATTTGTATGGAAGAAGGTTCAAATTACTTACAGACATTTACCTTTAGTTCATATTTTTTCTCAGAGGAAAGGGTTACCAATTTTTTCAGCTAGTCGTATGCAACACTATGCTTTATTTTTACAAGGATTTGATTTTGAGATTGTTTACAGAAATACACGGCTTCATGGAAACGCAGATGCAATTTCCAGACTACTTACAAGTACAGAAAATGAGGAAGTATACGATGTACCAGATTGTTTTGAAATACACCAAATACAGACATTACCAGTGCAATTCCATGATTTAGCAACCGAGACTGGAGAAGACGAGAAATTTAAACCTTTATTAATAGGATTACAAAAAGAAACTAAAATAAGATCTTTAAATAGATGTGGTATTCAACAGGAGGAGTTTACGTTACAAAGCAATGCCATTATGAGAGTACAAAGAGTAGTGATACCACAGAAATTTCGAAAAGCAATACTAGATGAACTACACAGTGCCCATTTTGGCATGGTAAAAATGAAACTGTTGGCAAGAAGTTACTGCTGGTGGTCAGGAATAACAGAAGACATAGAAGAGCTATCGAGAAACTGCTATAATTGCAACAAAATTTAAAATAATCCGAGTAAGGAAGTAATCCATCCATGGATAGATGCAAAGCATCCTCTCGAGCGACTTCATGTTGACTTTGCAGGACCTTTCATGGGATATTATTTTTTCATTTTAGTCGATGCGTTCAGCAGATTGCCAGAAATACACCCAATAAAGAACATTACCACTAAAACAACAATCGAAATATGCAGAAAGGTTTTTTAGCACATTTGGGATACCTTCAATATTGGTTAGCGATAATGGTAGCCAACTTGCGTCATCAGAGTTTCAAAAATTCCTATAGCAAAGCGGAATAATACATAAATTGAGTGCACCTTTTGATTGGATTAGCAGAAAGATATGTTCAAACATTTAAACAGGCAATTCGAGCAATTAAGTGTACTGATATCAACCTAGGATTGGCACAGTTATTACAGTACAGAAAAACTCCAACTCAAACTACCGGAGTAAGCCCATCGCGACTAATTTTCACTAGAGAAATAAGGTCAAGATTGGATCTTATAAAACCTACTATGGAAGAAGTTACAAGAAAAGAAGACACGGTTACAAAATTAACAGAGGGAGAGAGAGTTGCAGCCAGAGATTACAGTAGGGAAGAAAAAGGCAATTTGGAAGAATTAAGGAAGTATTGGGGAAATTACACTATAAAATTCAATTAGATTATGAGAGAATATGGAGGAGACATCAGGATCAAATAAGGAACATTGGTGATAATACACCAGAAATGGTAACATATTCACGCATGAATCATGACACCAACATTGAACCTGAGAATGATACATCCATACAAACTCAACCAAGAGACATGCAAATAGAAACCTCAAACTTTATCCCAGCTCCATTGATCCCACAACCTGAACCTACCTTTTCTGAAAATAGTCTACGCAGATCAACTAGACTAATAAAACCACCAAATAGATTAGATTTATAGGAATAAGAATTACATGTGGGAAAGGGAAGTGTTATATCCTGAGTGTATAAACTTTGGTAAGATTAGTTTCTGGGGGATTTGAAGGGGTACGGTGTGGTACACACTGTTTAGAAATTATATTTAAGAAAAGATGTCAATGCTTGTTGTGAATATAAGTTCGAAAACCTACAATCGCCTTTTATTTATTACACTTCCTGCCTTTACAAAACACAACATTATTAACCTTTATGTGACTGGAAGGGTACCCTTGTGCCTTTTTCAGATTTAAATATTAATATTTTTTGTGTTTGAACTTGCTGAGGTTGGAAATTCTGTGACATCTCTAAACTTGTTTTATACATTTTATGATATATACTTCGTTATTTAGATTTAATTTTTAACGAAAAAATGGCATCCGAAATTATTACAACCTCTAAGACCGGTATGCGTACCCGGGTATAGCAAACGCCAATTAAGTGGGCGCGAGGAGGGGGTGCGCAGAAGCCGTTTTTAAAAACGTCCACCCCCACTACTCAAGTAATTGTCAGAATACATTTGTCATTGACGTTTGACAGAACATATTTTGTAATGTCTTTGCTAGGGGATCAAACACGCTCAGAGGTTAGAATTATCTGACATTTGATGTAAAACCAAATACAAATCTCCCCACTACTTCTAATCCTGCGCGAACTTACCCCTTCTCGCGCCAACTTAATTGGCGTTTGCTATACCTCCATTTAAAATTACATATGGATGGATGTAAAAGAACAAAAGTAGCATTTTTACATTTCTTTATTTATATATGTTATAAAAAAGATGTATAAAAAGAACGAAAATAAATAATAATAGGATTAAACTGCCTGTTGGTTACAGGTATCGCATACGGCCTTAGTAACAGAATGCTCATTACAAACTGGTTTTGAACAAGAATTACATGCTTTTCGTGGTTTTCTTTGTCTGTGATTCAATTCCCGGCAAATGTAACATTTTCCAACTACCAAAATACGCCCAGAAGTATCTCGAGATGATTGATCTCTCACTGCTGTAACGACTGGTTGTGTAATTTGGCATCCTAGAACCATTTCTAGTGATGTACGTGTAAAATGATTGCCCAAGACTCTTGGAATACTGCTTCAAGTTAGTACAGCAGACATGCATAACTCGTTTGCAAGATCTTTCAAAAATCTCCGTCGTCGGTCGGTTGATGTAAGCCTAGAATTGTGCTCCGTGTAAATTATGTATGCACTCAGTGCAGCAAGGTCGACCATATTGTAAAAAAATGCTAGGGGCCAACGATTTGTTCTACGCTTTACTGTATATTCTGATAACATTTTATCCATCGTGTCGACGCCGCCTTTGGTTTTATTATAATATTTAATAATTTCGGGTTTTGCAGTATCAGTATGTTCTACTTTGCCTGTTGTATGCATTGATGATAATAGGATGATAGATTTGTTCTTTTTGGGAACATACGAACATATAGTTGCTCTTTTAGTAAATGCAAAATTAGTGGAATTTATAACTCTACTTTTATTGGATTGCATATTGGAAGGAAGAAAAGTTTTATTTTTTCGAACGGTTCCTACTAAAGTTAAGTTCCAAGAATTTAGGTTATGAGCCAACTGTAAACTTGTGAAATAGTTGTCTGTCGTTATATTTCTTCCAGAACCTTTATATTTAGTAACGAAATCTAGAACTGTACGCTCTCCAATATTCACTTGCCGTTCACCGTCTGGTGGTTTTCCAGTATAAATTTTACCTTCTAAAGGATAAGCATTTGCCGCATCACAAGGCCAAAAAATTTTTATCCAATACTTTGCCGGTTTTGAAGGAATGTATTGGGTAAATTTTGTATGTCCTCTATAAGGAAATAATTGCTCATCGACCGTTATGCATTCAGACGGCTTATAGTTGTTTTCTAAATTGCTATTTAGCATTATCGATATATCACGAATTGGAGCAGATTTGTCACTTTTAGATCGTTCAGCACGTGTATTCTGATTATCAAAACGAATAAATCGTGAAAACATTTTGAAGCGATCACGAGACATAGCCGCACGAATAATTAATAGGTAAGGATTCAAGTTTCCACATTTCAGATATATGTCCCTTATTAGATTTATGTACACCAGCTGCAATTAGGATTCCTAAAAATGCATCGAATTCCTCTTCAGTAAATGCCTTGAAAACCTTTCGTGGTGGTGGTTGCCGCTTAGAATCTTTGTACTTTTGAGCTTGTTTTTCATTATAATCTCCAGTTACTTGTGTGCCTTTTCTGTTAGTTTCCCTTAAAATTATGGTACAAATTTCATTGGACATGATAGATTTAAAAGTTTCTTTAGCAGTATATAATGCACTAAAACTTGGTGCGCCACATTTTTCGCGCAAGATATTTCGACTAATTGTCTGCGCTTGAGGTAATGGAGTATTAGTCCAATGAGTTCCACCTTTAGCAACTAAAACAGTAGGCTGTGCAGGCGTTTCTTCTTCATCACTAATTTCATCTGAATAAGGTTCCTCTTGTTCGATTACAGATTCTATTTCTGCATCAGATTCTTCAGTTTCGATTTCCGGAATGTATTCGTCTTCATTCTAAGCAGTAATTGGCTCTTCTTCTAATGCTTCTTCCACTGCTGCTAGTAATTCTACTGATGTCAGTCTGAAAACCATAAAATATCACATTATCTTCTTATTATTACTATTACTTTTACTCTTACAGGATTTGTAATTATATTAACTTCTATATCATACCTGGTTCTCCTCCATCTTGGTTTTGTAAATGAACCCGAACTAGGACCAGGCGTATTATCACACATTCCGATAAAAATAATAAAATTTGCACTTGCTATTACCAAAAACACTAAAAATATTTAGTAAATATACTGTAGAGAACAAATTATATACGAGCACTTCGAAAAATGGACGGTTACTGATTTTCAGACATGTCTAATCTTGTTCATAACAGGGCAGTTTATATCTCCCCACCACTGTTTCCCGTATATGTATACCTGCAACGTATATACAACGTGGGGTACCTGGGCACCTACGTCGTCATTAGAAGGTGTTATTTTTCCCAGTCACATAAAGGTTAAAATCGAATTTCAACGATAGCTATAAGAAGTTAGATTAAATCCGATAATTTCTTTATAATTAAGCGGTTCTAAGGAGTATTTCCATTTATTAATGAAAAATAAACTAATATAACTAATTAAAAACGGTGTGACGTCTGAAAAATTCAAATTTTGCATTGCGGATTAGCAGATTATAGTTATAGGATTAGCGTAATATAGTTAACACAAACACGCATGTTTGCTTTTAAACAGTTGCTCTCATATCATATATCCTTACTTAATCTAAATAGACTAAAGTAGATTAACGTTATTTATTATTGCTTTTGTTGTGAAAATCCTACCTAGTGTCTTTGGTCTACGCAATTCCAAAATCATTTGTGGCAAGGAATCTATATTACCAGTTTCAATTGGTACGTCTTTAAAGTGGATAAATGCTTCTCCAATATATTGATTGTTAAAACCAAGCATGTCATAATCTTTGCAGCTAAATAGGATTAACCCATCAGGTGTGTTTCTTTGTTCTGGAGAGAGTTTTCTGAAACAACAAAAATATTCAAAAATTATTCGATCAATGTTAGTTAAACAAAAGACACATACAAAGTAAAATTTTCATCATAAAGTGGAAATAGAGTCTTATGTTGAGTTTGAGTCTTTGGTTTGGTAATATTCGTAAATTTTTCTTCTGGCAAAAGAAGAACTCTTATAAAGGAATCACTCGAGCCTAAAATGATAGACAGACATGTAAAATTAATATATTTGAATTATTTTTCCAAGTAATTACCATTAGAGTCCATTGGAATTAAATTTTTTGCATTCAAAATTTCAATTCGTAAATCGTTTTCTTGGAATTTTAATCGAACTGTCAACTGACCTAATGAAGAATCTTCCATTGTTTTGTGCTCTTGCCAAAGTTCAAGATGGACCTATAAACATTATAGTTTTATTAAAGTAAGAGAACATTAGTTTTTTAAATTCTACTTGGTGAATGAGCTCAGGTGTTTCTAACCCATTAAGGTAGAGCAGTTTTTCTGTTTTTCTGAGTTCTTCACATTCCGAGTTCTCATTTAAATTAAACGAACACTTCATCAGTTTCAGGGTCTCCAAAAGATTGGCAAAGAACGATGGTGGTCTTCTTTTCTAAATCATATGTTTATTAAGTATTTACCACAATATTTCCTATTTAAACTTACTTCCAGATTAGCCTGGATTAAGTCCTGCAAGATATCATTCACGTATGACCAAATAACGTCTAATATTCTGTTGAAATTTTCCTCGTTTAGTTGATCGTGGAGGGTATGAAGATTATTGTCTAAATATCTCATCACCTTATCTACACTATTGCAGTCTTGATGAAATAGTTCAGCACCCTCAACTAGTAACCTTTTCATAGACGGGCACATCTATGATAAATTATAGATTAAATTGTAACAAACACAAAAAATAATTTGATATTTACTTTAGTGGCAACGACATCTAATAAGTTAAAAATCTCATTCTTAACAGTATCTACAGAATTGTCTATAACGGTTTCCAAAGTTTGTTTGCACCTTTGCGCTTCTAAAGGACTATTCAAGTCAGATAATTTGCTGATGATATCATCCATACCCATTTCTTGAGTAAATGGTACCAAAGATTGCAGAACGTAATCTATATTATTGATGGCTAAACACCATTCTTGGGTGACTTCGAATTTCTTTTCATAGATATCTTGTTTATCGCCCATACCTTCTACGGCTCTAGCCATTTGTGTGGCATAATGAACTAAGCAACGGCAAATATCCTAAAAATGGAAAAATTAAGCGACTCCATAAAGACAACACTTTGGACTTACATCAATAATTTTTGCGATAAATGTATAGCAACCTTCGACGTCAGGCCAATTCAATTCTTTCCAAAATACTTTGATCTGAAATAAAAAACCATATTAATTCACAGCGTATTATTTATTCTTGGACATAATACGTAGTCCTTACTTATCAATTCATTGTTTAAAATTTGGTAGACACTAACGACAAAAGAAGAAGCGTTCTTTAAAAAATGGAGAAGCATTCAAGAACTTAATGTAAAAGCCAAGCTATATGCATGTTTCTAGTTCTTAATATTAAAAAGAAAAAACGAAAGGGAATATGGTCATTTAAACAAAAAAAATTAAGTTTAAAGAATATGAAAATTTGTACTTTTTTGCGATCTGTCCTAATAAGAATCGAATGGGTTAATTATGCTCCAAGGCCAAATTCCAAGATGAGATTAGTTAAAGTAGTAGGTAACAAATTTATAATCACGGCATCTTTTCAACATCATCAAAAGGAGAAGTAGGAATGCAGTGAGTTAATGCTGAACAAGTATAGGTACTATTATACGAGGGTGAGACAATATATAAGTCAAACGTCAGCTTCCCTTACACCATTTGTAAATTACGCGCGCATTTTGTGCCAGCAGATGGCAGTATCGTACAGGCCGCGTCATATCCGGTAGACACGCGGTCAGTCAGAGACAGCCAGTGCACGATGGCGGGTGTGTTGCATGAGACACGAAACGAACAGCGTGCGGTTGTGCGTTTTTTGTAGGCCAAAGGACTGTCCACAGATGAAGTGCATCGCGAAATACATCCCGTGTGACAATTGTTTCTCACGGAAAGCTGTGTTCAATTGGATACAGGAGTTTAGCAAGGGAAGGCAAAGCATCAGAGGTCGGGAGCGTCCCGGACGTCCTGCGGAGGTGTTAACTGAATCCACAGTGCAGCGTGTGGAACAAATCATTTGCAATGACCGGCGTGTAATGGTCGATGACGTAGCGCGTGTTATAGGTTGTTCACACGGGACCGCTTACAACATGTATGAGCGGTTGCAATTTCGTAAAGTTGGTTCACGGTAGGTGCTCCGCAAGTTGTCTGAGGAGCAGAAAATGACGAGAATGACTCTGTGTGGCTTAGGTGTGACTCACCTAACTCGGTACACTGAGAAAGGAAAGGACTTCATGGCACGAATTGTTACGGGGGACGAGTCGTGGGTTTACCACTTTCAACCAGAATCGAAAAAATCTTCCATGCAATGGAAACGTCCCACCTCGCCAACACCCAAAAAGACGATTCCATCTGCCCGCAAGGTTATGCTCACCGTGTTTTGGGACATGCAAGGCGTCATACTGCAGAAATTCCTGTCTTGCGGTGAGACTGTTAATGCCACGTCGTACTACACCACACTGCGGGAACTCTGACAGGCTATTCGCCGCAATCGCCCCGGATTCCTGACAAAGGGAATGCTTCTTCTGGATGACAATGCCCGCCCTCATACAAGTAGGAATAACGAAGGATCTGTAACGAACATTGACTGTGTTTGTTGGGATCGCCTGGAACATCCACCGTACGGTCCAGACATAGCCCCTAGAGATTTTTATCTGTTAGGGCCCCTAAAAAATCATTTGGGTGTCCGTCATTTTGAAACTGATGATGCCGTAATCCAAGAGGTTACTCGTTGGCTGCGACAGCAACTAAAAGACATCTTTGCCGCCAGCTTTCAAGGACTTGGAAAGAGAGAATGTACATATAGGATGATTATGTAGAAAAGTGAAATAAATTTCAGGAAGTTACTTTGATTATTATTGTCTCTATCCCGTTTTGCGACTTATATATTGACTCCCTCTCGTACATATAGGGTGCGGCAGGGAAACTTGCTGATTTGAAAAGTTAATAAAAGAAAAAGTACTTCATATATCGATTTAATTCTTTTTGTATCGTATAGTACACATTCTGAATTTTTGTTTTAAGTAGTTTTAAAAATGACATCGGGCAAATGGCGGCCCTCATTAGTGATACACTGAACTACCCTTGATTTGAAGTTGCGTTCCACTCTTTCGAGCATATCGACGGGAATGTTGGCGATGGCTTGGCGGATGTTGTCCTTCAGGTGTTGCAGGGTCCGGGGTTTGTCGTTGTAAACGATGGATTTAAGATATCCCCATAAAAAAAATCGCTGGGTGCCAAATCGGGGGAGCGCGGCGGCCACGGTACGTCACCCCTCAAGGATATAAGGCGCTCGTGGAAGTGTTCCCTCAAAAGCTCCATCGAAGTTCTCGCTGTGTGCGCCGTGGCTCCGTCCTGCTGGAACCATACGTCTCCAAGTTCCATTTCTTCAAGTTGTCGAAGAAAAAATGTCTCAATCATTTCTCTGTAGCGAACTGTATTCACAGTAACAGCGCGTTCATCTTCCTCGAAAAAATGAGGCCCAATTATTACAACTCTCGACAATGCACACCACACAGTAACACGTTCACAATGAAGTGGCATCTCATGAAGTTCGCGGGGATTGACATCACTCCAATACCGCATGTTTTGTTTGTTAACACAGCCGGAAAGGTGAAAATGGGTCTCATCACTAAAAAACACGAGAGCGTCGTCTGGCAAATTACTGAGCGCTTCACCTGCAGTTTGGCGAGAAGCGAAATCGCGTTCACTCAACTGTTGGACCACAGTAAGTTTGTAGGGATGAAACTGGAGTTCGTTGTGAAGAATTCGTCTCACTGTGCGATCAGAAATCCCCAGAGCAGCAGCGTGTTTACGCGCCGAACGCCGGGGAGAGCGCAAAAACGACTCCCTCACCCTTTCGACGTTTTCTGGAGTTCTGGATGTCCGTCGACCTCCTGGGCCTTTTTTTGCAACACTCCCACTTTCCCTGAATGTGTCCACCCACGAAACAATCGATTGCCGGCCAGGAACGGGACTCGCGGGATGAATATTGAACCGAGTTCGGAAGGCACGTTGGGTAGCGACCACCGAATGACCGTTGGAAAAGTAGGCCTCGACGGCGAACGCACGGTGTTCCTTAGTCCAACGCATGACGACAACTGGCTTGTGGGGTAACAAAACTTCGGAACCCCCTCTTTCTAATGAGACCCTCCCCACCCCTTTCTGACCACGCCTCGCTCATTGGCGTCCAATTCAAATCAGCAAGTTTCCCTGCCGCACCCTGTATTTATATATTTCCATGGGCAAATTCAACGTTCAACGCAAATTTATTTTAAGACTTGTTATAATACACTTACTTGATAAAATATGCTTATAGAATCGATAGCTGATGTGCTGTATTTAACAGTATTATCAACTGGTATCAATTGATCTAAAGTTACGGCTTTATCTATTCTTTGTAAAGCTTTATAAAACGCTATATTTAGCCATTGAGCAACGCCACCGTAGAACCATATGTAGAAATCTTTAATTTCGAAACTTTCATATTCGGTTGGACAGACTCCACTCCCTAACCTAAAAATGTATAAATTTGTTTACAGTATTCAGTTTTTTTTTTAATACAAATATTTGAGACTTACACAACGAATCGTTGGATGTACAAATACAGCTCGAAGAGTGTTGTTCCAATGGTAAGAGGTTGACTAGTGTCAACCTCCGTGTAATTTTGGTAACCAATATGTGGCATTTTTGCCATACTATTGCATACTTCTTCTACGTCAGGCTTAACCAATTCTGTAAGTCTTTTTTGGTAAATGATATAAAGATACCTTGCGTATTGAAAATTAATTTGCCTAAAAATGCATATATTATTTGAAAGTAGATTAGACCAATAAAAATCTTACTCTTGGAACATTTTATCGTAATATTCTATAGCCTTTTGTAAATCTGTTCTTACTAATTGCACAATTTTCACGAGACATTTCAACTTAGCATCATCACTATCATTTTGTACCGGATTATTTTCCAATAAATAATTAAACCAATCTCTTGCACCCTTTTCGATCGCCTCCGATAGATCTTTGTGCACTGATTCTTGAGAATCTAAGGTACCGATAGTACCTAAGAGGCTCAATACACGAGAAATTTGTTTTATGGAATTTTTTTCTTTGAAATTGGTCTTCCTGATCTTTCGAATCATCGTGAAGCACGATGGTAGAAGTTTACTAGTGGCGCTCCAGAACAATTTTTGATCTTCCTCGGATAATATTCCTGTTTGGATTGGTTTGACTAATTTCTCGAGAATATTAGCGAATAAATCAAAACTTAAGGGATGCGTTTTGTGTATATTAATATAGACTATCCATTGGGCTAGACACGTATCATTTGGACATAATCCAGATTGGGCTATGTGTTGAATAATAAGGGATTCTGCTTGTGGACTAAAGTTACCACACCACCAAAATGGTGCAACCTATTTATTTAGACATAAATTTATTTATTAGGTAATAATAATTCACAAAAATGCGATTACCTTCGACGTTTCTAGTTCATGTAATAGTAAAATTCTAAGTAAATGTCTATGTTCTTGGGCGGCGACTTGGGAATTTTTCTCAGAACTGAATCCTAATCTTAACTTTATAATGCCTCGTCTCGAATCTCTATTTTTTTTGTCTAAACTGTACCACATTATCATACCAGTTGCGGGAATAGCCTGAAATGAAAATTCAGTATCATATCTGCAAATTACAAACATAAATATGTTACATTTAGAGGAATTTGTGCTTTTCCAATAAACTCATTATTGTGCTGTCCCGTTGTCGCGGTGACAGCGATTTCCTTTACCAGTCTTCGAATACCTTTAACACCCTTCACCTCGAAGAATTTGCCAAATTTTTCTCCTACAGTTTCGGCTGGATCAAAATCCCATACTTCTATGCATAAAGTGTCGTCGCCGGGATTTTCTGGAATAGGTCTAAAACCAGAAAAACGAGAATTGTTTTTTAAATATTTTTAAATATAATTTTGACATATCTTACAAAGCAAAATGTTCTTCCCAAATAGGGTTTAACGTTGTAGGTTTAACCGAAGAGTTATACCTATGCGAAGAATTCGACGCTAAGTATAATGTCACAAACGGATCGGCTAGACCATTGGGATCTTTCGGTACCAAATCCTTAGCTTCGATTACTTCTACATTCAGCAGCATATCTGGAGGTTCCTTCCTCATTGCCATTTCATATAAGTCTTGGTGCTTTTCATTACTTATTTTGAAAGCATCTTGTATGTAAGAAAATAGTGCCGTTTGGCCAATTTCAAAATTAACATCATTATGTCCTACGTTATGAATGATAACGTATAATAATTCTGTATATAATTCTTCGATCTAGAACAAAATTATGAAATAGATTAGGCCAACATACGTCAATTATGATAATAACAGTAATAACATTATATATTGCATTACAGAACATATAAATAAAAAGGCAAAGGTGAATAAGATAGAGATTTTTTAGGGCAAGTAAAAATGCGAAGCAGATTTATAAGATGTTTTGTAAATGGAAGGGATGGCTTAAACACGTACACAATTGTTAGCTGTGATTTTCCACGTCTAGCAATTGTAGGAAATGGTGCAGGAGAAAGCAGTTTCCAAAATATTCTTCGTAGAAGAGTCTAAATTATTCCAGATGTCTATTAAATACAGACTTATTAATCCGAAGCATAAGCTTTTACTCAAGGAATCGCTGTGAAATTTAAGTTAAACCATTCAACTGTTGTGAGATATTTAAACAAATTCGAAGTTTGAACGAATGTAATTTAGTGTAATGCATAGATATGCACATCCGATTCGTTTGTGAAAACGAAGCGAAAACAATCCATTTTGAAACAAATAGTAGCAGCTCCATGCAATAATGTTGTTCGAAAAATTCCTGGGTAAACTTTGTGAATCATTAAAGTCTTTTCATTTGTTAGAATCATATACCTACTATGAACCTTTAGATCGACCGATTACACAGGTCTACAGTGATTTTGATGTTTGAAAGCTGTTTGCTAATTTGTATATGTTTGGGGGCCCTTATTCCAAAAAAAAATGCCATATTTTGCTCTATCACGTAAATTTTTTTTATAGCGCTCTATGTCTTAAAAATGTTAATTTATTAATATACTCGTACATACATATGACAAGAATATGTTTGTTCCATGTTAGGCATGATTTTTAAATGAATTGATTTTTATGAAATTAAATGTGATTTGGCAACACTGGTTAATATTAGATTTCTCAGCAAAGCAACAGAGTCGGCGCAGAAGCGTCAATACAACGTTGAAACCTGCTTATGTGCAGTTTGGTTGTGTTAGTCGTCGCGCTACTGTGTCCGGGCGCTTGTTCTCTTCGTTGTTGCGTATTTTAAGTGTTCTAGAACGTATAAATATGGAAAGAAGACATTGTGTGAACAATCCGAATAACTTTTGTCATATCTGTGGTAGTTATGTCGTAGTAAAGCAGAGGCAAACTATAACTTCGTTTGTGAAAAATGTATACCACGCTTATTTTGGTGTAAAAATTGGCGACCAAGACAAGTCCTGGGCTCCTCATACTGTTTGTTCCGTTTGCGTTGAAGCATTAAGAAACTGGCAAAAAGGTAGGAAGAAATGTTTAAGCTTTGGTGTTCCTATGGTATGGCGAGAGTCTAGAAATCACAGTGATGATTGTTATTTTTGTTCGTGTAATGTTCAAGGATTCAACAGAAAACATAAGAAACAAATTGTGTATCCCAATCTTGACTCTGCTATTCGACCAGTTCCTCATGGACCAGATGTACCGATACCTACCACCCCAAAAGCACTAGAAAACGTCATATCGTCAGAATCAGAGGAATCTAATTGCGACCCAGATGACTCAGATTTCACATCAGATTCCAGAGAACCCGAAGTGTTTAACCAGAGCGAACTAAATGATTTAATTAGAGATTTGCACCTTCCAAAGGATGCATCCGAATTGTTAGCCTCCCGACTTCGTGAGAAACATTTACTGGCACCTGGCGTCACATCAAGCTTTTACCGGGATCGCGAAAAAGAGTTATGTCAATATTTTACTCAAGACGGACCGCTAGTGTATTGCAACAATATTCCTGACTTAATTTTAAAATTAGGAAATGTGCCGTATGTAAAAGAAGAATGGCGCCTGTTTATTGACTCAAGTAAGCGTAGTTTAAAAGGCGTTTTATTGCACAATGGTAACGATCTGGCCTCGGTTCCCGTTGCCCATTCGGTACATTTAATGGAAACGTATGAAAATTTTGAACTTCTTTTAAAGAAAATAAACTACCAAGAACATCAGTGGATGCTTTGTGGTGACCTTAAAGTGCTGTGCATGCTACTAGGACAACAAGGAGGTTATACAAAATTTCCATGCTTTATTTGTGAGTAGGATAGTCGAGCAAGGGATAGACATTGGACTCAAATAGAATGGCCCTCTAGAACAAGCCTTACACCTGGTCGCAAAAATGTATTAAGAGATAGCTTGGTTGACCCCAAAAAAGTTTTACTGCCTCCTCACCATATCAAACTTGGCTTGATGAAGCAGTTTGTTAAAGCCTTAGACAAAAATGGACAGTGTTTTAAATATTAATGTCGAGAAAAACGCCTGGGTTTCATTTAAAGAAGTAATTGATAAGTTTCTTGGAAACTCTAAGGACGAAAACTACGAAAATATTGTTCAAAATATGTTACAACACTTTCATCGTCTAGGTTGTAATATGAGTTTGAAAGTGCATTTCCTGTTTTCACACTTGAACTATTTTCCTGAAAATCTTGGAGCAGTTAGCGAAGAACAGGGAGAGAGGTTTCACCAAGACATTAAGGAAATGGAACGGCGATACCAAGGCAGATGGAGCATAACGATGATGGCGGACTACTGCTGGATGTTAAAACGGGATATGCCCTTAAAAACATACAACCGAATGTCCGGACAACGCAGCTTTCTGGCAAAAAGACAAAGATTTCACTTAAAAAAGACTGAGTAAAGTATTTTTTTCCACTTTTTTAACTTGTATTCCACCTTTTTACTCAATAACAAAAAATTTTTTTTAGAAATATCGTTTTTTTCATTTAATATTTGCAAAAAAACCTTACGTGATACAAATAAATGCATAGAATTTTTGAAATCAGCCTACCAAAATTATATAAAATCAGTTTTCAAAATAAACACATCTGTCAAAAAGTTTAATTTTGTAGACCTGTGTTATTAATTTAAATAAGTAATTCTTAACTTCAGCAGCAATCATAAAAAATCGTTCGGGATTGGCCAAACGTAAGAGGATCGGCTTTTACCATGACAAGCCTAGATTTTCAGATTCAGCAAATTTATTATAGTTTGAATGGGAGGTCTTGCTTTATTCATCTGATTCACCTAATCTTACGAACTTACATGAAGCAATCATCAAAAATCTTAATTTGTTTAATTAAATATAAAGGGATTGTCTTCAACCACGATAACTTTAGGCTTTATAACAGTCTGCAGACCTAACAGAAATTGTTACACTTTTAATTGCTTATTCATCTGATCTTGCATTCGTTGTTACCAACCCGAATGCAGCGATAATTAAAAATCATCCGGGATTGGCCAAATGTTAAAAAAAATGTCTTTTGCCATGACAACCCTTGGTGTCATAGCAGTATGCAGTTTTACAGGTTACGACTTGGATTTTGAACCCATTGCCTTTGTATTAATTATTATTTATTTTGGTTGGTTCGAACGTCTGTCCATGGTGTTATCACTCTTTTGCGACTGCTAAAAACCACTTGAATAGATTTTGACGAAAAAAAATCTCTTGTTTTAAAAATTAATTATTGACATTCATTGCGTGTAACAAAAGACTGCATTTAAAATTTATTAAGAAGTACTTATACATTAACTCAATTTAAATTTCAAGTATCTTCACAGTGATAATATAACTATAGAACGAGAGTTTACTGTGTTAGATGTATTGATGTTTTCTAGAATGGATTTTGATTTAGAAGTCATGCACATGTTTGAAGGTATAGTATTCCAGAATACAAGAAAGACATTTTGCGAGAGAAATATTATAATTATAATATTATTTATTATAATTCATTATATTATTGTTACTCCTATATTCATTCTATTAAATTTTTGGACCTTTCAATAAGAAATAATAGATTTTAGATAGATATGCGATATGACTGAATTCAAAAATATCGCATATAGTATTTTCGAATATTAAAATGATCAGTAAGAGCAGTAATGGCATATTTGCAAAGACAAAACTGAATCTTGTATCGTAAGTAAGAGGTATTTAGTAATTATTTTAACTATTATTTATTATTATTTAATTTATTATAACGATTATTAAAATTTTCGCTCAAGTAAGCCATGTACACAAAAAGTATGTCCTAACTTAAGTTGTTAGAGGAGATCTGTCATTATAATTTCAAACGTCATGATTGTTAAAAAATAATTTGAAATGCTGACTTTTATATTAAATATATTTATAATTTTTATACAAAGCAATAGAATATTATAAAAAATGTGTAAAATGATGACCATTCTCCACCAAGCATAATCGCATTCTATTTCGTAGAGCATTGAAAACATTGATCAGTATTTGCGGTATAGTTTGGTTTAGTTTAAAGTTTGTTTAGTGCACAATTAATAATTGTGAGTCGGAAGAGATTGTGGAGGCTGCATATATTGCAATAAGCAATTTGCTGCCTACGAAGTCAAGATCTTTATACGATATAGCCTACAATCGGTTCAAAAAGTGGTGCGCCGAGAAAAATGTTCAAGTATACAGCGAGAATGTTTTGTTGGCATACTTCAGTGAAAATGCAAAGAATTACAAGTCTTCCACATTATGGGCGCAATATTCTATGGTTAAGTCATGCTTGATAATTTACGACAACATAGATATAAGCAAATTCCCCAAGCTGATCGCATTTTTGAAAAGAACCGGTGACGGATATCAATCGAAAAAATCGAAAATATTGAGAAAGGGTGAAAAAATCAACGACAGTCGCTGAGGGTTATGTCGAGAACTCCATTGAAAATAAGATCAAAATTACTAATCAGGTTTTAGTAGGTACCACTACTAGGGCAATCACAAAAATTGTAAATGTAAGCGAAAGTAATATTCCTTCTAATATTAATTTTGAAAATTGTACAAATGTAACATTTAATTTAAATGTCAATAAATAATTTCAATGTTATCTTTTTTTTGCATGAATCACAAACGTTCTCCATAATGTAAACTCCCTTGGGAGCATTATACTCCCTTGGGAATAATCGACTACTTCTGTTTTAATTTTGATGTCATAGAAACTGATTTCTACTCCCGACCGTGGAAAAATGTAATTAAGTGAATCACTTTTTTTTTTAATTTATGCTTTTTTTATGGAAGTATAGCAAACGTCAATTAAGTTGGCGCGAGGAGGGGTAAGTTCGCGCAGGATTAGAAGTAGTGGGGAGATTTGTATTTGGTTTTACATCAAATGTCAGATAATTCTAACATCTGAGCGTGTATCACTTTATGATCCCCTTAGCAAAAACATTATGTACCGTCAAACATCAATGACAAATGTATTCTGACAATTACTCCAGTAGTGGGGGGTGGACGTTTTTAAAAACGGCTTCTGCGCACCCCCTCCTCGCGCCAACTTAATTGGCGCTTGCTATACTTGAGGAAGCATGTTTATAAAATTTTTTTTCTATAATTTTTATATTCAACTCATTGCCTAAGTTCTATATTTTTTTAAAATTGAAAATGAAGACACATTTATAAACTTTAACTTTAAAAACTGGAAAATATTCATCTACTTACAGAATAAACAAAATAAATCACCACATTCTAAGATTAGGGGATTCCATGCATCAACAAAAACTTACTGTCATGTTAATCAGATTTAAATAATTTCTTCGCTGCAATTCTTCCTTTTTAACACCGCGAAAAGTTAATTGAGAAAGTGATTTTCGTCGAACCATTTTCATCGGAAAATCTTTATTCAAACTAAGATCAGAGGCACTGTGTTTTTGAATTTTCTTGGACATTGTCCTATAGTCACCTACCGAATCCAAAATAGACTATCTCTATGATTTCTTTATTGTCACGCACTGTATGGAATGTATATTTGCGCTCTGTTTTCATAAATGAAAAATGTGCGTGAGAAAAAAGACAAATGGAAAAACGTGCGTCTCTCGATAAAAATGTGTCCGTACTATTTAGTGGCAAGGCTGAAACTGATGGGTTGTGTGGTGCATCTGCCAAAAAGTTATTTTGGTCATATATTGAGTGTTCTAATAATTGTTAACCTAGTCAGGAAAATATTTCGCACCTTATTACGAAAGTTCAACAGTTTGAAAACTGTTGAATTATTTAGAACAAGATGGTACTTGTGAGTTTTCTTGTATTTCTTCTATTTAAAGAAAAACGGTGTTTTAAGATTTAGATGCATCATAACACAAAGGAATTCCTAACCCTCAGACGTATCTCTTCTATATATAACCGGTGATATTTACAATTAGGTACGTGTGCGGATTGATTAGTTTTATTTTGAATGGATCTGAAAGTTGAACGCCGAAAATAAGAAGAAAACTGACACGAGTTATCCGAGTTTATTTTTGGTGACGTTTTTATTTACGGTAATATACTTGTTGGCTGGATTATCCTTTAATACTTTATATAATTTTTCGATAATTATGCGTAGAAATAATGAGACGTTACGTGCTAATGTAAAAATTTGTAATTATATTTATAAATATATTTAAGCAGGTGTTAATTTTGGAACGGTGACTTAGTCAGATATGAACTAAAGAATCTAAAATTTAGATAATTAGGTCACATATCATAGGGCCTGTTTCAACAAGTTTCCGTTAGAAGTATTTATAAAACGAAAAATGTGTATATTCAGATTTGGTTTAAGGCCAGTTCGACTAAGATATTTACATTTATCGCAAGTTTATTGTTATGATAAAAGTAACAATTAAATAAATAATAGTTTACATCAGGATTAAGATTTGACTAAACAATTTAAGACAAGTTTGTCCAAGATATACGAAAAGACTAATGAAAAGATTTTTAATTCGATAGATACATTTATTTATGCTTTATTAAAAAAGACCCTAAAAAGGTAAACACATAATCGTTTTATTCGTTTTTAAATTGAAAAAGTCTTGTTTTGCGTTTTTTAGGCTTTTTCGGTTTTAGAAATTATTTCTAAATTCTTTATTTATCAAAAACAAACCGATAATAATAAAAATTTGTTAAAATGAAAGGTTCAGAAGATAACGACCTGCTCTTTAGCTGTGGTACTGTTACATATCAGATCCAATCAACTCTGATCTAGATCTAATAATGAAAAGCAACTAAGAATATTTTTTTTTAGAAATGGGTTAATTATAACTTCATTTTGGAAATCTATAAATAATAGGAGGAGCAGTACGAGGATATATGATTGCATGACATTTAACAATCAATAAATTACAATGTTTCCGGAAATAGTGGACGCCTTTGCCGAATTTTTTTCGTCGGTCTTTCGTTTTCGATCTGCGGCTATACCTTTTTACAAGTTCGAGTATTAGTATTATGACTGTATGTCTCCTTACTCCAGTTGAGGTTATAAAGTATAACCGGAAACTTCAAAACCTAATTTAATATCGGCTACGACGGTCTTCCAAGTTCTTTCGATAGAGGTTGTGGACCTTTTTAATGTGAACCCTTAGCAGTCATCTAGTCATCTATATAATTACTATAATAATAATATTATTATTATTATAGTATGTAATTAGTAATTATCTCTATTGGTTCCTTTCCTGAATTTTGGGAAGATTAGAAGGATTGTATCTGTTCATAAAGATGCGATTGTAGTGACATCTGTAATTACAGACCAATTAATATACTAACTAATTTTGCCAATGTCTTCGAATGTTTAATATATTAACAAATAGCATCCGATGTTTGTCTTCTGTTATCTTCTTATTAACATGGATTTATTAGCAGGCGTTCTGCTAACACAAATATCGCAATTCATTAGTAAAGCTATCAATGATCGCCTTCAGGTTGGCGTAATATATATAGATTTCGCCGATTTCGATTCTATTCATTACTCTATTCTGCTAGATAAGTTGAATATCTTATTCTCTCTTTTATTATTAAATTTCATTTTTCCTATATTTAAGTTCTCGCTCATGTTATGTTTGTTTTAATGGTTTCTACTTCCGACATTTATATGTATCGCAAGGTTCTAATTTTGGGCCTCTGCTATTTTAAATATTTTTATGAATTCGATGACAACTTGAAGGGTTTTATACAACAAGGCACCTCTGGTACGCATCATGTGCAATTGTAGCATCTAGATCCTTTTATCTCATGTTAAAAATGTTTTCTTTTATATTTTACTAGCGGATACCCGGCGTGTGCTACTACGCTGAAAAATGAAATATGTACGTGTGTTTGAAAAAAAGAAAATTTTGTTTATTTATTTGTCCGATCCCATCCATTTTTGTCCTGATTACTCACATTAGTAACATATTGCTATAGATTTTTCCCCGCAAATATTTTGAAAAGCTTTATTATTTATGAATGCACATTTATTTTGAACTTGAATATATATTTTTGATTAGGGCAGTTGAAGCACGCCGTTTGTATTGCTGTGTACTATTTTGATAATTGTATTTTTTATACGGAGCCAGCAGGTCTGCTGTATCCGAGGAAGACACAAATGTGCTGTGTAGTAAGAAAGGTGTGCTTATTGAAAGATAAATCTTTATCTTTGTTAAGTAACTTCGTGATTTTTGATTAATTGGTGGTTTGTGTTTGATTTCATTACCGATATTTTTATACGAGTTAGTTGTTCTCGTTATTGTTAATTTTAAGCTTTCTACCTCAGGTGTCTCGAGAAAATATATATATATATTTTTTTTTATTCACGTAAGTAAATTATATTGAAAGATATCTTATTATTATTATTATTATTATCATTATTTTGAATGTATTGAATTTTGTATTTTTCCATTGTGTTAATTTTGATATATATATTTTATTCTTAGTTATTTGATTTAAATGACAAAGAACGTTTTTTAAAACTTCTAATATAAAAAATTTTTTTATAACTATAAAATTTTGTAACGCTTGGGATATCAAGGGCATATTTTTTCATGTGGTTGCACATGTTTTAGAGATTGCTTCGAGCTGTCAATTTAGTTTATTTTGATTTTGTTTCTTGTGGGAGAAATTAAAAAGCATCTTTGTAATTTATTAGTTTTAATTTTGATCGCCCGTCATAAAGGAAGTTTTTTATTGCACGCTGCGGTCACTTCCGTGCGATATTTTTACCTTAATAATATTGTTTAATGACGCAATATTAATCTTTATACTTTATAAAGATTTTTTTTAATTTTTTTTATTTTTATATTAAAGATTCATTTAAAGTTTACTGTGTGTATTTTTTACATTTGGCCTTTTTCGTTTGTGCTCATAAGTAACTTAATAACATTATCATAACTTTTCTCAAACATGTTTTGGGTGGCGTCCAATAAAAAACTATTGTACTAATTCAATTGTGTTTTCCACTTTTCCGATTGGAACCCTGAGGGAAAAGCAGTCTCATCTTGAAAATTAACCGACAGAATATCCAAGCTGGACAGATTGGTTGTGAATAGTGGTATTATCAAATTCAAAACCACTATTCATAGCAATATGTACTATTGCAATGTTTCAAAACTCTTGCTATCACAATAGTCGAGATATATGATGTTATTCAATTTATGTGGGAGGGGCCACGCCCACTTGAAATATCAAAAAGATATATAGCCGTAAACCTAATCTGGACTATTACCTTTCTAATGAAACCGGTTTGGATCACATCGGTTGGATAGTTTCAGAGTCTATAAAGGACAAACAAACATTTTTTATATTTTATATATATAGATTGTTCTTTTTTTAATATAGTCAATATTGTGAACTTTTCACATACTTTAATGAATTTTATATTAAATTATTAAAATTGAATTATTTTTTCTTTCAGTAGGTTAATTTTTTTAAACAACCATAATTAAGTATGTATAATGTATAAGATCTGTTGTATATACATGTATGCTGCCGTATGTACTATTTAAGAGTTCTACGTTTGTTTAAAAAATGTAGCAGTTACATACGTTGCGAAAACGACCAATGTCGGACACTGTTAAAAACTTTATAGTAGTAATGGCGAACTTATATTATGATGACTGTAGAAGGCGAAACAAATGAGCGTGTAATAGAAAAATTTGGAAGTGTTTTAGGCAGAGATTCCGATTTTCTCATATTAAGACAAATTTGTGTAGGTGCATCTAAAGATCCATTAAGTTGTTTCAAAGATTATTTTAAATATGCCAATATAACATCACTAGAAGTAGAACGCTCGTTTTCGGCATTAAAGACATTTATTCCGCACGTTATATTAGCCTGACTGAAAGAATCGTGGAAACATATCTAATGATTGAAATATTTAACAAATGTTGTACACTTTGCGATTTCAATTTAATTTTATAAGGGGTTGTAATGAAAAATGTTGATAGTTTCTTAAATTATGATGAATTAATTTAGTATGTTAATATATATAGAAGCAAGATGTTCTCGTATTAGTGCAACAAAAAGACAATAAATTGTAAGTAAAGCTTGTTCTTTGTGATCGAAAACCAATGGACTATTTAAAGTTGGGCATAGTCTGATCGATGATTAGTTAGTCCGAATTATCGGCATAATAATTTACGAAGAAGGTTAGGGAAGGGTGAAAATTTCATCTTGTTGACGAAATATATAGAATTGTGTTCCGAATCTAAAAATTAAGGAAATTATTTATGGAATGTCTATATGAGCCTGAACCATGATCAACCTTATATTTAAGAAAAATTGAAGATTATGGAATTATTGTAAATGTAAAATGTAGGTACAATTTTTATAAGGGCTAATGTATACTCTAATCAGTGGCGGCTCTTTAATGAGAGCAAGTGAGCAATTGCACCCCCTGGAATTATGAAACAAAACAAACCAAGCGGCGACTAACTGTGAAAGTATTTATTTATTATGTATATTATGTATTCATAGTTATTGACGAGGAACGTGGCACGCTAACAACGTACATGCACCGATCGTCGTCACAGATATAATGAGCAAAGCCCAACTGTTGTTCCGTTAAGCCATTAACATTACATTGAAGGTTGGGAGAACTGTATTTTGCCCTACTCCAATGTCGTATAATACATAGCGTCTGAGAAAGTAGTCCAGTCTGCTCACGGCCGTTGTAAAATGAATTCCGTCTCTGCTTTAGAGAAGAACGCGTTTTCGCGGTTAACGTATGATGAAAAAATCGCAGTAAAAAATCTTAAACGGCCGATGCCTCAATTATATTTAGAAAATAAACAATCTGTTAAAGGTAAAGACGTTATAAGAAAATTCAAAATGGATATTTATCAGAAAAATGACTGGATTTGTGGGTGTGAAATTAAAAATACTTTTTTGTTTTCCGTGTCTTTTGTTTGGTGGTGAACCGTCTTGGTCAATGCACGGAATAAGAGACTTAATTCATCTTAGTGCTAAAATTATTAAACATGAAAATTCCGAAGGGCATTTGAAAAATATATTTAGTCTAAGAATGTTAGGAAAAAATAACATTCAGTATGCAGACAGCTACATTTTTGTATTTTTTGTATTTTTCCATAGAATTCTTACCTCCCTGTAATATAATGTAAACCTCTAGTTTTATTATCTTAAGAACAGTACATTTTGTATTCATCCAGTAATAAAAAGCACCCATCCCTCTGACTATTTTTAAAATAAAACATGTGTTTTTGCTTGTTACCGTTTACTTGTGTTTAATATAAAAAATATTTTGTAAATAAGTTAGTTATATGTCTGACGAAGCCCAGGTTGGTGCGAAACGACTCGTTACAGTGATAATTAAAAAGTGAAATTCATAAAATTTGTTTTATTTTATCTTAATAGAAATAACATTCAGAATGTTTTAGATTCACCATATAGAAAAGCAATTCAACAACACAATGAAAAGGTAACAAAAAATAGGCATGTGTTAAATTTAATAATAAATTGCATTAGATTTTGTGGCGCGTTTGAACTGGCACTTCGGGGTCATGATGAACAGCAAACTTCGAATAACAAGGGCATTTTTCGGGAATTGATAAATTTTAAGGCTGAATTGGATAAACCGCTCAGAGATCACATCGAAGCAGCACCGGTTTTTAAGGGATTATCAAAAACTATACAGAATGAGCTGCTTGATGCAATGTTGAACGTGTATCATGAACAAGTTGCCAGTGAAATTAAAGCAACCGACTTCATATCTGTGATAGCTGATGAAACCACAGATGTGTCCAATCAGTTTCAGTTGGTGGTTGTTTTAATATATATTGTGAACGCGAGACCGGTCGAAAGATTTTGGAAATTTCTTCTGCCTAGTGGACATGATGCTAATTCTTTATCTGCCTCCATCCTTAACAAAATTAGTTTGCTTGTTGATGACCCAGAAAAACTGATTGCACAGAGCTATGATGGGCAGCAGTCATGAGTGGTGCTATTAACGGCGTGCAAAGACATGTCCAAGACCAGTATCCAAGGGCTAATTTTGTACAATGTTATGCATATCAGACAAATCTAATTATGTCACATGCAACATCGAGCAGTAGTAATTGCAGAATTTTTTTTTGCCAATCTGACGGGATTATGTACATTTTTCTCCACTTCACCACAACGAGCTGCAAGATTGGAAGAATGCCTTCAGAGAAAAAGCTTACCTCGTTCTTAAAAAATAAGATGGAACTTCAATTCTAGGACTGTGAATACAATATATGAGCACCGAGAAGAAATAATTGAAGCTCTAGAACAAATCGAGGGAGAAGCTAGTTTACAAACTACCATTCATCAAGCTGGTGCCAATTTGCGAATTTTAGAGGAGGAAAATTTTATCTATTGGTTAACTTTCTTTGATAAAATTATGCCACATGTGGACATATTGTTTAATCAATTACAAAATGTCAATACAGATGCATTAAAAATCAAGAATAATTTAGATAATTTTGAACGTGCTATTGGAAAAATTCGAACCGAAATCGCTGACACAGATAATCAGTTGGTTAAACAAAATGACCCAGAACTGACTCCTCAACCATCAAAGCGGCGAAGAGTAACTGATGGTAGCCAAAGAAGGAGGGAAACTATTGAAGTGTGCGATATTATTTTGCTAGAAATAAAAACTAGATTTCGGTATACAGGGCACTTAATATTAGCAAACTTAATTTCTTTTAAACAGTTCTCTTTTCAAAAAAAATTTCCGGAAGATTGCCTTGAGTAGCAGTAAAATTTTATCCATGCCTCAATAAAAGCAGACTACGAACTGAATTAAGCGTTCTATATTCTAGAGAAGAATTTAGGCAAAATATAGAAGTCGGTGCTGTAGGTCTGCTAGGTCTTCTGCTGCATGGATTAAGCGACACCTTTAATGAAGTTGTTACGCTTTTAAAAATTGTCATTACAATCCCAATGACAACGTCCGAAGCGGAACGCCAGTTTTCACGGCTGAAGAGAATAAAAACTTTCCTGAGAAATACAATGAAAGAAGAGAGATTAAATGCCCTTACTATGTTATCTTGTGAAAAAGAATGTATAAATGATTTCCCAAACTTTAATGAAAAAGTGATAGAACTGTTCTGCAAGTCAAAGACATGTAAAATGGACTTCGTTTATATTCCTTCAATGAACAATGAACAGTACCTGTCTGGAACAGTACGTCGGTGAAATTTATAAGTGAAATTTATAAGGATTGGGTAAGCGTTTTTGTATTACACTTTTTAATATTGAAATTATGCACTCCCTATGTGAACCACCCCGAGCCGCCCTGACTCTAATGCTCATCACATGGATTTTAATGCTAGATTAAGCATGATTTAAGTGTTTTGTTAACGAATACAAATTTTTTAATTGGTTTTCTACTTTTTGGAAAACATCTAAAATATCACAACACCGTGAAAATACCTATATTATATACCTATTATTTAAAAAATTATATGTGCTGAAAAATAATTGTCTAGGATTTATTTACCACAATGTATTAATAAAATTATTGTAAATAGTTTCTAATTACTCCGGTAGTGACACCGTTTACAATAGAACACAATTGAATTTTAATGAAATGCAATGATGTAAGAACTGTAGTCAAACACATTGTTTTTGTTATTGGATTCCCCTTGCTCAATGACCTTTACTGAGGAAAGACCAATTTATAGAATTTGGCAAGTTTCAAGGTACTCGGATCAAACTTAGTGGCAGGTGTCGTTTTATGAACCGTTCAAAAATACTGATTGCTTCTAGTGTCTTATTAATTTTATTTTTTAATCAATGTACTTTCTTACGTAACGTGAAGGCTACAAAGTTGGAAATTACCCATTAGCAAAAACTATTTTCTTCATCTTCAATTAATATTTACTTTATTTATTGCGAGTAGAAAAAAGCAAACTTCGATTAAGTAGTTTTTATGTAAAATAATGTTAAACATTTAGTAGTTTATTCAGCATCTATATTTTTAAAACAAAAAATAAATTAATGAATAAAAATTTTTTATCTCCTCCAGAATTTAGTATGCGTTTTGCCTTATTTACAATATCTCATCTATTATATAATTAAATCTTCCGATCTTGAAAGTGGTTCACTCTAAATATGTGTTTACTATGCTATTATTTTGTTTATCCACTTACACCACAATTCAGCTTTAGCACTATGTCTTTTTTCTCGGAGAGAGTTAAAGTCTTATGCACCCTTTTCGGTGTCATGACGATTAAAACTGAATAAGGAATAACTTTTTGTACCACACTTGTCTATCGCGAATTCTCGTCCTATTGAATAACACGCAAAACAAATGTAACCGAAAACACTCGGCGTGCGGTCCGGATTAGAAGGTCAATGGTCGGTCCGGATTACAAGACATCTAATGTCAAATCTGCTTATTTTGATTTTGTGCGGATTACAAGGCCATCCGGATTATAAGGCATTCGGATTTGTGGGCCTTCACTGTACATGTATATATGTATATATATATATATATTAATGACAATGTTAATGATTTATTAACATTGTCACCTCATAATGCGCTTCTAACTAGCTTGAACCAAGGTCTATCATGACTTAATTGGTTAAAGCGACGGTCCGGCAATCCGTAGACTTGGCTTCACGTCCCAAAGTAGACAACATTTTTCAATTAAATTTCGTATGACTTGCGTTGTAATTTGTAGACAGCAATGCTTACATTCACATTTATTTCACCATTACATACTAATTTGATAATATTTATAAATATTTCATATGAAAGTCGAAAAACTCCATTATCTAACTATGTATATACATATATATATATATATATATATATATATATATATATATATATATATAACAAGTGTTCATTTGAAAAGTCAATCTAGTAGCATGTGATTTACTGAGAACATTTTGAAGTATGTCGTAAATTAAAATTTACTACTTAACCTACGAAGTCGTATATTTTGACAGTATCATACATACAAATAAATAACAAATAATAGGTATTTATTGAAAACTATAACGAATGTTGAAAATGTTGTCCTTCAAGATCAATGCACTTTAAAATCCTCCGTTCAAAGCAATTTATTTAAACCGGAATCGACGCACAATTATTTTATGCACTAACTGATATTTGTGATTGACATTATCAAATGTAATTTGGATTTACGTTTACGGAACAACAAACACATACTAATATATATGCGTCTTATTCTATCAAAATTTCAAAGAAACCTAGATTGACGTTTCAAATGAACACACGTTTTATATATATATATACATATATATATATATATATATATATATAATATTTTCGTGACCTTGGTATGATATGGTAAATTCAATCAGTCGGCGATTAAAGGTCTGGTTTACTTCAAAGTATATATATTTAAAACAACCCTACATGTTTCGGCAATGATGCCTTTATCAAGGATATAAAATATAAATGACAGAATACAAATGTCAAATAATTGAGTTGCTATGGTTTAAATTATTCAAAGATACATTCCAATTGAATAATAATAAATTATGCCCTAGTATTCCAAAAACAGATAGCAAGGTGTGAACATATGTGTTGTTCGCTGCTAGCAGCTTGTGTCTCTTTCTGGGTATGAACTTGTGTGTTGGTTGCTGCTGGCAGCTTGCGCCTCTCTTTGGGTGTGTGGTTTTGTGTTTGTGTGAGAGCGTAAGTGTAGGGTTTTGTATGTTGGCGCGCTCGTGCGTGTGTTTAGTGACCGGTCGCGTAAATGAAAAAAAAAATAGAAAAACTATTAGACGATAAACTCACCTATAAAAAAGAAAGAAATAATCCAACAGAGAAAACTCAGAAAGAAAATAATTTAATAAATAAATGGCATAGACTAAACCTAATAGATTTCAACACTAAAAACAAACTTCGCATTTTTAATTCCCAACCTCCTTCAATATATGGTTTACCTAAAATTCACGAAAATAATATCCCTTTAAGACCAATAGTATCTAACATACAAGCCCCTACTTATAATATAGCAAAATTCCTAGGTGATAGCATATCTAAGATGTTAGGAAAAACTGAATATCATACCAAAGACTCATGGCAATTTCGAAATTTCATCAAGGAACAAAAAGTACCAACTAATCACAAAATTATATCACTTGATGTAGAATCTTTATATACTAATATTCCTACAGATCTAGCTATAAACATAATAGAATCCAAATGGGATGAAATTAGTCCACTCACATCACTAAATAAAAACGAATTTATTAGAGGTATACACTTCTGTCTCGATAACACATATTTTCAATACAAAAATTGTTTTTATAGTCAAACATTTGGTATTGCCATGGGATCTCCTTTAGCTGCTCCTATTGCAAATCTAGTAATGGAACATTTAGAACAAAACGTTATCAATTCATTAGACTTCCACCCCATTTTTTTCAAAATATATGTTGATGATATCATAAAATGTATTCCGACCAACAAAATAAACTATCTCTTAAATAAATTCAACAATTTTCACAACAAATTAAAATTCACTATTGAAGAAGAATTTAATAACAGTATTAATTTTCTTGATATTTCTTTGAGCTATGATAGACAGGGTACTATTTATACAAATTGGTATAATAAACCCACAGCTTCTTTTCGATATATGAATTACCACTCAAATGCTCTTACAGTATTCAATAAAATGATTATAAATAATCTGACTGATAGGGCAGTAAAACTATCACATACTCAATACAGAAAAGATAACATCAAAAAAATTAAAACAATCTTAACTGATAATAATTATCCACCACAACTTATAGACCAAACTATTAAAAAAAGAATATACAACATACAACATACAAATATACAACACTGCAGACACCACTAAAAATTTGAACAATGACACAACATATATCACGATTCCATATGTTCCACAACTATCAGGAAAAATTAGATACACTTTAAAAAAATATGATATATCTACAACATATAAACTTAGTAATACTAATAAACATTTATTTTCAAAACTTAAACCTAAAATAGAAAAAAATCGAGAAACACATGTCATATATAAAATACCATGTCGCGATTGCGATAGTTACTACATAGGCCAAACGAAACAATATTTATACAAAAGAATACAAGCCCACAAATACTCTAAAACAGACAAAACTGCTTTATCTACACACTAACTACAACGCGATCACCATTTCGATTTTGAAAACACACAGATAATTGATAAAGAACAACACACAATGAAAAGACAAATTAAAGAAATGATTAGTATTAAACAGGAAAAAAATTCAATTAACAACAGAAATTATATAAAAAATTTAAGCAGTATATACTATAACTTAATTGTGTAACTATCTACAATTTACCATCATAATATTTTTTTTTTTTTTTTGTTATATATCTTAAGTTATTTAAATATCAATTACATTTAAATATCATATACATTTGCTTATCATGCTGACTGTTCCGTATTTTGATTCCTGTCTGGTTGTCCGAGTAGGTTTTCGTGGTTTTCCTTCTTGTTTAGGCAAGTGCCGACAACTTTGCATCTTAAGACGCTCCACGGGCGCATACATAATAATAACTCATGTCTTGCTTTTTCCTGTTTTTGTTTTGTGCTGATGTGGTCCTCTACTGGGTTGTAGCCTAGCATATGCGCTACCAAACTCTAGGGGGGTCTGCTCGATGGGCGGACAGGTGCCATTCCGCCTTTCCAGCAGGAGAGAGGAACCAAGCTACGCGGCGCAAATCACGGCGCCGCGCATTGCACACACCACTGGGACCGGTCCTGGGCGGCAACCTGGCTAGGCTGCCGTTAACAGCACACACACGTTCGACGTGTGTGCAGTGCCCCCGCCTTGGCGGAAAACATTAAGATGGCACAAAGTGTGACCGTCGTCGACCGAAGTAGCCGCTAAGAGGGTTCCCTTGGTTGGCGATGAGCAACCCCGTGCAGGGTTCGCTTCACTGGTCTGCGCCTTGCCTCGATGGGGCGGGGGTCGGGCTGTCGAAGTACTGCACGGAAAAGTAAAGAAATTGCCGGGAAAGAGTTGGCGGCCCTGCGCAACGGCTGGTTATCCGATCTCTCTATATTTACGCGACCGGTCACTAAACACACGCACGAGCGTGCCAACATACAAAACCCTACACTTACGCCCTCACAAAAACACAAAACCACACACCCAAAGAGAGACGCAAGCTGCCAGCAGCAACCAACACACAAGTTCATACCCAGAAAGAGACACAAGCTGCTAGCAGCGAACGACACATATGTTCACACCTTGCTATCTGTTTTTGGAATACTAAGGCATGATTTATTATTATGCAATTGGAATGTATCTTTGAATAATTTAAACCATAGCAACTCAATTATTTGACATTTGTATTCTGTCATTTATATTTTATATCTTTGGTAAAGGCATCATTGCCGAAACATGTAGGGTTTTTTTTAAATATATATACTTTGAAGTAAACCAGACCTTTAATCGCCGACTGATTGAATTTACTATATATATATATATATATATATATATATTGTTAATAGCCTATAGAGGTATAATAACAAATATAGCTTATATTAATTGATAATAAATATTAATATTTTTAATATAAATAATTTTATCCAAAAATTCCAAGCAAGCGGTTAACAATGTGTTCAATAGAGGGCGTATAGTTTTATCACACAGCTGATATCGGTGATATATGGTAGCTTGTAAAGAAAATAATATAAACAAATTATACTTAGCTTAGGTAGGCCTCTTTTAAAGTGCTAAACTTATCTTGGAATACATTGTGGGTGCCTTTGTTAATATGCCGACTAGCTCATTGGTCAAGATAATAAGTTTTATATGGGTGCGGGTTCAGTATTTGGAGAAAATAACGGTTTTATAAACAAGTAAATTCAGGTGTAAAACTCTGAATGTAATGACGAGAATAAAACAAGCAAGTGAATGTTCAAAATCACAAGTTTAATCTGTTACTCAATGAATTAAGGTAAGTTATATAACAATTTACATAACATAAAAATATGAAGAGTCACGTGGTTTGATAAAAATATAAAGTAAGGTTAAAATCAATAACAAATTGTTGTGACTAAAGTAATTATATTCTATATAACTAAATTCAAATTTAGAAAGAACTGTAATTTTCTGTTATTCTGTATATAGATAATTAGGTAATATTTCTAAGAAATTTAATTGAAATGTGAACGATTAGTTTGACTAATTAAAAATAACAATTTTATGTTTTTAGAGATTAATAAATATATACTCAAATTTACGTCGCTGGTGTTTTCTGGATCGTAGAAGTACAATAGGAGACTGGAAAGGCAGGTGTGTGAGCTCAGGTATCGATGAAAAGCTTGTAAAAATTTCTAAATTTGGCTTGGCGTCGTTTTGGAAATTGATGTTTTCGTTTCCTGCATTCAGCTTGTTAAGGATGCGGGAATACTTGTAAAAATTATGTTTGATGGATCAGGAGCTTATAGGAAGTCTTTTTGGTGAGGTTTTTCTTTTTAATTTTTATTTTTAAACACTTAATTTCTTCAAAAACTTTTAATACACAACCACGCGTTCTACCATTTTTTTAATTCTCCAGCTAACTCCCTTTTGTTTTTCCTCAATCTCTAGGCGTCTTATTTAGAATGTTAGTTTACATCTATTTAATCTCGTCAATTTATTAAATCAATTTAAATAAATTACAAATGCTAATCGTTTGATCATTTCGCATAAATTATTCTATGAATTTTACAATAAATATAAATGTGTTTTTAATGTTGAAATCTTTGCTAAAATGCCTGTTTACATGTGGGATAATTCCCGCTTCATTTAATTCAAAATTACGTACAGTTCTGTTCATAATTGATGACATATTATTCCAATCAATTAAGTTAAATATCTTCGGTGGGATAAAAAAAATAAAAGAAAATGACTATGGTGAATGAAAACATGAAATTCAAAAGAAATAAGAAACAAATTTGATAAATTAAAAACTCGGTATTAACTTTATTGATATGGCATGAGAAAATTGCAGTTCTAACTATTACTAACTCTTAATATAAACAATTTTAAACTTAACACAGTATTTCTGTTCTAGGACTCTCCAGTACATAGGTATGCCCTATCACAATATATATATATATATATATATATATATATATATATATATATATACATATATATGTATATATATATATATATACATACATTGATCTCTACAAAATGTAAAAGTGCAGATTTAACAAACCAAAGTGTAACACTTCTTATTTAATTTGCCTCGAAATAATATATCTAAAGTAAAAGTGGGGAAATTATATATCTAATGAGTGGGGAATATTGTCCCAGCAGCGCGGAAATCCTGCGAAAACAGCATACTACATAAATAGAATTCGAGTGCAATTCAAGTGGTAGAATATGGATATATTTATCTACCGGTGGCAATATTTTGACGAAAATGCTATTGTATCCAAAAGTATTATACGCAATTTTAAATTTTTGAAGTACAGAATTAATCCTAGAGAATCACAAAATCAGTACCTACGTTACAAAAGGCTTCATTAAATAAAGTACATAAACAACGAGAATTGTAAAAATACTTCTTGAGAATCCCGAAGCTGTCAGCATAGCCTTTACAATATGCTGTTCTTTTTTGCGATGGTTGTCATGAGAAAGTGATATATGCAGTATAATGTTAACCTAAAAATAATCATTTTGTAAAATAACGTGTATATGAAAACCTTGATTTAATTTATATACAAGGAATTTAACTACGATTACAGTTTGTACTATTAACACGTGCTTTATTGGGCGTTCAAGAGTATACGTCAACACTAGTTGTTTTAATTTAACATTTTAACTTGTATAAGTAAGTGTTGGGTAATTTTATAACACGCACGTCATTTTCGACGTTCTTGCATCGCATCGTACGGTTGAGTATAAAAATAAACTGTGTGCGTTTGTTTAGAATGTTCCACTCATTCATTGCATTTTTTTGAACGCCTCCGGATGTAAAATATGTCGTACTATATCAAAACAAGAAGCTGTTGTTTATAAGAATATAAGAATTAAAAACTTTTGACTCTTAGTTATAACTAGAGAACGGATGCAATTTCCATAAAACTCAATCGGCAATTAGAATTGTGTATAACGTCACACAGTACATCCCGGCGTAATTCAATGAAGTATTTGTTTGACTTACTCGGCCACCTGGTCTCGCACGATAACAATGGACAACTCAGCTATTGTATTCCGAGAATATAGTGTTTTTTAAAGTGTTGTCATGAGCGTAGATAGAAGCGGGGTTTTTATAATGTATTTTATTTATTAGTTTATATTTCGCTGTGAGTAAGTTTCTTGTTTTCATAGTTTTAACTGTTAATTACATCGTAATTTTTGTGATAGATCCTGTTTAATATCGTTTGATTGAATCTATTTCTACCAATTATTTCGACGTAAGTGTGCATTGAATTTCATTCAGTTTCAATAACTTACGCACACATTTTTAGTTTTCATTTATTTAGATCTAGAGCATTATTTAAGTTACTTTTTCAGACATGATATGGAAGAATGTCGAGAACGGCATTGTAAAACAATGGCGAGTTGTATTGACGGTCATACTGATTGTATGTCCATTGTCAGTGATTCCGAAATTTATTACAAAATCCGTAAAATATCGTCAAAAATTTCGTCACTTAGGATCGCAAACACATCTGAACTCTGTAAAACTTTTATGGCGGCTAATATTCCATTAAATAAACTTAGCAATCCCACTTTAAAAATATTTCTGAAAAAATATACTGGTCGAAATGTTCCTGATGAATCAACTTTACGCAAATATTATGTTTCTAGGTGCTATACGAGAACAGTAGAACGCATTAGAAGTCATCTTTTAAATCAATACATATGGATAAGCGCCGACGAAGCGGTGGATATGTTAAGACGCTGTGTGGTAAATGTTGTAGCGGGTGTGCTACATCCAACTATTCCCTATAACTCATATGTAATAGCAGCAAGTGTTATAAATAGAGTTGATGCGGAAACAGTTGCTGAAACCATTAAGGAGAATATGCAAAAAATGCTTCATTCGGACGCCACGTACAAAGAAAAAATACTTTTATTTGTTAGTGACAGTGGTGCATATATGTTAAAAACAGGCAGACTATTAAAGGAAACATATTCTAATATGCTGCATATTACTTGTATAGCCCATGCTCTCCACAGAATCTGTGAATATATCGGAGACACCTTTCCAGAAGTGGATAGACTTGTATCCGCTTTTAAAAAAGTTTTCAGAAAAGCACCATAGAGGGAAAAACTGCCATCTTTGTTACTGCCCCCCTCTCCAGTAATAACTAGATGAGGGACATCTAGTTTTTATGCAGAGAATTTCGATAGTTTACAAAATTTCGCTACATGTTTAAATGACGATGCTCGAAGTATTTTTGAGTGCAAGGAACTAATACAAATTCCAAATTTAAGAAATCAGTTGTACTTTCCTCAGGAACACTTTGGAAATTTGCCAAAACTAATCACTTATTTTGAAAATCAAAATCTTAAATTAAATTATGGTTTAACCACATTAGATGTAGCTAATAATAATTTGTAAAATTTTACAAGTGACTTCGGATGTGGCCTTCGGCAAAAGTTAGACGCAGTTTTTAATAGAAATCTAGATTTAATAACATTTCGGCAATTGTTTATGGGGACAATGCCACAACATCTAACTGCAAAATACGCTGAAATAAAAGAATATTTCCAGTATGCACCTATAACCAGTTGTTATATAGAAAGGACGCTTTCTATCTATAAGGATGTATTCCATTCAAAGAGAACAAATTTTACAGAAGAGAACCTTGAGAAAGTATTGCTAGGTAATAGTATTACTCCTGTACTCAGCTTGAACAACAAAATGAACAAATAAAAATGTATTTCGTATTTTATAGATTACCACCCAATTATATAAATAAAATTAAAAACTCTTTAAAAATACAAATTTTCAATAGTACGCCCGCATGACAATGTTTATATTTTAAAGATGACTCTATACTTACGTTCAACGCGCACGAAATTAATTGGGTCTTGATATCTTGTTCTGTGTCTGAAGATAATGGGGATTCAGTTTGAATTTCTGCGCTTTCCTCATCTTCTATAGTTTTAACTTTGTCTTCATCGTCTTCATTTGCTGCTTCTTTAGATTGTTCTTCTTTTATCATCAAAACATCTTCAGCTTCTTTTTTTTCCTGTTCTTTAGCGGCTTCTGTCTGTTCTTGAAACAAAGAACCGAATCTTTCGAAAAATCCACCATCGATTTCTTGTACTCTGAAAACAAAAAGGCAAAAGTTTTAATATATTTTAATCTTTTCATTTGATTAGAAGTTGCATCATTGTTGTTATACAATTAGAGCTTGCGAAATAAATTCAGCAATCAAGACGATACTTCTCGGTTAGGTTGCAATTGTTTGTAGGTGAAGTGTAGCAATTTGCTAAAAATCACTTTAAAACAAAAACATTTTTAATAGTATCAACAATATTATTAAAAATCGAGTGTACAGAATAAAATACAAGTACATTCGTCCTGCCATAGAGATTAGTCAGTGTATGCTGGGATAGACAAATTTCGTAACAACTCTCTTACTGCATATTATCAAGTCATAAAAACAGCATAGGAAAGAACTCAGCACGACTTGTTGACTAATGTCAACATCACGAACGCCAAATCAACTAGCGTCAACCTCATAACAAGTGTAAGACTGGCAGGTGTTGTGAAGTTTGTCTCAGCACCACGCACTGACGAGTCTATAATAGGATGAAACACGGATTTACATGTTTGGATAGCAACTTTCACATAAATATCAACTTGTATTGTATTCTCCACTCCAGATTTTTAATAATACTCTTTATATTACACAGGTCTGCATAAAATTTGTGATAACGTGAGTTTTGTTTGTTCAGCTCAGTTTTTATATAGCAATAACTAATTAAAATACAGTTGGTCTCTACCAACCACAGATTTTTTTTGCACAAAAGAAAAAGAAAAAAATATAAAAAATCTTATAATAGGCGTTTTAATACATTTTAAAATGAATGTACTACTTCAAATTCTAGGTATTAACCCAAAAATGATTTTCTGTTGTGGTTTTAAAGAAATTTGTTAAATAGGCTCTCATTACCTGATGTAAATCTTTTATTACACGTATTAATTTTGAACAAGATTTCCGGGAATTTTTACCTGCTAAATCCTATTTATTATGCTTTTACTTTATTAGTACTGCGAAGAAGGATTTCAAGTTTATCACTCCAAACAAAATGTATATTTTAATGTCATTTACTTCATTATAGCTCTGAGTGTCGATCAGTAAACAAGTAAAATTAATTTGTCTTTAGTGTTGTGCGTGGTATTTGATAAATAAACATTGCTTAAAAATATGTCTAGCCGGTGTTGCAAAAACAAACCAAATGATTTCTGTTATATTTGTGGATATTTCGTCTTGAAAAAGTTTAAGAGACCAATTGGTGAATTTGTGAAAAATGCATATTATGCTTATTTCAAAATCAAATTAGGAGATCAAGATAAAGATTGGGCACCGCACGTTGTTTGTAAGGTATGTGAAGAAGGTTTAAGACATTGGACCAAAGGGAATAGAAAAAGCCTTCCTTTTGGAATACCGATGGTTTGGAGAGAACCGCAAAATCATCATGAAGATTGCTACTTTTGTCTTTGTGATATTAAGGGGCATAATAGAAAAACTTTGAAACATATTTTGTACCCAAACAATATTAAATCAGCTATCAGACCAGTTCCCCACAGTGATCATGTACCTATACCTATACCCCCAAAGTACTACAAGAAGATATTGAAACCTCTTCAACTTCCGGCTCCGTACAGATGGATAGTGATTTTGAACCATCAACCTCAGGTCAAAACCAACCTCAGATATTTTCACAAGCCGAACTGAATGATTTAGTAAGAGATTTGGGACATTCAAAAGATCTTTCTGAAGTACTGGGGTCTAGGTTGAAACAAAAAAATTTGCTTGCCTCAGAAACTACCTTCAGATCTTCCTTTAGCTGAATATGACAGAAAAACAACCAAACGAAGCTTTTCTGAAAAACGAAAACGTTTTTTTAAGAAGCATAAAGAATAAATAACTATTTCTAATAGTTTCTATGCGTATATTTTTGTATTTTTTTTAATATAATATAAAACTAGATTATAAATGAAATAAATCGTGTTTTTTCTAAATTTTTTTAATTTTACTGGTTTGAAAAATAACCTTACGTGATACAAAAAAAATAAAAGCAGATTTGAAATCAGCGCTACCCAATTACTAGAATACAGTTAAAATTTTTAAATAAACATTCAAAGAGTTGAAAAATCAGGCTTGTGTTATTAAACATGTTTTCGTTTTTTACAAATGGTAAGGTTTTACTCGCTCAAGTATGTTTCGAATTGCTTTTGTTATGTACCCTGTTGTAGCTATTCCACTTATAGTAAAGACAGGTTAATATAGTTTACAGTCTGTTACGACTGTGATTATCCAATGGAAATCATCTGCCATGTCTTACATTTGTCATGGGGATGGCGTTGGTTGAGTTGATGGTCGCGATATCACTAGTCAATGAGCGTCGCTGAATTTTCCTTCATGCTGTCTTTATAATTTGATAGTAACTATCAGTAGTAATTATCATACAAATTTGTACTTGTATTGTGTTCTCCATACGTGATTTTTAATAATAGTTTTGATATTATTAAAAATGTTTTGCTTTTATACAAATTTAAAATAGAAATAAAACTACGGTTCAAATTTTTACTTTTTAATATTTTAATCGACACGACAATTGTTTCGCCAGCACAGTGGCTTCCTCAGGTACTTACAGCTAAAGAGTACGTTACAAACTAAATTTAAAAAAAATATATAAAATCAACAAGGTTGGTATTATTTTACAACGTTTTTAAAGAAATCTATGAATTTACACAAGTATTGTCAGTAGTGAGAAAATGTGGCTCATCTGGTCGGCCCTAACTGTTATATTATGAGGTACTAACCATGTTTACCCATAAAATTTGTTTTAATAAACTAAATGTACATTTCTATTATCGTCCAAATAGATTTTAAGTGAATAAATTTAACAAAGGCGCGTTATTTAAATCTAATTGGTCATTAAGTAAAATTTGCGAGTGTTTTAATTTATTGATTTCTAAACTTTCCAGTAAATTTAATTTATTGCCTTTATTTTCTAGATGCAGAATTTGAAAATCTTTATCGAAACTGTGGTTTTCTTCTAGTAGATGAATCTTGTTTTTTATTTCTAAACGAAGAACAATGTTCGGCAATTCGTTTTTCAAACGATCTTCCTGTTTGACCAACATATATCTTACCGCATCCACACATTAACTTATAGACTCGAGACTTCTTATTTTTATCTGTTTTATCTTTATTGTTTTTAATATGTTTGGATAATTTATTATTAGTTTTGAAGACCGTGTTTTTTTAAATAACTTGAAATATGCTTATTAGGTAATCCCAGTGTACGTTTGTAATCTAAATTTTGAATTTTCCTTATCCTCTATTGCAGGATATACCGAAGAGATTGCTTTTTTGAAAAGTTTTCATATTTTCAATTAAAGTATCTGTGTAGTCGTTTCTGATAACTATTTTTTTGACTAAACTTAATTCTTTTTCGTAATTTTATTTGGATAGTGGATAATTAATTAATCTATGTAAAAAACTATGAAAAAGCGCTAATTTGTGTTGTATGGGATGTGTTGACGAATTATATATAGTTATGTCAGCATGGGATTCTTTATTTTAAATATCAAACTCTAATTTATTGTTGATTTTTTTAATAGTTAGATCCAAAAAATTAATGCTATTGTTTACTTCTTGTTCCATGGTAAATTCAATATTTTTATGAATAGAATAATTCCAGTAGAATATTTAATTGTCTTAGTGTTCCAGTGAAATAAAGTACAATCTCGTCTACATATCTATGTCAAAAGAAAATATGCTGTCTTAGGGGATTATTATAAATGATGGATTCTAAGTGGTTCATGAAAATTTCTGATAGTAATGGACTTAAGGGGTTACAAATAATTAGTCCTTCCCAACAAGTGTGTATTGAATTATTAAACTGGAAGTAATTTTGTTTCAGAACTATATCTAACAAATATAAAATGTCAGCTTTAATTACCGGGTTAGTGTTCTTAGCTATAAATAAATTTTCAATTAAATTAAAGGTTTCGGCTGGAGGGACTCTCGGGAATAAGTTTTTAACGTCAAAAGATACCAATTTTGCATTATGAGGTATTGAAATATTTTTGATTTTATTAATTAATTCGTATGAATTTTTTATGCTGGACTGTGGCTTAAAGTTAGTGTATTTAGTAATGATATCAATAAGTATTTTAGATATTTTAACAGAAGGTGCACAACTGGTCTGATGGGATCGTTTTGTTTATGTAATTTAATCAATGAGTGTAATTTAGGAGGTTGAGGGTTCATAATTACTAAATTTCTTTTCTCTTTTTCGTAAAATAAGATTTGTATTTTTTTAGAGAATTTGTCGGGTCTTTGTTAAGTAACACATACTTATCTGAGTCCAAAAAGTCGTATGTCTTAGATATATAATCTTGTTTATTTATAGCAATAGCTGTTTTACCCTTATCTGCTCTAGTAAAGATGATGTCATTCTGCATAGATATATTTTTAATAGTTTTAACTACATTATGTTCTTGGTTAAAATAATTCTTTCTTTTCTGTTGTTTAATGATTTTCGCAACTTGAAATTTATGGTTTAAATTATTAGGAAAGTCTTACAATGCTAGTTCAGTTTCAACTGCTAAGTATTCTAAAGAGTTGTTATTTATATTTGGATTTATATTATAGTTAAAACCTTTTCTTAATAAATTAACTTCGTCTGAACTGAAATTGGTACTAGTTAAATTTTGAAACCTTTTGAAGAAAATGTGGTTAGAAATTAAATTTACTGGAAAGTTTAGAAATCAATAAATTAAAACACTCACAAATTTTACTTAATGGCCAATTAGATTTAAATAACTCGCCTCTGTTAAATTTGTTCACTTAAAATCTGTTTAGACGATAATAGAAATGTACATTTAGTTTATTAAAACAAATTTTATGCGTAAACATGTTTAGTACCCCATAATATAACAGTTAGGGCCGACCAGATGAGCCACATTTTCTCGCTACCGACAATACTTGTGTAAATTTATAAATTCCTTTAAAAACGTAAAATAATACCAACTTTGTTGATTTTATATATATCTTTTTAAATTTAGTTTGTAACGTACTCTTTAGCTGTAAATACCTTAGGAAGCCACTGTGCTGGCGAAACAATTGTGTTACGATTAAATATTAAAAAGTGAAGATTTGAACCATAGTTTTATTTCTATTTTAAATTATGGATCTTCATCAAGCAAAAGCCGAATCATTCAATTTATTCAATGAATAATTTAATTTCAATTTAATGCAAATATAAGCTAGTAAATAAATTCTCACTTTGATCATTAGTAAAAAAATAATAAAATGTTTTGTATATAATTACAAACGAAGTAGGAATTTGAGCTTACTTTTTCTTTTTATCATAAGTAAAAACACAAGAGCTTTTCTTTTATCTGATAAATTTCTCTTTGTAACGAAATTATTTGGCCAATCAGTAATTTGACGAGAAAAACTTACATGAAAAAATCGCGAGACCGAAAGGTCGAGCGATTTTTTCTAATGTAAGTTTTTCGAGCGAAATTACTGATTGGAAAAATATTGAGTTGAGTTAAAAAGTTGAGTTAAAAAGAAATTTATCCGATTGAAAGAAAAGCTCGAGTGTTTTTTGGCAAGATAAATTAACGACATGAATAAAACTATTTAAATTGTCTCCATATTGACGATTTTGTATTTCTTGTGTATTGCGGTATTGATCTTTTGATATTTGTTGAAATTTCCCCAAACCGACTCGTACATTTTACGTTCAACGATACTTAATAGTTATTACCTGTTAGCTGCCAAAATAAATTAAGTGATGCAGGGCTACTAGATATGTAACAGGAAGAAGCATTTTTATCGGAGGAAGAAGCATTTTTATCGGTGATAAAAAGCTATGTAGGTTTTTATCGCTGTCAAAGTGACAAAAATGTCACCCGCAAATGGACATTTTTATATAGGAGTTAATTTACCGTTAATAATACCGTGATATCATAAAGTTTCTAGGACGAAGATGGCTTTGTAATATAAATTGTATGTCTGAACTTAAGTTAGGAACTATAACTCTGTTTTGTAAATTATTTTAACAGTGACATTATCTGTCATCCATTAATGTGTTAGAATTGCTGAAAGCAAGTTTGAACGTCGAGTTTGAAACATAGCACATTCGAGTAAATTCAAATATGGTTTACAATATAGTGCAAAAAGCGTACATGATTGAAGCCTATTTTCGGAGTGGAGTGCGAGTTGATGGAATTTGGGTGTACAGTCAACGTGCATGTTTGGATGATTTTAGAGAGCACTTTCCAGAGTTAGCTGTAATTCCCAAAGATTTTTATAATTGCCTTTCCAATTGTATTGGTGTGTTTCGTGAGACTGGTTCTGTGGATCATAAATCACGTACTGGTAGACCAACTGTTCGTTCGGAACAAGTTATAAATGGTGTTCGTCAACGTATGGTAAATGAACCCACAAAACCTTTGAAACACCTTTCTCAAGAGATTGGACTTTCTTATGGAACATGTCAGAAAATTGTAAAGAAAAACTTACACATGCATCCGTATAAGATGCAATCACATCAGGCTATTTTGCCGGTAGACTACCCTAGACGTCGTGCGTACTGCCAGTGGTTTGCAAATAACTTAATAGAAGATGATGACCTGCTAAATTTGTCATTTTTCTCTGATGAAGCATGGTTTCATCTTTCGGGGTATGTCAATTCCCAAAATACTCGAATGTGGAGTAGTGAAAATCCTCATATTTTTATTGAATCGTTTCACCATAATGCGAAACTTGGTGTTTGGCTAGCAGTTTCTCGCCGCAGAGTTGTTGGCCCTATTTTTTTTAATTTCACAATTAATGCTGAGAGGTATAGAAACATTCTGAATGAATTTATTGAACAGTTGCATGATGATGAATTGCAATATGGATACTTTCAACAAGATGGTGCAACGGCACACACAACACGAGAAAATATTGCTTTTCTTCGTGAGTTTTTTGACGATCGGATCATAAGTTTACATACGGAAGTTGAGTTTCCACCACGATCACCTTGTTTGACAATTATGGACTTTTTCGAGTTTCCTCACCTAAAGAATAGAATGTTTAAAACTCCTGTTGCTAATTTGCAAGATATGCAACAAAGAATTATTGACGAATGTGCATTAATAACGCCCGCAATGCTGCAAAATGCCTTTAACAGAATGAAAAGGCGTGTCACATTGGGAATTGAAAATAACGGACAACAATTTCAACATTTGCTTTAATTTTGCCTTTTTTTATTAATAAAATTTTGAATACAAGCTGAGCTTGTTGTTTTATTGTATCTTTATTAAATCAAATGACATATTTATTGATGTCACGATGACACTATCAAAATAATTTTCAAAAATTAAGGTTAAGTTACCAGTATGATAATATGGATAAAGTTCAGACATATATTTTCTATTTCAATGCCATCTTGGACCCAGAAACTTTATGATATCGCGGTACATATTTAGAAATAACTTTCATCTGTTTATGCCCAAATTACTTAATATTGTCTACCTTTCCATATTTTCATATATTTTTTAATTTTTATTAGCAATTCTGTTCTTATATTTCGGAAGTATAAGCTAGGCTTGACATTAGAAAATATAGGTTTAGAGAATATACTTAAGTAAGAAAGATTAAGAAATACTAATATCTTGTGTAATTGCACTAGTATGAATGGGAATTATAATACTAACAGGGAGGAAATAACGTACAATAAAAAGCACCGTAAATGAACCATAAATGAGCAGGCTACTTATTTTTTATTTCGTATGAGAAGCGAAATCGAAAATTAGATATTAGTGTATAAATCGCTTTTATGACAAAAAAATGGTCATAAAAGTAATTTATACACTAATATCTAAATTCTTCAACTAGTCCAGTGCTGCAGGAGTTGCCTTGCTCAGCTCGTGGATGCTACTTGGAAACTTCTTTTGGGGTAGTCGTTTACTATGTGGGCCATAGTTTGTTCCGCATTTTCGCAGTCGCAGAGGCTAGTATCTGCTAGTTTCCAGTTGTATAGCATTAAGTTGTACCTTCCGTGGCCTGTACGGAATCATTGGCTATGTGGGAGGGTCGCGCCCGGTAGAGGTTTTGAAGGATTAGAAATTAAATCTCTGTTCCTCAATTCAGGGTGTTGTACGACGAGATCTATGCAGTAATAATTCACATTGATGTTGTGCTGAACTTTCGTATCCAGCCAAATCAGTCTCGTAGATTTCAGTCGGGTTCTGGAGCTCTCCAAATAATGGTGTATGGAAAGTTCAATGTCTGGCATTAAACAAATCGCCTCATAGGTATAGCAAATTTTGTCCTATCAGGTGACACCATATAATCAGTGACATCTGACAGAGAAAAGAGACTATGCCGAAAGTGGCAACCTTCCCTTGACCGGCTATGTCGGTACAGAAGAGAAAAAATACGTATATAGGTGTAAGTCCATTAACACGATGCCAGATGGCAGCAAATATACAAAAAAAGTTTAAGTATATCAATCCGTTAAGCACGTATTACGCATTCTCACTGCGTCGTCTGTTCGAGCAGTACACCAGCTGAGAGAACATACGACTTTATACCGTCATACGAAGCCGGATGCAATGGCCGGCCGAATTGTTACTTTAACAAAATTAATTCTTAATCCAAACACCACGATCCACTGGTCACAGGAATTAAAAGAAGAGACATTCGAGATAATTGACCGAACGTTCAACGAAAGAGATATTCAGCACATTCTACGGACATCGCCAAACATATTTATGGTAGATCCAAACCAGCCAAAAATACATGTCAGGATACCAGAAAAAAACACCGAACCGCTCAAAGAAGAAAAAAAACACCACCGAACACAGAACAAGATGCAAACTGAAATCAAAACCGCAGAAGACTTTATATACCCGAAATTCACGAAGCCAAAAATAGACGAAACAACCTCACCGATCGAAACTAAAAATTCTTACGACGCCCTCGAAAACAAAACTGAAGAAAAAAATGGAAGAAGAAACTTCCGAATTCACTCCACAGCCTTCAACATCAGCTAGCTCGCCCAGGGTAAGTGACAAAACCAACATCACACATAACACAACAACTAAAACACAAAAACCACACAAAATTGCACCAATAATAGTAATCGAAAAAGACAAATGGACACACATACGACACTTACTTAAATCAAACAACATTAACACTGTAGAAAATAAACTGGTGAAACCAGGAATACACATAGAACCGACAACTGACAATGACTACCGTACACTTAAACAAACACTCGACAAAGAACACATACAATACTATACATTTCAACTAAGAAGCGAAAAGACACTAAAGGTAGTTATGCGTGGCATTCCTACCTTTATAACAGACACTGACATTACAGACGACTTGACTGACCAAGGCTACCCGACTTTAAAAATTAAACGCATGAACGGCAAACACGGAATACAAGCACCACTTGTATTAATCGAACTGACGAGACAATATAAGTCAATCTACAACATACGCGACTGCTGCGGACTATCTATTAAAATAGAACCACTAAACAAACGGGCAGATATTATACAATGCCACAAATGCCAGACTTTCGGACATCACCAAAGAAACTGCAACGTTAACTACAAATGCATAAAATGCGGAGACGAACATTCTACATATCTATGTACAAAGACGAAGACAACCCCATCAAAGTGTGCAAACTGCGGTGGCCCTCACCTATCCACTTTCATAAACTGTCCCAACAATCCAAACAATCCTACAAACAAAACCACACCTCAACCTAAATACATACCAGCACCACCCCCAACAACAAATCCATGGACACAAAGACAAAAAGACACGACACTTAACACAGTTGACGAACTAGCACTTGCCTTAGGCAATATGCTAATAACACTACACTCGACAAACGCCACAAAAGAACAAATACAATACTTCGTAACACAAACACAGACAATAATAACACTCTACAATAACAAACATTAAACACACACACAACTGAAACGCAAAAAAAAAAAAAAAATGAGATGATGACCAGTAAACGAACACATTTGACTTAAACGCAAAAAAGCGACTGACACACAGACTTTACACAAACACAATACACACAGGACCGCACAAAAAACACAACAACGCACGATTAAATCAGACTCAAACACGCCACAACCCTGGGAAATACGAAACAATGGAGTGGAAGTGGAGGCAACTTCGACCACAAAACAAAATTCAAAGACCCATACACGTATTACGCATTTGTTATAAATGAAACAGACATGCAAATACACGTCTGTAACTGTACACATGAGGTGATTTGTTTAAGCTTTACTTACTTCAATGACGCCTGATAGTAGATGGCAGAAACGCGTGTCTTAGGCAGAAGTAAATGCTGGAAAATACGAGGTGTATGTCCATGTGTACAGTTACAGACGTGTATATTGCATGTCTGTTTCATTTGTAACAAATGCGTAATACGTGCTTAACGTATTGATATACTTAAACTTTTTTTACGATAATAGTTAATTGAATCCATGTTTTCATGAAATATATTTATTTTTTGAACGTCTGTTTCTCATAAGCTCTTATACTGCAAATTCTCAATGTTTATTTTTAAGTAGCTTTAAATCAGAGTAATTTAAAAAAATAATTTGTAAGTTTTGTATTTTGTAGCAAAAAAGTAAATAAATAAGATAGATTGTTAAATTCAATTTAGATTGATTTGACAACGTTTTATTATTATCTTATTATTTAAAAAAGATATAAAACATCCAAATATTCACAAAGAAATTTGTATTTTAAGAACGTCTAATATACATATTTGATACACAATAAAGTATTATTATAAAATTGGATTAATTATTACTAAGTTCCTATACAAATGTATTTCATATATGTAAAATCATCTATGCCATGATGGGAACCTTCCTTACCAAATCCAGATTCTTTAATACCTCCGAATGGTACTTCCGCTGTAACATGCGCGCCGCCGTTGATAGCAATAATACCCGCTTCTAATAATCTAGCAACTCTAAATATTTGTGCAACGTCTTGAGAGAAGAAGTGAGAAGCGAGTCCTTTCTCGGTATCATTTGCCATCTGTATAGCCTCGTCTTCAGTTGAAAATTTTACAATAGAAGCTACAGGCCCGAATATTTCCTCCTTGTATATTCTCATGTCGGGTTTGATATTAGTTATCAATGTTGCTTCATAATATAACGCACCAACTTCACTTGCAATCCTTCCACCAACTAATACGTTGGCCCCTTGGCTTCTGGCGTCCTCTACTAGGTTATTTAATCTTTTAATCTGCGCACTATTTATTAACGGACCCATGCTAACTCCTGGTCTGAACTGTCTCATTTTTTCTGTGAATTTCTCAATAAATTTATCATATATATCTTTGTGAACCAGGTAACGATTCGGTGAGATGCACGCTTGACCACAGCCAAATAATTTAGATATAGTTCCCGCTTCAACGGCTACGTCTAAGTTAGCAGTTTCGAAAACAATGAAAGGTGAATTACCTCCTAATTCTAAAGCAATCCTTTTTATGTGTGGTGCACATTGTTGGTATAGAATTTTTCCGACTGTTGTTGATCCAGTGAAGGAGATCCCTGCTACTAATGGACTTTGGCAGAGAAGTTTGCCAACGGCTGGAGCATTTGAGCGATTACATGTTACCACGTTGATGACGCCTTTAGGAATACCAGCTTCATGTGCTAATTGAGCAGCTGCCAATGCAACTAAAGGTGTATCTTCGGCCGGTTTAATAACAAAAGTACATCCGGCAGCTAAAGCAGCGGCTCCTTTCCTTGTTATCATGGCGAAGGGTCCATTCCAAGGAGTTATTAAACCGACGACGCCCAAGGGCTCTTTCTCCACTAGTAATTTTTTATTTGGAACTGGACTAGATATGATTTCACCTTGAATTCTTTTAGCTTCTTCAACGTACCATTCCAGAAATGCATTGCCATACATAACTTCGTATTTAGCTTCCATAACTAATTTACCACCTTCTTCTGATAAAATTTTGGCAAGAGTATCAATATTTGCATTTAATAAATCCAACCACCTTCTTAAGATGTCCGATCTTTCTTTACCTGTAGTTTTCCCCCACGATTTGAAGGCTTCACTAGCGGCTTCTATTGCTATTTGAGCATCATCAGCATTCATATCAGGAACAGTGCCAACGAGTTCTCCGTTTGCAGGATTTCTTACTTCGAAGGTATTTTGGCTCAGGGAGGGAATCCATTCTCCGTTAACAAATGCTTTGTTTTTTAATAAATAGTTGTACGACATTGCTAGAACTGTGGATTAATAAAACTTGAAAGGCAAACAAAATATTTTATACTCTCCTATCTTTTAAAGTGGGTATTAATTTGATAAGGTTGAATGATAAAGTATTAATAATAGAAAGATACATATTGGATTATAGTAATTACAACTTTTATCTTTATTTATGTATCTGTATGATCTGCTTCTTTTTACAATGAGGAATACGAGGCTTTAGAGAACATTTTTACTGTTATTTCTCGTGGAAATTACTGTGGCATGTATTATAAAATTGCATCTTCTAAAAATTATATTTTTATTGCGTGTATAAATTTAAAACATTAAAATGCTTATTTTTTATCATAAGTAAAAACACAAGAGCTTTTTTTATCAGGTAAATTTCTCTTTGTAACGAAATTATTTTGCCAATCAGTAATTTGACGAGAAAAACATGAAAAATCGAAGGTCGAGCGATTTTTTTTAATGTAAGTTTTTCGAGAAAAACTACTTATTGGAAACATTATGAGTTAAAAAGAAATTTATCCGTCAAAGAAAAGCTCGAGTGTTTTTTGGCAAGATAAATTAACGATATGAATAAACAAAAAATAATTATTTTTATTTGAAAGCAAGACAACAGTTATTAAACGCACAATTATTATAAATTGTTTGGTTTGGTGTACTAATTTTAATATTATTTTCTTTGTTGCTTTCTACAGATGTCTTTACAATTGTTTTGTCCTATTTTTCGGATTCGCGTAAATTACTGACAAGATTTTCGTGATGTTCAGCGTCAATTTGGAGATAAGGTTTAATTGATGATGAAGAAGAGTGTCCAGTTATCTTTATTAATTGTTGGTCACTTATGCCTGCCTTGGCTAAGTGGGAAGCAGTACTAGCACGGTTTGAATGATTGGTAATTTTAATATTGGTGATATCCAGTCCAATTTTAGATGCAGAATTTTTGGTCCAAGTAGATATCATATTTATTCTTATTGGAACATTTTTATACCAATTTTTAGAATTTATCTTGTTCCAAAAGGGACTTGGAGTTAAAAAAAGTTGTTCAGATTAATTATAATAATTTAACCGGATAAATACAATATGATCATTTATATTTACCCTCTAGCAAGCCATGAAATTATTTCTTGAAAATATCGTGTTGGTAGTGACAAATAAAATACATCTGTCATTATGTGTATGTTCTGATAAATAAAACTCATCTGTCATTAATGTATTTATTAATTGACACTTAAAAATGTTTACAATAAATCATAAAGTTTTTCTGATCGAATCATACTTTAGGAATGGTGTAAAATTAGAAAATGGAGAATGGTCGTACTCCTTGCAGCCTTGTATAGAAGAATTTCGGGCAGAATTTCCAAATTTTCCAACAACATATGACAGTTTGCGGCAATTAATTCAAAAGTCAGTTGTTAAATTCCGTGAAACAGGGTCTGTGTCTCGAAAACCAGGTGCTGGTAGACCACTAAAGCGGACAGTTGAAAATATAGCAGATGTTGAGGGACGAATAAATCAATCACCTAAGAAATCGATTCGTAAGCTTTCACAACAAACACAACTGTCATATGGTACCTGCCAGAGAATCCTTAAAAAAGACTTACAAAAATTTCCATACAAATTTCATTGCGTGCAAGAGCTTTTACCAATCGATCATGTAACCAGAGTTAATTACTGTCAGTGGTTCTTAGGTACGATTAATAACGATGACGTTCTTGACAAATCCTTCTGGTCCGATGAAGCATGGTTTCATTTATCAGGATATATAAATAAACAAACAATGCGCATCTGGTCTAGTGAAAATCCACATGAAATTCTTGAAACACCCTTGCATTCACAAAAAATAGGCGTTTGGCTTGCAGTTTCTCGTAGACGGATTATTGGTCCAATATTCTTTAATAATACGATAAATGCAGAACGATAGCGTAATAATTTATTGCTACCATTTGTAAATCAATTACATGATGATGAGCTCCGCGAGGGATATTTCCAGCAAGATAATGCAACAGCCCATAAGACAAGAGAAACGATGGAATTATTGCATGAATTCTTTGATAATCGAATAGTAGACTTTCCACCACGATCTCCGGATTTAACAATTATGGACTATTTCATTTATCCACATCTAAAAAATAGAGTATTTACGAATCGTCCACATACAATTGAAGAACTTACTAATGCTATCCGAAATGTCTGTGAGGAAATTACACCACATAATTTAAGGAATGCCTTCAATAATATGAGACGAAGAGTTGCGCTATGCATAGAAAATGAAGGAGCTCACTTTGACCATTTATTGTAGCTGTTTTTATTATTAAACTTTTTATTTTTTCAACTGAAACGTTTGTATGTAATTATTTGTCAAAATGACAAAACTTAATCCGTCATCAGTATAAAATAACCTATATCACACACACGCTGCAAAATAAGTTAACTTAAATTATGGTACCAACTTAAGTTTAAAAAAGAAAAATGTCATTGCCTTCTAGAGGGTAGAAATATATGATCATATGGTACTTTCATCCATATAATTTTTTGTCAACCATTTACTGTCCGTCAATTTTTTCAACCCACCTTGTGCTGTCTTCGAAAATACAGTCAATTCAATTCTTCCTGTTGGAGTTCCTTCTTGATATTTTTCTTCTTTAAAATGGTAAATTTTACATTTTACAGCTTCTCCTCCTCTCCACGCTAATTCATATGAAGCTATATGAAAGAATCTTTTTTGTAATCCCTCTGGTTCATCTATATTCCACAATTTTGCCATTTTTACTATATCTTGCTTGTCTATTGGGATAGAACTTAATTTTCTTTTCTCGGGAAGAGTTTGTAATTCCCTTCGTTTACAATTTTTCGCATCGCGGGATTCTTTAAAAATTATGTCGGCAAAAGGATCAATTTGAATATTGTACTCACTGAAATATTTTTCTTGAATCATCTTCGCAGTTGAATTCCAGATTGTTTTAACCATATATTCTCTATAATCTTCTCCGTTTTTCTTTTTCATATTATAAGCCTAATCTTTTAATATATTTGCTATTTCGTGTAAAGGAGTTATTTCTGAAAGTTTGTAATTTCGAACTTGACAAAACTCGTTAAATTGTCTCCATAATGACGATCTTGTAAATACAGTAGAATCTCGAAACCATGAACACAAAAAATCCGAGACTGTTCACGTTAGCTAGTAGATACTAAACATACACAGTTTTACTTATATATATATATATATATATATATATATATATATATATATATATATATAGTTTATTTAATAATATACAACATTACATAAAATAGTTAGTGATTTTTGATTGAATTTGTTTGCTAGAAATGCTGAGCAAAATTGCTTTCTCTTGCAATCGTTTTAAGTTTATAATGTCTTCAGCATCCAAATTGTTTGTACGCGCCCAATCTAACGCCATATTTAATGCTTTCACGCCATCCGAATGCGGTACTTTAGGAATTTCAAGTTCTTGATTTTTTAATAATTTATCGTCTTCATCATCTTCATCTTCATCTTCGCTTTCACATGTAACTGTGTCTTTATTCTATTCTTCAATATGAGTCTTTGTGTATTGGTCTATGGTCGGTTCACTTTCAAGATTATTCAATAAATTGTTTCAGCTACAATTACGGAAGTTTCTTCATTCCATTTTCGTTGTAAAACACTTAAGGGGAGATTGTCTTCTTCATCAGATTCAGTATTGTCACTGTCTGATAATATGTTATGCCAACATTTAACAGATAACAGATTGCTCCAATTTATCCCATGCAGGGGCTAGATTCAATACAGCATCCTTTAACGACAGATTTTTAAGAGCTTCTTGAATATTTTCTGTACTGGAAATTATAGAGGCCAGTAAACTTTTCCTATAATAAAGCTTAGTGAGCCGTAAGACGTTCTGATCCATCGGCTGTATCAATGGTGTTACGTTAATAGGCATAAACATTGCAAATATTTTGCCATCAGTTGTTTTTAATTCTGCTTCCGAGGGATGAGAAGGAGCGCTATCAAGAAGAAGGATGGCATATTCTCTCATGTTTTTACTGCGTAAAAAAGCTCTAACCTAAAATTATGAAAATCAACTACGGTATCTTTTTTTTGTTTGAACTTACCTCAGGAACGAACTGGTTAACAAAACCAGTCTTCAAAAATATCTTTCGTCATACATGCATTTGCGTTGTTAAGGCCGATTTGCTTTTCCAATTATGAGCGGCTTTAATTTGTGCGAGCCAGCTGCATTTGTACAACCGACGAATCTAATTCTTTGTTTCGCAATTTTCATTCCCGGGAGTTTTTTTTCAGCAAGTGAAAAATAGGTCCTATCAGGCAACAGTTTCCAAAATAACCCAGTCTCGTCAGCATTATAGAGTTGATGTTCATTTAAATCAAATTCCACAATTTTTTGTCTCAATTGTTGTTAAAAGGATCCATTAGATGTGGTTGAGATGATAATTTTTCTCTAGTAATTTTCAAATGAGGAATTCCGAAGCGCTTTTTAAAACGTTGGAGCCACCCCATAACTGGCATTAAATTTATGTGTACTTTGATGCACCTTATCATAAAAAAATAAAGCCCTTTGCCGAATTATTTCAGCAGTAACCGGAATGTTTCTCTGGCGTTGTTTAAGAAACCATCTGTATAGAATTATTTCCATTTTTGGATATTCCGCTTCTCTTAATGTGCATTTTTTGCTAGATGTTGACGTACTAGCCAAAACAGCGACGATTTTTTCTTTTTATTTTTAATTGAGCAAACTGTTGATTTTGCTACGCTATACTTTTTTGAAATGGCCGTTACACTCAAACTTTTTTCATAATCTTCTATTAGTTTACCTTTTTCACGTAGAGACATACACTTCGCATGCACTTTTGTTGTGTTACGACAGTTAACGTACCGCACAAGAGCATTCACTGAACAGTGGCCTGCTTTTACATATTGTAGCATATCATACAGACAGGGAAACCCCCGATGACTTAAAAATTAAAACTATTCATACTACAGAGTATGCAATAGAAAATATTTTGTGTTCATGGTACTGAGATATTCACATAAACGAATTTTCACGTTAACGAGATCTTACTGTAGTCTACAACATCTGTAAGTACATCACGCAGTTGTTGAAAGCACTATTCATTCGGTTAACTGCACATCTATTTTTGTGTGCGGTTTACCGAATGAATAGTGCTATTCAATAATTGCGTCATGTACTTACAGATGTTGTCGACTATTTATATCGTCCGTCATAATGACGTCATTTCAGCTCGACGTGTCCGGTCTCTAGTAATAACTGATAAATTTGAATTCTAGCAATTTCCATGTCAATACAGTAATAATTTTCGGTGAGATACACTTTTTACGATCGTTAATTTCTATGTCAATTTTATTTTAAAAAATCGTTCTGGAATTATATCAAAAACCACTACATTTCGTATTATAGGAAAACACGCTAATAAGCATGACACATAATAAAGCACAACATAAAAATATATAACAGATTATTATTACTTATTAATAGTTATTACATATAAAGTATTATTTTCCCGATATGATAATTTATGATAAAGACATTTTTAAAAACACTGCGTGATTACAGTATTAATTTAGATAAACGCATAACATGCTTATTCATTTTAATAATCTAAAAATAATTATCTTATGTAATGGGATTTAACTGTAAATAAATCTTATTGAAGTGGACTTTATAATGTAGTAAACAAAATTATTTGCTTAAGATTTTATAATATAAAATTTGCTAAGTACATTCATACTAAAATATGCTATGTAACTGCGTTTTCTTCAAAGCGCTTGTGTCTGGAGATAAAATAACTTGGAAATTGAAAGCATTATAATTATGATTAATTAAAATATTTATAATGCAAGGAAAATGTATTCTAGTAAGAAAAAGATAACAACAAAATAACATTTCAAATAAATAAACTTAAAATGTAACAGATGATTGCATTAATAACTAAACTATCTCAAGATCGTCGTTATTTTCACGTAAATTGAATTTCTTAAGTTACAAAAATAAAATCGAAAATTCTTTTAAATGTATCAATTTCTATCTTTTATTAAATGTTTCAAATGAACTGTTATAAACTAAATAATAATTACATAAAACATAATTTAAAAAAAAAACTGTTTAAAAACTAATAAAAGTTGCCGTTCAAATTCCTGGTCACCTTCTTGTTAAAAATGTATGTCGCCTATTCTATTAGTATATCTTCCTTCACTTTTGAATATAATATTTGCCTTTTCCTCTTCAATATTCTTGTCCCTAAATTGTATCTATATAATAGTATTGTTTCTGTCTTAATATTCTTTCACTACAATTGTCCTTATTGACTTTTATCATATATTTTCTTTGACCATTCACTGTATAATACTCCGTCCGTCCAGAAATAAGTGTCCGATTTTAGATTTTTTCGTCCATAAATAAGTGTCCATTTTCTCAAAACAAATTTATTCCTTATAAATTAAAGTACAAATTTCATAAAACTAAAGTTAGTTAAGCTTATTAAACCAGAAATTAAACTAAATCGACCATATTTTTGACTTTTATAACAAAATCCATGTCACAATTCATAACAAAAGAGAGCAGCATCCCATTTCTTTGTAAGTTATCCTTTCCCATATGGGGCAATCGATAGTTATTATAACCATCAATTCTCATAGTTTCTACCATAGCTGGTGAGCCAAGAAGATTTTATTCAGAGTATGGCTACCTAATTCCGCGTACGCATTTATAACGGTATTGATTAATTCGTCGACTGTTTTGGAAGCGGTTTTGTGCTACAACGACTAGATGATATTGAATCCCAGATCGAGAACGTTCATATCAGGACTCATCAATGTTTAAGTTAGTTCTTTGGCAAGCTTCCTTAAAAGTTATATCCTCAGGATGGATATGCGGTTTGGCATTAATCTTGATGAATCCAGATGATTAAATGGCGATTCGATGTAGGCTATTTCTGTTCAATTGCAAGTAGCAATTTTTCGATTATCATTTTTCTGTAATCTTCTCTAGTCAGATTGGAAATAACTTTAGTTTCCGTTGTACCAGCATGGCGATTTTTGCTGCTTCTCTTAGAGGTTCTTCAAATAAGAAAGGTTAAATGCCAAGTTTATCATCATAATGCTTATTCTGAGATTGATTGTAGCGAGGACGACTAACAGCGGCTAGAAATTTTACTTTCGTATGGGAACGTTTATACCAGAATTACAATCTAAACGATATTTACAATGACCTTTTGCCTCATTACTTAAACAAACAATTATTCAAACAACTCCATAATATCTCACTAAAAAGAAATCACATCAGGTGAAATAATTGTCTTACAGCGAAAAAGTCTATCTGCTGCGCCTAGGTTTATCAACGGGCATAATATGCAAAGTTGCATCATGTTAGACAAATAGGATATCTAATTGAATTAAAATGATACGACCAAAGCACTTATCAGCGAGGATAATGAGTAAGATACAAACTTAAGAATAAACTATAGTAATAAAAAAAAAAATCATTTGATATGGATTTACATCAAGTAAAGGCAGAATCGATTCAAAAAGAAAATGCTTATTGTACTAGGATTACAATAAATATTGACACAATAGGAACAATTTAAAAATTTACTATAAATACCAATGAAATCACAAAGATTATGTATCGAATTGTTAAAAACCTACACATTACTAATTATAAAAACAAAAATTTCATTCATAACACATAACTAGCTAATATACATTGGGACAGTTATGACTTCTACAATAAAATAAATCTAAATAAATAAAAGATAGGTAATTAAAACAATTTTTACTATTAATGAAGCGAACATGACAACTGTAAATAGGAAAGACTAAAAAACAAGAACTTGGCGCGCATTTTATTGAAAACATCTTATTAGATGAATTATTCGAACTAAAGATGCTTAGGAGGTTTTATTCAATTATAGCATTTTAATTAAAAAAGTTTTAAATATTTGTAATTACAAAATAACGCTAAGAAATAAGTAATTAAACTTCTAGTTTCAAAAATTCCTTTATTGTAAATACCACTACAATATTGTTTCGCCATACAATGGCTTCATCAGGTGGATGAAATACTGAATATGTACAATACAAGTTTGAATATTTATGTGAAAATTATTGGGGAAATGGTGGCGGAAAAATTTTTACAGTCATAAATTTAATAGAGGGTGTTGTTTAAATCTAGGTGGTCATTTAAAGCTAATCCTAAACTATTGTATCTATTAATTTCTAAGTTTTCTAACAGGTTAAGTTTTTTACTTTGTTCTTGAATGTGTAAAATTTTGAAATCTATATTAAATCTATGATTGATATCTATACAATGACTTGCGAAAGTTGAATCTGTTTTCTTTTCTTTATGGCTTCTCTCATGTTCTTTCATCCTAATTTTGAATGTCCTCCCCGTTTGTCCTATGTATACCTTATTACAATCTTCGCATGTTAACTTATATACACCAGAGTTTGATTCTTTGTCTATTTTATCTTTGTTGTTTTTAATAATGTTCTGTATAGTATTGTCTGTTTTAAATGATATATGTTCGTTATTAAGTTTTTTAATGAAAGTACCAATTTTTTCCGAAATTTTTCCTAAGTAAGTGATTGAATTATAGGAATTAATTATCTTGTATTTTAATTTTGGATAAACTAAGGAAAGGGTTTTAGATTTTTGTTGGCTATTTAGAATGTTATTGACAATATTTATAGAGTAACCATTGTTTAATGCTATTGTGTATATTCTATTTAGTTCAAGGTCGAAATTACTTTTACTCATAGGTACATGAATTAATCTATATACCATTGATTGGAATGCTGATAATTTGTGTGTTATAGGATGAAAAGAATTAGCGTGTATTGTGGTATCTGTATGTGTTGGTTTATGGTATATGGCGAACTCGTGTTTATTAGTTTTATGTGATATGGTTAAATCTAGAAAATTAATGCTTTTATTTATTTCTGTTTCTATAGCAAAATTTATTTTGGGGTGAATAGTGTTGATATAATTATGTAAAGTTTTTAATTGTCTATCTGAACCGTTAAAGCAAATTAATATGTCATCAACATACCTAAACCAATATACACAATTACCAAAAAGGGATGTGTACTAATTATAGTTTCTAAATTATTCATGAAAATTTCCGCTAATAAGGGGCTTAGTGGGTTTCCCATTGCTAGACCCTCTGTTTGTTTATAAAATTTCTTTTTAAATTGAAAATAATTTTGTTCCAGGCACGTTTCTAAGAGTTGTAAAATTTCGGTCTTTGTGACAATGTTCGTGTTTCTACGTTCTAGTTGTAAAGTAATTAAATCTATTACCTCCAGGGGTGGGATACTAGTGAACAAATTCGAGACATCAAAAGAAATGAGTTTACATTTGTTTGGTAATTGCAAGTTTGAAATGTTGTTAATAAATTCCTGGGAATTTTTTAACGGAGAACTTAGATTTGAATTTAGTGTGTGTAGAATTAAATCTATTAAGTGTTTGGACACATTTCTACAAGGTGCTTTTACGTACGATACTACTGGTCGTATAGGTGTATTGTCTTTATGTAGTTTAATTAAACCGTATAATTTGGGAGGTAGGGGATTCATAGTGGTTAATATACGTTTTTGAGTGTTATTAAAAAGAGAACCTGATTTTTCTATAGTTTGTTTAATCTGTTTTTGAAATTTGTTAGTAGGATCAGATTTAAGTTTTATGAATGAATTATTATCGAGGAATTCATGAACTTTATGTATGTAGTTTGATTCCGGAATTGCTATAACTGTATTTCCTTTATCAGCTTTTGTAAATATAACATTGTTACTAGTCGCTTTCTGTTTAATTGATTTAATTATTTTATTTTCAATATTAAAATGCTTAGTAGTACGGTAATTTTCTAGAATATGTTTAGCTGCATATTTATTTCTCTGGTTATCCTTTTGCTTATTTAAGGCTAAATCTGTTTCGACTGCTAAGATTTCTAAGTGTTTATTATTAATGTTAGGGGTTAAGTTATATTTGAAACCTTTAGATAAAAGATTAATTTCTTCAGTTTTGAATTCTACATCCGTAAGGTTTTTAAATCGTTCATAAAAATTAATATTTTGATTTATGTTAACTAAAGGAATCGGCATTGTGCTATGTTTTTACAGGAAATAAGTTTATCTAGTTTACTGTTTTGAATTAAGTATTTTTTGTGAATTATAATATTAATTTTATCATGGATCGCATTATACAAAAGATCAAACTCTAAATTATAAAGTTTAAAAGTTAACTGTGAATGTAATACCTTAAGATATATTTTGATATTGTGGTGGTATTTACAATAAAAGAATTTTTGAAACTAGAAGTTTAATTACTTATTTCTTAGCGTTCTAATGAAGTTTCAACAAATATGACGAAGGAGATACTTGTAAAAACTTCATTAACTATTTAATTACAAAATAATAATTTTTTTAAGTAAGTAGGCTTTTATAGTTTAAAGATTGCTTAGGAGGTTTTATTCAATTATAGAATTTTAATAAAAAAGTTTTGAATATGTGTAATTACAAAATAATAAATTTTTTAAGTGTGTAGGCTTTTATAGTTTTTTAGCGAATTGAAGCTACTCTCTTGCAAGAGTTTTTTAATAAATTTTGAATCATTCTTATATGTTATTATTAGTTTTAGGTCTTTCACTATTTTTTTGAACACTTCTCCATCATTTTTGGTTATATAATTGAATCAATACGAGTTGAATAAGATTAAGAAATAAAATGGCAACAATAAACAATAAAATTAATTTAAAAGTTGAGCTATCAAAGTTTGCAATATTTTCTGTATGTATTAAAATGTTGTGTATTAAAAAAAATCCTAGTATTTATGTAAAATATTCTATTTATATACATATATAAGTATTATAGAAACAAATTAGTTTACAAATTTCCAATGCATATATATTTAAGGTAACTGAATTCATCAATACCGTGAGACGAGCCTTCCTTTCCAATACCAGACTGCTTAATACCACCAAATGGTGCTACTGGGGGTAGGTACATGGCATCATTGATCCAAACTACACCACTTTCTAACAATCTACTAATTCTGAATATTTGACCAACGTCCTCCGAAAAGAAATATGAAGCTAAACCTTTTTCGGTATTATTGGCGATTGCGACGGCTTCTTCTTCAGTATTAAACTTAATAATTGAAGCGACGGGTCCAAATATTTCGTCCGTGAAAAGTTGCATGTCTTTAGTGATATTGGTTATCAGTGTTGGTTCGTAAAATAATTCTCCGACATCGTTTGCAGGTTTACCACCAATGAGAATTTTAGCCCCTTTACCTCTAGCGTCTTCTACGATACTACTAACTTTTCTAAACTGTGCAATATTTGTTAGAGGCCCAATTGTTTGTCCTGGTTTAAGATGCTTCATGGCTTCAGAAAATTTCTTGATAAATTCATCATGGACTTCTTCCTGGATTAAAAATCTATTTGGCGATACACAAATTTGGCCACTATGCATGAATTTTGCCATTACACCTAATTCCACTGCCTTGTCAATGTTTGCAGATTTAAAAACTATGAATGGTGAATTTCCTCCCAATTCTAAAGTTATTCTTTTCACAGATGGGGCACATTGCCCATATAAAATTTTGCCAACTACTGTCGATCCAGTGAATGAAATGCCTGCGATCAGTGGACTTTCACATAGAGTTTTTCCAACTGCAGATGCATTTTCTCGATCGGACGTTATAACATTTAGTACACCTTTAGGAAAACCAGCTTCATGAGCAAGATGGACAGCAGCTAATGTAACTAAAGGGGAATCTTCGGCTGGTTTAATGACAAAGGTGCATCCCGCAGCTAAAGCGGTGGCCATCTTTTGTACGCTCAACATTAAAGGAAAATTCCATGGCGTTATTAAACCTACAACACCAAGTGGTTGCCTCTCGACCAACAATTTTTTGCCTGGAACGGGACTAGAAATTATTTCCCCATTAATCCTTTTAGCTTCTTCCGAAAAATGCTCGACAGATGATGCTGCGCTGTGCGCTTCGAATCCAGCAATCGTCGCTAGCTTCCCAGTTTCTAATGATAAAATTTCTGCGAGTTCTTTAGCATTTGCTTTCAACAAATCTAACCATTTTCGTAATAACAATGATCTTTCTTGCCCTGTAGTCGCTTGCCATGATTTGAAGGCCTGACTGGCTGCCTTAATGGCCTCTTCTGTATCAACTGCATCCATATCTGGAATTGTAGCAACGAGTTCGCCATTCGCTGGATTTCTAACTTCAAATGTTTTTTTGCTTGTAGCAGTAACCCATTCTCCGTTTATAAAAGCTTTTTCTTTCAAAATCCCCATATCTAACGAAATTATTATAGATTGCAAATTAAATTGTTGAAATGCTGTCTGAAACTGATTTTTCTGTAAATCGTTGTACTTATATTTCAAATAAAACAGTGATAAGCGAAATATTATCAAATGAGATAACACGGAACAAAATGTAACTAATTTAATTAAATGTATTAACTAGTATCAACCAGTTTGTATGATTTGCAAATTTTAAAAAAAATTATAAATGTAAATAAGTAAGAAAGTATTTTTGCTCATAAATAATTTTAAATAGATTATCAAAACATAACAACTTTGTTTTGTAATTTCAAAATTCTGACTTATGTAACTAATAAGACAGATTGCCGTATTAATATCGAAGTACATATTTAATGTTAAAAATTTAATAAAAAGGCATTTTGACGTTGATATACTCAATGTTACATTAATAATTTACATACATGGGTGAGTTATGTAAAAAAACAGTCAGTACATAAAGGTTTATGTATTTAAATTAGGAGCTGCGCCAAGGAAAGAGTTATTAATTTCTGTGGCTTTATACAACATTTCAAAGACTTTCCATCTATATAATAAAGATGTTACAATTGTTTTCATATTTTATAATATATAATAAACGAATTTCGTAATTTTCGGTGATAAAATAGTATATTAAAAAAACAAGTTTCATAAGGCACCATTTTGCCGCACGAGATCAGTTTAGAAAACGAGCCGCGATAGCGGCCAGTTTTCTAAAGAGCGAGTGCGGCAAAAAGCCTTATGAAACGAGTTTTTTATACTATTTTTTCTATTTGCGTTTTTTACATTAATAAATTGCTTAAATTGGAATTATTTAATTTGAAAGTTCAGAGTTTAATTTTTATATAAAGCATGCAGTTGGTCACATTGATACTTGACATTTTCAAATTTAAATCTTGCTATCCGCGAAGTATATTATACATATTAGATATTATTTACTAATTTTCGTTAACATTACTTAATACTTCATTTAAAAATATAAACATGAGTGATATAGTGACATAGAAGACATAGATTTACTATATTAATAATATTTTTCTTTCTTATTACGTAGGCTTAAATTTATATAGAGAAAATAAAATTGTAAGGTAAAGTGGGGTAATTGTCAAAATGGGGTAAATGTGATACCAGCTCAAAATTTCGTAAATTTCCATCAAAACTACTTTCTTGGGCAAAACACTATCAAAACTTACATCCCTGATCTCTCTAAGCCTGTTGGAATGCGACTTTACCGGCCGACTATTGAATTAGCTGTTTATTCGTGGAACTACGTATTTGAGGTTAGAGAACGAGTACAACAGGTGTTTCTTGAATTCGCAGAAGCATTTGGAATTTTTATAGCCAGCTTGTTCAAAAATTTGGTCTGACGTGGAAAAACTGTGTAATTTATATTGTGAATGTTACATTTCATGAGGTATTTGCGTCTTTCTTTATACTACCGTATGTTACATTTGTCTCTTAAAAATGATACAACGGGGCAAATGTTATTTACGGCATATCACATTTGCCCCTATGCATATTACATTTACCCCATATAAATTTACAGATCGAAATGGTTCGTAATTATAAAAGCGTGATGACCCAGTTTACTCCGCGGAAGACCTACAAGTAGCTATACGGGAAATACAAGCGAGTCGAGTGACTATCTACAAAGCCTCCAAAACCTATAAAATCCATACTGTACCATTTACAGCCGTTTAAAAGGTCTTCGGGGGCAAAAAACAACAGAAAGGCAGATCAACTGCATTGGATTGAAATCAAGAGCTTGAACTAGCGAGAGGGATTACCACTTTAGAGAAGTGAGCATTTGGAGTATCCAAAAAGGAAGTTTTACAGCTAGTTTTCAAGTTTGTAAAGGAGCATAAACTTGTAAATACTCCATTTAAAAATAGCATGCCAGGGACTGACTGGTTTCTTGGTTTTAAGAAAAGACATGGTTTAATCTGTGGTATCTGAAGATACCACAATCTATAGAATTTGCAAGAAAAAAGCCACTGACCCTTTCATAATTTATGGATATTTTAAACTTCTGAAAGAAACTTTAGCCGAACTACAACTTGAAGAGAGGCCTTCTCAAATTTGGAACCTTGACGAGAGTAGTTTCGCCATAGATCCTAGTAAAACAAAAGTTGTCGGCAAAAGAGGACTGCCCTGCTCCCGTATTACTAGTACTCCTGGTCGTGAAAATACAACTGTCTCATTATTGGCCAGTGCTTCTGGAGAAAAAGGTCCACCATTAATCATTTTTAAAGGTGGTAATGTCTGGGACCAATGGCAAGCTCCTGACGATGTCTTCCCTGGAATGTCGTACGCTGCCAGTAAAAAAGGGTGGATGGATGGTGATATTTTCTTCAACTACCTACAAAACACTATTATTCTTGCTTTGGGCGAACAAAGGCCAGTACTCATCATATACGATGGGCATTCCTCACATGTCAGCACTCGAGTTATTGACTTGGCAAGGCGACAAAATATTACAATTCTAAAATTACCACCTCACACAACTCACTTATTGCAACCCCTCGACGTTTCCGTATTTAAATCTCTAAAACAACCTGGGATAACAAGTTGGTTACGTGGCAGAGACACAATGTTGGCCGCAAACTACCAAAAAGGGGTTTTCAATACTTATTGCAGAAACGTGGAGAGACATCGAGGCAAATGTAATAATTAGTGGTTTTAGAAAGTCCGGTATTGTGCCATTTGATGACAGAGTCGTAGCAAGAGAAATATTCGACATCGAAGCATTAAAACGATGGGACTCCCAAAATACTATAGTCACTAACAGCGCTGCAGAAAATATTGATGACCCACAAATTCAGCTCCCAAATACTTTAAATGGGATAGCCTCTGTCCGTGTCTCCAATATACCAGGCCATTCGACAAAGTCTGACGATATTGCGCCTTCAAATGGAACTGTTACTTTTGAAAACCTTTTTCAACAATGCGTTCGTCAACATCAACCGTCAACAAAAATAACAAAAGAACCGAAAGACGGGGCCGTGGAAATACAGAAGAAGCAGAAAAGAACTCGTCAGAAAGCAATAACAAGTATTTCTGATTCGTCTAGTGAATCAAATGACGAATCAATAGCTAATCAAGATTCAGATAAAGAAGAAGAATGTTTACAGGAATTGCAAAACTTAGAAGAAAGCGTAAATTCCAATGAAAGTCATACTCTCGAAGTTGATAAGTGGGTTTTGGTGCAATACGCAACCAAAAAAAGTCTGAAACACTTTGTGGGAAAAATTATTCAGAAAGGGGAGTATGAAGAACGGCTTGTTAGGTTTTTGAGATCGAAGAAATCTAAATTTGTTTGGCCCAAAGTTCAAGATGAAGACTTGGTAGACAGCGCAAGTATACTGAATATCCTACAGAGCCAACAGCCAACAGAGGATCGAAGAGGGTCGGGATTTACTTTTTCAGTTAAGTTTGATGATTATAATATCTTCTAGTTACCTTGAATGTGTTTCTAAATGTTTAAATTTTGATAAAAATAAGTATGTTCTGCTGGTTCAAAATGTTGATATTTTTTATAATTTTTAAAAAAATGCATAATTCCGTTATTTTTTTACGAAATAAAATATTTTAAAAACCAAAATACTCAGAAATATTATATTTATTACGTTTGTCCCACAGGTACTTCTATTGGAAACGCTACACCAGGAGAGAGTCCATTATCACATATACCCCAACTCACAAATGCAAATGTGATATAATGATGCTGTTTAAAAGAAAAATTAAAAACAGATAGCCTAAAAATTAATTCACTTTGTTTGGTTATAGGCATCATTTTGTTAAGGACCAAAGAACGTTTGCTAATTTTTACAGAATTTTTAAAATAATAACATTTTCACATCTAAAGTTACACTAGTGAAATTTTACCTCGCATTTACCCCACTTCACCTTATTGGAAATTTAGGATGTTTTAATTACTCGTAATGGCATTTTTAATACTTAAATACATATGTCAAAAAAGTTACATCTGGTAAATAAGTATTAGCAGATTTGAAATTAGTATAAGAAAGAAACTTTAAAAAAGTATATTTTATTTCTGATGATTATTAAAAACAGTTAAAATTTGTAGACTAGTATTATTAGTAGAGGCACATTTTTCATTTAAGATAAACTCAAAGTCACCAAGATGCTTTAGTGGAAATTGGAAAACACAAATAATTCGTAAAATGAACCTTTTTATAAATTAAACTAATATAAATTTAATATCAAGTTGTAGTGGATTTAAATAATAATTACAGAAATGTTATTATAAACCAGACTCTTATCAAGATGTCGAAATGTACATGTGTTTCTAGAATGTTCGAGAAAATAATTGTTCCACGTTATTACTTTTATCTATAATGAAAATACTTAATAAATATCTCACGTGAAATTACTTGCACATTAATTTTCTTATTACATGACATGCAATTACATTATCTTAGATTAAGACTAAATATAGCGTTAATACTTTAACTAAAAAATAATATTATTTTCTCTTCAAACTGAATAAAAACATGAAATATAATATTTTTTTATTTTAAAAATTTGATAAGGTAAAAAGTAATATAAAATTTATTGAAAAGTATACTAAATTGAAAATTTAAATTATTTTTTTGTAATTAATCATCGATAACTAAATTTTAATTTATGAAGTTTGAAAAAATGTCTTTTCCTTAATCTTGCTTTAACGCTTTTGAATGACAGAAAATGAAGATGAAAAATATTAATAATTCATTAAAAGGAAAGGCACTTGGAATACAATTAAGGTACACAATTCACTAGTCACGTGCAGTATTTTATAATTAACGCATTGTAACGAGCGATCATTAAAATTTTCACTCGTAGCTGGCCGTGTATATAAAAATTATGTCGTAGCTTTAGTCATTTCATTATGATGTTATTTCAAACATCTGTCAGTGTCAAATATATATTTTAAAGTTTCATCAAAAGAAAAAGTAATGGCCTTTAATGATATGCATAAAGCGTTTATGGTAGAATGTTACTTCATGACATCTCAAAAAATTGACGGTATTTGGCAGCATTCAATAGAAAATTGCCTTGCGGAGTTTGAAGAGAGATATCCAAATACTGTTCCTAGCTATAAAACTTTCCGTGATACGCTAATGCATTGTGTAAATCTTTTTCGTCAAACAGGCAGTATTTTAAGGAAAAAAGGAAGCGGTCCTCCTCTCAAGAGAAGTCGCGCCGTAATTGAAAATGTCAGACAAATTATTAACGAATCTCCTCAAACATCTATTCGCAGAGTTTCGCAACAAGTAGGGCTTTCGTATGGAACATGTCAAAAAATTTTAAAAAAGGACTTGCACATGTATCCATATAAATTAACTTCTGTACAAAATCTATTACCTACGGATTATGAAAAAGAAAGAAGAAAAAAGAACAATTTTGACAATGGTTTATTCAAACAATGACAGACAATATTTTAAATCATTCTTTTTTCACCGATGAAGCTTGGTTTTATTTGAAAGGTTATGTTAATTCGCAAAATATGCGTATGTGGTCCAGTGAAAATCCTCATTTCTACAGAGAAGTTCCTCTACATCCAGAAAAAATAGGCGTATGGGTAGGTACGAGTCGTCACCGATTAATAGGACCAATATTCTTTGAGGGCACGATAACATCGGAGAAATATCGTAACGAAATTCTCAGTGTTTTTACTAATCAATTGACTAATGATGAACTCCAGGTCGGATATTTTCAACAGGATGGGGCTACATCTCACGTTACACTTGAAAATATTCAGTTTTTGCAACAATTTTATGGCGATAGGATAATAAGTAGAAATACAGCGATTCCATATCCACCACGATCGTGTGATTTAACAGTCATGGATTTTTTTGTGTGGCCATATATAAAGAATATTATTTATGAAACACCAATTAATAATCTACAAGAGTTAAGACATAAAATCATAGAAAAATGTGAACACATCAATAACTCACCGCAAATACTGATCAATGTTTTCAATGCTCTACGAAATAGAGTGCGATTATGCTTGGTGGAGAATGGTCATCATTTTACACATTTTTTATAATATTCTATTACTTTGTATAAAAATTATAAATATATTTAATATAAAAGTCAGCATTTCAAATTATTTTTTAACAATCATGACGTTTGAAATTATAATGACAGATCTCCTCTAATAACTTAAGTTAGGACATACTTTTTGTGTACATGGCCTACTTGAGCGAAAATTTTAATGATCACTCGTTATTAGTAAACTCATTTTGTGTGTATGTGCACGTGTGTGTGTGTAAATAGAAACAAATCGTTAGCAAACATTTATTATTTAATGTTTACGAGGGGGGATTGATATCTAGTTAGCCTAGGTCATTTTCCTTGAACAAAACAAAATCTTGTTATAATGGCAAGAAATAATTACCTTTTAAAAGTGTTACTGTAAAATCTTACGTCAAACGTTTGAACTATTGCTGTGTAGTAAATTTTGAAAGAAAGATGTCGAATGCAAATGTGAAAATAGATAAATTGGAGTATCGAGGCATCATCGAATATGTACTTGTATTTGAAGAGGTTAAGTGGTAATGAAATTTACGAGGATATGATTAACAGACTTGGCGATCAATGCCCATCATATGCGACTGTCCAAAATTGGATTGCGTTATTCGAAAGAGGAAAACTTTCAGTTGAAGATGAAAAGCAACCAGGAAGACCAATATTGACGCAGTCCACGACGTGATATTATCAGACCATCGAATTGGGCTGAAACATATAGCTGAATCAGTAAATATTTCATATGAACGCGTCCATCATATAGTTCACGTCGATTTAGACACGAAAAAAAAATTCTGCAAAATGGATTCCTAAATGTCTGAACGCCGAACACAAACGAGCAAGAATGAAAGCATCACGGTCAATCTATGCCCGTTTTGAAGGAGATCCAGATTTTTCGAACAGTCTTGTGACTATGGATGAAAATATGGGTTCATTTTTACGACCCAGAAACAAAACAGCAAACAATGGAGTGGAAGCATAATGGTTTTCCAAGAGTTCAAAAATCCGCTGAAAAAGTTTTTGCTTCAGTTTTTTTGGATATGCCTGGAATAATTATGATCGATTACCTGAAATAGGGTCAGACATCACTGGAGATTCTTATTCTAAATTACTAACCGCTCTGAGAAAAAAATTAAAGGAAACAAGACGTGGCAGGACAATGCCCCTGCACACAAATCGCGCATTACCATGAATACAATTCGGGATCTAGGGTTCGAATTACTGAACACCCACCTTATTCCCCATACTTAGCTCCCTCAGACTATTATTTGATCCCTCGATTAAAAAAAAAAATTAAACGAACGTCAATTTTTGTGTAACGAAAAGGAATAGAAGGTGTGGACGGAGACTGATGACTGCAAAACAGAGTAACGAAGCTCCTTACTAATGTAAAAACCAACGCCACCGCCACGACCACCACGATCTTTACGCACGAAAGTATAGGTAAGGTATAGCAATCAAAGAGGAGCCAATATCCGACGTTAATAATGTTTTGCTTAGTGCCAAAATATCATATTTGAATGTTGTCACATGTTCTACTATATCATTAAAGTGAGCTGTCAATGAACGTGCATTAACATGTGCCAATCTAATCATGCTATTATGCAACTGCTATATACATAATTTAAAACATAAACAGAATGCAATTAAACAAAAAAGTAGAACTACTATAATATAGAACTATAATATATGTACTTATGTATGCAACATAGCTCTCGCAAAAGTGTGTGTATAAGCTTTATGACTTATGAAGAAACTTTTCATAATTGAATCCGATCGCCTCTCTCAAGCGTATATTTACTGAACGTTCTCATTTTTTGCACTGGCCTTTTGAGTATTCTTGCCATTTGGAACACAACACTTCTTTCAAATTTATAATTTTGCAAATTGATCTATGTAGAAATATGCATTCTAGTAGTTACAAACTCCTGTATAAATCCCCATATAAAAGATAAGATTAAGATAGGGTGCTTTCAATAAACATTTTATACATTTCCAATGCATATATATTTCATATACAGTACAAATCTCTTCCCTATAGTCACCTACAAACGTGTATTACGTATGTGTGCGTTCGAGAAGCGAGGAGTGGGGGCGCACATAGCATGTATGTATGTATGTATGTACTGTAGATCAGTTTTGATGTAAGCAGTAAGCACATGCATTACATACATAGTATAAACGTCGATGAATGTGGAACTACCGTCAATAATAGGGATTTAGGTAATAATAAACACAAACAAGTGTGGACTTTTTGGAAGATTTTAATATTTTTAACGTTTAAAACAATGTCAGATATACCTATAACAATAAATAAAGCGGTAAATCATAATAACTTCTATATTCTATACATAATAAATAAAACTAGGATTAAAAAAATAAAAAGTAAACTATTTAATGTATTGTATGCTCAAAACGGTCTCCTAATGCAAACAAGCAATGTCCTAATCTGTCATAAAAGTTTCTCTGAACATTTAAAATCGTTTGCGGTTGAATATTTAGGATAGATTCAACTATTTTCGCCAGTAATTATCGTTTCAAACGCAATGGTACGTTGAAAGTTAATTTGAAATACCCGTGCAATTTCTCTTATGCTGCGACCAAGATGATACTGTTTTACGACATATTTTTTTTGTTCAAGGGTAAAAATATCCATCGTGAATACGGACTATTCGCAAAAGTTGAGCAAACCATCCAACTTAACAAGTAAACTGTAACTAATGGCATGTATGCATCGCTTCGTGCGTCCCCACTCCTCGATTCTTGAACGCACACATACGTAATACACGTTTGTAGGTGACTATAGGGAAGAGATTTGTACTGTATAACTGAACTCATCAATGCTGTAACGGGAACTTTCTTTGCCAATTCTAAATTGTTTAATGTCACCGAAAGGTGTGTCTGGAGTAGCTGTGAGATCATTAATGGCCACAACACCAGATTCTAATAATCTTCCCAACTCTAAATATCTGAGCGATATCCTGAGAGAAGAAATAGGCAGCTAAACCTTTCTCGGTATCATTACCGATTGTCACACCCTCCTCTTTTGTTTTAAATTTCATAATAGAAATAACAGGTCCGAAAATTTCGTTTGCATGTCTTTCGTAGCCTCAGTTATATGTGTTGGTTCGTAATAGAATTTGCCAACACCACTTGCTGGTTTTCCCCCGGGGAGAATATTAGCACCTTTACTTCTAGCATCTTCTACAATATTACATACTCTTTCGAATTGAGTAGTGTTTACTATTGAACCAAGACTAACATCTGATTTAATATTTTTCATACCTTCAGGAACCTTTTTTGACAAACTCGTCATAAACACCTTCTTGAATTAAAAATCTATTCGGTGATGTACATATTTGACAAGAGTTTGCAAATTTCATTCTAAAAGCAAATCCTACAGCCTTATCGATATCGGCAGAGTTAAAAACCATAAAAGATAAATTGCCATCCAATTCCAAACCAACTCTATAATGGATGGAGCGCATTGCTCGTATAGAATTGTACCTATAGCAGTTGAACCAGTAAATGATATCCCAGTAACCAGATGACTTTGGCAAAGAGCTTTTCCAACAGTCGAAGCATTAGCGACCACATGTAACAATATTTATCACATCTTTGGGAATACCTGCTTCATGGGTGAGCTGTACTGCTGCTAAAGTGGCCAAATTTGTATCTTCTGCTGGCTTGAGGACAAATGTGCATCCTGCCGCCAAAGCTGTCGCAACTGTTCTTACGCTTAGTAACAAATGATAGTTCCAATGTGTTATTAACACGACAACACTTAGTAGTTGCCTTCCGACGAGTAGCTTTTTACTAGCCGCAGCACTGGAAATAATTTCACCACAAATTCTTTTAGCCTCTTCTACGCAGTACTCAATTGTTAAATTTATACCTTTTGTTTCTATAGTAGCTTCCATTCGAAGCTTATCAGTTTCAGATGTCAAAATTTTTAAAAATATAAGTTTAATAAAATTCTTATAAGTAGAATAAATGCACGCAACTCCAATTTTAAAATAAGTTTAAAATCAGTGTAAAACCACATTTAATTGTTTTCTATAAATTAAATTTAAACTGTGCTGTTGAGCACAGTAATCTTAATTTCACATTTGTGAGATTAGATCACTGAAGCTGTTATTTCTTGCTGTAAAACGATAGAATTGTTGGTTATAGCGCCTTAATTCTCAAAGATGACTCGAATAGAAATTACTTTGCAAAATCGTCTTCTGATCTTTTTGGATTTGAGATCCGAATTCACAACATGTAAACTCTTACTTTGTCAACAGTTCTCTTACTATTGTGCCATTCGATTGTTAGAAAAAATATTTACCTACTTATTTACTTAATCCTTGGTCATCTACGTTCGTTAGAAAAAGTAAATTATGATAATCCATTGAATGAAGAGTTAATTGGTAAAATAAAAACACACAATAGGTATTTCTTTTTTGGACTATTTTGGTTACTATTTATTCTGTTGCTGACTAATAGTAATTGTTATGTCTAGTATATGAACTAAATTTCAGTTTTTAATTTCCTCGTTAGAAAAAGAAAGCATAATTGACTTGTTTTGCTCATCAGTAAGCACTAAACCTAAAATAAATTTATAATATCTCTTAAGAACGAATCAACACTAAAAATAAAAACAAAGTCCATAAAAATACGAATAAAAATATATAAAACAATTTTTTAGTAAAAAATCGAATTATTCTTCTATTATTTTATTAATGGTTTTAAATTTTATAAAATTATTACAATAAATGTTTTTAGTAAGACTTCTTATAAATTCCCAATGCATATATATTTGATAAAACTAAATTCATCGATACTGTAATGGGAACCTTCTTTACCAATTCCAGATTCTTTAATGCCGCCAAACGGAACATTTGGAGGAAGTAAAAGAACATCGTTGATAGCGACAACACCAGCTTCGAGTAATCTTCCGACTCTAAATATTTGAGCAATATCTTGAGAGAAGAAATATGCAGCTAAACCCTTCTCGGTATCATTTGCGATTGCGATGGCTTCATCTTCTGTTTTAAACTTCAAAATAGAAGCGACTGGTCCAAAAATTTCGTCTCTGTAAATTCGCATATCTTTTTTAACATCAGTTATTAGTGTCGGTTGATAATACAATTCACCAACGTCGCTAGCTGGCTTTCCTCCAAGCAGAATATTAGCACCTTTATTTTTAGCATCTTCTACAATACTACATACTCTTTTTAACTGAGTAGTGTTTATTAATGAACCAAGGGAAACACCTGGTTTAATATTTTCCATGCCTTTAGAGAACTTTTCGATAAACTCTTCATAAACATCTTCCTGAATTAGAAACCTATTTGCTGTTATACATATTTGACCACAATTCCGAAATTTAAGTTTTAAACCTGATTCAACAGCTGTATCGATATTGGCAGAGTTAAAAACTATAAAAGGTGAGTTGCCTCCCAATTCCAAAGATACCCGTTTAATGAATGGGGCACATTGCTCGTATAAAATTTTCCCCACAGCAGTTGATCCAGTAAATGATATTCCAGCAACCAATGGACTATGGCAGAGAATTTGTCCAATAACAGAAGCATTTTCGCGAGCGCTTGTCACAACATTTATTACACCTTTGGGAAAACCCGCTTCGTTGGCGAGATGCACTGTTGCTAAAGTAGCCAATGGCGCATCCTCTGCTGGTTTGAGGACAAAAGTACATCCCGCGGCTAAAGCTGTTGCCATTTTCTTAATGCTTAATGTCAAAGGAAAGTTCCAAGGTGTTATTAGTCCGACGACACCTAATGGTTGTCTTTCAATTAGTAATTTTTTACCTGGCACCGGGTTGGATACAATTTCACCGCGAATACGCTTGGCTTCCTCCGCGTAGTATTCTATAGTTGTGGTTATGCTTTTTGCCTCCATTGTAGCTTCCATTTGTATCTTACCAGTTTCTGATGCCAGAATATTTGCGATTTCATCTACATTTTTATTCAATAAATCAAACCATTTCTTTAAAAATATTGACCTTTCCTGGCCAGTAGTTTTTTGCCAAGTCTTAAACGCTTCACTAGCCGATTTGACAGCTTCTTCTGTATCTGTAGCGTCCATATTAGGAATTTTTGTAATGATGTCCCCATTAGTTGGGTTTTTTATATAGAAAGTTGATTGATTCGAAGCATTAACCCATTCTCCATTAATGAAAGCTTTATTTTTTAGCAAACTCATGACTGTTGCAGCACTGAACTTGATTGAAACTAAACAATTTTTATGCGTTATGTTGAATATAACGTCCAAGAGTAAGGTAATAAATTTTCAAATAAGATAAGAATTTTTAATACAGTATATTTGCGTATTTATTATAAACAATGACTTACATTTCTTACTAAAAAACCTTGAAAAATGAAGTATGCTTCGCTGGTATATGACACTGAAAAATATGTGTACTATACGAGGGCAGATTGATATATAAGTTCTCGAACTCTATAAAATAAGAATAAAATAAGAAAAAATATTTAAACCAGTACCAAAATTAAGTAAATTTATTGTACTATCGATGCACAATGGGCGACATTTATCAAATTAGCATTACATTAGCAAATTTACATTACTTAACGGTTGTTAATGGTACTGTCAATGTATTCATGTATTTATTTCTATAGTAACAAATGAAATAATTTGATCATAGTCTAAACAATTTGTCATTTAATTTGTCGATTTTACATTTTAGAAAAATATTACGTTTTTAACATTATTCATGAAATCAATTAATAAAACTAATATTTTGTAGAACCACCGTTTTGCTCAATGACGTTGAAGACTGAAGACGTCGTGGCATTGAATAAATTAAACTCTTTGTGTATTTTGGTGTAATTTCTTCCCAACAGTTTTCGATTACTGGCCACAATTCTGCGGAATTTTGAGATCTAAAATTGGTATTATAAAATTTCTTGACCATACTAGCCCAGACATTCTCAATAGGGTTTATGTCAACACTATTTGTTGGCGAAGGTAATATACGCATTTCATTCTCTTCAAGCTATTCCGTAACAACATGCGAAGTATGAATAGGGCTGTTGACTTGAAAAATAAAATTTTCATGAAATATTTGTGTTACAAAAAGTAGCATTATATTCAAAAAGGTTTTAAGTATATCAATACGTTATGCACGTATAACGCATTTGTCCATGTGTACAGTTACAGATATGTATATTGCATGTCTGTTTCATTTGTAGCATTATATTGTCTAATATGATTCTGTAAGTATTTCCTCGTTTGTCTATTCCAGCGATGCACAGACCGCGGACCACTGTAGATATTTATGCGGCCCGCCAACGAATTTAAAAAATTGTTCGAACAACTACAAAAGTAGGTAAAAATCCATTCAAATCAATATTTCTTAACTTTTTATTTTATTCTAACTTTTGTAATTGTTAGTAAGATATGTATCTTTAAGTACCTACTACTTTCTTGTTCAGGTTTACTATGTAGGACAGGTATGCTCCTCGTCGTTCCAAGCATATTGTTACGAGACTAGAAATCTGTAGAACCAACTAGATTACTCGAAGATTCGCGAAACACGTCGGTATTATCCCCGAACAATGTGGTAGGTTCTCGATGTCAGGTAACTCGTATAAATACAACGCATCGCCCGCTATCGGGGTTAAGTTTTAACTACGGACAAGCGAACGTTATATATTGTTTGAATTGTAATCTGTGAAGAATAAATATTTCGTTGTTCGAATTTGGCATCTACCTACGTAACAATATAATATAAATTTTGATATGGATAAACCAGGCCCCAGTAAAAAACGTAGTCGTAAGGTTGAAGATGAAAATCAACAGTTTCAAGATATTTGGCCCGAAAAAGAATTTTTTATTTCATCGCATAACAAAAGTATCTGTTTAATATGCAAGAGTAGTGTTTCTATTCCGAAGGAATATAATGTGAAAAGGCATTATGAAACCCAGCATCATACTTTTACCAAATTAACCGGCGAAAATCGAACGCAAAAAATTTCCACTTTACAAAGGGAACTAATAGGCCAGCAAGGTATGTTTACAAAACCAATTCAAGATGCTGAAACAGCTCCTGAAGTTAGCTTTAAAATATCTCGAATGATAGCGAAAACTTGTCGGCCTTTTAAACATGGGGAGTTTGTTAAGCAGTGTTTAGATATCGCCGCAAACAAAATGTGTCCGAAAGATGCAAAGGGGTTTGAGAAAATTCAACTAAATAGGATGACTGTTCATAGAAGACTTACCACATTAGCAGCTAATATAGAAGAGCAATTAGCTACGAAATCGAAAAGTTTTGAGTATTTTTCTATAGCACTCGACGAATCTACAGATATAAGTTCCACTGCTCAACTCTTAATATTTTTTGGGATGAGTTCTTTGACAAGTCAAACCAAGGGGAGTCACATGCTCAAAGCTTTTCTGGAAAAATGTTCTATAATGGATTTGGATTTAACGAAATTATCTGAAATTACGACTGACGGAGCACTTTCAATGGTTGGAAGTAAATCTGGGATAACAACTATGTTAAAAGAGAATATTTGTTTGAACAAATAATGACTACATTTTATAAACATTAAATTCCGGTCAAAAATATAACTTGATTTAGATCCGACGGCTGTAATGTGATGATGGGGAACTTCAATTCTGTTGCCTCTAGATTTAGAGATTTATGTAACATACATGAGTGGGTAAAAACCTCACCAGTTTTGTATAACACAAAAGTATTTTTAATATTATCAAATATTATTAAAAATCTGGTGTGAAGAACACAATACAAGTATTAACATTTTTGTGAATGTTACCTTCTCCAGAGACGCAGGTACGTACTTCATCTTTCTCCAGATTCCTTAGCACGCCCCTACTAGAGAAGGATACCTTCACAAAAAGAACGACTTCGCTCTCTCACAGAAATAGAGCGTAGAAGTACATTCAGTTCAGTTCGAAGCACTCGCTCTGTCCTCATAACAAATGCAGAACTAACGAAGCGTTTCCAAAGATGGCCTTCCAATGCAGTTTCACATCGAATTTGATAGCAATTTTCAACTCTAAGAAACATATTACATTATGTAGCTCGATCTTTTGATTCCACTAGGGCTCAATTGATTGATTATGAGTGGTGACTGTTGCCTCATAATAAATTCAAAATGGAAGAAATTACTCAAACTGACGAAATAGATATTTTTTGAGGACAGTTATTAAAATATAAAAATGAAGCAGATCTTTCAGTTTTTAGTAATTTACCTCGTTTTGTCTTAAATATGCTGTCTTTACCTCATTCTAATGCCGCATGTGAAAGTGTTTAGTAAAGTCAATGCAATTAAAATGAAATCAAGAAATAAACTAATAACTGTGAAAATTAAATAAAATAAAACAATAACTTTGTTATATATACCACTTTATTCACATACCGTACGAACGCCGGGGAGTGATTGATCTACCACAATGTAGTAAGACGAAGACGAATAGCGAGTTTATGTGGTTAGGGTTGAGAGAGTATATTCAATCGGGTTCTACTGTCTAACTGTACGGGCATTCCCTTTCTTTATCCAACACATTCTACATACGATCTAAGAACGAATAAAATAATCTCTCTCTAACACATTGAATATTCCTATCAGTCGGTCATTGTGTTCAAGCAAGGCCAATATACTTGCAGTTGGCCAGTCATTACTTATATATCCATCGATCGCACGACGTTGGGCACACGGTATAATCGTGACCGCGGTTTCGACATACAATGTCATTATCAAACTGCAAAAGTTGCAGGCCTACATAGAACTTATAAATGACACAAAAATAAATGGGATATATACACCTCTTTTCCAATGTTGTATATAATAGTTAAGTATATAAACTATTATATACAACATTGGAAAAGAGGTGTATATATCCCATTTATTTTTGTGTCATTTATAAGTTCTATGTAGGCCTGTAACTTTTGCAGTTTGATAATGACATTGTATGTCAAAACCGCGGTCACGATTATATGTGAATAAAGTGGTATATATAACAAAGTTATTGTTTTATTTTATTTAATTTTCAAAATGAATTACCACAAAATTACGGCTACCAGTATTAATTTTCTTAAACACCCACTGTCTTCTTTCAAGCCAGTGGATTAAAAAAAGTGGTAATTGCATTCACTTCACACCATCCAAGTCTATGTAGTCTCGAATGACCAAGGACACCATGTATCCTAAATTGAAACAGGCTTCTGAAGACACTCTTACTAGTGACGATGAATTTACAATTCTATAATATATGTAGGTATATACGATATTATAAAAATTATGTATTAGAAATCATATATTATATGTATCATTGTATTATGTATAATAAATACCGTGATATCATAAAGTTTCTAGGACGAAGATGGCCATGGGGTGAAAAACGTCTGTCTTAATTTATATCATCCTTTTGAGAATAATCTGATAAAATTTTCAGGTTATATGTCATACTGACATTAAGATTAATATATTGACAAATTTTAACGCCAGCATGACACTTAACCTGAAAATTTCATCCGAATTTTCTCAAAAGGATGATATAAATTAAGACAGACGTTTTTCACCCCATGGCCATCTTCGTCCTAGAAACTTTATGATATCACGGTATTTTTATATAATGTATTTAAATTGAATAATATTTTTTTGAATATTTATTTTTTAAACTACATATTACCGTTTATTTAATCTTTTGTTTTAATTTACTGTATTTGGGTGTATGGTATTTTCGTGTTAAATACGGTAATTCTGCGCGAAATACGGTAATTTTTTCTCGTCGTGTTGGCAATGCTGATTCAGCGGTTCTTTATCTAGTAGTGTAGAGGCGGTTCTGTTTAGAGAAAGATTTTCGTTTCCAAGAGATTGTATTGAAATCCTTTTGTAAAAAAATACTATAGTTGTATAATAGCGAGATCTATGTTTGACTAAAAAGCATTATAAAAATAAATTTTTAAACATAATGGCGAAGTAAATGTTTATATAAAAAAATTACTTAAGAGTTGTTAGGTTTTGGAAATTAATTAAATAAAATGACACTGATATAGGTACTTTAACATATATTTTTCTTTTTTTTATAACATTAAGAACAATTCTAAAACATACATTTTTTAAAAGTGTATGTACTAACAAATAATATCAGTACAAGATGTGGGTCATATATTTTCAACAATAGTTGTTGACCAAACTATGTTTATCTATAAACATAGTTTGGTCAACAACTATTATTATAATTATTTAATTTAATTTAATATAATTATTTTATTGAAATTAAATATAATAGGAAACAAATCATTTCACAAAAAGTATATAAATAATTGTCATATTATCAAAAAAGGTTGTAAAATATCTTTTAAACACAAGTCAATATTGCAAGAATATTTGTTCTATATGTAATCCGCTGGCCTTTTCATATGTATACTTATATTACATCGTATCAAGGAAGGATTATTTTTACATTTTTTAACATTTGTTTAAAAATATAAGTAGATATGTCACTATCGATTACCATGACTAATACTTGTAATAATAATGGAAGACCAAATATCACATCTAAGATTTGATAATAGAGTTGTACTAGTTTTAGTTTTTTACTTCTTGGGTCGTCTACTTTTAGTGTTATTCTAAGTAGCAAAATGTAGTGAATTTTTAGAAAAATTAAAAATAATTTAAACCTTTGAGAATCACAATTAAAAATTTGAAATATTTCATGCACTTTTGTGTATTAAAATAATATATTTTCTGAGATTATGTTGTTTTTGCTAGAATTATTGCTTGCTTTCACTATACAATTATTGTTTAAGTTCAATAAAATTAATGTGCAACGATGCCAACTTTACTAGTTCGACATACTAATTGTGCATTATTTCTAAATTTCAATATAGAAATATGTATTTACTCTTTTCAACTTTCTTGTTTGAAGTAGTATGTTAGTACTACTACATTTACTTAAGGTGTATATTGTCTGTTACCGTGAAGTGTCTACCATAAAGAACAAAAACTTTTTAAGATAATCAAACTTGTTTTTATCAAACTAGTAAAAAAAAAGTGTAAAAATGAAATCAATGTTAAGATCTTTCCTTTATATCAAATGCATAGTTATTATTGCAGTTCATTTAGATATTTTGTTATCTAACTATATAAGTTTGTGTAAGCGATTCTGCCTCTATAAATTGGTTGAAGACTTATTTAAAGCCTGAAGCAACTAGAAAAAGCAATTGAGAATATTAATACAATTCCTGAAGTTTAACTTGGAAATCAGTTGTGTGTAGTCCAATAAATAAAACAAAAGTCAATATAAATAACAGTAATAGTAATGTTGGGGGTATTAATCTGGGGGTATTATTTAAAAAAATATATTATATACAATCTTAACCTAATTTAAAATAATGTTTACGTAAAAATATTCAATAAAGATACATGATGAAAGTAATAAACAAATCAGGGAGAATAAAGGATTAGAAACAAAAGAATAAATGGAATTTAACTACACAGTTTGAAATAAACTCTAATTATAAATTGTAGTTATTTATAAACTCAATCACTTATTTAGTTTTAAAATTTATTTTTATTTTGTGGTTGCAAAAGATATCCTACTTGAGTTTAGAGTAAATCAAATAAACTAAAAAAATTATTTCCTTTTTGTGAAGAAGTCCCATATTTTGCAACATCCTAAATTTACTTACATTACTAACATCACCTCGATATGATTTAATAATTTTTTTGTATTAATCGAAACATTAGAAAAGTAAAGTAATATTTCATGAGCTTTTTAAGAATTTATAAGTTGTAATATAAATTTTAAAAAAAGTTTTTGTCTTTACAACTTTAAAACTACTAAAACAGGAATATAGATAATTATAACACACATTGTCTCAATATGTCTAAAATAAAATTAAATATTGAATAATTAGTGGCGACATTTGAGAATAGTCATGAAATATCTATTGCAACTCAAATTAAGAATGCAAAATAAGTTCATTAATTATGTTATAGTAGTTATTTTCCATGACTAGAGAAAGACATACCTCCGATATTAAGCAAAGCTGCCACTAAGTATCAAGAACATAATATTTAATATCAATTTGCACACTAAATTTTGGTATTAATATTACTAAAATTGAACATATAAAAATCACATATTTTAGTAAATTTTAATAAAAAGAATTTCTAGATACACTAAAATAGTGTTAAATCAACTTAATATTATTCTTTAATTAGTGCAAAAGCACTGCAATTGAGTATTTCATCTAAAATACATTAAATTTAATAAAACCGTACATTTTCTTAAAAATAATTCATTTAAAAATCTACTATATCACATTCAACGTTAAATAGAGCTGAAAAAAATCTATGATTATTATATACACTGTTACAACCCCTTACAAGTTGTATTGTTAAAGATTCTTTATAGGTTTCCAACACATATATATTTAATGTAAGTGTACTCATCTATTCCATGATGAGAACCTTCCCTACCAATACCAGATTCTTTTATGCCACCAAATGGTGCTTCTGCAGTAGATATCATACCTTCATTAATACCTAACATACCTACTTCCAATAATCTGCTAACTCTGAATATTTGAGACACATCTTCTGTGTAAAAATAACCAGCAAGTCCTCTTTCAGTGTTATTTGCAATTTCAACGGCTTGATCTTCTGTTTTAAATTTAATTATTGCAGCAACTGGACCAAATACTTCCTCTTCATATATTAACATATTGTCTTGAATATTTGTCATTAATGTAGGTTCATAAAATAATTCGCCCAATTGACTTGCAGGTTTTCCACCTACAACAATATTAGCACCTTTACTCTTGGCATCATCTACAATTGCACAGACTTTCTTAAATTGTGCTGCATTTATTAAAGGTCCTGTTGTGACATTAGGGCTAAAGCCATCACCTTGTTTAATATTTTTGATTTGCTTGCCAAATTTTTCTACAAATTCATCAAAAACACCTTCTTGCACTAAAAATCTATTTGCTGAAACGCAAGTTTGACCACAATTTCTAAATTTGGAGGCCATAGCCCCACGTACCGCATTATCTATGTTAGCAGAGTTAAATATAATAAATGGAGCATTGCCACCTAATTCCAATCCAACTCTTTTAATTTGACGTGAACATTGTTCATATAGCTGTTTCCCAACTTGTGTTGAACCAGTAAATGAAATTCCAGCAATTAATGTGCTCTCACACAATAATTTACCTACAGCTGCAGCATTATCTCTATCACAAGTTACTACATTTATTACTCCTTTAGGAATACCAGCTTCTTGTGCTAAATGTGCCAATGTTAATGCTGTGAATGGTGTATCTTCAGCTGGTTTTATAACACAAGTACAACCTGCAGCTAGGGCAGCAGCTGCTTTTCTTGTAATCATTGCATGGGGAAAATTCCACGGTGTTATCAAACCAACAACACCAATTGGTTGTTTTTCAATAAATATTTTTCTATTTGGTATGGGGCTAGGTATAATCTCACCTCGTATCCGTCTTGCTTCTTCAGAAAACCACTCAACAAAAGAATTTCCATATGTTACTTCACCAGTAGATTCAATTAAGGGTTTACCTGACTCAGCAGTCATAATTTTTGCAATACTTTCGCTATTTGCATTTAACAAATCATACCACTTCCGTAAAATGTGTGACCTCTCTTTAGCTGTGGTTAGATGCCATGACGTAAACGCTTCACTAGCAGCGACTATTGCTTTTTGTACATCTTCAACACTCATATCAGGTACTGTACCAACAACTTGTCCATTTGCCGGATTCTTAACTTCGAATGTTTTTTTATTGGAAGCAATATTCCATTCTCCATTTATAAAAGCTTTTTCATTTAATAAATGCATGGTTCTTGCAGTATTGTATAAGTAAGTACTAACCTGGTGTAGTTTTGGCAACGAGTAAAACTTCATTTTAAAAATAAATTGGTGTTATATATATGTACACTTCACACTGTGAAGGTTATATTAATGAAATATTAAAGAAGCAACTTGAAGCTAGCTCCAATTGTTCAAAAATCAATAATAGAAATTTGTCATATTTTCAGAAGAGTTTAAATAATTTACACAAACAATAAACTTCCATTACTACTTAAACAATTATTAATAATTTATACATTTATAATCTAGGATTTATACTTCGTGACTTAATTAAAATTCAAATTATGCAACCCATTAAGTTAATAAGTTGTATAGGCATCGGTTATCTATAGAGCTGAGGATGTTTGCGGTATAACCATGGTTATATCATGTAACCATAGTAAATTACTATGGTTACATGATATAACCATGGTTATACCGCAAACATCCTCAGCTCTAGTTATCTATATACAGGCGCGTAATCTGTATAAAAATAAGATGTATAACCTAGAATAAGTAAACAAATATTAAAATTTATTGTTTATGGAATAAGAAATATTATATAAAAGAAATGTCATTTAAATTGAATAAAATATTGATCAACTTATATCTTGAGTTTACGATTATTCCGTTCTGTAATTTACATTTTAGTTTAGAATATGTACTATCGAATGCAAAAAAAAAGTGGTACGGTCATATTTTAATCGGTTTAAATTAGTCTGCGTGAATGTAGATTTATATGAAATGTAGGCGTCAAATTTAAATATTCAGAATAATTGAAACATACGTGAGTGGGTAAAACCCCACCAGTTTTGTATAAATAATACAAAGGTATTTTTAATAATATAAAATATTATTAAAAATCTGGTGTGAAGAACACAAATACATGTTCACTATTAATATTTTTTGTGAACGTGTCCGAACATATCCTTCGCCAGAGACGCAGATACGGATTTCGCCTTTCTACAGGCTCATCGGTACGCCCCTGCTGGAGAAAGGACACGTTCACAAAAAAATATTAATAGTGAACCTGTATTTGTGTTCTTCACACCAGACTTTTAATAATATTTTATATTATTAAAAATACCTTTGCATTTAAATATTCAAATAACTTATAAGTGTCAAATAACAAATACGTTGATATACAGATAGGTGTAGGTATGTGTCAAAAATGACTTTTGCACGTTACTAGATCTTAAGTACTTTAGCAACGTCACAATACTAAAATGTTTAAAAATTGACTTTACATGTAACTTCACTACTGTACCACTTTTTTTTTGCATTCGATATCAAATGCAAAAAAAGTGGTTTAGTAGTGAAGTTATATCTAAAGTCAATGTTTAAACATTTTAGAATTGTGACGTTGTTAAGGTACTTAAGATCGTAGTAATGTGCAAAAGTCATTTTTGACACTTACACCTATCTGTATATCAACGTATATGTTATTTTACACTTATAGATTATTTGAATATTTAAATTTGACGCCTACATTTAATATATATCTACATTCACGCAGCCTAACTAACTGATTAAAATATGACTGTACAACTTTTTTTTGCAGACATATTCAATACAGAATTTAATAGAACGAAACATTCTTTTTCTCCATACTCTATTTAATTCTCTTCCACCATGTTGAATATCTTCAAAATATATCATAAAATGTAAGTTCACATGGTAATAAAACGTAACAAACGTAATTCGTATAAAAATATATTTAGAATCTATACCAACTCTTATGCTAGAAGAATTTAAAGAAATACAATAGTATTTTCAAAATTGTCTAGTTTATCAGAATAATTGAAACATACATGAGTGGGTAAAACCCCACCAGTTTTGTATAATACAAAGGTATTTTTAATAATATAAAATATTATTAAAAATCTGGTGTGAAGAACACAAATACAGGTTCACTATTAATATTTTTTGTGAACGTGTCCGAACATATCTCTCCCCAGAGACGCAGATACGTATTTCGCCTTTCTACAGGCTCATCGGTACGCCCCTGTTGGACAAAGGATATCTTCAGAAACATTCACAAAAAAGAACCGCATCGCGATATCACAGAAATTATCCAAACTGAGCGTAGAAGTAAATTCAGCAGGGGCGTACCGATGAGCGTGTAGAAAGGCGAAATACGTATGTGCGTCTCTGGGGAGGGATATGTTCGGCCACGTTCACAAAAAATATTAATAGTGAACCTGTATTTGTGTTCTTCACACCAGACTTTTAATAATATTTTATATTATGAAAAATACCTTTGTATTATACAAAACTGGTGGGGTTTTACCCACTCATGTATGTTTCAATTTTTCTGATACATTAGACATGCATTTGGAAGAGCGTCGTTGGTTCGCATTGGTTATGTGGACAGGGTGAGGTACTTCGGCTGTCTGACAACAGGGCGCGCTGAATTTACTTCTACGCTCGGTCTGGATAATTTCTGTGATATGGCGATGTGGTTCTTTTTTGCGAATGTGTCTGAAGATATCCTTTCTCCAGCAGGGGCGTACCGATGAGCCTGTAGAAAGGCGAAATACGTATCTGCGTCTCTGGGGAGGGATATGTTCGGACACGTTCACAAAAAATATTAATAGTGAACCTGTATTTGTGTTCCTCACACCAGATTTTTAATAATATTTTATATTACAAAATTTAAATACGGCGAATACTAATCGAACATTAAATTCTTCGTTAACATATGAAATTCCTACCCCAGAACAACTTCTAAATGCAACACTCTTGTGATGTTTAAGTTGCATAACTAATTTCCTTCCCCTCACTTTGTTTGGATGCCTTACCCTGCAAAATTATACACGGATATCCTATCAAGCTACAAGCTACACATCTCTACATTTTGTAAGTATTTTTACTACTGCTTTATACTCTTATTTATTTTATGTTATTTTTCTCATTAATCTTGTAGTATCCCCAGAAGAAGCAACAAATTTGTTGCGAAATATAGGGTTATTTAATAAAGGAGTTTTTTAATTGACAGACCGCTTACCCGATTTTAATTTATTTTATCAATATATTGCGGTCGATAATTTCGTTTAAATTATAATTATTAATTAATTAATTAAATTTAATTATATATATATATCTATATATATATGTATGTATATATATTGTATATATATATATATATATATATATATATATAATATCTTCGTGACCTTGGTATGATAAGGTAAACTTAATAAGTCGGCGATTAAAGGTCTGGTTTATTATTTCAAAGTATATATATATAAATCAACCCTACATGTTTCGGCAATGATGCCTTTGTCAAGGATATAAAAAATAGAAATGACAGAATATAAATGTCAAATAATTTAGTTGCTATGGTTTAAATTATTCAAAGATACATGCCCAATAATAATAATAAATCATGCCTTAGTATTCCAAAAAATAGATAGCAAGGTGTGAACATATGTGTTGTTCGCTGGTAGCAGCTTGTGTCTCTTTCTGGGCATGAACTTGTGTGTTGGTTGCTGCTGGCAGCGTCCGTCTCTCTCTGGGTGTGTGGTTTTGTATTTGTGTAAGCGCGTAAGTGTAGGGTTTTGTATGTTGGTGCGCTCGTGCGTGTGTTTAGTGACCGGTCGCGTAAATTTAGAGAGATCGGATAACCAGCCGTTGCGTAGGGCCGCCAACCCTTTCCCGGCAACTTCTTTACTTTTCCTGGCTAGGCTGCCGTTAACAGCACACACACGTTCGACGTGTGTGCATTGCCCCCGCTTTTGCGGAAATCGTTAAGATGGCACAAAGTGTGACCGTCGTCGACTGAGGTAGCCACTAAGAGTGTTCCCTCGGTTGGCGATGAGCAACCCCGTGCAGGGTGCGCTTCGCTGGTCTGCGCCTTGCCTCGTTGGGACGGGGATCGGGCCGTCGAAGTACTGCACGGAAAAGTAAAGAAGTTGCCGGGAAAGGGTTGGCGGCCCTACGCAACGGCTGGTTATCCGATCTCTCTAAATTAAAAACACAACCCTACACTTACGCGCTCACACAAATACAAAACCACACACCCAGAGAGAGACGCAAGCTGCCAGCAGCAACCAACACACAAGTTCATACCCAGAAAGAGACACAAGCTGCTAGCAGCAACAACACATATGTTCACACCTTGCTATCTATTTTTGGAATACTAAGGCATTATTTATTATTATTATTGGAATGTATCTTTGAATAATTTGAACCATACCAACTCAATTATTTGACATTTATATTCTGTCATTTATATTTTTAATATCCTTGACAAAGGCATCATTGCCGAAACATGTACGGTTGATTTAAATATATATACTTTGAAGTAATAAACCAGACCTTTAATCGCCGACTTATTAAGTTTACTATATTTATATACATATATATATATATACATATGTGATTTGTGCCGTGAATCCTGTTTCTAAATTTATATTTCGCTATTGTGTTCTCTCATTTTAAGTAAATAATATTTAAGAAAGGAACAAAAGAAAGTTAATATTATGTAAAATATTGGTTTGTGCAGAAAAATATCACTACAAAATCAAAATATATACCTTCGTATATTTTATAAATAAACCGCAATTATTTCGATAATAAATAAACTTGCGTTTAATGATAATTTATATTTGGATCTTGTGGTATTTCTGTGAAAATACGAGTATAATTCAACCACTAAAGATGCAGAGGATGTGGTTATATTCGCAGTTCACGTAGAATATATAACCAAAAAACCAGAAATGGGAAACACTTGATTTTTCATTGGAAAGAACTACGCAAATGCATATGTTTTTACTAGGTATTAAAGTGGATTATGATCGGGAAATACACGTAATGTTTTTTACTCCTGCTAAATTTATGAGTCATTGCATTACAATTTTTCTTTATAAGTTTATTCAATTCGTAATGCATGTTGTTTTGGTAATTTATATTAATTATAACGAGCGATCATTAAAATTTTCACTCGTAGCTGGCCGTGTATATAAAAATTATGTCGTAGCTTTAGTCATTAAGATGTTATTTCAAACATCTGTCAGTGTCAAATATATATTTTAAAGTTTCATCAAAAGAAAAAGTAATGGCCTTTAATGATATGCATAAAGCGTGTATGGTAGATTGTTACTTCCTGACATCTCAAAAAATTTATGGTATTTGGCAGCATTCAATAGAAAATTGCCTTGCGGAGTTTGAAGAGAGATATCCAAATACTGTTCCTAGCTATAAAACTTTCCGTGATACGCTAATGCATTGTGTAAATCTTTTTCGTCAAACAGGCAGTATTTTAAGGAAAAAAGGAAGCGGTCCTCCTCTCAAGAGAAGTCGCGGCGTAATTGAAAATGTCAGACAAATTATTAACGAATCTCCTCAAACATCTATTCGAAGAGTTTCGCAACAAGTTGGGCTCTCGTATGGAACATGTCAAAAAATTTTAAAAAAGGACTTGCACATGTATCCATATAAATTAACTTCTGTACAAAATCTATTACCTACGGATTATGAAAAAAGAACACAATTTTGCCAATGGTTTATTCAAACAATGACATGTATTATTTGACATTGAAACTATGAGTTTGTCAAATTTTTCAAAACTTATATTAAAAGAAAATTAAATTTATTTAAAAAATGGTATTCAACATAGAACAAAAAGCAAAAATTATCGAATGTTACTTTCGTACAGGTGTGAAAGTAAATGGCGAGTGGCAGTATTCAATTACGGAATGCATGGCTGATTTTAGTGAAGAACATCCTGAATTAGTGTTTGACTACAATGATTTTTACAATGTTTTGACAAATTGTGTAAAGTTATTCAGAGACTGGTAGCGTCGGGTCAATTTAAAAGTTTAACGTACATAGGAAAAACTTCAGTTAAAATTAAAAAATGTTTAGAAACTTCAAACGTAAATACATGCTTTAAAACAGACAACAATTTAGCCAGGTTCATTTAAAACAATAAATCCAAATCTTCGAAAGTTAATAAATCAGGGGTATATAAATTAAAATGTGGTAGTAATTGTGACAAAATTTATATTGGTAGAACTTTCAGAAATTTCAAAACTAGAATTTCAGAACATAAACGTAGTTATGATAACAAAAAACTAGATTCTAATTACTCAAATCACTTATTATCTGAAAAGCATTCATTTGATCCGGAGTTTGAAATCTTATATGTACAAAATAAATCGCATAAATTAGACCTCTCAGAAGCCCTGGAAATAAATAAAAATAAAAAGTCTGGGAATTTACTGAATGACCAACTAGATATAAATAGTTCTCCTCTACTAAACTTATTTAATCAGGGGTCTTCCATATGATTATTGTGTTTGAATACAATAATCATATGGAAGGAAGAGATTAGGCAATCTCTTCCTTTCTTTGTTAACAGCTTATCGTTTCTTTCATTATATACCTGTAATTACCAAATTTATGTGCATACACTCATTTCATTTGTAGAATAATCATTATACCATCGTCGCTTGATAATGCTACAGTGTTAGCGAAACGCGTCACTTTTTGTAAACGTTTAGTAAATATACGTTTTATATAGTGAAGATTAAACAAATTAATTGTTTTGTTTTATTTTATATGGTATTAACTGTATATTCTTCTTTATTAACACCATTGAAGTTTTAAATGAAAGCATTTCACAAATTTGGTAAAGAAAAAGAAAAAGAAGACACAACAAAAGTTTACATTTATAGCATATCGTGAAAAATTAAGGCAGTCATAAATATTATAAAATTACTTTCATAATTTATTTTTTCATAAAAGATGTATTTTGAAGTTACTTGCTTCTGCGCTTTAATTGTCGAAAATTTCGTAAAAACTGAAAATTTATTTTAATTCAATTAATAGTTGCTTTAAGTACATATCAAAAAATGATTCGCTGATACAACATTAACGAAGGATATTTGCGAACTGTGATTATTATCGATAACTATATTTAATGCGTCTAAGTGTAGTAAAACCAGCAAAAATCAATACACTAAGTTTCAACGATGATAAAATTATAAAAAAAATAATTCTGCAAAACAGAAAAATAAAGAAACAAAATTCTTGTAATTTTTAGAGTCGAGACGAACATTATAATTTATATTTATATTAACTTTAGCATATTATTTAGGTATGTATAAATAAAAATTAAGTAACACGGGAATCCATTTAAATTTTCTTACCTTGCCATTCTTTTACCTTCATCTTCTATTGTATTCTCACGAACGAAGATGCCAATAAATGTGTTTAGCAAAGAATCGTCTGGATACATGTTTTAAATGTATGGTAAACAAAATGATATAGTACACTTTATTTAATATCACTGTTACGTTTGTTACTAAAGATTGAAGACATGTTTGGAATCTATATATAAGAGGATATTTTTTATTTCTCTGACGTCAGGACGCGATCTGCGGATATACTTTGGTTTCCTTATAAAGCGTAACCACCAATAATTTTGGGAGTAGTTAATTTTAGGAAATTTATAGTGAATAACTATTTATAATTTAGAGATAATAAATTTATTGCATTATTAAACTGAACCATGTATTCCTATTTAATAACACAGGTCTACAAAATTAAACTTTTTGACAGATGTTTTTATTTTGAAAACTGCTTTTATATAATTTTGGTAGGCTGATTTCAAAAATTCTATGCATTTATTTGTATCACGTAAGGTTTTTTTGCAAATATTAAATGAAAAAAAACGATATTTCTAAAAAAAAATTATTTGTTTATTGAGTAAAAAGGTGGAATACAAGTTAAAAAAGTGGAAAAAAATACTTTACTCAGTCTTTTTTAAGTGAAATCTTTGTCTTTTTGCCAGAAAGCTGCGTTGTCCGGACATTCGGTTGTATGTTTTTAAGGGCATATCCCGTTTTAACATCCAGCAGTAGTCCGCCATCATCGTTATGCTCCATCTGCCTTGGTATCGCCGTTCCATTTCCTTAATGTCTTGGTGAAACCTCTCTCCCTGTTCTTCGCTAACTGCTCCAAGATTTTCAGGAAAATAGTTCAAGTGTGAAAACAGGAAATGCACTTTCAAACTCATATTACAACCTAGACGATGAAAGTGTTGTAACATATTTTGAACAATATTTTCGTAGTTTTAGTCCTTAGAGTTCCCAAGAAACTTATCAATTACTTCTTTAAATGAAACCCAGGCGTTTTTCTCGACATTGGTCATTGTGTTTTGAAAATCCTTGTCTTTGCATAATGTTCTTATCTGCGGCCCTACAAAAATACCTTCTTCTAACTTGGCATCGGATAAGGCTGGAAAACTGCCTCAAACTGCTTCATCAAGCCAAGTTTGATATGGAGAGGAGGCAGTAAAGCTTTTTTGGGGTCAACCAAGCTATCTCTTAATACATTTTTGCTACCATGTGTAAGGCTTTTTCTAGAGGGCCATTCTATTTGAGTCCAATGTCTATCCCTTGCTCGACTATCCCACTCACAAATAAAGCATGAAAATTTTGTATAACCTCCTTGTTGTCCTAGTAGCATGCACAGCACTTTAAGGTCACCACAAAGCATCCATTGATGTTCTTGGTAGTTTATTTTCTTTAAAAGAATTTCAAAATTTTCATACGTTTCCATTAAATGTACCAAATGGGCAACGGGAACCGAGGCCAGCTCCTTACCATTGTGCAATAAAACGCCTTTTAAACTACGCTTACTTGAGTCAATAAACAGGCGCCATTCTTCTTTTACATACGGCACATTTCCTAATTTTGAAATTAAGTCAGGAATATTGTTGCAATACACTAGCGGTCCGTCTTGATTAAAATATTGACATAACTCTTTTTCGCGATCCCGGTAAAAGCTTGATGTGATGCCAGGTGCCAGTAAATGTTTCTCACGAAGTCGGGAGGCTAACAATTCGGATGCATCCTTTGGAAGGTGCAAATCTCTAATTAAATCATTTAGTTCGCTCTAGTTAAACACTTCGGGCTCTCTGAAATCTGGTGTGAAATCTGAGTCATCTGGGTCGCAATTAGATTCCTCTAATTCTGACGATATGACGTTTTCTAGTGCTTTTGGGGCGGTAGATATCGGTACATCTGGTCCATGAGGAACTGGTCGAATAGCAGAGTCAAGATTGGGATACACAATTTGTTTCATATTTTTTCTGTTGAATCCTTGAACATTACACGAACAAAAATAACAATGATCACTGTGATTTCTAGGCTCTCGCCATACCATAGGAACACCAAAGCTTAAACATTTCTTCCTACCTTTTTGCCAGTTTCTTAATGCTTCAACGCAAACGGAACAAACAGTATGAGGAGCCCAGGACTTGTCTTGGTCGCCAAATTTTACACCAAAATAAGCGTGGTATACATTTTTCACAAACGAAGTTATAGTTTGCCTCTGCTTTACTACGACATAACTACCACATATATAACAAAAGTTATTCGGATTGTTCACACAATGTCTTCTTTCCATATTTATACGTTCTAGAACACTTAAAATACGCAACAACGAAGACAACAAGCGCGCGGACACAGTAGCACGACGACTAACACAACCAAACTGCACATAAGCAGGTTTCAACGTTGTATTGGCGCTTCTGCGCCGACTCTGTTGCTTTGCTGAGAAATCTAATATTAACCAGTGTTGCCAAATCACATTTAATTTCATAAAAATCAATTCATTTAAAAATCATGCCTAACATGGAACAAACATATTCTTGTCATAGGTATGTATATTAATAAATTAACATTTTTAAGATATAAGCGCTATAAAAAAAAAATTACGTGATAGAGCAAAAATATGGCGTTTTTTTTGGAATAAGGGCCCCCAAACATATACAAATTAGCAAACAGCTTTCAAACATCAAAATCACTGTAGACCTGTGTAATTTTAGTATAAGTTTATTTCAAATTATAAGAATATAACTTTGAACGGCTCTAATGCTTTTATTGCACCACCTTTGGTGATGATAATTATTATACCTGGTCTCCTTATTGAACGGGTACGGTTTACCTATTTGCAACGTATGAATCTAGGGGCCGTATTGACTATAAATTAGGGCCCTATAATATAATAATAAAACGCTGTTAATTTCAAGTATATAATAAAAAATATCTGTACATTGGGTTTATATACAAAGAAAAAATTACAAATCGTGTGGCAACATGTGTAGTGGATACATATAGATATATAAGGCTAATTTATTTGTAATACACAATAAAATTTTTATGTCTCACCGCATTTCATAAATCATCTGTGATTGAGTCGTCTTGCAAATCGGTGTCTGTGTCTGAATCGTATTGCAAATTTATAATCAAAGGTGCTACTATTTTGTACATGCGCATATTTTCGTCCTCTTTTGCTATTGCGTGTTTAACAGCAATTTTCCAATTTACAGCAGTTATATGTTCCATAGCATTTTTTATGTGTGTTGCACTGCTTTCACTAAATTTCGGTGTTTGATTTGTTCGTCTTATGGTATTTTTTCAGTTGGGCCCATATCAATTCAATGGGATTGAAAATGCAATGGTATGGTGGTAAACGCAAAATTGGATGTCCTGCTTCTTTGGCTCTGTTATCCACATAATAATCCTTTAAATATTCTTTTGTCTTTATCACTTCTATTAATTGTTTTTTTGTATAATGATCCTCAAAATATAAATCATTTGCTTCTAAAAATGTTTTAATATCTTTCTTATTATTAAATTTTGTAGGAATTTTAGTTAGCTGTCAAGAATAATACGGGGCGTTGTCCATCACTATCACACTATCTTTTGGTAAATGTGGCAGCAAAGTGTCACAAAACCATTCTTCAAATAAAGATGAGGTCATATCTTCATGGTAATCTAAACTTGAGGATTTAACATTTTTAGCAGATAATATCGGCTGTCCGATTCATCCTTTTTCTAACCCAGCATGAAGAATGATTATTCTCTTCCCTCTCGAAACCGGCGCGTCCAACTGACACATACTTGAACTATCAACCCAACCTTTGCAAATTGTGCCATGGGTATCATACCGCGTCTCGTCTAAATAACATATTAATCTTCTTTCCTGTCTATACCTTCTAATTGCCGTTAAGTATTCATATCGTTTCTGTAACCTCGGGCTTTCCATAATTGTGCGACGTTTGTCTATAGTGCCAACCTTAAAACCAGCTTCCTTTAGCGTCCGCCACACGGTTGCTTTAGAACACTGAATATTTATAGGCTCATCACTGATTCTTTTATGTAAGCAGTCAAGTGTAGATACAACATTTCCTCTGTAGAAGGAGTATACTTGCTGCCTAATAGTATCAATTTCATACTCTTGAATTTTTCTCGGTGCTCCTTTGTCACTTCTTTGCTTTCGAGGCCCTGCGTTATTCTTAATTATTTTATATATTGTTCCAAAAGGCACCTTGGTTAATTGCGACGTTCGTTGAATGTTCTGGGTTTGTAGTTCGTTATTTTCTTCCATCAGGGTATGACAGACATTGAAAATTATCTGTTTTGCATCTTCTGATATATGCTTTCTCTGTCGTGCTTCAACAGTATTATCACTATCCACATCATAATCACTAACACTTTCAGCAAAAGGTCGCCACATGTTCGTTAAGTAAAGAGAGAAAAATCAAATATGTATACAGCAGTAAAGATTAACAATAAATGATAAATATACTCAATATTATATGTAATATATACCAACTCTCCTAACTATATTTACTTAAATTTTGTTTAATAAATATAAGCACTTATTTCATCTAAATTGCAATTTAATGACTATTTAACTATATATAATAACTTATTATATATAGTTAAATAGTCATTAAATTACAATTTAGATGAAATAAGTGCTTTTTTTTCCGATTGAAACAATATTGAATAATACTGCCTTGGTTACGATATATCATAACACACTTATATTTCCCAAGGGATATATGAAACGCTCATATTGTCCCAAGGGAAATATGAAACGTCACATTTCACCATAAAAATGTTATAATTTTTAATGGAAGCAACAAAAATAATCAGAAATGTTTTATTTTCTAATTAAAGCAACAAATGAACTAAGAAAGTCTTTGCATTAGTAACACTACTTTTCAGAACCAAAATAAAAATTGCAATTTTCAAACCTTCCGCTTAAGCGATTACAACCAGATACAAACGATGAAGAATCTTGTTCGCAATTCGTCATCGACACACCAGGAACCGTAACAGATGCTGCAGATGGCTCTCCCTCCACACCCGCTATCATCTTTGCTACCTTATTTTTCTGCAACATAGTGTCAGCCAGATAGCCTTCCGCAACAGACGAACTTTTCCAACCACCGTGTCTCTTTAGTGTAGTCATTGAGGCTCCCGCATCGGCCACCAAAGTCGCGGATGTTCGTCTTCCACAATGGCCTGTATACGCCTTCGAATTATCCAAACCCAACCATTCAGCAACCATACTCGAAATCTTTCCGAAGGTATTTTTGCCGACCGACTGAAGAGTACACTTCATATTTCGATAAGCCACGAAGAACCTAAGAATACCTTGCAGACGCAACGCCGAATATTCTCTCACCAAACGAACAGCACCCAGATCTTCTTCTTCAATAATTGTAAATTTACAGAGGAGAATCACAATGAAATTTTTACCTTATACATCAAAAAAATTTCATTCGGAGCTTCTCGCAAGAATTTTTTGAGCTGTTCTCGGGACAACACCTCTGATTTTTTAGGAACGTATCCTTTATTTTTATTTTTCACAAATGCTTCTACTTCATCGAACATTTTAACATTAATTTTTTCCTTTAAATGTAACATTGACCTTAGCATCGATAATTTTGGCCACAACGTGTTTGGTGAATATTTATGCGACTATGGATAGAATAAATTAGTCATACGTCAAAAATAAAAAAAATTATAGCAAAATACCAAATCTTCAAAAAAACGCTAGCAAAATATTTTCGTCGACACCGTTCACCAAATTTTCTCTTCTCCACTCTTGAAAGTCTTCATACACTTTAGTGTAAACAGCTTTGGATTTCGCCGGAATCAAACATTCACGGGCTTTCGCCGCTTGTGTTAGCACATTGTTTGACATTTCATCAATTTTATTTATAACAGAACGCGAAAATCAAACCAGTCAACCATGCTATTTACAAACACGGCCCTTAGCAACGTCACCAATCCGATAAATTCAAAAATATACAATCCAATATTTTTCCATTTTCACAACAATATTGTTTCAATCAGAAAAAACTATTGATTACAACACGGGGAATATGAATACATTTCCCTTGGTTGTCTATACATCCCTCGGGTTTCACCCTCGGGATGTAACCAGCCAACCACGGGAAATATACTATTCATATTCCCCTAGTTGTAATAATAGCTATATATTTTGTGCTTATTTTATATATATAATTGTAATTAAGTAAATATAGTTAGGAGAGTTGATTACATCTAATATTGAGTCTATTTATCATTTATTGTTAATCTTTACTCTTGTATGCATATTTGGCTTTTCTCTCTTTACTTAACGAACATGTGGCGACCTTTTGCTAAAAGTGTGCAAAACAGATAATTTTCAATGTCTATCATACCCTGATGGAAGAAAATAACGAACTACAAACCCAGAACATTCAACGAACATCGCAATTAACCAAGGTGCCTCTTGGAACAATATATAAAATAATTAAGAATAACGAAAGCAAAGAAGTGGCAAAGGAGCAAAGGAGCTGAGGTCCGTAATGACAAAATTTAAGTAAATTGTAATTACTGCAATTTAATAATAAAATTTAATAATAATATAAACACCAACAGTTGCTAATTTGAATTTATAGTTATTAATAATAACTATATATTCAAATTAACAACTGTTGGTGTTTATATTATTATTAAATTTTATTTCATATAAATTGCAGTAATTACAATTTACTTAAATTTTGTCATTACGGACCTCAGCAGTTTGTTTGCGTAAAAGATAATCGTATTGAGCGGCCAGGTAGTTATTGCCGCAGGTGGTGAAATAAAAGCATTAGAGCCGTTCAAAGTTATATTCTTATAATTTGAAATAAACTATACATGATTATTTATACCTTTAAAATTCACTACATAATGCAGGTAATATACGTTAAATATAATCTGTTTAGTAGGGGCTACATGATAATAATGTACTTTTTATATTTTTAAAGTAATTAGTGCTTTTAATATTATATAGCTCTACAAAAATGTAAGTATAATGAGTTTTCTAAGACAACTAACATAGGATCATTGATCTACGACTTTACCCACATACATTGAATGAATGACATCCTTCGTGAAGAAAATCCACAATGTTTCGTGAAATTACTAACGGACATGATAACTGGCACGAATGACATTTTAATAAGTTCCGAAGTTTATTCGCTAGTAATGCCATAATGTAATTAGTGATCTTGAACTATTAATAAAAACAACCAAACTATTTTGTTTACAATATACTGTTTGAAGAATGGAAGATTCTTTGAGGAGAAACAGGAATAGAGAAATCGTTTATGGATATCTTCAAAAACGAAGCTGCAGCTAGGAGAATGAAAGTTAATGTGTTGATGCACTCCCAACACTTTTGTGATAAGCTAGTAGAATTCTTTCAACATCTAAACAGATGGCAACAAACTATTAAAGTTACGATGGAAATAGAAGGAAAGGAAAATCGACTGTTCCTGGATGTAATTGTCACGTAGAATTAACAAAATTATGGTATTTGGTATGAAATCCCACTTTGTGAAACTACGTGATATATAAGCAAGGTAGAAAAAAGGTCCTCATCGATATGCTAATCCAGAACTTCCCAATTTTTTTAAAGTGGGTCTTATTTTTGATAAGAACTTATTGGAAACTTTCAGAAACACGTAGAAAATTTGCATATTGTTACGTTTTTTTATCAAATTATACCACTGGCGTGGGGTTGTTGTTTACATTGAGTGTACCTAGGTGGTTGTGCAAGTGCATTCCGAAAAATAGCGTTGTTAGAAGGGTACGCCAACATTTTCCCGGGGACGGCCAAGTAAGATCTTGGGTGTAGGAATGTGGATAGCGTCTTTTTTAGCTTCATTTACGTTTGAGATATCGACTCGCCTGCTCGTGTGATAGATTGTGACCCTTTTGTATTTTTTTGTGAAGTGCACCGTGTTTGTTACGATTGGAAATTAGCTTCCGGGCTGGATATTGGTTATAAATCTACTGCTGTATCTTTTGGCGACAACTTGTAGTTGGTTTAATAAACACCATTCGATAGAACACTCTTCGATAGAACCCGCTATTATTTAAGTTGGTAAGTTTGACGCCATTTTCTCGAATTTTTTCCTTAAATGCACGTTTAATATCATAAATTCATGGACCTAGTCTGGAACTAGAATAAACTTAAAGCTGGGTTGGATGTCTGTAGATTTAAGTCCTATTGAGGTTACGCAGTCGATGATTGCCCACGAGGTCAGATTCTTCGCATGATGAATTGCCGTCTGCGGTAGCGTGGAGTCGGACTTACACCTTTGTCAGATAAGTGATAAACGTTATTGTTCCGTGGGATACATTTAATTAATAAATCATATTTCAAGTCTTTGAGGCATTCCTAACTTTGGTGGCCGCTTGTCGGTTTTACATATGCGGTCTATAGTTTTGTTCCCTTATTTTTATTTAATGTTCGGAATGAATAATAGCTCATAAGTGACTAATAATTAATCTTAACAATTCTTACTCGATTTTGTATCTAACAGCTTTCCGACAATTTTAAGTATGGTATGCTTCGCATGAATAGTGACAATTTTGTATCTCTATTAATTGTAAAATTCATAATATAGACGACATAGAAATTACTTATTTAATCCCGTACGTTTATCTACATACAGAGCCATTCACATTTTTGTTACTATTGTATAAGTTGATAATATGTTTGAATATAGACCTGTATATATATATATATATATATATATATATATATATATATATATAAAAAGCGTTCAAATAAATTTTACCTCTAGTAGTCCATGACAATAAAAATGTTTGTCGTAACTTGTACTATTTACATTTGCATCAGTTGTCAATTTGACAGACTATTTATTCTGATGTATACTTAGTTGGAGCTTTTTGAAATTGCTTTGTAATTTAAAATTGATTTAAAATGGTTTTCACTGTTCAACACAAATCATTCATGGTTGAATCTGATTTTTGGAACGGACGTAATATTAACGGACAATGGCACTATTTTCTTGAAGAATGCTTAGAGGAATTTAGAAATATGTTTCCAAACTTCGTCTTTGATTTTGATAGTTTTTGGTACACAGTTAAATATTGCTCTAAGGTTTTCAGAGAAACAGAGAGTGTTATACGGAAAGAAGGCAGTGGCCGTCCGAAAAAATGTACGGAAGAGCTAGTTGACGATCTAACGCAAATTATGAATGATACACCAGGAACATCCATACGAGTATTCTCTCCACGAGTGGGTGTTTCAATTGGCACTTGTCATACAATTTTGAAAAAAGACTTACATTTATTTCCATATCGCATGGCCTATTATCAAGAAATCAAAGAAATTGACTATCCTAGAAGAACAACATTTTGTCAGTGGTTCTTAAATAATTTTGATAATGACATTCTTGACAAAATTTTTCTCAGATGAATCATGGTTTTATCTGAATGGATATGTTAACTCACAAAATATAAGGATGTGGAATACTAAGAAACCGCATGACTGTTAATTAATATGATACGGAAATTTATCAAAATCGGTTGATAAGTTTAAACATCGAACATGAATTTCCAACAAGATCTTGTGATGTTAACCCCTGTGATTTTTTTCTGTGGCCATTTTAAAGAACTCAATTTTTGGGTACAGATACCTGATCTTGCAGACCTTCAGATCAGAATTGCTGAAATAATTAACGAAATCGACGATATGCTACTACAAAACGTTTTCTCCTTCATTAGAAGAAGATGTTAGAAATGTCTCGAACAAGGTGGTGGCCACTTTCAACAATTTTTATAAAATGTTACTTGTTTGTTGCAAATAAACGTATCTCATTTAGTTAAATATTTTAATTTTATTATTTTGACATTTATCATGTCATTCAAATAGTTCATAACCAACAAAATTCATATTAAGAACTTAAGTAAAAAGCTAAGATATACGTATAATTTCCATGGGCAACTTCGAGGTAAAATTTAGTTGAACGCTCGTTATATATATATATGGTAAACCTAATCAGTAGGCGATTAAAGGTCTGTATATTACTTCAAAATATATGTATTTAAAAAACTCTACATGTTTCGGCTGTGTACGCCTTTATCAAGAGAATACAAAATATGAATGACAGGATATAAATGTCAAATGACATTTATATGGCGATTAAAGGTCTGTATATTACTTCAAAATATATGTATTTAAAAAACTCTACATGTTTCGGCTGTGTACGCCTTTATCAAGAGAATACAAAATATGAATGACAGGATATAAATGTCATTTGACATTTATATCCTGTCATTCATATTTTGTATTCTCTTGATAAAGGCGTACACAGCCGAAACATGTAGAGTTTTTTAAATACATATATTTTGAAGTAATATACAGACCTTTAATCGCCTACTGATTAGGTTTACCATATCATACCAAGGTCACGAAGTTATTATATATATATATATATATATATATATATATATATATATATATATATATAGTAGATTCAATTAGTCGGCAATTTAAGGTCTGTTTTACTTCGATACGTATATATTTAGAATAATCTTACATGTTTCGGCACATCATGTCTTTTTCAAAGAAATTTTAAATATAAATGACAGTATATTAATGTCATATTTATATATCTGTAGTTGTCATGGATAAAACCAAATTATTCAAAGATACATTCAAGTCCAATAATAATAATTCATAGTTCAGTTTGTTTTGACTTTAGGATTACTTTTTTTTCATGATCTGACAATCACATTCAAAGATCTGTAACTTTGAAACAAATAAAAATGGATATACAAGTTTTGCGTTTTTGTTACTTGAAATGAAGTCTAGTTTACACTCCTAAAATTTGAACATATGATACGGGACACTTGTATATATATATATATATATATATATATATATATATATATATTTATATATATATATATATTTAGTGTTAATAAGAATAAAAATTAATTCTTATTTATTTTATTGGCCGTGTGCATAATATTAAAATAATAAGCTTTTTTTTGGTTTAGCGACCTTTATTGAAATTCAATTTATTTAATTAACGACGTTTCGACTTTTTTGCATATAATTAAGTCTTTTTCAAGTGATTTTAGAACTAAAAAAATTTTAAAAAAATTACAAACGAAAGGTAAGAATTATATTTACATTATGTGAATGAATTAAAATTAAAATAATGATTAGAGTAAAGAAAGTTAAAATTTTAATTTAAAATTTAAAAATTTTTTTAAAGGATATAAAACACCAATTTATTTCGTGTTAAAAAACATGTGTCCAGTGCAATATGTATGGTCGGAAACATGTCGACCCTGTGTGAAGGGTCGACATGTTTCCGACAACAAACAAAAAAACAATTTTTTTTTTGTTTTTTTAAAATTCATTTTAATAACTTTTTTTTATAAGAAAAGGCCGGTTCATGTGTTTAACAGATGTTCGGTACATCGCAGATAGACAGAAGCGTAGCGATAAACAAACTTGAGCAACATAATTTTATCAGTGGTTATTGTGTAAGTAAAATCTTTGACATAAATAATTCATTTGTGCAATTTGTTGCTGTTAATATTAACAATGGCGAGTTTAAGTGAACATGAACGAATTGAAATACTTATGATGTTGGGTTATGGAGATAGACGCAGAAGTTTACAAGACGTTTGTAATTTATTTAATGATACGCATCCAAATAGAAATCCAATTTCTAAATCCGTTGGTAGAACTTTAAGACGCTTTGAACAAACGGGTAGTGTTAAAGATTTGCCAAGGAGTGGTAGACCTAGAACAGAAAAAAAGCGATGATAAGAAACTGTCTCTAACGCTACCCGTTTGTTCAAAGCGTCATAAAGTTTTACCAACAACGGATTTAGAAATTCGATTTCTATTTGGATGCGTATCATTAAATAAATTACAAACGTCTTGTAAACTTCTGCGTCTATCTCCATAACCCAACATCATAAGTATTTCAATTCGTTCATGTTCACTTAAACTCGCCATTGTTAATATTAACAGCAACAAATTGCACAAATGAATTATTTCTGTCAAAGATTTGACGTACACAATAACCACTGATAAAATTATGTCGATCAAGTTTGTTTATCGCTACGCTTCTGTCTATCTGCGATGTACCGAACATCTGTTAAACACATGAACCGGCCTTTTCTTATAAAAAAGTTATTAAAATGAATTTAAAAAAAACAAAAATATTATTGTAAAGAGAAAAACATTCTCTATCGAATGGTAGAGTAAAATTTACTAGTTCCCATTTAAAAAAACTGCGCGGACAGGCGTAACTAAAAAACAATTGAAGAAAAAAAAAATTCAAATATTCTCAAATGTAGATCAAAATATCCTAATAAACTTTTATATTGAACATAATTCCCTAAAATGAATATTAACGACAATAAATCGCCGTCTCCATACTTTTAACTAACCCTGTATATATAAGTTGATAGTAAAGAAGGTAGCGATAGCAATAATGGACAAATACTTTTAAACATCCTATATACAAAAAATATTTACACACAAATCTTGAAGCCTATTGTTCCCGTAATTGAATAAGCAAGGTTGAGCTACACGTAATTTGATAGAAACGTCAGTAATATTAACATGAAGTTCTATTATAAGTACTTATAACGTTGTTAATGTAATTATTAAAAGAAATAAACCAGATCATCAAATTTGGTAGATAAAAATTGTAAAAGACATACGTTTTTTAAATGATATGTGTTATCAATGCGTGTTATGTAAAACATATTTTCGTTTAACTACACATGTATTTCGGAAGCTATTGTTCTTTAATTAAGTCACACGTAAGTAAGGGTTTTTTTACAATTTTATATAATTAATAAAAGAAGTAAACATATCAATTAAATGTATGTGTAAATATGAAATCATAAATATATAATAATAACTGTAGTAATATATACCGTACCTCTTTTCGTGTTCCAAATGATTTTCTGATTTTTGGCTTTTGTATTTTTCAAACGTTCTAATCATAGTATCTTCATTGGATTCCATTGTTGACGTTTTATAATGTTAAATCGAAAAAGTTCAATATTTGTTAAACGGAATTGAAAGTATGTATTAGAGAACTAAAATATTTGCCGCAAATGTGTAACACAAACACTGTATCTATAGCCACTAAAGTTGAACTACAAACTACCAAGGTTTAATTGTGGGTACTGACACCACCTCTGCTTTTTACCGTCACTTTTTTACTGCGAAGTCTCAAAATTGTTATTCATATTTAGTTGTCTAAGCGATCTCTATTTGTAGCAATTATATATGTACGTTGCGCTAATAAATTTATATTTGTTGTCGTTTCTTAATTTAATTTCATGCGTTTGCGATGTATGTACATGAAATAATTGTGTTACTTTTTTTGAACTATGACACTATATGTTTAATATTTCCACACAAAGTTCTGCTTTGCATATACTTTGTTTGAAATGTTATGAACAAGACCTGAAGATTGGATTAGATAGACTTGATTAGATCTCTGTAGATAAGACAAAATCGTTTGTCTTGTTACCTTGTATAATTTATTAATTCGTATAAAGAGATCACGTGATTATAGTTATGTTTTAATATTATATTTGTCCATTACCATAAAACTTATAATACAATATTGTTTCCATTTAAAGTTGTGATTGGTTTATTTTTATTGATATTTATGTGCATTTTTGAATAAATTTTTTTTATTATATGAACTATGTATATTGAGATGAATTGATTAGTATTTATTATTTACAATTACTATAAAGGAATATAAACTTTGTTATTGTAATATTAGAAGTAGGCTTTTTATATCTTTTTTCGTCGTTTAATTGGGGATATAATCAAGCTGTAGATTATCATAAATGAAAAATTCACTTAAATAGTTCCGTATAATGTGGGTTCTCATTTCCCGGTTGTCGAATATCATTTCTAGTGGAAAGAAGTTATTATCCTTCCGTCACATTGAATTTATTATTCTTATTAATAGTAATAATAATAATAATAATAAACCCGCCCAGGGTAGCCTAGAGCTAGGTTACTGAGGACTAGCCACCCCACGGTTTCCTGAGCTAACCGGTGGGTTGGGATAGCAGCCCCAATCAGGTACACTTGCTCCAAACACTGATTAACAAGCAAGGACTGAAACAGCGAATTGGGCATGAAACACAAATATGGCATGCTTCAGTAGAAACAAAAGACTCAGGCGAGGATGTTGTTGAGATACATTCATTTCAACCCACTTCGTCAACATAACAACTAAAGCGCCGGACCCTCTGGGCCGAGTAAATTTAACCCCCCCTACATGAGAGAGGTGTTATTATCTGCTTACTATGAATGAAGCATGCCATATGTAGTAGAGCCGCATAGATAGATTACGGAAAAATACCTGGAAATAAGAAATAATAAACAATAATAATAATATGACAGTTATGCCAGCATCTTGTTCTCACGAACCGATGGGTTAACACCCTGGCAACCAAGGACAAATTGAATGTTCTTGTGAATGGAGGAAATAATAATAATCCCTGCTATTACATTCTTCAACAGTTTAACACTAATTACCAGAGAGCGGACGCGAGCTATTCATGATTCATAGCTAAAGACGGCAGACTATGTGTCCGAACAGTAGCGTGATGTGGAGGGATCGAGTAGAGGCGTACGACGATCAATTCAGTTGCCGTTGAGACGTTGTAAGCGATACATTGTTAACACAATCGTGTTGAAAATGTCGGGAGTGCGTAGAAACAATGCATCGACTCGGTTGCATGCTAACGTAGTAAAGAAATTTTTCCATCGGTTTCCCTTTTTAATATATGACGGTACCGTAGTGAAATGTTTAGTTTGTGAAACAACTTTATTAACTTGGAAAGCAAGCCAGTGCCATAGACACATAAATAGTGACAAACATAAATCGAATAATAGTGGACGCAGATGATATAATAAATTTGTGTGTGATTTAACAATGATGTTAATTGCGACCAATATACCAATGCAGAAAGTGGGACACCCAATGTTTCGTCAGTTTTGGAAGAAATACAATCCTACGTGGAAATTACCAGCAAGAAGTACGCTACGGAATTACGTACCGTCAGTGCGTGAGAGAATTGTAAATTGTACGAAAAATACGGTAAAAAAAAATTCCTGTGGTTAACAATAGACGAAACTACAGATATTAAAAAACAGTCCATCCTAGCCATTCTAGTACGGACGCTGACTCCGCAAGGACCATCTCCTCCTTATTTACCAACCTGTAAACGAATGCAAGGGTGTACTGCCAGAGCGATATATGATGTATTAATAGAAACACTACACAAATTTGAGAGGTTACCGAAGCAAGTGTTAATGTTAGTTACCGATGCTGCCAAGGTTATGTGTTCCACGGCAAACTTACTCAAAACGATTCAATCAAACCTGCTGCATGTCACATGTTTGCTTCACGCTTTACACCTTGTAACAAACACTATACGTACAACTTATCCTGATGTGGATCAACTGATAGGACAAACGAAAGCGGTTTTTCTTAAATCTCCGAAACGGATTCGGCTATTTCATTCGCTGTGTCCTGATATACCCGAGCCGCCGCAACCAATTCTTATACGATGGGGTACTTGGTTAGAAGCAGCATTTTATTATTATAAACATTTTGAAAAAATTAAATCAGTGATTTTACAACTAGATGCCAAAGAAGCAGCTGCAATACGGCTCCGCCAGGTTCAATTTAACAATCCTCAAGTTGCAGCAAATTTAAAAATTATTTACGACAGTTACGTTCCAATACTGGACGCAATAAAAAATTTACAGAACACTGCGCTGTCCTTATCGGACTCATTAGCAATTATTGACCACCTAAAATTAGTGCTGCATATCCTTGAAGATGAAAAAAGTGATTGTGTCCGAGAAAAATTTAACAGTGTATTAGATAAAAATGTAGATTTTACAAAATTAGGGCAACTTTTTACCAATACTGAATCCGTTGTACAGATACAAAGAGCGCTTTAACTATGCAAATATAACATCTCTCAACGTCGAACAATCCTTCTCTGTATATAAACATATATATACGTCGCTACGTACGAACCTTTCCGAGACTAATACAGAAACATATATTATGGTGCAGTTTTTTCATCGCGCACATCCGCATTTTTTTGCAACAATGTAAACATGTTGGGTAAGTTATTTATGTTTTTTCTTAACGTTTTGTATAGGGATTCGATATATTTATTTTTAAGTAAGAGCACTGTTATTCTGCTAAACTTTCCACGCAACGCCACTGCTGGGGCACATAGTCTGCCGTCTTTATTCATAGCCCATAGGCGTATGGCTTGTATTCGCAATAGGTTTGTTTCTGTAAGCGATCCGTGAGTTTCGAACAATTTGATACGTGTGACAACTGCATTAGTGGCACATACCTATCTGTCAATGCACAACAGAGCGAATATAGTAAACGGTTTGGTAACTGCTGAAACAAAAGTAATGCTGACGAATTGCGTATCGAATTTTGAATAAAAATAATTTACAAAGAACAAAACTCAAAACTATGTATTTTCTGTGAAACATTGAAAGTGTAAAACATTACTATGAACAACTAAAATTTGTTTAAGGTGTTCCTGTGTTAAATTAGTTCTTTAGATGTTAAAACGTCGTTAAAAATAGAAAATGTCCGTTTCACATCACAACTTGTTGCAAAAGTCCACCATACTTCGAATGTATAGATTTTTCAATCGCCTCTGTGCAGAATTGAAATAATATATTCAAATCTGGATTTCTGCTAAATATGGCATCAACTTTTTGTCTTAGCTTGTTTCCAAATTCAGAAGGCATACTTTTATTAGATCGATAATGGTTTCTAAGTTAATTATCGCCTCTTTTAGGTTAATATCTTGATTGTGCTTTTAATAAAGTTTAGCTGGTTTTGTAAATTTTCAATTTGTATCAGGTGTTTACAATTAGAAATGCTTTGCGTATCATTATCTTGATCCAAGTGTTGCCAATAAAAATGCTGATTCTAGCTAATGAAAATAAAGAGAAATACTAAGAACAGAAAGAAATGGACTAAAAAGAACAATCGAAAACTACTCCAAAAAATAAGGTAGGGAATTAAACTTACTATTTATAAAAAGTTATAGGATAAATATACAATATAACAATATTTTTTTAATACTAAAAGTTGTAACCAAATAGCACTGAAAGAAACGAAACCAGAAACAATCCCGTATACAAGAGAATAGAAAATATACTATCTCAAGAACAATAAATACATATAGTTTATTTCAAATTATTTCAAAGAATATAACTTTGAACGGCTCTAATGCTTTTATTTCACCACCTGCGGCAATAACTACCTGGCCGCTCAATACGATTATCTTTTTGGCAAACAAACTGCTGAGGTCCGTAATGACAAAATATAAGTAACTTGTAATTACTGCAATTTAGATGAAATAAAATTTAATAATAATATAAGTAGCAACAGTTGTTAATTTGAATATATAATTATTATATATAGTTAAGTAGTCATTAAATTACAATTTAGACGAAATAAAATTTAATAATAATATAAGTATGAACAGTTGTTAATTTGAATATATAGTTATTATATATAGTTAAATAGTCATTAAATTACAATTTAGATGAAATAAGTGCTTATATATATTAAACAAAATTTAAGTAAATATAGTTAGGAGAGTTGGTATATATTACATCTAATATTGAGTCTATTTATCATTTATTGTTAATCTTTACTGCTGTATACATATTTGATTTTTCTCTCTTTACTTAACGAACATGTGGCGACCTTTTGCTGAAAGTGTTAGTGATTATGATGTGGATAGTGATAATACTGTTGGAGCACGACAGAGAAAGCATATATCAGAAGATGCAAAACAGATAATTTTCAATGTCTATCATATCCTGATGGAAGAATATAACGAACTACAAAACCCAGAACCTTCAACGAACGTTGCAATTAACCAAGGTGCCTTTTGGAACAATATATAAAATAATTAAGAATAACGCAGGGCATCGAAAGCAAAGAAGTGACAAAGGAGCACCGAGAAAAATTGAAGAGTATGAAATTGATACCATTAGGCAGCAAGTATACACCTTCTACAGAGGAAATGTTGTATCTACACTTGACTGCTTACATAAAAGAATCAGTGATGAGCCTATAAATATTCAGTGTTCTAAAGCAACCTTGTGGCGGACGCTAAAGAAAGCTGGTTTTAAGGTTGGCACTATACACAAACGTCGCACAATTATGGAAAGCCCGAGGTTACAGAAACTTCGATATGAATACTTAACGGCAATTAGAAGGTATAGACAGGAAGGACGATTAATGTGTTATTTAAACGAGACGTGGTATGACACCCATGACACAATTTGCAAAGGTTGGGTGGATAGTTCAAGTGTGTCAGTTGGACGCGCCGATTTTGAGAGGGAAGAGAATAATCATTCTTCATGCTGGGTCAGAAAAAGGATGAATCGGACAGCCGCTATTATCTGCTAAAAATGTTAAATCCTCAATTTTAGATTACCATGAAGATATGACCTCATCTTTATTTGAAGAATGGTTTGGTGACACTTTGCTGCCAAATTTACCAAAAGATAGTGTGATAGTGATGGACAACGCTCCGTATCATTCTCGACAGCAAACCAAAGTTCCTACAAAATGTAATAATAAGAAAGATATTAAAACATTTTTAGAAGCAAATGATTTATATTTTGAGGATCATTATACAAAAAACCAATTAATAGAGGTGATGAAGACAAAAGATTATTTAAAGGATTATTATGTGGATAATAGAGCCAAAGAAGCAGGACATACAATTTTGCGTTTACCACCATACCATTGCATTTTCAATCCCATTAAATTGATATGGGCTTAACTGAAAAATACCATAAGACGAACAAATCAAACACCGAAATTTAGTGAAAGCAGTGTAACACACATAAAAAATGCTATGGAACATATAACTGCTGTAAATTGGAAAAATTCTGTTAAACACGCAATAGCAGAAGAGGACGAATATATGCGCATGTACAAAATAGTAACACCTTTGATTATAAATTTGCTATACGATTCAGACACAGACACCGATTTCAAGACGACTCAATCACAGATGATTTATGAAATGCGGTGAGACATAAAAATTTTATTGTCTATTACAAATAAATTAGCTTTATATATCTATATGTATCCACTACACATGTTGCCACACGATTTGTATTTTTTTCTTTGTATATAAACCCAATGTACAGATATTTTTTATTATATACTTGAAATGAACAGCGTTTTATTATTATATTATAGGGCCCTAATTAATAGTCAATACGGCCCCTAGATTCATACGTTGCAAATAGGTAAACCGTACCCGTTTAATAAGGAGACCAGGTATAATAATTATCATCACAGAAGGTGGTGCAATAAAAGCATTAGAGCCGTTTAAAGTTTTATTCTCATAATTTGAAATAAACTATACATGTATATGCATGTATAACAGCATGTAAACACGAGAATAGACTTTGAAAATTAGCGGATATAATTTTTTAAGCGATTATTAGAACGAAGTCTGACGAAATAATATATAAATGTATATTCCGTCTTACATACCACTGTAAAATATAATTTATGAATGAATAGACACAATAACGACAAAAATAATAACACCTGCTCGACGAATGCAATCGAGTAAGCAAATAGTGGGGCTGTTATAACATGCATACTATACGTGAGACCGCCACAATGTTTTATCGGGGCAATTGGTCATTTGATCGCTTCAGTCCGCTCTCTGCTCATTACAGGGGGCATCGGATCCAACCCGAGACTCTGGTGTGTTAAGACAGTGACCTGCCACTGAACTATCGGCTTAGTGATTAAAATATTTGTTCTTCGTGTTGAAACTGGTAACGTATCCAAATTCGTGCATTTTGTATTAACGGTTTGTTAACCTTAAATAACCGCAGCCGTTAAATCATTCCGTTTTTGTAAAATTTTAATATACACTGCTCAAAATCGTACAGGGATATTTTTAAAATTAAGATGTAAATACAGAATATCGTATTGTATATAAATATTTGGAGCAAAAATAATATGCGCAAAGGCTTTATTATATTATCTTGCTAACACTGGAGCGATTGTGCTTTGTTTGCAACATCTATCTATTAGTTGTCATAACGACGTTATTTGTCACTTTGCGTTTAACTACATTGTAGCGTCATTTCTTGCTGCAGAGTTTAAAAACATCAAGTCTTATGTATAATTTGAGTAGTTTTACCAATGGAAAGGCGTCATTTACCGCCCGTAAAAATGTTATGTGCTATTGGCATGTTGCAAATTTCAAATTACACAAAGCGTCATAAGTCGCTTATGACACCGCTATTATAATAATAATCTTTATTAACCTGAAGATCACAGCCTTATGAAATAGGTTTCGCCACCAAAATATGTACCTTACACTGTTAAAATTAAAATTAAATTAAAATTACATGAAAACATCCCTACGTATGATAGTACTCTTGAACACTATAAAAACATTCATTAATAAGGAAACACTTTAAGTTATATTTAAAATTCCTGGTCGTACTACTAATCCTTATAGCCCTCGCCAAACGGTAGAATATGCTAACACAGGCATAGTAACGAGATCTTTCATATGCTGTCGTTCTGTGTAGGGGTATCCGGAAGGACGCTCCATTTCGCGTATTATAGTCATGAGTTTGGGCATTAATCGGAAATAAATGCTTATTCTCATATGCAAACACAGCACACTTATATAGGTATATACTCGGCAATGTGAGGATACCATGTTCCCGAAAAACATTCTTGCATGTATTTCTATTCTTAATGTCACAAATTAATCGAATTACTCTTTTCTGCACAATGAAAAGTCTATTAAAATCGTTTGCCCTTCCCCACACTACAATATTATAAGCCAGGTGCGGGTAAACCATTGCATAATACATGCCCAACAGTCCTTCCCTATCCAAACAGCTCTTTAATTTCAGAATGGCATAGTAACCTCTATTAACTTTAGCAATCACAGTGTCAACCTGAATATTCCAATTCAGATTCGAGTCCAGATGTATTCCCAGGAATTTAACATTTTTGTCACATTTCGCAGTTATTGCTTCCGTTGGTTTATAAAAGTTCACTCTCACCGTCTTAGTCGTATTTAAGATTAAACGATTCTTACAACACCATTCCTCGAGAGCCCCCACGACGGAAGTTACATATGTTTCCAACAGTTTTAATTCGTCCGAAACCACGACGATCGACGTATCATCAGCATAATTAACAAGATGTCCAGCACTTATAAAGTCTTTCATATCATTTATAAAAAGGATAAAGAGAAGTGGCCCCAGAATGGAGGAATAGGAATACTGGTGAAGTACGTAATCAACATCGTGGTAACGGTCAGATTACAACGGCAGCACAAGACTGCTACGTCCAAATTATTGCCCGACGTAATTATACCTGCACTGCTCGGCAGATGCAAAATCAGTTTAATCAAACATATGGCGTACTCATTAGCGACCAAATTATTCGTAATAAGTTACATGAGGTACATTTAAGATCTAGACGACCCTTAAGAGTTGCACCTCTAATAAGAGGTAATCGCGGAGAACGTCTTTCATGGGCACAGGATCACCGACAAACGACCAACGAACAATGGTCGACAATCGACAATCGAGTGCGGAGGCAGCCAGGATGCGTAAATCGTCTGAATGCAGTCCAAGAAGTCCATTCTTCCAGAGGTGTTGCAATCATAGTATGGGCCGGCATAAGTATTGGTGGAAGAACAGATCGCGTTTTGATTGAACGTAATATGACAGCTCAAGTTTATGTGGAACAGGTCATTTTACCTGTCGTTGTGCCATATACAGGTGCAGTAGGAGAAAATTTCAATTTCCTGCAAGATAATGTACGTTCACATGTAACTCGAATTGTAATGAATGTGCTAGAACAGAAACACATTTCGTTGTTGCGTGGCCAGCTCAGTCTCCGGATATGAATCCGTTAGAGCGTCTGTAGGATAAATTACAAAGGAGGGTTACAAATTCAAATGTTCACATTAATGATCTCCGAGACCTTTTTAGAGGTCTTCAAAGAGAATTGAGAGCAATACAACAGGAAGAGATTGACAATTTAATTTTAGCAATACGTAACTGTAGTGGGGCAGTAATAAACAATCGTAGACGTCATACTGATTACTAGAAGTTGCCTTTGATGATATGCTTAGGATTGCTTTTCAAATTTAAACATCTTTAAGATTTAAGATTATATCGTTCTAGAGAAAATTCTTATTTGCAAACTTAAGTTTATTAGAACTTTTAGAATTTACTTGTAATTTTTGACTTTTTTAATTAAATTACGCCATAAATATACAAATCTTGTCAATAAAGTTAGTTAATAATTTATAATAGTCTTTTTTCTTTTAATAATGTAAATATCCCTGTACGATTTTGAGCAGCGTATTTCGTAAATGCGTTCTGTACTTCTTTTAACACTCATTTTCGCAATTATAAAATTGTACTGCATAATCGTACTATTTTAAAATATTTCTTAATCTTATTACTGTATGCACCAAAAGAAAATATAACCTAAACTAGAAGTAAACCAATTTCCAGCATTTCTCATATATAAAATATGCTGAACGTGCTTGCCGTTGCCCTCTATTTAGTACTTACTGTTGTACTGCATTCATCTGGCACAGGTTATGAAGTTTGTCATTGGTTGTTGGTGGCCTCTAGCTCTTGATAGAATTTTTCTAGCATACCGCAAAAGTAAGTATCAGGAGAATTGAGATCAGGTGAATGAACAGAATATGGAAAGAAACTCTGTACTGCGGGAAATTTTGCGTTTCGAAGATCTTTCCTTGACTTGCATTGTAACGATAATTGGATGACTAGTGCAGCCTTTACGTTGTGTTAGAACTAGAGTGGACCAATTCGGAGCGAAAGCAGAGGCGTGACTAACGAATTGGTTCCCGCATGCGAAACATTATTAATAGAGTGGACCAATTCGGAGCGAAAGCAGAGGCGCGACTAATGAATTAGTTCCCGCATGCGAAATTAATATCTAGAGATATACTATCACGAACGGTGCTGTTATTATGTTACACTTATATAGCACTTATATAATATAAGTGCTTATATTAAACTTTAGACGACGGATAAAGGTAGGAATTATAATAAATCAAAACTAGGGAACAGCAAAAATTTGTTGACACATAATATCTGTAAAGCAGTGTTGAGAGAAATATAGGTTTTTATTTGTTCATTTTGTCGTTCAAGTTGAGTAAAGGACTATTAATATTGACTAGCAATAGTTTCTCAAGGTTTTCTTCTGTCAATTTTGTTCTCTTTGAATTACGTACATCCTTATAAATAGAAAACATCCTTTCTACATCGCAACTGGTTATAGGTGCATACTGGAAATATTCTTTTATTTCTTCATATTTAGCCGTTAGAATTTGTGGAATTGTCTCCATACATAATTGCTGCAATGTAATTAAATCTGGATTTCTATTAAGAATTGCTTCAAACTTTTGCCGAAGGCCACATCCGAAGTCACTTGGAATACTTTTCAAATTATTAACAGCCACATCTAATGTGGTTAATCCGTCATTTAATTTGAGATTTCGATTTTCAAAATAAGTGATTAGTTTTGGCAATTTTCCAAAGTGTTCGTGAAGAAAGTACAACTGATTTTTTAAATTTTGGATTTGTGTGAGCTCCTTGCACTCACCAATACTTCTAGCATCCTCCTTTAGCAGTGTTACGAAATGTTTTAGACTATCGAAATTCTCAGCATAATAACTAGTAGCTTCCAGCCATGTTCCCCATCTAGTTATTACTGGAGTGGGAGGCAGTGACAGAGATGGAAATTTTTCCCTGAAAAGAGCTATTCTCAATGGCGCTTTACTGAAAACTTTTTTCAAAGCTGAAACAAGTCTATCAACTTCCGGAAAAGTGTCTCTGATACATTCACAGATTCTGTGGAGAGCATGTGCTACACAAGTAATATGCAGCATATTAGGATATGTTTTCTTCAATAGTCTGCCTGTTTTTAACATATACGCAGCACTATCACTGACAAATAAAAGTATTTTTTCTTTGTACGTGGCGTCCGAATGAAGCATTTTTTGCATATTCTCCTTAATGGTTTCAGCAACTGTTTCCGCATCAACTCTATTTATAACACTTGTTGCTATTACATATGAGTTATAGGGAATAGTTGGATGTAGTACACCAGCTACAACATTTACCACACAGCGTCCTAACATATCCACCGTTTCGTCGGCGCTTATCCATATGTATTGATTTAAAGGATGGCTTCTAAGGCGTTCTACTGTTCTCGTATAGCACCTAGAAACATAATATTTGCGTAAAGTTGATTCATCAGGAACACTTCGATGAGTATATTTTTGAAGAAATATTTTCAAAGTGGGATTGCTAGTTTATTTAATGGAATATTAGCCGCCATGAAAGTTTTACAGAGTTCAGATGTGTTTGCGATACTAAGTGACTGACGAATTGTTGACGATATTTTACGGATTTTGTAATAAATTTCGGAATCACTGACAATGGACATACAATCAGTATGACCGTCAATCCAACTCGCCATTGTTTTAGAATGCCGTTCTCGACATTCTTCCATATCATGTCTGAAAAAGTAACTTAAACAATGCTCTAGATCTAAATAAATGAAAACTAAAAATGTGTGCGTAAGTTATTGAAACTGAACGAAATACAATGCACACTTACGTCGAAATAATTGGTAGAAATAGATTCAATCAAACGATATTAAACAGGATCTATCACAAAAATTACGATGTAATTAACAGTTAAAACTATGAAAACAAGAAACTTACTCACAGCACTTTATTTATCTTACTAAATATAAACTAATAAATAAAATACATTATAAAAACCCCGCTTCTATCTACGCTCATGAAAACACTTTAAAAACACTGTATTCTCCGAATACAATAGCTGGCTTGTCCATTGTTATCGCGGCGAGACCAGGTGTCCGAGTAAGTCAAACAAATACTTCATTGAATTACGCCGGGATGTACCGAGCGACGTTATACACAATTCCAATTGCCGATTGCGTTTTATGGAAATTGCATCCGTTCTCTAATAATAACAGCACCGTTCGTGATAGTATATCTCTAGATATTAATAATGTTTCGCATGCGGGAACCAATTCGCTAGTCACGCCTCTGCTTTCGCTCCGAATTGGTCCACTCTAGTAGAGTGGACCAATTGTTTCGCATGCGGGAACCAATTCGTTGGTCACGCCTCTGCTTTCCGCTCTCAACTTAATGTCTAATTTTTGACAAGTACAATAATTATGTTTTAAAATTTGATAAGCCATCGATAGGTAGTATAAATCGGTATTTTAATTGTCAATTACTTAGCTTTGCGATATTAATCCTTAATAGTGCGGTTTGAATTCTGAATTGTTTAGTTATGTTTAACTTAAATTATAAAATAAATACTGAGATCCAGTGTATTTCGGTGTCAGTGAAGATAAAAAAGTAAGTACTCTTGGTTTATTATTTATTATTTGAATAAAAGAAAGCACGTAATGTCTTTCTTATACACTGTTTTAATACACCGAAGTAAAATATTAATTCGAAACAAAATTTTATTAATTTCATATAAATGTGTATATGTGAGTCAACGTCGTTTTTATTTAAGCAAAAGAAAACACATAATAACTTTTTTATACACAGTTTTAATACATCCAAGTAAAGTATCAATTCAAAACACAAAATTTTATTAATTTCAAATACAGTAAATGCAAAAAAAGAACATGAGAAAATAAAAATACATCCTAAGTTTTTTTTAATAATCTAATTACATAGGTACATTTTAGATTTTATTTTTTATACGTATTATCGAGAACGTTTCATAATCTAGAAAAACCGTCTTACATTTTTTTTGTATCTAACATAATAACAGCACCGTTCGTGATAGTATATCTCTAGATATTAATAAGTTAGAACTTAGAACGCTTTATGTACGATTAATTTTTCAATGATTCTTAATAAATTCTTGTTAAATGGTGTTAGCTTATGAGATTTTTCTCTAAATTTACTGGTAATCACTAACAAACTAGATCTATTCGATCGCTCAGTTCCGTACGAGCGAAAATAATGTTCAAATATAAAAAATTTTTCTTGTGCTTTTAACACGATTTCGAATCTATTTGTCATTATATTCGAATAAAAATGTTATTAGAGAGTTTGCGGTAGTGTATTTTCCCTTATAAAAATTGCTGTTATGTTTATAAGGTTACTTTTTGGTAAAATGTATACCGTATAGAGAATGAAGTTACACTAATTTACAGAAATAACGGAGCCAATCAGAATTTAATTCTTATGACTTATGATGCACATGCCATCTGTCATGTACGATTGGAATACTTTGTATTCATATTGTAGTGTTAGGTTATGTTAGATTAGAAAATTTATTGAAAAAATGCCAAATTTGTTAAAAAATTTTACGAAAGTGACATTATTCGACCCCGAATCTCAACAGTCGTATACTGTTTACGTTAGTGAAGATGACGCTGTTCGTTGTGAAGAAGGTAAGATTTGGTATCCTTTACATGTTTCAATTAATTTTTAATCTACATTTTGCAGATCCATCATTTGCACAGTCATTGCTGTTTCATGCGAAATGCATCCCTAAACCAAAAGACACTGAAGAAGCAAGTGGAAATATTGCAATGCAAAATAGCAGCGATCATGATGAGACTCAAAAAAGAAAACGTTTTAGGTTCTCTGAAACTGATAGAATTCAATGTATCAGAGAATTACATGGGATTTTGGCTGAAGAGGATTTTCAGACAGAAAAAGATGTATGGTCTCGACTCCATGATACAGTAATGTACAACAATCCAGAACAGATTTAACACATGCAGTATCAGATTACTGAAAGACCACCTGCTTGAACAACTTGCAAAATTTTGTAAGTATGATTTCGAGGAAGCAATGGAATCTGGAAAAGAACGCTTGCAAACACCATGGGGTGACTATATGAGGCAACTAATGACTGTGTGGGACAACTATAAAAAAGTAGTAGAACCTACTAATAAAGTTGGTAGGCCAAGAACAGCAACTGTTTCACAACAGAAAGAAGATGTAGAGTTGGTCAAGAAAATTCGAGACGTAGCAATGGGAACAATTGAGAGGTCTTCCTTAATCGAAAAGGAAACCAATGATGTAGAGATAGGTGACAACAGCTCTATCACCGCAGAACGTTCAGGAAGCAGTACTCCTACAACTTCTCGATATACAACTAATAGTGCTAGTAAGAAAAGATACAGTAAAGCTAAAGAAGGTATACCTAATGTATTTGTATATCTAGCAGAGAAGGCAAGGCTTGAGAATGAACTGAAAAAGGATGAGTTAAAGTTAAAACAACAACATTCTGATCAAGTACGTATACAAGAACAAACCCTTCAATTTAAAAAGGATAAACTGGAATATGAAAAGGAGAGGTGGCATAGAGAAGCACAGGAAAAAGCTGCTGACAGGGAGAGAAATGATTTAATCATAAGCTTGCTACAAAGTGTAATAAACAAGATTCAGTAACGTTTATTTTAAAAATGTTTTTATGTAGAATATTAATTAAATAAGTTGCCATATGTGTTGTAAACTTTATTTATTCAATTAATACCTGTGATCTACATAAATATTTACCGTTGGAAGTATTCCAATAATGACGGATATTCTACATCAAAGTAAGTCGAAGTTGCACTGCCATACAAGCATGTGTGGGCATTTGTTAACAGTGTTGCAACGAGATAATACTTTCCCACAGGTTGCAAATATAATTTCTGATTCTTTTTAAAATCTAGAAAGGCAAATTGTTGCACAAGTTTCCCAAAGCTCCATTCTACACATTGCCAAACTTTGGATATTTCCCGATTAAAATTGGTTTGTAGTTCTGATAATGTAGTGCTAGAATATGGTCGTATTAATTGTCTTTTTAAAGGGTACCCTTCATCACCATAAATGCAATAGGAATTACAGTATAGATGTAATTGATCTAATATAAGTGTATCCTTCAAAATGAAAGCATCATGTCTTCGCCCTGAATATGGCATGCTCATGTGGACAATAATCCCAATTGGCAGTGTAATAGATTGAAATTTCATACAATGTTGACGTTTATGTCCACTTATACATCTCTTTTTGATTTACTGTGGGCCTACATATTGCTCGGGCAGTTCCATCAATAAATCCAATGCAATTTGTTAAAGGACTACCTTTTTCATGAACCATTGTGGCCAATTTCTTCTGATAATTTAACGTAAACCATTTATTTTCAGATAGGTTAAGTAGAAGTGTGCCCCATTTTTTGTATATAAGATTTATCATCTCATATAATAATTTGCTTAAAGAGGTATAATGTAGTCCAAATTCTTTCTGTAATTCTTTCAGTCGGTTTGGATAAACTAGTCTGCGAAGTAATAAGCATAATCCTCCAACTCCTAAAATGTGCAATTTAGTCATTCTTAAAAAGTAAGGAAATACTAATTATGTACCATCTATAATATGTTGATCACTTGTTTCTATCCTATCTGGAAGCTGTAATGCTTGATAAAGTTGAATAATATCATGCTTTTCAAAGCGAAACATAAATCGGCAGTTCTCTGATGGTATCAAAGGCAAACTAAATTTCGCTACCGAATACAGTGTCTTCCTTTCTTTAACCGCTTTTTATAAAGAAGTAAATACAAGAAAGTCTTCAACGTTCTCCATATCAAATAACATTAGATTCTGTAAATCTGTATACATTTCTCCATTGTTGTTTACAACCTGTCATCCGTCTATTATAAGTTATAATTAGTTTCAACACTAACCGCAAATATGTTTTCAACAAATAAATATATATTACGTTATAAGTACAAAATGCCCGTATAATGTAACGGAAAATACACCACCGCAAACTCTTTATTAAGTCGCCAAATATTACGATATATACTACTTAATGCACGTATATTTCATAAGCTTCTTGATTTCGGTGTCCTTTGTTTTGGCCCATACAGTATTTAATAAATTTCTATAATTTACTAACAAATAGGAATTATTCTAATGAGTTTGTAAGTACTTGCGTCAACGGCGTCGCCAAATAAAAGTAAAGAATATTTTTAAATACCGCCAGGAATAATTATAATTATTTCTATCTATCCTTGCAGCAATAATTATTGAAAGAAAATGAAAAGTAGGTTGGAATACGGAAAGTGAATTAGTAATATAAAAAAAATACTCTACCTTCGCGGTTTCAATGTGAAGTGAGAAGTTCCTTATAATATGCGGTCATATTACCTCGGTATGCTGCATCATACATTGCGCTTTAGACTATCGGATTGCTATAATTTTATTCGATTGATTTTATTATTATACAAGTGTCCCGTATCGTTATGTTCAAATTTTAGGAGTGTAGACATCATTTCAAGTAACAAAAACGCAAAACTTGTATATCAATTTTTATTTGTTTCAAAGTTGCAGATCTATGAATGTGATTGTCAGATCATGTAATTCTAAAGTCAATAAAAACCGATTTTATTTAAAAAAGTTAAATTAATAATATTTTCGAAATGTCCACCTTCTTGTTGAATGCAGGCTTGTACCCGTAAGCCAATAGACGAAGTACTTATCCGAATTTCATACTTGTTTTGTCGGATTTGCTCGGCAGCCAGGTGAATACGATCCAACAACTCTTTTCTTGTGTTCGAAACTTCCGCGTAGACTAAATTTTTCATGTACCCCCATAAATAAAAGTCAAGGGGATTAAGATCGGGTGATCTGGGTGGCCATGCAACAGGACCACCTCGACCAATCCATCTTGGATAATTGACGTTAACCCTATTTCGGACAGCAATTCCGAAATGTGGTGGTGCTCCATCCATGTGAAACCACATGTCTCGTCGATCATTCAGTGGGACATCCTCTAAAAGACCTGGTAATTCGTCAATAAGAAATTCAAGGTAATTGTCCGCATTTAACCTCCTAGGAAGAACGACAGGACCAATCAACAAGTCATCGATTATGGCCGCCCAAACGTTAATAGAAAATTCACGTTGAAATTTAGATGGTCGTATAGCTTTGGGATTTTCTGATGACCACCTGTGTAGGTTCCTCAGATTTGTAACACCACTTCTCGTGAACGTAGATTCATCTGTCCAGAGAACTGTTCTGCAGAAATTAAAATGAAACCGTGACTGTCTTAATATCCAGATAGAATAAACTATACGAGCGTAGTGGTCTGCCTCAAGCAAACCGTGTCCCCTGCGATAGTGATATGGACATAAGCCCTCACGTTTTAAAATTCGCCAAACTGTCGTTCGTGACACTCCTAGTTGTCTAGCGATTCGACGTACACTGACAGTTGGATCCCTTGTAACAATAGCTACTGCTTCTTCCTCTAAGTCTGTTGGCAAATTTACTCCTCGGTCGAAAAGATAATCACGCAGTCCGCATTCCCGAAATTGTCTGTGTACTTCCAGAAACGTTCTGTAATGAAGGATGCGCCTATCGGAAAACCGATGTCGGTATTCAATAACTGCTGGACGTGCACTGCCGTTACAGTAGCCATACACAAAATGCATGTCCGCATGCTCTTGAGAAGAAAATCGTTAAGGCATTTTGAATAAAGAAAACGTGTCCACTCACTAATAAGCTGCTGTATGAACTGAAACGTAATGTAATCCTTTATTAAAAAATGCAACGTTAACAGTCATCTGAACATTTGTTTATTGTATTATATTCATGGTTCAGCACATACGAAATAAGGAAGAAACTTCTTTATCATAAATCAATATCCAGTACTCTTTTTTGTAGATCTCCAAGAAATTACTGTATGCACTACTTATTTATTTCAGGATACAATTTTATTATGCGACGTTAATAATCACAGTCCTGTTATTGAATCGTATAACTTTTTTTAAATAAAATCGTTTGTATTGACTTTAGGATTATATTTTTTTTCATGATCTGATCATCGCATTCATAGGTCTGTAACTTTGAAACAAATAAAAATGGATATACATGTTTTGCGTTTTTGTTACTTGAAATGAAGTCTACTTTACACTCCTAAAATTTGAACATAACAATACGGGACACTTGTATATACCGGGTGGCCGCCGAGGTATTCGATATACTTCGTATATTAATTTAATGACTAATTTTAAGCCAAAATAAAAATTCAGTAGACTGAACTCACTCTTCGATTAACAAGTGCGTTCCCTACTGATTTGTGAAAGAGAACTTTTGCGAAGAAACAATGCTGCAGAAGTGCTTGAGGTTGTTGAAAATGATCCTGGTGTTAGTACGAAAAGAATTTCTGTACTTACTGGAAAACTAAGACAGCTGTGAAAGACACTTTGCGAGAAAACGGACTGCATCCCTAACATTACCAATCTGTATAAGAACTTCTCCCCACGGATCTTACTCAAAGATTTTGTCTTTGTGAATGGTGGAGCCATCATCTGAATACTCTTTCAAGAACTCTTGTTTGCGACGAAGCTACAATTACAAGGCATGGAATTAACAATTTCCACAACAAACATGTGTGCAATCGGAAACTCTCATGATTCTCCGTAAACGTTTGGGCTGAAATAATTAATAATGAAGTTATCGTACCACATATCTTCGACGGAAATTTGAACAGCGAAATTTACCGGGCTTTTTTGAAGAACGATCTACTTTTACTACTTGAGGGCATTCCTTTTCAAATCAGAAGGACGATGTTGTTTTTACATGATGGTGCTGCGGTCCGTTATGGAAGAGGTGTCACTAATTTCCTCAACGAACAGTATTCAAATCGATGGATAGGTTGTGGTTGTTCCGTTGCTTGGTCACCGCGATCTTCGGATCTCAACCTACTAGATTTTTTCACGCGGGGGACATGTGAAAACACTTACCTATTCAACGAGAAAGCCTAATAATAGAGACCAACTCATCCAAAAGGCGAAAAACAATATGGAGAACTACAACTGGGAATGAGAACTCCGACGGAGGATTGAGCTATGCATTGCATAAGGCGGTGGTCACATTTAGCAGCTTTAATAATTGCACTGTCATTACGCATTTCTTAAAATAAACCACATTTTTTCCTAAGCCCTCTAGTAAATTACTTCAGCTTCAAACCACGATGTTTCAAGAACCGTTAGGATTTCGGAAAAAGTGAATAGAATCATTTAAAATTAGCTAGTAGCATATCTAAAGTTCCATTTATTTTCAAGGGTTGGTTAGCTTTGAGTCGCTGTAGCGGTTAGATCGTTTCAACTTTTTTTTTACTATTTGACCGTGCTTTGTAAATGTACTTTTTGCAATCATAAGATTATAATATTTAATTAAAAAAATAGTCGCGCGCAGTTGAATCGGGTAAATACGAGGGATGTGGAAGCAAAGGAATAGGATCTTCTCTATTTGATGACCACTATTCCTCACGTTGACTTGCTTGGTTTCTGAATCGTATTGAAAACGTGGTGTTTTGTTTGTAACTGTGGATCAGTCTAATCGCCAGTTACAACTATTTTTAAGAGATTTTAATATCTTCGAGCTTCTTTAATGATCTTGCTATGCCCAATTTTCATCAATCGATGTGGAACAAATTTTGAATTCAGTTTTTCGGTTTTTAGCTTAAATTTCCATGAATATCACTGAAGTTTTCTTCAAAATTTTTACGAAATCACACAGTTTTTCAACGGTTTTCTTCGGTCATCATTTCAATTCTTCGGCATAAACGTTTATCAGCATTCAGAACTTATTATTTCACAACTTTCTCTGAATTGTTCATGTGAAACAGAAACTTGTGTTTGTAATAAATAATTATCTTCATAGGAGTTTTTAATTATTTGATGTTAATTCTTTGTTAAATTTTTGACAGCGGTATACAAGCTGCAGTCTCTTAATTACGTCGTATTTAAGCTTCTAGTGAACAAAATGTCATGAAATTTTTACAGATTACAGATTTTACAGAAGGATGATGCCACTAATTTAATTAAAATACAACCATTTATTTTTGGAATGGATGGTGTATATTGTGAAAAATTTATAGTACTAATCATTAACTATAGATCTGATAATATTGGTGCTTTGATGCAAACGGGAAAAATTGCCTACATGTAAATTTGTAGTTTTGCACGTGTATATCTAAAAAGTATTAATAAAACAAAAGTACCCATGGGCACAAAATAACAGAAAGGACAAATAATCAGCCACTTTGAAACTATGTTAAACAATGTTTGGAATATTGTTTACATGATTTATTGAAACGCTAAAGTTTTTTAACAGAAATTTAACTTCTTAAAAGGGTAAAAGTGTTAAATTAAATATATTAAAACATTTATAAACATTGAAATAATAAAAATTTTCTTTAATCAAATGAGTTTTAATGCTTTTAGCTTCCTATTTTTATTTCGGGCTCTACAAGTATGTAGAATATATGTCAGCTTTTCATTAGTAGTTTAAAATAACATGAATTATTTAATTGTAACTTCTAATATCTACTTCCAGCGCGATGCCAAATTTTTTTATAATATACATTTCGAAGACAAATTTGTATTAAAAGCAATTTTATTCATTCAAATCATACATATTCTAGTACATTTTGTAGATTAATATGCAGATTCTAGAATTTTCTACAAATAAATAATACTTAGCTCAAATTTTGTTATTTCATATATAAATACAGAAAAAATAATACTACAACAGTAGCTGCTATAGTTTAGTATTTTTATTTACAATTATATTATTTTGAAATAAACCGCTTAAATATCAAGATATAGTCTCAAAATGGCGACAGCGTGAACAATACCTTCAAGGTCATGAAAAATAAACCCTAAAACATCGAAGGTACCGCGGATTTTGTCCTTTCCGTTTATTCTGTGCTATAGGTAAGGTATTTAATAGATTTCAATTGCTCTATTTTACCAAACAAATGTTATTTCGTAACATTACGCTCTCTTAGTGCTTTTTAATATATAATTTGATATTATTTAAAACAAGTAAAATTATCTAAAAGAATTCATATAATTTATCAAACCTTTCTTTTTTCGTATCATTCCTGATAACCGGATATGTGAGAACCACAACAAACGATTCTAGCAAGGATTCCTCTGAGCACATGGCAAACAAAATTATTTAACGCACACTAAATTGTAATAAATGCTTTTACCACTGTCACTGAAGACTACAGTTTTAACTTAAAAGTTCTTATTTATGAAGATATAGGTACACCTATATTTATTTTTACGATGTCATCATATATTTTGTAGATAAGCGTGGGTTTTCCTAAAAGCGCTGTACTTATAAACGGAAGTGTATATTCTCTTAAACGTAATGACTCTATCGTCAGATAAATGTAAGACTTTCACATAAATGAAATTTGTTGTCATACAAATTCTGTATTAAAATGAAAAAACCCAAGGTTTATTACTTAATTTATTTACTCGCATTACTTTGTGAATATCTGGGGAAATTCTATATTTAGAGTGAAAAAATTAGACTGTTTAACTATAAAGTGACATAGACATTAAAAGAGACATGAGAAAAATAATTTTTACCACCAAACAAAAATAAATATAAAGCCTGATGTGTAAACAATAACAGTAATTAGCCCTCCAATCTTAGACTACTAGTTATACTTATCTAAAAGATTAGGTTTTACTAACACAAACTAATGTATTGGTTTTGTATGAGCATAATAAATTTGTTTCTATACTTGATAAGCAATGCAATTATATTTTCTGTCTTAAATTTTTAATTAATAAACAAAATAATTTAACAAAAACAATTTGAAATATACTTGAGTAGATAAAACTTCACAATTTGTATAAAACAAAAACGCTTTTAATAATATCAAAAATATTATTAAAAATTGGGTGTGGAGAGCACAATACAAATGGATATTTATGTGAAAATTAGCATCAGCATCTTCGTCCTACTATGGACCTGTCACTGCATGCTGCCATATAGACAAATTTAATAACAAAGACTACCTTACCAGAGATAAAGAGGAGAAGGGAAACTTAACTTTAAAAAGTGGTACCCTGTTTATGTATAGTTCCAGCTAAAACTGTAGTTAGAGCCACAGTCGATTGAAAAAAAAAGCGCGGTATTTAAATTTAGTAATTGTATTTTAATTATAGTATTTTAAAGGCTTGTTTGTAGCCTCTACAGCAGCGTGGCCCACGGGCCGCATGCGGCCCACTGTCGATATTTATGTGGCCCGCTAACGAATTTTAAAAATTGTTCGAAAAACTACAAAAGTAGGTAAAAATCCATTCAAATCAATATTTCTTAACTTTTTATTTTATTCTAACTTTTGTAATTGTTAGTAAGATATGTATCTTTAAGTACCTACTACTTTCTTGTTCAGGTTTACTACGTAGGACAGGTATGCTCCTCGTCGTTCCAAGCATATTGTTACGAGACTAGAAATCTGTCGAACTAACTAGATTACTCGAAGATTCGCGAAACACGTCGGTATTATCCCCGAACAATGTGGTAGGTTCTTGATGTTAGGTAACTCGTATAAATACAAAGCATCGCGCGCTATCGGGGCGACCTTTTCTCACTGCGTTGTCTGTTCGAGCAGTACACCAGCTGAGAGAACATACGACTTTATACCGTCATACGAAGCCGGAAGCAATGGCCGGCCGAATTGTTACTTTAACAAAATTAATTCTAAATCCAAACACCACGATCCACTGGTCACAGGAATTAAAAGAAGACATTCGAGATAATTGACCGAACGTTCAACGAAAGAGATATCCAGCAAATTCTACGGACATCGCCAAACATATTTATGGTAGATCCAAACCAGCCAAAAATACAAGTCAGGATACCAGAAAAAACACCGAACCGCTCAAAGAAGAAAAAAAAACACCACCGAACACAGAACAAGATGCAAACTGAAATCAAAACCGCAGAAAACTTTATATACCCAAAATTCACGAAGAAGCCAAAAATAGACGAAACAACCTCACCGATCGAAACTAAAAATTCTTACGACGCCCTCGAAAACAAAACTGAAGAAAAAATGGAAGAAGAAACTTCCGAATTCACTCCACAGCCTTCAACATCAGCTAGCTCGCCCAGGGTAAGTGACAAAACCAACATCACACATAACACAAACACTGTAACACGAAAACCACACAAAATTGCACGAATAATAGTCACGGAAAAAGACAAATGGACACACATACGACACATACTTAAGACAAACAACATTAACACTGAAGAAAACAAACTTGTGAAACCTGGTATTCACATCGAACCAACAACTGACAATGACTACCGCACACTTAAACAGATACTCGACAAAGAAAACATACAATACTATACATTTCAACTTAGAAGCGAAAAGACATTAAAGGTAGTTATGCGTGGCATTCCTACCTTTATCACAGACACTGAAATTACCGACGACTTAACTGACCAAGGATACCCAACACTGAAAATTAAAAGAATGAACGGTAAACACGGCATATCTGCACCACTGGCACTAATCGAACTAACGAGACAGTACAAGTCAATTTACAACTTACGCGACTGCTGCGGACTTGCAATAAAAATGGAACCTTTACACAAACGGACAGACATAATACAGTGTCACAAATGCCAGACTTTCGGACATCACCAAAGAAATTGCAACGTAAACTACGAATGCATGAAATGCGGAGACGAACACTCTACACACTTATGTACAAAGACGAAGACAACCCCACCAAGGTGTGCAAACTGCGGTGGCCCTCACCTATCCACTTTCTTAAACTGTCCCAACAATCCTAACAACCCTACAAACAAAACCACACCCAAACCTAAATATATACCAGCACCACCCCCAACAACTAATTCCTGGACTCAAAGACAAAACAAAACAACACCTAACACAGTTGACGAATTAGCACTTGCCTTAGGCAATATGCTAATAACACTAAACTCGACAAACGCAACAAAAGAACAAATACAATACTTCGTAACACAAACACAGACAATGATAACACTTTACAATAATAAACATTATATACACACACAACTGAAACGCAAAAAAAAAATGTGATGATGACAACAAACGAACACACATGACTTAAACGCAAAAAAGCGACTGACACACAGACTTTATACGCACAATACAAACAGGACCGCACAAAAAACATAACAACGCACGATTAAATCAGACTCAAACACATCACAACCCTGAGAGATACGAAACAATGGAGTGGAAATGAAGGCAACTTCGACCACAGAACAAAATTCAACGACCCATACACGTTATCGGGGCAGTTAAGTTTTAACTACGGACAAGCGAACGTTACATAGTTTGAATTGTAATCTGTGAAGAATAAATATTTCGTCGTTCGAACTTGGCATCTACGTACGTAACAATATAATATCAATTTTAATATGGATAAACAGGCCCCAGTAAAAAACGTAGTCGTAAAGTTGAAGATGAAAATCGACAGTTTCAAGATATTTGGACCGAAAAATACTTTTTTATTTCATCGCATAACAAAAGTGTCTGTTTAATATGCAAGAGTAGTGTTTCTATTCCGAAGGAATATAATGTGAAAAGGCATTATGAAACTATCATACTTTTACCAAATTAACCGGCGAAAATCTAACGCAAAAAATTTCCACTTTACAAAGGGAACTAATAGGCCAGCAAGCTATGTTTACAAAACCAATTCAAGATGCTGAAACAGCTACTGAAGTTAGCTTTGAAATATCTCGAATAATAGAGAAAACTTGTCGGCCTTTTAAAGATGGTGAGTTGGTTAAGCAGTGTTTCGATATCGCCGCAAAAAAATGTGTCTGAAAGATGCAAAGAGGTTTGAGAAAATTCAACTAAATTGGATGATTGTTCAAAGAAGACCTACCACATTAGCAGCTGATATAGAAGAGCAATTAGCTATGAAATCGAAAAGTTTTGAGTATTTTTCTATAGTATTCGACGAATCTACAGATATAAGTTCCACTGCTCAACTCTTAATATTTTTACGAGGTGGAACGCAAAATTTTGAAGTGAGTGAAGAACTGATTGGTACGAGTTCTTTGACAAGACAAACCAAGGGGAGTGACATGATCAAAGCTCTTCTGGAAAAATGTTCTATAATGGATTTGGATTTAACTAAATTATCCGGAATTACGACTGACGGAGCACCTTCAATGGTTTGAAGTAAATCTGGGATAATAACTATGTTAAAAGAGTATTTACAAACTAAAAACGTAGATACCAAGGAATTAATGCAGTTTCATTGCATTATACATCAAGAGGTCCTCTGTTCAAAATTATTGGGATTTGAAAATGTGATGAAAGTTGTAGTACCTACTGTAAACTTTATAAAATCACGAGGTCTCAATCACCGACAATTCACACAATTTCTCGAGGATATTGAAAGCGAATATGGTGACCTCCTGCTTTACACTGAAGTAAGGTGGCTAAGTCGTGGGTTGTCACTAGAGCGGTTTCTTAACTTGATTGAAGAAATCAAAATATTTCCGGCGGAAAAAAAAGGACGTCTCAGATCTCGACAACCCTGATTGGCTGTGTGACTTAGCGTTTCTTGTAGACATCACAAATCACGTGAATGTCTTAAATACGTGACTCCAAGGCAAAGATCAATTGATTTCGCAGTTATACTCTTATGTTTCGTCCTTTCAATGCAAATTGAGTCTTTTCAGGACACAAATCAATTCAGCTAAATACAGCCATTTTCCGAACTATAAAAAAATTATGGAGAAATTCAATAAAACTGATGTCAATTTCGCTTATGTTGAAAAAATTGATATTTTAATACAAGTTTTTCATGATCGTTTTCTAGACTTAAAAAAAGTTAAACCTCTATTAGACATTTTCAGCAATCCTTTCAACATTTCACCCGAAAATGCACCGGAATCAATACAGCTGGAATTGATAGACATGCAAAATGATGATAATTTACGAAACAAGTTTAATGAAGGTAATTTACTCAACTTTTACCGTTGCGTTGACAAAACCGCTTATAAAGAGTTGCGAATAAATGCATTGAAATGCGCAAGCTTATTTGGATCGACGTATATTTGTGAGCAAACGTTTTCAGTGACGAAACTTAACAAAACAGAAAATCTAAACCGTCTGGCAAATGAAAATCTGGAAGCAATTTTACGTTTGGCGACAAGTAATGTGGGGCCAAACATAAACAAAATTGTTAGGTCAATGCAATGTCATGCATCAAAATAATAAAACTTGAAATATTACATTGTAATGATTAGATTACATTACGATTACATAATTACAACAAACATTTTTGAATGGTCTTTGATCTTTATCATTTATAGTAATTCATTCTATTTAAAAATCAAAATATTTGTTTTAATAAGTATTCTTTGTAATGGCCCGTCCTTGGCTTATAATTTTCCCGAGTGGCACCTGTTCCCTATAAGTCTGTGCATCCCTGCTCTACAGTCTACACTATTTTACACCGTTGAAATTTGTATATCATTAGTAGAGCAGACCAATTTCCGTGCCCGCCATGTGCGCCGATGTGAGGGTGATTGTATTGAATCAGAACTAATAAAAAGCATTCAGTATGTATTTCGTACTTGCTTAGACTGCATGTAAGTGTAAGCATACGTAATAAAATGTCGTCGACACATAAATCGAGAAAACGACCGTTGTCAGACGAAGTGAATAAGTTTATTATGGATTTCCCGGACTTAATATACGATGGAAGACGCTTAAAACGGTGTGTTTTAAATCCTCTGTTACTTTAATAGCAGAACACCAAATGTATATTTAATTATTTCTGATAGAATAAATGTCTCTACTTCTATACTTATATCGGTAACAAGCTCATGTTGCGTCCCTATTCTATCGCATATTCTAATATATTACGAATTACACTCCCATATCGGCGCTCATGGCGCGCACGGAAGTTGGTCTGCTCTAATCATAAGTTTAACGGTACACATACTACACCGGTGCGAAATAATGTAGAAGCTGCAAACGTCGTGAACAAACCTTTAAACAAGTTTTTATCACTTTTGATTCATGTATACCTTAAAAAAAGAACAAAAATGCAAAGCTAGGTAATAGAGACACATACAGCCGAAATTTATTTTTATAGTTTGCAAATTACATCAGCTGTATGATAATTTAGAAAATAGGTTTAATGGAAAGTATATATATAGCACTTTTGTCTTTCATTGAATTTCTTAAAATTCAATGAAATATGTTTATAGATTTATTGATATTTTCATAAATACATGGATTAAACTTTGATTCGTAAAATTAAGACATTTGAAGAGATTTTAGTACAGATAGGTATAAAAAAATACTCATATATAATGAACTAAAAGTTTTATAATGATAAAATACATCATTGCAATTAAAAAAACAATAATCTTTCTTTAAATTAATATCAAAAATTTAAAAATTCAGGCATTGTCAGAAAATATATATCACAAATAAAAATAATTTTCTTAAGTATAAGCAAACGCCAATTAAGTTATAATTGTTTGTACAATATGAGTTTTAATTTTATTAACACATTGCTTAAGCTAACAAGAACTGAGAAAAGCCTACATTACTGTTGTAAATGAATTTTTCAAGGGCTTATCAGCCCTTAACAAATTTAAAATCTAATCGAATCAAACATCTGAATACATAAATACGATACATGGATTGAAAACAGGTAGTTTTCAATTGAATAGTACAAATATTTATTACATTAAGGACCGATGTTATAAGAAATTATCAAACATGAATGTGAAATTATTTCTTTTTTGATTTTAAATATTTATTCTTACACTTTTGAAAAAATATAAAAAACGGGAAGCTCTCCCTTCAAATAATTGAAAATAATTAATTTAATAAACTCTTTTCTTATAGAGGCACAAAGTTGCCCCTTGTGGCTATCGCACTTTATTAAGTATTCAAAACGAATTTCATTTGAAATTGTTGCATTCAATATTTTGTAAATGTCTTTTTTAAAACAAATTTCTGGCAATAATATCATACACAAATTGTACATTAATTCCATACTGCAAAAAAACTCATAATTGGAATACTGTAGCTTTCTTTGTTTTGAAAGTTCTAGTAATTCTGTAAAATTGTGGCGTTCTTCAAATTGTCCGATAACAATTATTTAACCTAAATGCACTTTTCTTGTAAATATACATATGTAAACAAAAGCCTGCTAAATATAAAACAGACTATATATATAAAAATTATATGTTTTTCACATAAAATGCTATATCTGACACATTACAACACACAAAAACAATTGCAATACAGGACAGGTTAATAACACTACCAACAAAATTTGGAATTAGGGCACGTAACATACACATTTCTGAATTTCTAAAGTCACTATATATATCGATACAAGCGCCACGTATGCTTTTATCAGGAACTACAAAATTTTAGGAACCATAATTCCTATCCAAGCGCGCACCTTGTGTACCTTACCGAATACAGACAACGTATAAAACACAGTATGGTAGGAATTTCCAGCGTCGTCATTGACTCATAAGAGTGGACCAATCCGGAGCGAAAGCAGAGGCGTGACTAACGAATTGGTTCCCGCGTGCCCCATCGCACATACGATTACTTAGTATGTTGTTCACGGTCATCGTGTGTACACGTATAATAGCAGCAGGAAACAATGGGGTAAATGTAAAATGTTTAGTGTGCAATATATATATAAACCATTTAACAAAATCAAATTTGCAATGCCACGTGCATAGCGCAAGACATAAAGATAGAGACACTGGTGCCGATACAAAATACGAAGTGTTCTTATTTGATTTGTGTACAATGATGGTTGTGTGTAATTTGCCGTTTACTTTGTTACGCAATGATTCGTTTATTTCATTTCTTGAAAAATATGGCAATGTAGAATTACCGAGCTCTACCCACTTACGACGTTATTTAAAATCTGTTCGTGTACATTTAGAAAATAAAATTAAGGCTGATCTGAAAAATAAAAAAGTGTGGTTGAGTGTGGATGAAACAACTGATAGCAAAAAAAGATCTGTACTTAATGTTATGGTGCGTAAAATGGAACCAAATCAATTGCCATCCTCAATTTTATTAGCTAGCAGACAAATAGAAGAATGTACTGCGCGGATAATTTCAAAAGTAGTGTTAAGTACATTGGAAAAATTTGAAATTTCCAGAGATCATATCCTAATGTTTGTGACAGATGGTGCCGCAACCATGCTTTCTGTAGGTCGGTCTCTTAAGGAACAGTGTGGTAACTTTTTACATATTACATATAAAATCCATGCCCTACATCTTGTAGCAGAACGGATCCGTAAACGTTACCCAAATGTAGATGCGTTAATATCGAGTACAAAGGCAGTATTCCTGAAATCGCCAAAACGTATTCGGAAATTTCACGAATTGTGTCCCCATATCCCTGAGCCACCACAGCCGATTCTGACACGATGGGGAACATGGCTACGAGCGGCATTTTACTATCATAAGTATTTTGAGGATGTAAAAAAAGTGGTTTTATTATTAAATCCGAAAGATAGTGCCGCTATCGAAGAAAGTCGGAAAAAATTTCAAAATAGTCAGGTTAAAAGTGATTTACAAACTATTCACAACAATTACTTGGGAATAGTGCAAGCATTAGAAAACCTACAAAATTCTTCGCTGTAGTTACAGGAATCAGTGCTAGTTGTGAAAGATACACACGCACAGCTATGTTCGATAGAAGACGCAAGAAATGAGTGTATTTTAAGTAAGTTTGAAAGTGTTTTAGATAAAGATTTAGATTTTGCCAGACTTAGACAAATTTGTGAAGGTTAGTCAACAGATGTGTTAAGTTGTTTCAAAGATTATTTTAATTATGCAAACATCACATCACTAGATGTGGAGCGATCGTTTTCTTTATACAAGCACATATTTTCCTCATGGCGGAAGCGTTTTCGAGAAATAACTTTGGAGACGCACCTTATGTTAACAATATTTCATCGCGCTTCTCCAGATTTTCAAGTCACGGAAAACGCATAAGCCAGGTTGCCGCCCAGGACCGGTCCTAGTGGTGTGTGCATTGCGCGGCGCCGTGATTTGCACCGCGTAGCTTGGTTCCTCACTCCTGCTGGAAAGGCGAAATGGCACCTGACCGCCCATCAGGCAGACCCCCCTAGAGTTTGGTAGCGCATATGCTAGGCTACAACCCAGTAGAGGACCACATCAGCACAAAACAGAAAACAGGGAAAAGCAAGACATGAGTTATTATTACGTATGCGCCCGTGGAGCGTCTTAAGATGCAAAGTTGTCGGCATTTGCCCAAAACGAGAAGGAAAACCACGAAAACCTGCTCGGACAACTAGACAGGAATCAAAATACGGAACAGTCAGCACGATAAGCACAAGTATATGATATTTAAATGTAATTGATATTTAAATAACATAAGGTATATATCAAAAAAATATATAAGAATAGAAATAAAACTACGGTTTTAATCTTCACTTTTACTGTTTATTCGTAAAACGACAATTGTTTCGCCAGCACAGTGGCTTCTTCAGGTGTTTACATCTAAACAGTACGTTACAAACTCCGTACTGTTTAGATGTAAACACCTGAGGAAGCCACTGTGCTGGCGAAACAATTGTCGTTTTACGAATAAAGAGTAAAAGTGAAGATTAAAACCCTAGTTCTATTTCTATTCTTAATTATGGATCTTCATCAAGTAAATGCCGAATCAATTCAATTAAAAAAATATATTATGATGGTAAATTGTAGATCGTTACAAATTAAGTTATAGTATATACTGCTTAAATTTTTTATATCATTTCTGTTGTTAATTGAATTTTTTTCCTGTTTAATACTAATCATTTCTTTAATTTGTCTTTTCATTGTGTGTTGTTCTTTATCAATTATCTGTGTGTTTTCAAAATCGAAATGGTGATCGCGTTGTAGTTTGTGTGTAGATAAAGCAGTTTTGTCTGTTTTAGAGTATTTGTTGGCTTGTATTCTTTTGTATAAATATTGTTTCGTTTGGCCTATGTAGTAACTATCACAATCGCGACATGATATTTTATATATGACATGTGTTTCTCGATTCTTTTCTATTTTAGGTTTAAGTTTTGAAAATAAATGTTTAGTAGTATTACTAAGTTTATATGTTCTAGCTATATCATATTTTTTTAAAGTGTATTTAATTTTTTCCGATAGTTGTGGAACATATGGAATCGTGATATATGTTGTGTCATTGTTTTTTATTGGTGTCTGCAGTGTTGTATATTTGGTGTACTCTTTTTTTAATAGTTTGGTCTATAAGATGTGGTGGATAATTATTATCAGTTAAGATTGTTTTAATTTTTTTGATGTTATCTTTTCTGTATTGAGTATGTGATAGTTTTACTGCCCTATCAGTCAGATTATTTATAATCATTTTATTGAATACTGTAGGAGCATTTGAGTGGTAATTCATATATCGAAAAGAAGCTGTGGGTTTATTATACCAATTTGTATAAATAGTACCCTGTCTATCATAGCTCAAAGAAATATCAAGAAAATTAATACTGTTATTAAATTCTTCTTCAATAGTGAATTTTAATTTGTTGTGAAAATTGTTGAATTTATTTAAGAGATAGTTTATTTTGTTGGTCGGAATACATGTTATGATATCAGAATTTTTGTATTGAAAATATGTGTTATCGAGACAGAAGTGTATACCTCTAATAAACTCGTTTTTATTTAGTGATGTGTGTGGACTAATTTCATCCCATTTGGATTCTATTATGTTTATAGCTAGATCTGTAGGAATGTTAGTATATAAAGATTCTACATCAAGTGATATAATTTTGTGATTAGTTGGTACTTTTTGTTCCTTGATGAAATTTTGAAATTGCCATGAGTCTTTGGTATGATATTCAGTTTTTCCTAACATCTTAGATATGCTATCACCTAGGAATTTTGCTATATTATAAGTAGGGGCTTGTATGTTAGATACTATTGGTCTTAAAGGGATATTATTTTTGTGAATTTTAGGTAAACCATATATTGAAGGAGGGTGGGAATTAAAAATGCGAAGTTTGTTTTTAGTGTTGAAATCTATTAGGTTTAGTCTATGCCATTTATTTATTAAGTTATTATTTTCTTTTTGAGTTTTCTCTGTTGGATTATTTCTTTCTTTTTTATAGGTGAATTTATCGTCTAATAGTTTTTCTATTTTTTGTTCATATTCCTCTTTAAGAATGATCACTGTTTTATTTGATTTATCTGCGGTTGCTATTACAATATGAGGGTTGTCTTGGATAAATCTTTTTGTTTCTTTAATGAATTTATTCATATTATTATATAGATTTGATATATGTTTTTTATTATTTACTTTCTTATGTTTATGGTTAGTGATTATATTACAGATTTTGTTACGTATTTGATTCTGTTTGTCTTGTGGTAAATTTTGTATTCCTGTTTCAATGTTAGCTATATAGTCATTAATGGGTATTTTATTAGGTGGCATATTAAATTTGGGTCCTAGGCTAAGTATGTATTTAACATTATCGGGAATATTTATATTGGTTAAATTGATAAACCAGTTATTGTTAATTTTGTAATTTATCTCTAAGTGTTGTTTCTTCATTAGTTTATGTACTTTGTTTTTTAATTTATTTTTGTTTGTTAGGAAATGATTATTGTAAATTTTAGATTCTACTTTTTCGAAGCTATTTAAAAGTTGAGGAGATAATTTCTGTATGATAATATTTTTCAAGTTTGAAATAATTTGATTGAATGTATTTATGTTACAAATGGTTTTGGATATTGTAATGTTTAAAATTTGTAGATAGCAGGAATTCATAATTTTTTGAAATTTAGTTTTCAGTTTTGAAATAGTGAAATGAAACCTGTCAAGTTTTTTCATTTTTATAAATGTAGGTGTTATTTGTAACGATCTGCATCTTACCAAAAAGTTTCTTCTGTTGATCTGGTTTGCCAGATTATATATATATATATATATATATATATATATATATATATATATATATATATAATCAAAAATTAATTCAAATTCGGGTAAGCGGTCAATTAAAAAACTCCTTCATTAAATTACCCTATATTTCGCGACAGACTTTGTCGCTTCTTCTGGGGTAACTACAAGATTAATGAGAAAAATAATAAAAATATAGGGTAATTTAATAAAGGAGTTTTTTAATTGACCGCTTACCCGAATTTTAATTAATTTTTGATAATATATCACGGTCGATAATTATATTAAATTATATTATATTATTATATATATATATATATATATATATATATATATATATATATATAGTAGATTCAATTAATCGGCTATTTAAAGTCTGTTTTACTTTGATATGTATATATTTAAAATAATCTTACATGTTTCGGCAAATAATGCCTTTTTCAAAGAATTTTAAATGATAAATGAAAGTATATTAATATACTGCCATTTATCATTTAAAATTCTTTAATTTCAGTGACTCTTTTTACTAAAATATTTGCAAATGCTTCGGAGTTATTAATCTAATTTCTATTTCGTTTTTTTGTAATGGTTTTCACTTTTATTGGACTAGGAATTTATTTTCTTTCCTTGTTTCTTAGTTTTTTTTAAGTTAATTGATGTATCTTAAGAATATGTATATTGTGCTATTTATAAATTGATTTATATAGAGTTTGTTTACATAGTGTAAGCAGTATTGCATGTTTATATACTTACAATATTTGTTTTTGTTATCTTTTATGTAGATTAACCTTGTTGGACAATAAAAATATTATTATTATTGTTAATGACTCCAGCATAACGTTCTGGATCCTTGTCTTGTTGGAGTATGTAGATTCTTCCTGGCTCTAATTTCTTTACGCTTTTCTGTAATTGTAATATCTTGGGCCGAGTAAAAATCGGAGGATTCCGGTAGGTATATGTTAAATTGTCTTCTACATTTCTTGAATTAATATTTCGCAAGATTGTATAGTTTATAATAACTGTAGAAAAAATCCAAAATTTTCGCTACGAGAAAATTTAGAAATTGCAAAAAAGTACTGAAGTCTCAATTTAATATTAAGATTTTTTTAATTAATGCGTATCCCCAATAAGTACCAACACCTTTGTGATATTGAATATATTACATATACCTTAAAAATTATGTGTTGTAATAAAAAGTTCTTTATGTATTAAAAAATGCCACTGTAAATACTTTTTCACAATTCTTTACTTGTACAAATTTGAATGTATAAAAATATTTGTGTACTGACTGTATATCTTAATTATATTACAATTTTAATATGATTCACTGATGATATCATTTACAAATAATGACGTTTTAAAAAATGCATTGTGAAAAGCAGAACAAAATTAAAACTTTTGCACGAGACTTATTAATTATAAATAATACAGATTTTGTTCAATTTTCACTAAAACTATTTACTTAAAAATCTAAATTGAATTTTGGTAACATGTAATTATATTACATGAATTTTGATTAATTACTCATATACATATGAGTAATATAATATATTCTATTTGATATTATCTATAACTTTCGAGGCTCATTATTTTTTAAATTAAACATAATTATTAAAAAAGAATTATTATTGGTAAATGGAGTGGTAAATTTAATAAGCAAAACTTGTATTATAAAGTCATTAAACAATAAGTGGGTGATACCTTTTCTCGTGTTCCAAATGATTTTCCGACTTTTGGGATTGGTATTTTTCAAATATTTTAATCATGGTATCCTCAGTGTACTCCATTATTTACGATTTTTTTCACTGTTATTGTACTTTACCGAAAGAGACACTTTTCAATATGTTGTAAGTAAAATTTTTAAAAGATTTATTACGAATGCGTAACACAAACACTCGCATGCAGCACACTTACTAATGTTAAATTACAAAACACCACCATTAAGAATACTGGTTACCGGTACTACTTACTACCGCTTTCTGTTGGTTCTTTCATAGCAAACTTTCGAAACTACTGTTCACAGTGTTCACCTTCTCAGCGAGTAGGAGTGTTTTTTATTTACTTACACATTTTTCTACTCGTTTTTTGATACTATGCCTTATGAAAATTAAGAACTTATTTTTTTAATTGTATATAACACTATGTGTTTAAAGTTTACGTACTCTGCTGTTCTGTATACATTTTTAATCACAAAAAATAAATAATACCTATATGCTTACTTCCGCAAATGAAACGCATCGATTAATTTTCTAAAATTTGTTATACAAAGAGATTACGTAATTGTGATGACGTTATTGATATATTCGTGGCTGAATCAGTACAGAATCAGATTAACTTCTAATTTTTTAATATTCTAATTTAATATTTTACTTACTATTAGCAGTTTTTTTCATTTAGTTATTACGATAATATTATAATATATTATTTAGTAAAAGATACAATTTCTTTTCAAATAAGTTTTTTTCCGCTGGCATTTAACTGCAGTGCAGTTAGTTATACCAAATTGGTGGTGATCAGAGTCGCGTTCTCTCTAGATATTCTGCAAGTGCAGAGAGATCTGCTTCCTATAGAAATGTGAAGTGATTAGTAGAGCAGACCAATTTCCGTGCGCGCCATGAGCGCCGGTATGGGGTGTAATTCGTAATATATTAGAATATGCGATAGAATAGGGACGCAACATGAGCTTGTTACCGATATAAGTATAGAAATGGAGACATTTATTCTATCAGAAATAATTAAATATACATTTGGGTTTTTGCTATTAAACTAATATGCATAAACACACGAAAAATAAGAATAGTACATATTATAGCAGCGTTGTATGTACCTATAAATAAAATGGAAAATATATGATATCAGAGTTTGTGTACGACAGAGGATTGGAAAGTATCTCGTTAATTCAAATATAAGTAGTGCTACGATATTTTGTCAAGCGATCCTCCTAGGCAGATTTTCTTACGGTATATTAGACTTATGTTCGGCCGTTGCAACCAAATATACGGTGTACCATAGTGGACATGTGCGTGACAGATTTTCGCTGTGTGCAGGGAACGAAGAGGCGACGATAGTTGATCTTCTTTCACTTTTCGTTTGGTGTTTGAACTGAGTTGAACGTGTTCCATAGCCGAGGCCTTTCCTGCGATTTGGTTTATCGTTTGTGTTAATTACAAATTTATAATCACACGTTGTGGTAGATATGTGCCTTGGTTGAAAGTCTAATTAGTGGCATTAGCTTTCTGCTGGATTTGTGTACGTCATCTCGGTAACGACCCAAGGAAAATCTTCTTGGGTGTTAAGAATACGCTAAGTAATTTGGGTCTGCAAATAAGTGAAACACAACTTGGATGATCTAAAATTTAAGTGCCTTCTGATGTTACGCAACCACGTGTTGAGCCATCTTGACCGAAGGATCGCTGTATGTGCCTTTGGCAAATGATAGTATTTAATTTACCTTTTTCAGAGGCTAATTACTCCTTTTATTAATTCATGAGAATTTGTAAATTTTCAGTTACTTAGCTCATTTGACATAAATATTTAATTGAGTGCTTAATATTAGTTTCTTGTTGTGTTAATTAAATTACGATTATATATCAGATATTTATTTTTAATTTAAATTACTCTATGTCTCGCAATGATTTAATTGCATATGTATAATTTTGAATGTACGACCGTTAAGATCGCAGACGTCCCTGTCGCCTATCAGGCATGTATTAAGTTTAGTTACTTTTTTTTAAATAAATTGGTATTACAAGGCTTCCGTTTACTGGTATCGAATATTTGTTGACATATAACGGGTATTTTTGGATATATATATATATCCAAATAAAATAAAATAATCTACACACATATTATATATATATATATATATATATATATATATATATATATATGTATTAATAACTTACTACACTTGTGTAGAATTAGGGTGTCGTTTTGCAGAAAAACACTGTTTTGGTTGTGTGACGTTTCGGTCTTGGATTTAGACCTTCCTCAGACCTGTTTTTATTAAGAAGCAAACAAAAAAGGAATGTAAACAACTTGTCAATATGTTGTCATTGTACAAAATAAAATGTATTACAAATACTTACATAACCTAAACTATATAGTTGCAGTATATGTACTAGTGTATTAAAGGTTTAGTGTTTATTTTTGTTTTATCATCATTGACATAGAGATGATTTTAACATGTAGAGGCCACTGTAACAGGCTCGTGTGTGTAGTATTACAAACAATAGCCATATAGTTTAGGTTATGTAAGTATTTGTAATACATTTTATTTTGTACAATGACAACATATTGACAAGTTGTTTACATTCCTTTTTTGTTTGCTTCTTAATAAAAACAGGTCTGAGGAAGGTCTAAATCCAAGACCGAAACGTCACACAACCAAAACAGTGTTTTTCTTCAAAACGACACCCTAACTCTACACAAGTGTAGTAAGTTATTAAAACATAGTGCTATTCACCATCAACATACACGTTGAATTCCACCATACATATATATATATATATATATATATATAACTTCGTGACCTTGGTATGATATGGTAAACCTAATCAGTAGGCGATTAAAGGTCTGTATATTACTTCAAAATATATGTATTTAAAAAACTCTACATGTTTCGGCGGTACGCCTTTATCAAGAGGATACAAAATAGGGAACGCCTACTGATTAGGTTTACCATATATATATATATATATATATATATATATATATATATATATATATATATATATATATATATATATATATGTGTGTGTGTGTAGATTATTTTATAGAACTATTTATACATTTCTGTTCAAAATTGTTGAGGAGTAAAGCTCCCCTAATAAATCTGTTAGTAATAATATTTAATAAAATGTAGTAATATGAGTTTTTTTTTGAGTGGTAATTATAGCTTCCTTCCCTTAACATCTTTTCTTTTCATATGGGGGGTAAATTATTCGTCTTGAATACGGTTTACAATCTAGCAAAACAAGAAATATCGGGGTGGTGCCCTCTTACAATTTATAGTTTGTCAGATACGTACAGCTCACCGATTTTGTTGAAGCCGGTTAGAAGTACCGCCCTCGAGATGCGCACGAAATTCATAGGTAGGGGAACCTCTGGCATCCCTTATTATCCCTTACTACGTCCCAATGTACGACTCGCACAAAGAGTTTGCATTTCATTTTTCCGAATACTGTCTATCTAACACTGACCTTACTTGACGCACGTACCAATTCTCTCACCGGCCGCATCAAAATCGGTGAGCTGTAACAGCGTTTCGAAAGGATCCCCACGCCGTCTTCACTAGCTTAGATTAGGTACTGGTAAGTTGGATTGTGATTTAATAGCAACCTTGCCACAAAGGCAAGTCCTTGAAAGTCTCTAATTAATCGAAGGGATACCAAAGCCAGTTTTCGCGATAGTTATTTTTGCTATAACTCGTAGCAGTAGAGGTAAGTGACGTAGAATAGAGGTAAAAATACCCGGAAGATGCATGAAATGTAAAATATGTATATTGAAGTAACAGCAGATATTAAATAAAGTTTAACTTTCCTAATTTGGAAAATAATACATACGAGGTGCTACCCAGAAATTCCCGGAATTTGAATGTGGCGCGCGAAGGTATGGTAGTACAGATCTATAGCGCCAGATGGTGTGAGATACATCTATATTAAGTCTGCCAAACGGTACTTTGCTAGGTGGTGATAAACAGTTTTTGTTTATATTTGTTGAGTTAAATTTGAGTTATTCTGCGACACTACAATATCTGTCGTGAAAGAGCAAATTCTGTGCATCAAATTCTGGTTAAACTGGATAATCACGAGCCGCCCCTCAGTAAAAGTAGAATTAATTCTTTTAATTGTATAGAATAAAATGTCATTAAGAAAACTGAAAACGATTTTAATTTTTCAATATAATTGTCCGCTTCGAAAATCTTGGGATTAATTTTCTTGGAAATGCATATATGTTATCAGTCTAGAAAGACGTCTTGGTCATGACTAGCTATGTTCTACGCTGTAATGGCTAAAATGCTACAATGCTGGTATTTCGAGAACTTTTTCAATGCGTGCAACAAGCAGAAAACATGAAGGGGGATTTGAACTATAGACGGGACGCAGTAGTCGACTTCTCATGTTGTGCGGATTTTGCCGTCAGTAGATGTATCGCAATGTCTTCGGAGACCTATAGCAGTTAAACCAGGTATTATGTTATGTAGTTGCACAACTTTAACATAAGTGCTTACTTGAAGGCTTGAATTACTTAATTTAGAGTCTTCGCAGAATGATTCGTTCCACACCTTAAATGATATTACAAAGTGTACTAATCGATGACAGTAAATGATAAATGTAATGTAATCTAGGCTTATGTATTTACACCAATATACATTTACTTTGACATAGTCGCAATGTGATACAATAAACTTAACTCAAATTTTTGCAATGAGGAGCTACTAGGAACTGTTTGAACTACCTGCAGCGAAGAGTTACGAACTAATTTGTAATACTCGAAGAGTTAGTAAGTACTTATTTGATACGTTCGTTGTGAGGGGAACTATCTTGCTCATAGTTATCACAAACATTTATTGAGTTTTTATTTTTTGGCGACAATGAAAGCTAATATTTCAAATATAAACTTCTCAATTGATAATATAATTGGTAGAGATAGTAATGGGGCGTATTGGAACTCAGGACTTGTTTCGTTAGATTATGGAAGAGCTATACTCTAACTTTTCAATATTTTTTTGTTAATATAATTAAATGACAATAACGAACTAAACATTAAAGTACATGGAGTTTTAACAATTTAGTAACAAATGTAATCCGTGTTATAATAGTATTTGCATTTTATGACTGCTTATTTGTACCTATATACTATAGACCAGCGATTCTCAATCTTCTTAGCTCCGCGACCCCCAAAATAGTAAATGTAAATAAAATTAATATTTCGCGCCCCCCCCCCCCCCCCCCCCCTTTCATAGAAATAATTCCAGTAAGCCTAATTATTTAATAATGTATAATCACATTGCACTAATTTTATACAATAAGAAAATATCGATAGTATTATTTTATAACAACGGGTGCGAACTTGCATGTATGACGTGTGTACAAGTTCCAACTTGACGTGTTCTTTGTAATTCTACAATATTCGCTGTGAGAGCATATTTGAACATGCATATGGATGCGTTTGAACAAGTCGTGCCGTCACCAGTATAAAAGTAACGTTTGCGATCGCACAACTTCAGTTAAGTTTCGAATGTAAAGTGTACGTCTGGTGCTTTTATTTTAGTGTGCGGTCAACAGTGAAACCGATTTTTTTTAATTCTTAGGCGAAATGGATAAATTTGTGAATAATACAATAATACAATAATACAAATTACAAATAATAGTAAATATCTCAAGAATGGAGCAAAATAGAGAGATAATTGTATGTACAAAAACACTTTAAAATCTCACAAGGATTTCAGTTATGTAAAAATATACAGGGTATTTTATTTTAAAGAATCAAATTGAATACAGTTTCCATGATAACACGAGCAACATGTAGATTAGAAATATATTCCTACAATAGCTTGTTTAAAACCAAAAAAACTTTTGTTTGAAAAATTTTTTGAAAATTTCTATGATTTCAAAAATATTTAAGTGTTCCGGAACATTTGAATAATTCTGTATATATATATATATATATTGATATATCGCGCTGTGGGCTCTTAAATTAAAGGGCCTCACGTTAAAGCGACAAATGTTATAATGCAGAGATAGGCCTCTACGTTAGGCTAGCCAAATGTTAAATAGCTGAGGAGGTGATAATAAATGTAATGAAATAGTTCAAAAATAATAATTTTGAAATAAAAAGATGGGCGCCTTTATATAACTCCTCAAACTGCTCTATCTCTGTTCTAAATTGCCAACTAGTCGGATTGCATGAAACTAAATTAAAAAGCTTAATTAAATGTGAAATCTCAGGCTCTTCGTTGGTAATAAGTAGTTGCTTCCATAAAAGTAAACTATTAATGTTGAAGTTGAAAGAAATAACTGCTACAAGTAAATATTGACAAATAAAAGATTGATATGATAAATAAAATATAATATTTATTGAAATAAAAAGGAAACTGTAATAATATAACATGTAAAGCAAAGGGTGAAATTAAAGAAACAATATATAAGAAAGACAACAAAGTGTTACATAAGAGTAAGATGGTTATGTGTGTATTAAATTAAGGAAATGTGGATAATGATATAAATAATCTTTTAACTACAATGGTGAGTACCTTTTGAATTAATATTACTACTTTGACATGGTTATATTTTAAATATTAAAACTAGTATAGGATGTTGTTGGTTAGGGTAAACAAAATCGAGAAATTTTATTTGTTTATAAATTTAAAGAATTAAAAATTTTAATAATAAGTACGCTATATCGGTAACCTGTGATTATAGTAATCCTGATGTTTATTTTGTAGAACGTAGGCTTCAAATGGGATGATTCTCGGCGATCGAAAAAGTTCGAATGCTGTACAAATTGTTGGCGGCGTGGGTGGCTGTTTCCAATGACGCTTTCGAAGATTTTCTTCGGTCTTGGTCCCTGATGCCTAATTTCTCCCTGCGTTCTTATCTTGCTGTTGGATTACAGGTATCGATGTGGATTAACGATAATCAATTTCATAGATGTTCTGTGGTTGTTTCTTGATAATATTTCTTTAGAATTACTTGTGATTATAGATGAAACTACGTCTATGATGCTTGGTTGTACGTAAAAACGTAAAAATTGGAATATCTAGTAGAATTTCACTTGTCGATTGTATTTATTTAAAGGCAGGATATTTTTAATTACTTTTTACTAAATTAGCGTTATGAATTAATAATATTTAAGGATTTCTAAGGTTCGGTCTAAAAAATGCGTCTATTACTTAATAAAATTCAAAAGATGATCCCGATAGCACTTGTCTGTTTTACCAAACTTAGCTATCTAATGATGCCAAAAAGTCTCGATGTTTTACCTTATTAACATATTTAAATAGATGGAATTTGACTAATTTTACTGTTCTCACAGATTTTAAAAATTATTTAATAAATTAACAAGTTAGGTTAAGGTGAAACTTAATGTTACAAATTGAGTACTGCGCACGATAAATATTTACATTTGCGAGATGTCAATTTGTAGGCGTGTCTTACTAGCGTCGATATAAATTAAAGATGCATATGAATTTGAATTATGTGTTTTTCGCGCTAATATTTGAAATTTGAATTAGAAATAATAAAAAAGAAATTAATGAAAGAAATATAAATATAGAAATTTAAGAAAATAATGTTATCGTTATTAAAATTCGTATGCACTTCGACACTACTAATACTTAATAATATCACTTACATAACCTTTTTATTACCCTTTTTTACTTTGTATATCTTATTTTTCCCATTTTAGATGCAGCTCAATGTGTATGCCTTGCATCATTACAATATATATATATATATTGAAGTAAAGCCGAAAGGGCTTATGATATTTACAAAATGTAATGATTAAATAAAATGAAACTGGTGAGGTAATTTTTAAAATGAATTATAAATATCTATTTAAATACGGTTCCAAATATTACATATAGATGGAGTTGTTTAAAATATTAAATCTGTTACTTGCGTATAATTCCAATGATACATAATCGGTTAAGAACGAAGTATGCTTAACCTCACAGCTGTACATGTGTATAACTTCTTATATTAATTGTCTGGTGGGCTTAAATTTATGTTAACTGTCCGGCTATATCAGAACAATGAGACTCTTCTGTTGTGCATACAAAATACACTTTAAATGTAGGTTCGGTGCTTCAATAAGAATACGTACAAAGTTAAATGGTAAACAACACAGTGAATAATGGTATTTTCTTAATTGCAAATTCTACTAAATGAAACGAGTGAGTTAAGGAATAATGTAAAGGCGTTAATGAAAGTGTTAATGAACAGGTAAGTGATCGATATTATAAAATTAGTCTAAATCAAAATGAATCATGTCACGTGATAATATCAACATAAAATAAATTCAAGGTTAAACATATAGAATAAAAGAAAGTGATTTTAATTAAACTAAATACATAAATGCTACTATTAAAATTGAATAATTGTAAACAGGGAACTGTATTCTTCTAACTTTATATTAAATACTACAAATACTAAATGTACCCATAAGGTATATCTATTCAAAAAAATCATTAATAGAGGTTATATTTGTGAAATGAATTAATTCAACATTTTCAAAATTTGTAGGAGATTGGAATAATACTTATGTAAAAATAGACGGGACTGGGTTAGTCTGGAGTCTTCTGTGTATTCGAAAGGGCAGGATTCAAGTTTAGGCAGTTTCTCGGACGGCGTTACTGATTAGCTTCTTTCTGGCTGCATGCTATTCCCGGTGAAATGGAATTTTCGGATTATGCGGCAATGGTTGAAGTCTGGACACGCAAAATGCGTCAAAAAGGAGCTGGGTAAACAGGTAATGTTTTACTAGGTTCGTTGTATAGGTTTTCTAATTTAATTTATGATTTTTCTTTTTATTTCCAGAGAGGCACTTAAATACGTCGATGTGTTTTATGGAATTTTTTACCTAGTGACGCTAACTCTCGTTTTTTTCCGAATGCTAGCTTCTTATTCGTCTAATTTGTATGTATTAATATAATCTCGCTGCTTAATTTAAATGAAAATGATAATTTAATCACTCAAATTATATATATGCTTAATAAAAATTACATATTTTATTTTAGTAAATAAATAACTGTCATGTGAATGTTAATAATTTTATATTATGCTAATTTATGGTTGGGATATTTCCCGCTGTAGTTATTTCAAATAAGTACAGTTTTCCCTAAAATAATTCGTGTCATTTATTATTAATCAATTAAGTTGAAATGTCTTCGGAAATACAAGATATTAAAATAGAATGACTAAGGCAAATGAAAAGATAAAAATATATAAATATGAGAATTAATTTTAAACAATTAAAAACGCGAAATCAACTTTATTGATATGTTAGATGAAGAATTCAGTTCCATAGATTTCTTATTTTCTAAAATGCACTTACAAACGTTAACGATCTGTATTTTATAAACCAAGGCATTCTTATGTGTAGGCTTGACCTACATCAATATATATATATATATATATATATATATATATATATATATATATATATATTGATGATAAACAGAGATGCTGTACAAGGCATTCTTATGTGTAGGCTTGACCTACATCAATATATATATATATATATATATATATATATATATATATATATATATATATTGATGATAAACAGAGATGCTGTAATTATAAAAACTAGCATTTACGTTGAGCGAGAAGTGATTAGTTAAATAAATTTTAAAAATAATAATTGGGCGCCTTATTAAATGTGATACACTTCTCAATGTACGCAATCTCTGTTTTTGCTTGCCAACTAGTCTCAGGGTGCATGAAAACTGTGTAAATAAGTTTAAATAAATGATATATCTCAGGCTCGTCGTGACTAATAGTAGTTGCTTCCTTGTAAGTAATATAAATAAACAATTATCAAAAGAAATAACTTCTACAACTGGATCTACATCAATAAAAGATCTATATAATAATAAACAAAATATATTTATTGCATTTAAAGTAGAAAACTGTAATAACATGTACAAATATAAACGTTTAAGTGGAATGTGAACTGTATATGTGTATTACAACAAGGTGTTCAATTGACAAGATTATGTGGTTGTTATTTTATAATAAATGTGGACTAAAATTATGTAAACAATCTCTAATACGTAGGTGAGTACCTTTTAATTATGTGTACTGAGTAAAATAGATATATTATTTAGGAAAATTATAGTTTTGGAATGATATGTGGTAAAAGGTGAAAAAATTCGAGAATCTTTATTTATTTGTGTGTTTCAATATTTAAAGAAATAAATTAAAGACGATGTTTATTAGTTCAGTTGATATAGTTAACCTGTTGTTCTGCTTGTAGGTTCTAAGGGGCTATGTTGTCAAGTTCAGACGATGTAAGTTTGTCCGAACGCTCTCCGACTTCGGCGGCTTGTGCGGGAAATTCTGATGACGCTCTCGAAGTTTTCTTCGGACTCGGAACAAATCTGCTAGTATCTCTCTATGGCCTTGTATTACTGTTGGATTTGAGGTATTTGCTTGATTTAACACTCCTCCAAGCAGTGGCGGCTCTTGATGACGTACGATGTGCGCTGCTGCACGGATGAAACTACTTCGAACTATTTCGGAAGATTTCGGTACGGTTACTTGCTTCTCTGTATATATGAAAGCTTAAACGAAGCAGTCTCATCCGTGCAGCAGCGCACATCGTACGTCATCAAGAGCCGCCACTGCCTCCAAGTAGAAAATGACCTGTAGTTCTTCTTAGTTATATATTTTGGGTATTTTCGTGTACTTGATAAAGAAATTGATAGTTTAACGCTTTATTTTGCGTTTATTCGCAGAAATTCAGTTATTTGTCAGGATCTCGCTTGTAATCTATTACCAGTCTTTTCTCAGGTTATCTATTATCACTTTTACACTGTTTATATATTTTAAATTGATTAAATTTTGAAATTTCTAATCGTAAATCGAAAAATGCGTCTTATACGTTTATGAATTTTGCATAAGATGATGCCGATAGCCTCTGTTTTTTAATCAAAGCCTATTTATTTAGTATCTAAAAAGTCTCGAAGTTTTGCCTTTAAAACTAATTTCTAAGACAGATTTTAACTATATATAATATATTATCTAGATTTAAAAATTATTTAATTTAACAAATTCTAACCTAATTTTAATGTCAATCTTAATATTACTTTTTGTAAATTGCGCACGATAAATATTTACATTACGGAAGATGTCTATTAGTGGGCGTGTCTTACTAGCGTCGATATAATGTATAGATGTATATGAATTTAAATATTGGTACTTTCGCGCTAAAATTTGAATTATGAATTTAAAATAATATAAATGAAATTAATGAAAGAAAAAGAAATATACTAATTTAAGATTGTAATATTATCGTTATATAAATTCGTATACATTTCGACACTACTAAAACTTGCTAACTCCGTTTTATAACCTTGTTTACATTTATATTTATAATGTTGAGTAACTTATGTTTCCCATTCCAGTTGCTGCTCTAAGGGTATGTCTTGTATCACAACAATATATATATATATATATATATATATATATATATATATATATATATATATATATATATATATATATATAGTAAACCTAATCAGTAGGCGATTAAAGGTCTGTATATTACTTCAAAATATATGTATTTAAAAAACTCTACATGTTTCGGCTCTATACGCTTTTTTCAAGAGAATACAAAATATGAATGACAGGATATAAATGTCAAGTAATTGTTTACCATATCATACCAAGGTCACGAAGTTATTATATATATATATATATATATATATATATATGTATATAACATTTGATAAATTATTGGAGTTTTTCGGCTTTTTTATATGAAATATTTACAAATATTAAATTAGAATGTATGTAATTGCAGAGTAAGTGGCAACCACACTTATATATATATATATATATATATATATATATATATATATATATATATATATTAAATATATTCAATTAAAATATATTAAACAATATGTAAGTTAAGAATATATTACGTAAAAATGTGTACATTTACATAAAATAGAAATATGCTGTAAGAAAGAATACGTTATCTTTTACGTTATCTGCTATATTTACTTTATAGCAAACGACGATGTGACACTAATAATAATTGCTCATAATTACAACGGCATTTAATGAGTAATTCAATTATAAGTAAATAATTATAAACATTTATTACTTGAATATAATATAGCATACAATTACAATAAATTAAGACATAAACTTATGTATATTGAAAACTAAATTTGTCTTCTGGTAATATTTTTCTATTGTATGGAAAAATACAAACTTAGATCGGCATTTTTTTATATATACGAAGAGAGATTTTCATATAATCTCTTTAGGCATGAGAAAAAACAGAAATGAATGAAAAATATATTTTTTTACATACGTTCCTTCAGGATTTATAAACATATTCCAAAGTTTCTGCAATAATAATATTTCCGTAAACTCTTTTCAATTTAATGACAATATTGTAATCACTGGGTATCAGATCCAGACTTTAAGGTTGATGTATCAATTCTTGGAAACAATATTCCTCGATAATTTGTCGAGGAGATAACTTTTTCAATCTTATATAATTGATGTGCAGCAATATTGTTTCTTCAACAAACGTATTGTACATTTGTGGCATCGTGGTTGCCGAGATGATTATTTGCAAATAATTTAAAAACGTCTAAGTTGGTAAAAATTACAAATAATAGTAAATATTTCAAGAATGGAACAAAATAGAGACATAATTGTATATACAATATACAGGCTATTTTAATTTAAAGAATCTAATTGAATACAGTTTCTATAACACGAGCAACATGTAGATTAGAAATATGTTACATGCACACACACACACACACACACACACACATACACACACACACACTCACACCACACTCACACGTACACTCACACTAACGCTCGCGCTCACGCTCACGCTCGCACTCGCACTCGCACTCGCACTCGCACACACACACACACACACACACACACACACACACACACACACACACACACACACTCAGAGAGAGAGAAGGAAAGGGAGAGGGACAGAGAGAGGAGAGAGAGAGGGGAGGAGAGAGAGACACTCTCACACACATACACACACACACACACACATACACACACACACACACATACACACACACACATATATATATATATATATATATATATATATACAGGCTGATTCATTTTCGGCCCTCACCATGGGGATCTCTCTTATTATTGGAGATAGAGTATAGGTTTAAATTTGGCAAAGTTGTTAAATTTTGTGTTTGTTATAAATTCGTAAAGAAAATAGAGCTGTGACAAATGACCTTCGTTATTTTAAAAAAAAACGCGAAAATCCCATTTTCTTCCTTTACCTGTAGCACCGACATTTGGCCTTGTAGAGAAAAAATAAAAACACATCCTTGTGGCCATTTCTAAACCTCTATCCAGTGGTATACTCTAAATGTTTATACGACGTTTCGTTTCTTTCTAGCCATCATCAACTATCTAATTTCTTATAGGCGCCATATTGGATTTAGACATCTTCAGAAAGAGTTTTTTTTCTGATTTCAACCATGTACCACATGCTGACTATAGTTTTTGACATTAGGTTTTATTTGAAGAATAAATTATAAGATTAAATAAGGTAGCCTTTGGAATTTCAATCTGTCAAACATTTCATTTATTGTTCATTAATAATACAAAAATGTCATACACTAACGAAGAGAAACGAGATATGATAAGTATTTTTTATTCTTCGAAACGAAATTCAACAGTAGCGAGTACAAGATAACAAAATCATTAATAAAAATACATAGAAAAGTAAACAATAAACAATTACAGTAAATGTTCAATTATCTGGCCATCTTCGGTAATGCACAATTGGGCACGCCTTCTGGCATTTTGTACTGCCCTTTGTATAGTTCTTCTAGGAACTGCATCGAAGGCATTCTGAAGTCTGTCTCGTAATTCTTCAATGTTTTGTGGCGCATTCTACTTTATAAATATTATTTTTAACATATCCCCATAAAAAAAAATCTAGCGGACTTAAATCAGGTGATCTCGCAGGCCATTCAACAACTCCCCTATTTCCAATCCAACGGTTTACAAACTCTTGATTTAAGAAATTTCTAACAACAGCTGCATTGTGTGCTGGTGCGCCATCTTGTTGCCACCATAAATATTGTAATTGATTTAATGGAATATTGTCGTCAAGATAGTCAGATACGTATGTACGTAAAATGTTTAAATATCTTTCTCCATTTAAATGTTCTTCATACATAACTGGGCCTAAGAGAGGATTTGCCAAAATACCCATCCAAACGTTTATTCCAAAACGATGTTGTGGTCTTCTAGCCCTGTTTTGTCGGGGATTTTGTACTGCCCAATAGTGCTCCGTATTTCTGTTGAACATTCCAGAATTTGTAAATTTTGTTTCATGTGACCAGATGATTTTCCTTAAAAAATTTTCGTCATTTTCTATCCTTCCCATTAACCAATTACAATATTCTAGCCTTCTCAAATTATCTCCAGGCAGTAAAGAGTGACTAACATGGATCTTGTATGGTTTAAACCTACTTTTATGTAAAGTTCTCCAAACTCTGGACTGGCACAAATTTAATTCTGACGCTACTTCGCGTGTAGAAATTGATGGATTATTAATTATCTATAAAAATACAAGATTAACATGAAATTTGAAAACACGCTTTTAATTTACCATTTGTAAAATATCTTGTCGATTTTCATTTAAATTCCTGTTGTCTTGACCATTACGCGGCTTAGTAAACGATCCATTCTCGACCAAATTTCTGTCGAGATCTAGAAAAATGGTACGATGAGGCTGTTGTCGTTCTGGATATAATTGTAGATATTTTGTACTCGCTACTGTTGAATTTCGGTTCGAAGAATAAAAAATACTTATCATATCTCGTTTCTCTTCGTTAGTGTATGATATTTTTGTATTATTAATGAACAATAAATGAAATGTTTGACAGATTGAAATTCCATGGCTACCTTATTTAATCTTATAATTTATTCCTTCAAATAAAACCTAATGTCAAAAACTTTAGTCAGCATGTGGTACATGGTTGAAATCAGAAAAAAAAACTCTTGCTGAAGATGTCTAAATCCAATATGGCGTCTATAAGAAATTAGATAGTTGACGCAAGTTCCTCGTGGCTCGGTGGCTCACGATTTACGAACAACTTCAGACATAATTAAACATGTAAACGTCAAGTCGGAAACAAAAACAATTGAACGACTGGGTTATAATCCGTGCAAACCGGAAGACGTATCTCCTCCGTAGCGAATAAAAATGTGTGAATGGTCTGTTTCATTTGTAACAAATGCGTAATACGTGTTTAACGTATTGATATACTTAAACTTTTTTGGTACATATTTTATGCATAAAAAAATTATTCCATTCATATATTAAAAATAAAAATATTATTTTACATTTAAAGTATAACAACAAGTATATTGGATATTACAAAAATAATTATACATACCGCTTACTCACATTGCAATAATATATATCACATCCGAACCGTCGAGGTGGGTGACCATTTTTGCAGTTAGCGCGACGGGCAAGTTTTTACGAGTGGCGGGCGAAGTGGAAAACAACGTGGATTCCGACGATTACAATACGGATGACGGAAATAAGAAACGAGGTAGAAGTGAAGAAGAAGAAATTTGGAATAAAAGTAGAAAGTTAGTAAGAACACCAATGAAAAGGGAAGAAGGACAGGAAGATAAAATAGATCAAATATTAACGATGAATCATTATTGATGGAAGGAATGAGTCATCAAATGAAATAAGTAATAGAGGAGCAAAGGGAACTGGCAGAAGAAGTGAAAAGAATTAGGGAGGAAAATAATCTTCTAATAGCAGAGAACCGAAATATAAAGATTGAAAGTTGCAAAATGCGGGAGGAAATTAATAGGCTACCTGAAAGAATGAAGAAGATGGAAATGGAGAAATGAGAGAATAACATAGTTATAAGTAGAGTGGACCAATCCGGAGCGAAAGCAGAGGCGTGACTAACGAATTGGTTCACGATTACTTAGTATGTTGTTCACGGTCATCGTGTGTACACGTATAATAGCAGCAGGAAAGTGTATTCTGTGTATTTAATAATGTTGCACAGCTATGTTCGATAGAAGACGCAAGAAATGAGTGTATTTTAAGTAAGTTTGAAAGTCACGCCTCTGCTTTCGCTCCGAATTGGTCCACTCTAGTTATAAGTAGATTAAAGATGGATAAAAACGAGCCAATTTTTTTAAGAGAAGATGCACAAAAATTTATGAATGGTGCTCTGGGGATAAAAGTGGAAGAAAAAAAGTGGAAATCTAGAAGAAATAATTGACAAAATATCAAGTAATGATATAAGAATCGTATTGGGCGATTTTAATGTTAAAATTGAAAAGGAACAATGTTATAAAGATGTTGCAGATTGATAAACAATACATGATATAATAGATAATAATGATGAGAGGTTGTGTAATATGGCGGCGGCTACTGACATGTTTATTTTAAGCACAAGATTTGTACACTAGATAACATGGATGATGCCAGGCACTGTTGAGGGAAACCAGGTAGATTATGTTTTTAGTCGCGAGAAATTACTTAAAAGCAATCTATGACGCAAGATCTTATAGTGGGGCAAATATAGGTTAAGACCATTTAATGATTGTGGCAAAAAGTAAATGTACGGTAACCAAAAATAGAGGGAAGACAAAAGTGAAGAAGCAATGGAACAGGGAAAAGTTGGAACAGGAGGAATGGAGGGAGAAATATAGAAATAACATCGAAAAATAAATAAAACAAATAAGTGAATAACATAGTATGGAAGAGGAATGAAGAGCCATAAAGGGTTGCATTGTATGGTCAGCAGAAGAAACCATATCCTACAAGAAATATAATAGAAAGAAGCAATGGTTTGATATAGAATGCGAAAACATGATAGCAGATAAAAACCAAAGAAGGAATACGTGGCTAAAATCTAGAAAACCAGAGAATTATAATAGAAAGCAGAAAAATGGTAACGAAGATGTGTAAAAAGAAAAAAAAAATAGATTGATGGAAAATATAATGGGAAGGGAAACATGAATCTAATTTACAAGCACATAAATAAACGGAAATTAAAACAGAAACATGAGAAAATTACTTCAAGGAAATGTACGATACAGAGGAATGGGCAAAGGAGTTGGAAGAAGAAGAGGAAGAGACAGGGAGTGAGAGCGTAAGAGAACCCGACTTCTAAGAAGTTATCGTCACGATTAAGAAGCTCAAAAACAAGAAGGCTGCTGGAATGGATGAAATATGCGCAGAACTAATTAAGTATGGAGGAGATGAACTGCACCAAAAGATCTATGCATTTACAGTGCGGATATGTCTGGAACAAGACATACCAGAGGAATGGAGAAGGGGTATTATCATACCAATACCAAAAAAAAGTGACCTGATACAATGTAATAACTACAGAGGCACCACACTGTTGATCGCGGCATATAAGATATTAACAAACATACTGCGAGATAGACTGGAGAAGCATACAGAGAATATAAAGTTACCAGTGTGGTTTCAGGAAACCACCAACGGCGGATGCCATGCTTATTTTAAAGCAAATTGTGGAATATAACCTGGTAACACGTCGTTTTTATAGATTTCAAGCAGGCCTTTGATAAAATAAACAGAGAACAAATTATGGAAGACCTAAAGGACATTGAAGTACAAAGAAATATTAGAAAATTGCTAGAAATGACATTGAAGGATTCTAAAGCCAATGTAAGAACGGAACAAGGATTGACGAAAGATATAAAAATAAGAATAGGAGTAAGACAGGGAGATAATCGCACTGGATGCCATAATAAAGGAATATTGACAACTTCGGCATTTTAAATTAATATCTTGGGCAAGTAGTTGTATATGCGGTCGATGTTGCAATAATACCCAGGAAGAGGGAAAAGCTGCAACGGCAGTAGGAATAATTGTGCACGAGGCAAGGAAAAGAGGCCTGGAGATAAATAAGCAAAAAAAGGTGAAAGAAGTTAACTTTCTCGGTGTCATATTCGATAGGCGGAATGAGGCACTTGATATAAAAGAAAAAATCCAGAAAGGATATAGAGCCTACTATTGTATTAAAAAACTACTGAAGGACAACAAATTAAGTATGGAGAAGAAACTGCGATTATATAAGACACTCATTAGGCCAGTAGTAACATACGCCGCGGAGACGGCATCGCTCACAGTGGGGGAAGAAGAAAAGCTGAAGATTTTTGAACGCCGCGTAATAAGAAAAATAGTAAGCGCGAAAAAGACGGGAAATAACGAATATAGAGCTTTGATGAACCATGAGATCGATAAATTATTAGTACAGCAAAATATACTAAAAGAAATCAAGGCTTTAAAAATAAGATGATACAGTCACATAATGAGCAGAGAGAGAGAGGAGCACTGATAAGAGAAATAAGAACATGGCAACCAGCACAAAATATATTGAGAGGGCGACCCAGAAACAGATGGAAGCAACAGGTAGAAGAAAACTTAAAAATACTAAATGTAGAAAGATGGAGATAACAAGTGGCTGACAGGAAGAAGTGCAAGAAAATAGTAGATATGGCAAGAAGTCACCTAAATCTGTGAGAAGATAAAAAGAGAATGTGGACTAATTCACCACATGGACTAGGATTCATAGAGTTCCTTAAAAGGAATAGTTACAATTTTACGCCGAAATGTTTTACCTTTAATATAACATTTTAAGGTGAAAAATATGTAGGTACATATATGAAAATAAAATAAAATTTTCAGATTTTTAAAGTATTTAAAATTTGAAGTTGTCATGTTTATTTTCATTATTTGCGATTATACGATTTATTTTCTATTTAATGGAATATTAGAAACCATAGTGGTCGTATTAATAATAATAATAATTCATGTCTTAAACGAGAAGGAAAACTACGCAAACTTTCATAGACAGTCGATCTCCGGATCCGATCCCAAGTCCCATTAGGCTATATTGCACAGTGCCAATTTATTTTAACGACAAACTTTCGACTATATATGTTGCGTAAGAGATCGAATGTTAGTCCGACCAATTTTATAATTATTATTTTTTCCTTCTATGTTGATTATTAGAGAACGGACATTCTTACCACATGACTAAGTTCTCAGAATACAATAGCCTTTGTCCTTTGTTAACGCTGGTGGCCGAGAAAGTCAAACACAAATACTTCATTGTATTACGCCGGGATGTTCTCGGCGAAGTTTATAAACATTTCGAGATGCCGATTGCGTTTAATGGATATTTATCCTCCAAATACAATAGGTGTGTTGTCATTGTAATCGCAGCGGACCGGATGGCCGGGAAAGACTAACAAATACTTCATTGAATTACTCCGAGTCATGTGGTAACAATGTCCGTTCTCTATTGATTATATTATTAAATTCCAGCAACTAATTGTAATATCAATTCAATAATCTACAGAATATTCTTAATTTTGTAACACTCGGTATGCAGCGTCAGCAATTCATAATACAACAAGCAATACTGTATTTTAGAATAATCTATAGTAGTTAGAGGTAGATTAAAATAAAACTAAATTCTTGGCAAACTTCAGTAATTTTTTCCGTATATTTTTAAATTGTTTAAAATAATTTAAATATCTACTATAGTTTTTTAATTTACCGCACAATTTAATTAAAAAAATAAATTAATTGCTTAATTAAAATAAATATATCTAAAAAAGTCATAACAATTAATATCCGTTTAATATCTTATCATTGATTTCTTATATTAGTGGCGACATCTATTGTAGAGTTGCCGAAGCGTGAAGCTAAGATTATATTAGCCTTGAAATGTTTGCGCTTTTGATTTCTATGTTTATTTAACGTAAATAAATGCGTACAAATGCAGCAAAAGCAAAATAAAAGTTTAGTCAAATTTTTACTTAAATATATCTTTTTCTTAACAAATAAATGAAGGGAGCGCCTATTTTGTATTTTAAGCTTGCTATATAAAACACTACCAACAAACTCACATTTCCGCCATGGTGTATTTTTCTCAACTACACAGTGCAAAAATTTTAATTTTCGAAATTAGAACTCACTCTTTCTTTTTATTTAACCACCAAACCATTGGACATCTACTTCAATAAATACAATAAATGTATTTGGCGAGTTGAAAAGCTTTTATTGTTGCAGTTCTATTTTCAGATTATAGGTCAACACACTGGGAAAATATATATGTATATGTCGATTCTTTACTATACTGAATATTACTAAAATTGTTAATATTTTAATTGAAGAGAAATCGCATGGATTTACATCAATGTATTTTTTTTGTATAAATGAAATTCACGAAGCAGAGAAAAAAGTAAGAGGTATGCAGGCATCAATGCTGCGGATTTAAGACAGATTTTAAAATTGCTTACTTCAGTGGCGGCTCGTGCTAAAAATTTTAAGGTGTTCTGCAAGTTTTACAAAAAAATTTACCTTGCACGGGCAGTAAGAGGTTGTCTCCCATCGATCTTATCGTGCTTTCTTCGCCTTCCGCACTGAAGTAATGGATTTCTGGAACGATTGTCAATTGTCACACAAAAAAATAAGAGTCACTAAGCACTACTTTACTAACAAATTATTTCTTATAAATTAAATCCATTCTACGTTCTTTTCGATTTGCAAATTTTGTTATCACTTTGTCATTAAAATTGTCTAGAGAATTATTAATTTCCTCAATTATTTGTTCTTGGCAGACTTCAAGTATGTCCTGTAACAGATCATTCTGTATTTCTTTGGAAGTGCCTTTAAATACCGAACAATTTTTTAGGTGCTCACTTAGAGTTGCATCTAATTCAGCCGAAAAATTAATAAGTCCACGAAATATCCCCGGATTCTCGGAAGTATCGCTCTCATCATGTCCCCGAAGGGCCAATTCAAAAGCTCCACAAAATTTTATACAATTAATAATTTTTGATAAAATATAACGATTCTTTGACACATTTTCATTATGTCTCTGTATATTTACCCAATAAGCAGAATCTAGTTGAGCCATAATATTAGTTGACCCTAGTAACGCAAATTCCATACAATTATGAAGATGGCTTTTAGAATTCTCATGTCTTTTTATTTTCAAACTCAAGTGCTCTAGATCCGTGACCCCTATTTCCGTCCAAGCTTTATCGCCACCAAAAAGTAAACAGGGAAAACAATATAAAGCATTTTTTTTGTTGCATCCACAAATCCATTCGTTTTTTGAATAAATATCGCTACTAAATTTACGTGTATAATTTTTCCCTCTACTTACACGTTTTTTCAATAGTGATATCTACTAATGGCCTACCACTTGCTTTTAATTGCTCTTTTCTTCGAATGAATATTTAAAGAATCTCTTCACATTAATTAAATTAAAGACCACCTCCATAATACACAGAGTTTATATAAATTGTCAACAATACACAAAAACAAACAAGCACGCGCACAATATTATTGTTTTTACGTTACACTCGCCGCACAGTAAACAACACGCGAAAATATTAAATACCTATACCGATTCATATGACCTCTGCGCTGGAATGAATGCAGCGAATATTGCCTGGTAAAATCATGCATTGGTTTTAGACAGTCACGGGGGTAGCGGGGTGCGCGCGGGTGTTGGAAAGAGCGCTCAGAGCACGTTCGTGTGGACCAGATAAGGAACAAGTGAGCGATCGCGCGAATTAGGTTGGTTATTCCACTGGTCGCCTATTGTATATTTGATAATATAGTATATACGATATAACCGGCGTTAGTGTTGGAATATCGGAAGCGAATATCTCGGCTTCTACTGATCGGATTTTGATGATTGAGGTGTCAAATTGTAGGGTTTGATGTCCTCTACAGGTGATGTAGAAAAATATGCAAATTTTTTGATATACAGGGGGAGAATTTTCACAACAATATGTTACGCTTTTATAAACATCAGAAATGTCGGAAAAATTATGTAAAAGAAAACTAGTTATAACTAATACAGGTTCGCCCGCCCAATTTTTTGGGAGCTCTGCAGCACTGCAGCGCTTATGCGCCAGCCGCCACTGGCTTACTTTAAAACTTAATACATAGAAACAACAATAATAAGGGTTGCATTTTTTAAAGTACTTTCTTATAAATTTAGTAATAGCAGCTATTACATTTATTAAACAAAGTATTGCAATAAATTCATACATACATACATATATATATTTATATATATAAGGTAAACTTAATAAGTCGGCGATTAAAGGTCTGGTTCATTACTTCAAAGTATATATATTTAAAACAACCCAGGGTTGTTTTTAAATATATATACTTTGAAGTAATGAACCAGACCTTTAATCGCCGACTTATTAAGTTTACCTTATCATACCAAGGTCACGAAGATATTATATTTATATATATATATATATATATAAAATAAATTAAAATCCGGTAAGCGGTCTGTCAATTAAAAAACTCCTTTATTAAATAACCCTATATTTCGCAACAAAATTTGTTGATTCTTCTGGGGATACTACAAGATTAATGAGAAAAATAACATAAAATAAATAAGAGTATAAAGCAGTAGTAAAAACACTTACAAAATGTAGAGTTGAAAAATAATAAAATTGACGTACAATAAAAATAAAAATGATTAGATTTAAAACATAAAGTAACTATAGAAACAAGCCATTAAAACCTTTAAAAAACATGTATATGTTAAAGTTAAAACATGAAAAATAAAAAAATATAATGCAATATAAATTTAACAATATGTATATGGACCAAATAACAAAACAATTTTAAGATGGTCAACTAACAGTCAAACCGAGTATATTAAAATAAATTATACTTAGTCCATTAGTATCAGATCTATAATTTATGTTATTTGTGTCTCTGTTAATGTGGACCATTTCTAAAAAGGTTCTTTTTTTAAGATTATTTTCAACGTCTAAGATCTTAACGTCAACAAAATTGAAAGTATGGTCACGATCAAGTGCATGGTCCACCAATGCACAAGATCTCTTTCCAATACGGACATCACTTTTATGCTGAGTGATGCGCTGTTTTAGCCACTGTGATGTCTGACCTATATAAACGCCACAACAATCCGAACATGCTATCTTGTAGACAACATGACTATTTAAAAAGAAAGGTGTTATGTCTTTGATCTTACTATACAACTTCTTCAAGGTATAGGTGTTGTATTTTGCTATTTTAATGTTATTAAATTGTTTAAAATGTAATACAATTGTATGAGTAAGACCACCAATGTATGGGATTTTTTTGTAAATCACACTGTCTGCAGGAATGTCCTCAGTAGGGCCGTCAAAAAAGTTTGAGCTATATATCAATTTATTAAGTATGTGCTTAGGATAGCCATTGTCTTACGGTCGATAATTTCGTTTTTAAATTATACACACACACACACACATATATATATATATATATATATATATATAAATGGTTAATTATTTCTTGGAATTCGTTCATTAAAATGACCATTTTAATGTTTCGACTTTTATTTTGTCTTCATCAGAATAAATTTAATTACAATACTAGGTGTTTTCCTGCAAATGTCAATTTATATATATTTATGGTAATTACAATGTGTATTCTTCTTTTTAATTTCTTAACAGATTGAACTATGTTAATTAATTGACATCAAATAATTGATCAAGTCATTGAAAAAGGGGTAACAGACCAAACATATAAGAAATTGTGAAAAATAAATCAAAGTATATATATATAAAGTTAATTATTTCTTGACCTTAGTATGTTATGGTAGATTCAATTAGTTCGCGACTTAAGGTCTGGTTTTACTTCAATATGTATATATTTAAAACAATCTTACATGTTTCGGCATATGATGCCTTTGTGATAACCTAATTAAGCAATGCAGTGTACCGTTTATCTAAGTCAAGGCGCGGGCTCGTGTGTAATGCATGTTATATCCAAACATGACCTCGCCCGAGATAAAGTACATACACAAGCATTCGCAAGGTACGTTACACACTTTCAACACTTGTTTATTTAGAGTAAGGACATATAGTCGAAAAGTAGATCACTCTAACGATATATAAGACATCCCATCCGGAGTCTTATCAGAGTCAGTCAGAGTCAGTCAGAGTCAGTCAGAGTCAAGTCAGAGTCAGTAGAGACACAGTTAGAGTCTCTTTCCGACTATCGTCTACATTGTTAATTATGTAATTACTATCTTGTTAAATAGTTATAAGTGTTGGTTTATTAAACTATGTTAAACCTAACATACTTGTGTATTATTTAACGCTACAACGACATCTGCCTGAAGACTCTCACCGATGTGGCCCTCAGGACCAGGCTAACATCACACCTTTTTCAAAGAAATTTAGAATATAAATGACAGTATATTAATGTCATACAATATATCTGTACTTAGTTGTCATGGATAAAATTATAATGATACATTCAAGTTCAATAATAATAAATCATGCCTTGGCATTCTCTAAACAGTTAGACAACAAAAACAGGGGAATGGCAAGCCATGAGTTATTATTAGAGTGGACCAATTCCGAGCGAAAGCAGAGGCGTGACTAACGAATTTGAATTGGTTCCCGCATGCCAAACATTATTAATATCTAGAGATATACTATCACGAACGGTGCTGTTATTATGTTAGATACAAAAAAAATGTAGACGATTTTTCTAGATTATGAAACGTTCTCGATGATACGTATAAAAAATAAAATCTAAAATGTATGTAATTAGATGATTAAAAAAAAACTTACCGTCTTATGCGTTTTCCGTGACTTGAAAATCTGGAGAAGCGCGATGAAATATTGTTAACATAAAGTGCGTCTCCAAAGTTATTTCTTGAAGAAGGGTCCGCCGTGAGGAAAATATATGCTTGTATAAAGAAAACGATCGCTCCACGTCTAGTGATGTGATGTTTGCATAATTAAAATAATCTTAATAATAATAATAATAAATCACTTTTAACCTGACTATTTTGAAATTTTTTCCGACTTTCTTCGATAGCGGCACTATCTTTCGGATTTAATAATAAAACCACTTTTTTTACATCCTCAAAATATTTATGATAGTAAAATGCCGCTCGTAGCCATGTTCCCCATCGTGTCAGAATCGGCTGTGGTGGCTCAGGGGTATGGGGACACAATTCGTGAAATTTCCGAATACGTTTTGGAGATTTCAGGAATACTGCCTTTGTACTCGATATTAACGCATCTACATTTGGGTAACATTTACGGATCCGTTCTGCTACAAGATGTAGGGCATGGATTTTACATGTAATATGTAAAAAGTTACCACACTGTTCCTTAAGAGACCGACCTACAGAAAGCATGGTTGCGGCACTATCTGTCACAAACATTAGGATTTGATCTCTGGAAATTTCAAATTTTTCCAGTGTACTTAACACCACTTTTGAAATTACCCGCGCAGTACATTCTTCTATTTATCTGCTAGCTAATAAAATTGAGGATGGCGATTGATTTGGTTCCATTCTACGCACCATAACAATAAGTACAGATCCTTTTTTGCTATCAGTTGTTTCATCCACACTCAACCACACTTTTTTATTTTTCAGATCAGCCTTAATTTTATTCTCTAAATGTACACGAACAGATTTTAAATAACGTTGTAAGTGGGTGCAGCTCAGTAATTCTACATTGCCATATTTTTCAAGAAATGAAATAAACGAATCCTTGCGCAACAAAGTAAACGGAAAATTACACACAACCATCATTGTACACAAATCAAATAAGAACACTTTGTATTTTGTATCGGCACCAGTGTCTCTATCTTTATGTCTTGCGCTATGCACGTGGCATTGCAAATTTGATTTTGTTAAATGGTTTGTATATATATTGCCCACTAAACATTTTACATTTACCCCATTGTATGATAAACTAGGATGGTTCTCAATAAACCTATTGACTAACTTTGATGACAGCGGTTTTTTTACTGTACGCTCCTTCAACATTATTAAATACACAGAATACACTTTCCTGCTGCTATTATACGTGTACACACGATGACCGTGAACAACATACTAAGTAATCGTATGTGCGATGGGGAATGCGGGAACCAATTCGTTAGTCACGCCTCTGCTTTCGCTCCGGATTGGTCCACTCTAGTTATTATTATGTCTGCGCCCGTGGAGCGGCTTAAGATGGTAAGCTGTCGGCATTTGCCCTTAAACGAGAAGGAAAACCACGAAAACCAACTCGGACAGCCAGTCAGGGATCTAGTTACGGAACTGCCAGCATGATAAGCAGATGTACAGATATTTAAATAACATATAATATATATTTATCTAGCAGCAACATATATTATGATGGTAGAGACAAATTATAAAATTAACAAGAACTGGATTATCAACTTGACCAATATAAATATTCCGGATAATGTTAAATACATAGTTAGCCTAGGACCCAAATTTAATATGCCACCAAATAAGATACCCATTAATGACTATATAGCTAGCATTGAAACTGGAATATAAAATTTACCATAAGACAAACAGAACGAAATACGCTACAAAATCTGTAATATAATCACTAACCATAAACATAAGAAAATAAATAATAAAAAACATATATCAAATCTATATATGAATAAGTTCATTAAAGAAACAAAAAGATTTGTCCAAGACAACCCTCACATTATAATAACAATAGCAGATAAATCAAATAAAACAGTAATCATTCTTAAAGAGGAATATAAACAAAAAATAGAAACACTATTAGACGATAAATTCACCTACAGAAAAGAAAGAAATAATCCAACAGAGAAAACTCAAAAAGAAAATAATAACTTAATAAATAAATGGCATAGACAAAACCTAATAGATTTCAACACTAAAAACAAACTTCGCATTTTTAATTCCCAACCTCCATAAATATATGGTTTACCAAAAATCCACAAAAATAATATCCCTTTAAGACCAATAGTATCGAACATACAAGCCCCTACTTATAATATAGCAAAATTCCTAGGTGATAGCATATCTAAGATATTGTGAAAAACGGAATATCATACCAAAGACTCATGGCAATTTAAAAATTTCATCAAGGAACAAAAAGTACCAACTAATCACAAAATTATATCACTTCATGTAGAATCTTTATATACAGATCTAGCTATAAACATAATAGAATTCAAATGGGATGAAATTAGTCCACATACCTCATTAAATAAAAACGAATTTATTAGAGGTGTATACTTCCGTCTCGACAACACATATTTTCAATGCAAAAATTATTTTATAGTCAAACATTTGGTATTGCCATGGGCTCTCCTTTAGCTACTCCTATTGCAAATCTGGTAATGGAACATTTGGAACACAACAAATTTATACAAATTGGTACAATAAACTCACAGCTTCTTTTCGAATTATGAATTACCACTCAAATGCACCTACAGTATTCAATAAAATGATTATAAATAATCTGACTGAATACAGAAAAGATAACATTAAGAAAATTAAAACGATCTTAACAGATAATAACTATCCGCCACAACTTATAGAGCAAACAATTAAAAAAATAATCCACCAAATATACAACACTACAGACACCAACAACAATTTAAACAATGAAACAACATGTATCACGCTTCCATATGTTCCACAATTATAAGAAAAATATGATATAGCTTTAAATATCTGTACATTTGCTTATCATGCTGACAGTTCCATATCTAGATTTTAACATCTTAAGCCATTCCACGGGCGCAGACATAATAATAATTATTTTGATGTATATATTTAAAACAATCTTACATGTTTCGGCACATAGTGCCTTTTTCAAAGAAATTTAAAATATTTAAGTATATTTTTTTAATTTCTTTGAAAAAGGCACTATGTGCCGAAACATGTAAGATTGTTTTAAATACATATATCAAAATAATACAGACCTTAAATCGCCGACTAATTTAATCAACTATACATACATACTGAAACTAATTATAGAATATGATGTCGGCCAAATGTTCGCCGCGGCTATGCTAGCATACCCTAGACTTCTTGATCAAATATTCGGAGACTTCTTCCAAGTCAATAGGTTTAATTTCAGTAATAAAGTGTTGGATTTCGTTTTTTTTTCAGTTCAGGAATTGTTTTTGATTTGTTAACATAGACCTTGGACAGACTTTACAGGGCGATCAATTAACATCTTCATTTCTGGAAACCATATAACTAGGAAACCGTTGTCTTAACAGATTCATTGTTTCTGTTGCTGTGCAGCACGTGGCAACGTCCTGTTAAAACTATCGATTAGACCTCCAGCCCATAGTCCGCACTAAGCAGTGGCTCTTTGTGGGTGCATCCGTTTTTATTGAATAACACTGAGATTTTTATTGGCCCAAATTCGACAGTTCTGTTTATTAACAAAACTATCCAAATAAAAATGAACTTCATCAGCTAGAACTCCTAGTTAATTGAATATCGTATGGGTAGAGATGAATATTTTTAGTGAGTATTCATTGCAAACTGGTTCTGTTAATTTTCAATTGTTGGGAAGGATGACGTGTTGATATTCCTGGATTCTCGTCGGTAGTCTCACCGTTGACTGCAATGTTTTTGTCCAATTTGGAATGTGTTTTGTATAGCGATTCATTTTTAATAACCTCAACGATTGCAGATGACGAATGTCAAACATTAGGGTTTCCAATTTAGTTATAAGAAAAATTGTGGGAAATTTAAATCTGGTGTTTAATTAAAAATAATTATTATAATTAAAATCAAATATCTATCAAACACTTTATAAAATTATTGCTTATTGACTTGAATTTTTAACGTAGACGGGCATATAGTTTGAATAAACGAGGTGATTGTCATGACTTGCTTCAGCCTGAAAATAGCTGATTGTAGTACACAACCCGGTTGGCCAGGCGCAACAGCCGATCAGGAGCGCTGATGGTGAATATTAAGATCAGACGATTAGGATCAGTGATGCTAGACGTAGGGATTTTTTTCTATGTGTAGGGAATTTTGAGCAATGCGGAGTGTAGTGGCGGATATTTTAAAATAGTTAATTCGTAGGGAAATTACGATTCTGTAATAAAATAACTTTGTTTTTTGTATGATTGCAAGCCTATTTAATGCCAAAAAAATATAATAATAAATAATGATTTACTATTTAATAAAATAATTTGAAACTTTCTTGAGTATGTAAAATTTCACCATATTTTGTATAAAACAAAAATATGTTATTAATAGTGTAAAAATATAATAAACAATCGGTCGTGGAGAACACAATGCAAGCGCTATAGAACCATCAGTACCAGTGGCGGCTAGCGCATAAGCGCTGCAGTACTGCAGAGCTTACATAATTTTTCCGACATTTCTGATGTTTATAATAGCGTAACATATTGTTATGAAAATTCTCCCCCTGTATATAAAAAAATTTGCATATTTTTCTACATCATCCTGTAGAGGACATCAAACCCTACAATTTGACACCTCAATCATCAAAATCCGACAAGTAGAAGCCTAGATATTCGCATCCGAAATTCCAAATAATATTCAATAGGCGACCAGTGGAATAACCAACCTAATTCGCGCGATCGCTCACTTGTTCCTTATCTGGTCCGCACGAGCGTGCGCTCAGAGCTCTGTCAAACACCCGCGCGCACCCCGCTATCCCCGCGGGTGTCTAAAACCAATGCGTCATTTTAGCAGGCCTGGTCGCTGCATTAAATGCAGCGAAATGCAGTGCATTTATTCCAGCGCGGAAGGCGATATGATTCGGTATACGATAGGTCCAACTCGCAACGGGCCATAGGCAACAATATACGTATGGAACGTAATGCGGTGTGACAACGTGTGTACGATGCCTATATTGAGTGACTTTCTTAAAATTTAAATTTATTTTGCAGAATTATTGATTTTTTTACTTTTATCTTTTAGAAAACGTTATTGTTTTTTTATTACTTAAAATTACTTTATATGAAAAATAGTATACCATAAAAGTGTAAACAAAGACAGTATACATTGAAACGAATATTCATTGAATTGTATTGTCATGAAATTGAATTTGTCAATCGTTGTTAAATTTGTTAGAATGAATAGATATTTATATTTATCGGAAAATACTAATACTTAAAGCAAACAAATAAGGTGTAGTGTTTTGTTATAGGAATGAGGAATGTATAATATCCATTTCTTCCTGCATATTGATTATGCAGCTGATGCTTTCGTAATATGCTCATATTTGTATTTCTACTATTATCGTGATGTTATTATAATACAGATATCAAAATCTCACGTAATATTTCCATCAGTCTTTTATTAACAATAAACAAGTAAAGTACAACTTCGTAGGTCGACAAACGCTCCAGTCTTCATTATCACTGTATTATACATGAACTGTAGGCTTAGTTTTTCGTAGAAATTGAAGTACGTGTCTGTTCCTTTGTAAAATTATAATAAGGGCAGGGGTTAATTTTATTCTGGCGTTTTTAAAAATGCAGAGATCAGTTTTGCGACAGCATTCAGCTAATTACAATCTAAAATAAGCAACATTGTAACGTATTTTGGAATTGTGAATATCCGTAGGTAATAAAAAAAAGGAAGTATAGTTTAATTACAACTGTAGCTTCCTCCTGGTTTGAAGGAAGTCGGTATGTATCGACCGAAGTATAAGTTGAAATAATACAAATATGAGCATATTACGAAAGCATCAGCTGCATAATCAATATGCAGGAAGAAATGGATATTATACATTCCTATAACAAAACACTACACCTTATTTGTTTGCTTTAAGTATTAGTATTTTCCGATAAATATAAATATCTATTCATTCTAACAAATTTAACAACGATTGACAAATTCAATTTCATGACAATACAATTGAATGAATATTCGTTTCAATGTATACTGTCTTTGTTTACACTTTTATGGTATACTATTTTTCATATAAAGTAATTTTAAGTAATAAAAAAACAATAACGTTTTCTAAAAGATAAAAGTAAAAAAATCAATAATTCTGCAAAATAAATTTAAATTTTAAGAAAGTCACTCAATATAGGCATCGTACACACGTTGCCACACCGCATTACGTTCCATACTTATATTGTTGCCTATGGCCCGTTGCGAGTTGGACCTATCAGTATTTAATATTTTCGCGACTATTTTTACGGTGCGGCGAGTTTAACGTAAAAACAATAATATTAGAGACTCTTATTTTTTTGTGTGACAATTGACAATCGTTCCAGAAATCCATTACTTCAGTGCGGAAGGCGAAGAAAGCACGATAAGATCGATGGGAGACAACCTCTTACTGCCCGTGCAAGGTAAATTTTTTTGTAAAACTTGCAGAACACCTTAAAATTTTTAGCACGAGCCGTCACTGATCAGTACAGGATGCCGGCAAGATAATTTCATAAGAAATAACATCCTTACTACATTACAAAAACCATTAAGGCAGTCTAGATTGAAGAATATTCATGTTGATTTATGTACCTTGTCCTAATTAGTAAATTGTTTATTATTGTTTTATCTTCATTCGATATTTGCTTTGTTTCTTATATTCTTTAAAAGGACGTCGTTAATACTTCATAAATAAAGTAAATAATAAAGTAACATTTAGCGGTTATCTAATTCATATTAAGTTCTTGTTATCAATAAAAAATACCACATGTTTGTACTAATTTCGTAGTTGAGATAAACGAGATGACTAATTAAAAGCTCTTTTCGTTTACTGATTTGTTTATATATATGTTCTTACATATGTATAAGTTGTAATCTAAAGGTCAAATGCATTCGTATCTAAATTGAAATAGTCGTTATATTGAAAATAAATATAAACACTGCTTGATCATAATAAACAAACAGCTGTTATTTAATGTTAAAGTTCCCTTTTTATAAGTTTTTGATTTAATATTTACTATTGCGTAATATTTTTGTATTCATCTTGTATCAAGAAATGTATTTAATGTTAATGCAATGCATGCAAATGTTGATGGAAGATAACCTATATTACGATTTAAACAAATATTTTTACCTAATTTGCAAAATTGGAATACTTAGAGGAGAAGGTGCAAATATGGGATATGTATGTATTATGGAATCCTGTCTTTTTTCCTAAAGTACGAGGGTATATCAGATATAAACGAGACTGATTTTTTTAAACTATTAATGCTTTATTGAACAAGGTTAATACAAATGTACTATTTTTCTACATAATCTCCCGCCCGCGCAATACATTTTTCCCAACCGATTGGAAGCTTTTTAATCCCGTTATCGTAAAAACTTTTAGGCCGGTCACACAGCCACTGGAGCACAAATGTCTCTACCGCTTGGTCGCTGTCGAAACGCTGGCCTCCAAGAGCTTCTTTTAGAGGTCCAAACAAATGGTAGTCACAGGGTGACAAGTCTGGACTGTAAGCAGGATGTTCCAAGATTTCCCAGCCGAATTGTTCCACTTTTTGCCTCGTAATGTTTGCCGAATGTGGTCTGGCGTTGTCGTGAAGGAGAATGACATTTTTAACGGATGGCGTCTTTCTTTTTCGTCGTAAAGACAATTTTGCGGCATCCAACACGTCGCAATAATATTGGGCATTAATTGTGCGGCGATCCTCAAGAAAATCGACGTGAAATGCACCTTGTCGATCAAAAAACACAGTTGCCATGATCTTTCCGGCAGACAACCGCGTCTTCGCCTTTATCGGCGACTTCTCACCACTCCTTCTCCACTCCATACTTGCCTGTTTACTCTCTGGAGTATAATGGTCCATCCAAGTTTCGTCACAAGCTACTATTCGATTTAAAAACAAATCACCCTCTCGCTGAAATCGATTAAAGAGACGCTGAGAAATCTCAAGTCGATGTTGTTTGTGTTCGGGCGACAGCAGACGCGGAACCCATCTAGCGGACACTTTATGAAATCCCAAGACCTCCCTCAATATTTTTTGGGCACTGCCATAACCAATGTTAAGTGTCGCAGCGATACTTCCGATGTTTAAGCGTCTGTCGTCCTCCAGAAGATTCCGAACTGCCTCAATGTTGGCGTCGGTAACGCTCGTCCGTGGGCGTCGAACCTGGCTCTGGTTTTCAACTTTCTCCCGGCCTCCAGAAAATTGTTTATGCCATGCAAACACGCGAGGTCGTGAAAGGGTGTTCTCCCCGAACTGTGCGTGCAATCTGCGTAAAATGTCTGTTGGATTCACCCCCTCATTGGTCAAAACTTAATAATTATCCGCTGCTCCACGGAAACGTGCACTGCTTGCTCACTCATGGTCACTGCACTACTGAGCGGTCTCGACGGAAATTCAGACGTTGCTTTCCCCACCCTAACTGCTTTGTCTACATAGCCACCTACTTCGCCGATTCAAAAAACTTTTGTACGAGTCATTAAAAAATCAGTCTCGTTTATATCTGATATACCCTCGTAAATACAGACATCTAGCGAAACGTATGTAAACTAATAGAGAAAATCGAGCATTAAGATTGCAGAGCGCTGCAAGCAACTATAATGAGTTAGGCTAAATGTTGTGAATTGTGCTTTTCGAAAACTTTAGCAGGTAAGTAAATATTGATATTTAATATATTCTGTTGTGTGTTTTTATTTAAACCTCTAACAGTATTTCTTAAACTATGAAATGGACTTTCGAAAAACATCGTTGTTATTTGAATACTTATCATATGCAACGAGATCTAAGCTAAAATATGTAGCACATGAATTGTTGTAAATATGGAATACTAGTATTCCATATTTGGACCTCTTTGCAATAAGATTTCTTTCCTTTTGTTTTAGAATGCCACGAAAGTGTGAACGTCGTATCCGTGAAAATAAGAGGAAGCAATATGGTGAAGAAAACATGAGGTCAACAATTAAAGTAATCAGAGAGAAAATGTGATATCTTAAGACGGCAAAATTTTATAACGTTCCCCGTAGAACACTCTTTCGTTTGAGTCAGAACACCAACGTACCTCCTGAAAAAGCAGCAGAAACTAAATTAGGAAAGAAATGTATAATTGGACCAGAACTGGAAGAGCAATTGGTAGAATATAGATTGAAAATGGAATCAAAATTTTACGGACCTACAATGCGTGATTTGAAGCTTCTTGCTTACCAGTTAGCTTCTAGAGATAACATTAAACATCCCTTCCCTCCATTAGGTTTAGCAGGAAGAGCATGGATTGATCTATTTTTGAAACGGCATCCAAATTTATCAATAAGAAAGGCAACTGGTACATCATTTGCAAGAGCCGCTGGCTTTTGTGAAGAGAGAGTTATGGGTTTCTTTGATCTTTCAAATATTTACAATGTGGATGAAACGGGTCTAACAATTGTTCAAAGAAAAGTTTCATCAGTGATAGGTCTACGAGGTAAACGTCAGACTGCTTCATTAACTTCGGCGGAAAGAGGAGCTTTGATGACAATTATTTGCTGTATGAGGGCTGCTAGACATTTTGTGCCGCCCTTAATTATATTTCCAAGAAAAAATATGAACATTCAGCTAATGAGGGGCGCTCCTCCTGGATCAGTAGGAGTTGCACATCCATCTGGGTGGGTACAGAGCCATATTTTTACGCAATGGCTTAACCACTCAACACTTCAACACACAAAACTAACAGAACTAAATCCTATTTTATTAATCATTGATGGTCACTATAGCCACGCACGCAATATAGAAGTTATAGACTTGGCTAGAGAAAATCATGTAGTCATTTTGTCTTTGCCTCCTCATTCATCCCACACGCTCCAACCTCTGGACAAGTCATTCATGGGTCTATTAAAAATCTATTATAGAATGTGGATCCGTCAAAACAACCGTGCTCTTAGTCCTTTCGATATCACGGAGTTATTTGACAGAGCATATCTAAAGGTTAAAACAGGTGAAGTTGCTGCGAAAGGTTTTCGAACTACTGGTATTTTTCCTTATAATAGAAATATTTTCACTGAGACTGACTGTAATGTGAGCCGTTTGGGCGGCCACATTGGATAGCAGGTTAGGGCGACTTATCGTAGTAAATGATACGCACAAAGTTCGGGTAACATATTATAATTAATTTAACACTTACAACTGGTTAACAAAGTATTTACATTGAATACTATGTCCAACTCAGACAGGGTAGAACGTGGTGATTAAGTACAACATCGTTCGTACCACTGGCTGGTTGTGACTCTCTAACGTATAGTTACTATTACTATGACTGTATACGTGAATGTGAATATCTCTCACTTAAATTACTGTCAATATATATTCGAGAAGATCCTTGTAATCTTTCTAGAATATAACACAAACCCTGACATATAATCTTGTATATGCAATATACACAAAGAACGGTTGTGTTTATATAACACGTTACCGTTTGTATTAAAAAGAGCGAGGCTGTGGCCTCGCCGAAAGTGTTATGCATATACATGACTATATTGCGTTATTACATGACTTTTTAGCAGCAAAATAACCTATAGTAGCGTACCCGAATTTTCGCAAATTTCCTCTAGTGCGCTGTTACAGAAGAATTGGTTATCCAGTACCATCATGTTCTAAATCATCAGACACTATACCTGTATATACTACACATACACATAATGACATCATTGGCTCAAATCAGGTTTCATGTTCAACAGCATCTTCAGCAGGTGTCGTTCAAAAGCAGAATCAGAAAAATAGTTCCAATCCAATACCTAATTTAAAGCGCAAGAATTCTAATAAAGGGCGGAAGGCGGTTGGAGCTTCATTGATTACTTCATCTCCTTACAAAGAAGAGCTTAACGACTCATTCAACAAAAAGGCGAGAAAAACGTTAATCACGAAGGGAAGATTTCCTCTCGGTAAAATGAAACTCGTTGGTACCGAAGTTAGAAACTCTTAAAAACGTGTGAAGTCAAAACTTAAACGGCTGTATTCAAGGAAGGAGTTATCATATGATGAATTCGATGTTTCAAACATTGATGTAAAACTGGATGATTCGGACAGCGATTTGGAAATTATACCAGGCCATTTAAAACCAGACGACACTTATGCAAACTGCATATTTTGTGGATATAAATTTTCAGCTAGTCGAAGGGGTGAACTATGGATACAGTGCTTGATGTGTTCCATGTGGGCACATAACGACTGCGCAGATGCCCAAAAATATGAATATGTTTGTGACTGGTGCAAATCATGTATAAATATGATGTAGTTTTTAATTGTTGTTTAAACAAATAATACTTAGTTTTTGAAGTTGTCCATGTATTCCATATTTACACCATATGTTTTTAAGTAGTGATTTTGCAGTTTCTTGGTAAAATTATTTTTTGTCAAAAAACATGAGAGACTGTCATAAATTGAAGTAACCACTTTTATTCTTAGTTGTTTCAGTTAATGCTTTGCATGATTTGATTTTAATTATCTTTAACTATTAGAAATCTATACGAATTTAATAAAATGGTGTTCCATATTTGCACCTTTTCCTCTACTATTAATGAATGCTGTGAGACTACTCCATTTTGTCAAAACTGTCCTCTGAAATAATATTGTAGAGATTATCTACACAGTCTAGCCATTGAGAGCAAGTGAGCAATTGCACCCCCTGGAATTATGAAACAAAACAAACCAAGCGGCGACTAACTGTGAAAGTATTTATTTATTATGTGTATTAAGTATTCATAGTTATTGACGAGGAACGTGGCACGCTAACAACGTACATGCACCGATCGTCGTCACAGATATAATGAGCAAAGCCCAACTGTTGCTCCGTTAAGCCATTAACATTACATTGAAGGTGGGGAGAACTGTATTTTGCCCTACTTCGAATAATACATAGCGTCTGAGCAAGTGGTACAGTCTGCTCACGGCCATTGTAAAATGAATTCCGTCTCTGCTTTAGAGAACAACGCGTTTTCGCGGTTAACGTATGATGAAAAAATCGCAGTAAAAAATCTTAAACGGCCGATGCCTCAATTATATTTAGAAAATAAACAATCTGTTAAAGGTAAAGGCGTTATAAGAAAATTCAAAATGGATATTTATCAGAAAAATGACTGGATTTGTGGGGGTGAAATTAAAAATACTTTGTTTTGTTTTCCGTGTCTTTTGTTTGGTGGTGAACCGTCTTGGTCAAAGAACGGAATAAGAGACTTAATTCATCTTAGTGTTAAAATTATTAAACATGAAAGTTCCGAAGGGCATTTGAAAAATATATTTAGTCTAAGAATGTTAGGAAAAAATAACATTCAGAATGTTTTTAATTCATCATATAGAAAAGCAATTCAACAACACAATGAAAAGGTAACAAAAAATAGGCAAGTGTTAAATTTAATAATAAATTGCATTAGATTTTGTGGCGCGTTTGAATTGGCACTTCGGGGTCATGATGAACAGCAAACGTCGAATAACAAGGGCATTTTTCAGGAATTGATCAATCTTACGGCAGAATTGGATAAATCGCTCAAAAATCACATCGAAGCAGCACCGGTTTTTAAGGGATTATCAAAAACTATACAGAATGAGCTGCTTGATGCAATGTTGAACGTGTATCATGAACAAGTTGCCAGTGAAATTAAAGCAAACGACTTCATAGCTGTGATAGCTGACGAAACCACATATGTGTCCAATCAGTTTCAGTTGGCGGTTGTTTTAAGATATATTGTGAACGCGAAACCGGTCGAAAGATTTTGGAAATTTCTTCTGCCTAGTGGACATGATGCTAATTCTTTATCTGCCTCCATCCTTAACGAAATTAGTTTGCTTGTTGATGACCCAGAAAAACTGATTGTACAGAGCTATGATGGGGCAGCAGTCATGAGTGGTGCTATTAACGGCGTGCAAAGACATGTCCAAGACCAGTATCCAAGGGCTAATTTTGTACATTGTTATGCACATCAGACAAATCTAATTATGTCACATGCTACATCGAGCAGTAGTAATGGCAGAATTTTTTTGCCAATCTGACGGGATTATGTACATTTTTCTCCACTTCACCACAACGAGCTGCAAGATTGAAAGAATTCCTTCAGAGAAAAAGCTTACCTCTTTCTTCAAAAATAAGATGGTACTTCAATTCTAGGACAGTGAATACAATATATGAGCACCGAGAAGAAATAATTGAAGCTCTAGAACAAATCGAGGGAGAAGTTTACAAACTACCATTCATCAAGCTAGGGCCAATTTGCGAATTTTAGAGGAGGAAAATTTTATCTATTGGTTAACTTTCTTTCATAAAATTATGCCACATGTGGACATATTGTTTAATCAATTACAAAATGTCAATACAGATGCATTAAAAATCAAGAATAATTTAGATAATTTTGAACGTGCTATTGGAAAAATTCGAACCGAAATCGCTGACACAGATAACCAGTTGGTTAAACAAAATGACCCAGAACTGACTCCTCGACCATCAAAGCGGCGAAGAGTAACTGATGGTAGCCAAAGAAGGAGGGAAACTATTGAAGTGTGCGATATTATTTTGCCAGAAATAAAAACTAGATTTCGGTATACAGGGTACTTAATATTAGCAAACTTAATTTCTTTTAAACAGTTCTCCTCTTTTCAAAAAAAATTTCCGGAAGATTGCCTTAAAGAAGTAGTACAATTTTATCCATGCCTCAATGAAAGCAGACTACGAACTGAATTAAGCGTTCTATATTCTAGAGAAGAATTTAGGCAAAATGTAGAAGTCGGTGTTGTAGGTCTGCTAGGTCTTCTGCTGGATGGATTAAGTGGCACCTTTAATGAAGTTGTTAAGCTTTTAAAAATTGTCATTACAATCCCAATGACAACGTCCGAAGCGGAACGCCAGTTTTCACGGCTGAAGAGAATAAAAACTTTCCTGAGAAATACAATGAAAGAAGAGAGATTAAATGCCCTTACTATGTTATCTTGTGAAAAAGAATGTATAAATGATTTCCCAAACTTTAATGAAAAAGTGATAGAACTGTTCTGCAAGTCAAAGACACGTAAAATGGACTTCGTTTATCGTCAGATGTAATTAAACTGTGTAGTGTAATATTTACTATTCCTTCAATGAACAATGAACAGTACCTGTCTGGAACAGTACGTCGGTGAAATTTATAAGGATTGGGTAAGCGTTTTTGTATTACACTTTTTAATTTTGAAATTATGCACTCCCTATGTGAACCACCCCGAGCCGCCACTGTGTCCATGTATTCCATATTTACACCATTTGTTTTTAAGTAGTGATTTTTCAGTTTCTTGGGAAAATTATTTTTTGTTAAAAAACATGAGAGACTGTCATAAATTGAAGTAACCACTTTTATTCTTAGTTGTTTCAGTTAATGCTTTGCATGATTTGATTTTAATTATCCTTAACTATTAGAAATCTATAAGAATTTAATAAAATGGTATTCCATATTTCCACCTTTTCCTCTACTATTAATAAATGCTGTGAGACTACTCCATTTTGTCAAAACTGTCCTCTGAAATAATATTATAGAGATTATCTACACAGTCTAGCCATTAATACAGTCAATGTTGTCCAATTATACGAAATTACTAATGAGATAATTTCGTTACAGCGTAAACATACCGTCGGGGATGTGAAATAAACACATTCCGTCCGTGTTATTACCAGAGACCGGACATATCAGGCTGAAATGGACGGCATTACGACGGACTATATAAATAGTCTACAACATCTGTAAGTACATCACGCAGTTGTTGAATAGCACTATTCATTCGGTTAACTGCACATCTATTTTTTGTGTGCCGTTAACCGAATGAATAGTTCTATTCAATAACTGCGTGATGTACTTACAGGTGTTGTAGACTATTTATATCGTCCGTCGTAATGACGTCATTTCAGTCCGATGTGTCCGGTCTCTAGTTATTATGTCTATCGATTTTTCGGTAGATCTACTGATTTTCGTTGGTATCTAGCGATCTACCGAAAAAGTCTTTAATACTACCGAATTGTTGCATTTTTCTAAACTAAATAATAAATTAAAGATGGTTTGTAGTTTGCATTATTATCATTTTACGCCGATTTGCAATGGGGCTTACGGAATTAATTACCCTATGCAGATAGCAATATTTGCAATTATAAACTTACAAACTAGAAAGCCTGAAAGATCGCGACAGCGGTTCAGTGTGATCATCATCCGGCCTTAGTAAGTGTAACAAGAAACTGTGTTCGACACTGTGGTCATAATTCTTGTTTGCGGCAGATAGGCGTTTGAAGAGGGCCTGCTTACGAAGCGAAAATAACTCAAATATGGCTGAAAAATAACATTCTTGAGTTTATTTAGACTTCCAATTGGTTGCCCAGTAACGCTACCTTAATCCTATCGACCATAAGACGTGCTCGAAGGTGTGATTTGCAAGAAACTTAATCCAAATTGGGAGGCTTTGAAATGAATTATTCTTGAAGACACCAAAACATCGCTAGAAACAATGCGTAAATCGATAAATTGGTTGTTTGCAACTCTATAGTGGACGCAGGAGACGAACACTTCAAATCAATTAGGCATCGTTTGAAAGCTTATTTTCTGTACTTTGAAATACATGTGTTTTAGTTTTCACGATTAGTTATTCTTTTTTATACGCCATTGAAACATTGAACGTATTTATTGCTAGACTGTACAATCATTAAGTGCACGTTCGACGTTGGTAGCAAAATTCTATATAGATGTTTATACCAAGATCATATGTTAATACTGTATACAATAATTTTCTGTGGCTTGTAATGCGGTTGGACATATTATTCAACGTTTCGCTGTTTATATTGTCAGCTTCTTTAGAATCTGCTGAACAGGTTCATTAAGGGAGAGGGGGGGAATCAAAATATTTCATATTCTGCGGACTTTTAAGCGCAATCGACAAGTGCTGAACTATCTCCAGCCTTCTGTGGATCACTGACGCCATTATTTATATCAGTTGTATACGTTTGCACGGAACGAGCCCTGTTTATGTGAAATCGAGCCAGTTTTTGTAATTTTTTGATATCGGAAAATAAGACGGTGAGTCATTTTTTTCCCCTAATCGATAAGATATATTTATTTCATGAAAAAAGTACGATCTTGTGTATCTGTTGATGCTAGTTTTACATTGTTGGGTTAAGTAATTTGCTAACTATATTAAAGATTGTCATTTAATATCTAAAGGAGAAATGATGCGCGCTGATGCGTACCATTACCCCGTAATTTAAATTTAAATAAATATATTTTTCAGATACCGAGAAATTATACAAGGAAAACCACAATTCTTTCATATACGGCAGAAGAGTTACGAAACGCATTATTTTCGATAAGAAATGATGGCAGAAAAATAAGGGATGCAGCAAGGGCCTTCAATATTCCTGAATCGACACTAAGAAAAAAACTGTCAGAAAATCAACCGAAGCCACCTCGTTTGGGTTGCACGCCTGTGTTTTCAGTGGAAATAGAATCTGAGTTAAGAGAGTACATTTTAACGCTAGCAAAGCTATTTTATGGCATAACATCCTGGTGTCTTAGGCGATTAACTTTTCGGTACGCTGAGCAACATAACGTTGTCCATAAATTCGACAAGGAAAAGGGATTAGCTGGGAAGGACTGGCTGTATGGATTTTTAAAGAGATCACCTGATATAGAACTACGACAGCCTGAAGGAACCAGTTTGAATAGGATTGCATCTTTTAATAAACCAAATTATTTTTTTTAAACTTTAAAAGGTTTAAGTTTGAACCGAAGAGTGTTTACAACATGGATGAGACAGGCATCACCACGGTGCAGAATAAGTGCCCTAAGGTTTGTGGTCGTAAGGGATCTAAAAAAGTAGGAACTGCAATTTCTGGTGAAAGCGGAAGAACACTAACTGCTGTATTTTGTATGAATGCGGCTGCGAACTACATCCCTCCCAGGGTGATATATCCCAGGAAAAGGATGCCCAAAACTCTCGAGCAAAATGGACCAATTAGGGCGCTATATAAATGTTCTAAGAACGGTTGAATAAATTCCGATCTTTTTCTTCAGTGGCTGGGCCACTTTCGGAGGCATACTAAGCCTACTGTTACTGATCCTGTCCTTCTCGTTCTGGATAATTATTCCAGCCACATATATCAGTTGAGCTTATAATTTCTGCAAAGAAAATAACATCCACGTGGTTTCGCTTCCTCCACATACATCTGATTACCTTCAGCCTCTGGACCTGACATTTTTTAGTCCTCTGAAAAATGCACTATTCAGGAAATATGATTTTTACTTGTCAAATACCGATCATCAAAAAATAACGGAATACGATGTACCCGAACTTTTAAACAAGGCCTTCATGAAAGTATCTACGATGGGAAAGCAGTTTCAGGGTTTCGGACGTCTGGAATATCTCCATTGAATCCAGACAAATTTACCGATGCTGATTTTGAACCTAGCCACCGTGTAAGAGAACTTATAGTAGAAGCTACACCTAAAATTGAAACTTCATCCAGCCAAGATGGTGCAGCCACTATACTAGATAATTACCCAAATTTAACATCAGAGAGACCCGAGTTCTCAGCCATCTAGGTCTAAGGATAATTTCTTTGCTATGGCTCCAATACCAAAGACAAACGTTAATCAGGCAACGAAAAGAATATCTAGGAACAAACAGAAATCCCCAACATGAGCGCATAATTACCCGCAAGGGCGGGGGATGGTGCCCAAGAGCACTTTTGTCCTTTCAGCAATATTGCGCTTTAAATACTTTATTTTTTAATAAAATTGATTTACATGCTGAGAGTAAACGAAATAGCACTCCCATTACGGTATTTACATTTAAATTATCTGCAATCCTATCAGTGCTATAACGATTTCCGCTTAAGTGCGCACGATTCCCCCACTCTCCCTAATATAATTTTTTTTAAACATGTTAGAATCCAATTTGTACTCGTAACTAACTCGTAAAGGTCTTTACAAGAAAAATCTGTAAACCTTCTGTACAGTGAACGAAAATAAACTTTTAAAAATTTTATGTGCCTTTCGAATTTTACAGTTTCTATTAACCATTCTCTTATACATTAGATCTTATTTTAATCACGTTAATAAATGTATTAAGTGAACCCTTATCAGGCGTCCTCGAAAATATCATATATTCAATTATCTTTGTTAGTGTCGATTCACTATACTAAATCATATAAGGAAGAAGCTATGGTTTTATGGTCAGGTGTTGTCGTTATCAGCAAATTTTACTCACTATCGAGTACAGCTATTACTTTTCTATTAAATTAATTAGATCAAAATGTTTTTAATGTTCCTAAAACTCACCTTTTCGAAGAAGCTCGCAATATTTTTCTATATTTCCATTTTTTGAACCAAGAAGTTATTTTATTCATTCTGTTCATTGGTAGAGATACGATATTAGTTGGAGCTAACGTTTTACTAGTTCCTTTCCTGAAAATAAATTTAAAGTAAATTAATACTGAATAAGGTCTATTGTATAATCATTGTGAATTTTGTGAATTATTGTGAATTTCATTACGGAAAGATTTTAGTATTTTTGGAAGTACTATATATATCAACCCAATTAAGTAATGGGACATTTTGTTTGTGACCGAGTTAAGTTACATACGTGTAGCAAGCTAACTCCTCACATTCAGCGAAAACCGATATACCATTTAACCTAATATAAGAAGGGCGTACGCTTAGGTTGTGTTACGAGCATCTATACTCAAACATCGTGTCTCATTACTACAGACGGTTGCTGTATATATATATATATATATATATATATATATATATATATATATATATATATAAGGTAAACTTAATAAGTCGGCGATTAAAGGTCTGGTTCATTACTTCAAAGTATATATATTTAAAACAACCCTACATGTTTCGGCAATGATGCCTTTGTCAAGGGAATAAAAAATAAAAGTAGATTTATATTTTTTATTCCCTTGACAAAGGCATCATTGCCGAAACATGTAGGGTTGTTTTAAATATATATACTTTGAAGTAATGAACCAGACCTTTATATCGCCGACTTATTAAGTTTACCTTATATATATATATATATACTTATATATAGTACGAAATTTTTTCAAATATAAATTTCGAATAATTAGCGTCGTAATTGTAGATTACTTTGCGAAATAACATACTAATTTAAAAATATTTAAAATAATTAATATAAAGCCAAAATTTCAAGGATTTACCTATCAAATGGTATATTAAATGAACGGCCAAGAAATAGTCTCTATATTATAATGAAAATTTAGTACTTTCCAAACGTCAGAATATTAATATCTGTTCCTTATAAGGCATTTCTAATGAATTTGAAACCAAGTCCTTGTAGCTCAGTTGGTAGAGCGATAATCATGCAAACCGTGGACGTGCGTCAAGTCCTACCTAGGGCGAAATTTTTTCAAATAAAAATTTCGAATAATTAGCGTCGTAATTGTTGACAGCAATGTTTACATTCACATTACTTCGCTAAATAACATACTAATTTAAAAATATTTAATATAAGCCGAAACTCCAAGAATTTATGAAATAATATATTAAATGAACGGCTAAGTCAATAAAAACTGATTATATTTAAAAAAGTTCAATTAATAACATTTTCGAAATGTCCACCTCCTTGTTGAATGCAGGCTTCTGCCTATAAGCCAACAGAAGAAGTACTTATCCGAATTTCATACTTGTTTTGTCGGATTTGCTCGGCAGCCAGGTGAATACGATCCAACAACTCTTCTCTTGTGTTCGAAACTTGCGCGTAGACTAAATTTTTCATGTAACCCCATAAATAAAAGTCAAGGGGATTAAGATCGGGTGATCTGGGTGGCCATGCAACAGGACCACCTCGAACAATCCATCTTGGATAATTGACGTTAACCCAATTTCGGACAGCAATTCCGAAATGTGGTGGTGCCCCATCCATGTGAAACCACATGTCTTGTCGAACATTCAGTGGGACATCCTCTAAAAGACCTGGCAGTTCGTTAATAAGAATTTGAAGGTAATTTAACCTTCCAGGAAGAATGACAGAACCAATCAACCGATGACTTGTTGATTGGTTCTTTTAGGGCCGCCCAAACGTTAATAGAAAATTCATGTTGAAATTTAGATGGGCGTATAGCTTTGGGACCTGTGCAGGTTTCTCAGATTTAACACCACTTAAGTGACTCAAGTAACACCACTTCTCGTGAACGTAGATTCATCTGTCCAGAGGACTGTTCTGCAGAAATTAAAATAAGCCTTTCCTGTCTTAATATTCATGTAGAATAAACTAGACGAGCATAGTAGTCTGCCTCAAGCAAACCGTGTCCCCTGCGATATGATATATATATGGATATAAGCCCTCGCGTTTTAAAATTAGCCAAACTGTCGTTTGTGGCACTCCTAGTTGTCTAGCGATTCGACGTACACTGTGAGTTGGATCCCTTGTAACAATAGCTACTGCTTCTTCCTCTAAGTCTGCTGGGAAATTTACTCCTCGGTCGAAAAGATAATCACGCAGTCCGCATTCCCGAAATTGTCTGTGTACTTCCAGAAACGTTCTGTAATGAGGAATGCGCCTATCGGGAAACCGATGTCGGTATTCAATAACTGCTTGACATGCACTGCCGTTACAGTAGCCATACACAAAATGAATGTCCGCATACTCTTGAGAAGAAAATCGATAAGGCATTTTGAATAAAGAAAACGTGTCATTGTCAATTCGGTAGTAATAAACGTCATGTCGTCCGTACAAAATGTGTAAATTGATAACAGTAACACAAAAAGCGCAGATCTAATGGAAGTGGGTGTTATCGTAGTTGTAATGAGAAGCTCACGTGTCAGGGAAAGGTGTACACATCTTCCAATGGCGAGGAAATAGCTGCAAAGTCCGAACCACAAAGAGAGGTAATTTTAACATAACCTAAAATATTATTTTAAGTAACACGTTCTAATATTACAGGTGGTGTGTAAATGTCAATATAGTTGCAAGAACATCACATATGAGAGAAAACTAGAATTATTTAAAAGTTACTACGAAACGGCTTTCTCAGAACAAGGCACGTATCTCATGGGTTTAATTAACCTGGCTCCAATACAACGAAGACGGCATGGCACATATGAGTCTCCAAAAAGCAGTCGCCGTCAGTGCAGCATCTATTATAATGTTCCCGATGGTAATGGACATTTAGTACATGTGTGTAAACGTACATTTATGGAAATATTCGCCATCACTGCTATAAGAATTGAGGTTCTTGTCAAAAAGAAAGAAAAGGGGGAAAATGTTTGTGGTGATCGCAGGAAGGGCAATAAGACTTTAAAATTTACTGAAGATGATCGTCAACAAGTCAAAAATCACATCTTGTTATTACCTAGAGATGTTAGTCATTACTCGAGATTAAAATCAAGAAGAGAGTATTTAAGCCCGGATTTGAATCTGCATCGATTGCATAACGCTTTCTTAGTTAAGTATCCCGATTCTAGTGTTACATACAAATATTACAGACGCATATTTTTCCAAGATTTTCCGAACTTATCGTTTCATCGTCCCAGAGTTGACACATGCAGAACTTGTGACAAACTTAATTGCGAAATCCAAGCACAAATTTCAAGTAGTAAGAGTGCAAAAACTCAACTTGAGCTGCATCATAGAAAAGTGCAAAACTCTTTAGCTGCCATGAAAGACAGTATCATGAGATCGCAACAATCTGGAAATATATGTTCTGTGATATCAATGGATTTACAACAGGTTATGTTTGTGCCTACCCTCACTTCGATATGTTTTACCCTAGTCAACTTTCTTGTTACAATTTTGGGGTACACCTTAGCGACACAAACACCTCGTTCATGTGTATGTGGCACGAAGGTGTTAGAGGAAGGGGAGGAAATGAAATCGCCTCCTGCCTTTTACGAGTGCTAAATATGGATGTTACTCACAAGAGAAATCTCATAATCTGGAGTGATAACTGCGCCGGCCAGAATAAAAACAAGATGGTTGTGTATGTAATGTTATTCCTTGTTTCCACTGGTGTTTTTGACACAATACAACAAAACTTTTTAACCAGTGGTCATAGCTTTATGGCATGTGACAGAGATTTTGGTTTCATTGAAAAAAGAAAAAGAGTGATGAAGAGCTTTGTACCAAACGATTTACATGAAGTTGTAAAATCAGCAAAATACAATCCACCATTTGCCATCGTGAATATGGAGAACTTAGGATTTTTTAATATTTCCAATGCAGCCGACGAAGTTATTAATACAAAAACCCTTAACATTAGTAGAGTTGTTCAAATAAGAATAGATTCGAGAAAACCTGGGAAAGTACTAACCAAAGAAACTTTCAACGATTTAGAGGACTGGAAAGAAACTCTTGTTCTGAAAAAAGGTAAAACAACAGCAGATCTTAAAGGAAACTTAACTTTGTTAGCACAGGAAAGCAAAATTACAGACAATAAGAAAAAGTCCTTAGCCAGCATGATACCATACATTCGGCAGCAGGAACATAAGGAGTTTTACAGAAAACTTTTAAACATTGTGTGAAATGTGTAAGTGGCTAGATACGAGCGATCTTGATCTCACTTAACCCCTTTTAATGTTTTCTTTAGGTTGGCACTTAGCCTTTTCTTATTTTTTACATAAAAATGTATTTGTTTATACAAAAATGAAATAATATTTTTCCACGGTCGGGAGTAGAAATCAGTTTCTATGACATCAAAATTAAAACAGAAGTAGTCGATTATTCCCAAGGGAGTATAATGCTCCCAAGGGAGTTTACATTATGGAGAACGTTTGTGATTCATGCAAAAAAAAGATAACATTGAAATTATTTATTGACATTTAAATTAAATGTTACATTTGTACAATTTTCAAAATTAATATTAGAAGGAATATTACTTTCGCTTACATTTACAGTTTTTGTGATTGCCCTACTAGTGGTACCTACTAAAAACTGATTAGCAATTTTGGTCTTATTTTCAATGGAGTTCTCGACATAACCCTCAGCGACTGTCGTTGATTTCCAACCAGCATGACGCTTTATTGTCGTGATATCCACACCAGCATCTGCCAGTAATGTCGCTGAAGATCTTCGTAAGCAGTGACCAGTATAACATGCAGCATCAGGTAATTTTAAATACGAAGCTACTACACTCGGAATTTTTCCCATGGTATTCTTGCCAACTGGCTGCGAACTACATTTTCCTGCTTTGTAGTACAAAAAAAGGCGCTTATGCTTGACGTGGGGAGGACGAAGGGACAGGTATTTTCGAAACAACTCAAGCATATTTTCCACATCGGTAACCACAAAGGTTCGTGGAATCTTTGTCTTAGTGTTTGGAATTTTTACAATCAAGGAAGAGCCTACATCCTCAATATCATCTACAGTTAAATTGACTAGTTCATCAGTTCGACAAGCTCCGGCAATCCCCAGAATTAATCCAACCTATAAAAAATCAAAATACTTAATAATTGAAATACCTAACAACAAAAGTAATCTTACCTTAATCGTTAAGAATTCTTTGTCATCTGCACTTGATAGAAAACGGTCGATTTCACCCTTTCTCAATATTTTCGATTTTTTCGCTTGATATCCGTCACCGGTTCTTTTCAAAAATGCGATCAGCTTGGGGAATTTGCTTATATCTATGTTGTCGTAAATTATCAAGCATGACTTAACAGTAGAATATTGCGCTCATAATGTGGAAGACTTGTAATTCTTTGCATTTTCACTGAAGTATGCCAACAAAACATTCTCGCTGTATACTTGAACATTTTTCTCGGCGCACCACTTTTTGAACCGATTGTAGGCTATATCGTATAAAGATCTTGACTTCGTAGGCAGCAAATTGCTTATTGCAATATATGCAGCCTCCACAATCTCTTCCGACTCACAATTATTCATTGTACACTAAACAAACTTTAAACTAAACCAAACTAGCACCTTAATTTGACAATTCTTTTTGTTTGTTTATTTTGTAGTTATGACAATAACTCAACGACTACTAAATAAATGCTCAAATTCGAATACAATAATTCTGGTGCTACTTACTTCATAATGACAAAATATGTGTTTTTAAGTTAATGAGACCGTGGAAAAAATAGTATATACCATTCGGGAGAGATGCTATTTTGTCCTCGGTGCATTGTAGCATTGTAGGTTCAAATTGCACCTCTGCCAAAATAACGCATTTCTCTCCCTTATAGTATAATATACTATTAGTTTATATACCATTATTATGTCAGCCGTAGTGTATTTTATTCTTAGATTTAAAAACAAGTTAGTTGTAAGCAGTTATTTGAAAATTAAATGGTTTTCTTTAATTAGATTTCTTTTATTACAATGGCACTTAACCCCTTTTGCATTTCCACTCTTCATTTGTTTATTGTATGATATTGATGGTTCAGCACTTACGAAATAAGTAAAAACCTTCTTTATCATAAATCAATTTCCAGTACTCTCTTTTGTAGATCTCCAAGAAATTACTGTATGCACTACCACACGAGTTTATTTATTTTAGGATAACATTTTATTATGCGACGTTAACAATTACAGGCCCGTTATTGAATCGTATAACTTTTTTTAAATAAAATCAGTTTCTATTGATTTTGGGATTACATTTTTTTCATGATCTGACAATCACATTCATAGATCTATAACTTTGAAACAAATAAAAATGGATACACAAGTTTTGCGTTTTTGTTACTTGAAATGAAGTCTACTTTACACTCCTAAAATTTGAACATGACGATAAGGGACAGCTTGTATAAAAACTGATGTCAAAAGAAGATTGTAGTGTTGTTTGTACGTAAATGTTGAAACAATTTTAAAGAAAAGCTCGTTTATATTATCAGTTTTCGGTCAAGAATCAAATTCTTCGAATATAGTTCCGTTGAAGAATGAAATGGGTACTATTTATATTAACTTTCAGAATGTTCTTACTTTAGAAAACTTCATAGCTTTAGTTGAATAATTTTGTGTAATCATGATTATTGATTAAAACTACGCACATATGTATATACGATATTGGTGATGCTTCACGTTTAAAAATGTAAAAAATTTAATTACATGTACTTGTTAACGCAAGGGACTGAAATACGGTATTATATTGTTCACTAAACCGTAACAATGATTCACCAGTACAATGACTGTACGTAAGAACTTGTTGCTATTGTTCTGTTTTACAAATCCGTAAATTGTGAATTGAATATTAAAAAAAATAATTGAAAACTGAAATACATACTGGACTATTTTCCCTAATAATTTCGGTGTTCGTTGTTTGATTTTAGTAATTTATGATGTGATGGTATTTTTTATATCTATTTTTATATAGGCTTTATATACCTTTAGTGTGTATAGAAAACCACGGTTAGTATAAACAAAATTAATATGTTTCAAACCAGTAATATGTATTTTAATAAGAAAACTATAATAAATAAGTAGCGAATATTAGATATTCTCTAACATATTTTCATTTACGTATTATAATCGAAAATTGTGAGAAAATTCTAGATTGCCTATTATTTTAATTTAAAATATACGTCCCAAGGTTATTTTCAATTGTTTATAATTATTCTTCCATTAAGTGCTTAGGGATATTTTGAAATGTTTATTAAATATTTTTTACAAAAACAAGTTTGTTTTTTTAATATAGATTTCAATTTGCATTTAAATGCGAATTTCTCAAAACTCCAGCTGTTCAATTGTTTTCATGTTTAAAGAAACACAATAGTCGACAATAATTATTTGAGTATATACCTAATTATAAGATTCTTATTCCCAATGTTCTTTTGACTATTGCTTATGTTCATTGATTTATTATTACATGAACTCTATTAGATAATAAAAGCAGTTTTTTTTACTCGTTCCTACAGTACTATGCAGTATATGTTGAACAATAAGAATACCTTTTTTAAATAGAAGTTTGAGGAAACCGATAAATACAATTCTACTACTACAAAGATCATATAACATAATTAATTAGTAATTTAATTATTTTTTCAGCATCTTTTTTATATTCAATTGTGCTATTTTCCTATGAAATTGTTTTTAAAGAAAAATTGTGTACAAAACTTGACTGCAACGTTTTAAGTAGTTAGGAATCAATTGATAATCACCCCTACACTACTTCCATCTAGTATTGTGGAACATTTAGGCCTGGGATGCACAGACTTATAGGGAACAGGGGCCACTCGGGAAAATTATAAGCCAAGGACGGGCCACTACAAAAAATACTTATTAACACAAATATTTTTATTTTTAAATAGTATGAATTACTACAAATGATAAAAATAAAAAAACATTCAAAAATGTTTGTTGTAATTATGTAATCGTAATGTAATCTAATCATTACAATGTAATATTTCATGTTTTATTATTTTAATGCATGACATTGCATTGACCTAACAATTTTGTTTATGTTTGGCTCCACATTACTTGTCGCCACACGTAAAATTGCTTCCAGATTTTCATTTGCCAGACGGGTTCGATTTTTTGTTTTGTTAAGTTTCATCACTGAAAACGTTTGCTCACAAATATACGTCGATCCAAATAAGCTTGCGCATTTCAATGCATTTATTCGCAACTATTTATGAGCGGTTTTGTCAACGCAACGGTAAAAGTTGAGTAAATTACCTTCATTAAACTTGTTTCGTAAATTATCATCATTTTGCATGTCTATCAATTCCAGCTGTATTGATTCCGGTGCATTTTCGGGTGAAATGTTGAAAGGATTGCTGAAAATGTCTAATAGAGGTTTAACTTTTTTGAATTCTAGAAAACGATCATGAAAAGCTTGTACTAAAATATCAATTTTTTCAACATAAGCGAAATTGACATCAGTTTTATTGAATTTCTCCATAATTTTTTTGTAATTCTCGTGATATTATAAAGCTTACAGTAGGTACTACAACTTTTATCACATTTTCAAATCCCAATAATTTTGAACAGAGGGCCTATTGATGTATAATGCAATGAAACGGCATTAATTCCTGGGTATCTATGTTTTTAGTTTGTAAATCCTCTTTTAACATAGTTATTATCCCAGATTTACTTCCAACCATTGAAGGTGCTCCGTCAGTCGTAATTCCAGATAATTTCGTTAAATTCAAATCCATTATAGAACATTTTTCCAGAAGAGCTTTGAGCATGTCACTCCCCTTGGTTTGACTTTTCAAAGAACTCGTACCAATCAGTTCTTCACTCACTTCAAAATTTTGCGTTACACCTCGTAAAAATATTAAGAGTTGAGATATCTGTAGATTCATCGAGTGCTATAGAAAAATACTCAAAACTTTTCGATTTCGTAGCTAATCGCTCTTCTATATTAGCTGCTAATGTGGTAAGTCTTCTTTGAACAGTCATCCGATTTAGTTGAATTTTCTCAAACCTCTTTGCATCTTTCGGACACATTTTTTTTTGCGGCGATATCTAAACACTGCTTAACAAACTCACCATCTTTAAAAGGCTGACAAGTTTTCGCTATTATTCGAGATATTTCAAAGCTAATTTCAGTAGCTGTTTCAGCGTCTTGAATTGGTTTGTAAACATAGCTTGCTGGCCTACTAGTTCCCTTTGTAAAGTAGAAATTTTTTGCGTCCGATTTTTGCCGGTTAATTTGGTAAAAGTATGATGCTGGGTTTCATAATGCCTTTTCACATTATATTCCTTCGGAATAGAAACACTACTCTTGCATATTAAAGAGACACTTTTGTTATGCGATGAATTAAAAAATATCTTGAAACTGTCGATTTTCATCTTCAACCTTACGACAACGTTTTTTACTGGGGCCTGGTTTATCCATATCAAAATTGATATTATATTGTTACGCAGGTAGATGCCAAGTTCGAACGACGAAATATTTATTCTTCACAGATTCACATACAATACAATTTAAACAATATAACGTTCGCTTGTCCGTAGTTAAAATTTAACTGCCCCGATAGCGGGCGATGCGTTGTATTTATAACGAGCCATCGAAAAAACTCATAATTGGAGTAGACTGTGAAATTGGGTTGATACTTTAACCACTTCCACATAATGACATTTATTATTTGACATTGAAAATATAAGTTTGTGTCAAATTTTTCAAAACTCTTATTAAGAAAATTGTTTATGTTTAGATTTAAATGGACAACATTTTCAACAACTTCTGTAGCTATATGTAAATTTTGATTATGATTTCGATATTAAATAAATTATTTGTTTTCTTTTTTGTTGTAGTATCATTTCAATGCCATAACCTTTTTTTTACAATGAAACCAAATGAAACTGTCAAGCATCAAGTAATGTGTCATTATGTGGAAGTGGTTAGAGTACCAACCCAATCTCACAGTCTACTCCAATTATGAATTTTTTCGATGGCTCGTTACGAGTTACCTATCATCGAGAACCTACCACATTGTTCGGGGATAATACCGACGTGTTTCGCGAATCATCGAGTAATCTAGTTGGTTCGACAGATTTCTAGTCTCGTAACAATATGCTTGGAACGACGAGGAGCATACCTGTCCTACGTAGTAAACCTGAACAAGAAAGTAGTAGATACTTAAAGATACATATCTTACTAACAATTACAAAAGTTAGAATAAAATAAAAAGTTAAGAAACATTGATTTGAATGAATTTTTACCTACTTTTGTAGTTTTTTTAATAATTTGTAAAATTCGTTAGCGGGCCGCATAAATATCGACAGTGGGTCGCATGGGCCCGCGGTATGTGCATCGCTGTATTAGGGTCAGTGCATATGAAATATGTGCTTTGCTTTTATATAGAAAGAGTGCGTAGTATTAGATTGGTAGTTTTTCATTTAAGTATTATTTGCTCGTATTTTTTTTTTTGAATGACCCAAGATAAGTACAAGTAAAATAAGTATTGCAATGTGATATGAATTTAAACTTGCAAATAATCTCTTGCTCAACTCGTAACACAAAGACTGTTTATGGTGAGGCTACCATACGGGTGGAGATGAGTTATTTGAAAGTGGACTTCGGAATAGGCTTGAAACTTTAGTCGATAGTTAAGTTTTAAGAATTTAGTTAGAGAAAAAGAAGTTAGATTTCTAGAGAACTTGAGAACTAGAGAACTTGAACCGTGTCCTCGGCACTGCTTTATTCTTGGTCAACGTTTTTGTCCACTGTTGGAAGGGACTACTTCAGGGCTGTTACTACTGTTGAGTTTCGTGCAGTAATAGTAGTAGCGGACTTGAAGACGCCTTTTGTGGACGCCCAAACAGTGGACGAAATCTCAGAAGCAATGAGGGACGACGATCGTGATAGCCTACAAGCCAGATTCGAGAAAACATTTTATGACACTACAGTATCTTTATGACGCAGACAAAGTTAGAATTTGGATGGACGAGCCTTAATAGATTATATATGTGTCCTTCAGATTTGATCTTTGGTCACGAAGGAACTGTCAAACCTGAAGCCAACCTATCGTGACTTATGGGAGGACTTACGTGAACAAATATTACAACAAGACATTTTGGAATTAGCGGTTCCAAATTTGGGTTGTGAATTGGAGGACTGGACTGGAGGATTGTAAGAAGCATGTTAGAAGTAATATTCCAACATACTGGTATGTAAATTCTGGTATACAGTTACCGGCCCGAGTATTCTCTTACACCCAGGCAAGAGAGGACCGTGAACTGTTATTTCGATATGACGTCGCAATGTAACAAAAGGCCTACCTGTCTGTAGATTTCATCATCGTGTGAGGGCGCCAAAGAAAAAGTTTCGTCCCGAAACATGTCATGTTTCGGGACGAAACTTTTTCTTTAAGAGGAGGGCAATGTGACATGAGTCATCGGCAATATGAAATTTCGCATATCGTAAACAGTTTTGAAACTTAACGATGGAAATTTTCTCACACATCCTTATTCACCAGACTAGTCTCTTCTTCTTCTTCTTCTTCTTACTTCACGTATTAGGCTTTGAGCCTGTTACGGCCTTTATTTTTGGTCTGCCCATCTTTTCCGTGGGCGTCCCGTCGCTCTTCTTCCTTTCGCCTTATATTTCCATATTCTGGGTATCCTATCATCTTCCATCCTTTCTACGTGTTCTCTCCATTTACGTCTGTATTCTCTTATCATCTCGTTCACATCTTCAACTCCAAGTTTTTGTCTTATTTCTGTGTTCCTCTTCCTATCCATTCTTGTGTAGCCTGCTGCTCTTCTTAGGAACCTCATCTCCGATGTTTGGATTCTTCTTTTATTCGCTTTGGCAATGGTCCAGCTTTCACTCCCATATATACCACATGGGATTGCCATTGTTTTATAGAATTTTAACAGCGTGTCCTTCCTCACTTTATTGTTTAGTGTTCTGGCTATGGTGCCATTTATTCTGTTGAATTTTGTTAGTTTCGTGTGTATATCCGTGTCATCGTATAAATACGATATAGTGGATCCAAGGAAGTTAAATGTTTTTACTTGTTCTATTGGCTTATTATTAATTATTATTTTTGATCGCACTGTTTCGTTTCCGCTGAAGGCCATTACTTTAGTTTTTTCTGTTGATATCATTAGATTGTATTTCTCGGTTATTCTATTTAAGTCGTAGACAGCTCTTTGAAGTGTGTCCTCGTCACTGGCTATTAGAGCTTGATCGTCGGCGAAGAGTATGGTCATTAGGTATTTTTGTCTGTTTAGGTCATGTGTGTAGTGCTTAGTATTTGTCAGCCATTCCCGTAGCACGTCATCAATATATATATTAAAAAGTATAGGTGACAGGCTGCAACCCTGTCGTAGTCCTAAGTTGACGGTTGCCACTTCCGTTTCGCTATCGGTTATGGTAATCTTTGAGTCTTTGTACATACTCTTAATAACTTTAATCATGTATTCCTCGTCTTTCCAGTATGTCCCATAGTTTTTCTCTTACTACTCTGTCAAAAGCTTTTTTGTAGTCTATAAACAACATATGTGTTTGTTTGTTATGTTCTCGATGTTTCTCTATTATTTGCTTAATTGTAAAAGTATTGTCGGTGCAAGATCTTCCTCTTCTGAAACCCGTCTATTCCTCCATAAGTATATTTTCCGCTATTTTATTTAATCTGGCTGTCACTATTTTTGAATATATTTTATATGCGGTGTTTAGCACCTGGATCTGTCTCCTTTTTTAAATATTGGTGTTATTTTCGCGATCTTCCAACTGTCAAGTATTGTTTTTGTTCTCCAGCATTTATTTAGTAGTTGTAAGAATCTTGATTTCACCTCTATGTGGGCAAATTTGAGAAGTTCCGGGTTTATATTATCTTGTCCTGGGGCTTTTCGGTTTTTTGTTTTTTGTAGTGCTTCTTCTAGTTCTCCCATTTCTAGCTGGTCTACACTTATATCCTCTTCATCATCTTTTTCGTTTTTATTTCCTGGATTTTCCATTTTCTCTTCATTTGTCCAGAGCTTTGTATAATATGCCAACCATTCGTCTTTATTTACGATGTTGACTAGATTTCAATGAATTATTATTTCTTTAAACATCTGAGCGTCTTGTTAAAAGAAAAGGAATTTCTTAATGAAACGAAAAAATTGTGAAAAGTGCTGGCAGAACCTTTGTCAGTAACGGAAAAATACCATTTTCGAAAATCTTGAAAATGATATTTATGCCTTCCAGGGTCGCTGGAAAAAATGTGTTATTTTAATAAATGAAAACTTTTTATAGAAATTGGATAGTTTTAAATTTGACTCATTAAATCTAATATATTATACGGTCTAATTTAATATTACATTAACATTTCTCTCTCTGAAATATATTTTTGAAATATCTATTATCAGGATAAAATAAAACAAAATTTAATTTCACCTTTTAATTGACACTGCAACGATCGTTGCTGATAGATATCATTATTAAATATACAGGATTTAAACCTAAATTAAGCGTAAAAAACTCATATGTACTAATAAACATATCAAAGACTTTACTTTAACGTCTAACACAAAACTCATTTCCTTTGACTTTCAAAATTTTTTCCCTAGTATCCCTCCAGAAGAAACGGTTATTTTAGTAAAAGATCTTCTCCATAAAAATAATGTAAATCCAATAATTATTAATGAAATTCTTGATTTACTAAACATATGCATAGAACAAAATTACTTTCAATTTCATGAAAACATATACATATATATATATATATATATATATATATATATATATACATATACACACTTGCAAAGAAGGTTATTAGTTGAGATTTTTATGGATCATCTTGAAAATTCTATTTCAAAAAATCCTCTTTTTCAAAATGTATTATTTTGGTACAGATACGTAGATGATATATTACTAGGTTTCATGGGAACAAAGAGACAATTAAATTTATTATTTGATTATATTAATACATTGCATCATAATATTAAGTTTACAATGGAACAGGAAACAAATAATAGTATTATCTTTCTCGATTTAACGATTACTAGAATTAACAACAACTGTAACTTTGTAATTTACCACAAACCGTCAACTACAGATATAACTATTCATAACACTTCTTGCCATCCGATACAATACAAATTAGCGGCTTATCACAGTCTTATACATAGATTAATCAATACTCCGTTGAACCAAACAAATTTCGAGAAAACGTTAAATTTAATTAAACAAATAGCTATTAACAATGGATATAAAAGTAATATAATACATAACATTTTAAATAAAAAACTCCTTACAAAAGCCATATCACAGGTTTACCCAATATTAAATAATAACGCACAAAAATTTAAAATGATCACGTTTATAGGCTCTTCAAGCACAAAAATTTGTAAATATTTAAGAAAGTTTGACATTAATACAGCGTATAGAACTAACAACAATTTATCCAAATTTATAAAAAACAATAAAGATTTAACAAACAACAATAAGAAATCAGGAGTCTATGAGTTAACCTGCGGTAGTTGCCCTATGACGTATATCGGACAGACAGGCAGATCGTTTGAAATACGCATCAAAGAACATTTTTCTTCATTTAGAAATAATAAAAGTGACTCTTCATATGTGTCTCATATTAATTCAACGAACCACAATTTTAACAAAGAATTTAAAATATTACACGTAGAAAATAAGGGCAAAAAACTTAATTTATTAGAGTCACTTGAAATTAATAAATTAAAGAAAACCGACAAGATCCTAAATGATCAATTAGAAACAAATAATTCACCCTTACTCAATTTATTTATTTGATATGCAGACAGTCACATATTGTATTTTTCCATAGAATTTCTTTACGTCCCTGTAATATAATGTAAACCCCTAGTTTTATTACTTAAGAACAGTATTGTATAAACCGTAGTTGAAAGTTTTGTGAATAGACATTTTAGTAATAAAAAGTACCAATTCCTTCAACTATTTAAAATAAAACATGTGTTTGTTACCGAATACTTGTGTTAAAAAAAAATTTGTAAATAAGTTAGTTATATGTCTGATGAAGCTCAGGTTGGAGCGAAACGATCGTTGCAGTGTCAATTAAAAAGTGAAATTCATTAAAATTTGTTTTATTTTATCCTGATAATAGTTATAATGGAATTTCATCAAGTAAAGGCTGAAATAGTATAGTAGTATATATTTTTGAAATATTATATTTTTTTGTCTTTCATCTGTCTTGAATTTCGATTTAAATTCAGTATATTCATTGTCGTTTCCTTAGTTTTATCTACTGATAATAATCTTGATAATACAAATAATAATAATAATCCAAGCCTTTACATCCCCCAGCAGTATAGAGTGTACGGGCAAGTCATGAGTTTTTATTACTCGTGTTTGTAGAGTAATTTGAGATTTTTATCCATTGACATTCACTTTGATCGAGAAGAAAACCCACTAAAACCTTCTCGGCCCGCGGTATGGGATTCGAACTCTTTCCCTCAGCGTGATGAGGAAGCGACTTATAACTAAGGTATCCGCCGTCTTTTTAGAAGCGTTTGCTTTTCCTTATATTTATGTTTTTATTCAATTCGTTTTATTTAGTTAATAGCAATAGTAATAGTGTCTATACAATATAGTTCACTGCTTAAAAAAATATAGGAGTATTATATAAAACATTCTACCTTCAGTAGATTTACACTATGAAATACTAGGTGATGCTTGAATTCAATGTGAATCCAACTTTACATTTGCAGTTATCGTGTGCACATTGTGCAAATTTATTGTAAAATAAAGCGCTAAGTCATGCAAGTGAATCTAAAACATGATGTAATGTTCGTGTGAAGTCATTCTTATCGGATAAAAATCTTTAAAAAAATTGAAAGTATCAGTTCTGTTAGTAAGGCAATTGTATTTTTGCGTGTTTGAAGGTAGATAATGGGTTTGCAGGTAATATTGTTCTAGTAAGTGAAAGTGCTTGCCACACTATATATATATATATATATATATATATATATATATATATATATATATATATATAGTTTATAAGAATTTTATTTTTCTTATTTATTTTATTGGCCGTGTCTTAATATTAAAAATAATAGACTTTTTATTGGTTTAGCGACCTTTTATTGAATTTTGATGTTTTATTCTACGACGTTTCGACTTTTATTTTTATTCAGTCTTTTTCAAGTAACTAGAAACAAGAATTAATACAATGAAAACATGTGAACTGTGTTTGCTTTTGTGAGACTGAATTAACAATTGCTTGTTTCTTTCATTGTTTCTTTACTGTATTTGTAGTTTAAATCAAATTTTCAATTCATTTATAATAATGTAATCACTTTAATTTTTCCTTACTCATTATTAATCTAATTTTAAATTTTAACTTTAATTGTTAATTTAATTGGTAATTCAGTCTTTAATCTAAATTTAATTTTAATTGTTAATTTAATTGTTAATTCATTCTCACAAAAGAAAACACAGTTCTCATGTTTTCATTGTATTAATTCTTGTTTCTAGTTACATATATATACACATAACATTTGATAAATTATTGGAGGTTTTCGGCTTTTATATGAAATATTTACAAATATCAAGTTAGTATGTATGTAATTGCAAAGTATGTTTCGGCAAATGATGCCTTTATCAAGGAATATAAAATAAATTTATATTTTATATTCCTTGATAATACATGTCCCTACTTCGGTTCTGATTCATGTCTTAGTTAGGCTCTGTTTATATGAGTGGAGGAATTATAGAATCCATGCGCGAACTTAAAATCTGGTACAAGAACATAAAAGGTGGCGATCACAAGTGACACATCTGTATAATCTGTGATAATAATGGAATGCTCCATTATGGAAGTTATTTCATGGATTGCAGTTTTCAATCGTTTTCGTAGTATTGTTGTATGACACTTGATTATTTTCCTTGAGGTTACATAAAAGGAATTTATTTACAAATATATGAAATTGTTACTCAATTCAAAATTAAATCGTACTTATTACCATAAGATATTCGCTTGAATGCAGTTTTGGCGAAAGTACATTTATGTGTTACATTTTATTTCATAATATTATTATTAATAAATAATTTATTTTTGTATATGGTAAAAAGGAAATTTTCATGTTCATTATCTTTTCAATTATAAAATACTAAACCACATCCACTAATGTTAGATTTGACAAAGTTACGTAAAAAATCATTCATGCATGTTCCTATGTAAATTAAAAAGGTAAGTACCTTATCAAGGATACACAACATATGTAGATACCTGATTGTAATACATAAATTGTGTGTATCTTTCGTGTACTAGACAAGCTTTTAAATAATTGGTTGCTTTTTTGAAGCTCCATATTAAAATTTAATAATAAGTAAAAGATATTTCAAAATAATTATTATGCACTAATATACACTACAATATTATTTCATCAATCTTTGGCTTTATCAGGCATTATTATTTATTGCATTATACATCAAGAGGCGCTCTGTTCAAAATTATTGGGATTTGAAAATGTGATGAAAGTTGTAGTACCTACTGTAAACTTTATAATATCACGAGAATTACAAAAAAATTATGGAGAAATTCACTAAAACTGATGTCAATTTCGCTTATGTTGAAAAAATTGATATTTTAGTACAAGCTTTTCATGATCGTTTTCTAGATTTCAAAAAAGTTAAACCTCTATTAGACATTTTCAGGAATCCTTTCATCATTTCACCCGAAAATGCACCGGAATCAATACAGCTGGAATTGATAGACATGCAAAATGATGATAATTTACGAAACAAGTTTAATGAAGGTAATTTACTCAACTTTTACCGTTGCGTTGACAAAACCGCTTATAAAGAGTTGCGAATAAATGCATTGAAATGCGCAAGCTTATTTGGATCGACGTATTTGTATTTGTGAGCAAACGTTTTCAGTGATGAAACTTAACAAAACAAAAAATCGAAACCGTCTGACAAATGAAAATCTGGAAGCAATTTTACGTGTGGCGACAAGTAATGTGGAGCCAAACATAAACAAAATTGTTAGGTCAATGCAATGTCATGCATTAAAATAATAAAACATGAAATATTGCATTGTAATGATTAGATTACATTACGATTGCATAATTGCAACAAACATTTTTGAATGTTCCTTTATTTTTATCATTTTTAGTAGTTCATACTATTTAAAAATAAAAATATTTGTGTTAATAAGTATTCTTTGTAATGGCCCGTCCTTGGCTTATAATTTTCCCGAGTGGCCCCTGTTCCCTATAAGTCTGTGCATCCCTGCTCTAGACTAAAACAATATGTTTATAGGTTACAAACGCATCGTTCTTGATGTTTAATAGCGTTGTGATAGTAACGAATTAGAATAGTATATTAAAACAGGAGTTTCATAGCAATCATAACGTACCATTAGTTTTTTTACTATTTTTTTCTATTTTGCATTTTTTACATTAATAGATTGAAATTATTTAATTTGAAAGTTCGGAGTTTTATTAATGTATGTAGTTGGGCACAATGATACTCGACATTTTGAAATTTAAATAGTGCTATCCGCGAAATATTATTTATTGATTTTATTTAACATTACTTGATATTTTATTTAAAAATGTAAACATGAGTGATATAGTAACTAATATATCTAGTACACCACCCCAGTTACGTAATGTAGCTGACAAAACAATTAAGAAGTTATTGCCAAAAAAGTCAGGTGATGCATATGAAAAATGCTTCCAGAATTTTTAAATTTGATAAATAGAAAATAAAGTTTTAACAATTTCGGAAAATGTTTTATTATCGTATTTTGAAATAAAAAGCAAAATAAAAAGTCCTGGATACTATGGTCAATATATTCAATGCTGCTATCTCGTAATTCCATATTGTTTGTGTAGCATTTTTCTTTTCTATGTAAGGACATCATTTCTGTCGAATGTCTTAAATTCTTAAAATTAAATAACAGCAATAAGATATTTATTTCTGTATTCGAACAAGGCCATCATTGAAAAATTAAAAAGAAAAGCGTATCAAAATGAAACGAACGTAAAACTATATTTAAATATTAAATTGGTATTCATGATTTCAAATATCCAAGCAAAATAAAAAAATTGATTGAAGTTTCTATTATTTTTTATTAGGTACTTCATTTGAATTAATTATATAACTACTTTAAAGGTATATTAGAATTGATTTTTTGACAGATAAAGTTGTATTAAAAGATTAAAAGTAATAACTTTTTATATTATAGTTAAATAATTATTTTTAATGTATAATGTTTTCTGTTAAGGATTTGAATTGATCAGTCTTGGTATTATTATTTAAAATATTTAGTAGAGTATTGGACAAACAACTCACATAACATAACAATTTATAAGGTTGCCTTTGACTTTACGAGATAATTTCTAAGTATCTATTTAATTAATTTTTAATTAATATTGTTAATATATAATATAATCTGTAATATATACTTACCTCTGTATTTCTTTCTGTATTAAATCCATAGTTACTAAAGCGCATTTCCCCAAATCACTACCCAAACCAGTTCTTCTGTTTATATTTTTCCTTCTCCTGATGCACTTCTGGCGCACAAAGGGCTTTCTATTTGTGAAACTATTCGTGTTCCTCAAACAGACCGTTCTACACTCGTTCTTCTCTCGCAAGCTGAGCATCTCCATGCCTTTGGTGACAAATGCCTCATACATGATTAATTTTAGGTATTTTTTTAAATATGTTATCACTAATTACATATAAATGTGTAAATAATATAAATAACAACACTAATAAAAGTGATAATGCGATATTTGCGGTATTTCCCTAAGAGCTCTTTAAACGAGTAGCTCGAACAATCGCGCGTTAACGAAAGTAGGGGCAATTCAATTCAAACTGTGTTGCCCCTCCATGAATAACAACATGAGCTTTTCCGGTTTGTTAAATATTGTGATTTCCACATATCACGAATGTGTAATGTATAAGACTATAGGTATTGTATTACGTATATACATATAGATATGTATATTAATATGTGCGTAACACATGTGTATGAACTATTTTTAGTTAAATTTTTATTTAAAAAAAAAAACTTTTGAAATATTAGTTATTAGTAGAGAACGGACACGCTTACCACATGACGCAAAGCCCAGTGCAGTACTGGCGAAAGGCTGTATTTCTAAAATATTTAATTTTATTTATATAATTGGAAAACGAACGGGTGGTGACCTATAAAATTACGAAATACATATTTATTTGTTGAAAAGTTGTATTTATAAAGTTTTTAATTTTATTTATATAATTGGAAAACATACGGGTGGTGATCTATAAAATTACGAAATACATATGTATTTGTTGAAAAGTTGTATTTTTAAAGTTTTTAATTTTATTTCTATAATTGGAACATTTTTATTTGTTCATTTTGTCGTTCAAGTTGAGTAAAGGAGTATTAATATTGACTAGCAATAGTTTCTCAAGGTTTTCTTCTGTCAATTTTGTGCTCTTTGAATTAAGTACATCCTTATAAATAGAAAACGTCCTTTCTACATCGCAACTGGTTATAGGTGCATACTGGAAATATTCTTTCATTTCTTCATATTTAGCCGTTAGATTTTGTGGAATTGTCTCCATACATAATTGCTGCGATGTAATTAAATCTGGATTTCTATTAAGAATTGCTTCAAACTTTTGCCGAACGCCACATCCGAAGTCACTTGGAATACTTTTCAAATTATTAACAGCCACATCTAATGTGGTTAATCCGTCATTTAATTTGAGATTTCGATTTTCAAAATAAGTGATTAGTTTTGGCAATTTTCCAAAGTGTTCGTGAAGAAAGTACAACTGATTTTTTAAATTTGGGATTTGTGTGAGCTCCTTGCACTCACCAATACTTCTAGCATCCTCCTTTAGCAGTGTTACGAAATGTTTTAGACTATCGAAATTCTCAGCATAATAACTAGTGGCTTCCAGCCATGTTCCCCATCTAGTTATTACTGGAGTGGGTGGCAGTGACAGAGATGGAAATTTTTCCCTGAAAAGGCTACTCTCAATGGTGCTTTTCTGAAAACTTTTTTAAAAGCTGATACAAGTCTATCAACTTACGGAAAAGTGTCTCTGATATATTCACAGATTCTGTGGAGAGCATGTGCTACACAAGTAATATGCAGCATATTAGGATATATTTTCTTCAACAGTCTGCTTGTTTTTAACATATACGCAGCACTATCACTGACAAATAAAAGTATTTTTTCTTTGTACGTGGCGTCCGAATGAAGCATTTTTTGCATATTCTCCTTAATGGTTTCAGCAACTGTTTCCGCATCAACTCTATTTATAACACTTGTTGCTATTACATATGAGTTATAGGGAATAGTTGGATGTAGTACACCAGCTACAACATTTACCACACAGCGTCCTAACATATCCACCGTTTCGTCGGCGCTTATCCATATGTATTGATTTAAAAGATGGCTTCTAATGCGTTCTACTGTTCTCGTATAGCACCTAGAAACATAATATTTGCGTAAAGTTGATTCATCAGGAACATTTCGACCAGTATATTTTTTCAGAAATGTCTTCAAAATTGGATTGTTCAATTTAAATAATGGAATATTAGCTGCCATCAAAGTTTCACAGAGTTCTTCGTTAAAATTGTCAGATTCCAACAGGTTCAATTTTTTTTCGTGCTTTAACGATCCTACGTGACGTTTTACGGTTGATTTATTGCAATTTTTCAATAACGTTTCACACACTTCACAATAAATTTCGGAATCACTGGCAATGTACATACAATCAGTATGGCCCTCAATCCAACTCGCCATTGTTTCACGATGCCATTATCGACGCTCTTCCATTGTCTGAAAAAGTAAGAATATTCTAGATCGAAATAAACGCAATTAAATAACGAAATTTTATGCACACTTACGTGAAAATAATTGGAAGAAGTTGCTTAAATGAAAAGAAAAGGAATGTACGTGCTATTTCTCTTACGAAATACGATAAACTTATTTATTTTATCTACGTACCCGACACCACTGAAAAACACTATATTCTCCGAATACAATAGCTGAGTTGTCCATTGTTATCGCAACGAGACCAGGTGGCCGAGTAAGTCAAACAAATACTTCATTGAATTACGCCGGGATGTACTGAGCGACGTTATACACAATTCCAATTGCCGATTGCGTTTTATGGAAATTGCATCCGTTCTCTAGTTATTAGTAGGTATCTACAGTGTGGATGAAAAGCGTACAATTTTAAATAATAAAATTAAGAGTAGTAAATATATATATTACATGGGTCATTGCAAAATTTTTGATACGACATTATATTATCTTATTTATAACGACAAGTCCTTGATAAAAATTCTGATAACAGCTGTAAAGATTTGCGCTGGAGTTATCACTTCTTTTTTGTTAAGACAATAAAAATGCACTTTTAACTATAATGATTCTTTATTGCATCAGCGTTTGATATTGTTTTAATGTTTGAACTCTTGCTCGTTACCGACGTGTTGTGGTTGGAATAAACCTTTCTTACTTGTTTTTAGGATGAGACTCTGGTTTTTACTGTTTTTAAAAATACTACAAGCAGGCAGAATTTGCCATTATCCCCACAAACTATTACATAGCTAATAATGGGAATCGTATCGATTGTACAGCCAGATAATTTGGGGGAATATTGGACGTCTTGTGCATGCTAGCAATAATATCCGGCAAAATACTTTTAAACTATGCCAATAAAGTCCTAATCTTATACCTAAGTACAGAGTTTAGATTAAATTCTATTTGTCTTCTTAAATTTTATAACTATTCATTTAAGAATTATTTATGAATTATGGAAAAGAATAAATAATTTATTGAAGTAAATAAGGAATCTGTAATTTTGGACAAATAAATGTGTCTAGCGACAAATAAAATAGTTAACATATAATGCACGTGTGTATAATACGAAGAGGTTATGTTTATTAAATAATATATGGTCTAATATTAAATACAATCAGTTAACACAACAATTCAAGTAAGTACCACAATATCTAAATAATTTATATAGTTTTACTATTATGAGAAAGTCGACGATGTATATACAAATAAAATTCTGGATTTTATTGCATTAATAAGTTTGTTTTGAATAAATAATATTAACTAATAGGACTTTATTTTAGGATAATGATTGAAGAAAACCTGTTTTCCATCGAATTCTGCAGTTATCCAGAATGAAAGCGATGTGATCGGGAAAATACAAAGTACGGGTCCTCCAATCTCTGATGACGGCGTTTGCGGCTTATTACGGCTTCGATTCTGCCTCTTCGTCGGAACTCCAATACAAAAGATGCTCGGCTCGAATCTTATTAGTTTCCAAGCGATAGTCTTCAGGTTTGTTTTGAAAAGGTGGGCCAAGTATAAATATTTCAATTCAGCATAAATTTAGTATTATATCACTGGTATTTTACTTTTTCTTTAGATTCTACTTTAGAGATGTACTATAATACGGCCATTCGTTATTAGATTTTAGATAATGACGCCGATAGCGATGATTTATTTTCAAAGCCTAGTTAATATCGTCAAATAGCCTCGAAGTTTTACTTTTACTACATCCGTAAACATAAAGAATATAAATAATATAATAATTTTGACATTATAATTAAATTTATAGAATATTTTTCAAACTGTCAGAACATGCTTTCCAATACAAGGTTATGTTGTATTCATGTGTAGAAAATAACATTTTCAAGGGTTAGTTGCATTTTAAAAAGTGGGCGTGTTTAACTAGTATCGATACAAAATATTGATGTAGATAAATTAGATATCTGTTATTTCGCGCTAAAGATTTGAATTATGAAATTGAAAATAAAAATATAAAAAGTAAGTTTTGAAATAAAAATAAGTTAATTTAAAGTATACAAAGTTATCGTCATATTAATTTATTTACATTTCGATACTAATTTTACATATTAAGTCCGCCAATTTAACCCTTCTTCTGTGTGTTTTATATTGATAAATACTGTTTTTTCCATTACAGTTGCTGGAATAAGGGTGCAGTTTGCACCCTTATTATATATATATATATATATATATATATAATAACTTCGTGACCTTGGTATGATATGGTAAACCTAATCAGTAGGCGATTAAAGGTCTGTATATTACTTCACAATATATGTATTTAAAAAACTCTACATGTTTCGGCTGTATACGCCTTTTTCAAGAGAATACAAAATATGAATGACAGGATATACAGCCGAAACATGTAGAGTTTTTTAAATACATATATTGTGAAGTAATATACAGACCTTTAATCGCCTACTGATTAGGTTTACTATATATATATATATATATATATATATATATATATATATATATACAGACTGTCCCGTAAAAAACGCCAACATTCATAATTCCGTTATTTATTGTCCGGTTTTATTTAAACAAAAAGTAAATTTAATAGCATCAAAAACACTATAAGATAGCAGTGTTTTATTTGTTTTCAATTGTTTTCATTAATGTCAAACGACAGTCAAGTTTTTTATTTTAAATGGCAACATATATATTTTTGGCAATATTCGGATTGGATTTTTTTTTCTGAATTCAACGATGTATAACATGTTTATTTTTGATAAACGTTTATTGCAAAAAAAAAACTTTATAAATTTCATCTTTGTCTTCCATTATTTATAAATATTCGAATGTGTCATGAAACATTTGAAATGTAAGTATTATAAATATTATTATAAGAAACAAAACACTTTACAATAAATGTTGAAATTGCCCGCCACCTTGTTCAACACATATCGCACATCTCTTAATTACTCCAAAGGTCGCATTTAAAAGACAAGCGGCAGGTACTTCTTGACAAGTGTTAATAATTCTTTGTCTTAAAATGTCAACATTTTCTGGAGTTGTTAAATAAACTCGATCTTGTAGATAAGCCCACAACCAAAAATCGAGAGGCGTAAGATCCGGTGAACGCGCAGGCCACTCGATAGGACCGGATGTTCCTATCCACCTATTTCCAAATTGGGTGTTCAACAAATCAGTATTTACTCTGGCGTTGTGCGCGGGAGCCCCATCTTGTTGAAAAAATATTCTGTTTAAATTTGCCAAAGGTAATTCATCTAAAAAGTTTTGGAGATTTTCGTGTAATAAAGTGTAGTATTTTTCTTGATTTAAGCAACCATCTATGAAAAATGGCCCAATTAATTGATCACCTAAAATGCCACACCAAACATTTACGTTGAATCGTCTTTGAAAATTATTTTCAATTACAAATCTCGGATTGTCTGCACTCCACTGTCGATGTATGTTTCTATTAAAAATACCGTTGTTGCTAAAAGTGCATTCATCAGACCAAATTATCCTTCTGTAAAAATTCGGGTCTTGTTCTAATGCATTTAAATAAAAACGACAGAACTGGATTCTTCGGCCAGGATCATTTTGTTCTAATGCATGAACTTTTCGAGCTATGTACGGTTTAAGTTTGTGTTTTCTTAAAATACCATGAACTGTAGTTTTTGATACCCCAATATTATGTGCAACTTCGCGAATCGAAGTTCGTGAATTTTGCTGTACTGCAAGAAGAACATCTAATTCCTTATCTTCGGAGAATTTCCGTTTTTGTGTTTTTGGTTTGGTAAATGATCCATAATTTCTTAAATTCTTTTCAATTCTCTGAAATATTTTCGAACCTGGAACTTCTCTGTCCGGAAAACGAGCACTGTACCGACGAACTGCTTGAAGGCGATTTTTATTACATTCAAAGAACACTTGTAACATGTCCGTTAATTCATTGTTATTCATTTTTAACGAAAATACGCTTTTTGTTGCGGCAAAACGTTCAAACAGGATAATACAGAAAACTTAATAAAGTCAAACTGACACTTAAGGCACATTGACATAATGCTAGTGGACTGGGCCAAGTCTACTATAATGAAAGATGAAATTTATAAAGTTTTTTTTTTGCAATAAACGTTTATCAAAAATAAACATGTTATACATCGTTGAATTCAGAAAAAAAAATACAATCCGAATATAGCCAAAAATATATATGTTACCATTTAAAATAAAAAACTTGACTGTCGTTTGACATTAATGAAAACAATTGAAAACAAATAAAACACTGCTATCTTATAGTGTTTTTGATGCTATTAAATTTACTTTTTGTTTAAATAAAACCGGACAATAAATAACGGAATTATGAATGTTGGCGTTTTTTACGGGACAGTCGGTATATATATATATATATATCTTGTAACTGGATTCCGGGTTTCCACTGTTTGGTCTTTGTAAAGACCGGTTCTGATTTCTGGACGAAGTTTCGGCAAAATCACATTTGCCATCTTCAGGTCTGCGATAACTGTCTGCTTCTGGTTACTCGTAAACTGACGTACTCGAGTTTAGGATGGTGGTTATATACCCGCTTCGCGTTCTGGTTGATTAGTTGATTACACTTGGTTGAGTGTGCGCGCGGCTCCGTGTCGTTGGGACTGTAACTGGGGTGTACTGGCTGGGTTGCGGTGTAGGTGTTTTTGTTTGTTGTTGACAACTTCTTTGCTTAATACTGGTTTCCATGTTGTTGGTAGCCTCTGGATATCATCTCGCCAATTCAAATTGTCCGGACGTTTCTCAATTTCGATAGCCTATTGTTTTAGCGTGAAGTCCAATAGCTCATATAACGGAAAACGCTGTGTCATTTGAATCCTTTAAATACGTGATTAAAATAATGTAATTATTTTTATGACTCTAATATTTTCTGTTTGGCTTTATATATTGTAATAGATAGGGTCTGTTTTGATATTGAACAAAATCAATTAATTGTTATAATTTGTGTATAAATAAGCACTACACCTTATGTAATTATGTATTTCTATATTTATTGGATAACCATTTTCATTATTATTATATTAAATAGTTAAAGGAATAGTGGACTCTAACTAATATTATAAATGTAATTCTAAAAAGAAACTATATTCAGTCGTTTATTAGAAATGGTAATTTTTAATTGTTATTTTGTTTCAAATAATAATGATATATCTAATCTTAAATTTAAGATGCAAAATCTCTATAGAAAATATATGCAAAAGCGAAAATTGCAGATGCCAAATAAATACTAAATATTGTCGATTTTTTTAAAATAAATTATTAATATTAAGATATACATTTTAGATGACGCATTAGCGATTTCGTTAAACATAACTATATATGTTTGACGAACATGTTTCATTTCCTTAAATTGCAATTATCTATTCTGCGGTTGCAATTTGTAATTTAATTGGACGTAATTGAAAGTGGATATTGCGTGCTATTTCTTTAACTACTAGCATTCGTTGTAAAAATTGTATATCGTGCGTATGATACTATTATTACCTAGTTTTATGTAATAAGAAATAACTAATAGGACATACGATTTTGAAACAAGTAACTTCAAACAATATTTCTACGAGTATTGTTTGAAGGCTTTCGATTGAGAAACTACACCGCTTAAAACTTCTAGGGAATATTATAGCTTCATATACGAGGATTATGTGACGCAAAGTGAGACTCGACATGATGCAAATGAGTCTTTACTATTTCTTAACATATTTCCCTTCAATTTAATCGCACTTGAACCAACGATGCTGAAGTGCCATTATGCCATTTTTGTATCTTTCTCAAGTTTTTCAAAATACTACTTCGTCCAACCGAAACTCTTTTCAGAAAAAAAAATTGCAATTAGTCATAAGATCTGGCGAACAGGATAGGTAAGACACAATTTGAAGCTTTAATTGTTCCAATTTTTTACGAACTTGGTTGTTGTAAGAAGATGAAATTTCGTGATGAAAGACAACTGTTTAATGGGCATTTCTAGGCCGCTTTTCAAAATTGGCTTTTTTAATTTGTTTAGTAGTGCAGCATAATATGGTTCGCTAGCGATTTGGAGTTTTGCCGATATGGTTTATGAAAATTATCACATTCGAAGCCGAAAAATAGCCATTACCTTATCCACCGATGGAAAAGTTTTAATTTTCTTTGAGGATGAGCTACGCTGACGCAGTAGTGAAGCAAAGTTGCATCGGTCGTGATAAATTTTCGCAGAAAATTACATGGTTCTTGTTAAATATCTTAAAATTATCTCTTAGCGTTGGCATTCTTTAACGTTTTTTATTACAATTACAATTGAAGATTCACGACACCCAGTTTAGTAAAGTTAATGTTAGCAGAAAAATTAAGTGGTGGGTATGACAGACAAATATTACTACAAAAAAAAATTATTTGGATATAGCAATTCCTTTGGCAAGCATTGTTTTATATCGATTCAGTTTTATATATATATATATATATATATATATATATATATATATATATATATATCAAAAATTTATTTAAATTCGGGTAAGCGGTCAATTAAAAAACTCCTTTATTAAATTACCCTATATTTCGCAACACTTTGTCGCTTCTTCTGGGGTAACTACAAGATTAATGAGTAAAATAACAAAAAATAAATAAGAGTATAAAACAATAGTAGAAATACTTACAAAATGTAGAGTTAAAAAATAATAAAATTGACGTACAAAATATAAAAATGATTAGATATAAAAAATAAAGTAACTATAGAAACAAGCCTTAAGAACTTTTAAAAAACATATATATGAAAAGTTAAAACATGAAATATAAAAAAAATATAATGCAATATAAATTAAAACAGCATATGGACCAAATAACAAAACGATTTAAGAACGTCAACTAACAGTCAAACCCAGTATATTAAAATAAATTATACTAAGACCATTAGTATCAGATCTATAATTTATGTTATTTGTCTCCCTGTTGATGTGGACCATTTCTAAAAAGGTTCTTTTTTTATGGTTATTTTCAACGTCTAAGATTTTAACGTCAACAAAATTGAAAGTATGGTCACGATCAAGTGCATGGTCCACCAATGCACAAGATCTCTTAGCAATACGGACATCACTTTTATGTTGAGTAACGCGCTGTTTTAGCCACTGTGATGTCTGACCTATATAAACGCCACAACAATCAGAACATGCTATCCTGTAAACAACGTGACTATTTAGAAAGAAAGGTGTTATGTCTTTTATCTTACTATACAACTTCTTCAAGGTATGGGTGTTGTATTTAGCAATTTTAATGTTATTAAATTGTTTAAAATGTGATACAATTGTATGAGTAAGACCGCCAATGTATGGGATTTTTTTGTAAATCACACTGTCTGCAGGAATGTCCTCAGTAGGGCCATCAAAAAAGTTTGAGCTAAATATTAATTTATGAAGAATATGCTTAGGATAGCCATTGTTGACGAAGATGTTGAAAAGTTCTTTAAGATTGTCATTTAAAAAGGTTTCATGACAAATATGTGATATTCGGTTTCTCATACCTATAATGGTGTTATACTTCTGATTGAGAGGATGATGAGAGTGATAATTAATGAACCGATCAGATGAAGTTGATTTTCTATACCAATTCAAAATGATACAATTATTAACGTCACGAATTACTAAAACGTCCAAGAAGGGCACGCTATTGCTATTTTCTTTTTCCACAGTAAATTGTAAGTGTTTGTTGTAGCTATTAAAAATTTTTAATGTTAGATCTATTTTTTCTTGTGGAACAGAGCAAACAATGTCATCAACATACTTGTACAAGAACGGTAATGGAAATGGTAACTTAGCTATCACACTCTCCAACAACTGATCCATAACTATCTGAGCTAAAATTGGACTGATGGGCGAACCCATAGGAGTTCCAAATATTTGACTATAGAATTTCCCATTAAACGAAAAATATGTGTTGTTAAATATAAAAGAGATTAACGACAAAAAATTTGATTTAGATAAGTCAGTGTGTGGATCGATTATGTGCCACTTACTAGTTATGACATCTGTCATTAGTTGTAAAGGTATATTCGTAAAAAGCGATATAACATCAAACGAAATCAACACATAATTGTTGGGAAGTGTGAGACCTTGTATCTGATTAACAAATGAAAACGTGTCTTTGATATTGTATGTATTGTCTGTATCAAACGCGATCGTTAAAATTTTGCTAAGAAATTTTGAAAGGTTATATGTTATAGAATTTATGGAACAAATGATTGGTCGAACTGGAATGTCAGGTTTATGAATTTTCGGTAGTGAGTAAAGTTTCGGATGGGTCGCGTTGTAAATTGTCAAAGATTTAGTTAAGTCACTTGACAATTGTCCACTAGAATGTATCCTTTTTAACAGTTCATTGTATGATTTTTGTATGCTACCAGTGGGATCTTTGTGTAGGGGTTTATAAATAAAATTGTCTTTAAGTAAATTTTCTGTTTTAGTTAAATATTCTGTCTTATCCATAGCTACTGTGCAATTACCTTTATCAGCTTGTAATATGTATAAATTAGGATTGGATCTTAGGAAGGATTTAGTTCTATTAAATAAGTTTCTGAAAGGTGAATGAACTCGAATGTGTGAATTATGTATGAAATTTGTGACATTGTTAGCGACTTTACACCTTATTGAATTTCTTGACGTCTCAGGTACGGCATCTAATACATCCTCAACATCAGCAATGAAACGTTTAATATCAACATCCTGCCCAACAACGGGAATCGCAAACTTAGGCCCCAGTGACAGAAAGTCAGAAATATCTGTCGGAATGACAACAGCTGACACATTCTTAAACCATTTTTTGTTATCAACAAAGAGACAAACACTGCTAGAAAAATCATTAACCAAATTATTAAATTTCTTTAAATGCAAAGTCTTAACTATATTAAAATGTTTTTTAAAAGCTGACTTTAGTCTATTACGATATTCTTCAAAAATAAATAAAGGAAGAATACCTCTCAAGGTTGTCTGAATTGACATAATATTATTTGTAATTTTAGAAATAGTATCACAAGTAATCTTGATTTCCAGGGAAAGAGATTTAGTTTTCAACCTGTTAAGGAAGTTAGAAATTTCTTGAGCTATCTTGATATTGTTTGTGGCAAGCAATTTCCCTATACTTATAGTACCATCTCTAACATGTTTAGGTAGAATGTTCGACTTTCGACATCTTATTAAAAAGGTCCTTCTATTTTGAAATTTTGCTAATTTAATGTTTAAAGTTGCCCAGTTCTTCATTAATCTTGTTGTGCTATAACCATAAGTTTGACTAATATCTTGATAGAAACCCATCATATAATTAATTGAAAAGAAATGATCGACCGTGATATATTATCAAAAATTTATTTAAATTCGGGTAAGCGGTCAATTAAAAAACTCCTTTATTAAATTACCCTATATTTCGCAACACTTTGTCGCTTCTTCTGGGGTAACTACAAGATTAATGAGAAAAATAACAAAAAATAAATAAGAGTATAAAACAATAGTAAAAATACTTACAAAATGTAGAGTTAAAAAATAATAAAATTGACGTACAAAATATAAAAATGATTAGATATAAAAAATAAAGTAACTATAGAAACAAGCATTAAGAACTTTTAAAAATCATATATATGAAAAGTTAAAACATGAAATATAAAAAAAATATAATGCAATATAAATTAAAACAGCATATGGACCAAATAACAAAACGATTTAAGATCGTCAACTAACAGTCAAACCCAGTATATTAAAATAAATTATACTAAGACCATTAGTATCAGATCTATAATTTATGTTATTTGTCTCCCTGTTGATGTGGACCATTTCTAAAAAGGTTCTTTTTTTATGGTTATTTTCAACGTCTAAGATTTTAACGTCAACAAAATTGAAAGTATGGTCACGATCAAAATAGAAGGACCTTTTTAATAAGATGTCGAAAGTCGAACATTCTACCTAAACATGTTAGAGATGGTACTATAAGTATACGGAAATTGGTTGCCACAAACAATATCAAGATAGCTCAAGAAATTTCTAACTTCCTTAACAGGTTGAAAACTAAATCTCTTTCCCTGGAAATCAAGATTACTTGTGATACTATTTCTAAAATTACAAATAATATTATGTCAATTCAGACAACCTTGAGAGGTATTCTTCCTTTATTTATTTTTGAAGAATATCGTAATAGACTAAAGTCAGCTTTTAAAAAACATTTTAATATAGTTAAGACTTTGCATTTAAAGAAATTTAATAATTTGGTTAATGATTTTTCTAGCAGTGTTTGTCTCTTTGTTGATAACAAAAAATGGTTTAAGAATGTGTCAGCTGTTGTCATTCCGACAGATATTTCTGACTTTCTGTCACTGGGGCCTAAGTTTGCGATTCCCGTTGTTGGGCAGGATGTTGATATTAAACGTTTCATTGCTGATGTTGAGGATGTATTAGATGCCGTACCTGAGACGTCAAGAAATTCAATAAGGTGTAAAGTCGCTAACAATGTCACAAATTTCATACATAATTCACACATTCGAGTTCATTCACCTTTCAGAAACTTATTTAATAGAACTAAATCCTTCCTAAGATCCAATCCTAATTTATACATATTACAAGCTGATAAAGGTAATTGCACAGTAGCTATGGATAAGACAGAATATTTAACTAAAACAGAAAATTTACTTAAAGACAATTTTATTTATAAACCCCTACACAAAGATCCCACTGGTAGCATACAAAAATCATACAATGAACTGTTAAAAAGGATACATTCTAGTGGACAATTGTCAAGTGACTTAACTAAATCTTTGACAATTTACAACGCGACCCATCCGAAACTTTACTCACTACCGAAAATTCATAAACCTGACATTCCAGTTCGACCAATCATTTGTTCCATAAATTCTATAACATATAACCTTTCAAAATTTCTTAGCAAAATTTTAACGATCGCGTTTGATACAGACAATACATACAATATCAAAGACAGGTTTTCATTTGTTAATCAGATACAAGGTCTCACACTTCCCAACAATTATGTGTTGATTTCGTTTGATGTTATATCGCTTTTTACGAATATACATTTACAACTAATGACAGATGTCATAACTAGTAAGTGGCACATAATCGATCCACACACTGACTTATCTAAATCAAATTTTTTGTCGTTAATCTCTTTTATATTTAACAACACATATTTTTCGTTTAATGGGAAATTCTATAGTCAAATATTTGGAACTCCTATGGGTTCGCCCATCAGTCCAATTTTAGCTCAGATAGTTATGGATCAGTTGTTGGAGAGTGTGATAGCTAAGTTACCATTTCCATTACCGTTCTTGTACAAGTATGTTGATGACATTGTTTGCTCTGTTCCACAAGAAAAAATAGATCTAACATTAAAAATTTTTAATAGCTACAACAAACACTTACAATTTACTGTGGAAAAAGAAAATAGCAATAGCGTGCCCTTCTTGGACGTTTTAGTAATTCGTGACGTTAATAATTGTATCATTTTGAATTGGTATAGAAAACCAACTTCATCTGATCGGTTCATTAATTATCACTCTCATCATCCTCTCAATCAGAAGTATAACACCATTATAGGTATGAGAAACCGAATATCACATATTTGTCATGAAACCTTTTTAAATGACAATCTTAAAGAACTTTTCAACATCTTCGTCAACAATGGCTATCCTAAGCATATTCTTCATAAATTAATATTTAGCTCAAACTTTTTTGATGGCCCTACTGAGGACATTCCTGCAGACAGTGTGATTTACAAAAAAATCCCATACATTGGCGGTCTTACTCATACAATTGTATCACATTTTAAACAATTTAATAACATTAAAATTGCTAAATACAACACCCATACCTTGAAGAAGTTGTATAGTAAGATAAAAGACATAACACCTTTCTTTCTAAATAGTCACGTTGTTTACAGGATAGCATGTTCTGATTGTTGTGGCGTTTATATAGGTCAGACATCACAGTGGCTAAAACAGCGCGTTACTCAACATAAAAGTGATGTCCGTATTGCTAAGAGATCTTGTGCATTGGTGGACCATGCACTTGATCGTGACCATACTTTCAATTTTGTTGACGTTAAAATCTTAGACGTTGAAAATAACCATAAAAAAAGAACCTTTTTAGAAATGGTCCACATCAACAGGGAGACAAATAACATAAATTATAGATCTGATACTAATGGTCTTAGTATAATTTATTTTAATATACTGGGTTTGACTGTTAGTTGACGATCTTAAATCGTTTTGTTATTTGGTCCATATGCTGTTTTAATTTATATTGCATTATATTTTTTTTATATTTCATGTTTTGACTTTTCATATATATGTTTTTTAAAAGTTCTTAAGGCTTGTTTCTATAGTTACTTTATTTTTTATATCTAATCATTTTTATATTTTGTACGTCAATTTTATTATTTTTTAACTCTACATTTTGTAAGTATTTCTACTATTGTTTTATACTCTTATTTATTTTTTGTTATTTTTCTCATTAATCTTGTAGTTACCCCAGAAGAAGCGACAAAGTGTTGCGAAATATAGGGTAATTTAATAAAGGAGTTTTTTAATTGACCGCTTACCCAATTTAAATAAATTTTTGATAATAAATCACGGTCGATCATTTCTTTTCAATTATATATATATATATATATATATATATATATATATATATATATATATATATATATACGAGTATATACAGGCTGATTCATTTTCGGCCCTCACCATGGGATCTCTCTTATTATTGGAGATAGAGTATAGTGTGATAACGTAATGCAGCTGTGTGTATGCAATCAATCTGAACCAGGCCACAGCCTCGTTCCAGTAACGCATGTTACAAATACGTCCTCGCTGACGCAAGTTGTTTCCAAACACAAGCCAAACACAGCTACATGTCAGGGTCTGTATTACATTCCCTAAGTAGTCCGAGGACCTTCTCTTATGTATATATACTGTAGTGTAAGAAGCATCAAGATCATTCTATTCTCATTCTCATTCAGTGTCAGAGATTCAGTCTACATACTAGTTAGTAAGAATGTATATATTTGTTATGCAGTTTTAAGTGTTGTTATGTATTAAATATATGTTACCCGAACTATGTGTATCATTTAACGGGACAACGATATCTGCATGACGGCTCAACGATGTAGCCCTCAGGACCAGGCTAACATCACGTGGCGTCCTGCCACGAAGTGCGCTAAACGGCACTAATACCACATGCCGATCCTCCAGGCACTTAAGGCCCCACTGTTAGCACATGGCGATTCTGCCTAAGGGCTTAAGGCCCCACTAGTATTACATAGCGATCCTTGCCAGCCACAAGTATTACATGGCGATCCTACCTGTCCACACCACTAGATGGCTCTGCCAGCCATCTAGGGCCGAAAAAGACCAAGTGGAAATTCGGAACGGACCAGGAAAAAAAAAACCTACAGTTTAGCAGGTCAAAACCAAGACGATGGGCAAGTACGCAACAAGGAACGGAGGAAATCATCTCCAACAGAAGCAGAGCAACAGAAGCTCCACACGAAAGAAGAAACGCAGGTATTCTTTAAAATAAATTTTAACAAAGACAAATATTACGGTGTATAAAAATAAAGTGCAAGACGTTCATGAATTACGTACATTTCGCGAGTGAAAATGTTTATTTGTTTTATAAGAGACAATAATATTGATTTAATCCAAGCATACCATGTTATTTACGTTTATGTCTACTTACGCAAGAATGCAAAAGTTGCAAAGCGCGTACCATACGTTTCTTTATGTAAAGGTCAAGTTTATTTAAAAAAAAAATTAATATGTACTATATGACTTAGAGACGTTATATTTCGGCCGTACACTTCGCAATTTTGTTAATAAACGCAAAAGTTTAAGTATATTTTTTTGATTAGAAGGCGCATATATATATATATACATATATCGCAGAATTATGATATATTTTTTAATAAGTTTAATTACGTGCATAAAAAATGCATGCGTTGTACCTTTTAATAAGCGCCATATATTGCATAGTTTACAAACAAAATTAAAAACAATAACTTGTATATTTAAACTAATCGCAAGTAAACAAGCTTCGAATTCAAAATAGAATATGTATAGTTTAATAATACTCGAGTCAAGTTCGCTTATAAGAATGCAAACACATCATTTATTTCTGAACGACGATACTTGGCATTGAATATAGTGCCGACGCATTCAAAAGTTCGCAATAAAAGAGAATAACTTTAAATTAATAGAAGAGACCAATATACGAGGAGTAGTATATTAATTTTATTGGTAAAGATTCCGAAAATTTTGTAACAAATGCCTCAGAAGTTGATTCCAATGCCATAACGGTTAGTAACGGGACAATACGATAGCATCCTAATCACGTCTGGAGCTCTATAAGACAACAGAGACGTATCGATTGTACCTTTACGACACCAACAACAGTGCAACCTACAGGACAGATCATCCTAGAGTTGTGGACTTGGCAAAAACGTTAACCAACCGAATCAGACGAACTTCGAAGTAGGAGAAAGGCAAAAAAGACTCCAATTCGCCCCTAGGTCGTGAAGAAGCAAGCATGCGCTTCCAGGAAAGAGTCCTACACGACAAAAAACGCTCTCAGAATTTTTTTTTTAGAGATTGCAGTTATAACAAAAGTGTGTTTTGTTAACTGGTCTCAAGTTTTTCTAGATTGAAGAAAAGGCTTACAGCATAAGGGATCAGCAGCACGTGCCACCTTACTGTAGTCAGAATAAGCTTCAAAGATAGTTCTGCGCAGGAACATGACAGACACGAAATATGTGCTGTCCAGGGAAATACACGAAAGAGTGATTTCCAGAATAATTTTTTCCATGGAGGAAAATAGATAGAAAAACGGAGAGTCGATTTATTTTAAAGTATGGTTGGAAAGGGAGCAAAAGAATTGGGAGCAAACAATCATGCACAAAATTGAAGACAAACAATCAAGTATAGGAATCGAAAACGAACAATCAAAGCAAAGAGTTAAGACAAACAAGCGAACATGAAGAATTCAAGACAGAGAATCGAATGCGAAAATTAGAAATTAGAAGCAAGAATTGCAAATACGAAGTAAGTCAACTATTAGAGAAATACGAACTCATGATATAGAAATAAAATACTAAAAAGCGAACAGACTAACAAGATTGAGACAGTGTACAAATTACAAAGGCCAAATTAACGATTATTATCAATTACTGATTATTATCAATTAACGATTATTATCAATTAATGTTTATTATCAATTAATTATTATTATCAATTAACGATTATTATCAATTAATGTTTATTATCAATTAATTATTATTATCAATTAACGATTATTAATAATTATTATTTTTGCAACAATGTAAAAATGTACTATGAAAATTTATTTAAGGTTTTACAATCTATGTTATATATTTATCATTACAGTTTATTCGTTTATATATTTATTCGTTAAATATCTATTATTATAAATTGTATTATTGTATTGTATTGTATTACTGTATTGTATTGTATTATTGTATTGTATTGTATTATTGTATTGTATTGTATTATTGTATTGTATTGTATTATTGTATTGTATTGTTGTATTGTATGGTATTTTTGTATTGTATTATAATATTGTAGAATAGGAATAAGGAAGGTAACCGGAGAGAAAGGTCTAACGTAAGAAAAACAAACGCCTCGGCGTTATTTTTCTTAACCCCAGGGAGGATGGTGTGATAACGTAATGCAGCTGTGTGTATGCAATCAATCTGAACCAGGCCACAGCCTCGTTCCAGTAACGCATGTTACAAATACGTCCTCGCTGACGCAAGTTGTTTCCAAACACAAGCCAAACACAGCTACATGTCAGGGTCTGTATTACATTCCCTAAGTAGTCCGAGGACCTTCTCTTATGTATATATACTGTAGTGTAAGAAGCATCAAGATCATTCTATTCTCATTCTCATTCAGTGTCAGAGATTCAGTCTACATACTAGTTAGTAAGAATGTATATATTTGTTATGCAGTTTTAAGTGTTGTTATGTATTAAATATATGTTACCCGAACTATGTGTATCATTTAACGGGACAACGATATCTGCATGACGGCTCAACGATGTAGCCCTCAGGACCAGGCTAACATCACGTGGCGTCCTGCCACGAAGTGCGCTAAACGGCACTAATACCACATGCCGATCCTCCAGGCACTTAAGGCCCCACTGTTAGCACATGGCGATTCTGCCTAAGGGCTTAAGGCCCCACTAGTATTACATAGCGATCCTTGCCAGCCACAAGTATTACAATAGGTTTAAATTTGGGAAAGTTGTTAAATTTTGTGTTTGTTATAAATCCGTAAAGAAAATAGACCTGTGACAAATGACCTTCGTTATTAAAAAAAAAAACGCGAAAATCCCATTTTCTTCTTTTACCTGTAGCACCGACATTTGGCCTTGTAGAGAAAAAATAAGAACACATCCTTGTGGCCATTTCTAAACCTCTATCCAGTGGTGTACTCTAAATTTTTATACGACGTTTCGTTTCTTTCTGGCCATCATCAACTATCGAATTTCTTATAAGCGCCATATTGGATTTAGACATCTTCAGAAAGAGTTTTTTTTTTCTGATTTCAACCATGTACCACATGCTGACTATAGTTTTTGACATTAGGTTTTATTTGAAAGAATAAATTATAAAATTAAATAAGGTAGCCTTTGGAATTTCAATCTGTCAAACATTTCATTTATTATTCATTAATAATACAAAAATGTCATACACTAACGAAGAGAAACGAGATATGATAAGTATTTTTTATTCTTCGAAACGAAATTCAACAGTAGCGAGTACCAGATAACAAAAACATTAATAAAAATACATAGAAAAGTAAACAATAAACAATTACAGTAAATGTTCAATTATCTGGCCATCTTCGGTAATGCACAATGGGGCACGCCTTCTGGCATTTTGTACTGCCCTTTGTATAGTTCTTCTAGGAACTGCATCGAAGGCATTCTGAAGTCTGTGTCGTAATTCTTCAATGTTTTGTGCCGCATCTAATTTATAAATATTATTTTTAACATATCCCCATAAAAAAAAATCTAGCGGACTTAAATCAGGTGATCTCGCAGGCCATTCAACAACTCCCCTATTTCCAATCCAACGGTTTGCAAACTCTTGATTTAAGAAATTTCTAACAACAGCTGCATTGTGTGCTGGTGCGCCATCTTGTTGCCACCATAAATATTGTAAATGATTTAATGGGATATTGTCGTCAAGATAGTCAGATATGTATGTGCGTAAAATGTTTAAATATCTTTCTCCATTTAAATGTTTTTCATAAATAACTGGTCCTAAGAGACGATTTGCCAAAATGCCCATCCAAACGTTTATTCCAAAACGATGTTGTGGTCTTCTAGCCCTGTTTTTTCGGGGATTTTGTACTGCCCAATAGTGCTCCGTATTTCTGTTGAACACTCCAGAATTTGTAAATTTCGTTTCATCTGACCAGATGATTTTGCTTAAAAAATTTTCGTCATTTTCTATCCTTCCCATTAACCAATTACAATATTCTAGCCTTCTCAAATTATCTCCAGGCAGTAAATAGTGACTAACATGGATCCTGTATGGTTTAAACCTACTTTTATGTAAAGTTCTCCAAACTCTGGACTGGCACAAATTTAATTCTGACGCTACTTCGCGTGTAGAAATTGATGGATTATTATTTATCTATAAAAATACAAGATTAACATGAAATTTGAAAACACGATTTTAATTTACCATTTGTAAAATATCTTGTCGATTTTCATTTAAATTCCTGTTGTCTTGACCATTACGCGGCTTAGTAAACGATCCATTCTCGACCAAATTTCTGTCGAGATCTAGAAAAATGGTACGATGAGGCTGTTGTCGTTCTGGATATAATTGTAGATATCTTGTACTCGCTACTGTTGAATTTCGGTTCGAAGAATAAAAAATACATATCATGTCTCGTTTCTCTTCGTTAGTGTATGACATTTTTGTATTATTAATGAACAATAAATGAAATGTTTGACAGATTGAAATTCCATGGCTACCTTATTTAATCTTATAATTTATTCTTTCAAATAAAACCTAATGTCAAAAACTTTATTCAGCATGTGGTACATGGTTGAAATCAGAAAAAAAAAACTTTCTAAAGATGTCTAAATCCAATATGGCGCCTATAAGAAATTAGATAGTTGATGATGGCCAGAAAGAAACTAAACGTCGTATAAAAATTTAGAGTACACCACTTGATAGAGGTTTAGAAATGGCCACAAGGATGTGTTTTTATATTTTCTATACAAGGCCAAATGTCGGTGCTACAGGTAAAAGAAGAAAATGGGGTTTTCGCGTTTTTTTTTAAATAACGAAGGTCATTTGTCACAGGTCTATTTTCTTTACGGATTTATAACAAGCACAAAATTTAACAATTTTGCCAAATTTAAACCTATACTCTTTCTCCATTAATAAGCGAGATCCCCATGGTGAGGCCGAAAATGAATCAGCCTGTATATACGAATTATGAAAAACGCAATGTAAATGTGGATTAATAACTATTAAATTCCCACATTAGATGCAATTGCCCCTATAATTTGTTGAATTAATTTCTACAATTGACAAAATCATTTGTAGAAATTAATACAACAAATTATTGCGGCAATTGCATGTAATGTTGGTATTTAATAGTTATTAATAATAACTATTAAATACCCACATTTCGAGAATTTCGATAGTCTAAAACATTTCGTAACACTGCTAAAGGAGGATGCTAGAAGTATTGGTGAGTGCAAGGAGCTCACACAAATCCAAAATTTAAAAAATCAGTTGTACTTTCTTCACGAACACTTTGGAAAATTGCCAAAACTAATCACTTATTTTGAAAATCGAAATCTCAAATTAAATGACGGATTAACCACATTAGATGTGGCTGTTAATAATTTGAAAAGTATTCCAAGTGACTTCGGATGTGGCCTTCGGCAAAAGTTTGAAGCAATTCTTAATAGAAATCCAGATTTAATTACATCGCAGCAATTATGTATGGAGACAATTCCACAAAATCTAACGGCTAAATATGAAGAAATAAAAGAATATTTCCAGTATGCACCTATAACCAGTTGCGATGTAGAAAGGACGTTTTCTATTTATAAGGATGTACTTAATTCAAAGAGAACAAAATTAACAGAAGAAAACCTTGAGAAACTATTGCTAGTCAATATTAATACTCCTTTACTCAACTTGAACGACAAAATGAACAAATAAAAATGTTCCAATTATATAAATAAAATTAAAAACTTTAAAAATACAACTTTTCAACAAATACATATGTATTTCGTAATTTTATAGATCACCACCCGTTCGTTTTCCAATTATATAAATAAAATTAAATATTTTAGAAATACAACCTTTCGCCAGTACTGCACTGGGCTTTGCGTCATGTGGTAAGCGTGTCCGTTCTCTAGTTATTATATATATATATATAGAGAGAGAGATAATTATTTCGTGTTATGGTAAATTCAATTTGTTGACGATTTAAGGTCTGGTTTTACTTCAAAATGTATATATTTAAAACAATTCTACATGTTTCGGCAAATGATGCCTTTTTCAAAGAATATAAAATATAAATGACAGTATATTAATATACTGTCATTTATATTTTATATTCCTTGAAATACTAAATTTCCTTTCCATTAATCCATTAGGTATTGGTCCCGTACAAATCCTCATGCCCAAAACCGAACCCCAGCGCAGCACCCTCAAAAAGTAAATGTCTGGATTGGAATAATAAGTGATAGACTTATTGGCCCATTTTTTATTGACAGTAACCTCACTGCAAAAAAATATTTGAATCTCTTACGAAACCACATCATTCCAACAATTGAGATACTAAATGTTGAACAACTTTGGTTCCAAATGGATGGGGCTCTGGCACATTTTATTCATGCCGTCAGGAATTTTTTAACTAACACATTTCAAAGACAGTTGATTGGCAGGTTTGGCCCCCAAGATCAGCTGATTTATCTCCGAATGATTTCTTTCTTTGTGGTTACCTAAAAAGTAAAATTTATAATAACGTGCAAATTCATAACTTGGATGAATTGAAAGAACGTATACTTACTACATGTGATGGAATAAATCCAGAATTTATTGCTTTCAAAATCGCCTTGCTAAGCCTTGCTTATTGCCTTGAAAGACGAGGACGACATTTCGAAAATTTGCTATAAACGCTTTTCTTATGTTGTTTAGTTTATCTTAATTAATCGTTAGAATAAATTAATTTTTTCATTCAAACTGAGATTTTCTTTCATTTCTAAAAACATAACCTAATTCTTTATGGCTGTATTTTATTGGTATTACCCACTGTTACTATCTTAGATTTATTTCAACCTTAAAGAAATACTATCCACCCTCTACTAAATTTAAGATTGTAAAAAAATTTTCCACCACCATTTTTCTCAATAATTTATAACGGGTGTTCAGAAACATTCGAAGTCAAGTGGGCTCTGAACAAAAAATCGTATATCTTTACTTAAGTTTCTGATTTGTAATAATTATTGAATGTCAACTGTTGTCGGTCAAAAATCAATCTATCTCAGACATGACTTCATATTTTCAAGGACTACTGTGACTTCGAATGTTTCTGAACATCCGTTACATACATAAACTTGTATTTTAAATATTCAGTTTTTCATCTACCTGATGAAGCTTGGCGAAACAATATTGTAGTGAATTTACAATAAATGAATTTTTGAAACTAGAAGTTTAATACTTATTTCTTATCGTTAATATATCTATTTCTTATCTTTCCTACTGCTTTTCATTTTCTGTAACTACCGTATGCTATCTTTAACAACATTGAAGCCTTGAAGACCTAAGTACTGACGAAACTGCGACAGTAGTAACAGTACTTATGGCATACTAGCTCGAGAGATAGAAAGATAGAGAAAAGATCGAGAGATAAATATTTTTTATTGAATATTTTTTTTTTGTAATTTTTTTAAAATAATTTGGAAATCATAGAAACTTATATTTCCAAGTATATGTATAGATTTAGTTTCTGCAGTTTACACTGAATGCCTTACTTTAACCAATATATTTTTTTGTCAATCATACTAAACAAATTTTCAGTTAATTTTCCAAGTATAAATCGCTATTGATATATCCAATGCTGGGAATTACTTCTAATTTGATATAATGAAGATTGTCGTAGGGATAATATGATTGTGGTATTCAAAATACAAGTGATTAAAAAAATTGTTTATTGGATATATTTGCAATAATATAACATTGATATGACATGAATACATATATTTTTGTATTTAAAATAGAGCTAAAACATGTGTTGTATAACATTAGCCATTCACTTTTTTCTTCTTAAGCAAAATAATATTTGAATATCATATATTTTTGTATAATATATTGCTTCTTTTAATCAACATTATAGCTTTATTGTTTTTTTTTTGTTTATGATACATGCGTAATTTTTATAGAGTAGGCTATCATATATTGAAATATGTAATTCATTGGAATGTGTGGGAATACTGTTTTTAAAGATTTAGTTTATACATGGTTTGTAAGTTAGGAGGCTCGAGAAAGAGGAAAAAGTGACGTTCAATTTCTTCATGCTAGTACAGCACTATGCTTTTTCAACACCACGCGATTTTATTTTAGCCTTATTATGATAATACACATACCGTACCGAAAAATATATCATAAATTGACGTGCACGTTTTCAAAATATACATTTTTTAATATTGAAATAACGTACAATTCGTCGTCGAAAAGTTAAAAGAAAATATTCTTTTGAGTTGTGAAAATATAATAATATTTTTACAACTCTATTTAGTTAAATGTTTTGATTTAATATAAAATTGGCCAATCTATTTTACGCATGTAAATTTATAAAAATAGCACATATAGTTCCATAATGTAAAACTCGACAATTAACTCGATATTTATTTATACACATACACAAGTGTACACACAATATTATCAGCTACAGTTTGGAGGATTTTAAAATAATTTTTGTGAAAAAATATCTTAAACCACTACTTGTATCCAGCAAATTAATTTTTGGATAATTTTTGTATTTACTTGAGAGTGTTGAAGAACTTATTTGAAATGTAATAAATGTTGCTTTGGGGTTTCAATTATAACTGCACAAAAAATTTATGGTAAAAATTTATCAGGGTTACAAAATTAATTTACAATATGAAAAAAACGATCATTTTTAATTCTACTAACATTTAAAAAATTAATTGTGACTTGAATTAAAATTGTGTAAAATATTTTGCTCAAGTCCTTGTTCTTTATTTGTGGTCAATTGTCTACATTTTTTTTCATTTAAGATGAGAGCGAAATGATTTACAAATTAAAAATTTAGAATCATTTTAGCTTGATCGACTGACGAATTGATTTTTTTCCAAATTTTTGAACGAAACGTGTGATTAGTTAGGGGATTTTTTAAATTAGTAATCTATCGAACTTGAATAAATTTAAAAGAGGCACCCTAAAGTTTTCTGATTTTGTCGATTTATTAGTACTTCTTCTAATATACTTACAGTGAAGAATATGAAGAATCCTGTTTCATATTTTGTAAATAAAATAAAATTCGTGGTTAGGTTAAATTAACGATTAGATTAAATTTAATCTATCCTTAATTTGTGCCTGGAATTTTCTTCATAAATGGATTAATTTAGTTTCTAGTTAAAACATGTTGATTATTTTAGGTGAAATCTTTAAAATATTGAATTTAGTATCTTTATAACGAGCCATCGAAAAAATTCATATATGGAGTAGACTGTGAAATTGGGTTGCCACTTCCACATAATGACACATTACTTGATGCTTGACAGTTTCATTTGGTTTCATTGTAAAAAAGGTTATGGCATTGAAATGATACTACAACAAAAAAGAAAACAAATAATTTATTTAATGTCGAAATTATAATCAAAATTTACATATAGCTACACCTTTTTGTCATGTGTTGATTACCATTTTTTAAATAAATTTAATTTTCTTAATAAGAGTTTTGAAAAATTTGACACAAACTTATAGTTTCAATGTCAAATAATAAATAGAGTGGGCCAATTCGGAGCGAAAGCAGAGGCGTGACTAAAGAATTGGTTCCCGCATGCGAAACATTATTAATATCTAGAGATATACTATCACGAACGGTGCTGTTATTATATTAGATACAAAAAAAATGTAAGACGGTTTTTCTAGATTATGAAACGTTCTCGATGATACGTATAAAAAATAAAATCTAAAATGTATGTAATTAGATGCGTTTTCCGTGACTTGAAAATCTGGAGAAGCGCGATGAAATATTGTGAACATAAGGTGCGTCTCCAAAGTTATTTCTCGAAAACGCGTCCGCCGTGAGGAAAATATGTGCTTGTATAAAGAAAACGATCGCTCCACATCTAGTGATGTGATGTTTGCATAATTAAAATAATCTTTGAAACAACTTAACACATCTGTAGACGAACCTTCACAAATTTGTCCAAGTCTGGCAAAATCTAAATTCTTATCTAAAACACTTTCAAACTTACTTAAAATACACTCATTTCTTGCGTCTTCTATCGAACATAGCTGTGCGTGTGTATCTTTCACAACTAGCACTGATTCCTGTAACGATAGCGAAGAATTTTGTAGGTTTTCTAATGCGTGCACTATTCCGAAGTAATTGTTGTGAATAGTTTGTAAATCACTTTTAACCTGACTATTTTGAAATTTTTTCCGACTTTCTTCGTTAGCGGCACTATCTTTCGGATTTAATAATAAAACCACTTTTTTACATCCTCAAAATATTTATGATAGTAAAATGCCGCTCGTAACCATGTTCCCCATCGTGTCAGACTCGGCTGTGGTGGCTCAAGGGTATGGGGACACAATTCGTGAAATTTCCGAATACGTTCTGGAGATTTCAGAAATACTGCCTTTGTACTCGATATTAACGCATCTACATTTGGGTAACATTTACGGATCCGTTCTGCTACAAGATGTAGGGCATGGATTTTACATGTAATATGTAAAAAGTTACCACACTGTTCCTTAAGAGACCGACCTACAGAAAGCATGGTTGCGGCACCATCTGTCACAAACATTAGGATTTGATCTCTGGAAATTTCAAATTTTTCCAATGTACTTAACACCACTTTTGAAATTACCCGTGCAGTACATTCTTCTATTTGCCTGCTAGCTAATAAAATTGAGGATGGCGATTGATTTGGTTCCATTTTACGCACCATAACAATAAGTACAGATCTTTTTTTGCTATCAGTTGTTTCATCCACACTCAACCACACTTTTTTATTTTTCAGATCAGCCTTAATTTTATTTTCTAAATGTACACGAACAGATTTTATATAACGTCGTAAGTGGGTGCAGCTCGGTAATTCTACATTGCCATATTTTTCAAGAAATGAAATAAAGGAATCATTGCGTAACAAAGTAAACGGCAAATTACACACAACCATCATTGTACACAAATCAAATTAGAACACTTCGAATTTTGTATCGGCACCAGTGTCTCTATCTTTATGTCTTGCGCTATGCACGTGGCGTTGCAAATTTGATTTTGTTAAATGGTTTATATATATATTGCACACTAAACATTTTACATTTTCCCCATTGTAAGATAAGCTAGGATGGTTCTCAATAAACCTATTTACTAACTTTGATGATAGCTGTTTTTTTACCGTACGCTCCTTCAACATTATTAAATATACAGAATACACTTTCCTGCTGCTATTATACGTGTACACACGATGACCGTGAACAACATACTAAGTATTCGTATGTGCGATTGGGCACGCGGGAACCAATTCGTTAGTCACGCCTCTGCTTTCGCTCCGGATTGGTCCACTCTAATAATAAATGTCATTATGTGGAAGTGGCTAAAGTACCAACCCAATTTCACAGTCTACTCCAATTATGAATTTTTTCGATGGCTCGTTACTATCTTTTATCGCCAACCGTTAATAGATTACCATAGTGATTTGCGGCAGTAAAGTAACACTTTATCTTACTGTAAAAATCAAACACTTTACCTGTCGCTTATATCTATCAGCATACCCATGACTGCAAGGCATTAGACAGAAATCGTTTGTCGCTGTCATGGCTCCCACAGTAAAAGTTTGATCGTGAATTATTTATAGAAAATAATGGAAGAGGACATTCAGTGTACGCCGCCTGAAATTCTGAAAAAGTCGTTAGAGACGTCTTTCGAAATTCTACCACAAAAATCAGTCAAAAAATACAATCGCCCGTATGACATATTTATGGAGTTGTGCAACAAATACGAATTAAAAAGTTCAGTGAAAACGTTTTACTGGAGTATTTTTACGATTTATCGATTTATTCTCCTTCTCCGGCTTGGTATTATTATTCCATGGTGAAAGCAACTCTTTTAGCAAAAAAATGACGTTGATACTAGTAAATATAAAAAACTTACGGCTTTTTTAACACAAAAAGGAAGAAATCATATTCCAAAAAAGTCCAAAACTCTTTCACAAGAAGAAATACATTTCTAAGAAATGCACCGGATGAAATCTACTTGATGATGAAGGTAATTCATGCAAACCCTTCAAAACCAATTTGTTATGAATGTAGTAATTATTTTAGATTTGCGTTGTGTTTGGCATTGCTGGGGCTTTACGTAATGAAGAACTTTTGAATTTAAAAGTAAGTGACATAGAGTATAAAGAAACAATTTTGGTTGTTCAGATAACTAAAACAAAGGCCAATAGGCCTCGATTGTTTGTGATCACTACAGAGCTTGAAGGAAAAGTAAAATCCGTAGAATTATTTAACAAATATTTAGCTCTGCGTGCTAAGCAGACGCCCCACGATCGACTTTTCTTAACTTATAGAAATGGAAAATGCACAGTCCAGCCAATTGGAATTTATACTTTTGGAAGTGTACCAGGCAAAATTGCCAACTATCTACATTTGTCAGAGCCATCACTTTATACGGGACATTGTTTTCGTCGAAGTCCTATGTTGAGGAATCTGTGCTCAATAAAATGAAAATTGCAAAGACGATTTTAGATGAAAGTCAAACTAACAGCATAGTTACCAATGATAATTCTGCTAATGGTTTACAAGTTATTAACTTAGATAATAATCAATCCTCAAGCACGTTCAATTGAAACTTCTTCCAAGGCAGGAATTAATTTTTATAATGCGTCAGGTTGTTCGTTTACTTTTGATATATCAAGTAATAAATAGATTTGTTTTTCATTCGCTGTTATTTTTCTTAGCTTACTTTGTCGTAATAAACTTTGATAAGTTATAATATGTCCTGTTTTTTTAAATATAAATTTTTATGGTTAGCGATAAAATTTTGTATGCACCACGTCAGTAAAGTGACTTCATTGAACTCGCCTGTTACTCGCTTCGCTCACTCGGCTCATAATCTCAGACTCGTTCGATAAAGTGTGATAAAATCACTTTACCGACTTGGTACATAAATAACTATTACGTAATAGTTTTATAGACTAAATAGTAGTTTATCACGGCTAACACAGTTACAACATTTAGATAAATATAAAAATACGTCCATACTTGGGTAGATAGTTTACCTTTTAAAACTTGGCAAACAATATTTCACCTAATCCAAAGAAAGCAGTTGCAATTGGCCTTTTTCATAAAACGACGGTGTCTTTTGTGTAATTAAACTCGATATTGTGATTAAATAAAGTAATAATATTATCACAAATAGTTTTTACTTACTACATAATTTTCTGTTTCTAACTTTTCGACGACATTGTATAAATTTAATATATATTTATTTACACAGTGCAATACGATTATCGCAAATTTTCTTGTAAATAGATTAAACTACAAATTCTAGTTGTCTACGACAAAATATAACAATTAATATTTAATAAAGACGAATTTGAGTTGCGAATATATATTCTTGATTACATCATGCGTATGTAAATTATGTATTTATTTTAATAGTTCAGAAAAGAATTGAGTAACAGGTTTTGAATTTACAATGTTTCCATTTTTCTATGGATTTTTATAAATTATAATTTGATGTGAAGTGTAATTCTGTCGTAGACAAGATTTTCTATCTCATGTTCCTGTTTGAAATATTCATTATACAGCATCCTAAGTAACAAGTTGTCAGTCGCAAACTATATCTAGTTACTTTATGACATTTTCATTTTCTTAATTGTATCGAAATACTGTTTAGTTCATATAAACTACATTTAGTAGAAAGTCTAAGGAAGTGATTAGTTTGGCACACCGCAATTACGATCTAGAAAAGGAAAAACATATACAGACCACTGTACATACAATGTAGTTTGCATTTTTTTTTCCAATTAATAATTTTTCTTAACAACGACTTCTTGCAAGATTAAAATTGTTTTATAGTTAATGGGCGGATGTTTTATAAAACTAATCTACATGTTAAAGTATATTTACATAGATCGCCTGTATGTATATAAATCGTTCCAGATACGTTATTATCATTGGTAATAAGATCGTATATATACCATTATTTATTACAACTAATTTAGAACGATTTGTATAATGCCATGATCTTTACACGTTTAACACATTATTCAGTATTTTTGTCTTAAGATTTTAATAATTTATATTACAAGTAACTAACATGGCTACGTTAACTATGGGGCGAATTTTTATAAGAAAAACAAAAGCGACATTAATAGTTAAATAGTGAAGTGAAGTTAGGTATTGATACAATAGGTATTGATACAATAGATACATCTACTTGCAAGTAAAAGAAAGTTTGTTTTAGAAATTATATTAGGGTTCCAAAACAACAATTAACTTACTTCATGGCTGAATACTTCTACACATTTATGTTAATGTTCGTTTTACTAGAAAGTACTAACTAAAACAAAACCAAAATATTAAAAACAGAAATATCAAGATGTTTTTATTTGTTTCTATTGTTACACTTCGCGTATATTAAATAAATTAAGTTTGATTAAATCATCCCTTTTTCTATTGTACGCGCAATGTTTCTCAAAAACTCTGTATACAACCTTCGCGTTGTATTCCTAAAGAGAAAGTTAGGTTACCACAAGCAACGGCTTATCCGTAATTCTAGGAAAAGCTACCTAGCCTCTGAGTTTACGCCAAAATGCTCTCTTTTTTTAGAAGCCTAATGACAGCGTTGGTTTTATTCATCAAGAGATTACTTGCCTTCTAATTAATATTCAGCTATAAGCGAGGTACGATTCTTTAGGATAATTTAACGCCATTCTTCTGTCAAAATCTTATACGTCTAACTTATAACTGAAACGAGATAATTAATAGTTTGTCTTGAGTTATTTCTTTCTTTTTGCCGCCATTTTCAATAACTTAATGGATTAGTCGTTATCAATCTAGATTTCAAACGTCACCTGTAGTGTATAGTACATAGGTTACTGTAAGAGTCATCTAGACCCATTTTCAGGTAAACCTACGTCTACCTGCCATTAGTAATAATTAGAGTGGACCAATTCGGAGCAAAAGCAGAGGCGTATTTTGTATCGGCACCAGTGTCTCTATCTTTATGTCTTGCGCTATGCACGTGGCGTTGCAAATTTGATTTTGTTAAATGGTTTATATATATAATTGATTACAATAATACTTATTACCTAGATAGTTCTGATTCAAATGATAACAAAATAATACAAATGTTTTTAAACTTTGATACATAATATAAGACAAACAAAACAATATAAATTAAACAAATAAATAAATTAAATAATTAAACAAAATAATATAAATAATGTTAATATACTACAATGATACACTATAAAGGAAATTTAAATATTTAAACCGTTACATATATTATAAATGATTAGGAAACACATGTTACATAAATATTCTATAGGATTATAATTTACTTTTATTTTTCTTAAAAAAAAATTAAATAAACAAAATAAAATAAACAGAGGATTAACTATAACAATTAATTCAAAAATAATTTATTACAATTCTTTCCACAAATTATTTTTTATGAGGGAGAGAAGGTAAATATAATAAAAATATTAATAAACTTATTGAAAACACTAGTTTTAATTTGTTACATTTCTGTTATTGGGATTTCTTAGAAGGTGGAAGTTTATTATATTTGTATTGTTTTCTTAATTTAGAGTGTTAAATCTATAATTAAATTTCAAAAGTATATGACTTTCTTATATTTACCAAAATTATAGAACTATGTAAATTTAGTTAATTTTGTATACTATTGTTAATGTTTGGTAATGTCAAAGGTTATGTGTGAAGGAAAATTTAATTGTAAACCGATAAGTTCATAATATTAATCAAGGATCAAAATTATAGTATAAATGTCAAATATTTTGGAAAATTATGTATAACTAAAGCGACCAATGAGCTTAAAAAGAGAAAAAGCTGTTGGGTTGCCATAGTGAGTTATTGAAACAATTTAAGAGAAGAATTTTTGCACTTGAATGAATTGGATGTTTTTGGAAAAAACGAAGTTTAAAAAAAAATATAAAAAAAACAAGTATAATTTATATTACCAAGATCTGAACTGTTTTCATCTTATACTCCGCTATCAATTAATGAGCCACAAAAGACGTGTACCAGCTTTAGATAAATATTGGGAAACATTACAAGGCTTTATATTATCAGGATTGTGACCGTAAATTAGAAAAGCAGAACTTAGAAATTTAGAAATATATATAAACCATTTAACAAAATCAAATTTGCAACGCCACGTGCATAGCGCAAGACATAAAGATAGAGGCACTGGTGCCGATACAAAATACGCCTCTGCTTTCGCTCCGAATTGGTCCACTTTAGTAATAATTACAGTTTACCTGGGCATTCTAACTTCGATATACACGCCGTGAATTACCTGCTGTGAGGTATCATTCTAACCCGCGTTCTATGGCGAACCTCACGTATCTATTTATTTTCATCGATATCGCGATCCCGCTCGCGTATCGCGGATTTTATTAATTCTGACTGTCGTCAGCCTCCCATTGGTTCACGGTTTCTGTAGAGATTCACTCCCCGCACGGTACATATATAAGCGCCGGTTTCCGCGTATACGCTCTCGCTCTTCTTAGTTTCTTCGCGTTCAACACTCTCGACGCCTTCGTGCCTATTCACGAAACAGAACACCATTACAAGCTAAGTACGCTTCACTTACTTTAATTTTTCTTTTTTTACTTTCGTTATTTATTAATAATTAAATAACTCACACAAAGGTGAGCTTTAACTAGAATTTAACTTATTTTTGTAGATTAACTTTAACCGGAAGTTAGCTTTGCACGTGGTGTATTATAATTGTTATTTGTTTTATATTTATGGTGTAGTGTTTAATATCGTGTGTTATTATTAAAATAAAGCGCTTTAAGGACACCTCTGCTCTTCTATTATTAATTTATTTTATACTAATTTGATTACACCTGTGTTACACAAATTATTTATTTCGAAGCGGCGCCTTGTGTTTCGTACATCGAACACCGTTAACCAAAAATTTCTTATCATTTATTGTGACGCTAAACCTAGCCGGGATTTCAACATACCAGCGTGCAACACTGCGACACATCGTAATATATTTTACATAATCTAAACTGTTTAACAAAAAAGTTTAGAAGTTTAAGCTTGAATGTATTTTTTTGTTTATTGAACTTTCGTTAATTTTTATTGGCTACTTGAATAATGATAGTCATTGAAGCGTGATATATAATGACTGTTCTGTTAAAAAATCGTACCAAAATAATTTTTAGAAATTTTTTAATACATAATTGCAATTAAAAATTAATTGGATAAAATTGGCATGAAATGATTTATAAAATTGTTTGAAGCAATTTTGTCTTCTTACAGAACAAATGAATTTATTACTAATAGTAAATGACATATCCATACTTTTATGTAGATGTCTCTTAGCAAATGGGCATAAAATTTTCTAAATATCGACGTTTTCCTTTACAGCAATTGCATATTAATATGTTCTAACAGGAAAGTGATATTCGTTTATTCAGAAAGCTTAATTCTTCGGAAAATATAATGGGCAATGCTATTAAATTTTAAATTACGGAAAAATAAAAGTAGAATATAGGAGAAAAAAAGGCACTCTTTAAAACGACAAATAATATATTTATATATTATCGGTGTTCTCTTGCACCATTAAGTATCGGGGTTAATGGTGCGGTTTGCTATAAAAAAAGTTTCCAGTTTTCTCTATACTTTTCTATTTTTTTTCTACATTCTGTTCTATGCCTCATTTCATGTTACTCATTTCTTCAAAATTTCTTCAATTTTTTTGCTCCGGTTCCTTTTGATTTTCCCTCTTATTTTCTCTCCTTTCCAGCTTCCCAAAATGTTTCACTAGATTATCCTCTTTCTTTCTTGTTAAATCTTCTTCAGCATTTTGCAGTCTGTTTAGAGTATTTTCATCTTGAAGACCATTATCTTAAATTTAAATCTGTTGTTGAATATCCAGAATTTATCTTCGTATATCATTGTGGGAACGGAGATAGTTTTACATATTTTTAGTTTGGTACTTTTGCGAACTTCGCTTTCATTTTACTTTAGTGCATTAAATAATTTTGCTATCAATTTCTCGTAATTGATATCACTGTTTTCCGCCATTACTCCAACAGTGAAGAAAAAAGAGAACAGAACGATTCAATGAGGTATTTGGAGAGGCCAAGAAGGATCTTCGGTAGGTAGAAGTAATGGATTGAAAAGAGAAAACAAAAGATAGGAAAATGACAAGTAAAAATGGAAAAACTCGAAGCCAAGAGTCACTAGTTACATGGTGACGTTAACTAAACTTACTTCTTTCTCGTACCCTAATTAAACATGATTCATGGTTCTTACTAACTGTGTTGGTATTTACAAGAAAATAGATTCTTCGGAAGAAACCCTAGGAAATGAGTGTTGTTGAGGAAATAACATTTAAGGGAATGACTTTTATTAAAAAAAAATTAAAATTACCTTCTTATTTATATTCTATTTGTTTAGTAACTTGAATCAATGAGGAGTAATATCTGGATTACTCCACATTGATTCAAATACTTCTGCAAATTCATAAAACAAAGGCTCTTATTTGTTTATATTATTCTCTAAATCAACTTTTTCAAGATTAATAGTGCATTCCTCTATTTAGTCTAAACCCATTTTTGTTTCGTCCAAATACTATGCGACTTTTGCTTTTAATCTTTTTTTTTAAGATACTTTCATATAATTTCTGTGATGTATTTAGTAAAGTTGTGCCTCGATAAGTTATACATTCCTTGACCATTCTTAAAAAGCGGAAACATTATTACCGATTCTCAATTTCCAGATAGAAATTTATCACCTTGAAGTCTTTGTCATCAGAACAGACATAAAAGTTGAAAAATCAATCATGGACACCAGTATTTAATTAATCTAACTTTATTTACGTAATTCTTTTTTTTTTCCATGCTTTAGGCATCTGTCACAATTTAGCCAATCTTACTGTTAGTTGGCGAAATAATTGAATATTACGACACGCTGTATAGTTTTACGCTGTGAACTACTCTATCCAATCAGCCATTCTTTTTATTAGTTACAATACTCTTAGTTTTCATATTTTTAATGTATCAGGCTATGGACTATGTAATTTCTATAACAAGGAAAATTAATATTGAAAGAGACTTGTTGGTAGAGTGAATGATTAGTCATATGCTTTTTGATATTTAATGAGGTAAGTGACATTATAATAAATCCGAAAGAAAATTATATTATTAAAAGTAATACTTTCTAGTAATCGAGGCAATAACTTTCTTTTTTGTAAAATTCATCTATTTTTTTAAATTCTATAGATTTATTAATGATAATGGTTTTAGTTTATTGCAAAGAAAACACCTGATTTGTTCCAGAGGACTTAGTAGTCCGGTCAAAATGGACATTTCAAATAACAAAAACTCCGACAGAGCCGCATTTTGGTAGATATCTTGAGTACACCAGTAGAAATAAAGTGCCAAAAGTCCCCATCGATACCACGTGTGCTAAAGAAGTTATTCAACGTCAAAGGTCAAAATTTTCGGTTTTTGGATTTTTCTCGAAAACGGTAAGTTTTATCAAAAATATAGTTTTCACAAAAATTGTAGATCATAAAATTATCTACAAAAATGGCCCTTATACTTTTTTACTAAGAATCACCATTCCTAAGATATCGCGATTCTAAAAGTTGAAGGAGTTACATTCTACATGATATGCACACAAATGCATATATACATACATAGTCAGGCACTTAATATAAGTAAAAATGCCTATTTGTGTCTCTTATATGTATAAACTATACAATTCTGAGAATATACACTCAAAAGAAACAACTCAGTCCCTTAGCCAGTCCCTTCTACCCGCATGGCCATGATCAACATCTGCCGACTCTATTGTCCACGTGGCGACACTCATATACCTGCCTTTTTCAGGTGGCTTAAGTGAAATACTTTTAGTGTTGAACGTTCCTTTTGAGTGAATACATGTATTTATTGCCAGCGTTTACTATTACAGTTTGTACCAATTAATATTGTTAAGAAATGTCTTAATTGTGCTTTATTTGCAATAAACTTTTGACTGAAGGTGAAACAGTTACAGTTAGTCGTGGAATGAAAACTTTGATCGATGCAAGTATCGAAAGAGGTGATGAGTTTGTTGATTATCTGAGAAGCGAAAAGTCTGTAATTATCCACGTGGATTGCCGAAAATCATACACCCGGAAAAGTTCAATTGCTGCTATCAAAAGACAACATGAAGATGAACAAGCCTGTAGATCAAAAGTAAGTCCACTTCGTACTAGAGCGCGCGTAAGTGAATCCGTTTTTTGTTTTAAAAAATATTGCTTATTTTGTGGCGATGAAGCGGATGAAGAGGCTGAGAAAAAAAACCGCAGCATCGTCGAAAGAAAAATTTATAAAGTTGCCACGAAGAATCCGTTTTGAAAGTTGCTCAGGATCGTTCTGATGACGTATCAAAAGCTGTTACTGCACGCATTAATTTTGAGTATGATTTAGTTGCTGCCGAGGTTAAGTATCATGACAATTGCTACAAATCTTTCCTGAGACCTAATACTGGCGGTAAAATGGGCCGTCCTCAAGATGAGGCGGCAAACTCTGCCATGGAGGAAATTTATAAGTATATGGAAAGTAGTGATGATTGCCAGTTTACATTGGATAAACTTAAGAATGTTAGTAAAACCGTAGCTTTAGATAACAGAATTATAAAAATACGATTGAAATTAAAGTATGGTAGTAGAATTATTATTACAGAAAAGCCGGGAAAATTTGCATTTATTTGTTTCGTCGACAATTACCAAGACATTTTAAGTCAAGCCTGGTCTGATAAAAAAAACTTAAATGAAAAAGAAGAACTGTTAAAAATTTTGAAAGCCGCGGCAGCAATTGTTCGTTAAGATATTCAATCGTGAAGATATTCATCTTCGTGTTCCGACATTATCTTTGATCAATTTATGACAACTCCAGCAAACCAACAACAATTTCTCGCCAACATTCATAATAAATCTCGTATCATTTCCATGTTAAGTGACAAGCTGACAACTGAAAATATTGCAGTTAAACAAGCTCAAAATGACGCTGATGTCCTCATAATTGAAACAGCAATTGAACAAATAGAACTGTTGTGGTTGGTGAAGATGTTGATTTGTTAATACTACATACTGCACGGACTCCAATTGATAAAATTATTTACTTCTTAAAACCTGGAAAGGCTCAACAGCAAAAGAAAATATATCCTTCAAACAGTTTATCTGCTTATCCAAAATGCCAAAACCATATTTTATTTTTACATGATAACCGGCTGCGATACTACATCAGCAATGTTTAGAAGGGGTAAAGCATCAGTATTAAAATTATTTGTAAAAAAGGATTTAATTGATTGCGCTCAAGTATTTGAAGAAATTGACTCTTCTCCTCAAACGATAATCACAAAAGGAATTGACTTTCTCCTTGCTGGAGCTCCAAAAAAAGTTGATTGTATACACAAGTATAGATATTTAACTTTTGTAAAAAATACACCGAACAACAAACAAGTATAACTATCTTGTCTTCTTCCAACATCGGCTTCTGCTCATCAACACTTGTATCGAGTATACTATCAAGTTCAGGCATGGCTAGGCAATCAACTGAACCCCGAAGACTGGGGTTGGACATTAATAAATAATACTTTGGAACCGATTCAAACTATACTCCTAACTGCTCCGGAAAAACTCCTAAACACTATTTTTTGCAGTTGTTGTGTTCACCAACGTATACTAATTGCCAAGGCCAGTCTTGCTTGAATGTTCAATTGAATCCACTAGACGAAGATTCATGTGATATCGATGAAGAGACAGCTGATTCATCTTCAATTGAACAATTTATGAATATCCAGCAAGAAGAAGAGGAAGAAGAAAAAGAAATCGAAGAAGACATGACTGTTGAATTTGAAGAGTATAAATCAGAAGAGTCTTTCTTTGGAGACGGTGGTGAAGTAAAAACTTAAAAAAAGGTATATAACCCCTTACCACAATTATTAATCGTATCCTAAATACGCATTTCGACAACTAAGTTGTCATCATCAGTAGGTAAAACCACTAATTAAGGTGTCGCACATGGGGCACAGTAAAGCTAGCACAATTGTTCTCGCAACAACTTTACACAGCGTCCACGTATACACTGAATTAAACCTACAAATATATCGAACGAAAAGATCGACAAAAAATTACCTCTCTTAAGGAAACGGCTCTCACATGTGTTTATACTCTATTTGAAACGTCTCCGACCTATTTATTTACGTTTCTAAGAATGAAAAGAGACAGGTGTAGGGGATCGGTCCTTTATCTCCGTTCATAGAATTCTGTTTGTTTTTAGCGATGTGAATATTTTCGTACGCGTCAAGATCGCGGGGGTTATTAATGGCCTAGACAAGCTTTAACCCTTTAATCGATATATTGTGTAGTGTATTTAAAGCATGGTTGGCAATGTTAGATTTATTTAGAACAAGGGCCAAAAAACTTCATTCGAGAAGCTTGTAAAACCCAAATCGATAAGAATTTACAGCAGCACAAACAGAAGTCGGTCAATAAAGAATGGAATATCATTAAAACTCTTAGATAGAAGGACTGTTTTTACCTAAAAGCAGATAAAGGGAACAAGTTAGTAATTATGGACAAAATCGACTATTTTCAAAGAGTTAAAAATTTAATTGCCGAAGGTCCGTATGTAGAAATTAAGAGAAATCCGTTACCTAAAATGATTAGTGATACAAAAGACGCGCTAAAGAAATGTCCAATTTTAATAACTTCTACGCAAAAGTATAAATTAAATGTAATCCTTTAGTACCAAGAATGTATTGCTTACCGAAGATACATAAACAAGGTAACTCGATGAGACCTATCGTTTCAAGTATCAATTCACCGACTTATCTGATTTCCAAATGGTTAGTGAATGAATTTAAAAATTTACCCGTAAAACCAGAAAATTTGTCAGTTAGTAATTCCTTAGAATTTGTTAAATAAATTAAAGATTGTGAACTGGAAGCCGGGGAAATTTTAGTTTCATTCGATGTAACGTCATTATTCCCTTCGGTACCTATTTCAGATACTATGAAATATTTAGAAGGCTTGCTTCACAAGAATAACATTGAACCTTCAAAAATAAAAGAATACATGAGATTGACAACTCTGTGCATGACGCAAAATTGTTTCCAAGTAGGAGAAATTTTTTTTTATGAGCAGAAACAAGGCACAACAATGGGTAACTGCCTATCTCCTTTCATAGCCAATTTATTCATGAGTCAATTTGAAGTAGAATTTAAAAATAACGCTAAATATTTCCCGAGAGTCTGGATCAGGTACGTAGATGACATTCTCGCGATTTTTGATACACGGAAATGCGAATTAGACATGTTCGTTTATCAGTTAAATTCGAAATTTCCGACGATTAAATTTACGGTGGAAAAGGAAAACAATGGGAGGATACCATTTTTAGATACTTTATTGATTAGAAATAAACATAAAATAGAAATCGATACTTTCCGGAAAGAAACCAATGTTAATAGAGTCATCATCGCGGATTAAAATCATAGTTTTCAACATAAGACAGCTTCTTTTAATTTCTTAGTCAATCGGTTACTAAATTTTCCGTTAACAAAAGAGAGATATGAAATAGAACTGGATTTCATTAAAAATATCGCGAAATACAATGGCTTTGACATAGAAATAATCAATAAATAAATTAGAAAACCAAAACTAAAAAATACAATCCGCGAATCCACAAGTTTGATATCTCAAAGTAACCAGGAGAAAAAGTACATGTGTTTACCATACCACCCCATCACGAAAAACATTAATGAAGTTGTGAAAGAACGAGGTCTCCGAGTTGCCTTTCGGTCCGAAAATACTATCAAAAGTCTCCTAGGGAATACTAAAGATAGAGTTAATTTTAATTCGAAATCAGGTATATATGAAATTAAATGCGATGATTGTAATTTGAAATATATAGGCCAAACAAAACGACCAATACTAACCCGGTTTAAAGAACACATATCACATATTAAATACAATAGACCGGATAAATCTAACATTGCCAACCAAGCTTTACATACACTACACAATATATCGATTAAAGGGTTAAAACTTGTCAAGGCCAACAGAATTCTATGAACGGAGATAAAGGACCGATCCCCTACACCTGTCTCTTTTCATTCTTGGAAACGTAAATAAATAGGTCGGAGACGTTTCAAACAGAGTATAAACACATGTGAGGGCCGTTTCCTTCAGAGAGGTAATTTCTCTCTTTTCGTTCGATGTATTTGTAGGTTTAATTCAGTGTATACGTGGACGCTGTGTAAAGTTGTTGCGAGAACAGTTGTGCTAGCTTTACTGTGCCCCATGTGCGACACCTTAATTAGTGGTTTTACCTACTGATGATGACAACTTAGTTGTCGAAATACGTATTTAGGATACTACTAATAATTGTGGTAAGGGGTTATATATCTTTTTTGAAGTTTTTTTTTTTAAGTATAAATCAGATTAAAATTTTTACAGAAATCAGAACTACAGTTTAAATAAGTCACCTATATCAATATCAATATCAAAACAAAGGACGACATTTCATCTTGAGTTTTCCCTTACTAAGTACAATTACTGGAAGAATTAAGTCAAGATAATCTTGATCGTAGAATTGAATTTTGCGAGGTTATAATGGAAAAAATGAATGCCAATCTAAATTTTGTTTCAAACATCATTTTCACGGATGAAGCAACATTTTGTTTAAATGGTCATGTTAACAGACGCGACTGTAAAATACTGAGCTGATTCAAATCTGCACTGGACGGATCAGGCTCATACACAGTAAATACAGTATTTTCCCATTAAACTTCGTTATAACAGATCGTAGAGTAGGCCTACCGGGAAAACCACGTTAAAAAAAAGCGCCAAGTACACTACCTCACCGGTGTGGTGTGGAAATGTGTGCATATCATGTAGAATGTAACTCCTTCAACTTTTGGAATCGCGATATCTTAGGAATGCTGAAGCCTAGGAAAAAAGTATTAGTTCCATTTTGTAGATAATTTTATGATCTACAATTTTTGTGAAGACTATATTTTTGATAAAACATACTGTTTTCGAGAAAAATCCAAACAATCGAAAATTTTAACCTTTGACCTTGAATAACTTTTTTAGCACAGATGGGATCGATGGGGACTTCTGGCACTTTATTTCTACTGGTGTACCCAAGGTCTCTTCCAAAATTCAGCTGTAGGAGTTTTTGTTATTTGATCACTATTTTTATGTCTAATTTGATCGGACTATAGGAGTATGGACTGATTTGGAACACATATGCTTGTGATTGAATAAGTTAAACCGCTGTTATTAATTCAAACTAATAGTGAACTATTTACTAGTTCACTATTCACTGTCATATATATCATGGTGGTAGTGAGAAAATCTATATTTAATTGATTTTACTGAATTCATTTGTAATATTCCTCAAAAGAATAATTGAATTGCTCGTGTATTACCTATACAAGTTTTTGTAATTAAGCAAATAGTCTTAGTTTGACATTTAAAAAAAATGTCTTTTTATGTCATGCAAGTATTTATAATCATAGAACTTATACTGAAATCACTAAATAATGACGTCTCCAGTATCGAAACAAGAACTACATTATTTACGTTAATTATTTCGGTAAAAGTAATTCAATTATTTCTCTATTATCAATGAATTTCAAATTATTTATATTGTAATTAAATCGATTGGCCGTTCATTTACAAAATTACTTTTTTTACGATCGATCTGTATCTGTTACAAATAGGTATGAAATTTAGTATAAGTTCTACAAAAATTCTAATTAATAATTTCATTGTCCATAATAACTTCTTCTTATGTACAGATGATGGTGAACACTATATGTGTTTAAAATATCCGAATTAAAACTAGTCACAACACTGTTGAACCCTAGAAGCATACATTTCTGATTTCACTTATGTAAATTTTCTTTTCATATCGTCGGCCATTATCTCCGAACTTCTCTTTATTTCATCACTTACGACTTCTTTTAGCATTCCCCATAATTCCTCCTTATCCAACAAAATATATTTATCGCCTTTATCTTCCGGAGCGAAAGTTATAGGTTTATCGTCTTCATTTTTAGACTTGTCTAAAAATTTCATGGGATATACTTGCTTGTCGGTATTGATGTGTTTTGGTGGTGAAACATTCATGTCGACAACCAGTTCCCTCTGTTGAAGATCTACGTTAGACTCAACAGATGTGGGTGCTGATAATTCCGCCCCCGCCAATTTTAATTTGGTTTGTTTTTTTATTTTTTTCTCGATAGCTAGAGGCTTATTCTTTAGGATTTTTTTGAGGGAACTCTTCGCTTTGTCTCTTTCGTTAGTTACGTTCGAAGCACTGGCGTTCTGCAATTGTAAAATTATTTCGTCTGTACTTTGAAATCTAACCTCAATCGTATTATTATTTGTTGACGTGTCACCGGTATTAATTGGTATAGCAGTGGGCTCAATTATCCATTCAGTTTTCTTCGTATTGTCGTCGCTTTTGTTTTTATTTTTATCAATATTTACAGTGTAAGCTACTATAGTCATGTTCTGATTTTTTTTGGAAGAATATGTCTTGTTCTTATCAATAATTTCATTTAAAGTATCATCCTTTTTTGTAACGCATATTGCATCATAGAATACTGTTTCTGGTGTGGTACCGTTAGACCCAAACCAAGTTATTACATCATCATCTGTGATGCCTTTTAGTAGATTACTTTTATTTTGAGTATGGAAGAATGTTTCCGCTGCCAAATCCTCCCTGGACGTGGGATAGACCCTTGCGTAGGCTGGTCTTAATGATGCTATAACAAATGCACTCTTGGCCAAATATTGAACGCATATTGGACAGTTATTTGTAATGTTGGCAAAAATGAACCAGATATTATTGCTGTGATAACCGTGTTGCATTTCTAAAATTGTTTCTTTGAGATCTAGTAGAGTTGGCGGTGCTGAAGCTAGTTCAAATCCGGAGAATAACGAAACTTCTAAACGTAAAACTCCTGAAGATTCTGCCCCCTTCCATCTGAAAATGGTTAAAGAATAGTTCAAAAACGTATTTGTGATTTAATGAAAAACTTATACCTGAAACATGTTTTTATTTTGAGCATGGGAAGTTTGCCTTCGATTTCTTCAACTGAACTTCTATCTGGAAGAATTTCTTGAACGACACCTGACCATAAATCTAGAAGAGGTGTTCTGTTTTTGGTAAAATATGTAGAATAGGTAGTTTTTCCCTGTATAGAAATAATAAATGAAACCAATTTAATAAGTTATAAAAAGAAAATTTAAGTTCAAAATAGTTCTTATATATTAAATAAATAATGTTAATATCGGGTTTTTATGGTAATTACAAAAAGTTTATATACCGGGTGTATTATGAAAAACCTTTGGGGCTGTAGTTTCCTTATATTTTATCTGATTTTAATGAATGATATGTCAAACTAAATCGTTTTTAAAGAACTGTAACAACCTGTTTTTAAAAAAAAAAGTTTTTTGACATTTCGTTTTTGACAGACAGTAGTAAATTTTTTTTTTAAATTGTACTACATATTTTTTTTTACTTATTCTAATAAACATTTATTTCCTGAAGACACCTCCATTAAATTGAGTTACAAATTTATTATTATTAAAAAAAAACTACGAAATTTACAGAAATCATATTTAATGAATCAAATGTTCGAAATTGGCCCCATTTTGTTCCAGACACATTTGACACCTTCTATTAACTCCAACTGCTGCGTTTAATATAAGATTTGGTGGTATTTCATGACATACTTGTACTATCCCTCTTACTAAATCATCTCTGGTATCAGGTGAAGTCAAATAGACATGATCTTGAATGTAAGACCACAAAAAGAAATCCAGTGGATTCAGATTTGGCGATCTAGCAGGCCATCGAATAGATCCGTAAGTGCCCATCCATCTGACGCCAAAATAATTATTTAGAAAATCAGTATTCATTCGTGCATTATGGGGTGTGGCACCGTCCTGTTGGAACACCACCCTGTTTAACTCAGCAAGTGGCAACTCATCTAAATAATCGCCTAATTCATTGGGTAACAAATTATTATACTTTTCTTGGTTTAGATTACCCTCCACAAAAAAGGCCCTACTACTCTATCGCCTAAAATGCCACACCATACATTTACACTGAACCGATTTTGAAAATTGTGTCGCATCACAACATGGTTATTTTCAGTGCTCCAATGGCGATGATTATTTCTGTTGAATACACCATTTTTCCCAAAAGTGCATTCATCTGACCACAACACACGACGATAAAAAATTGGATCTTCCCTTAGTTTATTCATGAAAACCGTGCAGAATTGAACCCTTCGTAGAGGGTCGTTTTCACCGAGAGCATGCACCTTCCGTGGTTTATAAGGAAAGAACTTGCGCTTCTTCAGAATGTACTGAACTGTAGAATGTGATACCTGCATATAGTGAGCAATTTCTCGCGTAGACGTATTAGGGTTTTCTTCCACATAGAGCAAGACACTTAATTCTAAATTTTGATCTTGAATTGCACGTGCGTTTATTTTCAGTTTTTTGAATGATCCAAAATTTCGTAAATTTCGCACGAGCCTTCCAAACTTATCGGCACTTGGACGCAGTCTGTCAGGAAAACGATTTCCATAAAGTCGCAAAGCAGCTGCAGAATTTGTTCCGCATTCAAAATATGCTTGAATCGCATCCACACATTCGCCATTATCCATTTCAATAACAAAATTTAGAAATAAATCGTTGAAAATGTTATAATGAATGTGTGACTGACAGATGTCACAGCTCTCTTCGAAAATTTGGAATGCACTTTTATCGTTCAATATGACTGCTTGATTTTTAAATTTTTAAAATAAACACTGTAAATGTTGTTGTTGACCCACCGCTCACTGATGATAACATTGGTTTGTAATCCTTTATGGGCTATATAGTATTGAATGTAAGTGATTTTAAAAGGTACACACATTTGCTGGTAATAAAATGAAATAGAGTATTTAAAATGCATTTAAGAAATCTCTGTGTTCGGAAAAACCAGAATAAATCGAACTAAAAAAAAACCCTTCAATTTCTCGATTTTTTTTTCATACAAGGATATCGTTGTTTACAGTTTCATATTCAGAAAATGTAATATATTTGAATTAGGAAAAAAAAAGTATAGTGCAATTTAAAAAACACAGTTTGCAGCTGTCTGTCAAAAACAAAGTTTAAAAAAATTCAAAGCGGATCACGTTACAGTGTTTTTAAAACGATTTAGTTTGACGTATAATTTATTACATTCGGATAAAAAAAAAGTTACAGCACGAAAGGTTTTTCATAATACACCCGGTATAATTTTAAGTATAAAAACCCATTGGAAAATTTAAAAAAAAACGCACCTGAACCGTAGCACACCCAGCTCCAGTAGCGTATACGAAGACTTTAGTCGGTAAGCTTGGCAAGTGCAGTAATTGTGAGGGCTTTTCCGGTCTCAATTCCAGCGTATCGGTTAGTTCCATTCCGGAAGTGGCCAGCGATATTGTCAGAGCTCGATGTTTGTCCTTCGCGAGTGAATCGTATAGTGTAAAGGCCTTAACAACGGGATAAAGTAGTTCGGAATGACGGTCTAGCATGTGAGAGCGGTAGAAAAGGTAACGCGTTACTGATTCGGCGAATTTCACGTCTCTTATCAGGCAAAATGTCGAGAGAGAGTATATCGACGCTTTGTAGTCCTCCATTGTAGCTGTAAAGTGTTTCTTTTTTGAAATTTTGAATGTAAAGTAAAATGAAGTTCATAGATAAGAACTACTCTGCAAATCTTTTAGGACTCACAGGTGAATTATCAAAATGAAATCAAATAAAAAATATTCTTTTTAATATTAGATTCCAATATCTGTAATTGGAAATTAGCAAAAATCCGCTTAAAATTTTCCCAAATTGTGCAGATCGAGAGAGAAATATTTTTTTTTCGTTTAAAAAGTAATCATTATAGTCTCATTGAATGTAAATTATGATGTTGAATCGATTACTGTTTACTTGCGGTCAGTAGAACATTTTCTACTAAGAAACATTTCATAATGAAAAGTCTGTTTAATATACATAAATAAAGTGTTTAAGCACTTAAACATTACACTTGCCTTTAGTGTATCGTGTCTTTAAAAACTTTCCTCATTAGAGACGACTATGCATTTTGATAATAGTTGGTGACAGTGAACGTAATCTGACAGTGAACGTATAATTTTGAATGAGCACTGCCGTTTCTAATGAGGAAAGTTTTTGAAGGCACGTTAGATATTATGAATCATTTTAATTATAATTTAGGGATAAATTTAATGAAAAATTCAGGGTGTAAGAACATACACTCCAAATCACCAAAGATGATCCCTGCGTCATTGATATATAATTCTATCAACGACATTCAAAGAATAATCTCCACATCCAAATAACAAACAGTACCTACTTCTATGACAAGGATAGCTTGAACGAAAGTATGTGTTTTCTAGCAAAGACATACGGCTCAAGCAATTTATTTGAGTAAGACAAAGACGGGATTATTACCTAGTCCGTGATAAATACACACATTTCCGCTTAGTATTTCTGTCGTTACTCGTTGACATTTGACAACATACATTCGTTGATATTTGATGGAATTGTTATTTATTTTCATTTTATAAATACATATTTTTTGAAATTTATTTTTTCAAAACTATAATGGCAGCAGATTACATTGACAATCGCGACAACTTGTTTTAAATTTGTTGCAATATTTTGAACGAGAGAAAAACCATGGTGGTGTTAATACCTATTACATGTGCACATAATATATTTAGATTTTAATAAACCTTTTGTTTAGTGAGTGGCAGATGCATTGTGCTTGGGATTAGTTACAGTAAAATGCATCAAAGCTCAGTCATTAAACAATCCTGTTATATCTAGTCCGGGAAAGAAAAGGCCTCGTAAAAAGCCGAAAACTGATGATTTGGCAGAGTGTTTTTAAATGAATATCAGAAATACATTATACTCTATGTATTTACAGAGTTTTATTTTTATATTAATATTCTTAATTTTAGAAAAATATTGTTACAATACAACCGTTAACTGTAGAAATTGCAGAAAATCACATTTTATTGTGTAGCAGCAGTTTAAATCGTGTACTTCACAATATTGGATTTAAATATAAAAAGGATAATAATCATAGAGCATTGGTGGAACGATCCAACATTGCAGAGATAAGATTGACATTTCTTAGGAATTACATAAAGAATGTTCAGAGATAAGTGGTATTGCTTGATGAGACCTGGCAAGATAATCTGCAGAGTGTGCGTAAACCTGAGGGTTACGAGGGCAAGCGATATGTTGTATTACATTATGGTTCAAAATTAGGTTTTGTGTCAAATGCTTCTTTATTGTTTTCAAGCAAATCACAAATATAAGATTATCATGGTGAAATGAATGGAGAAATGTTCAAGAAATGGATCGAAGAATATTTAATACCAACTTTGGAAGAACCGGCTCAAATAGTGATAGACAATGCACCCTACCATTCACTAGTAGTAAAGAAACATCCATCATCGGCTTGATGTAAAAATGATATTATTACATACTTGTCGAAACATAAAATACCTTGCGAACTCTATTTAAAACTGACCTACTACCCTTGGCTAAAAATTTGCATAAAGAAAACTGTATCAAGTGGATGAATTGCTACAAAGTCATGGACATGAAATATTGAAGATTGTCTCCTTATCATTGCGAATTTAATGCTATTGAAATTATTTGGGACCATGCAAAACAATATTATAATAAACATATTTTCAAGGATGGACATGGAGATGATAAAGTTATAGCTATGTGGAAGGGATCACTACAGCAGTGTACGGAAGAAATTTGGCAAAATTATGTTATACACATGGAAAGTATTATAAAAAATGGTAAGATAGAGAAATACATTTACATTGCTTTATAATTAACATTGATGATTCAAGCAGCAGTGAAGATAGTGATTAACAATACTTCCTATATGATCGCAGATAAAAAACTGTTAGCTATCTCATGTTTTAACTTATTCTATATTATAACCCAAGATTTATGCCAACGTACGTTCTACACGTTGTTTTTAGTTCACGCCAAATATATAAAATTTTCTTGTGTTGGCAGTAAAAGTATCAAGTATTAGTATACAGCTGATTACTTGTTTATCTAAAATTACTTTTAGTAACTGAGATTTTATGCAACGAATGCAATGATATTAATACAAATAATCATACAAAATGTTACACATGCAATTGCCAGACTATGGCCACAATTTTTATCTAAATATGTCTAGAAAGGTAGAAGAATTACAAGAAACTAAACAGATTTTAGCAAGTAGTTAGATTTCCTAATGTACTAAGTAGAATTGATTGCACTCACATGAGAAAACAATCTCCTGGTGGTAATAATGCTGAGCTGTACCGAAACAGAAAAGGATATTTTTCATGGAATATTCAGGTAATAGGAGATTCTCAATTAAGAATTTGTGACATCGTAGCTAGATGGCCAGGATCTACACATGACCAAACAATTTTGAATGGATTGGCAATAAAAAGAAGCTAAGAAAATGAACATTTCAATAAGCCAGTTATACTTTGTGATAGTTGTTACAATATTACAAAATATTTATTAACCTCTAGCAAATCCTGAAAGTGAAGCTGAACAATGGTACGATGAATCCCATATTAGAACCAGAAACTGGATTGAAAGATTTTTTGGTGTCTTAAAAAGATTTCCAATCTTATTACATATATGGTATGAGAGTTAATGTGGAACTCTCGAAAGCAATAATATAATAATAATTGTTTGTATATATTATATGTTTCTTATAATAAATCTATAACTTATTGCAAGTAAAATTTTTTGTTTGCTCTAATTTAATTTTTGAAAGTTCAATTACTAAACTTTTTTTTCTTGCTCCATTTCATGTTCCTTTTTCAAAATTTCTTTCTGCAATCGTACAAGTTCTAATTTCCTAGCAGTCGACAAATAATTTCGAACCAAAAAAAAACATTTCACAGCAAATAAGTTTGTATGAATATGTTTTGTTTATAATGCATACTGCGATTTCAAATATTTATACTGACCTTTATGCAAAACTCAACTTATCTATTATGGCAGTGTTAAGTTATACTGCAATATATTCCAAATTTTATTTAAAATTAGGCACTGTAGAACGTTTAACCAGAGATATCTAGGGTTATTCGATGATATAATTGCGTTAGTGTATTGTAGGACTGTCCCTTAAAAATTGTATTGAAATATATTTGATGTAACTAAATTGTTTATTTTTTTAAAACAACTATACATTTTTTATAAGATAATGTTTATAAAACTGTCATAACAGTGAATATGTAATTACAGTTATACAAAGTAGATACTCTGGTCTATTGTATGATTTCAATTCCAGTAATAATGCTTTTACAACTAACTTGAAACTGTTTGGTTTTGCCATTCATTAAAATTATTAAAGAATTACATAATCTTATATGTTGACATAAATGTTGTAAATTCTTGATAGTTCATTTTATTTTTCATGTGGTGTTATAGTTTAATTTGTTTGCTGTTTACGCAGCTTTGTTCAATTTATAGTAATTTTAATATAACTTAAGATGTAATTCGATTATATATTATATATGTTCATATTGTTCATATAACCTACAAATTCGACCGACTGTCAAATATATTTGGCCCGGAAACGAAGTTATAGTTCCATATTCATTTTGCAATTTACAGTATTTAATATGACGCCGAAGTACTGATTTGAATCATACAATGTTTATTGATGACGCAGGGATCATCTTTCCTGACGAGGAGTATATTTGTTATGCTTGGGTAAACTATTGTTGTTTGAATTAAATGTATTCGAACACTAGCAAGCAGGTAACTGTATTACCTACCAACAGAGTTAAAGACAATAATGTAAAATATGTAACTTACTTCATGTAAATAAAGTCAGTCATTAGTAGAGCTGAGGATGTTTGCGGTATAACCATGGTTATATCATGTAACCATAGTAATTTACTATGGTTACATGATATAACCATGGTTATACCGCAAACATCCTCAGCTCTAGTCATTAGTGTCATTACAGTTTAGTTGTACAAGGTTGTTTTATTCTACGGCTTCTAGAGTTCTAGAAGCCGTGATGTTTATGTTTATTGACTTTGGGATTACATTTTTTTCATGATTTGACAATCACATTCATAGATCTGTAACTTTAAAACAAATAAAAATGGATATACAAGTTTTGCATTTTTGTTACTTGAAATGAAGTCTACTTTATACTCCTAAAATTTGAACATAACGATACGGGACAGCTTGTATATCCAAACGCGAGGACCGTCTGCAACATCCATTAACAAGATTAACAAGATTAATTTTAATACTGTTATCTATATTAATAAAGTGATGTTTCTTGATTACAAAACTTTTTCTGTTAAACTAAAGTTTTTGAATGTAGGTACCAAAATGAGAATATGCTTGTGGCAAATAAAATCATTCTTTTATTTTTTGCGGTCAAGTAAGATGATATTCATATGTTCATACAGTAAATAATAAAAATAAATTAAAACACTTGGCTTGTTTCACTATGAGATTTATTTAAATTCTCTAACATTTGTTTCGGCTGTTATGCCATTCTCAAAGAGATCTATAAAATCTTTTTTTATAGATCTCTTTGAGAATGGCATAACAGCCGAAACAAATGTTAGAGAATTTAAATAAATCTCATAGTGAAACAAGCCAAGTGTTTTAATTTATTTTTATTATTTACTGTATGAAGTTAAAATGTTTCACCAAGAAGTATCTGCAACAACAGCCGAGAATATATTCATATGTCTTTAAACCTAACATTTGTGAATTTCGATTATATAATTACAAATAAAAAAAGCCACACTAGCTTATAATCAGTCAGAGCTACACCTAATAAAATATACGACTTACATACTAAAGGTTCTTTTAGTGCTTTTCCTACTTCTGATTCATATAACCAATCAGCGGCATCTCTTTTGGGTATTGGATGCGGCCAACCGAATTCTCCATCTTCAGTAGTCGAAGCATTCCTTAACTTTTCAATTGCCCACGTTGCCGTGGCGCTTCTGACCAATACCAAGGCCAAAGCAACCGTAGCTATTGTAGTTGAAGATTCTATTTTTGGTAGACCATTTTCCAAAAATATTTTTGCTTTTTGTAATGTTTCAGAATCGGCGTCTGATTCTATACCGATTTCGAAAAGTGTTATTACAGTCTCCGCTGTAATTTCGATTATGTGCTCGAAAGATAACGTTTCGCTGTTATTAAATTTCGGGTCTTCAGATTTACTTTCACCATCATCTGATGATAATTTAACATCCGCAGGCAACGGTAAGAAACTGCCATCGTCTTCTTGACGCAGCTGAACCCATCGCTTGATTCTTTGGATGAGATCTGGATCAATGTTGAAATATGTTTGGACTTTCGTAAGAATTTCTAATGTTGCTACAGTAGCTTTGTGACTACCCAACATTTGGTGTTCGCTGAATGAGTTATCTGGTTTACGATATGATAGTATAGTTTGAATCTGCAAAAAAAAAATGTTAAAGAAGTAATTGTATTAAAATTTTGTGAATAGTCAAATACTAAAATAATATTTACTGGATGCGATTTTTAATTCAGGAAATAATTATGCGTTAAAAAAAAGCAAATGAAGAATGCATACAAATATATGCAAATGCTGTGATGTTTCACTAAGAAGATGTACTTATTTTTCTTCGCCGAGGACTTTTTCTGCAAACTAATGTTAAATATCATTTACTGGACTTTTGAGTAAGAATATATAAGTATTAAGTTAGTGTATATCAAATATCGGATTCGAAATATTTGCTTACACGCTTCTATTAACTACGTGTTAATAAGAGAATAAATACAAGTCGTTGAAGGTTTGACCGACAGCTTTAATCTCTTCGATTGAGGAATTTTATTAAGCTGAAGCAGATGTCCAAATAGGTCTGGAGAATATGCCAGATACTGAAGAATTTTATAATTTTAATCTTTGTCATCCATTTTTATCATGTCGCTTATCGATCTTGAAAAGATTGTTCCTTGCGAACACGCACTATTTGATCAAGCTTGTTCTTTAAGAAAGTTCATGGGGTATCTGCTTTTCGACTTTTTAACTTTACTAATGGCATGAAGATGATATAGTAATATGGCTACCATTTAATATGTGTGTAGGCTTGATTTATATATTCATCTTCTGAACTTTTTAACACTTCATTGTCGAACAAGATTTCGAGCGTTTCTACAATTTTTATTTTAGTGATATTAAATACATACTGTGCCAATAAAAAAATATGAGTAAGTAAAAATTGAATTAAATAGGCGTTACTATGATACAGTACAGAGTCTTGAAGTTATGGCATGTGAGAATTCGTAATTATTCAAACCTCCTCATCTCACATGAAATTGTCGCTTAATTTGTTGCGTTGTTCTACAATGTGGTAAAATTACTCCTGCCGAAAAATGTAGACGCAACACGTCGCGACGTCAACCATCCAGGTTGTATCGATAATGAAAAATGTATGAAAATCACGTCTGTCCCGAAACGTGCAGATATCGATATTTCACTGTAGTTACAGATCAGTACACGATATTCGGACACAGACATGATTTTCATTTGAATACTTTCGTGTATATATATGAATTATATTGAACTTATTTCATGTGAGAATTGATAACACAGGTCTACAGTGATTTTGATGTTTGAAAGCTGTTTGCTAATTTGTATATGTTTGGGGGCCCTTATTCCAAAAAACGCCATATTTTTGCTCTATCACGTAAATTTTTTTTATAGCGCTCTATATCTTAAAAATGTTAATTTATTAATATACATACCTATGACAAGAATATGTTTGTTCCATGTTAGGCATGATTTTTAAATGAATTGATTTTTATAAAATTAAATGTGATTTGGCAACACTTGTTGATTTCTCAGCAAAGCAACAGAGTCGGCGCAGAAGCGTCAATACAAGGTTGAAACCTGCTTATGTGCAGTTTGGTTGTGTTAGTCGTCGTGCTACTGTGTCCGCGCGCTTGTTGTCTTCGTTGTTGCGTATTTTAAGTATTCTAGAACGTATAAATATGGAAAGAAGACATTGTGTGAACAATCGGAATAACTTTTGTTATATCTGTGGTAGTTATGTCGTAGTAAAGCAGAGGCAAACTATAACTTCGTTTGTGAAAAATGTATACCACGCTTATTTTGTTGTAAAAATTGGCGACCAAGACAAGTCCTGGGCTCCTCATACTGTTTGTTCCGTTTGCGTTGAAGCATTAAGAAACTGGCAAAATGGTAGGAAGAAATGTTTAAGCTTTGGTGTTCCTATGGTATGGCGAGAGCCTAGAAATCACAGTGATGATAGTTATTTTTGTTCGTGTAATGTTCAAGGATTCAACAGAAAAAATAAGAAACAAATTGTGTATCCCAATCTTGACTCTGCTATTCGACCAGTTCCTCATGGACCAGATGTACCAATACCTACCGCCCCAAAAGTACTAGAAAATGTCATATCGTCAGAATCAGAGGGATCTAATTGCGACCCAGATGACTCAGATTTCACACCAGATTTCAGAGAGCCCGAAGTGTTTAACCAGAGCGAACTAAATGATTTAATTAGAGATTTGCACATTCCAAAGGATGCATCCGAATTGTTAGCCTCCCGACTTCGTGAGAAACATTTACTGGCACCTGGCGTCACATCTAGCTTTTACCGGGATCGCGAAAAAGAGTTATGTCAATATTTTACTCAAGACGGACCGCTAGTGTATTGCAACAATATTCCTGACTTAATTTCAAAATTAGGAAATGTGCCGTATGTAATAGAAAAATGGCGCCTGTTTATTGACTCAAGTAAGCGTAGTTTTAAAGGCGTTTTATTGCACAATGGTAACGAGCTGGCCTCGGTTCCCGTTGCCCATTCGGTACATTTAATGGAATCGTATGAAAATTTTGAACTTCTTTTAAAGAAAATAAACTACCAAGAACATCAGTGGATGCTTTGTGGTGACCTTAAAGTGCTGTGCATGCTACTAGAACAACAACGAAGTTATAAAAAAATTCCATGCTTTATTTGTGAGTGGGATAGTCGAGCAAGGGATAGACATTGGACTCAAATAGAATGGCCCTCTAGAACAAGCCTTACACCTGGTAACAAAAATGTATTAAGAGATAGCTTAGTTTTACTGCCTCCTCTCCATATTAAACTTGGCTTGATGAAGCAGTTTGTTAAAGTCCTAGACAAAAATGGACAGTGTTTTAAATATTTGTGCGAGACATTTCCAGCCTTATCCGATGCCAAGTTAAAGAAAGGTATTTTTGTTGGGCCGCAGATAAGAACATTATGCAAAGACAAGGATTTTCAAAACACAATGACCAATGTCGAGAAAAACGCCTGGGTTTCATTTAAAAAAGTAATTGATAAGTTTCTTGGGAACTCTAAGGACGAAAACTACGAAAATATTGTTCAAAATATGTTACAACACTTTCATCGTCTAGGTTGTAATATGAGTTTGAAAGTGCATTTCCTGTTTTCACACTTGAACTATTTTCCTGAAAATCTTGGAGCAGTTAGCGAAGAACAGGGAGAGAGGTTTCACCAAGTCATTAAGGAAATGGAACGGCGATACCAAGGCAGATGGAGCATAACGATGATGGCGGACTACTGCTGGATGTTAAAACGGGATATGCCCTTAAAAACATAGAACCGAATGTCCGGACAACGCAGCTCTCTGGCAAAAAGACAAAGATTTCACTTAAAAAAGACTTAGTAAAGTATTTTTTTCCACTTTTTTAACTTGTATTCCACCTTTTTACTCAATAAACAAATAATTTTTTTTAGAAATATCGTTTTTTTTCATTTAATATTTGCAAAAAAAACCTTACGTGATAATAAATGCATAGAATTTTTGAAATCAGCCTACCAAAATTATATAAAATCAGTTTTCAAAATAAAAACATCTGTCAAAAAGTTTAATTTTGTAGACCTGTGTAATTATTCAAATCTCATCATGTTGCGTTGGTTCTACTATCTGGCAACATTGCTCCTGCCGAAGAACGTAGACGAAATACGTCGCGACGTCAACCATCTAGGTTGTACGGATAATAAAAAATGTATGAATTACAATTACAATTACAATTGCATGTGACAAGATATTTGAATAATTATCAATTCTCACAAGCAATAAGTTCAATATAATTCGTATATACAATGTGTCCACAGATTCATTCTCAACATGGGGATCTCGCTTATTATGAGATATAGAGATTTGGCTAAATGGGATCAAATACTCCAGAGGTAAAGTTGTACCAAACCCTATACACTAGCTTTGAATATTTAACGTGTTTCGGGCGCTATTTCAAAAAAAGTGAATTTTTGTTTTTTCGATTTTTTTAATAACTAATTTATTTTTAAAGTAAAACAAATTTAGTTTGCACTTCCTTAAGGCACTTTTTTAATTGGAATCTGGTGGTGTATTTAGAGTTTTGAATACTGCTATAGTAGTTGAGCTACAATGGTCAAGTTTCATTTTTCTTATGGGAGCCATAATTGACTATGACACCATCGAAAAGAATTTTTCTTTCCCTTTACAAAAATGTATAATTTGTTATACCTGACACCTTTCAAAATTAAAAAAAAACATATTGTTACATTAGAAGGTTAGAGCGGTTGTGAAATATGACAATAGGAAACTTTGGAAACATAAAACAATGTAAAATACAACTGTCATTGTTAGTGTTTGTTTATAGTTGACACTTGGTTTATGTTCTGTGAAATTTACAAATCGAATAGCAAAATAAATACCTAGCATAATAAAATATAAAGTACCATTTAAATACTAAATTTAGTGATTATTATTAAATAATTTTGCTGTCATGGAGCCGTTTAGTAATAGTGACAAATTTTATATGTTGTCCTGTTACATTCCGTGTCACAAAAATTCGACGAGAGCTGCCGAAATGTACATAAACCAGTATCCAGAACGCAGACAACCCCATCTTTCTACTTACAGAATTTTAACGGTAAATTTAACAGAACATTTACTAAGCCATATACAAAACCGCAGCGCATAAGTAATGAAACTAAAGCTATGTTTTACAAGCAGTTGTTGAAAATCCAAACACATCAGTTCGGGAAATTCAACATAACACCGGCGTTCCCAAGTCTACTGCTCATAAGATTTTGGCCTCCCACAAATATCATCTATATAAATACAATGTGCGTCAATCTTTAAGACCAGGGGATAATGAAAGACCAAGAGCATTTTGTGAATAGTACACTAGGCAATGCTATAATGATAATTTTTCTTCTCAAATATTATGGTCCGATGAAGCTAGATTCACAAACAATGGTTTACTCAATAGACAAAATATACGATTTTGGTCTACAGAAAACCCTCATGTAATCAGACCTGCTCGACATCAAGTTCGTTTTGGATTTAATGTCTGGTGTGGCATACTGGGACCACAATTAATTGGTCCAATAATTTTTAATGAAACACTAATGTCTGACGTTTATTTACATTTACTGCAAAATAATTTTGAAGACTTGCTGGGTGAATTACCTTTGCAAGAGGCTCATAATTGTTGGTTTCATCAGGACGGTGCTCCAGCACATAATTTCAGAATTGTAACCAATTTCCTCAGTCAGCGGTTTGGTAACAGGTGGATCGGAACTCGTGGACCAGTTGCATGGCCACCAAGATTTCCTGATCTGACACCGCTCGACTTCTATTTGTGGGGTTACATTAAAGACAAAGTGTATTCCAAGGCGTATTTTACATAAAGTTGTTAAATCTACTATTCGTAGATCCTATTTATGTTTGGATAATGATGGTCAACTGTTTAAAGATTTTTTATAATTTGTTATTATAATTTTTTTAAATAATGTCTAAGTATTTTTTGAGCTGCCTATGTTTTTAATTTAATAAATAATTGTTGCAAAATAAAGTTTTCTTTCTTTCTTTGTTTGCAAAACCTTCCACTGTCAAATGCCACAACCGCTCTAACCTGCTAATGTAACAAGATGCTGTTTTTTTAATTTTTGAAATTAGTTTTGGTATCAGGTATAACAGTTTATACATTTTTGAAAAAGGGAAAGAAAAATTGTTTTCGATGGTGTCATAGCCAACTATGACCCCCATAAGAAAAATGAAACTTGACCATTGCAGCTCAACTACTTTAGCAGTATTCAAAAATATAAATACACCACCAGATTCCTATTAAAAAAGTGCCTTAAGGAAGTGCAAACTAAATTTGTTTTACTTTAAAAATAAATTAGTTATTAAAGAAAATCGAAAAAACAAAAATTCACTTTTTTGCAATAGCGCCCCAAGTACGTTAAATATTCAAAGCTAGTATATAGGGTTTGGTACAACTTTACCTCTAGAGTATTTGATCCCATTTAACCAAATCCCTGTCTGTTATAATAAGCGAGATCACCATGTTGAGAATGAATCTGTGGACACACTGTATACGAAAGTATACAAATGAAAATCATGTCTGTGTCCAAATATCGTGTACTGATGATGCCTTCAATTAAATTTTCATTTAGAGTAGCCTATGGTTTCAATATAAATTTGGGAACACTGTGGAACAGTAAGGTTTTTCGAAAGTCAAATTTCGACGACTGTCATCTGACAGATTACAGTTTAGTTGTGTTACAACTTAATCTTATTTCTTGTGAAATGTTTTAAATAAGACATTTATTTACAGAAATGTGTTTATTGTAAAAATATTATGTTGAAGGTGCTCGAAATATTGCCCTCTTGTTGTCAGTTGCCCTCTTGTCTCGAACTCTGCGTTTCATGTTTTCAAATGCGTTTGACAAACTTCTCTAATACTATTGCAAAGTTCTTCAATTGTATGTCGTGGTGTTATAAAAATCGTGTTCTTCATGTGCGGAAAAATGAGGTAATCCAGAATTGTTAGATCTGGAGACCTTGGAGGAAAATTCACCTTTCGATTACCAAAGAACTCTTTAAAATGAGCATGTGTTGCTTGAGCCGTATGCCATGGAGCATTGTCTTGTTGGAAAAATCCTTCTGTAATTTCATCGTCATGATGTAACTAATTATAAAAGATTCTAATAAGTCATTTCGATATCTTTCAGTATTTATTGTTACATTAAAAAATATTATGCAATGATTAATCCTTATGAATTTGCGGTGCTTCCACAAAGTCGTGAGGATTTTCTGCCGACCATATTCTCATATTTTGTTTGTTTAAATATCCTTAAAGATGAAATCATGTCTTATCAATAAAGAAACATTTATTAAGAACATCATCATTGTTCAAGTTATTCAAGAACTATTGGTAGTACTCGAACCATTGGGAGATATTTTTTAATTTTTTAAAGAATAGTGTGGCATATTCCAACTGATAACTGAACTCTTGCGACAACTTCGTAATGGATTTCTTTGGTATGTTTTCCATTCGATGTCGAACATCTTCAATGTAATCAGCAGTTCTTTCTTTAGGTGATTCGCTCCTGGATTTACGAAATACTGTATCTGTTTCACGAAATCTGTCAACACACCGAACTTCATACTTGTTTTGTGGGATTTGCTCGGCAGCCAGGTGAATACTATCCAACAACTCTTCTCTTGTGTTCGAAACTTGCGCGTAGACTAAATTTTTCATGTACCTCCATAAATAAAAGTCAAGGGGATTAAGATCGGGTGATCTAGGTGGCCATGCAACAGATAATTGACGTTAACCCAATTTCGGACAGCAATTCCGAAATGTGGTGGTGCCCATCCATGTGAAACCACATGTCTCGTCGAACAATCAGTGGGACATCCTTGAAAAGACCTGGCAGTTCGCCAATAAGAAATTGAAGGTAATTGTCCGCATTTAACCTCCCAGGAAGAACGACAGGACCAATCAACAAGGGCCGCCCAATCGTTAATAGAAAATTCATGTTGAAATTTAGATGGGCGTATAGCTTTGGGATTTTCTGATGACCACCTGTACAGGTTTCACAGATTTGTAACACCACTTCTCGTGAACGTAGATTCATCTGTCCAGAGGACTGTTCTGCAGAAATTAAAATGACTCTCTTAATATCCAGGTAGAATAAACTAAACGAGCATAGTGGTCTGCCTCAAGCAAACCGTGTCCCCTGCGATGGTGATATGGATATAAGCCCTCACGTTTTAAAATTTGCCAAACTGTCGTTCGTGGCACTCCTAGTTGTCTAACGATTCGACGTACACTGAGAGTTGGATCCCTTGTAACAATAGCTACTGCTTCTTTCTCTAAGTCTGCTGGCAAATTTACTCCTCGGTCTAAAAAATAATCACCCTGTCCCGCATTCCCGAAATTGTCTGTGTACTTCCAGAAACGTTCTGTAATGAGGAATGCGCCTATCGGAAAACCGATGTCGGTATTCAATAACTGCTTGACGTGCACTGCCGTTAAGGTAGCCATACACAAAATGCATGTCCGCATACTCTTGAGAAGAAAATCGGTTAGACATTTTGAATAGAGAAAACGTGTCCACTCACTAATAAGCTGTTGTATGAACTGAAACGTCATGTAATCCTTTATTAAAAAATGCGACGTTAACAATCTGTTTATTGTATGATCTTCATGGTTCAGCACTTACGAAATAAGTAAGAACCTTCTTCATCATAAATCAATTTCCAGTACTCCTTTTTGTAGATCTCCAAGAAATTACTATATTCACTACGACACGTGTTTATTTATTTTAGGATAACATTTGATTATGCGACGTTAACAATCACAGGCCTGTTATTGAATCTTATAATTTTTTTTTAAATAAAATCAATTTGTATTGACTTTAGGATTACATTTTTTTCCATGATCTGACACATTCATAGATCTGTTACTTTGAAACAAATAAAAATGGATATACAAGTTTTGCGTTTTTGTTGCTTGAAATGAAGTCCTAAAATTTGAACATAACGATACGGGACAGCTTGTATATTCTTTCATTTACTTCAGATGTTTAATATATTTGACTAATTTGCCAAAAAACCTTTATCAAACATTCTGTGAACAGTATAAGATAAATACTGGTTTATATTTTATTCAGTATCAAGTTCTATTGCATATATTAATAGTTAATATGACCAACATTTCTACACTATTATATTTCAGCGTCAACCTAACTACTAAAATTCACTTACGTGCCCCGGAAGATTCTGCATCGCAGATTGTTTTAGAGTTTCATTAGCTTTCGAACCGAGATGCTGTAAACTTAATAAAGTGGTGAGGGATGACAGCGCTTGTGAGAGTCCACCCTTTTGATCGTTGTTAGAGTTGACCGGAAGTGCGAGACCACCAGAAACCAACAGTTCACCCCATTCCGATCCGGGCACTACCGACTTCGGAGTTTCCAGGTGAAGCACTTGAGAATAGCCAGCTTCATCGTTAAAATTCCACACCCTATAAAGGTGTAAGGGATAATTGTGTTTCTCTTAAGTGTAACATTTAATATCTCTTTTAGAAAATAAGTAAGTCCTAAGTTTTTAATTTTGTGAAATTACATATGGATACTTTGTTGATACGGCAAGTGCAGATTATTTTCTGGTAAAATAGCTTTTTATATACATAATACGTGGTTGAATTTTTAAATTTCGTCTTTGTAATAGGTACATTTTATCGATGCTTGTTTAAGTTGTCTATGGAAATGTTCTTTATCATTTCTAGCTCACCTCAATAAAATAAATTTTTAGTACAACTGACATATCCTACATTTTTAAATGTTTTACTTTCCTACAGGCAAACTGTATTTCTAGGTAAAATATCAGTTTTAGTTATGGCAATAAAATGTAATAGGATTTGACATGAAATTTTAAACAATTTATGTATTAATGTAAAACATTTTAATGAATTGAGTAATTAATAGAATTGTATAAAATAAAAAGAGCAGGTACAAGATTTGTACCTGCGTACATAAGAGATCAGATATGTAACGTTTAAGAAGTGGTAACTAAAGAATCTGAATATAAACAGTATAACAGAACATGAGAATTACAGTCAAAGACACACTGCTAAAATTCCCACAAATTATGTCGTCTGCGGTGTGGATATTCAAATCATGACAAATGTATCATGAAATATTATTGAGATTTGTGAGAATTGATCTTTCACGAACAAAGCTTTATTGGTGTGTTGTGGAATACGAAATTCTAAATACAATTAATGAAACTTTTATTGTGTTAAATAAACTATTAAGGTTGCTATTTTCAAATAAAGAGTTTCTGAATAAAACTTACGCCTTCTGTCCTAACAGCTCTATTTTAATGAAACTGGTACCGCCTTCTTAAATAATTTATAAAAGCTTCATGATATTTTGTTCACTAGAAGCCAATGTTACACTGTATTTAAGTAGTTTGAAAAACAATAAAGAACAAAGAATCAATATTAACTCTGTGTTAAAAACGGTAGAAGTGCTACAAGAAATTTGAAATAATATATTTCAAATTTCCTTGAAAAAGGGCATCATATGCCGAAACATGAAAGATTGTATAATACAAAGGTATTTTTAATAATATAAAATATTATTAAAAATCTGGTGTGAAGAACACTAATACAGGTTCACTATTAATATTTTTGTGAACGTGTCTGAACATATCCCTCTCCAGAGACGTAGATACGTATTTTGCCTTTCTACAGGCTCATCGGTCGCCCCTGCTGGAGAAAGGATATCTTCAGACACATTCACAAAAAAGAACCACATCGCCATATCACAGAAATTATCCAGACCGGGCGTAGAAGTAAATTCAGTTTATTGGGTCTACTATTAAAAATAATAGCTGCTTCTCTATGTGTTTTATAATTTTCTCCCACAATCAAAACAATTTCTATTTTCTCTTCATAAGTTAATAACGCTACCATTTTTATGTGACATAAATTCTAACGCCTTTTGAAACTCACTGTACATTTCTTGCAATCAACAAATCATTTGTATGTCAGTGCATCCTAGATTACATGTAACTACAGTTAAATTTGCATTGATATTGTAGACAAAAAAGAAAAAATAATTTTTTCAATGTAAATGGATATAATTGCATATTTGAACGTAGTTTTTAGTTCTGATCAACTTATATAGTTTTTTGCTATATGTTTCGTTTCATATTTTTCATATTTTTCATGTTTTAACTTTTACATATACATGTTTTTTAAAGGTTTTAAAGGGTTGCATCTATAGTTACTTTAAGTTTTAAAACTAATCAATTTTATTATTTTTTCAACTCTACATTTTGTCCGCTTCTAATTTATTTGATTCTATATATATATATATATATATATATATACACTTTGTCCGTTTTCAGTTTGCAGTCACATGACTAACTATGTCATACTATCTCAGACACAGAATCTATATACTTTGTTTTTCAGATATATTGAGCTACAAATATTCAGAATTGAAACGTATGTCATTTGATACAAGACATACGTCTTTGAAATTTCTTCGTAGCAAAGACAAAGAAAAATAATATTAGCATGTCTTGTATAATATGAGATACCGACAACTGTTTTAGTCAAAAAAGAAAATACGTATTTATCGATATATACAGGTTATGTTTAGTGCGGTCTACTTCTTGTTTGTATTTTTCCGTTGATATTTTAAGATTTCTTATTTATCTGTTCTTCTTGCAACAATAATAGTCAGTTTCGAGTAATTAATCGTAAGTATTTAACGTAATATTTCTTAATTAAATTATTTTACTTTACACTGACAAATTACATTTTTTGATAAATTGATATGCATATCGCAAAATGTAATTTTCATAATATAAAGTGATATAAAATTTCATGTTTGTGTTCTTTTTGTTGTAGAATATGCCAGGTAAACGTCTACTCACAGGCACAAAATCTAGTTGCCAACCTTCTTCATTATTTTGAAGAAGAGAAATATAATAGAGGTCCATTATTGTCTGTTGATTCAGTTTATGAGGTAAGATAACACCAAATTAATATCTTTAGATTAATGAGGAAAAATATCTTTAGAGAGTAGCAAGTGCTCTTAAGATCTCTGTCCGAACCGTTTACAATATCAAGAAACGTGGGACATCATCACCTGGAAAACAAATACCCCGACGTAAACCAAAAACCAAAGATTTGCCAGAAAGCTTGAAAATGGAAGTCCGAAATACTTTATACGACATGTTTCATCAAAGCATTCTAAGCAATTTTATTTTCATAAATGATTTATTTTTTAACAATATACTTTTTTAGAAAAACATGTTACATTGAAAACATTGAAGACTGAACTGGAAACTAAACAAATGGTGCAAATAGGAAAAACATCTCTTTCCATTTTACTCAAACATATCGGTTTCAAATATAAAAACGATGATAATAGAAGAGCATTAATGGAAAAACTTGATGTTAGTGTAATGCGAAGTGTATTTTTAAGGAAGTACATTGAGAATACAAATTCTAGTTTGCGTCAAGTTGTCTTTTTAGATGAAACATGGATATTTTCCAAAGGATCGAAACCGTAAAGAGAAAGTTTATGAAATTGATGAACTGTTAAGAAATGCAGGACATGAAATTCTTAGACTGCCACCATACCACTGTGACTTCAATGCTATTGAGCTAATTTGGGCAAAAGCAAAAACATATTACAATGTGCACATCGGTAGGGCTGGTTACACCGACGAAAAGGTGAAAGAAATGTGGAAGGAGGCATTACATACATGTGATAGTAATACATGGAGTAACTGCATAAGGCATACTGATAATTTAATAAAATAATGGTATGAAAGAGAAAACTGCTTGGTAGACTTGGATATAGATCCAGTAATAATCAATGTTACAGAATCAAGTACAGAATCAGACTCTGATTCAGATTAATATATGTAATTGCAACTAAAGGTGTCATATTTTATGTTAGTACAAGACAACATTATTTTCTGTCTATGATAGTGTTTTTATGATTGTATTAGAAAGATTATATATTTAAGCTTCCATGTAAATATGTTTTATTCAAATAAATATTTCTTATTAGACCGATTATGAATTAGATGAATTATTTGCTATTTCTACATACTTCTATTTTGTAATATGCTCAGTTAATATATGAACAACTCAAGAGTTTGCAGATACAACCAACATAAATTGCGAAGATAAAGAAAATAGATTTTGTCACATACTGCACTACTGTTGTTCATTGAGTTTAGTATGCTGTATGGCATTTTAAAATCAGGTTTTAATAGTCTTATGCAGAATAACATTAAAAAATATCAGCGCTCACTTGTGCAGTCACATCCATATCTGTTAACACTAGAATAGAATAATACATAATACAATTTTGCTATTTTGTATTTATTGTATTGATTAAAGTATCTGCATTTTATTAAGTTGAATAGTTTTTATATGAGCAAGTTTAACAAACAGTTGTGATAATTTTTTAACATACTGATTCCAAATGAAGTTATATCTTCAATGGTTTTACTTAGCGTAGCAATGTAATAATTGAACTGTATAATTAATTTATACATAATACTAATAGTTCTCTATAGTTTTTGTAAACAAATGAATTATTCGTGTAATTATTATTAACCATTTTCTTGGAAATAATAATACCAATATAATCAAGGTGAGCTTTTATTTATTTAATTTCTAATGCAAAAAATTTGATTATACATATGAAACAATCAAAATTTAGCTTCCTATTTTCTTATTTCCCAACCTTTCTGTTCTACTTTTTGGTTATATTGAATTGCTTTGTAATTCATTTATGTTAGTGAATTTCTTCTCGTATGATTTCTGCAATTTCCAGAATATTTCTTATTCCAAATTTATTTAATGCGATTAATGCTAGAAGTGAAGCATCTGTTTACAATACATGAAAAGCTGCATTTTCTACATGTACCTTTGTCTTCTTTAAAGAATATTATTTTATATGCGTATTTGAGATTTACAACTTCCAAAGTTACTGTGTTTATACTTCAAAAATTTTAGGTTATGTCATACGGCATCGTTCCAATTTCATTACCATTACATTGGTCAATAACATCGATTGATTAAACAGGAAAAACATTTAGAAAATAAATAGAAAACATTATGTATTGAAATAACAATTTTATATTTATAAAATACTTAAACCTCTTTTGACTCAAAAGTAGCGACTAGATTCATACTACTAAAAATAAATGAAAATTGATCATGTGACTGCAAACTGAAAACGAACAGAGTGTATATATATATATATGGTAAACCTAATCAGTAGGCGATTAAAGGTCTGTATATTACTTCAAAATATATGTATTTAAAAAACTCTACATGTTTCGGCTATATACGCCTTTTTCAAGAGAATACAAAATATGAATGATATTGATTCATATTTTGTATTCTCTTGAAAAAGGCGTATATAGCCGAAACATGTAGAGTTTTTTAAATACATATATTTTGAAGTAATATACAGACCTTTAATCGCCTACTGATTAGGTTTACCATATGATACCAAGGTCACGAAGTTATTATATATATATATATATATATATATATATATATATATATATATATATATATAGTAGATTTAGATGTTCAGTCTATTTTACTTTAATATGTAAATGTATATATTCAATATATAATATAATAATATTTACCGAAACATGTAAGAATCTCTTACATGTTTCGGTAAATATTACAGTTATCAAAGAATTATAAGTGACAGTATATTAATGTCAAAGTGATATAAGTGATGAAGTCATGGTGAGAAATACATATTAATAAATACATTCTATATTTAATTCAAATAATAATAATTTATGAACTAACACAGCTTCACGTTAATTACAGAGGAATTGGTAAGTCACGAGTTATTATTACCCTTGCGCCCGTGGAGCGACTTAAGATGTTAAGGTGTCGGCATTCGCCTGGAACTAGAAGGAAAACCACGAAAACCTACTCGGATAGCTCAGCCCCGGGTTCAAATTGGTTGCTATAAATCATCTACGTCTATCAATTTTAATGTACATTTTTTAATGTAAACTGCCAGACAAAAAAACTGATCCACTTTTTTTTTCATTATAAAATGGTCTTCAGTATGTCAGAATAATAATTACTATATCTGTCATAATGTGTCATGTAATAAGTCATAATATTCTTACGGTGGTCTACTTAAATGAAGTAGGTATAACCTTCAAATTCACAAACCTAATTCACTCCATGTAAATATATTTAAAATGTTATTAAATGTCAATATGATGGATAAGTTTTTTTGTCCGGCAGTTTACATTAAAATGTACATTAAAATTGATCGTTTCATACGGGCTTAACGCATGTGCAGAAAATGATCGCCAAACAATACGCGACTGTTACTGTACCGGTAATTGGAACAATCCTTAGAGTTCGCACGTTTTCTCTTGGCACTTGTAAGGTACACTGCGCGACATATAAAACCCGTAGAACTCTTATGAGGGGACAAATATATTCATAGTGTCACTTATAGACTTCATAGGTTCATAGGTTCATACATTGCTAATATACTCAAAATCACGAAAGATGATCCCTGCGTGACTTACGTATAATTCTATCACAGACATTCAAAGAATAATCTCCACATCCAAATAACAAGCAGTACCTACTTGTATGACAAGGATAGCTTGAACGTATCAATTCATTCGATATTTTGACTTACGCCATTAATTTTCATCCATATTAACCAAATCAACACTTCTGGTTTAAATTCATTACTATAAAATAGAATTGTATTGTATTTAAAAGTAATCTGGTTTAAGATTATGCTTACATCCTAAATATTCTAAATTTTATAACATTTTTTTATTCATTAGCTAAAATTAGCTATATTCATTAAAATGAATTTTAATAAAATGTCAGGAACAGCATGGTTATGAATGAAATATTCCGTGATGTCAATCACTCATCTCATGACATGTAGGTTATGTATTTATTCAAAGAACCAAAATATTCAACAAGAAAATCGTGCCAGTCTGAATATAGAACATATAAAATGTATTTATTTACTATAAAAGCTTATTTAATATAGAAGAACCATGGCAAATTCAAAATGATCTAATCTCCTTCAAATAATATTTTAAGATGCACTAATTGGCACCAATAGAAGAACGAAATAAAATTCAGCCTGCGTATTGTAAAAATTAGCACAACCTATGATGTTCATTCGTTAAGAAAAAGAACTTGAGAAGAAGTCTTATTCATGTTTCATGGTAGTGTTTTATCATTATTTTATTTAGGCTTATATTTATCCGCTCTTATTTACTTTTAATAAATCCTGAGTTTGATCTTGAGCAACTATATCTAATGCAAGACCTTTTGTAAGTAAGCAATACACTAAAATTTTTCTAGTGTATTTTGCTAAAAAAAACTTGGCATTTTAAATTTATTTATTTCAAAACAATAACAAAAAATTCAATATATAACTTTCAAGAAGAATATAATAAATACTTCAAAAGCTGCATTTATATTTATTAGAGGTGCTTAATTTAGTTTCTTTCTTTCAAAAAAGTTTCAAGACATTCAACACAAGTTACTGAGATTGGGAATTCAGAGATTTTTCAGGCATATCTGCAAGAATTTATTATTTATTACTAATAAATATAAATTCTTAACCTATAACCAATAAATGACTTAGTGATAAGATTATTTACTGAAAATGTATTAAAAACAGTTCTTTGTGTTATCAAAAGATCAATTTTTTGCTAAATAGAAAGAAAATTAATTAGAAAAGCAATAAAACGAAAATAAACCAAAGTAAGATGTCAAACGTCAAAATTTACTTATTCGACTATCGTAGTACAGGGGAGTCATGGCGGGCAGATGACCGCATGTTATCTCTGTCTATCTTATTGGTCTTACGGCGAAGACATTCCAACATTTTCGTTTCAGTGTTTTATCCTTGTTTAACCATTGGGCTTTGAAAGAAATGAGAATGCCTACATTGCAAGTTCCCATGTCCGTGATAACGCCACGCCACTAATGATGTGAGTCAAAACATCGAGCGGACAGATACTATTTTGAAACTTTGCCTAGCACAGACATACGGCTCAGGCAATTTACTTGAGTAAGGCAAAGACGGGATTATTGCCTGCTCCGTGATAAATACACACATTTCCGCTTAGTAATCGTCACTCGTTGACATTTGACAGAACATCTTCGCTGATATTTGATCCAATTGTTATTTATTTTCTTTTTATAAATCCATATTTTTTGAAATTTATTTTTTTAAAACAAAAATGGCACAACATTCACATTCGCGACAACTTGTTTTAAGTTTGTTGCAATATTTTGAACGAAAGAAAAAAACTATGGTGTTGTTTCAATACCTATTACATGTGGACAAGAGGTAGATAATGAATCATTTCACATGTTATTCGATGGTATAATTGATGGGTTAAAGTGTATTGTAGAACCGGCCTTTAAATATTTAAAATTGTGTTGAAATGAATTTGATGTAACTAAATTCTTTATTTTTTTTTAAACAAAAATTAGACGACATTTTTTATAAAATAATGTTATACAAAGTCGATACTCTGGTCTATTCTATGGTTTCAGTTCCAATAATAATGCTTTCACAACTAAATTGAAGCTGTTTGGTTTTGCTATTCATTAATTCACTATGATAAATGATTAAAGAATTACATAATCTTATATGTTGACATAAATGTTGTAAATTCCTGATAGTTATTGTTCGGGAAAAATAGATTTAATTTTGTATTTTTAGTTTCATTTAGATATAAGCAAACAGATGTAGGTATATTTATGTTAATGTATTCAATCCTAGTTTTAAATTATAAAATGTATATAGAAAAGATTCTTGGAGTTCGGATATATTTAATGTTGTCAATTACCTTGGGTCTGGTCAGGTATTACATTTCTTTATTCATTGTATTGTTTTCTACAGTCATAAAAACTATTTATTTTATTACAGGCACAACCTTCTTGTTAACCCATCCATTTAGTAGTTGTAAATGTATTTTATAATAGAATAAGTTTTATTGACATATATCCTGTTATAGATAAAGTATTATATTATTATAATAGGTTAAATAGTTTTGGTTCGATGCGATTCTGCGAACTATTATGTTATCTCTAACGCACTTCCTGTGTATTGTATATTTATTATTTTAAGATTATTTTATTTTCTATAATTAAGGGTTTCCGGCGTATATTGTTCATTTTAATATATTGATGACGTTGCTTGCATATGCTTTTCTTGGAAGGAAGGTAAAAATGGTTGTATGGAAATTTCCGTATAATCAATTTCGTTGTTTTCTCCCTCTCTTGTAACTGGCGGGGACAAAACTTTCTTGCCGAAAAATAAGTAAATGAAGAAGTAGTTCCAAACAAGATCTCTTAGAGCTCACTACAGTTCCAAGTACGATCTCTTCGAGTTAACTATAGTTCTAACTTAGGTCTCAGTGATCTAACTAACAGTTCCTACTAAGATCTCAGTGATCTAAATAGGAGCTAATATTATTTATTAGCCAGTTTTCTTGGTCATTAGTATTAAGACCAGATACTGCATTTGTATTAAGTTAACGGATCTCCAAGACTAAATTTGTAAATATATTATTGTTATTCAAAAACTATTGCATTATTTCAACTCATACTTCGGTCGATACATACCGAATTTCCTTCAAACCAGGAGGATGAAACAGTTATTTTTCATGTGGTGTTATAGTTTAATTTGATTTGCTGTTTATACAGCTTTGTTCAACCTATAGAAATTTCAAAGTAATATAACTAAGATGTAATTCGATTGTATATGTTCACATAACCTACAAATTCGACTGACTGTCAACAAACTTATTTGGCCCGGAAATGAAGTCATTCATTTTGTAATTTATCGTATTTAATATGACGCCGAAGTACTGATTTGAATCATACAATGTTATATTGATGGCACAGGGATCATCTTTCCTGACAACAAGTGTACAGTTGCGGCCGCTGCAAATTAAGAACCGACTTTTGACATATTCTGTCAAATTAAAAAAAATTCGTGATTTGTAAATTTGATTTTTATCCATTATGGTTATGTTAGTGTCAGTTCATTGTAAGTCAGAAGCGGACACAATTTTTAAAATGCCTCAATTAAAGGAACTGCAAAAGTCGATAATTAGAACTAGGCTACAGGACGGCATGAGCATTAGGCACATCGCAAATGAAATAAATGTTGATGAAAACAAGATAAAAGTCAATGATATATTGCCCATGCCAATACTTTTTGAATAATTAATACCTTTTGCCACCTACTTATTTTGCTGTTATCACTGTTATGTATATTATGGTATATTTCCATAAAATTAATGAATACATAACAATAGGTATAGATAGAAAATAGATCTGTATTTTAATCTTATTGTGATTATAATTACTCTAGAATTGCAGTATATTTTAAATGTATTTTGTCTGTTGGACAAGAAAGGTCTTTGTTATTAATAAAAATATGCGTAACGTGTTTTTATTGGTTTGATATTTTCTTAACTTAGAGATGCTAAAATTATGCCAGTATGAAAGCGTAAAATACATAAATATAATTGTTCATTAAATTAGTATTCTTAACATATAATTATATAAAAAATCCCAAGATAAATTGGCTATAAAAAATATAGAGTATGTTTACCACTTAATATTTTCAACTATTTGTCATGTAGTTGTTTTTTTCATAATTTGATATAAATATTATATGTATAAATAAAAAATATGATAATTTCCACTTTTATATAGCGACATCTAGTATTATAAATAGGAAGGACCGCCAATTCGTCCACCATTTTGATTATAAAGTTTGCACTATGAAAATCAAAGGTACCGACAGCAGCTGTCCCTACTGTATATTTAATATACTGTGCTATTTTTTCGGGAAAAGCTTTCAAGCTAACTATATATTTGGTACTTATAATAATAATAATAACTGTTTTGAAGAAAATACAGAAAACTGTATTTTCTTCAATACAGTTATTATTATATTATAACCTACATCTGAAAACTTCTTTAATATCTGTAACAAATTTAATACTAGTATAAAACGATGTATTTTTTCAAAGAAGCTTTCGTAATATTCGCAGATTTTTAGAACTAGAACTATTTCGTGTTAAAAGTTATTTTGTACGAAAAACTTAAAAAATAAAACATTAAATTTCTATTAATTACTTGAAAATCTTAGATTTGTTATATTAAAAATTATTTTATGATATAAAATATTAGCTAAATTTTGTTTTTTTTTCCATAATTTAATCACTATGTTATTTGTATGTTTATATTAAATTAATTAACTTTTCTTTATTTGTCTTATTATTATGGTACATAAATGTTTAGGTGTCGGTATTGTAACGCTTCTACATTTGTAGACAACTGTAGTTAGTTATCGTGTAATATGTTGGTTATTTGATAGATGGCACTTCTAATCTGAAACTAGATTTCAGTCTTGCAAGAAATATACTTTATCCAATATATAGCGTCGTATCTTCATCAATCAGCGACGAAGGTCAAAGACGTTTGACATAAACCCGAGGCATACAACACGGGCGAACGAACTATACACATGCGTTCCTTATCCGCAATAACAACCGTACAGACATCGAAACCGGAAATAATTGGTCTCATATATCCGGCCGATCCACCGCCTTGGGACATACATCATCCGAATTGGGTCCATCCATCAGTTTTAATTGTTATCTTCGACGTCGTGAAATTCTCTTCGATTCACCGTCGCGCATCTTTGTTCCTCACCTCTCTCAGATTTATGTCATTAATCTATTGGGCGTCAATTAAGCGAACTCTTCGCTCCAACAGATGGCGTTGCCATGGCCCCGCAGTCGTGATAGTCATCTTAGTTTGGAGTTTCGAGGGTTGCCTCTGGCTTTTAATTTTCTTCGTCGTGGAAGTCGTTTCGCCCATTTCCTGGGCCGGCGTTTTCCATTTTAATTTTCCGCAGGATCGACTTCCACGTCGTTCGACTCTTAATTTGATTGATACTGCGGTGGGGCGATCCCCATTTTCGACTAGATTTCTCCCTTGATTGGTAAATACTAGGTGAAATGGTGGTAAAGTTTCAAGAATTTAATTGGCGATGGAAAAAATCACTATCGAGATATTTTGTAGTATTTTTTCGAAAACGTTTGTTTGGAAATATTTCGCATTTACATATAGCTTAATATATAAAACTACAAATAATAATATAAGATGATTCATAGAATTGATACTAAAAGCTTATTTTTAATAACTGAAGATAGAGTCGTCTATAATCCTATTTAAATGGAAACATTTTCATAATTACTGTAGGAAATAGACCGATTTTAAAACTTAACCTTATACAAGTGTCCCGTGTCGTTATGTTCAAATTTTAGGAGTGTGAAGTAGACTTAATTTCAAGCAACAAAAACGCAAAACTTGTTTATCCATTTTTATTTGTTTCAAAATTACAGATCTATGAATGTGATTGTCAGATCATGAAAAGGTATGTAATCCTAAAGTCAATAAAAACTGATTTTATTTAAAGGAGTTCACTTAATAATATTTTCAAAATGTCCACCTCCTTGTTGAATGCAGGCTTGTGTCCGTAAGCCAACAGAAGAAGTACTTATCCGAATTTCATACTTGTTTTGTCGGATTTGCTCGGCAGCCAGGTGAATACGATCCAACAACTCTTCTCTTGTGTTCGAAACTTGCGCGTAGACTAAATTTTTCATGTACCCCCATAAATAAAAGTCAAGGGGATTAAGATCGGGTGATCTGGGTGGCCATGCAGCAGGACCTCCTCGACCAATCCATCTTGGATAATTGACGTTAACCCAATTTCGGACAGCAATTCCGAAATGTGGAGGTGCGAAACCACAAGTCTCGTCGAACATTCAGTGGGACATCCTCTAAAGGACCTTGCAGTTCGTCAATAAGAAATTGAAGGTAATTTTCCGCATTTAACCTCCCAGGAAGAACGAGAGGACCAATGAACACGTCATCGATTAGGGCCGCCTAAACGTTAATAGAAAGTTCTTGTTGAAATTTAGATGGGCGTATAGCTTTGGGATTTTCTGATGACCACCTGTGCAGGTTTCTCACATTTGTAACACCACTTCTCGTGTACGTAGGATTGTTCTGCAGAAATTAAAATGAAGCCCTGACTGTATTAATATCCAGGTAGAATAAACTAGACGAACATAGTGGTCTGCCTCAAGCAAACCGTGTCCCCTGCGATAGTGATATGGATATAAGCCCTTACGTTTTAAAATTCGCCAAACTGTCGTTCGTGGCGCTCCTAGTTGTCTAGCGATTCAACGTACACTGAGAGTTGGATCCCTTGTAACAATAGCTACTGCTTCTTTCTCTAAGTCTGCTGGCAAATTTACTCCTCGGTCGAAAAGATAATCACGCAGTCCGCATTCCCGAAATTGTCTGTGTGCTTCCAGAAACGTTCTCTAATGAAGAATGCGCCTATCGGGAAACCGATTTGGTATTCAATAACTGCTTGACGTGCAGTGCCGTTAGAATAGCCATACACAAAATGCATGTCAGCATACTCTTGAGAAGAAAATCGGTAAGGCATTTTGAATAAAGAAAACGTGTCCACTCACTAATAAGCTGTTGTATGAACTGAAACGTAATGTAATCCTTTATTAAAAAATGCAACGTTAAGCGTCATCCGAGCATTTGTTTATTGTATGATATTCATGGTTCAGCACTTACGAAGTAAGTAAGAAATTTTTTTATCATAAATAAATTTCCAATACTCTTTCTTGTAGATCTACGAGAAATTATTGTATGCACTACGACATGCGTTTATTTATTTTAGGATCACATTTGATTATGCGACGTTAACAATTACAGGCCTGTTATTGAATCGTATAACTTTTTTTAAATAAAATCAGTTTTTATTGACTTTAGGATTACATTTTTTTTTCATGATCTGACAATCAGATTCATAGATCTGTAACTTTGAAACAAATAAAAATGGATATACAAGTTTTGCGTTTTTGTTACTTAAAATGAAGTCTACTTTACACTCCTAAAATTTGAAGATAACGATACGGGACAGCTTGTATAAATATGTATTTCGACGCAGATTGTAGATTCTTTGAAGATTTATGGGGTCTTAAACTTTAAATTAAAAAAATAAAGACACGACTAAATGTTTAGATATGTTTAGAGAAAAACGATCAAGAAGATTCTATTTAGACGTGGAATTTTCTTTATGACTATAATAATAAATGACAGACGTAGCTTATGAAGTGAATCTAGATAGGATATGTGAAAGAAGAGTAGTAAAGACAATAATAAATCAACAATTGATGGAGAACTGGAAGAAACGTTGAAAAGTATTTGTAAATAAAATTGTTTGCTATTTATAATGAAACAATATAGAGGCACATTTGAAGTTAATAAGCATAATAAATACTATATTGAGAAGAATAATAAGTAATATTTAGAACAAAAACTAACGAGCGAAGATTTTAAAGTCAAAATAGGACCAAAACAAAGAAACTCGCTATTTAATATAATACTGGAGAAATAGTGATGAAGACATAGTGGACTATGTGAACGATATAGCTATTATAGCTTGACATATTCAATAACCGGTAGGCACAATGAGAAGAATATAAGGAAAGGCGCTTAAAGTGGAAGGATCATATTTGTTTTTGGAAATAGCAACTAGCTTAGTAGAAATTATTTTCAAGGAGGTTAACGCATTTATTTATTTGGGTGCTAGAATTACAAGCAAATGTGAAGAAGAAGAAGTGGAAATGGAAATGCATTTCATGTTACAAGATCAGACTTTAAAAAACAACATCAATATTAAGATCAACAGCAATATCTGGTTAGGAGATGTCTGTTTTTAATAAGACAACTTAAGAAAAAATGATCCGGTGATAGCTGAATGTATCGACGAGGAAATTGGGGAACAAAGAATCCAATGGAGGAATACGACACATTGAAAGACTTGAACAGGGAAGGATTTCTAAATTTCCAACACAAAATTATAGGAAAAGAAAAGACATCATCTTTTTTATTTTCCAGATTTTTGAAAACGTTGCAATACATATATTATAGACAACTTTAAGTGGCAACATATTTAATAAATATATTAGAAGTGACGACTGGTTAGCATTGCTGGTAATGTTTACAAATTTTAAGCAAATGTGAGCGAAAACATACTTGTTTATTGTACACCATTCAAGATGAAGTATATTTTCTAATTTTGTTTGTCATTACCATTACTTTAAAAGGATGACTTAATTCTCAACAAATTCATTTGTTAAATGTATTAATCTAAAATACAATCAATGCAGATATGTCTGAAGATTGATTAATTGCATAAATTTAGACACCAAAAAGAAGGTACTCTGAAATATCGTAAGTGGAAAAATTTAAAGCATTGTAACTGGGGCAATGGCAATGAAGATTATGCAAAACATGATCAAGAAACTTTAATAGTTTCGACTGCTATATTTTGAAAAGAGTGCTTTTTGGCATAATTGCTTTAGAAAGTTGCATAAATTTAATCTACAACGAAAATTGTAAGATACGTAATGTGAAAAGTTTTGAATTTTTTAAATTTCCTTCCACCGCGTATTCTGAATAAATGTACCCTGTAAATCGTATGTGTTTATTCATTTTAAGTAATTGCATCAACGTCAGAGAGACTTTCTCACAAACTAATTTCATGCGCCATAATCGACACTTTCCACTTGAGTTTGAATTGAATGCGAATTCTCCGCCGGCCATGTTCAATTACGGAATATTAATGGCCAAAGTATACGACGACGGCCATGCCGTAGGGAGATTTGTGGCGAAGGCGACTAAACCCGGATTTAGCATTCACTCTTGCTTTATGCACGGTATCGTCTAATAGCCTAGTTTCTGAGGTGAATTGTAAAGTAGCCTATGTTACTTTGTCTGCCTATGTGAGATGAGGCATCCTACACCTTATTTGGTCCTTGGCATGAACTATTTCGACGGCGATGGTTATGAATGAAAAAGAAAAAATTCTGTGTTCGGCAGTTCTTCCGTATATAGGTATTCAGATGGTTCTAGCAGCTAAGAGAAATTCAATTGCTTTCTTAATTAAATTCAGGTTTTTATAAGTATATTAGCAAATCGCACGTTCGGGATTGGTAAATTTAAGAATAATTAGATGAAGTAACTGGAATTTATTTAATAAATACAATTTACGTGGATACGAGAAAGCTTAGCAAACTCTACACAAGTATTATACATTTTGTAAATGTTTTATTTCAGCCCGTGTAATGAAATATATACGAGTCGATCAAATATAAACCTGAATTTTTAATAGCTTTAACGACGATCGTTCGTATGCAGTTTGTTACAGACACGACCAAGTAAAGACTGTCTACGAAAAAGGTGGTTAAGTTAGCCATGATGTAATTCTAGCAATACAAAAGGTAATTATTAGAGCAGACCAATTTCCGTGCGCGCCATGAGCGCCGGTATGGGAGTGTAATTCGTAATATATTAGAATATGCGATAGAATAGGGACGCACCATGAGCTTGTTACCGATATAAGTATAGAAGTAGAGACATTTATTCTATCAGAAATAATTAAATATACATTTAGTTTTCTGCCATTAAACTAATATGCATAAACACACGAAAAATAAGAATAGACATATTATAGCAGCGTTGTATGTACCTATAAATAAAATGGAAAATGTATGAAATCAGTGATTGTGTGCACGACAGAGGATTTAAAAAAACACTTACTGTTTTAAGCGTCTTCCAAGGATTGACAAACTGGAGAAACACGATTGTATATTTTCAACATCAGGTGCGTTTCTAAGGTTATTTCGGAAAAACATGTCCGCCGTGAGGAAAAAATATGTTTATATTCGGAAAACGAGCGTTCTGCATCTAGTGATGTTATATTCGCATAATCAAAATACTTTTTTAAGCAACTTAACGCATCTGTAGACGTGCTCCCACAAATACGTGTTAAGGTGTCAAAATCTGCATTTCTGTCTAAAACACTTTCAAATTTAATTACAACACTTTCACTTTTTGCGTCTTCTACAGCACACAGTTGTGCGTGAACATCTTTAACGATTTGCGGTGATTCCTCTAACGACAGCCACGAATTTTCTAATTTTGTTATTGCATCTTCTAGTTCCAAGTAATTCTCACGAATACTTTGTAAATCCATTTTAATCTGGGCATCTTGAAATTTTTTCTGAATTGTATTATTAATAGCTGCACTTTCTTTCGGATCGAATGATAAAACCACTTCCTCAATTTTTTCAAAATGTTCATGATAGTAAAACCCCGCCCATAACCATGTACCGGAATGTACCCCAACGTATCAGAATCGACTGTGGTGGCTCAGAGGTATGGGGACACAATTCGTGAAATTTTCGAATACGTTTTGGAGATTTCAGGAATACTTCCTTTGTACTCGATATTAAAGCATCTACCTCTGGATAACATCTACGAACCTGTTCTGCCACAAGGTGTAGAGCATGGAGTTGACAAGTAATATGTAAAAAATTAGGACAATATTTTCTAAGAGACCGGCCTACAGAACACATGGTTGCGGCACCATCGGTCATAAACATTAATACTTGGTCTTTCGAAAGTTTAAATTTTTCCAAAGTATCTAATAGCACCTCTGAAATTTTTTCGGCATTACATTGTTCTAGTCGTCTCGATGCTAATAAAATTGAAGACGTTGGTTGATGTGGTTCCTTATTACGCGCCATCACATTAACTACATATTGTTTTTTGCTGTCATTAGTTTCGTCCACACATAACCACAGTTTTTTATTTTTCAGTTCGACTTTGATTTTATTTTCAACCTGTTTACGCACCGATGGTAAATTCCTTCGTAACGTTTTCGTGCTCGGTAATGTTTGATTTGCGTATTTATTCCAAAATGAAATAAATGAATCATTACTTAACAAGGTAAACGGCAGTGTACACACAATCATAGTTACACATAGTTCATGTATAAACTGTTGTCGATTAATTTTGTTATTATTGTGCTTCCAACTGCTTACGTGTTCTTTACAATGTGTTTTTGCCCAACACATTAGATATGTATTGCACACTAAACATTTAATTTTTGAGCCATCGTATATTAAGTCCGGGAAATCCATAATAAACTTATTCACTTCATCTGACAACGGTCGTTTTCTCGATTTATGTGTCGACGACATTTTATTACGTATACTTACACTTACATGCAGTCTAAGCAAGTACCAAACACATACTGAATGCTTTTTATTAGTTCTGATGTAATACAATCATCCTCACATCGACGCACATGGCGCGCACGGAAATTGGTCTGCTCTAGTAATTATCTATCGCTTTGAGAGGTAGCTGCTTAAGACGTGTAAATTCAGTTGCAGTCAAATCGTTGCTCTGTTGCTTTAGAAATATAATTATTTTAAATGTAAAAAAAATACTGCAGTTTTATGCTAAACCTACTCTGGGTTGGTATTTGGATAATAATGTTGAAATTGTACCTAAACTTGGAGGATTGGCACTCCAAATTGTCCGGAATTATATCTCAGAAAATATTGGGAAATTATTAAAGGCTAATTGAAGGAGACATAAAAAGGCGTAAACCATAGTAGAATACAGGGAGTGATCAGTGAGGATGCACAATTATTGATAGGAGGCACAAAAAGAGAGGTAATAAAAAGGTATTTTTAATAATATAAAATTTTGTTAAAAATCTGGTGTGAAGAACACAAATTTTTGTGAATGCGTCTGAAGATATCCTATCTCCAGCAGGGGCGTACCGATGAGCCTGTAGAAAGGCGAAATACGTATCTACGGCTCTGGGGAGGGATATGTTTGGACACGTTCACAAAAATATTAATAGTGAACCTGTATTTGTGTTCTTCACACCAGATTTTTAATAATATTTTATATTATTAAAAATACCTTTGTATTATACAAAACTGGTGGGGTTTACCTACTCATGTATGTTTCATTATATTGATACAAAAAAAAGAGGTTTTTTAAAGCTCGATCGCTTCTACAGTTTTATGGTTTTGTTATAAAAGTTGTTTAAATGTGCATTTATTAAATAAATATAATGTATAGAATTCACGGTTGGCTCTTGGTGAAACATAATGAATAATTTACTAAATAAAACACTTGGTATATTTGTTTCACAAAATGTATTTAAAATATCTCTGACATATGTTTCGACTTATTCAGTCATTCCGAAGAGTCATGTAAACTAAGTAAAAAGTATACTCCTTATGCGTTATTTTTTACTTAGTTTACATGACTCTTCGAGAATGACTGAATAAGTCGAAACATATGTCAGAGATATTTTAAATACATTTTGTGAAACAAATATACCAAGTGTTTTATTTAGTAAATTATTAAATAAATATAAGTATTTTCACTTTTTGTTGATCGCTTTCATCGTTGACAGTCTTTACTTCTTAGATGGCAGGTTTAAAAAACTTCTAGTCTCTCATGAAAAACGTGTTAATAAAAGTGAATATTATGTAGAAAAATAAAATGTATAAATTTCTTTGCTGTGAAAATATACCTATATAAAAAATGTCGGTTTATATTAGATCCACCTTCATAGAAACATATTATAAATATATGGATGTTACAGAGAGATCATATAGTGTCTTTTGTTTGTAAAGCAACGTCGAAGAGAATCGTTTGTCAATGTATGTACCTATGTAATTCATGTCAGTTACATCTGGACAATGAAATAATACACGTTATCCAGTAGATTTCGAAGCAATATTAAAAACTAAAATGTCATTGTTTAATATTGCTTTATGGTATTTAAATAGGCTACTACTGGAATAGACGTAACAATCAGATTGTATATTGTTATTTTGCAAAAAGTAACCGCCTTTATGTCGCTGAGCAATTCGAAATATAATTAAAGCCTTGACAACATGGTTTTGTGTTACAAGATACAATAGAAACGAATAGATTGAGTTGGATACAAACATAGACAGAATCGATTTTTGCATATTTTATTAAATTTGTAAACAAAATCTATAGCCTGTAGAGCTCTCTGAAATTTTAAAAAGGCATTACTCATAAACAGAGAGCGGACTCGAGCGATTGATGATTCATAGCCCATAGGCGTCTGCCTTGTTTCTGCAAGCGATCCGTGAGTGTCGAATTTGATACGTGTGGTCAGCTGCATAAGTGGGATATACCTACATATGCAGTTAATATGTATTTGTCAATACACAACAGAGCGAATGTAGTAAACGGTTTGGCAACCGACAGCAACTACTGCTGAAACAAAAGTAATGCTGACAAGCGAATTATGTATCGAATTTTGAATAAAAATAATGTACAAAGAACAAGACTCAAAACTATGTATTTTCTATGAAACATTGAAGGTGTAAAACATTATTATGAACAACTAAAATTTGTTCAAGGTGTTCCTGTGTTAAATTAGTTCTTTTATTTGTTAAAACGTCTTTAAAAATAGAAAATGTCCGTTCCACATCACAACTGGTGATGGGTGCGTGATATATATATATATATATATATATATATATATATATATAAACTGGCCGGCAAAAAAAACCGCCCACCCGTCTAATATGTTTTCTGTTTACACTTGCTTAGTTTATCCGATTATATTTCATTAATAAATGCTTCATATTATTTATTTCATTATAAAACGCGATGGATTTTATTTTTTGGTGATGAAATTCCCAACTAGACAATATTAACTGATTTTAATAATGCACAACATTTTTAGGACATATCCTTAAAATGAAAAATTGCAAGTAGGCTTAGTTCGTTACTATCTAAAATCAATGTCAAATTTGACAGTTAATACACAAGTTTTGTAACAATAGCAGTGCCGTTAACGGTGGTAGACGTTTCTCAAATTGTTGCATTAATTGAAGATGGACGTAGTCAACGTTATGTGTCCCAACATTTGGGAATACCACGCACTACCGTTCGGGATGCCTGGAATAGATTTTTAGAGACTGGCACATTTGTTAGACGAGTAGGTTCCGGAAGAAGAAGAGCAACAACTAGAGTTGATGATCGCTTTATTGTCCTCAACACGCCAAGGGACCGTAGGTCAACTGCGGTTCAACTTCAACATCGTTTGCTAGCTGTAAGAGGTGTTGATATAAGTGAAAGAACGGTAAGACGAAGACTTAGAGAGAGTGGCCTGAATTCACGGAGACCGGCAACTGGAACGCAGTTGTTACTCAGGCATCGAAGAGCGCGCCTTCAGTTCGCGCTTTTGCATGCGAATTGGAATGTTCAACAATGAAGTGAAGTTCTGTTCACAGATGAGTCGCGCTTCTGTTTACGATCTCCAGATGGCAGAGAAAGAGTGTGGAGAAGACAGAACGAACGCTATGCAAACTGTACCATTTCGGAACGGGTGCCTTTCCGGGGAGGTTCTGTTATGGTATGGGCTGGTATTTCTACAGAATCACGTACCGACCTTATATTCATAGAAAATGGTGCTTTAAATGCGCATAGATATGTGGAAGAAGTTCTTGAAGAGGCTGTAATTCCATTTTCCCATTTTATTGGAGAAGGCTTCATTTTAATGCATGATAACGCAAGGCCTCATATTGTACGAATCGTAACCGAGTATTTAAACGAGGTCGGCATTCGCACATTCAACTGGCCTGCATGTAGCCCAGATCTCAATCCTCTTGAGCATCTTTGGGATCAACTACAGAGGCGTATTCGCCGACGCGCAGTCGTACCACATACTTTGCAAGAGCTGAGATTTGCGCTTCAAGAATAATTTGAAGCAATTCCACAAGAATACATAAGAAATTTAATTAATTCAATGCCGCGACGATTACGCGATGTAATTGATAGTCGTGGAGGACATACACGCTATTGATGAGGTTCTGGATTAGAATTAACAACACCAATTTTATTTTTAGAAGTTAAGAGAAAATTTCGTTTAAACTGTTATTATTTTCTAAAATTAAATTTACTTATGTGTTTTGTTAACTGGTCTCAAGTTTTTCTAGATTGAAGAAAAGGCTTACAGCATAAGGGATCAGCAGCACGTGCCACCTTACTGTAGTCAGAATAAGCTTCAAAAGATAGTTCTGCGCAGGAACATGACAGACACGAAATATGTGCTGTCCAGGGAAATACACGAAAGAGTGATTTCCAGAATAATTTTTTCCATGGAGGAAAATAGATAGAAAAACGGAGAGTCGATTTATTCTAAAGTATGGTTGGAAAGGGAGCATAAGAATTGGGAGCAAACAATCATGCACAAAATTGAAGACAAACAATCAAGTATAAGGAATCGAAAACGAACAATCAAAGCAAAGAGTTAAGACAAACAAGCGAACATGAAGAATTCAAGACAGAGAATCGAATGCGAAAAATTAGAAATTAGAAGTAAGAATTGCAAATACGAAGTAAGTCAACGATTAGATATATACGAACACATGATATAGGAATAAAATACAAAAAGCGAACAGACTAACAAAATTGAGACAGTGTACGAAGGCCCGATTATTGATTATTAATAATTATTATTTTTGCAACAATGTAAAAACGTACTATGTAGCAGTACCCTGAAAATTTATTTAAAGTTTTACAATCTATGTTATATATTTATCATTACAGTTTATTCGTTTATATATTTATTCGTTAAATATCTATTATTATAAATTGTATTACTGTATTGTATTGTATTATTGTATTGTATTGTATTATTGTATTGTATTGTATTATTGTATTGTATTATTGTATTGTATTATTGTATTGTATTGTATTATTGTATTGTATTGTATTTTTGTATTGTATTATAATATTGTAGAATAGGAATAGGGAAGGTAACCGGAGAGAAAGGTTTCAATGAAAGGTATAGATTTTAACGTAAGAAAAACAAACACCTCAGCGATATTTTTCTTAACCCCAGGAAGGGTGGTGTAATAACGCAATGCAGTTGTGTGTATGCAAACATTCTCAATGAGGTCACAGCCTCGTTCCCGTAATGCAAGTATAACGTGTGTTACAAATACGTCCTCGCTAACGCGAGTTGTTTGCAAACACAAACTACATGTCAGGGTTTGTATTACATTCCCTAAGTAGTCCGAGGATCTTCTCTTATGTATATATAGACTGTAGTGTAAGTAAGATGGAGGATTCATATTCACATTCACATTCGTTCACATTCATACATTCAGTCTACATACTAGTTAGTAAGAATGTATATAATTGTTAACCAGTTTTAAGTGTTGTTTAAATTATATTATGTTACCCGTTCGTTGTGAGTATCATTTACGACCATAAGCCGCTCCACCTGCTTTCCAATGGGGCCGCCCAAGCGGCCCATATTACATGCCGATCCTCCAGGCGCGTAGGGCCCTATCACTTAAGGCCCTCTTATCACATGGCGTCCTGCCACGAACTTGCACAAACGGCCTCTTATCACATGGCCTTACCTGCCTTATTCCTTAAAGAAAATTTGCATATGTTGCACATACAATGTTAGTTTTTGGATTCAATTTCAATAGAAACTGATAAAATGATTGGAGCGTTCATTGTGCTAAAAATTTAAGGTGTGCGGTTTTTTTTGCCGGTCAGTTTACATATATATATATATATATATATATATATATATATATATATATATATGGTAAACCCAATCAGTAGGCGATCAAAGGTCTGTACATTACTTCAAAATATATGTATTTAAAAAACTCTACATGTTTCGGCTGTATACGCCTTTATCAAGAGAATACAAAATATGAATGACAGGATATAAATGTCAAGTAATTAAGTTGCTATGGTTTAAATTATTCAAAGATACATTCTAGTAATAATAATAAATCATGCCTTAGTATTCCAAAAAATAGATAACAAGGTGTGGAAATATGTATTGTTCGCTGCTAGCAATTTGTGTCTCCTTCTGGGTATGAACTTGTGTGTTGGTTGCTGCTGGCAGCTTGCGTCTCTCTATGGGTGTGTGGTTTTGTGTGAGAGCGTAAGTGTAGGGTTTTGTATGTCGGTGCGTTCGTGCGTGTGTTTAGTGATCGGTCGCATGAATTTAGAGAGGTCGGATAACCAGCCGTTGCGTAGGGCCGCCAACCCTTTCCCGACAACTTCTTTACAATTCCGTGCAGTACTTCGACGGTCTGACCCCCGCCCCAACGAGGCAAGGCGCAGACAGGCGAAGCGCACCCTGTACGGGGTTGCTCATCGCAACTAAGGGAACACTCTTAGTGGCTACCTCGGTCGACGATGGTCACACTTATGCTATCTTTTCCGCTTCGGCGGAAAACGTTAAGATGGCATAAGTGTGACCATCGTCGACCGAGGTAGCCACTAAGAGTGTTCCCTTAGTTGCGATGAGCAACCCCGTACAGGGTGCGCTTCGCCTGTCTGCGCCTTGCCTCGTTGGGGCGGGGGTCAGACCGTCGAAGTACTGCACGGAATTGTAAAGAAGTTGTCGGGAAAGGGTTGGCGGCCCTACGCAACGGCTGGTTATCCGACCTCTCTAAATTCATGCGACCGATCACTAAACACACGCACGAACGCACCGACATACAAAACCCTACACTTACGCTCTCACACAAAACCACACACCCATAGAGAGACGCAAGCTGCCAGCAGCAACCAACACACAAGTTCATACCCAGAAGGAGACACAAATTGCTAGCAGCGAACAACACATATTTTCACACCTTGTTATCTATTTTTTGGAATACTAAGGCATGATTTATTATTATTACTAGAATGTATCTTTGAATAATTTAAACCATAGCAACTTAATTACTTGACATTTATATCCTGTCATTCATATTTTGTATTCTCTTGATAAAGGCGTATACAGCCGAAACATGTAGAGTTTTTTAAATACATATATTTTGAAGTAATGTACAGACCTTTGATCGCCTACTGATTGGGTTTACCATATCATACCAAGGTCACGAAGTTATTATATTTATATATATATATATATATATATATATATATATATATATATTGTATAATTATTTCTTGACCTTTGTACAATATAGTTGATTTAGTTGATTTTGATATTCGGCGATTGAAGGTCTGTTTTACATTAATATGTATATATCTAAAATAAGCTCTTACATGTTTCGGTAAGTATTACCTTTGTCAAAGAATTATACCGAAACTTGTAAGAGCTTATTTTAGACATATACATATTATTGTAAAACAGACTTTCAATAGCCGAATATCAAAATCAACTATATATATACACATACATATATATATATATATATATATATACAAACAGTCGGCGATTAAAGGTCTGGTTTACTTCAAAGTATATATATTTAAAACAACCCTACATGTTTCGGCAATGATACCTTTTTGCCGGAACATGTAGGGTTGTTTTAAATATATATACTTTGAAGTAAACCAGACCTTTAATCGCCGACTGATTGTATTTACCATATCATACCAAGGTCACGAAAATATTATGTTTATATATATATATATATATATATATATATATATATATATATATATATATATAATTATTTCGTGACCTTTGTATGTTATGGTAAATTCAATTGGTAAATTCTTGGAGATTTTCGGCTTTTATATGAAATATTTACAAATATTATCCAATTAGTATGTAGTTGCGAAGTAAGTGTGAATGTAAACATTGCTGTCTACAAATTACAAAGCAAATCATACGAAATTTTTAATTTAAAAATTTTGCCATATTGCGAGTTGAACCAAAGTCTACGGTTTTCCGGACCGTCGCTCTAACCAATTAAGCTACGATAGACCTTGGTTCATGTTTATTAGAAACGCTGTATAAGGCAAGGATGTTAATAATTCTGATGTCAGTTTTGAAAGTTCGAAATTGTTAATGTTTACTCCTAGCTATTAATGTATGTAGATAATTTCTTAGCCGTCATTTAATATATCATTTGATAAATTCTTAGAGTTTTCGGCTTTTATATTAAATATTTTCAAATTAGTATGTTATTTTGCGAGGTAAATGTGAATGTAAACATTGCTCTCTACAAATTACAACGCAAACCGTACGAAATTTATTTGAAAAATTTTATCTACGTTGGGACTTGAACCCAAGTCTACGGTTTGCCGTACCGTCGCTCTAACCTATTGAGCTACGATAGACTTTGGTTCAACTTTATTAGAAACGATGTTAATAATTCAGATGTATACATCACATTGTAATAAAGACAAGTCATTATTATTCTCAATAGCTTTGAAAATCTTCGTATCATCCGCAAAAAATAACATTTGACTATACTTAATACATCTTTGAATAATTTTAACCATGACAACTACAGATGTATAAGTATGACATTAATATACTGTCATTTATATTTTAAACTCTTTGAAAAAGGCATCATATGCCAAAACATGTACGATTCTTTTAAATATACATATATATATTTTGAAGTAAAACTAGACCTTAAATTACTACTAATTGAATCTACCATATCATAAATAATTATCTATATATGTACATAGATAATTATTTCTTGACCTTTGTATGTTATAGTAGATTCAATTAGTCGGCTTGAACCACTTCTGTGCTGTTCCATGCCTTATGGCATCATCTCCAAATGCGGTACATATTTTTAGCGCAGCCACTGCAGCTTTGATTCCACGTTTGTGCCCATAGAGTAAACAACCTCGAATTAAAGTTTTATTCGTTGCCATTTTCAACTATTTAAAAGTTGGAATTAAACAATTGTCATCAAATGTGTATATATCCGATAAAAGAAGGATTCATACTAAACTAGATGACAGATAACGAATAAGTGCTATCGATCAACAAATTAAAAAATATTCATGGCACTTTACTGTATACACAAACTGCACGAACTTATTTGGTTGCCTGTTAGTTTAAGTATCTATTTTTTAACAAGAATTCAAACTATAAAGAAAATACAGATCACGGAATAAAAACTGACTACGGAATTAACCGATGTGTTAGTAATATCATAGTAATATGCAATACTAATGTATGACGGACAAAATTAATTAAGAACTGTGTAAGTAATTGCAAAGTGGAGAATATACCAGACTATAGTGGAAGGGTTCATATTGTACAATTAACAAATATGGGATATTTCACTAAAGTATAACTTCAAATTCTAAACTTTAGAAATGTTCGCTCCCCGACGGAGTTGTAGAATATCAAGACTCCGACATATATCTAATACCAAGGTAAAATAAAGAATGAAGATAAAGGATTATTAATTGACAGAATAGAAAAGAAATTGTTAGTTTGGTATGGACATCTAAACGAAATGGATATTAGTAGATGGTTAAGAAAGGTTTAGAATTGAATTTCTCTTGGAAGACGAAGGAGAGGCGGACTTCAAGAAAAATGGGCGCAAGGTGTTGTAGAGACAATGACAAGTTGGTTGCGAAGAGCGTAGCATGCTATAAAAAAAACAGCTTATGTATACGTAGATAGATTACTATATAGAAAATAATCACTGAGAGACAAATTTGAGCTGTAACAGATTACTCTCGTGAAATCCATTTTGAGCAATATCAGGGCTGTGAACAAGTGTATTGATATGCAATGGTTAAACGTCTTTCGCTAATTTCCGTTCCTCATAAATAAAATCTTCTGGATAGTAAGGATGTACAGTATTCGTCATTGACAGTTATACTTTTTTCAGCACCAATTTAAGGGTCATAGATTTAGGGGATGATTTGAATGATTGGTCAAAATATGACTCATCCTCAAAGCATTTTTTTTCTATATCAAATCTTTTGGATTACTTTTTTTTTACCTTGAAACAAGAACCAGAAACTTTCCCATGTACACAATATAAATATTGATTGTGCTTTGTTAAAAATTTTATCATAGCACAGTAATCTATTTTAGATAACTATGACATCTTAATATTGATTTGTTTGTAAGAATAGTATGTTGTGCATATACTAATAATACTACAACCTAAAAATTTTACTTTAGTTCTATACATGGTATGTAATATGGTACAACGATATCAGTTTTTTTAAAGATATTCAACTGAATTTGTCCAAAAATTTATGGCACTCTCTAAGCAGCAATCAATAACGGTACTTTAAACTATTAATTAACTTATACTATAATTTTCCTAAAGAAAACACTCGGTATATTTGTTTCACAAAATATATTTATTAAATCTCTAACATATGTTTCGACTTTTCAGTCATTATCAAAGAGTTTGTAAACTAAAATAAAAAGTACACTTCTACCACTATTTATGAGTTTTTAAAAGACTTTATTACGGCATCAATAGTAGGGGTGTTGAAAAAATCCAGCTGTGTATTTGCGATATGTCTATTGAGATTTATGGCTTTTTTAATTTCTAATATTTCGAGGAAGTCAAGTTTTTTTCCTTTATTACAAGAATGTAAAAGTTTAAAATTATTGGTATTGAACAAATGTGTATTTTCAATGTGTATGTTCAGCGAATCCCGTATTCATACTCCCATAAAGAATAGAACTTCTATGCTCTTTAATACGTTCTTTTATTGAGCGTCCTGATTGGCCGATGTATATCGCATCACAATCACTGCAACTTAATTCGTACACACCTGACTTATCACACAATTCTGTTTTTTCTTTATTATTTACTAAAATATTTCCTAGATTGACTTTATTCACTTGGATGACATTTAACCCTAATTTATTCAGTTTATTAGAAACTTTATTGCTAACCCCAGGTATATAGTTGAGTGTGTGGAATGTTTTATTCGTTTTTGAAGGATAGTGCGTTGTTTTTTGATAATCATTTTATCTATAAATTCTGTTTTATATCCGTTGTTTCTAGCTATTGTTTTTATGGTGGTTACTTCTTTTTCGTAATTCTCATTATTTAAAGGGAAATTAATCAGTCTATGTATAAAACTGTGAAACGCTGCCATTTTTATATTCCATGATTGACTAGAATTAGCCGGGATTACTGTATCCGTTGTAGTGGGTTTTCTAAATATATCAAACTCTACCACTACAACGGATACAGTAATCCCGGTTAATTCTAGTCAATCATGGAATATAAAAATGGCAGCGTTTCATAGTTTTATACATAGACTGATTAATTTCCCTTTAAATAATGAGAATTACGAAAAAGAAGTAACCACCATAAAAACAATAGCTAGAAACAACGGATATAAAACAGAATTTATAGATAAAATGATTATCAAAAAACAACGCACTATCCTTATGAAGAATTTTTACTACGGGCACACATATACAAAAACGAATAAAACATTTCACACACTCAACTATATATCTGGGGTTAGCAATAAAGTTTCTAATAAACTGAATAAATTAGGGTTAAATGTCATCCAAGTGAATAAAGTAAATCTAGGAAATATTTTAGTAAATAATAAAGAAAAAACAGAATTGTGTGATAAGTCAGGTGTGTACGAATTAAGTTGCAGTGATTGTGATGCGATATACATCGGCCAATCAGGACGCTCAATAAAAGAAGGTATTAAAGAGCATAGAAGTTCTATTCTTTATGGGAATATGAATACGGGATTCGCTGAACATACACTTTGAAAATACACATTTGTTCAATACCAATAATTTTAAACTTTTACATTCTTGTAATAAAGGAAAAAAACTTGACTCCTCGAAATATTAGAAATTAAAAAAGCCATAAATCTCAATAGACATGTCACAAATACACAGCTGGATTTTTTCAACACCCCTACTATTGATGCCGTAATAAAGTCTTTTAAAAACTCATAAATAGTGGTAGAAGTGTACTTTTTATTTTAGTTTACAAATTCTTTGATAATGACTGAAAAGTCGAAACATATGTTAGAGATTTAATAAATATATTTTGTGAAACAAATATACCGAGTGTTTTCTTTAGTAAATTATTCATTATGTTTCACCAAGAGCCAACCGTGGATTCTATACATTATATAATTTTCCTATGTGCCAAGTTCTTGAATTTCGGTTAAATTCGTTAGAGTAAACATAATAAAGGTGAAATAATTATTTTAAGTCTTTTAATTAGTATTAAATTTAACGAACCTGAATTCAGCATGACTGCACCAACTGGAAGCGAATCCTAAATTCTGAATTTTTACTTTTTTGTCTATTCGCCATTTCAATAAAGTGTTATTGTTTGGAAGATGGCCTTTGCCCAATGATATGGTGTTTTTTTCCCAAGAAATCCAAAATGTATGCCACTGATCTTTCGATAGTATATCAGGCGTCCTTACGCTAGCCAGTTGAATTCCATAATCTGAAACACAACATCGAACGCATATAAATACATAAGTTTGTATATGTGGACTATTTCTTGAACTTAAAGATATTGATAGAGTATTTAACTTAAACTATATATTTTTTCGATGAGACGCATTTTTTAAAATCACAAAAGGCGAAATTAAGATGGGATAATGCATCAATAAATCATAATTTATGGGTACAACTTTTAAAATATCCTCGATTAAAACCGACTAAATTGCTTTATTCACATGTTATTTAGTTTCATATCGACTCTCTTCTTATGCAGGAGTGCATAGTTAGCGAAAACCGATGAAATGAGTTAAGCAGCCGAGTGAATAAACAATTTTTCAAGGTCCGTTACGTTTCTTCTTCTCATTCAGCGGATCTGACACTACCTGATGCATACATTTGGGGTATAATGAAAGACAAAATATTTCGCTTAGAAAATCCGCCGGAGAATATTGCAGAAATACGAGAAAGAATACGAACGTTTTTACGGCAGATACATCAACCATTTTTTATAAATATTGTAATGTACGTCTTTCTGGGCCCTTGAATAAAACTAATGGTAATTTAAACACGCACTATATTAACCATAAAAACAGTATACACTAAATATCAATCTTAAAACTATAACAATAATAACATTTATCTTCGCCTTCTTGGACCAATACATCTCGAAGTCGTTGCTGGAGGATTGCCTTTTTACCGGTTGTATCCTCATCCCTCTCCTATAATTCTCGTTTTAAATCAGTCATTTTTAATTCTGCGAGTTTCACTCTATTCGCCATCACGATATTTAAAATAAACGTATTTTCGGACTGTATATTTATTTAAACAGATATTTAATTAACACTTAATTGTCCATTTAGTCCGTTATTTATTAATTAACCCCACACCGGACCCCACTGTAATGCTCGTCTTTCTGGGTCCTTGAATAATTTAAACACACATTATACGAGTATTTACCATAAAAAACAGCATACACTAAATATCAATTTTAAAACTATAACAATAATAACATTTATTTATATTAGCATTTATGTAGCAATGTTTGTATAACAAGTGTTCATTTGAAAAGCCAATTTGAAACTTTGATAGAATAAGACGCAAATATATTAATATGTGTTTGTTGTTCCGTAAACGTAAACCCAAATGACATTTGATAATGTCAATCACTAATATCAGTTGGTGCATAAAATAATCGTGCGTCGATTCTGGTTTAAATAAATTGCTTCTCAGTTTTAAAATGGCTTTCACTTTAGAACATAAAATTTTTTTAGTCCAGGCTTATTTTCGAAGTGGTAATAAAATTGATGGTTTATGGGTTTATTCAGTTCAAGATTGCATGGTAGAATTTCAAGTTGAGTTTCCACTTTTTGTAATAGATTATGAACAATTTAAGAATACTTTGGATAGAACTTTAAAACTTTTTTCTGAAACTGGTAGTCTCTTAAGAAAATCAGGCTGCGGAGCAGTTAAGAAACGTATACCTCAAGTTGTCAATCGTGTTGAAGAAATAATGGAAAATGAACCACAAACATCTGTTCGACATTTGAGTCAACAAATAAACCTTTCTGTTGGTATAACTCGCAAGTTATTAAAAAAAGATATGCAACTTTATCCATACCGTGTCACAGCAGTACAAGAATTGTTAGACATTGATTACCCACGTAGACTACAGTTTTGTAATTGGTTTGTAAATACGAACAATAATGGAGAACTTTCGCAAAGAGTCATCTTTACTGATGAAGCATGGCTTTATAAAATGGGATACCTAAATTCACAAAATACAAGAATTTGGAGTAGTTAAAATCAATATGTAATTAATGAAGAATCGCATCCAGAGAAAATTGGTGTTTGGGCAGCGATAAGCCAAAGGCGAATCATTGGACCAATACTTTTTCAGGGAACGTTAACTGCTCACAGGTACTATACGGAAATTTTACAACCATTTGTCAATCAGTTGCATGATGATGAACTACAAAATGCATATTTCCAACAAGACGGAGCACCTAGTCACTGTACTGCAGAATCTTTGGATTATTTAAGAGAATTTTCTGATGAGCGTATAATTAGTCGAAATACTGAAATTGCCTGGCCTACACGTTCATGCGATTTAACACCTTGCGACTTCTTTTTGTGGCCTTATCTAAAAAATAACATATTTCGAACACCTATATTGAATTTGAATGATATGCTACAGAGAATCGAACAGAAATGCATGGAAATTAATAACAATCCAGTAATGTTGCAGAATATCATCAGAAATTTTGAACGGAGGATTTTAAAGTGCAAATGTTGTCCTTCAACATTTGTTTTTGTTATTAGTTGTATTTAATAGTACTTGTAGTTGTAGGTCGTATTAAATGATCATGTTAAAACGTCACGAAAATTTTTAAATTCAACCGGGTCTAGTTATTAGAAAGCAAATAAGATTTAGCATTATTTTGTTGTAGGTAAACTGCAGATGCGTTTTATTACGGACATTATTTATAATCATTTTTATATTTATGAATTTTAGGATTCATTGATTACTTTTATAGCTTTTTAGACGATGTGTAATATCTAATAAGTTTAAGTTGAGAGAAAATACGTGTACGTCCTTGGTACTGTTAGATTAATAATTAAATAAATTTTAGCAGTTCGTTATTGATACTAATACATATTACATTTATTTTTATCAAGTAAGGGCCGAATTAATTCTGGCCATTGAATTCATTCGGCCCTTACTTGATAAAAACCACTAATTTCCGCCCAAAGATTCTGAGAGCAAGCAAGTGGTTCACAATAACTATTTTTCATTTTTGGAGGATTTATATAAACGTAAGGTAATAGTTAATTGACTAAGGAGATACTTGTTCAAACTTCATTATATCGCTAAGAAATAAGTAACTAAACTTTCAAAAATTCTTTTATTGTAATTACACTACAATATTGTTTCGCCATACAATGGCTTCATCAGGTGGATGAAATACTGAATATGTACAATACAAGTTTGAATATTTATGTAAAAATTATTGGGGAAATTGGTGGTGGAAAAATTTTACAATCTTAAATCTACAAAAAGGTTTTAAGTATATCAATACGTTATGCACGTATTAGGCATTTGTTACAAATGAAACAGACATGCAATATACATATCTGTAACTGTACACATGGACAATACACCTCGTATTTTCAGCATTTACTTCTGCTTAAGACACGTGTTTCTGCCATCTATAGGCGTCGTCAGTCAAGCTAGTGAAGCAATGTAATACAAATGATACAAATCTTTTAAGAAAAGATTTGTATCTGTATATACATTTACGCTGAAATCGCCTACAAGATATAGCAAATTTCGTCCTATAAGGTGGCACTATTTTATAAGTGACATCTGACGGACGAAAGAGACTATGCCGAAGAAGGCGACCTTTCGCTTGACCAGCTATGCTGGTACAAAAACGAAAAAATACGTATAAGTGTAGTCCATTAACACGAGCCAGATGGCGGTAAATATACAAAAAGATTTTAAGTATATCAATACGTTATATGTATTTCATTTGTAATCTTAAATTTAGTAGAGGCGAGTTGTTTAAATCTAGTTGGTCATTTAAAGCTAATCCTAAACTATTGTATCTATTAATTTCTAAATTTTCTAACAAGTTAAGTTTTTTACTTTTTTCTTGAATGTGTAAAATTTTGAAATCTATATTTAATCTATGATTGATATCTGTACAATGACTTGCGAAAGTTGAATCTGTTTTCTTTTCTTTATGGCTTCTCTCGTGTTCTTTCATCCTAATTTTGAATGTTCTCCCCGTTTGTCCTATGTATACCTTATTACAATCTTCGCATGTTAACTTATATACACCAGAGTTTTATTCTTTGTCTATTTTATCTTTGTTATTTTTAATAATGTTCTGTATAGTATTATCTGTTTTAAATGATATATGTTCGTTATTATGTTTTTTAATGAAAGCACCATTTTTTTCCGAAATTTTTCCTATGTAAGTGATTGAACTGTAGGAATTAATTATCTTGTATTTTAATTTTGGGTAAAGTAAGGAAAGGGTTTTAGATTTTTGTTGGCTATTCAGGATGTTATTGATAATATTTATAAAGTAACCATTGTTTAATGCTATTGTGTATATTCTATTTAGTTCGAGGTCGAAATTACTTTTACTCATAGGTACATGAATTAATCTATACACCATTGATTCGTATGCTGATAATTTGTGTGTTATAGGATGCAAAGAATTAGCGACATATTAATTTGCTTTAACGGTTCAGACAATTAAAAACTTTACACAATTATATCAACACTATTTACCCCAAAATAAATTTTACTATAGAAACAGAAATAAATAAAAGCATTAATTTTCTAGATTTAACCATATCACACAAAACTAATAAACACGAGTTTGCTATATACCATAAACCAACACATACAGATACCACAATACACGCTAATTCTTTTCATCCTATAACACACAAATTATCAGCATACCAATCAATGGTGTATAGATTAATTCATGTACCTATGAGTGAAAGTAATTTCGACATCAAACTAAATAGAATATACACAATAGCATTAAACAATGGTTACTCTATAAATATTATCAATAACATCCTGAATAGCCAACAAAAATCTAAAACCCTTTCCATAGTTTACCCAAAATTAAAATACAAGGTAATTAATTCCTACAATTCAATCACTTACTTAGAAAAAATTTCGGAAAAAATTGATACTTTCATTAAAAAACTTAATAATGAACATATATCATTTAAAACAGACAATACTATACAGAACATTATTAAAAACAACTAAGATAAAATAGACAAAGAATCAAACTCTGGTGTATATAAGTTAACATGCGAAGATTGTAATAAGGTATACATAGGACAAACGGGGAGGACATTCAAAATTAGGATGAAAGAACACGAGAGAAGTCATAAACAAAAGAAAACAGATTCAACTTTCGCAAGTCATTGTATAGATATCAATCATAGATTTAATATAGATTTCAAAATTTTACACATTCAAGAAAAAAGTAAAAAACTTAACTTGTTAGAAAACTTAGAAATTAATAGATACAATAGTTTAGGATTAGCTTTAAATGACCAACTAGATTTAAACAACTCCCCTCTACTAAATTTAAGATTGTAAAATTTTTCCACCACCATTTTCCCCAATAATTTTCACATAAATATTCAAACTTTTATTGTATATATTCAGTATTTCATCCACCTGATGAAGCCATTGTATGGCGAAACAATATTGTAGTGTATTTACAATAAAAGAATTTTTGTAACTAGAAGTTTAATTACTTATTTCTTAGAGTTTTAACGTAACGTAAGTTAAGCAAAATTGCATTAACTTAATTGTAATCATACTAAAGCAGAAGAAAGAAACTTAAAAATACACTGTTTCTTACAAATTCTGAAATAATCAAATTTTAAGTAATTTACGACCTTATAAGTCTTTATATTAAAAGTGTCTCCGTAATCTGCTAAACACTCTGTTGCTTTTACAAGTCGATTATATTGTAAGAAAATAGAAATAATGACTTTTATGTGTCTCCACCGTCGCGTTTTCTTGTCCAATTTTCTTTCTTACGTTTTAATTAAAACTTTAATATAGAAGAAATAAAATTATAAATGGAATCAATTTAACGATACAATCCCAAATTAATTTGTAAATTTTGCAACTAGCTGAAATAAAAGCTAAAATATCTTGCGAAACGAGTACAACGGTCTCCGAGAGAAGCTCAATCGATTTCTAAAAATTAAATTGTCGGATTGCCCTCCGATCGCTTTGTCTTTTAGTTGCAAGATAGAGAATAAAGAACAAAAATTTCTTGCATCTATGTGATAAAAGAAAACAAAATAATAAGAGAGAAATAAAACTGACTTGGGGTAATTCAATAGTATATTAAGGGTAAATAAATTTATTAAATATTTTTGACGTAATAGAATTCTTACACGCACATACACACGCAAGCACACGTACACGCACAAGTATGAAACGAAGAGACAACGTATGAAAAATGAAAAGATTCAATTATATAGAATATCAATCCAAAAAATTATGAGCAAACTCCAAAATAAAAACCCGCTGAAAATTGTATTATGTGCCGCTCATGAATTCAGGATGTCTATAAATAATATCTTATATTACAGTAAGCTACAGCATGTATGTATATTACAAATGTAACAGTTGTCGATGATATAAAAACTACAAGATAACATTATTATGTTTTTTTTATTTTGTGCGTAAGTGAGATATTAAAAGACCATGTAAGATATGTGCACTACGGGGCTCTTCACGCCCGCACTCTTCGTAATTTAGCAACAATCTGCTTCCCTTAATCGAACACGTATCTAAATGTAAATCATATCGAATGTACATACTGCTGTGAACTGTGGGTTTACTTGTAGGAGTAGTCCACTGTTCATCCACAAAATACGACCGAACTAGTTCAGATGAAAATTCTTCTAGCTTGAGACTGCTTTATCCAGGGCTCTGTCTCCCTCGAGCGAGAAAGTGGAAAAAATAATATGTCAATAAAGAAAAATCACAGTGGTAATTTACAATTTAATTAAAAAAAAAATAAAAAAATACTCTTTACAAAGTGTAAAGAGAGCTAATGCGTCATTAGACAGAAGCTTAGAGGAAAAAATTTGCGTGATAAAAGACACGCACACAAAGAAAAGCCTCTTGTGAATCGCGAGCAAAAATATTTCTAATAGATCATTAAGAAAACTCTCAAATTCAAAAATTTAATTAATAAACCCCAACATTTCAATTCGTAAATAGACCAATCGTCAAAACACGTAAAATAACTCTCGCTCGTGCGCACTAACACAAGCATAAAATCTCCCTCCAGAACCTGACTTTCAAAAATATATTCTAGAACAACGTGACAAAAAACTCCCTCATAAAAGAATATGATAATTTTCTTAACTATCTATATTTTAAGCTAATATAATAATAATTCAAAATTACAAATAGGCACAAATATCATTGAATTACAGTAAATAGAATTTATATAAAACTAATGTGAAAATCTTACTTACGTTAACGTAAACCTTTTCACCCACAAAAACTAAATACGAGAGATATCAAGTAAAATTCAAATATTCATAAAAATACGAGATAAGCAACACTCGTAATAAAACGATAGTGATATTTAAATACACATCAAAGCAAACAAGCAAAATAAACCGAAATTAAATCAAATAAAGAAATAAAAAATGCGTTTTTTATTTCTTAGACTATATCATACAACACTCAAGATATCTCTGTCACCAGCCGGAAAAATAAGATCGGACATCAGGTACATATAATACAATATAATTCCCCTAGTCGAACTATTTCCTGTTTCATATAAGTGTAAAAATGAACAGGCGCGGTCAACAAAACAAATCCAAATAAATATATATATACAAAATTCAAAATATACACAATAATAAATTTGAAAATAAGTTTGACATCATAAATAATGTTTTTTTTTTAATATTCTACGGGGAAAAAATCATTACAATACATATTGCTATGGATTTTTTAAAAAATAATATTTGAATAATTTAAAATAAAATATTTTAAAAACCGGACTGTATATATTTATAAATTTAACTAATGTGAAAAACTGGTTATACGGCGTAAATGTGTTGTAGAGACCGAGGTAAATTAAAGTAGACGAAAATTATCTATTGAAAGAGAAGGTTGCTTGTTTTGTGAATTATATTAAATATATTTAATTAATTCGGGTTGATTGTTTGAATGTGTTTTATTGTTGATATATTTGAGATTTATGTTTCTCGATATTTAAAGATATTTAATTTCCCGATATTTTGATGTTTAAATTAATCAAGCACCTCCATTAAAAAATTTTGTAAGTAGAATTAAAATTATATGACGTCATCATAATATATAAAATTATTATAAGTATATTTCTATTGTATCCAAGCTTGTAGTTAAGAGGTTTAATTATTAGAAATACAGATAATACAGTTTATTATTAACATTTCTTTGTTAAAATTATAATTGAAAAGTTTGTTCGATTGGAATCAGGGTTTTTTGTGCGTGTCTATTGCACATGCGTAAGTTTTGCTCGTGTATCAGTATCTGATTATACAGTGTGGTTCTCTGGGGAGAAATTAATATTAAACCTGATTATTTTTAGATATCTACTGGATATTATTGACGTAGAGATAAAGCCATGAAAGTTAAAATCTAGAGGTAGAAAAGGGATATTAAGAAAGTTATAGAAAAACAAATTACTTGTAAAAGAGTTGACAGATGAAGATTTAAGAGACAGAGAAACTATAAGTATGAGTATAATATATCTGAAAATTCAGCCACTATGAAATTAATAATTACTAATAAAAAAATAATAAAAAATACTTAAAAAAGTACTACATCAATTAAGTGGATTGATTCGATTTTTACTTGACGAAGATCTATAATTCAAAATGGATACAAAGTTTATTAATATATAATCGTAAAACGACAATTGTTTCGCCAAATACGCTTCGCTAGATATGTACTAAAGTAAGTTACAAACTAACAACGGTAGACCATAGAAAAATATATCCTAAAAAAATCGTGTGTGGAATATCCGCATTTAATAATAATAATTAATAATCCATGCTTTACGATCCAGAGTTTAATGCCAATTGCAGAGGGGATTTGTAGACTATGAGCTGTTACCCCGTGGGGCGATTTAAGATATTTGATTGTCGGCATTCAGCTTACGAGAAGAAGAGCTTTCCCGATCAGCAGCTTGGATTCGATTCTGGCATTTCACTTACCACTGTGCCATCGGCCGGCTATAATATTTGTCACAAATAAATAAAACACACATAAGATGTTTTAGATTTACACTTTATTAATAAGATAATGACAGCTGTTTCGCTAACACAGTAGCTTCTTCAAATTCAACTTAAATCTAAAGATACATACAATATACAGCGTCAAATCAGGTAGTTGACCCCAGTTAAAATTCTAGGAACTATTACATTTATATTTACTGCTTTTTGAAAACTATTCTATGTCCTACTTGTGTGAGGTTTAAGTTTAATAATATAACATAAGCAACTAAGAAACAATATTTCAATGGGTGAACAGATTTAACAGTGGGGATGAATTCAAGTCTAATTTATCGTTTAGAAACATTTCTGAGTTTTTGAGTTTATGAATTTCTAAAGACTCTAAACAATTTAGTTTTCTACCTATATTTTCTACATGTATAATATCGAATTGTAAATTGAATTCGTGTTCATTTTCTATTAAATGATTAGAGTAGGTTGAGTCAGTTTTCTTATTGATATAAGAATGATAGTGGTCTTGGATTCGTTTTTTAAACGTTCTGCCTGTCTGTCCAATATATGTTGTGGTACATCCTCCGCATGATAACTTATAGACTCCTGATTTAATGTCTTTGGTAGTTTTTTCTTTATTATTTTTAATATATTTGGCTAAAAATAATAAAGAAAAACTACCAAAGACAATAAATCAGGAGTCTATAAGTTATCATGCGGATCATGTACCAAAACATATATTGGACAGACAGGTAGGACGTTTAAAAAACGAATCCAAGACCACTATCATTCTCATATCAATAAGATAACTAACACAACCTACTCTAATCATTTAATAGAGAATGAGCACGAATTCAATTTACAATTCGATATTATACATGTAGAAAATAAAGGTAGAAAACTAAATTGTTTAGAGTCTTTAGAAATTAATAAACTCAAAAACTCAGAAATGTTTCTTAACGATAAATTAGACTTGAATTCATCCCCACTGTTAAATCTGTTCACCCATTGAAATATTGTTTCTTAGTTGCTTATGTTATATTATTAAACTTAAACCTCACACAAGTAGGACAGAATAGTTTTCAAAAAGCAATAAATATAAATGTAATAGTTCCTAGAATTTTAACTGGGGTCAACTACCTGATTTAACGCTGTATATTGTATGTATCTTTAGTCTTAAGGGTCTACTTTAGTGCCCGAAAAATTACCATTTCAGAAATATGCAACCCACATTACAGCTCACTACAGCGGACAGGTACCAAGACGCCCTGCTGAGATGGTCGAAGGATTATGTAAATTAGCAAACAAATTTGATTATTGACACATCAGCTACTTGGGATTTATTTATGACTTGTTTTAAGCAGATAGATGATCTGTGTATTTCCGCCTAAAATTTTTTGAATCGTAGATAAAGAATAGATGTATTATTATAACAAATGTAACTTAATAGGTTTTAATATAAAATAAGTAGGGTAGTAAAGCTACACAATTTTACCCATACATACCTAATTGAAATAATAATATAATAATATAATAATAATAATAATAATATATTTATTTGTTCATAATTATACAAGTGTATAGAACTCGCATTACCTGGCTTTCTAATCCTTCTTAGTCATTAAAAGTTAATCACCTGGTTACTTGGAAAAATGTATATAATTCGATAAAGATATGACCATATGATAAACAACTTTCTGCTCCCACCTATCTTAAAAAATAAGGGGTGGGAATGTCAAAAAAAAAATTATAAATATGATGAATACTTGAACATAAGGTCAATTGGTTTTTACCATCTTGTGCTTTGCATGTGATTATAAGTGAATTTGCTGTGCTTTTGTTAGTTCTTGTCAATTGTGCTTGTATTTTCGGAGCGATTTTTCTATTTTGGAAAATTTTGCTGTGCGTTAGCATTATATTCGGACTATTTTCATTAGCTATTCGTATGCGAAAGATTGCATACGTATATTAGTGTTGGTGACTGTTGTAATTTTGAAATATAATTAACAATGGGACTTCACTCCCAAAAAAGATTGACAACCGCTGCAAAACGGAAAAGTAGAAAACAGTTGATGAAACAAATTCGGATAAAAAATCGAATAGTGTCTCAACGTGATAATATTGTAGATAATCAAATTGTTTTCACTGAGACAAATTCGGCACGCGACGACAGTTTTGATTCGGATATATCAGATGAGGTTTTTATTGAAACAGAAAATTTAAACAATATTGCAAATTTTACTCTTGCTGGACGTAGGATTGTTGATATAAATCATCTGTTTACTGTTCTAAAAGGAATACGACATGATATGTTTGGCTGTACTTTTCAAAATGTAGAAATAATAGCGGAAAAACATTTTGGTTTTAAAAGTGTTTTTACTTATAAATGCAACATGTGTGGAATAACCGATACATTCAGTACTGAAAATGAATATAAAAAATGTGGAGTAAATGAAGCAGCGGTGTGTGGAACTGTTGCAATAGGGGCGGGTCATTCACAATTAACAGAATTTTCCGCAGCTTTAGACATTCCTCAAATGTCTTCAGCAACGTATGCGCGCATAGAAAAAAAAGTGCTAAAAAATACAGAGGAGTTAGCATTAAAAGAAATGCAAGCTGCAGGAAAGGAAGAACGTAAGTTGGCAATTGAAGCAGGAGAAATTGATAGCGACGGAATACCTTTTATAACTGTAACAGTGGATGGAGCTTGGTCAAAACGAAGTTACAAGTCTAATTATAACGCTCTCTCGGGCGTTGGGTGCGTAATTGGGACCAGAACTAAAAAAGTTTTGTACGTAGGAGTAAAAAATAAAATGTGCAAATTTTGTAAAAATAACGATAAAAAAAATGTTCCGTCTCATAAATGTTTTCAAAACTGGAGCAGTTCTTCAACTTCTATGGAAGCAGCTATTATTCTAGATGGGTTTAGAATGTCAATAGAAATGCATAATTTGCGATATAAAACTATTATTGGTGATGGGGATAGTAGTGTATATAAAAAAATTCAAACAGCAAAACCTTACGGACCAACATATTTTATTGAAAAAATTGAGTGTCGAAATCATGTGTTGCGAAATTTCTGTACGAAAATACGAGAAATTTCAAAAACTCCTCGATCAGATATGTGTATACGAAATTTTTTACGGCAGAATATTCTTAAATTTAGAACAGCTGTAGTTAGTGCCATAAAGTACCGCAAAAATGAAAATGTTTCTTTTCAACAAAAAATTGAAAACTTAAAAAATGATATTCTCAATGGACCTGCCCACATATTTGGAGAACATAGTAACTGTGCTAGCTATTTTTGTAGTAAAGATGGTAACAATGGTAACAATTCAAATACTATTGATTACAAACATTTCAAAAGCAGTGCTCTATATGATATATTTTTTCAGTCTTTGAATAGAGTAGCCAATTTATCCTCCAGTTTACTTTATGACGTAGACAATAACGTCGTAGAATCCTTCAATTCTGTTGTGAATAAATTCGTGGGAGGAAAAAGAATAAATTTTTCGCTGGGAGGCTCGTACCAAGGGAGATGTTTTGCGGCAGCCATAAATTATAATAATAAAGAGACATTTGTATATACATTTGTTAAGAAAACTAATGGGGATAATTTTAACTGTGTATATTTGGAAAAATTCAAAAATCTTAAACTAAATCAAGCGATAAAAAGGAAAAGCAAAAAAAATAAAATTCGAATTCAAAGTGCTGATTCGGATTACGGAGCGTGCAAAATCGTGGTACCTGACATGCCTATTCCGGAATACGAAAGCAAGAGAAAACTATTTCTTGATGAATTGTCATTATCTGATTGTCATAATATTCAAATTAGGACCGTGAATCAGAGACATAACAACGATTGGGAAAAAGAGAGACAGATAAGATTAACGGCAAGTAACTTTGGCAAGATTTGTAAAATGAGAGAAAAAACAGACACGGCTAGTACAATAAAACATATGCTGTATACTAATAGATTCAATAATAAAAACTACCAAATTCTCTACAGTATGGCATAGATAATGAAGAAAGGGCCAAGCAAAAATTTATGGCAATTACAAATTTGAAAGTTGAGGCATGCGGTTTGTTCATTGACGAGAAGAAAAAATTTTTAGGCGCCACTCCTGACGGATTAATTGGATTCGATTCTATTGTCGAAATAAAATGTCCTTATTCAGCGCGTGATAAATTAATACATGAAGCCATTAACGAAAAATTAATTAATTATTGCACCTTAGATGCAAATGATGGTAACAAAATTTTGCTAAAACCTTTTGATAATTATATGTATCAAGTGCAGGGACAACTCCACATCACCAAAAGAGAGAAATGTTATTTCGTAGTTTATACTAAACACGATTTGAAATATATAGTAATAGAACGAAATGATGATTTCTGGAATCATCATATGATTCAACATCTGGAAAAATTTTATATGAATGCAATGCTTCCAGAAATAATTGACGCGAGGTATCATAGAGATCAATCTATAAGAAGTATTATGAAAAAAGATCTCTAATTTTTTTTATTCTATTTTTTTTTAAATACAAACTATTTACTTATGTAAATGCAGTAATTTATTAGCTGCAAATTAGTTTGTTCACATATAAATGACTAGACCCTCTCAACATGACGTCTTGGTACCTACTCTATTTTACCGTGTGCTGTAATGTGGGCTGCATATTTTCAGGGACGTTGAGTATCGGATGCCTGTTTTTTACTTTTATTTTTATTGATAACTAAACAACTTTTACATCTAGACAAAAACGGGCTGTATAGCTACCTAGATATTATAAATACCTACAACACAAACATTTCATAACTCCATTAGCTGGCCTGGTTATCTCTAAATTTGTCCGGATAGATTTTCTGTTTTTTATCGATAAAAGTCAAACCGTACAAAAATTTTGAAAAAAACGTAAATACCTACCTAGTTTTTATTGATACATGGTCATACATACATCGAGCGGTCTTTCAACTTTTAATTTGAAGCCAAAAAAAGGCCGGAAAAATACACTCATTTCAGTGTGGGATTGCCGGGTATAGCGTAGAGCCTTAAGTTGAATTTGAAGAAGCTACTGTGTTAGCGAAACAGCTGTCATTATCTTATTAATAAAGTGTAAATCTAAAACATCTTATGTGTGTTTTATTTATTTGTGATATGGATTTACATCAAGCAAAGGTCGAAACAATGAAAGAATTATAATATTTGTTTCATTATTCTTTTTATTAAACTTTTACTATTCTTTGGTAAGGATAAGCAATCAGAAATATATTTATATAATATTTATTGTAGTATTGACAAAAACAAGTGTAGTTTAGTCAGGTCTAGTAGGTACTTCGTATAACATTTTTATTGACTCGTGTTGGAACTTTACCTCGCCCACATCGAACAATAATTAAATAATATTGCATTCAATAAATTGTTAAATTAAACGAGGTTTTTAGCCATTTTTCTGCATTTCTATAATTTCCATAGTTATATTTTAGAACGCGTTACTACAACATTTTAATACAAAATTTCGAGGTGTAATGGTTTACAAACACATCATTTTAGACAAATTATAATATGTTTCTTACCGTGTTTGCCCCTGCCGATCCACGTCACCGTATTATCGGAATCCCCAATGGTAATCCGATACATTTTGTCCGTTGAGGATCGGTTCTCTGTTAGGGCCACGTAAACCGGTCCTGCTCTCTTTTCCGTCTTCATCTCCAGTATGATGTTGTCCTTGTTGCGTGGCGCCCTCACCCACTCGTATTTGTAACTGTCCGCGGTTGATATAATCATGTTCTCTGAAACGTTAGATTTTGCACGGATTAAGTAATTCCCTTTCAGGGAGATAGAATATCCGGTTACGTTGCGTATAGATTATCCATTTTACTGTGGATAAACAACAAGATATATGTCTTTCGAACCTTTTTTTTTTCGGCATCTGGTGATGTATTAAGAAGAAGGAGAAAGCATCTGGGAAAAGTAATTTTCAAAAGGAAAATATTACAAAGAAGCGACGCGACGATAAATAAAAAGAGTTTCCTCTTCAACGAAATATTTAATCATGAACATACTTTCTTAAACTTTTCTAATTCAGCTTAAATTATTCAAATGAATCTTTTTGTATATGCTTTTTTAATATTTTTTGAGAGAACGAAGAAATTATTTAGGCAAACATATTTTAGAGGAAAAGAGATAATAGCTAATATTTTTCAAGCTTTTTAATTTTTAAACGTTACCGAATTATTAATTTGCTTTAGAATTTGTGTAACTATGTACATACGAAGAAAACTATCTACTCATACAGAAGCATTAGTATTAAAAATTGTAAGTAATTTAGGAAAGTATATATTTTCTTTAAGTACAATAAATATAACTAAAGAATAGTTCCTAAAAAATGATTTATTGTTTTAAAAAGTCCATGCTATTTTTGCGCTATTTAAATGGAAGATGTTATTGAATACTGTACAATTTAAAAATTATAAATAAAAAAATATATTTGCATATTATGAAGTTATGAAGCGGAAAACTAATATAAAAATGGATTAATTGCATTTTGACCAAGTTTAAACACCAACTGCAAAGAGGCAATGCATCTTAACGTTGAGTCTAATGCACTAAAGTACAATATTTCGTCAATCATTTTTAATATTTCTCATTACAGTCAATTTAAATTTGGATTTGAAAAAAAATAGTATTCAAAATGTCTTATTCATGTTTTTGGAAATTTATTATTCATCTTTCTTTTGAAAGCATAAACACTTTTACTAGCTGAAGCAAACAGCATTTGTCACAACTCATCTTTAACATGAAGGAATAAAAAGAAATTGGAAGGTGCTAGGTGGGAATTATATGGTGAACAACTCATCAATTTAATGCTTTGATAGTAGAATCAAGGGTTTTCAAATTGTGGTTCGCGTGCCATTGGTGTTATACAGAGTTTTCTATGGTGGCATGCAAGGCATAAGCAAATACGAATACCATACCGGAGATGCGATAACGCGTGTGCCTGAGATATTCCTAGCCTATAGTATACCGTATTCGTAAAGTTTTGAGAGTAAGAAACGTCACACGCCATTGGCGTGCTGCTTAGAGGAGAAAAATAGATAGAAAATAAAAAAGATTTATATTTTTGGGTTTACCATATGGTTTAATGTAATATCCTGGGAATATTAAAAATGAATTATGTTTTTATAAGTAATCAATAACGAAATATGATCAAAACATCTAAAAAGTTCTACTTTGACTCTTAGGTGAATAAACAAGGTGACTATTATAATATATTTATTCTGGAATACTCAAAAGATAATAATTAAGAATTATAATTATTTGTAATTTTAAACAAGGTTTCGTCAGTAACATTATAATTATAACCTAATAATATAAATATCAAAATAATTAAAAATCAATTAAGTTTAGTGAATTTTATAAGAAAAATGGTTTCGTCAGTAACATCACAATTATAACCTAATAATATAAACCTCAGTATAATTGAATATCGATTAAGTTTAGTGAATTTTATAAGGAAAATGTCTTTGAAAGCGTTAGGAGAAAAATTATTGCACAATTGTTTATTTACTGATAAAGTACTCAACGCTACATGACAAATACAAGTCCTTAATGACCATTCTATACAAATCGTTTGGAATAATGTGACTTCTCGTTTAATCATTTGCTAGAGATAATTATCAAATAACTGAGAAGTGGAATAATCCACGTATCATTTTCCCAGAGTTTGCAATTAGGGCTAATCCCCATTTCTGCCATAACATCATCCATTTAAGAGTGATTAATAATTTTCAGTCAATCAAGTTCGATAATCGACTATAAAAGAAGCAGTAATCTGATATTATACTTATATGACTTAGTTTTATGTGCAAACTGTATATATAATATATATACAGTATATGTATACAGTAGTACCCCGTTATCCGCTGACTCCGTATCCGCGGTTTCAGTCATCCGCAATTTACCTATGATGAGCAGAAAACGCGTTATATCAATAAATATAAAAGTTATAGGAGCATTTGTCGACATATCGTCGTATATATGAGTCATCCCCTGAATTCGGCGCTCTCTTATGATAAGTTAAACAAGTTGGAACGTGTTTAAGGTGCCACTCGCTTTTACTTGTACATATAAACGCTCCTGTTAACTATGAGTTTAGTACTATTCGAGTTGTCGGATAAGACAGTGCTTGTAATAGTTTTTAAATAAAGCAAGTAAATTTGAAAATCATTTTAAAATGGCTTCTAAACCAAAAAGAAAACGTGAAATGCTCATTATTAGTGAAAAAATAAATCTATTGCAACTGTTGCTAAAATATACAATAAAAACGAATCTTCGATACGAGAAGTGTTAAAAAACAAAGATAAGATGCGAGCTAGTTTTTCTAGTGCACCCCAAACTGCAAAAGTTGCAACCACAATACGTAATAAAGTGTTACTTAAGGTAGAAAATGCCTTAAATTTATGGGTGGAAGATATGACAAGAAAACATATTCCTATCGATGGCAAAGTGCTACAACAAAAGGTGTTGGTTTTATATGAAGATATGCAGACCCAAGATTATACTGAAGAGGAAGGAAAATCATTCACAGCAAGTAGGGGGTGGCTGCATAGATTTAAAACTCGGTTTAATCTAAAAAATATAAAAATGACAGGGGAATCTGCGTCGGCTGATCATGTAGCTGCTGCCCTGTATCCAGAAAAATTTAAACAAATTATTGCAGAAAAGAATTATTATCCTAAGCAAGTTTTTAACTGCGATGAGACTGGTCTTATGTGGAAAAAGATGCCTCAACGGACTTATATTCATAAGACTGCAAAGAGTGCACCAGACTTTAAAGCAATTAAGGATAGACTTACCTTGATATTTTGTACAAATGCAGCTGGTCATATGATTAAACCCGGACTTGTTTACCGATCACAGAATCCACGTGCTCTTAAATACAAAAATAAGGCTTGCCTGCCTGTTGTTTTGGCAATAAAATCGAAAGGCGTGGGTTACGGCTGTTCTATTTACACAATGGTTTCATCAATGCTTTATTGCGGAAGTGAAAAGATATTTGGAAAAGGAAGAATTACCATTTAAAGTGCTGCTGATACTAGACAATGCTCCTGGGCATCCTGTGTCACTAGGCACAGAAGATAAACATGTTGAAGTGCTTTTTTTACCAACTAACACGACCTCATTGCTTCAGCCCCTTGATCAAGGTGTCATTAGATACTTAAAAGCCATATATATTCGACAGGTTTTCGAAATGCTGTATACAATGGCTAACGAATGCTCTGATATCGGGCTCATGGAATGCTGGATGTCATTTACAATTGCTGACGCAATTCTATTTATCAAAGGAGCGATGGAGGAATTAAAGTTAGAAAATCTGCGGAATGACATTGTTCTTAGTTCTGAAGACACATATGATATTAATTCACATCTAACAACGATATTTAACATAGCGCAGAAAATAGATGGAGAAGGATTTAACGATATAAACCAAGAGGAACTCAGTGATTACATAAACGAAGAGGATCAAGTATTCACCAACGAGGAACTGGAAGACCTTGTGAAATCTTCTCCAGAAGCGAGTGACGATGAGGATGAGGGTCAACAAGAACCGCCAGCATGGACGCATGAAAAATTTTCAGCGATATTTCGAACTGCTCAAACATTAAAAGAACAGATAGTAGAATATGATCCAATAATGGAACGCAGTATAAAAATTACTCGCACTATAACAGAAGCCTTGAAACCTTTGGAGGATTTGTTTATTGAAATGAAAAGACAAAAACGACAACTACCAATAACAATGTTCTTTGAAAAAGTCGACAAAACTATCGATAATGCACAGCCATCAACATCGTTTGCTTCGGATCTAAGTAAACAATCGACTGCTAACTTGGACTTGGAGGAAGATGAATGAATATGTAGCTCACGATGATAAAGTTTTCTTGTTGTATATTTCCTTGTTGTGTATGTAAATATGTACTATATGTACATATGTATGAACTTATATATTAAACTTAAATTCTATTTGTGCCACAGCACAAGAATATTTATTTATTTATTGTTTATTTATTTTAAATAAATATTATATAACTTATTTTTTCTTGTTTCATTGTTTTAACTTTGCTTCATATTTCATATTGTACTCGAAAATAAAGCGTTCGCTACTATCCGCGGTTTTCAGTATCCGCGGAAGACCACAGAACCAAACCCCCGCGGATATGGGGTACTACTGTATGTGTATATATATATATATATATATATATATATATATATATAGTAAACCTAATCAGTAGGCGATTAAAGGTCTGTATATTACTCCAAAATATATGTATTTAAAAAACTCTACATGTTTCGGTTGTATACGCCTTTTTCAAGAGAATACAAAATATGAATGACAGGATATAAATGTCAAGTAATTAAGTTGCTATGGTTTAAATTATTCAAAGATACATTCTAGTAATAATAATAAATCATGCCTTAGTATTCCAAAAAATAGATAACAAGGTGTGAAAATATGTGTTGTTCGCTGCTAGCAATTTGTGTCTCCTTCTGGGTATGAACTTGTGTGTTGGTTGCTGCTGGCAGCTTGCGTCTCTCTATGGGTGTGTGGTTTTGTGTGAGAGCGTAAGTGTAGGGTTTTGTATGTCGGTGCGTTCGTGCGTGTGTTTAGTGATCGGTCGCATGAATTTAGAGAGGTCGGATAACCAGCCGTTGCGTAGGGCCGCCAACCCTTTCCCGACAACTTCTTTACAATTCCGTGCAGTACTTCGACGGTCTGACCCCCGCCCCAACGAGGCAAGGCGCAGACAGGCGAAGCGCACCCTGTACGGGGTTGCTCATCGCAACTAAGGGAACACTCTTAGTGGCTACCTCGTACCTTGTAACGATCTACAATTTACCATCATATTATATTTTTTTTTTTTGTTATATACCTTATGTTATTTAAATATCATTTAAATATCATATACTTTTGCTTATCATGATGACTGTTCCGTGTTTTGATTCCTGTCTAGTTGTCCGAGCAGGTTTTCGTGGTTTTCCTTCTCGTTTTGAGCGAATGTCGACAACTTTGTATCTTAAGTCGCTCCACGGGCGCATACGTAATAATAACTCATGTCTTGCTTTTCCCTGCCTATCCCTGTTTTCTGTTTTTTGCTGATGTGGTCCTCTACTGGGTTGCAGCCTAGCATATGCGCTACAAAACTCTAGGGGGGTCTGCCCGTTGGGCAGTCAGGTGCCATTCCGCCTTTCCAGCAAGAGTGAGGAACCATGCTACGCGGCGCTATCTCGTCGCCGCGCAATGCACACACCACTAGGACCGGTCCTGGGCGACAACCTGGCTAGGCTGCCGTTAACAGCACACACACGTTCGACGTGTGTGCTATGCCCCCGCTTCGGCGGAAAACGTTAAGATGGCATAAGTGTGACCATCGTCGACCGAGGTAGCCACTAAGAGTGTTCCCTTAGTTGCGATGAGCAACCCCGTACAGGGTGCGCTTCGCCTGTCTGCGCCTTGCCTCGTTGGGGCGGGGGTCAGACCGTCGAAGTACTGCACGGAATTGTAAAGAAGTTGTCGGGAAAGGGTTGGCGGCCCTACGCAACGGCTGGTTATCCGACCTCTCTAAATTCATGCGACCGATCACTAAACACACGCACGAACGCACCGACATACAAAACCCTACACTTACGCTCTCACACAAAACCACACACCCATAGAGAGACGCAAGCTGCCAGCAGCAACCAACACACAAGTTCATACCCAGAAGGAGACACAAATTGCTAGCAGCGAACAACACATATTTTCACACCTTGTTATCTATTTTTTGGAATACTAAGGCATGATTTATTATTATTACTAGAATGTATCTTTGAATAATTTAAACCATAGCAACTTAATTACTTGACATTTATATCCTGTCATTCATATTTTGTATTCTCTTGAAAAAGGCGTATATAGCCGAAACATGTAGAGTTTTTTAAATACATATATTTTGGAGTAATATACAGACCTTTAATCGCCTACTGATTAGGTTTACCATATCATACCAAGGTCACGAAGTTATTATATATATATATATATATATACACCTTGAGCTTAATACAACGCTGTACATGCTTTAGATTAATTACAGCTAACTTTTTCTGATAACCATAGTTACGTCAATTTCATAAACATAATTTGTGTAACTTCTGTCAGTATTAAAACGTTAAATTTGTTTGTAGAGTCTTTTAATTACTCACAATGTACACAACAGAGGAACAAATTCAATTTTATACGTGGTATTTAGAAGGATCATCGTTACGCGAAGTTGCAGCTCTGTTTAGTGTCCAGTATCCAAATAGACCTATTCCTAGTCATTCAACGATAGCAAATGCAATTAATAAATTGAAAACTTCTGGATGTATCAATACTATCCACAATAAAAAACGATCTACAAGACCAAGAGTAATTAATAACAGAAGATTTGGAATTAAATGTTGTGGCTTATGTGGAACACGACAAGTGCGCAACATCTAGAAAAATTGCTTCGGAAATGGGCATAAGCCAAGGGACCGTTTTAAAGATTTTGAAAAAGCACAAGTATAAGTAATTTAAGTACCAAATGCATCAAGAATTAAGGCCACATGATTATGACGGACGAATACGCTTTTGTGAAAATTTATTTGACAAAATAAATACTGACAACGATTTTCTCAAAAGAATTCTCTTCACTGATGAGGCGACATTTATTAAACACGGGGAACCTAATCGCCAAAACTGTAGGTACTGGTCGAAGCTAAATTTACATTTGTACAACGTAACGAGAACGCAATATCCTGAAAAAGTAAATGTTTGGGCAGGAATCATTAATAATAGTATTATAGGCCCATTTTTTATCGATGGTAACCTAAATGCAGAAAAATATTGTCAATTACTACGGAATATAAGTAGTTCTGCATTAAATGATCAAAATTTAGAGCAAATCTGGTACCAATACGATGGCGCACCGCCCCATTATTCGAGAAATCTTATCCAAATTTTAAGTGAAAGATTTCCTAATCGATGGATCGGAAGAGGGGGACCAACTAGTTGGCCACCAAGGTCTCCAGACTTAAATCCGTTGGATTTCTTTTACTGGGGAAGGGGGAAATCTTCAGCGAATAACAATGTTCCTCTAGGCAGCATTGAAGAGCTCAAAAATAGAATTCAGGGGGCTTCTCGGGAAATTACCCCTCAACAAATAAGCAACGTTTTAAATGAATTTTATAATAGATTAGGCTACTGTTTGGCTGTTAACGGCAATATTTTTGAACATCTTGCGTAGAATTAGCAAGTGTTTTATTTTAAGGTTTTTTTGAAGAAATGTATTATAAGATGTAATAAATATTATAAATTAAAACACATAATAAGTTAAACTAGCGTGTTTTTCGTATGCTCAATTTTAAATTATTCACTGTGCTCAAAAAATATTTTTTCTGTAAGTAACCATAACAACATTCACTAAATTGACAATGTACGATTTTAAATTATTCAGTAACTTCGTGTAACATACCATACACCTGTAATATGCACATCTATTGAATGGTCTCCATAGCAACGTCGGTTGGAGTATGTACAGCGTTATGTTAAGCTCATGGTATATATATATATATATATATATATTGCATATATATATATATATATATATATATATATATATATATATATATATAGTAAACCTAATCAGTAGGCGATTAAAGGTCTGTATATTACTTCAAAATATATGTATTTAAAAAAACTCTACATGTTTCGGCTCTATACGCCTTTTTCAAGAGAATACAAAATATGAATATCATATTTTGTATTCTCTTGAAAAAGGCGTATACAGCCGAAACATGTAGAGTTTTTTTAAATACATATATTTTGAAGTAATATACAGACCTTTAATCGCCTACTGATTAGGTTTACCATATCATACCAAGGTCACGAAGTTATTATATATATATATATATATATATATATATATGCTCAGCATGATGGAAACAAGGACGTAATTTTGTGTTGGTAGTTGGGACTTTTGTCATATTAGCGGCATGAGAGCGAACATTATATTATGTTTTAACGTTGGTAAAAAATGCGACAAGTGTATGAGGACAATTGTTCATCTTGTGCACATATATTAAGGTCGTACGAGTGATTTAAATGTGGGGTGGAAACAATAGGAGATCTCATCGTAAAAGTGGGAGAACGGGTTAACGAAGATCGTTGTGTAACGATTCTTCACATATTGATGGAGGATATTGTCAAAAAGGATTGCACTTTGGTTTGTGACACATTCGTTGACTGAAGATCAAAAATATGACTCTAATCAGTACGTATTTTTTCAAACATCTCTTAGAAATAAAAAAATTGTAAATTCTATTGTTGTGGAAAACGAAAGTTTGTGCATTAGTTATCATCCCACAATTAAACGCCAAAATTACGTTTGGTGATAATGGTAAGTTGCCATTATCATTAGACAGAAAAGAGTTTATGTGCAAAAGTCTAAATTGAAGACAGTATTGGTTTGTCCCTGAAGGACATATAGTGATTGAAAATTTTTATTTGTTTATAGAGGATTATTTACGGCATGCTGCTTATGTGCCTAACACCATGCAGTTAGATCCTGCTTCACGGCAATGCACCAGTTCACAAGGAATTTTTAGAATGAAAATAAGTCTGCATGCTTTTTCGTACTAAAAAGTAATAATTTTGGATGTACTGTCAGTAGCATGGCGTTAATAAATATTTAAACAACCTAATAAACATTTTGGGAACGGGTAATCGCATTTTCAATTTTGAATAAAAATATAATAAAACTATGGAATTTTCAAGAAAAAAACTTGTGTATCTAAGTTTAAATTAAATAACATACAGCTTACTTTTTCATTTATCATTAAGAGGTTTCATATAAAAGATACTTCACGTAACATTATTTTGGAAAAAAATCAATCCCCTTTTTTCGGAAATATTTCTCAAACGGATTTGAAATGTAGCGTTGCGAAAACGCAACATTGGGACAAATGGTGTAACTGTAGTCATGAGTAATGTTCCTGTCTGAACATGCTTTTGCACGTCTGGGGAAAGTTTATTGGGTATCCGTTGTGTGATGCGAGTTTATTTAGTTCATTTACGCTGTGGGATAGAGAAGTTGAAGAAGTTAGAGTTCATAATAGTGTTATCTTGAGGATTACACAAATATTATACAATGGTAAGTACAACAATTTCTGAAGTATGTGTTGGTCGTTGATGTTGATAATAAAATTATTTTAGAGTCACGTGAAATATCGCGATGATCCTACCAGACCGTTGACTTTGAAAGAACTTGATGCAATTGTTGAAGATCTTGATCTGAATGAAGAAATTGATGTATGTTATATACCAACCGACGTCGATGATATAACGGACGAAGAGGACATTGATGATAATGTTATAGGTGGAGTAGAAAATTTGCATGTAGATATACCGGGAACTTTAGAGATAGTGTGTCCGAATAACGAAATTGAGATAGAGCATGGTATACATCATGAGGCAGCATTATCTATACCAAGCAAAACGGCAAGAATTGGAGACATTATTTGGTGTCTTTGGCGTATTTGGTGTATTTGGCAATTGTTGAAGATCTTGATCTGAATGAAGAAATTGATGTATGTTATATACCACCCGACGTCGATGATATAACGGACGAGGAGGACATTGATGATAATGTTATAGGTGGAGTAGAAAATTTGCATGTAGATATACCGGGAACTTTAGAGGTAGTGTGTCCGAATAACGAAATTGAGATAGAGCATGGTATACATCATGAGGCAGCTTTATCTACACCAAGCAAAACGGCAAGAATTGAAGACATTATTTGGTGTAAAACGCCCGTTGACTACGAGGAAAATGTTACGTCAAACGAGGAAGGGAATGTACATAATATTGTTGAGGCGCTACATGGAAAGTCTGTGCTTGATTTGTTTATGCAAATGTTTGATAAAAATGTTGGCAGCTTATTATTTCAAACTCCATATAATGTGCGAGAGATAATAACCGTACTTAATTCGCCTTAGATCAAAATGACCTAGAAATTTTTTTAGGAATATTGAGTTTGAGTGGATATCACACTCTTCCACAGGTAAAACTTTGCTGATCATCTGATGAAGATAAAGGTGTTCAATTTGTGAAAAATGCGATGTCTCGAAACAGATTTCTCGACATAAAGCAGAACATTCATCTTGCAGATAACAATCAATTAAACAAGGCAGACAAATTTGCGAAAGTAAGACCGCTGGTTGATCTCTTAAACAGCAATTTCATGAAGTATGGTGTTTTAAGACATCACTTATCAGTTGATGAGCAAATGGTACCCTACTCCGGCCGCCATTCAGCGAACGTGTTTTTGAAAGAGAAGCCGGTACGTTTCGGGTTCAAAATGTGGTGTCTGGCATCTAGCGATGGGTATTTATATCATTTTATACCTTATGCTGGAAAAACTGGTGAAAATGCCAAAAGAGAATTTGGCTTAGGTGAAACAGTGGTCATCAATCTTTTGAACGTATTAGAAAATAAGTCGACTCATAAGTTATACTTTGATAACATTTTTACGAGCTACAAGCTATTAGTTCATCTGAAACGTCAATGATACTTTGCTACTAAAACTGTACGTGAGAACATAATGCTGAAATGCCCTTTAGAGGCTTGTAAGTCTATAGGAAAAAAACCTCGTGGTACAATGGATTCTCGTTACGATGACGTAAACGAAATAAGCGTGGTCCGTTGGAATGACAATTCTGTGGTTACAGTAGCAACCAATTGTGAGTCAGCACTGCCTAATGTGTTTGTGAAGCGGTACAATCGTAGAGAAAAAAAAGACATCTCTATACCACAACCAAATATGATTGCCAAATATAACAAATATATGGGAGGCGTTGATCTACACGATAACGCAGTTGCAAATTACCGAATAAATATTCGTGGAAAAAATGGTGGCGGCCGTTATTTATAAATATGTTAGATTCTACTGTGGTGAATGCTTGGAAACTGCACAGACGTGTATACACAGAGAAACACATTTCGCAGCTGGATTTCAGGTCTGAACTTGTACGAAGCCTCATTAGTGCTAACAAATGTAAAACATAATCTGTTCGAGGACGTGGTTCCAGTGCGTCTCTATCATCCAGTGCACGTTTAGGTAATGTGGGTCACCTAATTGAAAGAAATCGTGAAAATTGGAGGAGACGTTGTGGAGTATGCAAAAGTACAACCGTATTTATCTGTAATAAATGTGGAGTTCCATTACATTCACACTGCTTCAAAGACTACCATAATTAATAATTGTAATATTTTTTGGGGCATATAGTCCCATTGTTGCGTTAACGCAACGCAAAAACAATATAAGAATCAATGGTTTGTCTTTTTTTTTATGGTAAAGGATGCTTATAAATACCTAAATAAAAGTTTATTCCTTAAAGAATTTGCGTTTTTCTTGATTTGTCTAATAGTGGTCCTAAATGGGTTAACTAGATTTTTCCCTCTGTGTCTTTTCACAAAAAAGAAGTTATTGAAAAGAAGACTCTTGATGAAGTTGAGAATATTCAAAGGATTGCGACATCGACTCTTCGGGACATATCGCAAAAAGATATGTACAGGTCGTTTCAGTCATTGCTTGATAGATTGTTTTGATTTAGAAGGAATGTACTTTGAACAAAATACATGTACTATTTAATTGGGTTGTTTTCATTTTGTACTATGACTCATTATTTAATTGTTAGATCGTGTATTACTAATCTGTGTAATTTGAAATGCTATCTAATATAATTTAAACACATTTCTTGTGATTTTAATTATAAATAACTTGAATTAAGAAATACTGAAAAAACAAGTCTATCAACGGGAGGAAACGCACAGACGACGTTTCGTTCTAGTTGGAACTTTTCAATGTACGGTATTCCCTCGATGACGGACATTGCTTTTTCATTTCTATACTTTCTGTATATATATAGTTAACATTTGGAATTTACTGCAAGTGAGAATTAATGAATATTAAATCACATTCTTACATGTAAATGTCGACTTATTTAATGCGTTCGAAACTACAATCCGACAAACTAAGTTTGTACTAGTATGCAGAACACACCCTTTCGCGACAACGAACTTCCTGGTGATTAGGTTAATTAAGAATTAAGAAATACTGAAAAAACAAGTCTATCAACGGGAGGAAACGCACAGACGACGTTTCGTTCTAGTTGGAACTTTTCAATGTACGGTATTCCCTCGATGACGGACATTGCTTTTTCATTTCTATACTTTCTGTATATATAGTTAACATTTGGAATTTACTGCAAGTGAGAATTAATGAATATTAAATCACATTCTTACATGTAAATGTCGACTTATTTAATGCGTTCGAAACTACAGCAATGTCCGTCATCGAGGGAATACCGTACATTGAAAAGTTCCAACTAGAACGAAACGTCGTCTGTGCGTTTCCTCCCGTTGATAGACTTGTTTTTTCAGTATTTCTTAATTCTCAATTAACCTAATCACCAGGAAGTTCGTTGTCGCGAAAGGGTGTGTTCTGCATACTAGTACAAACTTAGTTTGTCGGATTGTAGTTTCGAACGCATTAAATAAGTCGACATTTACATGTAAGAATGTACAAACTTAGTTTGTCGGATTGTAGTTTCGAACGCATTAAATAAGTCGACATTTACATGTAAGAATGTGATTTAATATTCATTAATTCTCACTTGCAGTAAATTCCAAATGTTAACTATATATACAGAAAGTATAGAAATGAAAAAGCAATGTCCGTCATCGAGGGAATACCGTACATTGAAAAGTTCCAACTAGAACGAAACGTCGTCTGTGCGTTTCCTCCCGTTGATAGACTTGTTTTTTCAGTATTTCTTAATTCTTAATTAACCTAATCACCAGGAAGTTCGTTGTCGCGAAAGGGTGTGTTCTGCATACTAGTACAAACTTAGTTTGTCGGATTGTAGTTTCGAACGCATTAAATAAGTCGACATTTACATGTAAGAATGTGATTTAATATTCATTAATTCTCACTTGCAGTAAATTCCAAATGTTAACTATATATACAGAAAGTATAGAAATGAAAAAGCAATGTCCGTCATCGAGGGAATACCGTACATTGAAAAGTTCCAACTAGAACGAAACGTCGTCTGTGCGTTTCCTCCCGTTGATAGACTTGTTTTTTCAGTATTTCTTAATTCTTAATTAACCTAATCACCAGGAAGTTCGTTGTCGCGAAAGGGTGTGTTCTGCATACTAGTACAAACTTAGTTTGTCGGATTGTAGTTTCGAACGCATTAAATAAGTCGACATTTACATGTAAGAATGTGATTTAATATTCATTAATTCTCACTTGCAGTAAATTCCAAATGTTAAATAAATAACTTGGTTTGATAATAAATTACGTATTGTGAAAATATTATTTGAATCTTTATGCGACTTAGTTATAACATATCGTTATAAGACCAATTATTTAAGAAAGTATTTCATGTATGCTTGGGTAGATGACGCTCTATTAAACAAAAATAACTTTCTATTTTTTTTTTTATGTACGATAGATACAATTATGTAATTGAAAGTGTGATTATATATACTTTTTTTTAAGTTCTTGATGTTAGAGAATGAAATACTTTTTCGAATATATGATATAAATTAATAATTACATACGTTTTTTTAATGTTATACTCCGAGATTATTAAATTTAATTTGACATGAAGTGAATAAATAGTTACCGTTTGCGCAAAAGTATGCACTTTCTGTGTCAGAACGTATAATTCCTTCCGGAAGTACGTTCACAGTAGCCGATTTGACAACTGCTCCAGCTAAAGTTGTGTTGTTTATGCCCTCTGCGCCTTCGCAAGTTCTGCTGCTGTATCCATTTACTTCAACTGCAAGAAAATATATTTCTAAATTATAAAAGAAGTTATGCGTAGTTAACAATAATTAATAGTATTCAGAAGGAAAGAGAGGAATTAATCTTTTTCACAACTATTATATTCCTGATTAAAATATTATTTTGAAGCTGCCTACATAATACTGAATCTTTTTTACATACATCTTTATCCTTATTGTTCGACTACTATATATTAGGTGGTACATTAATACACAAATTATTATATGCAGTGGTTAGCTCTCCTAGAAAGTACAAAAACATTTATTTGCAAATTGGTATTCAAATGGGTGTACAAATTTAAGATAGATTCTTATAAGTATAGGAATGAAATCATTATCATAGGATCTTAGGATGTTTATAATTTAGTATTGTTTCACCCTGAAGAGGAGAAAATTTTCTATTTGAAAATTTAATGCTTAAATAAAAATTAAATTGAATGTAAGGCATTTTACACCTTTTCCTACTTCCTAATTTATAGTTAGTAATTGGCGTTAAATTTTTATCCACATAAAATGCAAATCGTTCGCTAAACATGGGTATAAATTATCATGGATCATATATAACGAACCATCGAAAAAATTCATAATTGGAGTAGACTGTGAAATTTGGTTGGTACTTTAGCCACTTCCACATAATGACACATTACTTGATGCTTGACAGTTTCATTTGGTTTCATTGTAAAAAAAGGTTATGGCATTGAAATTATACTACAACAAAAAAGAAAACAAATAATTTATTTAATATCGAAATCATAATCAAAATTTACATATAGCTACAGAAGTTGTTGAAAATGTTGTCCATTTACATCTAAACACAAACAAACTCTTCTCTGCAATCCAGCAAAAACTTTATGCAGCATTTGCGGTGAGTTGTTGATCTCTTCACACTTTTCTGTTATGCGAATTCTCAGTTGTTCCAGATTATGAATTGGCGTTGAATAAATCTAATTTTTGATGTACGGCCATACGAAAAAATCACATATGTTTAAATCGCAAGACCTAGTCGGATATGGAATTTCAGTGTTCCTGTTTATTATTCTGTTATCAAAAAATTCTCTGAGATATTGAAGTGTTTCTCTCAACAGCACATACGACCGTGCTGTTGCACCATCTTGTTGGAAATACCCATTTTGTAATTCCTCATAATCCAGTTGATTTATGAATGAGCCGAATATTTCATTGCGATATCGTGCAGCAGTAAGTGTACCTTCAAAGAAAATGAGACCCACCAATCTTCTTCGACATATTCCAACCCAAACACCAACTTTTTGGGAATGCAATGTTTTTTCAACAAAAAAATGAGGATTTTCGGAGGACCAACACCTCATATTCTGTGAATTAACATATTCAAAAAGATAAAACCAGGCCTCATCCGTGAAAAAAACTGTGTTAAGGATATCCTGATTGTGTAGATTATTTTGAAACCATTGACAAAATTCCACTCGTCTTAAATAATCCACTGGATAAAGTTCATGAAAACATTGCAGCTTGTATGGATGACAATGTAAGACTTTTTTAAGAATGAATTGGCACGTACCATAAGATAAATTTGGTCGTTGGGTCACTACTGAAATGGATCAGCTGTACGTTTAGATGACCGTCCATTTTCAGTTTTTCGACCGACGCTACCAGTCTCTCTGAATAACTTTACACAATTTGTCAAAACATTGTAAAAATAATTGTAGTCAAACACTAATTCAGGATGTTCTTCACTAAACTCAGCCATGCATTCCGTAATTGAATACTGCCACTCGCCATTTACTTTCACACCTGTACGGAAGAAACATTCGATAATTTTTGCTTTTTGTTCTATGTTGAATACCATTTTTTAAATAAATTTAATTTTCTTAATAAGAGTTTTGAAAAATTTGACACAAACTTATAGTTTCAATGTCAAATAATAAATGTCATTATGAAGAAGTGGCTAAAGCACCAACCCAATTTCACAGTCTACTCCAATTATGAATTTTTTCGATGGCTGGTTATATTCCTGGATAAAGCAGTTTTAAGTATTGCATGATTATGTTTTCTTAAATCACGTATATTTTGGTAACTTGTATACGGGTTACAAAATAATTGCGACATTATTAATTTTTTTTTAAAGGCATGTAACCCCTTACCACAATTATTAATCGTATCCTACATACGATTTCGACAACTAAGTTGTCATCATCAGTAGGTAAAACCACTAATCAAGGTGTCGTACATGGGGCACAGAAAAGCCAGCACAACTTAAAAATACAAATATATCGACTAAAAATTACGACAAAGTTGCCTCTCTTAATGAAACGGCACAAACATGTGTTTATTCTCTATTCGAACCGTCTACAACCCTTTTACCTCCTTTTCTATGAGTGAAAAGAGACATCTGTAGGCGATCAGTCCCTTGTCTCCGTTCATCGTGTTCTGTTTGTTTTTAGCGATATGAATGCTTTCGTATGCGTCAAGATCGCAAGGATTATTGATGGCTTTGACAAGTTTAAACTCTTTAATCGACATATTGTGCAGTGTATTTAAAGCATGGTTGGCAACGCTAGATTTTTCTGGTCTATTGTATTTAATATGTGATATGTGTTCTTTAAACCGTGTTACTATTTTTATTATTGTTTATCGTTTTGTTTGGCCTATATATTTCAAATTACAATCCTCGCAATTAATTTCAAGTTTATACCTGAATTCAAATTAAAATTAACTTTATCTTTGATATTCCCGAGGAGACTTTTGATAGTATTTTCGGACCGAAAGGCAACTTGGAGACCTCGTTCTTTCACAATTCTATTAATATTTTTCGTGATAGGGTGGTATGGTAAACACATGTACTTTTTCTTCTGGTTACTTTGAGATACCAAACTTGTGGATTCGCGGATTGTATTTTTTAATTTAGTTTTCTAATTAATTTATTGATTATTTAGTAACCGATTGACTAAGAAATTAAAAGAAGCTGTTTTATGTTGAAAACTATGGTTTAAATCCGCGATTATGAATCTATTAACATTGGTTTCCTTCCGGAAAATATCGATTTCTATTTTATGTTTATTTCTAATCAGTAAAGTATCTAAAAATGGTATCCTGCCATTGTTTTCCTTTTCCACCGTAAATTTAATCGTCGGAAATTTCAAATTTAACTGATTAACGAACATGTCTAATTCGCATTTCCGTGTATCAAAAATCGCGAGAATGTTATCTACGTACCTGATCCAGACTCTCGGGAAATATTTAGCGTTATTTTTAAATTCTACTTCAAATTTACTCATGAATAAATTGGATGTGAAAGGAGATAGGCAGTTACCCATTGTTGTGCCTTGTTTCTGCTCATAAAATATTTCTCCTACTTGGAAACAATTTTGCGTCATGCACAGAGTTGTCAATCTCACGTATTCTTTTATTTTTGAAGGTTTAATGTTATTCTTATGGAGCAAGCCTTCTAAATATTTCATAGTCTCTGGAATGGGTACCGAAGGGAATAATGACGTTATATCGAATGAAACTAATATTTCCCCGGCTTCCAGTTCACAATATTTAATTAATTGAACAAATTCTAAGGAATTACTAACTCACAAACTTTCTGGTTTTACGGGTAAATTTTGAAATTCATTCACTAACCATTTGGAAATCAAATAAGTCAGTGAGTTAATACCTGAAACGATAGGTCTCATCGAGTTACCTGGTTTATGTATCTTCGGCAAACAATACATTCTTGGTACTAAAGGATTAACTAACATTTAATTTATACTTTTGGGTAGAAGTTTTTAAAATTGGATTTTTGATACACGGAAATGCGAATTAGACATGTTCGTTAATCAGTTAAATTTAAAATTTCCGACGATTAAATTCACGGTGGAAAAGAAAAACAATGACAAGATACCATTTTTAGATACTTTACTGATTAGAAATAAACATAAAATAGAAATCGATATTTTCCGGAAAGAAACCAATGTTAATAGTAGTAGTATATGTTGAGCACTTGTGAAATTATTACACTATTAAACTTAAATAATACACCTTATATTTTCATAACTTGATTAATTATTCGAAAATAAAACACTTGGCTTAGTTTCACAACTTCTTTAATTAGATACACTAACAATTGTTTCGGCTATTAGGCCATTATCAAAGAGCTATCTCAAACTAAAACTTACTCTACTTAAGGTTAACATATATACCTGTGTTCCTTATGGGTGGGAGAATGTGGGTAATTGATATTTAAGATTGTATCGATATAGGGGGTATTTATGAATTCTAATTGCGTGTTTGTGATCACTCGATTTTGTTTTTGGGCTTTTTTAATTTCAAAAATCTCTAATATATTTAACTTTTTACTTTTTGCTACATTATGAATGAGGTTACAGCTCTTTATATCGGGTAAGTGGTTCTGGTCTATACAATGTTCCGCGAACCCTGTGTGTTTAACACTATATTTTATATCTCTAATATGTTCAGTTAACCGTTTATTAATACCTCTGCCACTCTGTCCGATATAAATCGTTTCAATTCTGGCATTTTATGGAATATACTCCTGATTTCTCTAAGTTATCTATTTTATCTTTAGTATTATTCAACAATGTACCTAAATTTACTTTGTTTATCCACACTATGTTAATGTTGAGTTTCTTTAGTAATTTGTTTATTTTCTGTGTTATGGGAGGGATATAAGTGATTACATGCCAACTAGGTTTCTTTAATTCATTTATTTCTGGGTATAACAATTTTTGAAGTATTTTCCTTTCTTTATGTTTTATCAAATTATCGATGATATCTGGGTTGTAGCCATTATTTTTTGCTATTATTTTAATTGTGTTTATTTCATTATTAAAGGCTTTCTTATTTAGTAGTATACTTGTTGCTCTATGTATATAGCTATGGAAAGTTGACATTTTAATTTTTTGTGATTGATTTGCGTTAGCGTGTAATATATTATCCGAAAATGTAGGTTTTCTATATATTTTATATACTAACTTGTTGTCTTTTTTGTGTATTGTAATATCTAGGAAATTCAATGTGTTTTTGTGTTCCTTTTCTATAATAAACTGTATTTTGGGGTTTAGTGTATTAAGTAGTGTTAGGAATTCTGTTAATTGTCTATCGGTTCCTTTCCAAATACACAAAATGTCATTTACGTACCTAGCCCAATAATGTATTTGTCTTGTAACGGTATTATTAATCTTAAATAATCTTTTTTCTAAGTGATCTATGTATATATTAGCTAACAATGGGCTCAGTGGATTTTCCATTGGTAACCCATCTATCTGGCTGTAAATTTTATTATTGAATTTAAAATAATTTTGTTGTAAACATAACTTTAATTATTCTAATATTTCAGTCTTCTCAGTATTATCCAAATTGGTTTCGTTAATCCTGTCTATAATTATGTTACTTATTTCGTGTATCGGGATCGACGTAAATAGGTTTTTAATATCGAACGATACTAATTTGGCATTATCTGGTAATTTAATATCATTTAATTTATTTGATAAGGTAATTGTGTTTTTTATTGAATATTGTGACTTGAAATTGACTTTTTCTGGTAGTATTTGACTTAGATAGTCTGTATGTAAATAGTCTGTATATAATGTAATAGTCTTATGTGGGGGCATTTACATATGATACTACGGGTCTCAAAGGGTTATTGTCTTTATGTAGTTTTGGTTGGTCATATACACGAAATAAGTAACATAATTATAGACAGGATTAACGAAACCAATTTGGATAATACTGAGAAGACTGAAATATTAGAATCATTAAAGTTATGTTTACAACAAAATTATTTTAAATTTAATAATAAAGTTTACAGCCAGATAGATGGGTTACCAATGGGAAATCCACTGAGCCCATTGTTAGCTAATATATACATAGATCACTTAGAAAAAAGATTATTTAAGATTAATAATACCGTTACAAGACAAATACATTATTGGGCTAGGTACGTAGATGACATTTTGTGTATTTGGAAAGGAACCGATAGACAATTAACAGAATTCCTACTACTTACTACTTAATACACTAAACCCCAAAATACAGTTTACTATAGAAAAGGAACACAAAAACACATTGAATTTCCTAGATATTACAATACACAAAAAAGACAACAAGTTAGTATATAAAATATATAGAAAACCTGCATTTTCGGATAATATATTACACGCTAACGCAAATCAATCACAAAAAATTAAAATGTCAACTTTCCATAGCTATATACATAGAGCAACAAGTATATTACTAAATAAGGAAGCCTTTAATAATGAAATAAACACAATTAAAATAATAGCAAAAAATAATGGCTACAACCCAGATATCATCGATAATTTGATAAAACATAAAGAAAGGAAAATACTTCAAAAATTGGTATACCCAGAAATAAATGAATTAAAGAAACCTAGTTGGCATGTAATCACTTATATCCCTCCAATAACACAGAAAATAAACAAATTACTAAAGAAACTCAACATTAACATAGTGTGGATAAACAAAGTAAATTTAAGTATATTGTTGAATAATACTAAAGATAAAATAGATAACTTAGAGAAATCAGGAGTACATTCCATAAAATGCCAGAATTGTGAAGCGATTTATATCGGACAGAGTGGCAGAGGTATTAATAAACGGTTAACTGAACATATTAGAGATATAAAATATAGTGTTAAACACACAGGGTTCGCGGAACATTGTATAGACCAGAACCACTTACCCGATATAAAGAGCTGTAACCTCATTCATAATGTAGCAAAAAGTAAAAAGTTAAATATATTAGAGATTTTTGAAATTAAAAAAGCCCAAAAACAAAATCGAGTGATCACAAACACGCAATTAGAATTCATAAATACCCCCTATATCGAAACAATCTTAAATATCAATTACCCACATTCTCCCACCCATAAGGAACACAGGTATATATGTTAACCTTAAGTAGAGTAAGTTTTAGTTTGAGATAGCTCTTTGATAATGGCCTAATAGCCGAAACAATTGTTAGTGTATCTAATTAAAGAAGTTGTGAAACTAAGCCAAGTGTTTTATTTTCGAATAATTAATCAAGTTATTACAAGAATGTTTCACCAAGAAATATCTGCGAAGTCAACCAATGAAATTATATTTTCACAAAACAATAGTATATTAACTATATGTATATTTCATATGCACTGCACACATCATCAGTAGTTACTCCTGTAACTACTGATGATGTGTGCAGTGCACATGAAATGTACATATAGTTAATAGCTGTTTTGTGTAAATAGTTGTTTTGTGTAAATATATGGTGTATTATTTAAGTTTAACAATGTTAATAGATTCTTCATCGCGGATTCGAATCAAAGTTTTCAACATAAGACAGCTTATTTTAATTTCTCAGTCAATCGGTTACTAAATTTTCCGTTAACAAAAGAGAGATATGAAATAGAACTAGATTTCATCAAAAATATCGCGAAATATAATGGCTTTGGTATAGAAATAATCAATAAATTAATTAGAAAAACAAAATTAAAAAATACAATCCGCGAATCCACAAGTTTGGTATCTCAAAGTAACCAGGGGGAAAAGTACATGTGTTTACCATACCACCCTATCACGAAAACCATTAATAAAGTTGTGAAAGAACGAGGTCTCCAAGTTGCCTTTCGGTCCGAAAATATTATCAAGAGTCTCCTAGGGAACACCAAAAATAAAGTTAATTTTAATTAGAAATCAGGTATATTCGAAATTAATTGCGATGATTGTAATTTGAAATATATAGGCCAAACAAAAGGATCAATAATAACCCGGTTTAAATAACACATATCACATTAAATACAATAGACCAGAAAAATCTAACGTTGACAACCATGCTTTAAATACACTACATAATATGTCGATTAAAGGGTTAAAACTTGTCAAAGCCATCAATAATCCCCGCGATCTTGACGCATACGAATGCATTCATATCGCTAAAAACAAACAGAATACGATGAACAGAGACAAGGGACCGTTCGCCTATAGTTTTTCATTCTTAGAAAAAGAGGTAAAAAGGTTGTAGACGGTTCGAAAAGAGAATAAACACATCTGGGTGCCGTTTCCTTAAGAGAGGTAATTTTGTCGTAATTTTAAGTCGATATATTTGTATTTTTAAGTTAGTGTATACGTGGACGCCGTGTAAAGTCGTTGCGTGATCAGTTGTGCTAGCTTTGCTATGCCCAATGTGCGACACCTTGATTAGTGGTTTTACTTACTGATAACGACAACTTAGTTGTCGAAATACGTATTTAGGATACGATTATTAATTGTCGTAAGGAGTTATATACCTTTTTTAAGTTTTTACTTAGCCAATCTCCAAAGAAAGACTTTTCATTATTAATTTTACTAAGTGTCGGTTTGTGTTGTGCATTGTTAATTTATCAATGAATAAAATTGTAAACAGAGCTGTTTTTTTAATAAAACAAGAAAAAACCGCAAAAATTTTTCTTTTAAGAAATTTTGGTTATATTCGGGAATTATTGCTCTTCTAGGTCAATTAGTTATGAATGGGCAAACCTGTAGTAATCAAACACTGAACTTTTTCGATTAGAAATTAGAAATGCTGCTAATATTTAAGTGAAATCAATGAAGAAAATAATGTTCTTTCTTGTTATCTTGTGTACAAATTATTTTACAATTTTCGCGAGCAGAATCATCAGAAACCGTAACAACTTCGGCAATAATCATTAAAATTAATAATATTGTTTTGAATCACCGAAGAATTGACATCAATGTGATATTGAATATGAACAGAATTGGACATCGAAAATAAGGCGATAATTTTAAGTCGTTTAACAAAAATCAACTTGATTTTTTGTGAGGATTTGTTACAGCCGATGAAATCTAGCTTCAGAAACATGTTCCTGAATTCAAACGGCAGTCTCAACTGTGGACCTTTTATTGGGAATGGTCACTCTCGCCTAATAAAAGTGAAGACATTTCCATCGGCGGGTAAGATAATGATTATGATTTGCAAAGCGTCAAACTGTTAAATTTTTACCTACTATGCCGCTCCACTAGATAAGTTGAAGAAAGTAATTTTCGAAAAATGATCGGGAATCACTCATGAGGAAGTTCTCATTTATCACGACAAGGCGCTTCCTAACATGAATCAAGTTGTTTAGAGAAATTGAATTAATTTAAATATCAGGCTGCGTCTTCCAGATTTCACCAGATTTAGCTCCAAGTGACTCCCACTCATTCCTAAAACTCAAATATATGGGTTAGACGAAGAACTTATTGTAGTAGCGGAACAGTATTTTGAGGATGGTTAAGTCCAAATGCGTTGAATTTGAACGGAAATATGTCAAAAAGTAACAAAAAATTTAATATCCTTGTTTCATTTGAAATTCCATTTCTCATATCATTCTAGTATAGTTGTCCTTAATTGATAAGTTCTTACAGTAAATTTGAAGATGCTAGGATATTGGTTTGTAGTTATATATCTTTTGTTCGGGAAAAATAGATTTAATTTTGTATTTTTAGTTTCATTTAATATAAGCAAACAGATGTAGGTATATTTATGTTAATGTATTCAATCCTAGTTTTAAATTGTAAATATTGTAAAGTGTATATAGAAAAGGTTTTTGGAATTCGGATATATTTAATGTTGTCAATTACCTAGGCGTGGTCAGGTATTACATTTCTTTATTCATTGTCTTGTTTTCTACGGTCATAAAAACTATTTATTTTATTACAGACACAACCTTCTTGTTAACCCATCCATTTAGTAGTTGTAAATGTAATGTATAATAGAATAAGTTTTACATATTTCCTGTTATAGATAAAGTGTTTTATTATTATAATAGGTTAAATAGTTCGGTTCGATGCGATTTTGCGAAATTTTATGTTATCTCTAACACACTTCCTGTGTATTGTATATTTATTATTTTAAGAGTTATTTTATTTTTCTATAATTAAATGTTTCCGGCGTATTGTTTATTTTAATACATTAATGACGTTGGAAACTACAGCATATACTTTTCTTGGAAGAAAGGTAAAAATGGTTGTGTAGAAATTTCTGTATAATCAATTTCGTTGTTTTCTCCCTCTCTTGTAACTGGCGGGGACAAAACTTTCTTGCCTAAAAATAAATGAAAAAACAGTTCCAAACAAGATCTCTTAGAGCTCACTACAGTTACAGGTACGATCTCTTCGAGTTAACTACAGTTCTAGCTTAGGTCTCAGTGATCTAAATACGAGCAAATATTATTTATTAGCCAGTTTTCTCGGTCTTTAGTATTAAGACCAGATACTGCATTTGTACTAAGTTAATGGAACTCCAAGACTAAATTTGTAAATATATTAGTGTTATTCAAAAGCTATTGCATTATTTCAATCTATACTTCGGTCGATACTTCCTACAAACCAGGAGGATGAAACATCTTCACTGTTATTTATTAGTATCTTTTAAGTTTGATATATTTAATTTCATTTATGTTATTTATTAAGGTAAGATATAAAGTAGTATTATAAAATGAATAAGAGTTTTTGAAAGACATGTATGTTATAAAATAGATATTATTAGTATTTACTTTAGGTTATAATTAATGAAATAAGTCAAACATAAATTTAAAAGTAAATAAGAAAATAGGCGAAATCAACCTTATTTTCGTAACAAAATAGAACGTCGAGAACTACCAAGACAAACAAGTGAAAAAATAAACAGGGAATCCGACATCTGACTTGACGTTGACGCGGATTCAAAGTAAAATGGAAAACACCTTTATCCGGAAGTGAACATTTCGTGGGGGAGAAACGAGAGATTTACAATATAGATGCCTGAAGTTAATCCTTCTCTCGCAACATCTAGGCCGTTCGCAATATGCCGGTATACAAAACCCTGGCGCGGAAAAACATCTGGAGTTTTCCAATTTTTTTTGATACTTTGGCGTTTTGTTATGGTGTCGATTATTTGCTAGATACTTTGTATGTGGCTTGATTAAATAAAGTACTGGGGTGAATGATGTATTAACGTACATATTTTATTTTCGGAATACAATGTTACAACTTATGTTTAAAAATATAATTTAAAAGAAAATTAGTATTTTTAAATACGATGTCCTAAATTTTTCTTTTCTTATAGAAAAGACAATTAAAAAAGTATTTCCATTTATTGGAAAATTGTATTATCTTACAACTTTCTCTATATTATCTTCTGTAAACTGTGATCTATGTATTCGAATTTTTATTAAATAACTTTCGTATAGCAGTTTTTTTGAATGTTTAGCATTGGGATCTCGGAAACTACTGGAGATACAAAAACGCTTAAATGGGGAAAGGTGCGCAGTTTTACGAGTTTGATTTAAAACTGCTTTTGTTTCTCCGATAACTTTCATGGCTTATTAGATATTCAAAGAAAACTAAATTTTACGATTTTCTTTAAACATGCTTAGCATCGTTAATAGTAATTTTAGAGAAAAAGTGTTCAGACAAAAGTTTTAGATAATTTTACGCCAAATAAAACTGTGTAGCTAATATTTTTTTTTTCGTTCACCAGTATCGAGTTATGACACAAACTTGTGTTTTTTTTTAATGGAAACCATAGTTGGTTTTGACATCATTAAAAAGCTTATTTTTTGCTGATTACAATGATATAAGGTTTGATATGGTTATTTTAAAAAATAAAGAGGATATAGACATTTCTATGATTGTTCACTTTATAAGATAAAAACTTTAAAAAAAAATGTTTGGTGTTTTGTAATTCAAAAAACGAAAAATCTGAGTTACAATAGTGTTCGTTGGAGCAGTCGAGATAAATATACTAACATTGCTTTCACGTTGAGTCACAGAAGTGAGAGCTGTTAATTTTTACTTTTAAGTCAAGTTAATTGTCAAACATTGACAATTAACTATTAATTAATTTAATTGTAACTTAACTATAAGCGGTGCAAATGGCCGTTAATCATAAGTTTGCATTGGCTATGGAATTTTCTAACGTAGAAAAGCGTGATATGGTTGAATGTTACATTCAGTGCCAGAAAAATTTTACTAGAGCTGCTGAAGTTCATTTTGAAAATTATTTTGATCGACGTCAGCCGTCGCTACCTACTTTTAAGAGATTATGGGATAATTTAGCAGATTATGGTTCGTTCGTTAAACCAAAATCAAAAAATGGGATGGATGAAGAGAAATAAACATATTAGCAAGTGTCGCTCAGAATCCATCTACATCGACCCGACAAATTTCAACAGAAATGGGCTCCTCTCAACGCACTATTGTCAGAGTGTTGAAGAAGCATAAATTTCGTCCCTACAAATTATCAGTATCACAAACTTTATACGTTTGAATAACAGGCCTGTGATTGTTAACGTCGCATAATAAAATGTTATCCTAAAATAATGTAAACAGTAATTTAGTAATTTAGAGATCTACAAAGAAGAGTATTGGAAATTGATTTAGGATAAACCATGAATATCATACAATAAACAAATGTTCAGATAACTGTTAACGTTGCATTTTTGAATAAAGGATTACATTACGTTTCAGTTCATACAACAGCTTATTAGTGAGTGGACACGTTTTCTTTATTCAAAATGCCTTACCGATTTTCTTCTCAAGAGTATGCGGACATGCATTTTGTGTAAGGCTACTGCAACGCAGTGCATGTCAAGCAGTTATTGAATACCGACATCGATTTCTCGATAGGTGCATTCCTCATTACAGAACGTTTCTGGAAGTACAGACAATTTCGGGAATGTGGACTGCGTGATTATCTTTTCGACCGAGGAGTAAATTTGCCAGCAGACTTAGAGGAAGAAGCAGTAGCTATTATTACAAGGGATCCAACTCTCAGTGTACGTCGAATCGCTAGACAACTAAGAGAGCCACGAACGACTTTTTGGCGAATTTTAAAACGTGAGGGCTTATATCCATATCACTATCGCAGGTGACACGGTTTCCTTGAGGCAGACCACTATGCTCGTCTAGTTTATTCTACCTGGATATTAAGACAGTCACGGCTTCATTTTAATTTCTGCAGAACAGTCCTCTGGGCAGATGAATCTACGTTCACGAGAAGTGGTGTTACAAATCTGAGAAACCTGCACAGGTGGTCATCAGAAAATCACAAAGCTATACGCCCATCTAAATTTCAACATGAATTTTCTATTAACGTTTGGCCGGCCCTAATCTATGACTTGCTGATTGGTTCTGAGAGGTTAAATGTGGACAACTACCTTCAATTTCTTATTGACGAACTGCCAGGTCTTTTAGAGGATGTCCCACTGAATGTTCGACGAGACAAGTTGTTTGACATGGATGGGGCACCACCACATTTCGGAATTGCTGCCGAAATTGGGTTAACGTCAATTATCCAAGATGGATTGGTCGAGGTGGTCCTGTTGCATGACCACCCGGATCACCCGATCTTAATACCCTTGACTTTTATTTATGGGGGTACATGAAAAATTTAGTCTGCGCGCAAGTTTCGAACACAAGAAAAGGGTTGTTGGATCGTATTCACCTGCCTGCCGAGCAAATCCGACAAAACAATTATGAAATTCGGATGAGTACTTCTTCCGTTGGCTTACGGGCACAAGCCTGCATTCAATAAAGAGGTGGACATTTCGGAAATATTATTAATTGAACTTTTTTAAATAAAATATGTTTTTATTGACTTTAGGATTACATTCTTTTCATGATCTGGCAATCACATTCATAGATCTGTAACTTTGAAACAAATAAAAATGGATATACAAGCTTTGCGTTTTTGTTACCTGAAATGAAGTCTACTTTACACTCCTAAAATTTGAACATAACGATACGGGACACTTGTACCGGGTGGCGCAAAACTACCGTTATGGTTTGAATGTTTAATAACTTTTTTAATAAATTTATATTTTTTATTGTTATTTCAGAATTTTGTGAAGAAAAGTTGGGGAATTTGAAATGGAACGATACACCACAGAACAGCGATCAAAACTTGTTGAATTTTATTTTGAAAATAATCGGTCAATTGTATTGACGCAGCGTGCTTATCGTGGTTTTTTTAATGTTCGTACTGGACCTTCAGCACCAACAATAAACCGCCTGGTTGAAAATTTTCGACAACATGGTACAGTTAGACACCTTCCATGTACCGGAAGACCATGTACGGTCCACACGGAAGAAAATATCCAACGTGTTGTGGATAGTGTGCAGGACAGTCCAGAAACATCAACAAGAAGACGTTCGGCACAACTGGGGCTATCGCGGAGGTCCGTTCAGAGGATTATGGCCGCATTGCACATGTTCCCGTATAAGGTTCAGCTTGTGCAAGAATTGAAGCCGTTAGACTACCAACAACGGCTAGATTATGCCATTTCATTCCGACAAAAAGCAGAAGAAAATCGCTATTTCATTAACAATTTGATAATGAGCGATGAAGCCCATTTCCATTTGAATGGTTTCGTAAACAAGCAAAATTCCAGGATATGGGCTACGGAAAATCCGAGAACAGTTCATCAGCAACAATTACACCCAGTTAAGTGTACTGTTTGGTGCGGTGTATCGTCCGAAAGGATCATTGGTCCATATTTCTTTGAAAATGCACATGGCGCCTGAGTTACGGTTAATGGTGCTGAATATCGAACGATGCTGGACAATTTTTTGAGGCCAGCTGTAGAAAATCATGCACAGTTGTGGTTCCAACAAGATGGAGCCACAGCCCACACTGCAAGGGATACAATGGCTATGTTACGGGACCTCTTTGGACCTCTTTAATTGGCCCCCACGTTCACGTTATTTGAAAGAAAGGGTATACGTAAATAAGCCAGCGACCGTACCACAGCTAAAACAAAACATTCGCAATGAAATTCAAGCCATAACACCGGAAATTTTACGAAAAGTTATGCAAAATGTACTGGAAAGAGCACGAATGTGCGAAACCGAAAATGGCCACCACTTGCGGGATATAATTTTTCATACTTAAGCCAAAAATATTCCCCATTAACATACTTTATGACAAAAAAATAATAATAATAATTAACCATTAAATAAAAAAGTTATTAAATATTCAAATAATAACGGTAGTTTTGCGCCAGTCTGTATAATAAAATGATACTGTAATATACATTGGTGACACCTTAAAAATTAGATTGGTACGCATGCTCCACCTTATAAATACAGTCGAAATGAACAGACAATCGTATAGAAGCTGTAAACGTCGAAACTCAAGTGAATGCATATGCATTAATTAGCGGTCCTATCTCTAATTAATTAATTAATTATTAGACCAAATGATCGATTAATTATACTCATGTACTAATCATTACATTTCTCAGTCCTGTTTATGCACCATTATTGCATCTTAGTTGGTTTTTAAGATCTGCTCTAGAATGTATAATACTATCTTTAATATCAGTGGTCACAAATATTACAATTTTTTCGGCGGACACGTAATCACAAAAGGTAACTTAACAGCGGCAACAAAATGTTTTCACTGTGCCCATCTCTTCGAAAAATCATTTTTATCTTCCGGGAAGTACTCCGTCAACTAAGCATTTAGCTCACGCAAATGCATCTTCATATACAATACAAACTGTTTATTGTTCATTCAAATTTTTCTCAATATAATCCGAAATTAGCGAGAACATATCCAAAATTTTGCTTGGAAGGCGAATAATCCAGATATCAAGCTTCTTAATGAAAGCGTGAACTTTGTCTGTCATAAATAAAATGTTATGAATTCGTACTTGTAAATTCACACTGAAGTCGTTCAAATGCAGAATACATCAGCTAAGTAAGCCAGCAGCAACATACTCATTATTCTGTAAAAACAATGAGAATGGCGTTTCTTTATCCTGGAAAAATATTATTAATTCATTTCGCAATTCCAACACCCGGGTTAACACTTTCCCTCGCGATAACCATCTAACTTCTGTATGAAAAAGAAGACTTTTAATTTTCGCTCATTTCACCGCGTAGTTTAGCAAACAGTCTGTTCTGTAACGGTCGGCTTTTAATAAAATTAACCGTTTTTACAGCTTGACAAAAAATTTGATTGAGATTTTCCGGCATGTCTATGAAGGAAGCAGTGCTCCTTCCGACCTTGGTATAAGACGATCTTTTAATATTTTCATTAATCCACTGTTCTTTCCTGATATCGCCTTTTTGCTACATACTGCAATACTTTTTGTCCTATCTATGTTAGTATAGTTTCTAGCAGCTTCATAAAAAAACATTAAAAAGACATTGTCCTATTGCACCACCCGGTACTGTTTTGAAAACAACATATTACCTTTGATTGATGTGCCCCTATCACATTCACACATCACCAAACACAAGAACTGAGACATGTTTGCTACATCTGTTGATTCGTTAAATTGAATACTAAAAAATTTAGTTGAACACACTTAATGAATTAGCTGATCGCGAACATCGGTAGTCATGTCAACGATTCGCCTTGATAGTCCGTCGCTAGAAAGCGGAATTTTTTTTTTTTTCTGCTTCTACGCCTATTAAAACACTGACCATATCAATTGCAGCAGACAATATGATGTTTTCGGCACTTGTATGAGGTTTGGACATCTTAACCACTCTTAATGGAACGAAATAAAATGCCTCAAGTATGCTTATATCAGTATGGTTTGACTTATAAGTAGAACTTTGTTAACATCTGAAGGTATGTAATTTTCTTTCTAAAAATTTCAAAGGTTTGTTTTTATGAACCGGATGTTTAGTTTAATTTTGATGGCTACATGCTTTCATCGGAGAGAACTTGAAAGTAAACAACGCACTGTGACTTTCCATCCAATAAGGTAAAACCATAATTTAAATAACTATCATTGTACGATCTTGTCTTTTTACCAACCGATTCACTGAATGTAAATGGCTCACTTCGTTTTTTCACAAATTTATCCATTTCGCGTAAGATATTAAAAAAAAACAATTCAGGTTCACGGTTGATCGTACACTAAAATAAAAGCACTAAACTCACGCTTCGCATTCGAAACTTAACTGAAGTAAACAGTAACTGAAGTTGTGCCATCGTAAGCGCCTCTTTTATACTGGTGACGGCACGACTTGTTCCAACACATCCATATGCATATTCAAACATGCTCTCACAACGAGTATAGTAGAAGGAGACCAAATTACAAACAGCACGTACACATCAAGTTGGAACTTGTAAATTGGTCATGTATATGCACGTCATACATTGCATTTACATACCCGTCCCTATAAACGCAACGACATAAAATAAAAGGGATAGTCGTATTACATTTTTGATTCTGTCGGTATTTTCTTAATGTATAGAATTAATGCAATGTGATGATACCAAGAGTTTTTTATCTCTATACATAGCCTGCGTTCAGTGTTTAAATGCACGGGAACGTTATGCAACCAACATCGCTCGATTATGTATATCGACAAATGTCAAAATCAATGTCAGTAATGTGCATAAAAGAAATGACATTCTAATATTTGAGCATTTAACATTTGTATTCACCTAATTTCAAAAATATATATAAAAGATGAAAAAATAGAAATATGAAACTAGTATAAAGCTGGAAACACCTTAAGAAAAGTGCGGGATCTGTTTTCTATCAAATATTTTGACAGGCCCATACCATCTATCGGAATAATTCAGGCGATTACTAGGAAATTTTATTCCGATTGCTGCATAATACATACAGAAAGAAAATTAAAACCCCCACATTCTTTCAAAAGACCTCAAATTAAATGCGTTATGTTACATTGAAGAACACCATTAAGTATGCTATTTTACTTACAACAATTTAATATTTCCAAGACGTCTGTATTTAAAATTCTCAAACAGTGCAAATACAAACCTTACAAGTTTTCTAATCACCAACAATTATTTAATGAAGATGAAATATGTTTCGCAAAAATGTTGATTTTTGCGAAACACTATTTAATTTATTAAGGAAAATCATAATATGTTGAATTTTATCGTTTTAATTACATTTTATGGTACTGGTCGCGAACGAATGATCATATTCATATATCAGTGCCTACTACGCAATACTTAAATTGAAATCCAGTCTTCACAAAAATTATTTGATAGATGTGTACTATGCTTTGGTGTATTCGGTTCTCTCTTATAATACTGTTCTGTGGGGTAATTCTGTAAATTGCAAACGTGTTTTTGTACAGTAGAAACGTATTTTGCGGTTAATTTTTAATTTGCGTAGCGACGAATCTTGCAGACCGATTTTTGGGAGAGGCCGAATATTAACGTTGCCATGTATATAAAGGGTGTCATTTTGAAAACGTACCACCCTCTATATTTCGGCCCCTATAGAAATTCCAAAAATATGCAAAAACACGTCAAACTTATTTTTAAGGGGGACATTTTGTATGCTGGTTTTCAATTAAATTACATCAACCCTCTAGCGGGGGTGGACATAACCTCTAAAAATTTAAATGGAAATGGGGGTTGAGTGATACCTCATTTTAAAGGTCGTTTAACCCGCTTTTCAAAAATGCTAAATTCTTGTCCTTTATTTTTAATACTTTTGAAGAAATCAAGTCAAACCATGTACATACAAGTATCAAGTGTTTTGCAATAAAACATTAAAAAACTAATAAAAAGTAACTTATTTTATAAAATTTTCGAAATGTTGTCCATTATTTTCTAAACAGTGATAAAGTCTACTCTCAAACTCCTCTCTAACATTTCGAAACACTTCTGCCTGAAGTTCTCTACATGTAGCTGTTATTCTTCTCTTTAAATCTTGCAAATCTCGAGGCGGTGTTTTATAAACAATCGATTTTAGATGCCCCCATAGGAAGAAATCTAGAGGCGATAAGTCGGGTGATCGTGGTGGCCATTCTATTGCTCCTCTTCGACCAATCCATCTGCCAGGAAATCTATCATTTAGCCACTGTCTAACTGGAAGATAGTAGTGTGGTGGAGCTCCATCTTGTTGGAAGTGTAGAAGATCTTCTTGCAAAACCATGTTACCAGCCGCGTCAATTTGATTTTCCAAACTAGTTGTTATTAAGGAGTCTATTATTTCTTCAAGCAAATTTCAGTAGAGCTCACCAGTTAGATTTCCTTCAATGAATGTAGGTCCAATAATAGTATTCCCAAGGATACCAGCCCAAACGTTCACTTTTTCTGGATACTGTGTGTGACCTTCCCTAAAAAGTCGCGGATTTTCATCGCTCCAGTAGCGACAATTTTGCTTGTTAACATGCCCATTAAGAAAAAAAGTACACTCATCAGTAAAGCAAATATTGTGCAAGATATTTTGGTTTTCATTTATAAAATCCGTCATTGTTTCACAAAATTCAATTCTTCTGTCGAAATCGTCGTCAAAAAGCTGTTGTAGAATTTGCATTTTATAGGGGTGAAACTTATTTAACTTTAGTGCTTTCCTTACTGTTTCGTGAGACATTCCTACTTGGCGTGCCACAATGCGAAGTGATGTGGAGGGTTCTGCAGTAAAGGTGCCTAATACTTCTATTTGTGCTGCTTCATCCAAGACACGGCTAATATTTCTTTTTTTGTTAGCAACGGAACCAGTTTCACTAAACTTAGCGACTAATTGTAGAACATACTTATGATTTAAATTACTATTCGGATACCTTTCATTAAACATTCTTGACGTTCTTCTTGCGCATCTTCCACATTCCCCATAAATAAGAATAATTTCAATTCTTTGTTGAAGTGTAAACACCATTTTTAAAAATAATGTAATAAAATCGCAACTTTTACCTCGCAAAACTAATTTTACAATAAAGTAATTTTGGCTAAAATAAATGGAGTGACAAATAAAGAAAAATTTGACAAGAATGTCAAGAATGCTTAAACCAGGGCTCTTTTTTTCTACGTTAAACTACCTGTACGACTATCACAAGTACTAGTTTAGGTAAAGCACATTCTTTCCAATAATAATGTTTAACTGAATAGTATGCGTCTTTATTATTTCGTTGGATATTAGAAGTAAAAATAGTTTAAAAATTTACCGTTATGTAATACCTCAATTTCATTTATTTTAATTCATTAAAGCAATATCACAAAGTGTTTTTGATACCTAAACTTCTTTACAGTTTTCACCAAATATCTCGCGAACTGCTAAAAAGAAAAGGCAAGAATTTAGCATTTTTGAAAAGCGGGTTAAACGACCTTTAAAATGAGGTATCACTCAACCCCCATTTCCATTTAAATTTTTAGAGGTTATATCCACCCCCGCTAAAGGGTTGATGTAATTTAATTGAAAACCAGCCTACAAAATGTCCCCCTTAAAAATAAGTTTGACGTGTTTTTGCATATTTTTGAAATTTCTATAGGGGCCGAAATATAGAGGGTGGTACGTTTTCAAAATGACACCCTGTACATATACAAGTGTATTGAATACATAAGGGGCAATTTAGACAGCCAGAATTGTGGGGCACATAATTATCCGACACGTTATGGGCACTTGTTGCGAACTGATCGCCATAGAACGGCGAGCTTTGAAAAATCACCGGCGTATGCGAGTCAGATTGTATATAATAAGGGAAAACTTTTTTATGGTCTAATTCTCAGGAAATTTTATTCTTTATAAAAGATTTTGCTTTACTTAAAACCCATTCACCCGTTAAAACAAATGAAATATAGCTTTAAATAATGAAAATATTCTTTAATAACTTGAAAATACAAACAGGCATGAAAAAAGTATCCCAATAAAAAACGTTAGTTTGTCTACGGTATCCCGAGTTTTGCGACAATTTAAACAAACAGGCTCTTTGGAATTTAATTTTAAAAAGGAACATGACATACCAGTAAGAAATCTAGATAATTCTTTAAATGTTTTACAAAGTGTAATTGAGAATCCTAAATTATCTGTGAGAAAATGTGCAACTAATTTAGGATTATGTAAATCATCAGACATCAAATATTAAAAACATACAAGTTTACTCCATTTATACCGAGATTTGTCCAAACGTTGCAAGAACAAGATTATGACAAGCATTTAGAATTTTCTTTCATGATACAAGGTGAAATAGAAACGGACATAACATTTCCCCAAAAAATATTATTTACCGATGAAGCGACATTCATCACAAATAGTGTAGTTTGTTGTTCGCAAAACTGTCGTTGGTTGTCTCAAGAGAATCCACATTTCCAAATGGAGTGTAAAAACCAATATTCACGAAATATAAATGTTTGGCGCGGAATTTTGGAGAGAAGGGTGGTCGGACCGTATTTTTCTTTAATGCTAAATGCTGAAAGGTATTTAGCATTTCTGGCTACTGAATTAGAAGATGAATTTGACAACTTACCTTTACAACCAAGGTGGTTGGTCTTTGTGGTTTATGCAGGATGGTGCACCTGCACATAGTTCTCGTCGAGTGTTGCAGTATTTAAACCAAGAATTTCAAGAAAAATGGATAGGAAGATATTCAACACTTCTGTGACCTCCACGCTCGCCGGATTTTTAAATCCTTTGGATGATTTTTTTATGTGGTTGGTTGAAAAATCTTGTTCTTGCAACGTTTGGACAAATCTCGGTATAAATGGATTAAACTTGTATGTTTTTAATATTTGATGTCTATCTGATGATATACGTAATCCTAAATTAGTTGCACATTTTCTCACAGATAATTTAGGATTCTCAATTACACTTTGTAAAACATTTAAAGAATTGTCTAAATTTCTTACTGGTATGTCATGTTCCTTTTTAAAATTAAATTTCAAAAAGCCTGATTGTTTAAATTGTCGCAAAACTCGCGATACCGTAGACAACCTAACTTTTTTTATTGGGATACCTTTTTTATGTCTGTTTGTATTTTCAAGTTATTAAAGAATATTTTCACTATTTAAAGCGATATTTCATTTGTTTTAACAGGTAAATGGGTTTTAAATAAAGCAAAAACTTTATAAAGAATAAAATTTCCTGAGAAATAGACCATAAAAAAGTTTTCCCTTTGTTGCATACTTTCCTGGACACGTTGTATAATTGGAAAACGTACGGGTGGTGATCTATCTATCTAAAATTACGAAATACATATTTATTAATTAATTTTATGTATATAATTGGAAAACAAACGGGTGGCGATCTATAAAATTACGAAATACATATGTATTTGTTGAAAAGTTGTATTTTTAAAGTTTTTAATTTTATTTCTATAATTGGAACATTTTTATTTGTTCATTTTGTCGTTCAAGTTGAGTAAAGGAGTATTAATATTGATTAGCAATAGTTTCTCAAGGTTTTCTTCTGTCAATTTTGTTCTCTTTGAGTTAAGTACATCCTTATAAATAGAAAGCGTCCTTTCTACATCGCAACTGGTTATAGGTGCATACTGGAAATAACTGGAAATATTGGAAATAATTGGAAGATGTTGCTTAAATGAAAAGAAAAGGAATGTACGTGCTATTTCTCTTACGAAATACGATAAACTTATTTATTTTATCTACGTACACGACACCACTGACAAACACTATATTTTCCGAATACAATAGCTGGGTTGTCCATTGTTATCGCTGCGAGACCAGGTGGCCGAGTAAGTCAAACAAATACTTCATTGAAATCCGCCGGGATGTACTGAGCGACGGTATACACAATTCCAATTGCCGATTGCGTTTTATGGAAATTGCATCCGTTCTCTACTTATTACATAATAATCTGTATATGCCACTGGACAGATAACTTTCACCCTAAATAACACCCTTCCCAATATTAAAAAAATTATTAAGACGTAAAGGAATATTCAGCGCCTCTCATGGACTAATGTCAACATCACGAACGCCAAAACAACCGTCACTGTCTTTAAAATAAGTGCAAGACTAAGCCAGGGGTTTCCATCTGACGGATACAATCGGAACTTGCAGAAACTGTATTAACGTGCTTCCACTATTTTCTTCCACATTCTCCGCATTCACTTGATTTGACCCTGTGCAATTATTTTTTTATTTCTTAAGCTGCGTTCAACAACAACACATTCAGCGGTCAATGACGAGCAATCCTAACACCATTACAATCAGCGCCATAAAGAAATCAGTTGATGCATTTCTTGAATGTGCAAATTATTGTATTTCTGCTTAAAGATAATATTTTGGATAAATAAAATTATTTTTGTCGTGATTTCTTAACTACTTATGTTTTTTTGTTAAAGTAATGTCGGTTATCTACAGTAATTAAATATATTATAATAAATTAATTCTAGTCTATGGTACTAAAACAACAAATAAGTCTAAGAGAAAGTTATAAAAAATTTCACTCAGCACTAAATGTGAATTTTAAGTTACGAAACAGTAATCAATTTTTCTAAAAAAATATTTTCTATTGGATAAAATCAAAGCAAAGTTCGTATTTCGTGGTTTATGAGTAGAGCAGACCAATTTCCGTGCGTGCCATGTGCGCCGATGTGAGGATGATTGTATTGCTTAAGTATTAATAAAAAGCATTCAGTATGTGTTTGGTACTTGCTTAGACTATATGTAAGTGTAAGCATACGTATAAATCTAGAAAACGACCGTTGTCAGACGAAGTGAATAAGTTTATTATGGATTTCCCGGACTTAATATACGATGGCTCAAAAATTAAATGTTTAGTGTGCAATACATATCTAATGTGTTGGTCAAAAACACATTGTAAAGAACACGTAAGCAGTTCGAAGCACAATAATAACAAAATTAATCGACAACAGTTTATACATGAACTATGTGTAACTATGATTGTGTGAACACTGCCGTTTACCTTATTAAGTAATAATTAATTTATTTCATTTTGGAATAAATACGCGAATCAAACATTACCGAGCACGACAACGTTACGAAGGAATTTACCATCGTTGCGTAAACAGGTTGAAAATAAAATCAAACACGAACTGAAAAATAAAAAACTGTGTGTTTCAAAAAGTTTGATGTGGATGAAACAACTGACAGCAAAAACAATCTGTAGTTAATGTAATGGCGCGTAATATGGAACCACATGAACCTACGTCTTCAATTTTATTAGCATTCAGACGACTAGAACAATGTAATGCCGAAAAAATTTCAGGGGTGCTATTAGATACTTTGGAAAACTTTCGGAAGATCAAATATTAATGTTTATGACCGATGGTGGTAAACTCCATGCTCTACACCTTGTGGCAGAACAGGTTCGTAGATGTTATCCAGAGATAGATGCTCTAATATCGAGTACAAAGACAGTATTCCTGAAATCTCCAAAACGTATTCGGAAATTTCACGAATTGTGTCCCCATACCCCTGAGCCACCAGAGCCGATTCTGACACGTTGGGGTACATTGTCACGGGCGGGGTTTTGCAGTCATAACCATTTTGAAAAAATTAAGGACGTGGTTTTATCATTCGATCCGAAAAAAAGTGCAGCCATCAATACAAGCCAGAAAAAATTTCAAGATGTCCAGATTAAAATGGATTTACAAAGTATTCGTGAGAATTACTTGGGACTAGAAGAAGCAATAACAAAATTAGAAAATTCGTCGCTGTCGTTAGAGGAATCACTGCAAATCGTTAAAGATGTTCACGCACAACTGTGTGCTGTAGAAGGCGCCAAAAGTGAAAGTGTTGTAATTAAATTTGAAGTGTTTTAGACAGAAATGCAGATTTTGACACCTTAACACGTATTTATGAGGGCACGTCTACAGATGCGTTAAGTTGCTTAAAAAAGTATTTTGATTATGCGAATATAACATCACTAGATGTAGAACGCTCGTTTTCCGAATATAAATATGTTATTTCTTCACGGCGGACATGTTTTTCAGAAATAACCTTAGAAACGCATCTGATGTTGAAAATATACAATCGAGTTTCTCCAGTTTGTCAATCCTTGGAAGACGCTTAAAACGGTAAGTGTTTTTTTAAATCCTCTATCGTGCACTTTTATACATTTTCCATTTTATTTATAGGTACATACAACGCTGCTATATGTATTATTCTTATTTTTCGTGTGTTTATGCATATTACTTTAATAGCAGAAAACCAAATGTATATTTAATTATTTCTGATAGAATAAATGTCTCTACTTCTATACTTATATCGGTAACAAGCTCATGTTGCATCCCTATTCTATCGCATATTCTAATATATTACGAATTATACCGGCGCTCACGGCGCTCACGGAAATTGGTCTGCTCTATTTATGAGCGTTTGTTATTTACGTTTTCCTACTTTCTTTGTCTGTATATGTTTTATAATTATTTTACTTTAAGAAGCTCACCGCTACTGATATATATTTATACACCTACGCTCACACAACAACATAATATATTGATTACATTATGTTAGTCACAAAGAAATAGTTAGTTGAAACTAGTAGTCAAAAAAGTGGGATTAACAAACTACGCTCTTTAAAGTTTTCAAGCTCGTGACAACTTTATTTTGTCATCATCAGGGTTGTGCTCCGAGTTTCATTTTCTTGTAATTAATAATTTTTTTTGCTACTTATTTTATTTTAATATTTTCACAATCTTTTATATATATTTTTTAAATTTAAAGAAAATTGTTGTTAAATTAAGTTCGAAATTGGCAATTTCAGTTAATTTCTTCTATAATACCTTACACAGTTTTAATTCTTAACATAAAGTATAAAATCTACTCGATGTTTTCTACGAGTTCAATGATAAAAAAAGTATTTTAAATTAAATCTCACTAAGAATTGTGTTTTTTTAACAGTTAATCACCACATCGCATTGGTATTTTCTTTGCATCTTTCTGTTACCAACACTTAATAAGACACTAAAAATTGTTTAAAGTTTGGAAATATATTGTCGAATACATTTAAGGTTAGTACCACATGTCACACGTAGTTTTTTCGACTGATCAGTATTATAGGATTGGTAGTATGATACATAGCGGGATTAAAGATGCATGCAAGTAATGAGAACGATGTAACGACAATAACAAATAATAAAATGAACTGACTCTTTGTATGTAAATAAGAAAATATTAAATGCAAAGACAGAAAAGAACTTAGCTAGAGTCTTGTGGTATACTAGAAGTAGTAACAAATTTATTTAAAAAATAATCATTTTAAATGAAAATAAATTAAATATTAATTAAAATAATCAAGTTTTAAAAATTTAGGGAAAAGCTTGTTTGTATCTGTTTGCAGACTTTTATTTCGATAACAGAATGTACCAGACCGCGTGTCAAATCGAATAGATTTGGTAAAGATTAAGATATGGACTTGTCGTTTTGTGCAAGAATTTATATTACTTTCCCACGTCTCACCTGTCATGTTCTTAAGTCCAGGAGTTGTCACGAGAAGTCTCACTACGAGAGATGTTGCTCCATGGGGACCTAATCGCAATCTTTCTGTGACATATAGAAGACCGTTGCTTAAGAATTGGGCACCCTCACTCAGCGCTAATAAAGCAGTAACCTGTAATCATATTCTTGGTTTAAATATAGTGAACATTGTATAAATATAATCCTATAATTCGACTTTTCTCTAAATTAAGTTTTCGTTTTTGACAATGATATGTAAGTATCACTTGACAAGCATATTAATATCTTGCAATTATTGTCTTTTTTCTAAATTCCAACTATTTTCTAAAATGTTTAGCTAATATGTATAACCTTTCTTTATTACAGACAAAAACCTTAATTGAAAAGTTTGTATTTAAAATAAACAATGCTGCATTTTCTGTCATGTTAAATAACATTTTTTTTTGATAATTTTAGGAACTTTCAGTATATAAAGTTTATGCAAACTTTATCATTGTATTCTTTAAAAGGACAATTTGTCACCATTCGAATTAGTTTACTTTTTGATTGAAATTCTTATCGCCGTTTCGAAAATTGTATACTGTCGTACGAAATTAATTATTAAGTGTAACGAAAGTACATAGAACTCCCAGTGTAGCTGATAGGGAACGGATAATTATAATTGGTGAATGATCTTTTAAAGGAAGTCAAGGACAATGCAATTTCTCGAAAATACGAAGTTCGCTGTACTAGGAGACTTGTTCTCTTAATGACATGCCTAACAGTTAGGCGATATTTTATTGATAAAATTATAATTGGAACATTTCACCTTTAGCGTTTAATAATATATCGAAAAAATGTTTAGGTATTTTTAAGTTATAATCATTTGAATTTAATATTTCTATACGAAGAATTTTGAGATTTACTAACGATCATTATTCAGTGGTACACACTTCAAATGTGGGTTAAGCTGGTAAGAATGTTTTAATTAACTGAAGAAGGTGCTAACACATTATTTTTAAAAAAATTGTTTCTGTCCTCAATCTTTGAAAGATTGTTTTTGTAAAAGGGTCTAGAAACAGAAATTTCTATTGTACTCAACATGGTAGAGGAAAATCCTAATGTTACTGTTCGTTCTATTCAGATCACCTTGGGTATTAGTGTATCATCGTTTTGGTGTATAGACTATGTATTGCAAGGTATCCTAAAACACCAATTGAAAAGACGGTTCCTGCGAATTGGTGTAAAGTTACTTTCGCATGCATTTCCAGAGGATCCTCTCGTAGGGTTAATAATGTTACAACATACAGGGTGTTCACGCAAAAACGCCCAAGCTCCTAGCGCAGTTACTTGGAGTCGGATTGTAAGAAGGTATACGTCAAATGAAAAGGCTTAAAAATTACTACAAACTGAAGCTTAAATCTAATTTTTACCTGTTTATCCTTTCCAAGGTCAAATGTCAACTTTTTTTTTAATTTGTAACCTTATTTTTTTTTTTAATAATTTGATAGAGATTTTTTTTCTGAATTCAGTGATGTATCACAATCGATATTTCTGATTTACTTTAGAGTAATAAAGAAAATAATAACTAAGATTGACACAGCCGTGGTTTTTAAATAATACTTGGGTTTATTCACAATAGGCTTTGAAAAACTACTGAGACATAGCGCTGACTATGAAAACTAAGTGTAAAAAATTGTATTTGTCAGTTTTAATTTGTTTAACTATTTTTTGCAACAAAAATTAATAATAGTGATCTTGTTGAGATGCTGCAAGTTTATTTTTAGAGTAATAAAAACAGTGGACAAACGCTGCGTCGGTATCAAGAACGTTTTCTCAATAGACGGATCCCAAGTCGTCGCAAGTTTGCTCATTTGGAATCCAACTTACGGCAATATGGTTTCAAGTTTCAAAAAGCCAAAATCATACACATCAAGACGAAAATCTTGAGATGAGTGTTTTACTGAGCCTTGAAGAAAATTGTTGGACGTCAGTGAGACAAATTTCTGAGAGTTTAAATGACTTAATCGGAAGCGTACATGCCATTTTAAAGAAGAATAATTGCAAGTCATTCGTATTGCGAAAAATTCATACAATACATGTAAACCAGGAATGCACAGACTTATAGGGGCCACTCGGGAAAATTATATGCTAAGGACGGGCCACTAAAAGAATACTTACTAACACAAATATTTTTATTTTTAAATAGTATGAATTACTAAAAATGATAAAAATAAAAGAACATTCAAAAATGTTTGTTTTAATTATGTAATCGTAATGTAATCTAATCATTACAATGTAATATTTCATGTTTTATTATTTTGATGCATGACATTGCATTGACCTAACAATTTTGTTTATGTTTGGCTCCACATTACTTGTCGCTACACGTAAAATTGCTTCCAGATTTTCATTTGCCAGACGGTTTCAATTTTTTGTTTTGTTAAGTTTCATCACTGAAAGCGTTTGCTCACAAATATACGTCGATCCAAATAAGCTTGCGCATTTCAATGCATTTATTCGCAACTCTTTATAAGCGGTTTTGTCAACGCAACGGTAAAAGTTGAGTAAATTACCTTAAAAAAAAACTTGTTTCGTAAATTATCATAATTTTGCATGTCTAACAATTCCAGGTGTATTGATTCCGGCGCATTTTCGGGTGAAATGTTGAAAGGTTTTCTGAAAATGTCTAATAGAGGTTTAACTTTTTTTGAAGTCTAGAAAACGATCATGAAAAGCTTGTATTAAAATATCAATTTTTTCAACATAAGCGAAATTGACATCAGTTTCATTGAATTTCTCCATAATTCTTTTGTAGTTCGGAAAATGACTATATTGGCTGAATTGATTAGTTTCCTGAAAAGACTCAGTTTGCAATGAAAGGACAAAACATGAGAGTATAACTGCGAAATCAATTGATCTTTGCCTTGGAGTCACGTATTTAAGACATTCAAGTGATTTGTGATGTCTACAAGAAACGCTAAGTCACACAGCCAATCAGGATTGTCGAGTTCGGAGACGTCCTTTTTCTTTTCCGCCAGAAATATTTTAATTTTTTCAATCAAGTTAAGAAACCGCTCTAGTGACAAACCACGACTTAGCCACCTTACTTCAGTGTAAAACAGGAGATCACCATATTCGCTTTCAATATCCTCGAGAAATTGTGTGAATTGTCGGTGATTGAGACCTCGTGATTTTATAAAGTTTACAGTAGGTACTACAACTTTCATCACATTTTCAAATCCCAATAATTTTGAACAGAGGGCCTCTTGATGTATAATGCAATGAAACTGCATTAATTCCTTGGTATCTATGTTTTTAGTTTGTAAATACTCTTTTAAAATAGTTATTATCCCAGATTTACTTCCAACCATTGAAGGTGCTCCGTCAGTCGTAATTCCAGATAATTTCGTTAAATCAAAATCCATTATAGAACATTTTTCCGGAAGAGCTTTAAGCATGCCACTCCCCTTGGTTTGACTTGTCAAAGAACCAAGATACCAATCAGTTCTTCACTCATTTCAAAATTTTGCGTTATCCCTCGTAAAAATATTAAGAGTTGAGCAGTGGAACTTATATCTGTAGATTCGTCAAGTGCTATAGAAAAATACTTAAAGCTTTTCGATTTCGTAGCTAATTGCTCTTCTATATTAGCTGCTAATGTGGTAAGTCTTCTTTGAACAGTCATCCGATTTAGTTGAATTTTCTCAAACCTCCTTGCATCTTTCGGACACATTTTTTTTGCGACGATATCTAAACACTGCTTAACAAACTCACCATCTTTAAAAGGCCGACAAGTTTTCGCTGTTCGAGATATTTCAAAGCTAGCTTCAGTAGCTGTTTCAGCATCTTGAATTGGTTTTGTAAACATAGCTTGCTGGCCTATTATTTCCCTTTGTAAAGTGGAAATTTTTTGCTTTCGATTTTCGCCGGTTAATTTGGTAAAAGTATGATGCTGGGTTTCATAATGCCTTTTCACATTATATTCCTTCGGAATAGAAACACTACTCTTGCATATTAAACAAACACTTTTGTTATGCGATGAAATAAAAAAAAGTATTTTTCGGTCCAAATATCTTGAAACTGTCGATTTTCATCTTCAACCTTACGACTACGTTTTTTACTGGGGCCTGGTTTATCCATATCAAACTTGATATTATAGTGTTACGTAGATAGATGCCAAGTTCGAACGACGAAATATTTATTCTTCACAGATTACAATTCAAACAATGTAACGTTCGCTTGTCCGTAGTTAAAACTTAACTGCCCCGATAGCGGGCGATGCGTTATATTTATACGAGTTACCTAACATCGAGAACCTCGCACATTGTTCGGGGATAATACCGACGTGTTTCGCGAATCTTCGAGTAATCTAGTTGGTTCGACAGATTTCTAGTCTTGTAACAATATCCTCGGAACGACGAAGAGCATACCTGTCCTACGTAGTAAACCTGAACCGGAAAGTAGTAGGTATAGCAAACGCCAATTAAGTTGGCGCGAGGAGGGGTAAATTGGCGCAGGATTAAAAGTAGTTGGGAGATTTGTATTTGGTTTTACAAATGTCAGATAATTCTAACCTCTGAGCGTGTATCACTTTATGATCTCCTAGCAAAGACATTATGTTCTGTCAAACGTCAATGACACATGTATTCTGACAATTACTTGAGGAGTGGGGCTGGAAGTTTTTAAAAAAGGGTTCTACGCACCCCCTCCTCGCGCAACTTAATAGGCGCTTGCTATACTTAAAGATACATATCTTACTAACAATTACAAAAGTTAGAATAAAATTAAAAGTTAAGAAATATTGATTTGAATGGATTTTTACCTACTTTTGCAGTTTTTCGAACAATTTTTAAAATTCGTTGGCGGGCCGCATAAATATCGCATGCGGCCCGCGGGCCGCGGTATGTGCATCGCTGATGTAAACGATCCACAGCGTCGGATAAATTTTTGTAATTTCTTTTTAAAGGAATTAAGGCCACATTCGTTGTTTTACACAAAAATCTTGTGGACTGACGAATGTAAATTTACAAACAAAAGACATTTTAATTGTTTTAATCACCCGGCACTGGAGTGTAGAAAACCCACATATCGCCATCGAACAAAATCCTCAAATAGGGTTTTCTGTCATCGTTTGGTATGGGATACTAGGCGGCAGGATGATACGATCAATTTTCATTGACGGAAATCTCCACCAAGAAAAATATCTCCAAATTTTGACAGAAGATTTACAAGAAATATTAGATATCTTGCCATTAATTGAAAGGGAACGAACTATTCTTTCAACAAGATGGAGCTACACCACATCACGCTCTTTGATTAGAGGTTATTTAAATACAGAATTTGAAGATAAATGGATTGGAACTTACGGACCTGTACCATGGCACGCCCGGTTTTGTGACATAACAATCTTGGATTATTTCTTGGATTTTGTTGGGGATACATTCAAGACACTGTTTATGTTACTCGCCCAGAAACGGCCGAAATTTTGAGAGATAGGATAGCCAACGCTTGTCGCCAAACGCCAGTATAAATTCTAATTAATGCTACACAAAGTGTGGTATCTAGATATCGAATATGTCTTGAAAGACACGGTGTCTAATTTGAACATTTTCGTTAATTTGTCATGTCTTTATTTAGTTGTTCAGTTATTAAACGTTATTTTTTGTTTAGAATTAGTTATTGAAAAGGTTGTTGTTTTCGTACTGAAACATTGTTTCCAGAAACCACATGTGTCAATCTTGGCTATTATTTTTTTTGATTACCCTAAAGTAAATAAGAAATATCGGTTGTGGTACATCAATGAATTCAGAAAGAAAATCTCTATTAAATTATATAAAAAAAAATAAGATTACAGTTTGAAAATAAAAATTGACATTTGGCCTTGGAAAGGATAAACAGGTAAAAATTAGATTTAAGCTTCAGTTCGTAGTATTTTTTAAGAATTTTAATTTGATGTATCGCTTCTTACAATCCGATTCCAAATAATTGCGCTAGGAGCTGGGGCGTCTTTGCGTGAACAGCCTGTATGAAAAAAAAAGATCTAGAAGTAATTATAAACAATGACATAACTCCAGATAATCAAAATAAACGAAAAATTGCAGCAAACAGGAAAATTATTTAACAGCTTAGTAGCAAAATCTTGAGGAAAGAAACAATTTCCATCAGAAGTCAAGTTAGAAGTAGTAAGAAAAACAATAAAATCAACGTTGTTCTTTTTAAATGAATCTTAAACGATAACGGAATAGACTCGATAACGTTGAAATGAAGTTTCTACGAAAGATACGAGGAAGCACGAGAATAGAATACGAAACAAAATATTTAGGAAAGAAATGAAATATAATTTAAATAGGAACAATAATACAGCGAGGACAATAAAGATCTCGGCTATCTTAATAATATTCTCGGCTGTTGTTGCAGATACTTCTTGGTGAAACATTTTAACTTCATACAGTAAATAATAAAAATAAATTAAAACACTTGGCTTGTTTCACTATGAGATTTATTTAAATTCTCTAACAATTGTTTCGGCTGTTATGCCATTCTCAAAGAGATCTATAAATCTAACTTAAAGACTATCGCACTTGTTCTTATATGTTGTCTGTTCTTGTGTGTAGTGGGGGTGGTATTATATTGTGTATTACGGTGTCTATAAAGGGTGTATTGGCATATTCTATCTGTGTGTTGGTGATTAATAGATTTTGTTTTTTCGCTATTTTTATTTCTAATATTTCTAGGAGGTCCAATCTCTTGCTTTTTGTGATATTGTGTATTAAGTCGCAGTTATCTATATCGGGGAAGTGGTTGAGTTCTATACAGTGTTCGGCAAAGCCTGTGTTTTTCTCACTATATAAAATTGACTTTTTGTGTTCTTTAACTCTGTTTTTAATGGCTCGTCCACTTTGGCCGATATAGATAGCTTCACAGTCTTTACATTTTAATTTATAAACACCTGATTGGTCCATTATATCTCTTTTATCTTTGTTGTTGCTAATCATTGTTCCTAAATTTGTTTTATTTACCCAGCTTATTTTGATATCTAATCCTTTTACTATTCTGTTTATTTTATTAGTGAGTTGTGGTATGTATGTAATTTTGTGCCATCTTTGTATATTTTCTGTTATTTTCGGGTATAGGTATTTGTTCTTATTATTTTGTATTTCTTTACGTTTTAACAGTTTATCTACGATTTTAGGGGCATATCCATTATTTCTTGCGATTAATTTAATTGTGTTTATTTCTGTATTAAAATCTGTCTTGCTTAATGGTGTGTTTGTGGCTCTATGTATATAACTATTGAATGTTGACATTTTTATTTTCATCGATTGCTTCGCGTTTGCATGTAATATGTTGTCTGTAAAAGTGGGTTTTCTGTAGATTTCGAATGTAAGCTTATTATTATGTCTGTTTATTGTAATGTCTAGAAAGTTTATTTTCTTGTCTTTTTCGGTTTCTTTTGTAAATTGTATCTTGTGGTTTATAGAATTTATTACTTTTAGGAACTCCGTTAATTGCCTATCTGTACCCTTCCATATGCAAATTACGTCGTCTACATATCTGGCCCAGAAATGGACTTGTTGAATTAATACCGTGTTTTTCTTGAATAGTTCTTCTTCGAATTTATTCATGTATATTTCTGCTAATAGCGGGCTTAACGGATTTCCCATCGGTAATCCTTCTATTTGTGTGTATGTTTCATTGTTGAATTTGAAGTAATTCTGATTTAGACATAAATTTAAAGTTTCTTTAATTTCTCGTTTATCTGTGTCATTAAGGTTATTGTTATTAATGTGTATGTCAATTATCTTTTTTATTTCATTTATTGGTATAGAGGTAAAAAGGCTTTTAATGTCAAATGAGACTAATTTAGCATTGCTAGGTATCTTTATGTTTTTTAAATTGTTCGTTAATTCTATGGTATTTTTTATCGCATATTTAGATTTGAAATTTATTTTTGTCGGTAACTTTTTATTGAAATACTTGCAAAGTTTGTAAGTCGGGGCATTTATGTATGATACTACTGGTCGCATTGGTGTGTTGTCTTTATGAAGTTTTAGTTGTCCATACAGTATCGGTGTTCGTGGGTTCATTATTGTTAGATTTTTATTCTTAAGTGTGTCATTGTTTTTTATGAGATTCTTAACTTTTTGTTGGTAATTATTCGTAGGATCGGAATTTAGTTTTTTAAAATCTTCGGTGTTTATTAGGTTATACATTTTTTCATTATATTTGGTTCTTTCTAATATTGTTACTGTATTACCTTTATCCGCTTTTGTAATCACTAAGTTGTTATCTTTCAATTTCTTTCTTATTGACTTAACTGTCTGGTTTTCATTATTGTTGTTACTATTGCGAATGTTGGTATGTTCGGTTTTAATTATCTTCTTTATTTTCTCTTTTTCTAAATCATGATTTTGTATTGGTTGTAAGGCTAACTCTAAGTCTACCGCGAGGTTTTTAATTTCATTGGTGTGGGTAATGTTTGGATTATATTTAAGGCCTTTTTCCAGTAGTTTGGTTTCGCGGTCTGTGAACTGTATATCTGAACGATTAATAAACCGTGGGTAAAAAGTATTATAATCAGGGTTATTTTTAGGTACAATTTTAATTCTTTGAATGTTGCTAAAATTGTACCTAAAAATAACCCTGATTATAATACTTTTTACCCACGGTTTATTAATCGTTCAGATATACAGTTCACAGACCGCGAAACCAAACTACTGGAAAAAGGCCTTAAATATAATCCAAACATTACCCACACCAATGAAATTAAAAACCTCGCGGTAGACTTAGAGTTAGCCTTACAACCAATACAAAATAATGATTTAGAAAAAGAGAAAATAAAGAAGATAATTAAAACCGAACATACCAACATTCGCAATAGTAACAACAATAATGAAAACCAGACAGTTAAGTCAATAAGAAAGAAATTGAAAGATAACAACTTAGTGATTACAAAAGCGGATAAAGGTAATACAGTAACAATATTAGAAAGAACCAAATATAATGAAAAAATGTATAACCTAATAAACACCGAAGATTTTAAAAAACTAAATTCCGATCCTACGAATAATTACCAACAAAAAGTTAAGAATCTCATAAAAAACAATGACACACTTAAGAATAAAAATCTAACAATAATGAACCCACGAACACCGATACTGTATGGACAACTAAAACTTCATAAAGACAACACACCAATGCGACCAGTAGTATCATACATAAATGCCCCGACTTACAAACTTTGCAAGTATTTCAATAAAAAGTTACCGACAAAAATAAATTTCAAATCTAAATATGCGATAAAAAATACCATAGAATTAACGAACAATTTAAAAAACATAAAGATACCTAGCAATGCTAAATTAGTCTCATTTGACATTAAAAGCCTTTTTACCTCTATACCAATAAATGAAATAAAAAAGATAATTGACATACACATTAATAACAATAACCTTAATGACACAGATAAACGAGAAATTAAAGAAACTTTAAATTTATGTCTAAATCAGAATTACTTCAAATTCAACAATGAAACATACACACAAATAGAAGGATTACCGATGGGAAATCCGTTAAGCCCGCTATTAGCAGAAATATACATGAATAAATTCGAAGAAGAACTATTCAAGAAAAACACGGTATTAATTCAACAAGTCCATTTCTGGGCCAGATATGTAGACGACGTAATTTGCATATGGAAGGGTACAGATAGGCAATTAACGGAGTTCCTAAAAGTAATAAATTCTATAAACCACAAGATACAATTTACAAAAGAAACCGAAAAAGACAAGAAAATAAACTTTCTAGACATTACAATAAACAGACATAATAATAAGCTTACATTCGAAATCTACAGAAAACCCACTTTTACAGACAACATATTACATGCAAACGCGAAGCAATCGATGAAAATAAAAATGTCAACATTCAATAGTTATATACATAGAGCCACAAACACACCATTAAGCAAGACAGATTTTAATACAGAAATAAACACAATTAAATTAATCGCAAGAAATAATGGATATGCCCCTAAAATCGTAGATAAACTGTTAAAACGTAAAGAAATACAAAATAATAAGAACAAATACCTATACCCGAAAATAACAGAAAATATACAAAGATGGCACAAAATTACATACATACCACAACTCACTAATAAAATAAACAGAATAGTAAAAGGATTAGATATCAAAATAAGCTGGGTAAATAAAACAAATTTAGGAACAATGATTAGCAACAACAAAGATAAAAGAGATAAAATGGACCAATCAGGTGTTTATAAATTAAAATGTAAAGACTGTGAAGCTATCTATATCGACCAAAGTGGACGAGCCATTAAAAACAGAGTTAAAGAACACAAAAAGTCAATTTTATATAGTGAGAAAAACACAGGCTTTGCCGAACACTGTATAGAACTCAACCACTTCCCCGATATAGATAACTGCGACTTAATACACAATATCACAAAAAGCAAGAGATTGGACCTCCTAGAAATATTAGAAATAAAAATAGCGAAAAAACAAAATCTATTAATCACCAACACACAGATAGAATATGCCAATACACCCTTTATAGACACCGTAATACACAATATAATACCACCCCCACTACACACAAGAACAGACAACATATAAGAACAAGTGCGATAGTCTTTAAGTTAGATTTATAGATCTCTTTGAGAATGGCATAACAGCCGAAACAATTGTTAGAGAATTTAAATAAATCTCATAGTGAAACAAGCCAAGTGTTTTAATTTATTTTTATTATTTACTGTATCTTAATAATAGCAAAGAATGGTAAGTGAGGAAGTGGTGAACATCTATAAGGCAAGAGGAGTAGGCAAGAGGTAAAAAGGAGATTCAGTAACACCTAGATGGAAAATGCGAGAGACATAGTAGTAAATAGTAGAAAGTTGTTGCGGACAATATGACTTGACACAATTATTGCTATGACGGCGATCGTCCATATGAGTTTTTTAAAATATATTTATCCAACGAAAGCTGTTCGTGAATAAAGTTACAACAAAAAGATGGTCGGTGTTCTTAGGCATGTTGGAACCATAGTTTTGTATGATGATATTACCATTATTTCTGAATGATACACAGCAGCGTATTTGCTCGTTTTCAAAAAATCAGTGATGATCGACCAAAAGGAAGAGTTACAGGATCATGACAATGATTGCCCATACACTTCTGTTCGAACTGTAGGCTAATTAAACTAACAAAACATCGAATTCGCGGGACATTACCAATACAAGTGGTCCCGTATCGTTATGCTCAAATTTTAGGAGTGTAAAGTAGACTTCATTTTAAGTAACAAAAACGCAAAACTTGTTATCCATTTTTATTTGTTTCAAAGTCACAGATCTATGAATGTGATGATCATAAAAAAAATGTAATCCTAAAGTCAATACAAACTGATTTTATTTAAAAAAAGATATACGATTCAATAACAGGCCTGTGATTGTTAACGTCGCATAATAAAATGTTATCAGAAAATAAATAAGCACGTGTTATAGTGCATACAGTAATTTCTTGGAGATCTACAAAAAGGTTACTGGAAATTTATTTATGATAAACTTATTTCGTAAGTGCTGAACCATGAATATCATACAATAAACATATGTTGAGATGACTGTTAACGTTGCATGTTTTAATAAAGGATTACATTACGTTTCAGTTCATACAACAGCTTATTAGTGAGTGGACACGTTTTTTTTATTCAAAATGCCTTACTAATTTTCTTCTCAAGAGTATGCGGACATGCATTTTGTGTATGGCTACTGTAACGGAAGTGCTCGTCAAGCAGTTATTGAATAACGACATCGGTTTCCCGATAGGCGCATTCCTCATTACAGAACGTTTCTGGGAGTACACAGACAATTTCGAGAATGCGGACTGCGTGATTATCTTTTCGACCCAAGAGTAAATTTGCCAGCAGACTTAGAGGAAGAAGCAGTAGCTATTGTTACAAGGGATCCAACTCTCAGTGTACATCGAATCGATAGACAACTAGGAGTGCCACGAATGACAGTTTGGCGAATTTTAAAACGTGAGGGCTTATATCCATATCACTATCGCACGGGACACTGTTTGCTTGAGGCAGACCACTATGCTCGTCTAGTTTATTTTGCCTGGACATTAAGACAGTCACGGCTTCATTTTAATTTCTGAAGAACAGTCCTCTGGACAGATGAATCTACGTTCACGAGAAGTGATGTTACAAATCTGAGAAACCTGCACAGGTGGTCATCAGAAAATCCCAAAGCTATACGCCCATCTAAATTTCAACATGAATTTTCTATTAACGTTTGGGCGGCCCTAATCGATGACATGTTGATTGGTCCTGTCGTTCTTCCTGGGAGGTTAAATACGGACAATTACCTTCAATTTCTTATTGCCGAACTGCCAGGTCTTTTAGAGGATGTCCCACTGAATGTTTGACGAGGCATGTGGTTTCACTTGGATGGGGCACCACCACATTTCGGAATTGCTGTCCGAAATTTGGTTAACGTCAATTATCCAAGATGGATTGGTCGGTGGCCCTGTTGCATGGCCACCCAGATCACCTGATCTTAATACCCTTGACTTTTATTTATGGGGGGTACATGAAAAATTTAGTCTACGCGCAAGTTTCGAACACAGGAGATGAGTTGTTCGATCGTATTCACCTGCCTGCCGAGCAGATCCGACAAAACAAGTATGAAATTCGGATAAGTACTTCTTCTGTTGGCTTACGGGAACAAGCCTGCATTCAACAAGGAGGTGGACATTTCGAAAATATTATTAATTGAATTTTTTAAAATAAAATCAGTTTTTATTGACTTTAGGATTACATTTTTTTTCATGATCTGACAATCACATTTATAGATCTGTAACTTTAAAACAAATAAAAATGGATATACAAGTTTTGCGTTTTTGTTACTTGAAATGAAGTCTACTTTACACTCCTGAAATATGAACATACATAACGACACGGGACATCTTGTATAGTACTGAATTAGTATCCAACGATTTCTCTTTATAATCATTAATCACATGTCAAAAATGACTCTGTTATTACTGTTATTACTTTAGAAAAAGAGATGAATGTTATACTTCCAGAAAAACATGTATTAAAAGCTAATTTTTTCGAATATGTATAAGTGTATTGCCTGTACCAGAAAACATTTAAAGAAAATTTTCTAAATTGAATATGGTGTCTTACTATAATAGGCTCAACGTTAAGAGAAAATCTCTCTTATTATCTTCCTCTCTCGTTGGCCGATATTTGGTATTTATTAAACATTTAAAATAGATTTGTGGCACAAATCTGAGGATTGTTGCGTTTTAAAAAAGTTAAAATATTTTGATGTGCTTAATGTTTGTAATTTTAGAACGTCTCTTAGAAAATAAATTTAGAATTATCAAAGAGGAACCTAAGAGATTGCCATAAATAAATATTGTGGAATATTATGTGTATTTGATGAAGGAGGAATTAGATTTCTCAAGTGCGTGCCCATTCGATCAAGTACTTATTTTCGAAATTATTTTAGGAAAAATTAACTTTGGAATATAATGAGCCTGAGAGAAAGAACGTTTTTTTAAAAGCGCTTTTAGGAAACAGTCAATTAGGTTTCATTTATTAGTTATGGAGTTTTTAGAATAAAAGAGTTATGGATTCTAAAAATTAAAACCATTGGTTACTTACATTTCTAGTGAAACTTAAAATGCATTGGATAGATATGGATAGACATGAAGGCTTAGAAACATATTTCTTTAAAAACTTTGAAAAATCTTGTTAGATTTAATCAGCTATCGAAATTTCTAAATTACATAAATTATTTAGTATTATGTAATAGCTATTTATGTAACCAGTTATGAAATGGGTTATTTTGTGTAACGAAATGGAATATTTGCAGGATGAGCGAGCGTAGCGAGCGAGATCCTGCAAAATCACATGAGTTAAGTTTTAGCGTTAAATTTTATGATTGTAAATAATTATATGATAAACTTAACATTATTAAATGTGCTTTTTTGAATAATCATATTGTGATTATTTAATAATAATATTAGAAATATATAGTCCAAGAGAAATTCGGCGCGAGACATTTTGTACACTAATAAAATGGTTCTTACATATTAAAATAAATATACCCAGACAGAAAACACATTTCTTTGTCATATAATTAAAGACCGGACACATCGGGCCGAAACTACGATGAACCATATAACTGGTCTATAACATCGCTAAGTAAAACACGCAGTGTTTAAATAGCACTATTTATTCGATTAACCGCACATCTATTTTTTGTCGTTGAATTGCGACGCAATTCAATAACTTCAATTTTACAGTAAAATTATTTTCTTCAAGGGTGTAGATAGAAGGGTGAGGCGTTTTAATAATATATTTTATTGATTAGTTTATATATAAGATAAATAAAGTACGGTGAGTTAGTTTCCTTCTTTCATTGTTTTAACTGTTAATTGGAAAACAAACGGGTAGTGATCTATAAAATACAAAATACATTTTATTTGTTCATTTTGTAGTTCTAGTTGAATAAAGGAGTATTAATATTAACTAGCAATACCTTCTCAAGGTTCTCTTCTGTAAAATTTATTCTCTTTGAATGAAATGCATCCTTGTAGATAGAAAACGTCCTTTCTACATCGCTGGTTATATATGCATACTGGAAATATTCTTTTATTTCAGCGTATTTAGCAGTTGGATTTTGAGGCATTGTCCCGATACACAATTGCCACAATGTCATTAAATCTGGATTTCTATTAAAAACTGCGTCTAACTCTTACCGAAGGCCACATTCGAAGTCACTTGGAATATTTTTCAAATTATTAATAGCCACATCTAATGTGGTTAATCCATCATTTAATTTAAGATTTTGATTTTCAAAATAAGTGATTAGTTTTGACGAATTTCCAAAGTGTTTCTGAAGAAAGTACAACTGATTTTTTTAATTTGGAATTGGTTTTGGTTCTTTGCACTCAGAAATACTTCAAGCATCGTCATTTAAACATGTAACGAAATTTTGTAAGCTATCATAATTTTCTGCATAAAAACTAATAGCTTCCAACCACGTTCTCTATTTAGTTAATACTGGAGCGGGAGGCAGTGACAAAGGTGGAAGTTTATCGCTGTAAAGAGCTACTTGTGGTTTTCTGAAAACTTTTTTAAAAGCGGATACAAGTCTATCAACTTCCGGAAAGGTGTCTCTGAGGAAACATGTCCTAATATGCTGCATATTACTTGTGTAACACATGCTCTCCACAGAATCTGTGAATATATCAGAGACACCATTCCGGAAGTTGATAAACTTGTATTCGGTTTTAAAAAAGTTTTCGAAAAAGCACCTTTGAGAGTAGCTCTTTACAGGGAAAAACTTCCATCTTTCTCACTGCCTCTCTTTCCAGTAATAACCACATGGGGAACATAGTTGGAAGCTACTAGCTTTTATGCAGAGAATTTCGATAGTTTACAAAATTTCGTTACATGTTTAAATAACGATGCTCGAAGCATTTCTGAGTGCAAGGAACTAATACAAAGCCTAAATTAAAAAATCAGTTGTATTTTCTTCAGGAACACTTTGGAAATTTGCCAAAACTAATCACTTATTTTGAAAAACAAAATCTCAAATTAGATGATGGATTAACCACATTAGAAATAAAAATATTCTAAGTGACTTCGGATGTGGCCTTCGGCAAGAGTTAGACGCAGGTTTTTGCGGCAATTGTGTATGGGGACAATGCCTCAAAATTTAACTGCTAAATACGCTGAAATAAAAGAATATTTCCAGTATGCACCTATAACCAGTTGCTATGTAGAAAGGGCGTTTTCTATCTACAAGGATGTATTTCTTTCAAAGAGAAAAAATTTTACAGAAGAGAACCTTGAGAAAGAATTGCTAGTTAATATTAATACTCCTCCAATCAATAAGTCATGGGCCTCTCGTGTCCGGTCCCTACATATAATACATGACAACACAAATTAACTAAGTGTACTATAATTTTGGTATATATTTTTAACTTCCGAGGCCAGTAATATACCAGGTGCTGCAATACTGTGTCGGCGGAGCTTAGCATGAAAACTAATAAAGTTGTAGCAATGAAATTTTACGTACACATGTAGTATGCTACAGTGCATTTTCTATTTTTATTTATATATTCACAGGCTGCTCCAAATTTCCGCAACCACTTTCAATTTTTTTTTTAATAGATTGCTATACTTTCTTGTTATTATGATGATAGCCACTCAAATTATCTTTGCAATGATATATGACAATGTACTTACAACTGTTAGTTTTGGTTTTATTGCAAATTTTAATAAAATCTTTACAGTTGCAGCGTCTAACATTTTAAGTCTTAGCCTGAACATAGGTGCAGTGCCTCACGTAACTCTTTTGTTACCAATTTATGGACTAACACATTATATGTTTTGAGGGTGAACAACGTGACAACATATACAGGGTGTTAAATATGTCGTGCCAAATTTATCGAACTTTAAAAGCTATTTTCTCTTTTTTTCTTAATTGAACCTATAATTTTTTTATTAGTCAGCAAATTCCTTGTAAGATTTGCGTTAAAATGGTACCAATAACATAGTACTTATTTCTAGTATTTTCGAAGTTATAACCCTTTAATGGGATATACCTATGTTTATAATATTCAATATGCGGTGCATCTAATAGTTGGTTGGCAATGAAATGATATCAAACAAAGTAACTTTTACAAACACCTGTTTTTTAATTCTCTATTATTAGTTTTAGAATTAAATTTTGTAATTTTTCCATAATAAAACAAAATTAATTTAAAATGTGTTCAAATATATGTCCATTCTGCTCTACACATGCTCTTAGTCGCCTCTGCATCGACAGACTTACATTTTGAGACATGTTGTTTTCACTTAATTGAAGAAAAGCGTTTCTGATTCGTTGTTGCATATTCTCTGTCGTTGTAGGAGGTGTTTCGTAAACCATATTTTTTACAGTAGGCCACAGAAAGAAATCACAAGGGGTTAGATCTGGTGATCGCGGTGGCCAGCTTATAAAGCTTCCTCTCCCAATCTACCTATTGGTGAATACCCTATTCAAATGTGCTCTTGCAGCAGCAACGTAATGTGCAGGTACACCATCATGTTGGTACCACAATCTCCTTATGACGTTATCTGGTAGGCCTTCTAACAGCAATGGTAAATTATTTTGTAGGAAATTTATGTAGATTTCGCAATTTAAAATAGTATTAGAAAAGAATGGATCTATAATAGTGTTCCTATGATGCCCCCCAGGTGTTACCATTCCATTTTTGTTGGTATAGAATGGGTTGCACAAAATGAGGATTTATAGTGTCATAATAATGAGAATTTTTTCTGTTTATTATTCCACAATTAGCAAATGTAGCTTCATCTGTGAAAAGCACATGATCTAGAAAAGTTAGATGTTGTCGTAATTGGAAAAGTATCCATTCACAGTAAACAGTTCTCCTTTCAAAATCCGTTTGTAATAAGCCTTGATGATTTTGAATTTTAAAAGGGTGAAATTTATGTTTTTCTAAAATCCTTCTTACAGCAGTGACTTCTATCCCGTGCTCTTTCGAAATTATCCTTGTAGATACGCGCGGATTTTCCACAAGACTGGCCGACTGTCACTTCATTATCTTCTGTAACCATAGTCTTAGTTCTTTCATGTTTGACGTAATTCACTGAACCCGTCCGAAGAAACCTTGTCAACAAATTTTCAAACGTCTTAATATATGGTGCTCTTCGGTGAGGATACTCCATAGCCTATGTTCTTGATGCTAAAAGTGGATTTCTATTGCTAGCGCCAAGAACAAATACCATGTCTATTAGCTCCTCTTTCGAAAAAATCATTCTAAAGAAACACAACTATAAACTATTACGGCATGTAAATAAAAAATAATGACAACAAAACGCTATAACTGACAACAACATAACAACTAATAACGAACAAACGAAAATTGATAATTAACTTGCCGAACTTAAATTATAACAATTAAACGGGATTACAGCAAAGAGGAACTACAGAAATACACTTTATGCTGAAATTTTAAGTAGATATTTGACGTTTGGTTACACAGCAATTTTTGCTTAATATCATTTCCTGGCCAACCAACCAACTATTAGATGCAGCACCGCATATTGAATATTATAAACATAGGTATATCCCATTAAAGGGTTATAACTTCGAAAATAATAGAAATAAGTACTATGTTATTGGTACCATTTTAACGGCAATTTTACAAGGAATTTTTTTACTTATAAAAAATTATAGGTTCAATTGAAAGAAAAAAGAGAAAATAGCCTTTAAACTTCGATAACTTTGGCACGACATATTTAACACTCTGTATATGTTGTCACGTTGTTCACTCTCAAAACGTGTAACGTGTTAGTCCATAAATTTGTAACAAAAGAGTTACTACTACTATGTTATTGGTACCATTTTAACGGCAATTGTACAAGGAATTTGCTGACTAATAAAAAAATTATAGGTTCAATTGAAAAAAAAAAGAGAAAATAGCCTTTAAACTTCGATAACTTTGGCACGACATATTTAACATTCTGTATATGTTGTCACGTTGTTCACCCTCAAAACATGTAACGTGTTAGTCCATAAATTGGTAACAAAAGAGTTACTACTACTATGTTATTGGCAATTACCATATTAACGGCAATTTTACAAGGAATTTGCTGGCTAATAAAAAAATTAAAGGTTCAATTGAAAAAAAAAGAGAAAATAGCCTTTAAACTTCGATAACTTTGGCACGACATATTTAACACCCTGTACTTGTTGTCACGTTGTGCACCCTCAAAACATATAACGTGTTAGTCCATAAATTGGTAACAAAAGAGTTACGTGAAGCACTGCACCCATTTTCAGGCTAAGACTTAAAATGTTAGATGCTGCAACTGTCAAGATTTTAACAAAATTTGCAATAAAACCAAAACTAATAATCATAATAATAAGAAGAAAATATAGCAATCTATTTAAAAAAAAAATTGAATGTGGTTGCGGAAATTTGGAACACCCTGTAAATATATAAGTACAAATAGAAAATGCACTATAGCATATTACATGTGTACGTAAAATTTCATTGCTACAACTTTATTAATTTTCATGTTAAGCTCCGCCGACACACTATTGACGCACCCGGTATAAAAATGGCAACTATGGGTCTGTATCACGTGTCCATTGATTGAAATTCAAATTCCGTATGGTGGTTAGTAAATTTACTTAGTATGTTAAAAATAACGGCTATGAATTTCACTCAGTGAATTATTAGTAACATGAGTGGAAAGTGTATTATAATTTGATTATTTTTTTAAATTAATAAATTATCCTATATACATATATTTATATATAAATATAAAATGAATTATTTACATCCATGCAGGTGTTTATATTGTTCCCGATTTTTATGTCGACCTCCAATGATTCTCTGACCCTCATCGATATCGGAAGCCGGAATTCCGCCTGTAATGGCCTGAAAACTTGAACAGCGGCCGGTGAAGAGAATCTAAGTCCACCAGTAGAGACGGTCAGCGCCCACAATGACCACTTTCCAGCTTCCTGTGGTGCAGATATAGTTAAACCGGTCGATGCTATTTCCGATCTGCAAGGGCAAAATACCAAACTTCGCGTTATCCACTTAAGTTTCTGCACACTTTGTAAACTATTAACATAAAATTGGTTGAATTCCGCAAACGTAATATACATGCTTTATTATAAAATAGACAAATAAATTGCACAAATAGGTAAGATCCACAGAATTACATAATTTTACTAGATTCGGGGCTGGTCGACATTTTATTCTCTTTTGCAGGCATTAATTTATTCCTTTTCTTATTACATATATATTATACTATACCAAGGAATACTAAACTATATTGTGTATTTTGATAATAATGTGTATGGTGTTGAATGCAGTTATAAAAGGGTTTAAAGGCATACCGTAATTCAAAGAGGGGACGACTACTAGAAATTGTTCTACTTGTGTTTTACGCCTATTCAAATTAATTTTGTTATTGAAGGAAAATCACTTAAAAAAAAATCTGTTTATAGAAATAGGATTTGCGCTACCCCTAATTGAGAAAGGTTCATTAATAAAAATGACTTGGAAAAGAAAACGATTCAATCCATTAGAGACTCTCTTGTCCGGATTCCCTCCTATCCGAGGAAAATACTCGGATTCGTTCAAATACAGCCAGAACCGATAGCAATTCGTAGCAATTAAGTGGAAGGGAAACAGACGCGGAATACCTACATTAGATGAAAAGTTTTAATGGTGCTCGATAGCGGCAATAGCAGCAGATAACTCGAAACTAAGAGTGGTGCATTGGGAATAGTAAATTTATACCGGCGGAGATTTTAACGTTTTTTCTTCGTTTAAGCGAGAAGGACAATTTTTTTAATGAAGATTGTCTTAATTAAAGATCCCGAGAACTTTTTTCTTTTCATAAAATAATAATGACGCAAGATAAGAATGAAATTTGAAACAGGATATGTACTTTATTTAAACGCAGTCTCGTTATTATTCGTAATTAGTCCTTTAACTACTAGCAATTTCTTAATTAATGCCGTCGTTGATAAAGTACACGAGGGTAGTTTGAAATGTTTTGAGCTTAATAATTTTCCCAGCGATTCTTTAATCTCTTTAACCCTTACAAATAGTGGTTGACTTCTTGCTTCGCAAAAGTGGTGTTTAAGTATGCGATGATCTTCTCGTTCGATGAAAATCTAAAGCGAAACTTTAAGCTTAGGAAACAAGGAATACAGGATGGTCAATTAATAGATCGACGAAGTGTGAGGTGTGTTGTCTTAATGGCACAGCACTTCTTCAAATACGGTCTTCTTTTAAATTTCTGCTTTCAGATTATTCAAGTAATTCTTTAATTGTTTCCACCTTTGCTTGATGTAAATCCATATCACTAATAAATAAAACACACTTAAGATGTTTTAGATTTACACTTTATTAATAAAATAATGACAGCTGTTTCGCTAACACAGTAGCTTCTTCAAATTCAACTTAAGACTAAAGATACATACAAGATACGGCGTTAATCAGGTAGTTGACCCAAGTTAAAATTCTAGGAACTATTACATTTTATTTTGCTTTTTGGAAACTATACCATGTCCTACTTGTGTGAGGTTTAAGTATAAAAATATAGTATGTATAAGCAACTAAGAAACAATATTTCAATGGGTGAACAGATTTAACAGTGGGGATGAATTCAAGTCTAATTTATCGTTTAGTAACATTTCTGAGTTTTTGAGTTTATTAATTTCTAAAGACTCTAAACAATTTAGTTTTCTACCTTTATTTTCTACATGTATAATATCGAATTGTATATTGAATTCGTGCTCATTCTCTATTAAATGATTAGAGTAGGTTGTGTTAGTTTTCTTATTGATATAAGAATGATAGTGGTCTTGGATTCGTTTTTTAAACGTTCTACCTGTCTGTCCAATATATGTTTTGGTACATGATCCGCATGATAACTTATAGACTCCTGATTTATTGTCTTTGGTAGTTTTTTCTTTATTATTTTTAATATATTTGGCTAGATTATTATCAGTTTTATAAGCAATATTAATGTTTTATTTTTTAAGGAATTTTGATAATTTAAGTTGCTGTTGACCTATGTAAGTAAATGATTTAAACTGCTTGTCTGGCTCCACTTTAATGATCGGGTACACCTCCCTTAATGATTTATTGACTGATTTTTTAACAATTAATTTATCTATTAGATTTGGGTCATATCCGTTGTTGTGAGCGATTTGTTTTATAATATTAAGTTCTTTATTATAGACTTCATTGGACATCGGAATGTTAATAAGTCTATGTGTCATGCTGTGAAAAGCCGCTACCTTGTGTTGGACCGGGTGGTTAGATTTATTATGTTTCTTGGTATCTGTATGAGCCACTTTGTGGTAAATAGAAAAATGGACTCCATTTTTTACACGTTTTAAAGTGAGATCCAGAAAGTTTATACTATTATTATGCTCCTTTTCTATCGTAAACGTGATATTAGGATCAATGGAATTGACAGATACGTGAAGAACATTTTGTTTTGGTACAGATACGTTGATGATATATTGATAGGATATATAGGTACAGATAGGCAGTTGAACACTTTTTATGAATTTATCAATTCCATTGATCCTAATATCACGTTTACGATAGAAAAGGAGCTTAATAATAGTATAAACTTTCTGGATCTCACTTTAAAACGTGTAAACAATAGGGTCCATTTTTCTATTTACCACAAAGTGGCTCATACAGATACCACGATACATAATAAATCTAACCACCCAGTCCAACACAAGGTAGCGGCTTTTCACAGCATGACACATAGACTTATTAACATCCCGATGTCCAATGAAGACTATAATAAAGAACTTAATATTATAAAACAAATCGCTCACAACAACGGATATGACCCAAATCTAATAGATAAATTAATTGTTAAAAATCAGTCAATAAATCATTAAGGGAGGTGTACCCGATCATTAAAGTGGAGCCAGACAAGCAGCTTAAATCATTTATTTACATAGGTCAACAGCAACTTAAATTATTAAAATTCCTTAAAAAAGAAAACATTAATATTGCTTATAAAACTAATAATAATCTAGCCAAATATATTAAAAATAATAAAGAAAAAACTACCAAAGACAATAAATCGGGAGTCTATAAGCTATCATGCGGATCATGTACCAAAACATATATTGGACAGACAGGTAGAACGTTTAAAAACGAATCCAAGACCACTATCAGTCTTATATCAATTAGAAAACTGACTCAACCTACTCTAATCATTTAATAGAGAATGAGCACGAATTTAATTTACAATTCGACACCATACATGTAGAAAATAAAGGTAGAAAACTAAATTGTTTAGAATCTTTAGAAATTAATAAACTTAAAAACTCAGAAATGTTATTAAACGATAAATTAGACTTGAATTCATCCCCACTGTTAAATCTGTTCACCCATTGAAATATTGTTTCTTAGTTGCTTATACTATATTTTTATACTTAAACCTCACACAAGTAGGACATGGTATAGTTTTCAAAAAGCATAATAAAATGTAATAGTTCCTAGAATTTTAACTTGGGTCAACTACCTGATTAACGCCGTATCTTGTATGTATCTTTAGTCTTAAGTTGAATTTGAAGAAGCTACTGTGTTAGCGAAACAGCTGTCATTATTTTATTAATAAAGTGTAAATCTAAAACATTTTAAGTGTGTTTTATTTATTAGTTATTCAAGTAATGATGCGTAATATAATATCCCTATTGTTTTATCTTTTTCATAATAGTCGACTAACACAATTCTGTGACCATCTCAAAAAACCACCACCTTCCCGGCCGATAGAACTGTTTTCGCCTTTTCGGATCCGGTTCACCCTTTGCAGTCCAATGTTTTGACTGTTCTTAGTGGCAGAATTTAGTGGCGGATCCAAGATTCATTTACAGTTATGAATTGATCTAAAAAAACTTACCTGTTTCGCCTAAACTGTCCTAGGAAGTGTTAATTAGTATGCGTTTCTGGACTAAAAAGAGCAACCAATGCGTGGATAGATTTCGCATGTAGAATTCCTCAGTCAATATATGACAAACGCTTTCTTGTGATATGTACATAGCCTCTACTATCTTTTTAACCTTTATTTTGACGGTCGTCCAGTATCATCTGGTGAGGATTTTCAATGTTATCCGTAGTAGTTGAAGTTTTTTGCCTCCCCGAATGCTCATCATCAGCTAAGCTAGTACGACCACGTTTAAAGTCAGGAGCCCATCTTTTCACGGTGACAAATCTAAATCAGTTTTAACAGAGTTTTATCTATGAGCACTCCATGTTTTAGCGTTATTCGCAATTGTCTTCCGAATATGTAGTGTATTTATCGCAATTCAGTTCCTAGTTATTTGCGCTTGTTGAGTATGCTTTCTCATGCCATTATCTTATCTACATGAAAACTAATATTAAATTCCATAATATTGAGGTAATTCTACGCCATTGAACGTTTAAGCCATACATGGGCAACCCCCGGCGCTCGGGCCGGATCTGGCCCTCCGCCAGTTTCAATCCGGCCCGCGAGAAATTCAGAAAATCGAAATAACGATATCAATTCAAATCGATAAATTGCACAGTGGTAAATCTATTTGTTTGTTGCGCAATGAAATAATTTCTGTTTTAAAAGAATACATTATGGAAACAGCAACAAATGTTTCATTCACAAAAATCATATCTAGACAGTATTGTTAAAGCTAGTTTTATAATTAGTTCCAAAATAGCGAAAGCATCGAAGTCATTTTCTGAGGGACAGTTTGTTAAAGAGTGCCTAGTAGATGTTGCAGAACTTTTGTGCCCAGAAGAGAAGAAAGAGTTTGAGAAAGTGAGCTTATCGCGACGTACTGTTGTTCGACGTATAGATATCATGGCTAGTGATATAAAAAAAAACATTGACCGATAGATTGGATGGTTTCCAAACATTTTCGATTGCTTTGGTTGGGAATACAGATTTATCTGACACAGCCCAGTTAGCTATTTTTATACGAGGTATTGATGAAGAATTTGCAATGACAGAGAAATTACTGGTTTTACGGTCGCTACAAGGGACCACAACTGGAAAAGATATTTTTGCCGAGGTGCAATGTACTTTTGAGCAATATAGTTTACTGTGGTGTAAATTAGTTGGAGTGTGCACAGATGGTGCGCCTTCAATGGTCGGTTCACGAAAAGGTTTTATCGGAATTCTGAAGGAAAGAGCATCCGCTATGAATGTGCAAGAATGTGATTTAATAATTCTGCATTGCATTATTCACCAACAAAAATTGTGCTCTAAGTCCATTCGACTGAAGAATGTCGTGGATGTGGTAGTAAATACCATTAACTTCATTAGATTCCGCGGTTTTAACCATCGTCAGTTTAAAGCTTTTTTGGATGAACTCTCTTCAGGACACGATGATCTCACATATTATTGCGAAATAAGGTGGCTAAGCAAAGGTAAAATGCTAAAAAGGTTTTATGACCTTAGAAAAGAAATAGCTGATTTTATGGAAATGAAAGAGAAAAGATTGCCGCAAATTTGTGGTCCAACTTGGGCTTGTGACTTGGCATTCCTGGTAGATATCGCAGGATACTTAAACGCCCTGAACTTGAAGCTTCAAAAACAAGGGCAATTGGTAAATCAGCTGTTCAGTCATCTTAAAGCTTTTTAAAACAAAATTCGCTTGTGGGAAACACAAATGAGAAGTAAAAACTGTTTTCATTTTTTAACATTATCCAGTCACGAAAACATTGAATACGGTCGCTATGCTGAAGAACTGAAACTACTGTCAGAGCAATTCGCTTATCGATTTTCCGATTTTAAGAATATGGATAGCACTTTCAATATTTTTGCAAATCCTTGTAAGTGATCGAGCTTCAAGAAGACTCATATTTGAAGTCTAAATTTGATGATGTGGAACTAAGCGAATTTTACAGAAAATACCTTTCCGAAGAAAAATATCCACAGCTGAGAGTTTTCGCACGAAAAATAATTTGCACATTCGGAAGCACGTATAAATGTGAGCAGCTTTTTTCAATCATGAAAATTAATAAAAATAGTCATCGTACTCGACTTACAGAATATGTTAATTTAGAAAACAGTTTGTGCCTATGTACTACTGATATTAACCCCAATATTGAGCATCTTGTTTCCCAGCTTCAAACTCAAGTATCTCATTAATTTTCATTCGATTTTTCTTTCTTTTTTTATTAATTCGTATTAATATAATTTTATTTGTATGATTATTATACTATTATAATGAATAAATAAAAAAATGTGTGAATTTTTGTTGCTTCTTTATTCACTACTACCTACTTATTTCTTGCCTACGGCCCGCGACCTGATTAAGTCCCGAAATTACGCCCTGAGCTAAGCAAAGGTTGCCCATACCTGGTTTAAGCGATGATTTATTTTACTTGTAGTGTTTTCCAAGTGCAAGTAGAAGAGAACATCGAAAGGTTGGATACAGTTTAATGTTTTTGTCAGAAAGGGACTAAAAGCAAACGAGGCAAGATAAAATATGCGCTTTGCATGGTTTCTCGATCATAAGTTACATTTGTTAAAGACGCTTCGTTTTTCGTTTTCGTTTGGGAACATTGAATATTAATGATGTTGTCGTCTAAAGGCGATCAATCTTGACTGCTGTTAAGACTACTATTAGAAGACAAGGGAGAATTGGTAAAGTTTTGAAATCATCAATTTAGCCGCGCAAACCATCGGAAAAGTTTCGTGTAATGAAAAAAGGCGGATGTTTAAATGCTCCACGAATTGTCAGAAGAACAACCCTTGGAAAGCGATATTTCTGCCAAAATATAACTTATTTATAACTATTTCTAAAACGAGTAATCATCAGACATGAAATATGGGTGGTTTAGAATAACATTATGTAACGCTCTTGTGATGCACTCTGAGTGAGTTACTGTATGAAAACGTCAAAGTGGACTTGCATCCTGAAAACCTGTTAAATATTTGGTGACACACCAAAAACACTAGTATTTTAGTTTTAGTTTTTTAAATTACGACGTTTATTATTCCGTTTTATGACACAGAAATATAACATATAATTTTTAATGAATCTAATCAATCAAAATTTAAACTGAAGACGAAGTATTATGGCAAAATTCCCGCAAAAGATATTGCGGGTGAGATGATTCAATTCCCAGCTTTATCTTGCATGATTCAAGATTTGCCCTTATAGAACAGCTAACTTTTATTATTAACATAGCGATTCGAAGCTCTACTTTCCCGAACATCTGGAAGCGAGCGAGAATAAGTCCAGTATTCAAAAAGGGCGAAAATGCGCATGTTGATAAATATAGACCCATATCAACGAATTTATCGAATTTATCTAAGGTATTTGAAAGTGTAATTTGTTCCTGTCTGTACCATAACACAAAATACTACATTTCTCCATTTCAACACGGCTTCATTCGAGGAATATCAACTGTGACGAATCATGTGACTATTTATCAGTTTATAAGTGAGCATATCGCTACTCGTGGTCAAGTTGATGTCATATATACAGACTTTAGTAGTGCCTTTGATGTGATTGACCATGGAATTTTACTTACGAAATTGTCTGCGTTTGGGTTAAGTCCTTCCCTACTTCTTCTTCTAGAGTCTTACTTAAGTAGTAGACTACATTACGTTTTTTATAACGGCTATAAATCCTTTGAATTCTCTCCTCTATCTGCAGTTCCACAAGGTTCACATTTGGGTCCTCTCCTATTTATCTTGTTTTTAAATGATCTATTATCGTCTCTGTCTTGTCCACTACTTGCCTATGCAGAGGATCTGAAAATATATTCCTCCATTAAAACATGGGACGACGTGTAGCATTTGCAGGGGAATTTGAACATTCTCTTTCAGTGGTGCTCTACTTGTAAATTAAGATTGAACATCAACAAATGCTGCAACGTCTGTTACACAAAGAAAGTTAATTTTATTAACTCCACTTATTTTGTAAATGATACAATTCTTAATAAGGTTGATAACATAAAGGACCTTGCTGTTTTGTTCGACTCTCGCTTAACTTTTGTGCCACATATCAATAACTTGTGGGTCGTAGCTTCAAAAAAGTTAGGTTTTGTTTTGTGTACTTGCCAACTCTTCTCTTCTATGTCTTTGTTCAGAATTATGTAGTTTTGTCCTTAGTATGTTAGAGTATGCTTCTCCTGTTTGGTCACCTCATTTTATTTATCTTCAGTTGTCTATTGAAAAGATACAACATTGTTTTTTAAAGTACTTATCATTTGAAATTGACGGCATCTATCCCGAGAGAAATACGGACTACAATTTGCTGCTTAGAAGACATAGTTTGCAATTGTTAAGCCATCGCCGAGATACTCTCGCAGCGAGATTTGGGTGGAAGATTGTTCGTGGTACCATTGATTGTCCTCATTTACTTTCCTCTATCAACTTTCATGTTCTTCGTATTTCCTTTCGTTCCTCTCCTATTTTTGCTTTACCTTTTTCTAGGATCAACTTGCTGCAGGGCTCTTCGCTCATGACCATGTGCCGAATTGCTGAGGTCTATTATGAAGACATTTTCTTCAATGCCATAGCATAATAAACAAAAAGAATACATTTTTTTATTACTTTTGTGTATTACATATTGTTGTGAAATTTACTTTGGATAAAAAAAGCTAAAAATAGAATTAATAACGCAGAAATTAATTAAACATAATTGAATAAGCAAAAGAAGATTGCATAGATATCAATTGAGGTTGTGTATTTTAAATGCACCTCGTATATCGTATCTCAATATAGTATTAAAATTTTAAATGTATAATTCCAAGAATTATTGTGTAAATAAGCGACGTCATGTCATAAATTTTAGGTCAGTTTGATTTTTAAATGCTTAATATCTAAGTAAAGTAATAAAACATGCATTACCTGCTAGCAATACTAAAAAGGATACGAAATAATTTTTTCTTTGTACATTAACAACCTTAGTAGCTATATGTAACTTCAATTCATTCTATTGTCATAAATATAACCTTGCCAAAACAGATGCGTAAACATGACACGTCCAGGGCATTTTTAAACAAATAAATTAATCATATAAGCCATGCAAAAGGGAAACCAGGACCAGAAAAACCTAAAAGAAATACAATAATCAGTAACAAGAAGTCTACAAACATTGAAAAACACAAAGAAAATGATTAATACGATGATATTATAATGTAAATAAACAATACGTCAAAGGTCAAAGTAAGAATACTCAGCGGAGACGCATGCTCAGTGATGGCAACGTAGACGTTACAAGAGCCTACGAGCGGTAGAAAAGGACAGGACAGCATTACAAAATCAAGCCAGGAGAAAGAAAGAGGAAGAAGATGATCGCTTCCGGGTAAAATTTGCGGGTTAAAACTGGCAAATCAAACACGATTCGTAGAAAAAGAGACTACAAGTTCAACATTCAAAAATAAAACTTTTAGATATGGAAATTACAGCGAAAAGAAAAAATATATAAACTGGAAGACAATGCATAAAAATAAAGAAAATTAAAACACCCACGATGGATATAATTACATAGGGGTGAAAACGTTGAATAAGCACGAAAAGTAGTTAAAACAAAATTAAATGGTTTGGATTAGGGAAGAAATTCCTAGAAGAAAGAATGCGTACTATATAAGGGAAAATCACTGAGGAAGAAGAGGATTCACGAAGATATTCTCAACATTGACAAACATATTTTTAACGTTCACACAATTAATACATTTTGAAGTTAAAGTTAAAACTCCGCCTGCAGCACCCTGGGGTGGATTGAGTAGCTCCAAGGGTGCTGTTGCCGGTCCCAAGCCCGGACAAAGGAGGAGGGTTGATGGGCAAGGTTAGCAGCCTACTCACCGCAAAAAACACCTACCGCTCAAAGAACTACTGGGGCAGCCTCGGACAAAGCCGGACAGATTTTACGGAACACCGACACGGCGAGACAACGGAAAAAACGACTATGGAAATCGCAGAGACTACGAATTGGGAGCTGGAATATAACATCATGGCACACCAGGGACCAAGAAGTTATAATGGAACTGGGAAAACACAGTATCGATATATGCGCATTATCGGAATTAAAAAGCAAAGGCAAAGGAAATAGAAGATACCAGAACTACATACTATTCTATAGTGGGAAGGAAGAGAATCGGAGAGCACAAGCTGGAGTGGGAGTTCTGATACACGAAAGATTTGAGAACTACATCGATGAGGTGAAATACATAAACAGTAATATCATGTACATTTCTCTTAAAACAGAAACAACAAAAACGTACTTCATAAGCATATATACACCAGATATAAACAAGCCTAGAGAGGAACGAGCCGCTTTTTTTCGAGGAACTCCAGCAAATTCTGAACGAACTACCAGAAAAATCCAGGATCTTCATAATGGGAGATTTCAACTCCAGGATCGGCAATACACCCATACCGGGTGTAATGCAAAGATTTAATGAAAACGTCATCAATAAAAATGGAGAAATGCTAATAACACTATGCGCGCAAAACGAACTGCGAATTAATAATACATTCTATGCACACAAAAACCAACAAAAATATACCTTCGGCAACACAAGAGACCAAAACTCAATGATCGATTACATTATCACCAGCAGGGCAATGCACCCGGGTCAAATACTAGACGTAAGGACACTCACGTCGGCAAATGTCGGGACAGAGCACGGTTTAGTCCTATGTAAATACCGCCTCAAAACTAATCTCCAAAAGAAAAAATCAGCACTGTACATCCAGAAATTCAACGTGGAATCACTAAACAACACTTCAACGAAAACATTGTATCAGAGTAGACTGAAGGAAAAAATGACTAGGAACCAAATGACCGAGGACGAGGATGTCGAACAAATGTGGTATAAGATAAAAGCCAACATAACGGGAGGTGCCGCAGAGGCACTCGGAGTGAGGAAGGTAAACATAAATGGTAGAGAAAATAGAAAGCAATGGTTTATAGACGAAGTGAAAACGCTGGCAGAGAAAAAGAAAGAAGCCTACGTCAGATATAGGAGCAGAAGAACAGCAGAGGAATACCAAAGATACAAAACGATCAGAAACAGAGTGAATGATGCCATAAAGGAAATAAAGAAGACATACAGGGAAAAATTTTCTACCGACATGGAACATGACCTGTACGGAGGACAGAGAAGGATCTGAAACACACTGAGGAACAGGAAAAGAGCGGTAAACGAAGAAGTACAAATAAACATCATTACCCCAGGAGAATGGGAAAGGTATGTAAAGGGCTTGTATGAAACGCGGACAGACGACAATGGAGAGAATGAAGACAACACCTACACAGTACAGCTCCTTGAAGAGGACAACATAACACGGGAAGATGTGCATGAGGCACTAATAAAATCGAAAAACCGGAAGGCCCTCGGCCCAGACCAAATAGTAAATGAAATGCTCAAGTACGGGGGGGCTGAATTGGAAACAGCAATCACATTGTTATTCCAAAAAATCATCTCGACCCAAAAAGTGCCTAATGATTGGAAAAACAACATCACAATACCGATCTGCAAAAAGGGAAATGAGAACGACCCGGAAAATTACAGAATGATATCTCTCCCACCTAGCATAAGCAAGCTCTTTACAAAAATCATTGCAACAAAGATAATGAAGAGAATAGCAATAAACGAAGAACAACAAGACTTCAGACAAAATAGATCGACAATTGACGCAGTCTTCATCCTTAGACAAATGATCGAGAAATCCCTAGAATACAACAAGCCGCTGTTTCTCTGCTTTGTGGATCTCAAAAAAGCGTTTGATAGAGTACAAATAGCCGACATCATAGATATACTCCAGCAAAACAAGACACCTGTGTCGTACATTAACATAATAAAAGACCTCAGTAAAGGTAATACAACCAAGATCAAAACACCAAAGGGCCTCTCAGAACAAGTACCAGTACTGACGGGCATACGCCAGGGGGATAGCCTGAGCCCAGTACTATTCAACCTCATCATGGATCAAATAATCAATGGCGTAAAAGAAATGGATGAAGGATATAGATTGGGACAGGAATCGATGCGGATACTGTGCTACGCTGACGACACAATCCTGATGGCGGATAACGAGGACGATCTTCAGCGACTGCTATATCGGTTCCAAACAAAGGCAAAGAACCTTAACATGCAGATATCAGTGGAGAAGACAGAATCAATGGTCATAGCAAAAGAACCCACTAGATGTAAACTGGCTGTAGATGACAAACCCATCCGACAATGTATGCGATGCACGTACCTGGGAGTCGAGATAACAAGCTCCAAAAACCTACAACAGGAAGTCAGAACACAAATGAATAAAGCCTCAAGAATTTCTGGCTACCTAAGGGACCTCATATGGAGGAATAAATACATGTCCACCGAAAGTAAAGTCCGCATATATAAAACAGCCGTAAGACCGGTGATTACATACGCAGTGGAAACCCGAGCGGACACAACAAAAACGAAGAGCATGATGAGAGCAACGGAGATGAGGACCTTAAGTAATATCAGAGGAGTAAGCTTGAGAGATCTTGTAAGAAGCAGGGATATACGAACAGACCTTAAAATTCAAGACGTGGTCCAATTTACGAGAAATAGACGAAGATACTGGCGAGACCACGTCGACCGAATGACGGGGGATCGATGGGCAAAATGGGCAAAGAACGAAAAACCGAACTCAATGAGACCTCCAGGCCGACCTCCCAAGAGATGGTGCGAGAGCTGGATATCTGCTTCCCAAGAGGCTGAACAAAATTGAAATAGTAGAAGAAACAAGACTAAGTCTTAAGGAAAGAGAAAGAAGAAGAAGAAGAAGTTAAAGTCTGTGGGCAATTTGTTTAAATAATTAAAGAAATGAAAAGTCATTAATCTCCGCACCAGTTTGGGAGAAACAATGTACAAAGGGGTGTTTGAAAGTTTATGTGCGGAACTCGAATCCGAGTAAGTAAAATTTTATATAAGATAAATTTTGGAGTATATAGAGTAACGAAATTTGCTAAAGGTATATGTGTATTGCTATTTTAAACTATTAAGTAACTATAAATACACGATTAAAGTATATGTCAGGCGAGATACTTGAGTCTGATAAAGAGGAAGTAGGATTCCCTGAATATTCTCAAAATATCTGTGCCATTGAGATATTTGAAGTTTCAAAACATTCAGAGATAGGAAAGTAAGAAGTGCTTATACAGCGTGAAGACAGGCGTCCTATTCTGTAGGGATACATCTCCCACTTAAGCAGGCCCTGAATAGCACACTCGGTTTGTCAGAATTTATAAGTAGAGACTAGAGATCCACATTTCCAGAGTAATACAGACTGTGAGTACTAATCTCAACATTAGGAGGGCAAATACCCCCTTTTGTGAGAAAAATCCTCAAAAGTCTTTGCTTATGAGATTCATTTATTTGAATCTGAATCAAATCTCCAAAATTATCTGTGTAGAGTTCATAAGAGAATATTTGTATATAAAAGTTTCGTTGCTAGATCAAGAATAGGTTAAGAATGAAATATTTTAAGACAATAACAATGAAATGTAAAAATACTAATAGGCAATAAAATATTTTTAAACAAATACTGCTTGTTGTGTCATTTCTTTGTACAGTTGAATGTCGATGGTCCGACAATCATGGGACCGGGGCGGTATCGGATTACCGAAAACGTCGGATTACCAAAGGTTAGCCTTATTTCAATGAAATTAACCGTATAAGACAAGAAAATTCATTTTATGATGTATGTACATATTACATATTATGTATTCTTTGACTAGTGAGGGTATAAAATAATCAATTTAGGCGTTATTTTTTACAAATGAAAAAACAAATTTATTGTATCTAAAAAATACAAAACACGATATGATTCGGCTTCTACATACAATGTAGGCCTACATACATATCTTCTAAAGAATTACCTACGGTGTACAAATTTACGATTAAGAAAAATCTGTGATAGTTGTTTGTTTCCTTTTACAGTCTGTCATAGCTTCTTCTTGAATGTCTTTCAACATTAAAACGTTGTTGAAGTCAAGTTGACGTTCCTCGCACCAGCGTATGTTTGCAGCCAACATAGCATCGTCACTACTGATAGTGTATTTTGCCACCGCGGTCTCCTCAATCGTGACGCCTTCAACATTAGACGTGACTTCTTGGATTATTTCTTCTTCTGTAAGGTCAGAGTCAAGGTTGTTATCTAAGACCCATCTTCTCATGTCTTCCGAAGATTCTTGTGGAACGTTCATATCATCGCAAAGTGTAAGGGTATCCTCTACAACATAGTCGTTATCTTCAGATTGGTTATATCCGTTATCTTTCTTTGGGAGGAGTAGGTTTTCTGGCCAAATATTTTTCCAGGATTTTATTAAAGTTAAAGGCTTGACTTGGTGCCATGCAAATGAAGCATTGAGAATGGCATCCTTAATGTTAATTTTTTTTTTTAATTGCTGTGATGTCTGCGTCAGGTTGGCTGACGATATCCATTAGTAGGCGCTTTTTATAATGTGCCTTTAATGTCTTAATCACATTCTGATCCATGGGCTGAATCAGAGCAGTTGTATTTTTTGGCAAATACAAAACCTCTATGTAACCATCGTCTGTCTTAACTCTCAATTCCTCCATGTTCGGATGTCCGGGAGCATTATCCAACAGTAAAAGGGCCCTTAACGGCAGATTTTTACCCTTCAAGTGTTGTTTTACCTCTGGAACAAAATGGTTGGAAAACCAATCAAGGAAAACTTCTTTAGTTACCCGTGCTCGGCTTTGACTCATATAAATCACTGGAAGAGATTCAGTCTTAGTGTTTTTAAATGCCCGAAGGGACTTAGATTTACCCACAGCTAACAGTTTTAACATATGACTACCAGCGGCATTCGAGCATACCATTACGGTGATTCTTTCTTTTTGAAGTTTTCTTCCGGAAACGCTTTTTTCATCCTCTGTTACAAATGTCTTTGTTGGAAGTTGCCGCCAATTTAACCAGGTTTCATCGGCATTGTACACTTGCTCAGGCGTAAGGCCTAGTTCAGCGATTTTGGAGTTTAAGTTTTTGATAAAGTTAGAAACTTTTGTCTCATCGGCAGATAATTTCTCTCCGCTCATTTGTATGTAAGGAATACCATGCCGCTTTTTGAAATTTTCAAACCAGCCATCGCTGGCGCGAAAACCATCTTCTTTTGTGATTTCATTATAAAAAAATTGGGCTTTCTGTTTTAGAATATGCCCAGAAATAGGGGCTTGTCTGTTTCTTTGCTGTTTAAACCAAGCATAAAGAGCTTCCTCAACTTGGAGATGTTCGCCCATTTTGAGGGTTTTTCTCTTGGAGTCGTCTTCAACAGATTTTATAAAATGTTCTATTTCTCCCCTATTTTTCACAATGTCATATACGGTAGGTCGACCGATACCATAGACTTTAGCAATGGCAGTGGGAGTTTCACCACTGTCATACCTATTAATAATTTCCCACTTCTCAGCAAGAGTTAAAGTTTTATGCTTACGTTTACTGATTCCACTTTTACTCACTATCACACAACTCTTAACAAAACTAACAGTAAAATATTAAAGTTAAACAGATATATGATCGCGCAAAGTACATATGTACGTATCGCTACTGAATGCTACTGAACAGAGCAAGCAACTAATGAAACTGCTGGATCCGGGAAAGACAGGTCGCAACAGGCATCATCTGTATGTCTAGATCGATACGAGGGAGCGTCGGACTACCGAGCATGTCGGACTGTCAAATGTCGGACTATCGACATTCCACTGTATTTACTTTGGACACTAGGCCTATTTGTGCAAAACCAAAAGATTGCCCTGACATATACACAGAATATACAGAGTCTCAACAAAATTATGCATGTGTAACTATACAGGCTGATTCATTTTCGGCCCTCACCATGGGGATCTCGCTTATTATTGGAGATAGAGTATAGGTTTAAATTTGGCAAAGTTGTTAAATTTTGTGTTTGTTATAAATCTGTAAAGAAAATAGACCTGTGACAAATGACCTTCGTTATTTAAAAAAAAAAAACGCGAAAACCCCATTTTCTTCTTTTACCTGTAGCACCGACATTTGGCCTTGTAGAGAAAATATAAAAACATATCCTTGTGGCCATTTCTAAACCTATATCCAGTGGTGTACTCTAAATTTTTATACGACATTTCGTTTCTTTCTGGCCATCATCAACTCTCTAATTTCTTATAGGCGCCATATTGGATTTAGACATCTTCAGAAAGAGTTTTTTTTTCTGATTTCAGCCATGTACCACATGCTGACTAAAGTTTTTGACATTAGGTTTTATTTGAAAGAATAAATTATAAGATTAAATAAGGTAGCCATGTCAAACATTTCATTTATTGTTCATTAATAATACAAAAATGTCACACTAACGAAGAGAAACGAGATATGATAAGTATTTTTTATTCTTCGAACCCAAATTCAACAGTAGCGAGTACAAGATATCTACAATTATATCCAGAACGACAGCAGCCTCATCGTACCATTTTTCGATCTCGACAGAAATTTGGTTGAGAATGGATCGTTTACTAAGCCGCGTAATGGTCAAGACGACAGGAATTTAAATGAAAATCGACAAGATATTTTACAAATGGTAAATTAAAAGCGTGTTTTCAAATTTCATGTTAATCTTGTATTTTTATAGATAAATAATAATCCATCAATTTCTACACGCGAAGTAGCGTCAGAATGAAATTTGTGCCAGTCCAGAGTTTGGAGAACTTTACATAAAAGTAGGTTTAAACCATACAGGATCTATGTTAGTCACTCTTTACTGCCTGGAGATAATTTGAGAAGGCTAGAATATTGTAATTGGTTAATGGGAAGGATAGAAAATGACGAAAATTTTTTAAGCAAAATCATCTGGTCAGATGAAACAAAATTTACAAATTCTGGAATGTTCAACAGAAATACGGAGCACTATTGGGCAGTACAAAATCCCCGACAAAACAGGGCTAGAAGACCACAACATCGTTTTGGAATAAACGTTTGGATGGGTATTTTGGCAAATCGTCTCTTAGGACCAGTTATGTATGAAGAACATTTAAATGAAGAAAGATATTTAAACATTTTACGTACATACGTATCTGACTATCTTGACGACAATATCCCATTAAATCAATTACAATATTTATGGTGGCAACAAGATGGCGCACCAGCACACAATGCAGCTGTTGTTAGAAATTTCTTAAATCAAGAGTTTGCAAACCGTTGGATTGGAAATAGGAGAGTTGTTGAATGGCCTGCGAGATCACCTGATTTAAGTCCGCTAGATTTTTTTTTATGGGTAGGTATATGTTAAAAATAATATTTATAAAGTTGATGCGCCACAAAAAATTGAAGAATTACGAGACCGACTTCAGAATGCCTTCGATGCAGTTCCTAGAAGAACTATACAAAGGGCAGTACAAAATGCCAGAAGGCGTGCCCAATTGTGCATTACCGAAGATGACCAGATAATTGAACATTTACTGTAATTGTTTATTGTTTACTTTTCTATGTATTTTTATTAATGTTTTTGTTATCTTGTACTCGCTACTGTTGAATTTCGTTTCGAAGAATAAAAAATACTTATCATATCTCGTTTCTCTTCGTTAGTGTATGACATTTTTGTATTATTAATGAACAATAAATGAAATGTTTGACAGATTGAAATTCCAAAGGCTACCTTATTTAATCTTATAATTTATTCTTTCAAATAAAACCTAATGTCAAAAACTTTAGTCAGCATGTGGTACATGGTTGAAATCAGAAAAAAAAAACTCTTTCTGAAGATGTCTAAATCCAATATGGCGCCTATAAGAAATTAGATAGTTGATGATGGCCAGAAAGAAACGAAACGTCGTATAAAAATTTAGAGTACACCACTGGATAGAGGATTAGAAATGGCCACAAGGATGTGTTTTTATTTTTTCTCTACAAGGCCAAATGTCGGTGCTACAGGTAAGAGAGGAAAATGGGGTTTTCGCGTTTTTTTTTTAAATAACGAAGGTCATTTGTCACAGGTCTATTTTCTTTACGGATTTATAACAAGAACAAAATTTAACAACTTTGCCAAATTTAAACCTATACTCTATCTCCAATAATAAGAGAGATCCCCATGGTGAGGGCCGAAAATGAATCAGTCTGTATACACAATCATTCCGTTAATTAAATTCATTTTTAAGAGCAAAGTTCTCAGCAGTATGTATATGTATTTCTTTATGTTTATTTTTAGATATAATTATCTTTTTATTTTATGTTTTTTACATATGTATATGCATTCTTTGGTTTGTCCTGTAATTGGGTGATAACCGTTGGACAATAAAGCTATTATTATTATTATTAAAATTTATAAATTATATTGATCACGTAATGCATGTGTTTGTGGTTTTCCGGGATCTACAGCAAATACAGTTTATTATCAGAAACTTCCGTTGGTGCAGAGTTTTGCTTTGCTAGATCATAAACCATTATGTAACTCTGTAATCCTGAAATTATGTACTTTGTAATAGATTTAAGGATCAATTACAACAATTTTTGTATTATGCACAGGTATATTTCGACTCTACAAGAGGGCGTAAAATGACTTACGTATTTCATTAGGTTAGGTTGCCTACTCGCCCGAGTAGATAGAGATTCGCACGCGTTGAGAATATTTTATTAAGCCCAGGGCTTCACGTTATATCCTTTTTTATTCGGTAGAGTTAGCAGTTACTCTCGTTACTACTGGTTGTATACTGCTGCGTGTGAAAAATGGATGAGAACAGAATATCCCATACCGAGATCTAATTTATTGCTTATTGTTGTCTTCGAAGAGAAGGTTGTGGTGTATTGTTCTTGTATCCTTCGTCAGATGTCGCTGAGAGATTGTGGATTTATGTCGCTTATGTGTGGAATTTGAGACCGCGTACGCGTGTGTGTGTATGCGAACGATCGGCGACCTGATAAAGGTCAGAAGAAAAAAAAAAAATCCATTGTGCTGAATGTTGATTTATGAAATGAATCGCGCGGGGAAAGTCGAATTGAATTTATCGGTTCGTGTTACAACAGATGAGGAATTCCCAGGATCGGCGTAATTTGAAGTTAATGTTAGAATTAACGGAGGTGCAAGAGAGGATATACTATGATTTACGAAAATGTTATTTTTGTGTTTCGCAGTGTCGTTAGTTAACGAAATTTGCCAGCGTAAATTAAAAAAATTAGAAAGTATATTTGTTTTGTATAAAATTATAACAGAGACATTTGAAGAATATATTTTTTTATTAGTATTATTGTGATCAAAAAGTAAATAAAATGCAAAGTACTTATTTTTCTCTCTAATTTATTTCATCTCCCTCAAAATAGTTTTCTTCTAAAAAAATACACTTTTTTCTCACTTCATAGCAGTTCTGAAAGTTGATTTGCGGTATAGCTTCCAGAGTGCGTTTCAAATCAAGCGAATACGGTGGCTGTAGAACAATGTGTTGAATGCTTGCTTAAATAGTCTCGAACAAGCGATGAAGATAATGTGGCATGGTACATTACCGTGTTTCAAAAACAAAGAATTATGGAGCGCACATAGCGCAAGTTCCAATATTTCAGAGTGGTAATAACCAAAAAGCAAATAAAACGGAAAGTCAATATAATGTATATAAGAAAGAAAGAGAAAGAACTAAGAACCTAATAACAGAATCTAAAAACAAGCAGTGGGAAAAGTTTGGGGAAAAAATTGAAAGAGATTGCAAGGGAAACCAGAAACTATTCTAAAGAGCACTAAAAACATTAAGGACAGAAAAGAAACAAAATATGCGGTTAATTGAAAACAAAGACGGTGAAATACTAACGCAGGAAAAGGAAATTATGGAGAGATGAAGAGAATATTACCGGGAGCTATTGAACGACAGACAACATACCAAAGAACCTGAGCAAGATGAGGAAGTAGAAGAAGATACAGAGGAGGAAATAAGCAAACGAGAATTGGAAGAAGTAATCCAAGAACTGAGTAATGGAAAAAACACCAGGCTCGGATAAGATAACGTCAGAAATGATTAAGAATGTAGGACATAAAGGCAAAGATATGTTGTTATACATCTATAACAGGATATGGACAGAAGAATATATACCAAAGGAGTGGAAGAAAGCGTTGATTGTACCTATATGGAAAAAAAGAGATATGAAGGAGTATAACAACTACCGAGGTATTACGTTACTAAACGTTACTGTAAAAATATTGGAAAAAATAATAGAAAAAAGGATTAGAACGAAAATAGAAAAAACATTAGAGGAATAAAAAAGTGGGTTTAGAAGCGGAAGAAGCACTCAAGATCATGTGTTTGCAATAAAACAAATCATCGAGAAATCAACTCAACAGAAATTAAATATATATGGCATTCATAGACCTTGAGAAAGCATTTGACACGGTCCCACGACAGGAACTATGGAAAGTATTAAGCGAAAGAGGTATCAATGGAAAAATTTTAAGATTGACACAAAAGACATATCAAAATAACATAAATGCAATTATAAAAAACAATATGATATCAGAAACATTGACGACAACTATAGGATTGAGACAAGGAGGAAGTTTAAGTTCGTTGCTGTTCATAGTGTTCATGGATAAGATAATTAAGAGATGCAAACCACTAACAAAAAAACTGGAGGTAGGTTATTTACGGCTGCAAAAGGTACGAATAACCGAAGGACCATTTGCAGATGATGTCGTGATATTGGCTAAAAACGAAAAGGACCTACAAATAAACTTAAATGTCTGGAATAGAATAATGAAGGAAAGTGGAATGAGAATTAATAAAACGAAGACGAAAGTAATGATGATTGGAGCGAAAAAAAAATAGAACAGGTAGATCATTTCCAATACCTAGGAGTAACCATAGAGAGGACAGGCACACAGGAGATAGATATTAATGGTAGAGTACAAAAAGCCAATAAGCTATATTATGCAATGAACTCTAAGTTTATAAACAAAAGAGAAATATCGAAACATACAAAACTAAAGATTTTTAAAACAATATACAGACCAGTGATGACTTTTGGCTGCGAATCTTGGACACTAACACAACAACAAAGGAGTAGAATACAAGCAGTAGAAATGAGGTCCTTGAGAAGAGTACGAGGAGGGTCAAAGAAAGATAGGATTAAAAGGGTATATATAAGAAGAGACCTTGACATACAGTCCATACATAGATTCATAGAAGACAGACAATTATCTTGGTGGGGACATCTACAGAGAATGATCGAAGAAAGACTAGTTAAAAAAAATGGCAAGCCAAAATACAGAAGAACACAAAAAGAGGGAGGCCAAGAAAGACATGGAATAAGATGGTAGCTGAAATACTGACGGACAGAAGCAAAACCTGGAAGGAGGCTACTGTGATGGCTCGAAATAGAAAATAGTGTAGAAATTTTTTAAAAATTAGACACTATACCCCACACCATTAAAGGTAGAAGGGGGTTTTAGATTATATATATATAATAACCAAAAAGCAAATTTAGAACGCAGAGATGAAATACTTAAAAAGAGGCCGACGAGCTATTAACAAGATAAAGAAGGAAACGCGAAAATAGGTAAGGACGTAACAGCTCAATAGATACTAGAAGAACTAATTGTGTTGGTGAACGGAAGAATGAGATAATGTCGTGGGAGAATGAATACTTCCGAAGAAGCGAAAGATACCGATAGAAATAAAAGGACTACCAGAAGATAGGAAGGAGTGGAAGAAATTTCAATATATTCAAGGGTTTAAAAATTATAGTTAAGTTCTTGCACTATTGCATAGCAAAATGGGTTATAGGTTTTATATATATATATATATATATATATATATATATATATATATATATATATGTGGAATTCAACGTGTATGTTGATGGTGAATAGCACTATATATTAATTTCTTACTACACTTGTGTAGAATTAGGGTGTCCTTTTGTTGGAAAACACTATTTTGGTTTCGTGACGTTTCGGTCTTGTATTTAGACCTTCCTCAGACCTGTTTTTATTTATTAAGAAGAAAAAAAGAAATGTAACAAACTTTCTAATATGTTGTCATTGTACAATATTAATGAACTGTATCACAAGTACTTACATAACTTAAACTATATGGGCTGTTGATTGTATTACTCCACACACGAGCCTGTTACAGTGGCCTTTACACTTTAAAACCATCGCTATGTTAATGATAATAAAAAAACACAAAACATTTAATAAACTAGTACATATACAGTAATATATTCATATATACGTATCCCCAAAGAAAAAAATCTAAAGGACTTAAATCTGGCGAACGGGCTGGCCATTCAATGGTTCCTCGTCTTCCAATCCATCTGTGGGGAAAAACGTTGTCCAGATATTGACGAACATTTACACCATAATGTGGTGGGGCGCCATCTTGCTGGAACCAGATACTGTCATTGGGCAGGTGTTCATTGTTTTCATGAGGATAGAGCGTAGCACAAGCAGGTATTATTTCATTTTGCAATAACTGCAAATACAGAGCAGAAGTTAAATTGCCATTGATGAAAAAGGGACCGATAATATGACCGCCTAGAATGCCAACCCAAACATGAAACTTTTGGGGGTACTGCGTATGGTGCTCCAAAAATCAAGAGGGGTTTTCCGATGACCAGTATTTGCAGTTATGTCTGTGTACTTCACCGGTAAGGCAAAAAGTAGCTTCGTCAGAGAAAAGAATATTGTTGATAAAATTTTCATTATTATTGCAAATATTTAACATTTCTTCAGAAAATTGTAATCTCCTATCAAAATCATCTTCCGTTAACTCGTGTACAAGGTGTACCTTATAAGGTTTATACTTTTCACTTTTTAAAAATGACACGATCGATGACTGTGAAATATTGAAATTTGCCGCTAATTGATTGGTTGATAAATGGGGATATTCAGATACAGCCAATAAAATATCCAGTTTGTTATCATCGCTTTTTGCTGTTCTAGGTCTACCACTCCTTGGAAAATCTTTAACGCTACCCGTTTGTTCAAAGCGTCTTAAAGTTGTACCAACAACGGATTTAGAAATTGGATTTCTATTTGGATGCGTATCATTAAATAAATTACAAACGTCTTGTAAACTTCTGCGTCTATCTCCATAACCCAACATCATAAGTATTTCAATTCGTTCATGTTCACTTAAACTCGCCATTGTTAATATTAACAGCAACAAATTGCACAAATGAATTATTTCTGTCAAAGATTTGACGTACACAATAACCACTGATAAAATTATGTCGCTCAAGTTTGTTTATCGCTACGCTTCTGTCTATCTGCGATGTACCGAACATCTGTTAAACACATGAACCGGCCTTTTCTTATAAAAAAGTTATTAAAATGAATTTAAAAAAAACAAAAATATTATAGTAAAGAGAAAAAATTCTCTATCGAATGGTAGAGTAAAATTTACTAGTTCCCATTTAAAAAAACTGCGCGGACAGGCATAACTAAAAAACAATTGAAGAAAAAAAAAATTCAAATATTCTCAAATGTAGATCAAAATATCCTAACAAACTTTTATATTGAACATAATTCCCTAAAATGAATATTAACGACAATAAATCGCCGTCTCCATACTTTTAACTAAGCCTGTATATATATATATATACAGTTTGCTCATAAAGTTTGGAACCAAGCTTATAACCGCATTATTTTACATTTTTTGGAAAAACGCTCGGACAGGTAAATTTTCTTTTTTAAAACGCCATCTTTTGACATACAATTTTTTTCTATGACGTCATTGGTTTTCGAGTGATGACGTTATCAACACTTTCTTTAAATGGCAATCATATTATTTTTTTCTCGTTTTTGGTAGATCTTTATATCCACCAAATAGTGATATAAAACAATTGGTATGTTGCATCACAATTTTTTTGAAAAAAATTATATAAATTTAGAAAAAAATTCGATTGTACAGAATTAAAATTAAATTAAAAAAATACATCTGAACTTAAATTTATTGTAACAGTTAACGCAAATTTTCAAGATTGACCTCACCAACCAACTGACACTGTCCCAGCCGAGTGTAAATGCTTTGCGATCAATAGTAATCTGCGTTATTCGCTCCAGGTCAAAAAAAATTCGTCTTCCCAATCGGCCAATTACGTATTAAAAAATCTTATTTAACATTAAATAGTTTCACAAAAAAGGGCCAAAGAAATTTAATTTATTTAAAAAATTGACATGATGTGGCAGACCATTTCTTAATTCAAATTCTCGCCCAAAAATTGAAGATTTCAAAAACTAATTAAGCTTACAAAATTTACTGAAATATGTAAGTAAGTTTTTTTCACACTTCTGTCTTGTGTGAGGACTTAAATATTCTTCTTGAACAAACCGGATCGTCAAAAGTACATGTACTCATGTTACTATGCAAAAAATTTACAAAAACAAAAACACGCACTTTTTTGCAAGATATTTCTTTATGACATTCTTGCTTCTTTTTATACAATTTATGTACAAAAATTTTAGTTTGAAATTGTTTCTATGGCGACAACATTGTTGAATTATTTACTTCTATTTTTGACGTTAAATTTTTGAGATATTGCGTAAAAATTATTCATTTTCGCTAATATAAAAAATGGCACATTTAACTGAGCGAGAAAGAATCGAAATTTTAATTATGGTTGGGTATGGGGACAGACAAAGAACGCATGCAGAAGCATGCGAATTGTTTAACCATGAACACCCTGATAGACCTCCAATTACCAGGTCTTGGGTGACAAAACTAGTTGGAAAGTTTACCGAAACTGGATCCGTAAAAAATCAACCACGGCAAGGTAGACCTCAAGTAGGAGAAGATGTGAAATTAAATGTGCTTCTAGAAGCAGAAGAAAGGCATCATGCTTCCACCAGAGCCAATCAGGTGGCTCACTCATTTGTCGTCAACTTATTTAAAAAAGAACACTATCGTCCTTACAAAGTTCAACTTGTACAGGAATTACATGAGGATGACGAAGATCGTCGACTGCAGTTCTGTGAAGACATAATGTTACGTTGTGACCAAAATCCAAATTTCTTGGAAAACATCGTCTTCTCAGATGAAGCTACGTTCTGCCTAAATGAATCAGTTCACCGCCATAATTGCAGATATTGGTCGCAGAACAATCCGCATTGGACTCAAGCGTGTCATACTCAGCGCAGAGAAAAAGTTAACGTATGGGTTGGAATGATTGGACGACGCATTTTAGGACCATATTTTTTGAAGGAAATTTGACTGCTGTGCAATATTTAGAATTTTTAAGTGGGAAAATAACAGCGCTCGCTGTTATTTTCCCAAATCACGAGGATGGTGATGTACCCCATCCAAATATTTGGTTTCAACAAGATGGGGCGCCTCCCCATTATGGTGTAGAGGTTCGCCACTATCTTGACGAAATATTTCCCAATAAATGGATTGGACGGAGAGGCGCCACCTCGTTCTCCTGACCTGACTCCGTTAGACTTTTTTTTGTGGGGTTATTTGAAATCGAAAGTGTATTTTAACAAACCGAACAATTTAGAAGATTTAAAAGAACGAATTCGCGTAGAACAAATATCCCCAGACATCATTGAGGCGAGTATACGAAGTGTTTACACTCGGCTGGGACAGTGTCAGTTGGTTGGTGGGGTCCATTTTGAAAATTTACGTTAACTGTTACAATAAATTTAAGTTCAGATGTATTTTTTTAATTTAATTTTAATTTTGTACAAAAATAAAATTTTCGTATTTTTTTCTAAATTTATATAATTTTTTTAAAAAAATTGTGATGCAACATACCAATTGTTTTATATCACTATTTGGTGGATATAAAGATCTACCAAAAACGAGAAAAAAATAATATGGTTGCCATTTAAAGAAAGTGTTGATAACGTCATCACTCGAAAACCAATGACGTGATAGAAAAAAATTGTATGTCAAAAGATGGCGTTTTAAAAATGAAAATTTACCTGTCCGAGCGTTTTTCCTAAAAATGTAAAATAATGCGGTTATAAGCTTGGTTCCAAACTTTATGATCACACTGTATATATATATATATATATATATACATACATCTAGTGGCGTTCATCAATTCGAATTAGTCGAACACGATAGAACACGATAGAAACTATCTTTCTATGAAAAATTGAAATCTATTCTATTTTGATAATGAGCGATTAAGATAATTTGTAATCGAGTCATTTATAAATTTGAGTCCATATGTCTTTTACGATTGTAACCTTTGCATAGTTATATATTCGACTGATATTATAGTACGTTTGTAATTTAAAGCAATACATACAATTTCGGATTCATGAATGACTCGATTACAAACGATCTTGATCGCTCGTTACTTTTTGTGTACTATAGCTACGTCTATATCTGTAAAAGTTGTTTCGCCTGCACTTTGGGCCAAAAATTGTACTCATAGTTAAATAACAAACGTGCTTACTTCATCCATGCATTCGAGACTACGAAAGTTTTCAGAGAGAACATTTCATCGTGAACGTTGTCGATTGAAAATTGAATATAAATGCTATATTAGATGGGGCAGCAATTCTGAATCTTCACATGCATTTCAATGTTATTGATGGTATTATATAGAAAGAGCGAAATCGAGCGAGGGAAGATATAGTCGCTAAACCAATAAGATGTGTATATTTTATCTAACAAAGGCGGATCATGGTCTTGTATTTCACATTAAGGAGCACGAACTGTCAGAAGAATGTATAGTTTCGCGTGAAACTCTGTGTATGATGCTCGAAATTTGTGACGCAATAAATAAGGAATAATCGGTTAGAAAAATGTATTGCTAAACAACGTGCTTCTCTTTAATACGGGTTGAATATAATATATATTGTTTACTATATACGTGGAAAGCAATCTGGTATTCAACGTTTCGGGGGTTAAAGCGGTGCGTAAGTGTAGAAAATGTTTACGATATTAAGTTTATAATGTACGAAAATGAAATGTTTATAGCTTACGTATAATTGAAACATTTCCATAACCAAAGTTGATCGAAAGGTGCTCCACCGACCAAACTTTCTGGAGGTCGTCTCCTACTAGATGGTCCAGCTCCAGATCCTCTTTGTCTGTAAGATACGGCAGACACGTCGTTGTCACCTTTCTTAACGCATTGTCTTTGAAAAAATGATACACCCGCTTCCAAGAAGTCCACTTCGCCAGCTATCGTCGTGGGATACCGTTCTTCTCTAAAAGAAATACTTTTAATGTTAGGAAATATTCAGATTAAGAACGAATAAACTAAACTACATTTGAAATTTCATAATTTGTATAGTGTTGCGTTTTTCGTGATATTCTATAAATTTGGCTTAATAAATATCAAGCAATTAAAAAAAAAACTTTTTGGCTCCCTGAATCTAGCATTACAAAATATCACGATTATTTGCAAATCAGTGGTGGGATGAACCCATTGCAATAATGCCGCTACCGAGAAATCGTAAAACCTACGAGGGTTGGTTGATGGGAGAGTGACTTTTCAATGAAAAAGTTGTTTAGGGGTAAAAATATATTTTATTTTTCAACATAGTTCCTTTGCAATTCCACACACTTAATCCAGCGGCTTTCCAATTTTTTTAAACCACCAAAAAAGTAATCTTTTGGAAACTCGTCAAAATATGCATTCGTTTCGGCTATCACATCCTCATTTGTGCCGAATCTTTTTCCACCAAGCCATTTTTTCAAATTTGGGAACAAGAAGAAGTCCGACGGAGCCAGATCTGGTGAATATGGTGGATGCGGCAGCAATTCGTAACCCAATTCTTTGAATTTAGCGGATGCAATCGCGGACGAATGAGAGGGTGCGTTATCTTGATGGAACAAAATTTTCTTTTTAAATAAACGAGGTCGTTTTTTCTTTAGTTCCGTATCGAAAAGCGTCAGTAAATTAGCATAATATTGGCCAGTTATTGTGCTTCCCTTCTGTAAGTAATCAATAAAAATTACGCTTTGGCAATCCCAAAAAATGCTAGCCATAACCTTATTGGCCGAAAAACCGTTTTTGCCTTTTTTGGAGCACGTTCTTCGGGAGAAGTCCATTGTTTTGATTGTATTTTGGCCTCTGGCGTATAGTGATGTATCCAGGTTTCATCTACGGTGACATACCGATGAAAAAATTCTGTTGGATTACGTTTTAACAAAAGTAAACAGTCACTGGAAATTGATGCACGAGTGCGCATTTGCTCTGCAGTTAGCAAACGCGGCACCCACCTTGCGGTTAATTTTTTTAAATGTAAATGTTCGTGAAGAATATTGTGGACCCGTTCGGTTGAAATGTTTACAGCATTAGCTATCTCGCGCACTTTCACCCGGCGGTCATTTTTTACAATAGCACGGACCTTAGCTATCATTTCTTCAGTAGTTACGGTTTCTGAAGGCCCAGGACGTTCAGCATCATCCGTGGTCATATGACCAGTTTTAAAGGCAGCAAACCACTTGCAAATCATTCCATGCGAAGGAGCAGATTTACCATAATACTTCTGTAACTTTTCTTCAGTGTCTTTAATGTTCTTTCCGCGTAAAAAGTAATGTTTTATTAACACACGAAATTCCTTTTTATCCATTTTTAAATAATATAATAACTTGTTTACTTTAAACGTCTGCCAAATGTAAACTAACTGACAGATCTGCATGAAATTTTAACAGTAGACGTCTAAAAGATAGCTGAAGTTAGCGATACAGTCATTATTGCGACAGTGGTGCCAACTTATGAAAAGTCACTCTCCCATCAAACCACCCTCGTATAATAGTTATTTATGCAACAAGTGCAAAAAGTATGTGTTTATTACACGCGACGTGAAATGGAGAACACCTCGAGTACAATAAACAATTTTTGCACGAGTTTCATACAATATTTTTTCTACGTTCATCCAAAAAACAAAAAAAAAGAATATTTAGGTGGCACTAAGTGTAGGAAAATAAATATCGTAATTTAATAGCAAAATATTTAATAATTAATTAGCTTTATCGATTCTCATTGAGAAAGTTAGGTTACGTTAGAAACAATTTAACTCAAACTTTATTTTTACCATTAATGTTAAAAGTAAATGTACAATTTGTGCAATTTTTGATATTAATATTTCTTATAATTAGTGAATTATTTTTTAATTTTACTTGTTGATTTGTGACTTCTCCAAATGTACCAGTACTTGATATATGTATATGTATATTGTCATTTTCTTCAGGCTGAAATATTATTTTTATAAGATTGAGTTTGTTTGCAGGTGATTCCTCCACTACTGTCGACGATTTCCATCCGTCGTTTCGTTTGAGCTCTAGTATATCTGCTCCAGTATCTGTAAGAAGTGTTGCGGAGGATCTCCTGAAGTAGAGTTCTGTGTATAGCTCAGGATTCTCCAAATGCAGAAATTTTTCAAATTGATACGGGATTTTAGCAAACGTGTTCATACCAATAGCTTGGACAATGTACTTTTCATTTCGGTAATTGATAAAAAAATGTTTATGCATAAATGATTGCGATGTAATTTCGTGTATTTATTATATATATATATATATATATATATATATATATATAAGTTTCCCAACATAGACCATATTTTTCAAATAAAAAATTTCGTATGATTTGCTTTGTAATTTGTAGACAGCAATGTTTACATCCCCACTTACTCTGCAATTACATACATTCTAATTTAGTATTTATAAATATTTCATATAATAAAGCCGAAAAACTCCAATAATTTATCAAATGTTATATATATATATATATATATATATATATATATATATATATACAGTGAGGTCCTAAAGTAACGGATAAATTCATTTTCTACGTAATTATTAATACAAAAGGAAAATCCTGAAACAGGTCAATTTTTATATATGAAACTACACTTTTTGAATAAAATTATCTATGTGCCCCTCCAACCCCCTCGAAGTAATAACTACCCCTTTAAAAAATTTAAATGAAAAGGGGTAGCGTGTGTTACTGCGTTTAAAAGGGATTTTAATTCTCTATTCAGCAGTATATGCCTTTTTGATTTTTGGACGTCGATAATAGGAAAAATCAATGTTAAATTGTTTAAATTGTATAATTAATTATGTCGCAGAGCGAAATAAATTTTAAAATATTTAAAATTATTTACAGTAACTAAAAATAGTTTAAATCATATGCTCAAACAGGAGTCCGTTCATTTCTTGACAAACAAATAGACGATGCTGGAATTCTTCCAAAACGTTTTGCAACATTTCAGCGCTGATTTGATTAATTTCATGCATTATTCGGTTTTTTAAATCATTAATGTTGATTGGTTTATTGGAGTAAATTTTAGATTTTAAATAACCCCACAAAAAATAATCCAGTGGAGTCATATCGGGAGAACGGGCTGGCCATTCAATTTCACCACGTCTACCGATCCACCGATGCGGAAAAACTTGATTAAGGTAAGCTCGTACTACTGCTGCATAATGTGGTGTAGCTCCATCTTGTTGAAACCATATGTTTCTACTGTGGGGTTAACAGTATCAGAAAAAAGTCTTCTTAATTCAAGTATTAAAAATGTTTGTAAAAACTCCAAGTAAATCGCCCCAGTTAATGTCCCCTCAAAAAAATATGGTCCAATAATTCTGTTATTTATTATGCCAGCCCAAACGTTCACTTTAATAGGATACTGAGTATGACCTTCCCTCATCCAGTGCGGATTTTGTTTACTCCAATACCGACAATTTTGCTTGTTGACTGTTCCATGTAGGGTAAACGTTGCCTCATCAGAAGAAAGAATGTTTTTGGGAAACATCGGATCCTGTTGACATCTATTTGTAACAATTTCACAAAATTGTAATCGACGATCAGGATCATCGTCATTTAATTCCTGCACCATTTGAATTTTATACGGATGGTATTTTTCTTTTTTCAAAACACGCAAGACAGACGATTTACTTACATCGCAACCACCGGCTACTTCTTTTGTAGGTTTATGTGGGTTTTCCTCAACATGTAATAATACATCCAATTTTTTTTCGTCATTCAGTTTTGATCTACCAGATTTTGGAAGATCTTTGACAGTTCCTAATTGACGGAATTTTTGTTCGACCCTACTCACCGTAAACTGGGAAATGTGACGGTCAGGATACTTATCATTAAATATTCTGCATACTTCAGAATGCGTTCGTGTTTTATCACCCACTCCAATTAATATTAATACGTCATTTCTTTGGGTCTCGGAAAGGCTCATTGTTGAACAATTTAAATTAACGCTTAGAAATCTCTAAAAAAACGTTTAATACCTAACAATTGTTAACGACGTCTAACGAACTAAAACAAATTTGAGAAGTAAATGTCATAAAAAGAAACAAATTTACTTTTTTGAGATAAAGGTAACTAATAGACTAGTCACTCGTGACAGGTATTTGGTTCTACGCCTACTTGTTTGTATGTCATAAAATTACTCTTTCCTTGATTATCGACGACCAAAAATCAAAAAGGCATATACTGCTGAATAGAGAATTAAAATCCCTTTTAAACGCAGTAACACACGCTACCCCTTTTCATTTAATTTTTTTAAAGGCGTAGTTATTACTTCGAGGGGGTTGAAGGGGCACATAGATAATTTTATTGAAAAAGTGTAGTTTCATATATAAAAATTGACCTGTTTCAGGATTTTCCTTTTGTATTAATAATTACGTAGAAAATGAATTTATCCGTTACTTTAGGACCTCACTGTATAAAGATAAGTATATCTTGAGCTTAGTATTTTATGGCAGATTCAATTAGTTGGCGATTTAAGGTCTGCTTTTACTTCAATGTGTATATATTTAAAACAATCTTACATGTTTCGGCATATGATGCCTTTTTCATAGAAATTTAGAATATAAATGACAGTATATTAATGTCATGCAATATATCTGTAGTTGTCATGGATAAAATTATTCAATGATACATTCAAGTTCAATAATAATAAATCATGCCTTGGCATTCTCTAAACAGTTAGACAACAAAAACGGGGAAATGACAAGCCATGAGTTAATATTATGTCTCGCCCGTGGAGCGACTTAAGATGTTAAGCTGTCGGTATTTGCCTTAAACGAGAAGGAAAACCACGAAAACCTACTCAGAGAGACAGTCAGAGCTCTAGACACGGAACTGCCAGCATAATAAGCAAATGTACAGATACTTAAATAACGTACGATATATATTTATATAACAGCAACATATATTATGATGGTAAGTTGCAGGTCGTTACATAATTAGGATATAATATATACTGCTTAGATCACTTCTGTTGTTTCTCTTTTCATTGTGTGTCGTTCTTTATCGATTATCTGTGTTTTCAAAATCGAAATGGTGATCGCGTTGTAGTTTGTGTGTAAATAAAACAGTTTTGTCTGTTTTAGAGTATTTGTGGGCTTGTATTCTTTTGTATAAATATTATTTAGTTTGGCCTATATAGTAACTATCGTAATCGCGACATGGTATTTTATAGATGACATGTGTTTCTCGATTTTTTCTATTTTGGGTTTTAGTTTTGAAAATAGATGTTTATTAGTATTACTAAGTTTATATGTTGTAGCTATATCATATTTTTCTAAAGTATATTTATTTTTTTCTGATAATTGCGGAACATATGGAATCGTGATATATGTTGTTTCATTGTTTAAATTGCTATTGGTGTCTGTAGTGTTGTATATTTGGTGGATTCTTTTTTTAATTGCTTGGTCTATAAGTTGTGGTGGATAGTTATTATCTGTTAAGATCGTTTTAATTTTCTTGATGTTATCTTTTCTATATTGAGTAAGTGATAGTTTTACTGCCCTATCAGTCAGATTATTTATAATCATTTTATAGAATACTGTAGGTACATTTGAGTGGTAATTCATATATCGAAAAGAAGCTGTGGGTTTATTATACCAATTTGTATAAATAGTACCCTGTCTATCATAGCTTAAAGAAATATCAGAAAATTAATAGTGTTATTAATTTCTTCTTCAATAGTGAATTTTAATTTGTTGTGAAAATTGTTGAATTTATTTAAAAGGTTGTTTGTTTTGTTAGTCGGACAGTTTAACATCCTAAGCTGCTCCACGGGCGCAGACGTAATAATAACTCATGGTTTGTCATTCCCCCGTTTTTGTTGTTTAACTATTTTTAGAATACTAAGGCATGATTTATTATGATTAAACTGGAATTTATCTTTGAATAATTTTATCCATGACAACTACAGATAGATTGTATGACATTAATATACTGTCATTTATATTTTATATTCTTTGGAAAAGGCATCATATGCCGAAACATGTAAGATTGCTTTAAATGCATACATTTTGAAGTAAAACCAGACCTTAAATCGTCAACTAATTCAATCTACCATAACATACAAAGGTCACGAAATAATTATCTATATATATATATATATATATATATATATATATATATATATATGTTTTAACTGAATTCCGGGTTTTCTTCCGCGTTTCCACTGTTTGATCTTCGTAAAGACCGATGCTGGTTTCTGCACGACGTTTCGGCAAAATCACATTTGCCATCTTCTGGTCTGCGATAACTGTCTGCTTCTGGTTACTCGTAAACTGTTTACGAGTAATCAGAAGCAGAAACAGACAGTTATCGCAGACCTGGAGATGGCAAATGTGATTTTGCCGAAACGTCGTCCAGAAAACAGCACCGGTCTTTACGAAGATCAAACAGTGGAAACGCGGAAGAAAACCCGGAATCCAGTTAAAACACGCGGAAACCTAAAAGAAAACAATCGATCGAATTTAATCCTTCTTTCACCTCACCTCTAATGACAAAACTTCGTGCATTGTCAGTTTTTGACCATGGTACATTTACAATTTGTATTGAGCCTACTTCTTATATGTACAGTTGCGGGCCCTACAAACTCAGACAGCTTGACAAATAAAAAATGTTGATTTTGTGACATGGTCTTAATATTGAAGTTTATAAAATGTCACCTAACTAAAAGAAAGTCAGTGGCGTATAAAATAAAAAATTTGAAAAATGGAAAAATTCAAATACAAATAACGTTTTTGTAACAATATATGATTTTTTTTTAAATGAAAATGCATTCCAGTTTGTTTTTCTTGATAAAATTTGGATTTATCAAGATGGAAGCTCTCAAAATCACGGCAAGATGAGAATATTAAATCTGTTAAAGCAAAACGTTTTTAAAATGAAAATGCATTCCATTTTGTTTTTCTTGATAAAATCTGGATTTTTCAAGATGAAAGCTCTCAAAAACAACGGCAAGATGAGAATATTAAATCTGTAAAAGTAAAACAAGTAGGTGGCAAAAAGTATTAATTATTTAAAAAGTATTGGCATGGGCAATATATCATTGACTTTTATCATGTTTTTATCAACATTTATTTCATTTGCGATATGCCTAATGCTCATGCTGTCCTCTAGCCTAGTTCTTATTATCGACTTCAGCAGTTCGTTTAATTGGGGCATTTTAAAAATTGTGTACGCTTCTGACTTACAATAAACTGACACCAACATAACCACACCGGATAAAAGTCAAATTTACAAATCATGAATTTTTTTAATTTGATAGAATGTCTCAAAAAGTCGGTGTCTGAGTTTGAAGAGGCCGCAACTGTACTCAATTTTTGTAGCTGCGATGCCAAATTGCAGCGATCTACAACAAGTAATTTTAAAATGTTTTACAAAAGCTAAAAAATTACCAACTTTTTTCATCAAGTACTGGGAGTTTATAAATGTGTTTCCTGTGAAATATTTTTGACTTTTTTGCCCGAAATTCTACAAAGTTCTGCTTCATGAATGCCATAGTTTTAATATCAATATTTTCTTTTGAAGAAAAGCAAGCTCTCACCATTGAGTACTCAGACCAAAGTGATGAGGGTTTAATATCATTCGATCTCTTTGAAAATTACGCAAGTAGCACATTTTCTTAAAATTTAGAACTTTTTTATCGAAGCACCACTCTTTAAAACGATTCATATTGTTTTCTTGATTTACTAGGTAATAAGTTTAATGACGCTGTATTTGCTATTTCACTGACTTCTGGTGGGGTCGCAACAAATTCTTCTTCATCACTACCATCTATTTTTCCACTAATATTACTCATTTTAAAACTTTAAATTGTGTAATTGTCAGAATTAATTTTTGACTGACGTTTCCAGAACTACAGATGCATTATTAAAATCATAGTAGCCGTGAGCGCGTATGTTAGGGTACGTTCAGAGTGTACGCGAGAAAACGATATCGTGAGTCGGCTTCTCGCTTGCGCGAAACTCGCACTGACAATAAATAATTGAATCGGCGAGTTTTGAAGGGAACTAACTCCGCAAAACTTAAATTTTGGGAAAATACAAAAGTTTGTCTCACAACCTTGTTGAACGTTCTAATGAAAATAGCTTTTGTCTGACGCGATGTTGTTAAGTCAAGGATCAGTTACAGCTTAGAATTTATTTGGTTAAGGTCATAATAAGTTCAAAATTACGAAAAAAAGGCGATGGAGTTAGTTCCTTTTAATACCAAACTCTGACAAAAAAACAATTTTACTTATAAGAAAAGGTTTATTCAGCTTGTAAACAGTTTTTAAAAATACAAAACTCATGGTATATATTCTAGAGATTGTTGTCAGTGTTGGTAGTAGGCCATGTTAAGTAATCTTCATAAAATTGCTTGTCTCTTGCATTGCTCTCCGGAATATATCTTATAAGCTCCTTTACAGCATCTATTTTGTTCAGCTTAACAGGTACCTTTCCTTATAGCGAATCAAAAATGTTTGATGAATCTGGTCTTGATCCAGGTTGATTTAGATTGAATCTGTGCTTTTGCAGACCTCCTATATACACTGATACCTGTAGTTGACCAGAGGTGAGATATTTAAACTCCATGAATGACGCTGGTGTAAAAGCTTGCTTTAGATGGCGTGGAACGTTTCTGCCGTAAGACTCTATTGACAAACAGTTCTTTTTAAACAGACTGAGACACCATCTGTTGAAATCTTTTATGTCCTCTGCCTGTACTACCTTAACTGATATGCTGGACTTGGAATTACTTATAAGTTCAACATATTCCATTGGATGATAAATACAATCCACTTTGTTAATGCGACGTTTGAAAAGGCCGAAGGTCCTATCACAATCCAAAAAGGAATGTCCTCGTATCGGGAATCTCTGCACAATAGTTTTAAATCTTTTTGATTCAACCAATCCCATGCAGGTACGTATGATTCCTATTCTGTCCTGGGCACGAATCGGAGAAGAGATATAAAGTTTTTGCGGTTTTTGGAACACAGTCGTTAATGTAGTCCATAAGAAAACTACACACCTCATTGGCACCCTTCTTAGCTGTTCCTTCAGGGTACAGATATATTCTGGAGGAATTATCTTTTAGATTCGTTACACAGAAAGTATAGACCCATATTTGCTGCATGTAAAAAATCTCTTGCACAGGGATATGTGGCAACGGCAAATTCTGCATAAAATCAAACACAATGCCACACACCAAATTATCAGACTTGCAGAGTTCTCTAGCAGCTTTGATTGCATTGTAAAATTTTTTACTTCTTCTTTTGTGAACCTGAAGTTCACCTTGTATAGCTAACTTTGCTGCTTGAGATAAATGTGTATTTTTTAGCTTAGTTTCCAGTTCTTCGCATGTAGAGCATACATCTATTTGGGGGCGACCAAATATTAACTTAAAGTTTTCGATAAAGTATTTTAAATAAAATGCATATTTAATGTTGATGTCCCGATATTTTGATTGAAAAAGATTGTACATAATGTTCACATTAAGCCTTGCATCTAAATACTCTAGTTCGTTGGTGCCATAATGCGTAGTTTTACTTGGAAATGAACGAATGTGGTCGTATATTTTTTTGCATGGCTCTCCAGAAATCGCGTGAGATTTAACGTTATACCCTCTTTTGTCTCGTTGGGTAGAATTTTGCTTAAGTAGAGTACAGATACGGTAAACACGTTTCTGGCTAATAACATGCAGATTCAGAAAAGCTTTTCGGCATACCTGGATTCTATCACTTTTCCGTAAAATGAAAAATTTGAAACTAGCCTTACGCTTCTCCTTCTTTCCTCGTCGACATTTAATGTCAAAACACTCAATTAAACGTTGTAAGTTTGTAAGTCTTGTTCATTTTTCGATTCCAAATCGTGAATCTGGGTCAACACCATTATCTAATCTTGTTCGAAAAATTTGCGGTAACATCCCATTTTACAACTGAAAGTAAAAATATGTTTAAATAACCGTAATATTGTAGCTAGTCACTAAACGGGCTCTAACACTGATATATGAAGTTACCTGCATATGGGAGTCACAATAGATTTTTTTGGGACAGTTCTTCCTTTACAAGTAATGTATTGTTCCCCTTTCAGTTTTTTAAATTTTCTAACGCTACACTTCCAAGTCTCAGGTTCCCTAATTCGCTTTTTCCCTTTTCGGATGATATCAATGTTGCCTTCTTCAGCTTCCATTTCAAATACAGGATACTTTTCGAATATTTCAGTAAACGAATGTCCCACCCAACGTTGCACAATATTATATTTTATAGGTTACAATATACAAAGTGCATTTACAATATAAACCAAATGCGCATATCTTCATGTATAAATATAAACAGCTGATTCAGTCGTGAAATTGGGATTAAAGGGAACTAACTCTGGCACTTAGTTCCTTTCTCCACCGACTCGATTTTAACTGATAGATGAAACAAGGTAACGTCAAATCGGAGTTAGTTCCTTTCATCACCATTCGATCCGTAGGGTTTCAAAATATACTAATACACGTAAATCTCAAAATGTCGAGATTGTGGAGTTAGTTCCTTTTAATACTCACCGATTCAATTATAATAAATTGTATTTTCTATTAATTTCGTAATCCAGTATGTAATAAATATGAAAATAATATAAAATATGCAATAATTGTTTAAAATGTAATACAATCTCACAGGAAATGGACTAAATATGGCGTCGATTTGAACGCTTATGTTTATCATGATCACAAAACGCTGTCGTAGAATGACGGATTAATGAAATAAAAATTTATTGCACTAGCGCACAAGAGAAGAACCAGTTTTTTCACTAAATATAGTTCAATAAAGCTTTGTTTTTTTTGCATGAACGTAGAAAAAACATATTAGTCATCTATTAGTGATATATTTGGCTTTAATACATCGAAATTAATATTAATAATAAGTTGAATCTGGTTTGCTGCATGAATTAATTGTAACAGATGCAATGAATATGTAATTATAAAAGTGAGTAATAGCTATTTCGTCATACAGAAATTCAACTGACAAGTGTTCATTTGAAAAGTCAATCTAGTAGCATGTGATTTACTGAGAACATTTTGAAGTATGTCGTAAATTAAAATTTACCACTTAACCTACGAAGTCGTATATTTTGACAGTTTCATACATACAAATAAATAACAAAAATAGATATTTATTGAAAACTATAACAAATGTTGAAAATGTTGTCCTTCAAGATCAATGCACTTTAAAATTCTCCGCTCAAAATTTCTGATGATATTCTGCAACATTACTGGATTGTTATTAATTTCCATGCATTTCTGTTCGATTCTCTGTAGCATATCATTCAAATTCAATATAGGCGTTCGAAATATGTTATTTTTTAGATAAGGCCACGAAAAGAAGTCGCAAGGTGTTAAATCGCATGAACGTGCAGGCCAGGCAATTTCAGTATTTCGACTAATTATACGCTCATCAAGACATTCTCTTAAATAATCCAAAGATGCTGCAGTACAGTGACAAGGTGCTGCGTCTTGTTGGAAATATGCATTTTGAAGTTTATCATCATGCAACTGATTGACGAATGGTTGTAAAATTTCCGTACGGTACCTTTGAGCAGTTAACGTTCCCTGAAAAAATATTGGTCCAATGATTCGCCTTTGGCTTATCGCTGCCCAAACACCAATTTTCTCTGGATGTAGCGATTCTTCATTAATTTCTAATTACATGTGGATTTTCACTACTCCAAATTCCTGTATTTTGTGAATTTAGGTATCCCGTTTTATAAAACCATGCTTCATCAGTAAAGATGACTCTTTGCGAAAGTTCTCCATTATTGTTCATATTTACAAACCAATTACAAAACTGTAGTCTACGTGGGTAATCAATTTCTAACAATTCTTGTACTGCTGTGACACGGTATGGATAAAGTTGCATAACTTTTTTTAATAACTGGTGAGTTGTACCAACAGAAAGGTTTATTTGTTGACTCAAATGTCGAACAGATGTTTGTGATTCATTTTCCATTATTTCTTCAACACGATTGACAACTTGAGGTGTACGTTTCTTAACTGCTCCGCTGCCTGATTTTCTTAAGAGACTACCCAGAAAAAAGTTTTAAAGTTCTATCCAAAGTATTCTTAAATTGTATATAATCTATTACAAAATGTGGAAACTCAACTTGAAATTTTACCATGCAATCTTGAACTGAATAAACCCATAAACCATCAATTTTATTACCACTTCGAAAATAAGCCTAACTAAAAAAATTTTATGTTTTAAAGTGAAAGCCATTTTAAAACTGAGAAGCAATTTATTTAAACCAGAATCGACGCACGATTATTTTATGCACTAACTGATATTTGTGATTGACATTATCAAATGTCATTTGGATTTACGTTTACGGAACAACAAACACATACAAATATATTTGCGTCTTATTCTATCAAAATTTCAAAGTAACCTAGATTGACTTTTCAAATGAACACTTGTTATATAATTCATATTTTTCCAGTGAGAATATTTCTTTCGCAACTATTTAGAAAAAATAAAGAATAAATCTTCCATACCATTTAAGTTATTATCCAGTTATCTGGCAGTACATTTAAGTTGAATTTTTATTAAAGTTCATATTGATACTCTTGTCAAAATTGGTTTGGAAAATATTTGATGTTCTATGATTGGAAGAAGAATTTGAATTTGAATTTCTGATTTAAGATTTTCAAATGTTCTTCGATTTTTATTTTAACAATGTCAAATATTTACAGAAATTTGGATGTTATTTAAATTAAATAAATAAAATAACATTAGTTTTCGCAAATTATATATTTTTTTAGTATGTACGTAGACATGCTAAAACCTAATTTTACAAAAAAAGTCTTATAGAATACTAGTGTTGGCATATGAAATTATTGTTGTCGTTTATAAAATGAGGTTGATCTTTATTCGTTGCTATTAAACAATAAGAAAGAACTCACGAGATGCGAGGATCGAACCTGATGTCATTGTTCCCAGCTGAACGGCCTCCTAATAGACAAACTAATGAGTTGGGTTCGGCGACAATTTCTAAATCGACTGGTTGGTTTGGGAGCCACCATTCTCGTTCTTCTATATTGACGTATACCTACACGTAAATAAAATTATGCTAGACATATTCGTTTGAGCAAATTTATTTTTAGTATTATTTTGAATCTTGACGAAAGGGAGATGAAAGTCGTTTAGTTACATGTTCTAAGGCCTTTTAAAGTAAGTTAATATAAGTTAATGTCAATCAGATGAAAAGCTTTTTTTTTGAATCTATATTCATTTTTAATACTGATTTGATGTTAAATGAAAGTTTAGAGTTAGAGTTCACCAATTTTAACTAAAAATAGCTTCCACAACCAGACCAATCGCCACAGTATTTAATATCTTCAAAGTTTTTGAACGCATTGTGTATTAAGAAATTTATAACAAAGTTCGAACCAAAATTCTATTAAATTCATTACAATAGGGCATCGATTACACAGGCCTACAAAAAAAAAATTTTTTTTGGTGCATCTCTGTTTGTTTGAATAGTCGATGAAGTAGGTAATGTACAGTATATTGACATACGTCATTTTAACTCATCAGCTCTAGTTTACCTACTACCCTCATTGTGAATTGTTGTCGGTCTTGTTCGTAACTAGTCATTGTTACAATATCATCGATAAAGTTTGTGTTACTATTTCATTATGGCTAGTACGTCCAGACGTTGTGTTAACGATCCTGATATATTTTGTTATGTTTGTGGTGAATACATGCTGAAAAATCAGCGTAAATCGATTACAAACACAGTGCGTCGTTTGTATTTTGCTTACTTCGGTATTGAAATTCAACACCAAGATAAAGTGTGGGTGCCTCATAGTGTTTGTAAAATATGCGTTGAACATTTGCGACAATGGGAGAGAGGGGAAACGTAAGTCTTTGAAGTTTGGAGTGCCTATGATATGGCGAGAACAAAAAAATCATTATGACGACTGTTACTTTTGTATGATTAATATAGTGGGCATCAATAAAAACAATCGCCATAAATGGAAATACCCCAGTATTTCTTCAGTACAAAGACCTGTTCCTCATTCAGAAAATGTTCGAATACCAACTTTTCACCAGGTAGTGCAGCAATCTCAGGAGGATGAAGCTGAAATACCTATTTCTTCCCAAGTAGATGATGACTTTCAATACTGCGGAATAACATCAGATCCTAAGGCATTTTCGCAGATTGAGCTTAGTGACCTCATCAGAGACTTAGATCTTTCGAAGAAACGTGCTGAGTTACTAGCGTCACTAAATACCCATGTTTTATTTGTCTCTGGGACAGTCGAGCTAAATCACGTCATTGGATTGCAAAAAATTGGCCTGTGAGAGATGCTCTTGTAGTTGGGGAAAGAAATGTTATAAATGAATCCTTAGTTTCAAGAGAAAAAATCATTCTTCCGCCGTTGGATATAAAATTAGGGGTAATGAAGCAATTTGTTAAGGCTCTCGATAGATGGTCAATGTTTCCAGTTTATTTCTCACAAATTTCCTGGTTTAAGTACTGAAAAACTAAAAGCAGGTATCTTTGATGGACCTCAAATACGTAAATTGATGAAAGACACAACTAATTTTGAGACTTGTATGAATGATGTGGAAAGGCTTGCCTGGCAATCTTTTGTAGCAGTTGCACAAAATTTCCTCGGAAATCATAAGGCTGACAACTATGTAGAACTAGTAGAGGAAATGCTGGTGCGATTCAAAGATTTAGGCTGTAATATGAGTATAAAATTACACTATCTCAATAGTCATCTACATCATTTCCAACACAATTAAGGAAATCTAAGCGAAGAACAAGGGGAACGTTTCCACCAAGACCTAAAAACAATGGAGAATAGATACCAAGGAAGGTGGGACAGTCATATGATGGCTGACTATAGCTGGGGAATCATGCGAGATTGCCCGAGTCAGTTTCATTCTAGAAAATCACCAAAAGACAATTTCTTGATGTTTAATGTCAATAAAATACATATTTTTTCGTGAATTGTGTTTTTTTTTTCTCGGGAACTAGAGCTGACAGAAGAAAACGGGTAACATTTTTGATATCGCCATGTAAGACATACTTAAAATCGGGTCTAAAATCTCCAGCACCAAAATGGTTGTAGGCCACTGTTATAGAAAAATAAATTAAGTGAATTTTACTTTCATAATAGTTTTTAAAGTTTTACAATACAAAGGTATTTTTAATAATATAAAATATTATTAAAAATCTGTTGTGAAGAACACAAATGCAGGTTCACTATTAAAGTTTAAAGTTTTGTTTAAGTCTTATCTTTAGGAGGAACAAATTAAGTTATTTGGAATGGATTTACATTTTACAATTATGTATCTACGCCAAGTATTCCGCTTCGTTTGAATCGCAAAACCACTATTTATCAATATTACATTTAATTTGGAATGTTATTAGTTTCAAGAATGTTCGAAAAATAAATACCGTAGAACGGGGTGAATAGAAACTGATGGATGAATGGAAACAGAAAGTAGAAAAGTTTTTCATAATTTGTTTACTTTTAAACTAATAAAAAAAGTTTGGTTTGGTTGCGTGAAAATGATGTAGAATGATGGCAACCAATTATACACTACAAAAAAAATTAAAAGAAGGTTGGCAACAGTCCCTTATACAGTTCAAGGTAAACGTCAAAATTTCTGGTCAAAATATAGGTTAGAAAACTTTGTTTGTTTTGGCAACAAAAACAAAGGTAAGATTGTTTATATTTTAACTGAAGTACTTCCATTGTATACTTTTAATGTTGCTTAAGTGGTCATGTTAATAATTTACTTCATCTCCGAGAAAAAAATTATTTTGTAAAAAATCACACCTCAAGTACTAAAATGGGGTGAATAGAAACAACCACAAAAAGTGACTGTTTTTACAACAAAATGTATTTATGATGCATAATTCACTGTTATTTTAGGCTTTAGATGCCGCTGAAGTACTTTCACGGCCCTAGGTCAAAGCAGTACAAAAAAATAGATTCTACAAATTTGGAACGGGCTCTTCAAGACATTAGACATAGAGTATCGTACAGAAATGCTGCTAAAAGACATAACATTCATTATTCCGTTTTATATCGGCACAAAAATAAACCAAATTTGAAAAAACAAGGACGTCAAACTCAGCTTAGCACTGAACACTTGTTGCATGCTCAGACTGGGGTTATCCATTGGATCATTACGATCTGCGCAAAATTGTGAAACATTACTTAGATAGTCTAGGAAAACAAGTGCCTTTATTTAAAGACAATATGCCAGGGAAAGGCTGTCTATTCATTTTTTACGAAGACATGCCAATAACTTGCGAACACGAATTTGTCAAAATATCAAAAGATCTAGAGCGCAGGTGTCACCTCGTGATAGCGGCAATTTTTTTGATCATCTAGAAGAAGAACTGAGAGATGTACCACCAGAAAATATCGTCAACTATGACGAGACAAACCTGGTGGACAATCCAGGCTGTAAAAAGGTTATTTCCAAGAGAGGTAGCCGTTATTCAGAAAGAATAATCAACCATACAAAAAGTACCGTTTCTATTATGTTCGCTGCTACAGCCACTAGTAAACTATTACCGGCATATGAGGTTTATAAAGCCACACATCTTTACGATTCTTGGACAGTTGGGGGGCCAAGAGATACAAGATTCAATAGAAGCAAAAGCGGGTGGTTTGAAGCATCTACATTTGAAGATTGGGTGATGAAAATTGCCGTTAGACACCTGAGAACACTACCAGGACGAAAATTTTTAATTGGAGACAACTTGTCATCGCACTTTTCAGCAAATATCTTAGAAAATGTAGGCAGCATAATATATCATTCATCTTCCTACCACCCAATTGGACGCACTTGACGCAGTCTTTAGATGTGCCTTTTTTTCGCCCCCTTAAAGCAGCTTGGAGAAAAATTCTCACCAATTGGAAAATGTCTTCAGGAGCAAAAAAAGAATCTGTCCCAATGGATAAATTTCCCCATCTTTTGAAGTTACTGTTTGACGGAATCAAACCAAACGAGACAACTAACATAATTTCGGGCTTCAGAAAAGCTGGGATTTATCCTCAAAACAGGCAACAAGTGTTGCGTCGTTTACCATCAGAAGAAGACCAAACTTGAGTTTTTCAAGATGTTAACAACTCAGTAGTTTCCTACTTGAAAAAACTTCGCTACGGCGACGAATCTGATACTAGAAGTCCAGGTCGCAAAAAGAAATTAAATGTGAAAGCCGGGAAGGGCCTGGCATTATCAGATTTTGAACTTATTATCGAAGCCAGCAGTTCTGAAGAAGAGATTGAGAACGAAATCGATGTTGACGAACACGAAGTTGAAGAACCTGATGTGGAAGAACCCGATGTTGTAGAACTGACTCAAGAAGAAAATGAAGTAAATAGTGATAAAGCTGGGCCATTATTTTTTGAGACCAAAAAAGAAAACCAAACCAAAGATAAATTTTCAAAGGGAATTCAAACAAATGGAAGATTTTTGAAAACGTTATACACATAGCCAAAGAAAATATTAAGACCAACACCTGGTTGATCGTCAGTTTTCCAGTTGAAGAAAAGGCTAACAAGTTTAAGTATTACATAGGTCAAGTCACAAAGTGCCTAAATAAAACTGAAGACTGTCTAACTGAAACTAACTGTGATGAACCTGAAGACTTTGAGGGAAACTTTGTCAGAAAAAAGGCTTCAAGAAAAGTCAACAACTCGTATGAGTTTCCTCGTGTTCCAGATATTGCATATTTTTGCTATAATCAAGTTGTGGGAAAAATTGAACCAGTCAATGCTGGGCAGAAAAGGTTGCTCTGTTTTCCCATAAAACTCGATTAATTTTTTTTATTAGGTACCTAGTCTACAAAGATTTTTATTCAGAATTTAAGATTTCATTTATGTTATAATAGGTAGGTAGGTACTAACGACCTCATAGAAAATGTCCCTATCGTAAACCGACCCCTCGGTCGGTGATTATTGCCTTTTACCTGGACCGGGGACTCGAGAATTGGTCACCATAATTTTGCACGTAAAAAGCGGATAACTACCAAGTAATATTAATGAAACTGTATGATGCAAGGATCCAAAAACACGAAGAAAAGTTTTACATTAATTAGTTAATTATAAATAAATATAAATAATGAAGGAATTGCAGTTATTTTATTTTGTTTTTGTGGGTATTTGTAATACTCGAAAGGCCGATTGTATATTTTCCCATCAATGAGATTGTCCATCAAGAACAATAATAGTTAATTAATACTATTAAATACTTCATAAATTATTAACAGTAATTAATATTTTTTATTATGTCTGATTTCGACTAAACAAACAAGCGCCGAAATACGAGAGCGTGAATGAATTCGGCACTATTGGAATGAATCCCTACTTACGGCGATCGTCTGTTTTTACCTGCTTTTCTGAGAATGCCCACCAACAGCAGTTCCTTTTGGAAAGTTCCATTGTAAATTCCTTTGCAGAAGCCCAAGATGTAAATTTGTCCACCAATAAAATTGCCGCAAACAACTTACCACCTTGACATCCCCACTAATTTAAAACTCTTATTTATTCGAAAATATCAACGTCTTTAGTTCTCTCGAATAGTCTTCGAAGACACCTCGTGGTTTTTCGAAGATTATTGCGATTATAATTGTTTTGTGTTAAAAATGCCGAGATTACCTGGTCAAAGAGAATCTCCTCTAGAACTGAGAGGGCAAATCCTGGGAATGGCTGCTGCGGGTTTAAACCGAAGAGTAATTGCCGAACAAGTAGGATTATCGGTAGGAAAAAATAAATAAATACGATTTTCTATTGGTGAGTACTAAATTAAGAATGCTATTGACTTATGTTTCTTTTTCATTAAATAGGTGAAGCAAGTTGGCCGATGGATTGCGCGCGGGAACGAGGTCGGGGATCGCCCCTTACGAACAGTTCATCCTGGCCCGGCACGGAAAACAACTCGTGAGCAAGATCGTGCTATGTTGGATTTGGTCGCAGAAAATCCGTTTACCAACGCTGTCTTAATTAAAGAAGCTACAGGTGTTAACGTTTCTACCGAAGCCGTTCGCAGAAGACTGAGGGAGGCGAATTTAAAATGTCGGACACCGGCTAAAAAAATTATTATCACGCCAGAATTGGCAGAACGCCGCCTACAATTTTGCCAGGAACATTTAAATAGAAATTGGCAGAACGTCATTTTTACCGACGAGAAAACGTTTTCTTCAAGCCAAGACGTCGGTCAAAGTTTATGGCGAGTGGATGGCACGCGCTTCGAACCGCGGCATGTGGTTGCTAACCGAAGAAGTGGCCGAATAAGCGCTGGTTTCTGGGGTTGGATGAGCAACGCCGGGCCAGGGGAAGTGGTCCAAATCACGCCACCTAATTTTAACGCGAGGCAATATTTGGGAGTTTTAGAGAATGTGATGTTACCATCAGTCAGGGCGATTTATCCTCCAAACGAAATGGACCAACCTATAGTGTTCGTCCAGGACAACTGTCCGATACACCGGGCAAGAATCGTGGACGACTGGTTTAATGAGCATCCGGAGTTCGAAATTTTAAGATGGCCTGCTAGGTCCCCGGACCTTAATCCAATAGAAAATTTGTGGGGAAATATAGTTACCCATTGGAGGCGAGTCATTAATGATGACGTCCAAGAAAGGACTGTAGAGGCATTGGCAGGACATGTCCACAAAGTTTGCGAATCTTTTCGATTTTCTGAAATCTGCCAAAATTTGGTAAATAGTATGCCACGTCGTTTGGCAGACTGCATAGAAAACAATGGGTATTACACCAAATATTAATTACTGTTGATTTATTTAATTTAATTTAATTTTATTTTTATTTTAATTTTTGTTCAATTTTTGTTCAAATTTTTGTTCTATTTGTATTCTATTTTTATTCTATTTTGTTTTTATTAAGTTTTCATTTATTTTTTATTTTGTTTTTATTTTTTTTGTTTTTATTTTTTTTTTTTATTATTATTTTTATTTTATTTTTATTGAATAAAAGTATTTTTATTTTATAATAATACTAGATTGGTTTCATTTTATTAGCTCGAAAAAACGTGTTCCAAAATAAATTTATGAAGTATTTAATTGTATTAATTAATTATTATTATTCTTGACGAACAATCTCATTGATGGGGAAATTTACAATCGGCCTTTCGAGTAATACAAATACCCACGAAAACATAATACAATAACAACAATTCCTTCAATATTTATATTTATTTATAATTAACTAATTAATGTTAAATTTTTCTTCTTGTTTTTGGATCTTTGCATCATACAGGTTCATTAATATTACTTGGTAGTTATCCGCTTTTTACGTGCTAAATTATGGTGACCAATTCTCGAGTTCCCGGTCCAGGTAAAAGGCAATAATCACCGACCGAGGGGTCGGTTTACGATAGGGACATTTTCTATGTGGTCGAGTGTACCTACCTATTAAGAAACAAGAAGACTGTTTTGTTTTAATTTTTTGCAATTAGATTTTTGGAATAATTCCTATGTTTGCAATATTTTAACTAAATACTTGTTTTTTTCTTAAAATTTTTGGCCTACGTCTGTAATGAGTTTTGCAAATTTTTGTATGTTGCAGTCATGAATAACATGTTTGGACGGTTGACGGTTCCAGTTGCCGAAGCTCTAAAAATAGACGTGCTAATGCAGAATATCGCGCCTTTTTATCAAAATCAGTTAGGCCTTACCGAGGTTAAGTCAGTAGATCAACTACTTGAATTATGTAGGAAATTAGAAGCATGTAAGCTGTCTATAGAAGCTTTTGCTCCACCTCCTCGCATTAAGACTTCTCTATCTGAGCCTGATTTGGCATACACGTATTCTCCATCTTCTAGTGCTGCAGCGGTATCTATACCTTCGACCAGCAGTGTTCCTAAATGTTGGAATTGTAATGTTGTAGGACACTTAGTAAGGGATTGTCCGAACCCTCGTACTTCTCGCTTTTGTTTTAAATGTGGTGCTCGAGGACATATCCTAAATTCTTGCCCTCGATGTCGACCTTCTAGGAAACGACAAAAGGGAACGTCGATGAGGTCGCGTACGTTCTTCTTTCCCGTTATCCAACGGAAAAGCGATCTTCGTGAGTCGATTCAAGCTCAACTCAATTCATTGGAGGCCGTGTCTGATACCACTGATAAATGGTATATCCGTCTTTCACATCGTGATAAGGAATCACCAGGAAGATACCCAGCATTTCAGATTATTGACGGTAAACTTTTCAAGTATGTACGCCCTTTGCGTGGTTATTTTGGTTCCGAAAGCGATTCTTGGTGGGAAGTGGTCCCTAAAGATCGTCGTTCGGACTTGATTAAGGCTTGTCATGACACTTGGGACACTTGGACACTTGGGTATCTCGAAAACTCTAGGACGCAGTTCTAAGACTTATTATTGGCCAAAGATGACGGCTTACGTCATTCGTTACATTAGGCGTTGTAGAACTTGTTTACGATCCAAACCTGAACAACGCAGACCGAGTGGTCGTATGGGAGGACACACTCGTATTGATAAACCTTGGGAAGTTCTTAGCATTGATATCGTTGGTCCCTTGCCGAGATCTAAGCGTGGATTTAATTATATCCTGGTCGTATCAGATTGTTTAAGCAAGTTTGTTCTAACTTTCGCCCTTCGTGAAGCTACTGCTGCTAACATTATAAAACATCTTGAGAATGACGTGTTCTTGCTGTTTGGCGTACCTCGTACGATCATTTCCGATAATGGGGTCCAATTTAGATCTAAAGAGTATCGTCAGCTGTTAAATCACTATCAAATCAAGTCAGCTTTTACATCCTTCTATCACCCTCAGGCGAACCCTGTTGAGCGTGTTAATCGAGTAATTAAAACTATGTTGATCTCTTATGTGTCAGAGAATCATCGTGAATGGGACTTAGTTCTACCCAAAATTTCTTGCGCTCTGCGTACCGCCAAGCATAACGTAACCGGTCTCACACCATATTTCATCAATTTCGGTAGAGAAATGTCAACTACCGGAGGACGTCCACTACAGAAACCTGAAGGTGGCGATACTACTAAGGTTATTTGTGTTCGAGACCCTGAAGAACTTATGTCTAGATCTTACCAATTCTCTCGATTATTCCAAGATGTAAAACTTCGACTTCAAGCAGCTTACGAAAAAGCTAAATCTCGATATGACTTGAGACATCGTGCAGTAGAGTTTCTACCGAATCAACTAGTCTGGCGTAGGAACTTTGTTTTGTCAGACGCTTCTAAGTATTATTCTGCCAAACTAGCTGATAAATTTGTTGGTCCTTTCATGATCCATCGTCGACTGTCAACAGACTCTTATGAGCTTAAAACTTGCGAAGGCGAACCTCTGCCTGGCTCTTGGAGTAGTTAACACCTTAAAGCTCAAGCCAAAGACGATTAGCGAGTCTTTTGTGATTTAAGGCCTGTCTGGGGGCTAGAAGAATACGCAGTCGGGTGTAATCCGCCCTGTCGTAAAAGGCGACTAAACGGAATTCTGGTCAGCTTTGTTTCGTTCTATCTTGTATACTGATTTAAGGCCTGTCCGGGGGTCAGAGGAATACCCAGTCTGGCATAATCCACCATGTCGTAAAAGACGACAAAAAGGAGTCATGGTCAGTTTTGTTCTTTCCATCTTGAATTTGATTAGTGGCCTGTTTGGGGGCCTGACGAATACTCAGACTGGCGAGTCTCGCCAAGTCGTAAAAGGCGACTAAACTTTTTCGGTTCTCCCTGTATATGACATCTTTAGGGTTTGTCACTTTAGCCCTGTCGCAGTTTACGCTATCGCTGTATTTAGACGCAGTGGCTAATTCTATTTGGAGATAATTATTCTAAGGGTTGACGACTTTCGAATTTTCGTTTATGTTATAGAGGAAATACTCGGTTACCTGTCTTGACGACCTATTTTCTCGATTTTGACGTTTGAGATTCATACTTTGGTCTCGCTTTTACCATTTTGGACTTTTGGAAATTTTTGATTTTGTCTTTTAAGTACCGAATTGCGACTTTGGTTTTGGAAAATTTAGTCTTGGGTATTTAACCTGTTTTATAGATTAAATTTTAAATTTTGCGTATCGATTTTGGACGTTTAAGGTTTAGAGCTGTTGATAGTGTGTTCCATTTGTCGTTGGTGCATCTCTATTTGGAGGATTCGAGGTCCACACTTACACACAGTTCTAACCAATTTAATGAGTTCCTACCGTTAAGAGTTTTATCGTACCGTTTAGGTTATCCTCGTGGGAGGGCTTTTGTAAGCTCTTATACGGCATGGACGTTCTTCGTTTGACTGATTTATATACCAATTTTGGTTAACCTTTTGATTACCGATTTGGACCTTTGAATTTTATCCCATACAGTTTTAACACTTTAGGTCTGTATTTAGCATTTTGGATGTTCTTTCCTGTGTTCCGTTTTCTTTTAGACCATTGTGTGTTACTCTGTAGGATATACGTATTATGACTTTGGATACATCGTTGATGTGATCCCTTTTTTATTATTTTGTCGACACTCTCATGTGTAGAAGCGGGGTGGACCTCAATAAATTCCGTCGTCCATTCCTTAAGGCTTCAGACAGGGCTGAGACCGACACCCCTCGTTTGGTATCGCGTACTTTTTCTTTTCGGTCATGGACGTGTCTCTTTTTGTTTGCTATTTGGCGTATCGGTCCTCAACCGCGTCAGTGTAGAGGTAGGCCGCCTCTGCACTTTAAACTTTCGTATTTACTACCGTTTCTTTTGTTTGGCCAGATAATAGCTTTGTGTTTTCTCTATCTTAAGACGTATCGATTGAAGGAATGTTGGAACTCGTGAGTACACAGTGTCTCAGTTGCACATATCCTACCTTTTAGCTTCTAACCTATTTTTTCTTATCCATTTGCATCCTTTAACGTTAGTGATATACCTTTTTTTTGTTAATCCTGTTTTTTTGAGCTGCTACTGCTTCACAGTAGTCAGTCTTTTTTGAGCTGTCGGAAGTTGCTCCCTGGTTTTGGGTGTGACGCAGGGATGTTCATGACTGGTGTTTAAAGCGCAGCTTTCTGTCTTCTTTCGCCGCTAGGAGTAATGATCCCCTCCTAGTCTGTGCTTTATGCAGCTTTTCCTTCCCCTTTCTTGTTTTCTTCGTGACGCTTGAACACTCGGCATGATATCGGCTGTTGCGCATACCGCTGCTGGGGTGACGACCGTTCAGTATTGTTTGTTTTGTTGTTTTTAGTTTTCGGTATTTGTAGTCCCCGTACCGACCTACTGTACAAGGGCCTCTGTGGTGGTTTAAGGCGAGAAACTGAAAGACATAGTGTTGTTGTTGTTGGTGGTGTTGTACTAGCGAGTCTCCTCCGTCTCTCAATCCGTACGTCGATAGCTTTACTTGTTACCTTTTCGCCTATCCGTTCGTTGATAGTTTTACTTAACATCTATGTCGGTTCCGCTTGTTGTGCTACGATTTGCATCTATCTGTTCTTGGATAGTTTCACTTGTGATATATTTTGGGTTATATTCGTTGGTTCAAAAATTTTTTTTTGTGTTTTTTTTCACCCTAAAATGGGTTTAATATCAATATACATGATTTTTACACAGGTGTTTCTATTGACCCCAACAGAAACAACGAGAAAAAATTTTTTATAGGAAAAACTGTTTTTTTATTCTTTTTGCAAATACACCATTCTTTAGTCGGACTTTTCCAATAGTTGTTAAAGTGAAATTGTTTTTGTTGTTTATCGTAAGAGCCTTTGAATGTTCAAAAGTGTTTCTATTGACCCCATTTTACGGTACAAATTAAAATAGAATAAACTCTACGCTCCGAAACACGAGAAATCGCTAATTTGCATGCTTCGGTATATTTTTTCATGCCTTCGCTTATATTAGATTCATGAAATGTTTTTTTTTAAGATTAAGTGTTATGTTTACGCTAAATTTTAACACTAACAAGCTATTAAAGCTCGTAAATTAAAAAGTTATTCAGTTTCTCTTTCAATTTTTTTGAAACTTTTTGTAGGTTAATCAATATATAACACAAAGCCTTCCACTATTGCTCCTTTATATATTTTTCAATAAAAAAATTGTATTGATAAATTGTTTTTATTGAGCTAAAATCACTTAATATAAATTCAATAAAGATAAAAGAGGAAAAGTAGTAAGGATTAAAGAGGAAAAATAAAGATGAAAGTTTAGAATTTGATAAACGCCAATTTACCTGTCGTTGCAGGAGCTTGACATCAAAGCTGATGACGTCGCTGACTGGCTCCCCTTGCGGTGTGACGTAATAAACGAGTAATTGACTTACCGGTGCCATAACCGATCGGACCGTGAAACTGAAACAAAATTATTCCAAAGTTAGCTGAAGCAGGCCTCAGTGCATTTGTTCATCCATTTCGTTGTGTAATTATGCTCTCATAGGGAAGTATAAATCGCATATGAGTCATACATGTACACAAATTATATTATAAGCTACTACTTTAACAATAAAATAGCGAACACAGACTAAATTATGATTATACAAGAACCGAACTATATAGCAATGTCTATAGAAAGTGTGAGAATAAAAATTTTAACAAGAAGAAATCAGAGAGGAAATAAGATGAGTGGTAGATTAAAGTCATTATAAGATTGAATAGATGAGGCGGTTACTTGGTGAAGATCCATATTAATACGATGTAAAATAAAACAAAACAATTAATTTGTTCAATCTTCACTATATAAAACGTATATTTACTAAACGTTTACAAAAATGTGACGCGTTTCGCTAACACTGTAGCTTTATCAAACGACGATGGTATAATGATTATTCTACAAATGAAATGAGTGTATGCACATAAATTTGGTAATTACAGGTATATAAAGAAAGAAACGATAAGCTGTTAACAAAGAAAGGAAGAGATTAGGCATTCAAACACAATAATCACATGGCAAACCCCTAATTAAATAAGTTTAGTAAAGGAGAACTATTTATATCTACTTGGTCATTCAGAAAATTCCCAGACTTTTTTTTATTATTTATTTCCAGAGCTTCTAAGAGGTCTAATTTATGCGATTTATTTTGTACATGTAAGATTTCAAAATCCGGATCGAATGAATGGCTTTCAGATAATAAGTGATTTGAGTAATTAGAATCTAGTTTCTTGTTATCATAACTACGTTTATGTTCTGAAATTCTAGTTTTGAAATTTCTGAAAGTTCCACCAATATAAATTTTGTCACAATTACTACCACATTGTAATTTATATACCCTTGATTTAATAACTTTGGAAGATTTGGATTTATTGTTTTTAATGAACTTGGCTAAATTGTTGTCTGTTTTAAAGAAAGAAATAAAAGTATCAGTAGTTAACGCTAAATCAATCATTAATTTTATCTAATCCTCAACACCCTGAACTCTATTCGTTAATTAAACTTCATAAAAATGGGTACCCAATTAGACCGGTGGTGAAATTTTTTACGACACCTTCATTTAAAGTTTCAAAACTTCTGATAGATATCATTTCTAAATTTTGTTCTTTTAAATCTCAATTTTCAATAAAAAATTCAACCGAAATAATCAATAAAATTCAAGCTATTAAGTTACCCTATAATTCCAAGTTTATATCGTTGGATGTAACAAATCTATTTTATAGCATACCTTCCAAAGAAACTATAACACTTGTTGATAACTTACTTACGTTCAAGAGGGTTAACCCTGTAATTCATGCTGATATTATGGCATTATTAAATGTCTGTTTAAATCAAAATTATTTTCATTTTAACGGGGAAATTTACAGTAGTAATAATGGTTTGATTATGGGTAACCCTCTCAATATTGAAAAATTAATTCATAAACACCCTATGAGTAACAAATTTATTTACTGGCACCGATATGTGGATGATATTTTAGCCAGCTTTACTGGTACCACTAGACAATTAGATAGTTTCGTAACATATATAAATACAATCCATAGTAATATCAAATTCACCGTATAAATTGAACAAAATAACTCTATCAACTTTTTAGACCTTACTATTTCAAAAATAAATAATAAACATGATTTTTTCATATTTCATAAGCCAGCACATACTGATATAACAATTCATAATAGTTCAGTCCACCCATATAACCATAAAATAGCAGCTTACAATAGTATGATACACAGACTTTTAACAATTCCTTTAACGACTAATAATTACAACAAAGGATTAAATATTAATAGACAAATGAAAAATCAGAAATATTTGACAATTGGAAAAATACGTCCAAATACGTCACTAGTGTATAACTGGTTGCTTATTATGCCACCATACATTTATCTCTATGTCTAAAGCTAAAAGAAGAAAAATCAATGCATTATACCTGTGTGTATTGATAAAAGAAGAACCCAGTATATATATATATATATATATATATATATATATATATACCATGAGCTTAATACAACGCTGTACATGCTTTAGATTAATTACAGCTAACTTTTTCTGAAAACCATAGTTACGTCAGTTTGATAAACATAATTTGTGTAACTTCTGTCGGTATAAAAACGTTAAATTTGTTTGTAGAGTCTTTTAATTACTCATAATGTATACAACAGAGGAACAAATTTAATTTTATACGTGGTATTTAGAAGGATCATCGTTACGCGAAGTTGCAGCTCTGTTTAGTGTCCAGTATCCAAATAGACCTATTCCTAGTCATTCAACGATAGCAAATGCAATTAATAAATTGAAAACTTCTGGTTGTATCCACAATAAAAAACGATCTACTAGATCAAGAGTAATAACACAAGATTTGGAATTAAATGTTGTGGCTTATGTGGAACACGACAAGTGCGCAACATCTAGAAAAATTGCTTCGGAAATGGGCATAAGCCAAGGGACCGTTTTAAATATTTTGAAGAAGTCATTTAAGTACCAAATGCATCAAGAATTAAGGCCACATGATTATGAAGAACGCTTTTGCGAGAATTTATATGACAAAATAAATACTGACAACGATTTTCTCAAAAGAATTCTCTTCACTGATGAGGCGACATTTATTAAACACGGGGAACCTAATCGCCAAAACTGTAGGTACTGGTCGAAGGAAAATTTACAATTGTACAACGTTAAGAGAACGCAATATCCTGAAAAAGTAGATGTTTGGGCAGGAATCATTAATAATAGTATCATAGGCCCATTTTTATCGATGGTAACCTAAATGCAGAAAAATATTGTCAATTACTACGGAATATAATTATTCCAGCATTAAATGATCAAAATTTAGAGCAAATCTGGTACCAATGCGATGGCGCACCGCCTCATTATTCGAGAAATGTTACCCAAATTTTAAGTGAAAGATTTCCTAATCGATGGATCGGAAGAGGGGGACCAACTAGTTGGCCACCAAGGTCTCCAGACTTAAATCCGTTGGATTTCTTTTACTGGGGAAGGGTGAAATCTTCAGTGTACAACAATGTTCCTCTAGGCAGCATTGAAGAGCTCAAAAATAGAATTCAGGGGGCTTCTCGGGAAATTACCCCTCAACAAATAAGCAACGTTTTAAATGAATTTTATAATAGATTAGGCTACTGTTTGGCTGTTAACGGCAATATTTTTGAACATCTTGCGTAGAATTAGTAAAATTTTTATTTTAAGGTTTTTTTGAAGAAATGTATTATAAGATGTATTAAATGTATTATAAATTAAAACACAAAATAAGTTAAACTAGCGTGTTTTTCGTATGTACAATTTTAAATTATTCACTGTGCTCAAAATAGTTATTTACGATACAAGTGATAAAAGTAAGATTTTATTTCACGAGTAAAAGTCGCAATTTACGAGTGAAATAAAATAGCAATTTTAACACGTGTAACGTACAATATTTTTTCTACAAACACAATTTTTATTATAAAATATAATGAAACTCCACTCACCAAATTTGACAGCTCATGAATACGTTTTGACACAACTGGACGCAACCGTTAAATTACGTCAAATTAAGTCACAATTCATACAAAAGATGTGCTCGTATTTTAATAAAGAAAATGAAGTAATAGCGAGAATAATAATTCTGAAAGTACTGCAACACAGGAAATAAATATCTCGAAATACACAAACTGTACATTTAATATTTATTATCCAAGAAATATGTAATTTTCAATCATTTTAATATATGTTGTCATTTTTGACAAACTGTCATGTCAATTTACTTTTAACACTAGTGTTAAAAGTACTACTTTTAACCTGCTACGCTATAAAATCGAATTTTTAATTAAAGTTAGCCGTGTCAAAATGTCAACTTTTAACGGTGTTTGTAGAAAAAATATTTTTTCTGTAAGTAACCATAACAACATTCACTAAATTGACAATGTACGATTTTAAATTATTCAGTAACTTCGTGTAACATACCATACACCTGTAATATGCACTTCTATTGAATGGTCTCCATAACAACGTCGGTTGAAGAATGTACAGCGTTATGTTAAGCTCATGGTATATATATATATATATATATATATATATATATATATTTATATATATATACATGTATAATAAAATGATACTGTAATATACATTGGTGACACCTCAAAAATTAGATTGGTATGCATGCTCCACCTCGAAATGAACAGACAATCGTATAGAAGCTGTAAACGTCGAAACCCAAGCGAATGCATATGCATTAACTAGCGGTCCTATCTCTAATTAATTAATTAATTAATTGGACCAAATGAGCGATTAATTATACTCATTATGTACTAATCATTACATTTCTCAGTCCTGTTTATGCACCATTATTGCATCTTAGTTGATTTTTAAGATCTGCTCTAGAATATATACTATTTTTAATGTCGGTGGTCACAAATATTTCAATTTTATTGAACGTTTACCTAAAATTTTTAATTCAACCAGAAATGCCATCATATTTCTGTTTTTTATATTTAAGCGACAATGCTTATTTACCAACCTGAAGTAATTTGAGTATAAATATCTATCCTGGATAAATCTTTCATAAATTCGCGACAAACAAAAATTATTTTAAGCAAGCTTTCGAAATGTCACAGATTATTATTTGATAGCCTAAGCCATCGTTTCTCAACCTGGGGGTGGCGGTGATATTGAAGGGGTGTCGCGAAATAGTCTAAACAATAATGGTGTCCCTTGTATATATAGTAGATTTCATTAGTTGGCGATTTAAGGTCTGGTTTTACTTAAATATATGCATTTTTAAGTAAGTTTTTAAGTAAAACCTTAAATCGCGAACTAATTAAATCTATCATAACATACAAAGGTCATGAAATAATTATATATATATATATATATATATATATATGGTAAATTCAACCAGTCGGCGATTAAAGGTCTGGTTTACTTCAAAGTATATATATTTAAAACAACCCTACATGTTTCGGCAATGATGCCTTTATCAAGGATATAAAATATAAATGACAGAATACAAATGTCAAATAATTGAGTTGCTATGGTTTAAATTATTCAAAGATACATTCCAATTGCATAATAATAAATCATGCCTTAGTATTCCAAGAACAGATAGCAAGGTGTGAAAATATGTATTGTTCGCTGCTAGCAGCTTGTGTCTCTTTCTGGGTATGAACTTGTGTGTTGGTTGCTGCTGGCAGCTTGCGTCTCTCTCTGGGTGTGTGGTTTTGTGTTTGTGTGAGCGTGTAAGTGTAGGGTTTTTTATGTTGGCGCGCTCGTGCGTTTGTTTAGTGACCGGTCGCGTAAATTTAGAGAGATCGCATAACCAGCCGTTGCGCAGGGCCGCCAACCCTTTCCCGGCAACTTCTTTACTTTTCCGTGCAGTACTTCGACGGCCCGCCCCATCGAGGCAAGGCGCAGACCAGCGAAGCGCACCCTGCACGGTGGTTGGCGATGACCAACCCCGTGCAGGGTGCGCTTCGCTCGTCTGCGCCTTGCCTCGATGGGGCGGGGCTCGGGCCGTCGAAGTACTGCACGGAAAAGTAAAGAAGTTGCCGGGAAAGGGTTGGCGGCCCTGCGCAACGGCTGGTTATCCGATCTCTCTAAATTTACGCGACACGCACGAGCACACACGCACGAGCGCGCCAAAATACAAAACCCTACACTTACACGCTCACACTAACACAAAACCACACACCCAGAGAGAGACGCAAGCTGCCAGCAGCAACCAACACACAAGTTCATACCCAGAAAGAGACACAAGCTGCTAGCAGCAAACAACACATATGTTCACACCTTGCTATCTGTTTTTGGAATACTAAGGCATGCTTTATTATTATGCAATTGGAATGTATCTTTGAATAATTTAAACCATAGCAACTCAATTATGTGACATTTGTATTCTGTCATTTATATTTTATATCCTTGATAAAGGCATCATTGCCGAAACATGTAGGGTTGTTTTAAATATATATACTTTGAAGTAAACCAGACTGATTGAATAAAACCAAGTAAAGTGAAGTAAACCAAACTGATTGAATTTACCATATCATACCAAGGTCACGAAAATATTATATATATATATATATATATATAGATGTATATATATATATATATGTATATGTATATATATGTTTGAATTATATGAAAATAAAAGACGATGAAGTTTTATCAGCTCTATTTGTCGAGGTCGTATTCTTAAACAACCAACAATAATGAGTAGAATGATTAATTTAGAACATCCGCAATAGGAGTTCCTACCAGCAGCATCGAAATAATTCCTAATGCATTCTTACCGCCAACGTGTCAAGAATAAGATTTTGTGTTAGCTAGGCGGTTGGAATGTATGCAGATGAAACGGAGCACCCATAAATTTGACCTCGCCACTGCGAGTAAGCGTCGCTTGCCGGGAAGCCGACGATGCGTCTGAGCCTGAACTAATGTCATCAGAGACTACGGTAAGCAATTCTGTAGAGCCAAAACGAAGAAAGCTCCGATTTGGTACAGGAGTGTGAGGATTAGGGAATTTGGACTGCAGTGCTGCCGACTCCTTTATTAGTATTCCGTAAAGCGGGTGAAGACAGTTCAATAAGAGAATTTTAATACACGCTTGATTGTTTCCGCTTGTATTTAAACAGGAAACTATAGCAGGATTTGTTTTCTTCGCTTTCGCTGGAAGCTATAACGAGTTAGGACTCCGTTGAGAATATCGATTTGTTTATTCTTTTTTTGCGAAGCAATGTAAAGAATGTACAAGCTGACAAATGAATTTTTAGTTAAAAGTATGTTGAAAAGTCTCTTAAAAATAATTACAAACCTAGTTTCAAAAGTGATGTAGAATACATAATATGTAATTGTTTCAGCCTTTACTTGATGAAATTCCATTATAACTGTTATCAGGATAAAATAAAACAAATTTTAATGAATTTCACATTTTAATTGACACTGCAACGATCGTTTCGCTCCAACCTGAGCTTCATCAGTTATATGTCTGATGAAGCTCAGGTTGGAGCGAAACGATCGTTGCAGTGTCAATTAAAAAGTGAAATTTATTAAAATTTGTTTTATTTTATCCTGATAATAGATGTAGAATACGCTGAATATTTAAAGAAACAGAAAATATATTTAGATATTCATATACGAGGGTTGTATCAGAATAATTGAAACAAAGATGAGTAGGTAAACCCCACCAGTTTTGTATAATACAAAGGTATTTTTAATAATATAAAATATTAGTAAAAATCTGGTGTGCCTCGCCCCGTCCAAATGCAGTTTCTAGAGAGATGGCTGTGCAACCTTTGAAAGGGCGTCGTTACTTCACATTGGCTATTTGGACGGGGCGAGGTACTTCGGCTGTCTGACAACAGGCAGCGCTGAATTTACTTCTACGTTCGGTCTGGATAATTTCTGTGATGTGGCGATGTGGTTTTTTTTGTGAATGTGTCTGAAGATATCCTTTCTCCAGCAGGGGCGTACCGATGAGCCTGTAGAAAGGCGAAATACGTATCTACGTCTCTGGGGAGAGATATGTTCGGACACGCTCACAAAAATATTAATAGTGAACCTGTATTTGTATTCTTCACACCAGATTTTTAATAATATTTTATATTATTAAAAATACCATTGTATTATACGAGGGTTGTCTTTTATATTTTGCATATAGAGCTGGAATAAAAGAGTAGATAGCTTTTAAAGACTTTATCGTTTTTCGAAGTATTCTCCACGAAGATTAATGCACTTTTGCATGCGCTCGAACCAACTTTGGAAGCAGTTATTCCATTCGTTTGTTAGTACAGTCAAAATTGCGTTTTTCAAGGCATCGACTGCTTTTTCTGACAACTGAAGCTTTTGATCACGCTGTCTGTCCTTTATTTTCGGAAAGGTAAAGAAATTGTTGGGACTTAGGTCGGGATTGTACGGAGGATGGTCTAACAATTCGACGTTTTGTTACGTTAAAAATTCAATTGTCTTGCGAACTGTGTGCGAACTTGCATTTTGTCTTGATGAAGGATGATTCGTCGTTGTGGGTTCGTTTCTCGGAGCTCAGCGATGACTTGCGGCAAACAAATGGTTGTATACCAATCGGCAGTAGCAGTTCTTTGATCTTGTAGAAAAATTGTTGCAGCATGACCTGCTTTTGATGCAAATGTCGCGACCATTTTTTTGGGGACACTTCAAGAACGGATGACTTTTATCAGCTTTTCTTCAACTTCGAACACCCAAACAAATGACTGGCGTTTACTTTCTGTCTCGTTTGAGTAAATCCAAGATTCGTCACCACTCACGATGTTGTACACGTTTTTAGTTTCCTGCGTTGAATCGGTGTAGAGGTTTTTGACAGCAATCCACCCTAGCTGTTTTCCGTTCTTTGGTCGACAGATGCGGTCTCCAACGGGAAACTAATTTTTTTTACGTACAATTCTTCATGCAAATTTTTTTAATTTGACGTCCTTGAAATCCCCAGTGACGCCTCAATTTCGCGATATATCACATGTCGATCCTCGTTAATGAGCTTGCGCACAGCATCGACGTTTTCCTGAGTGACTGCTCTTTTTATTGCACCTGCTCTTGGATCGTCGCTAAGACTAATCCGTCCAAGCCTGAATACTCCATACCAGCGAAAAATTGTTGACTGATGTGGTGGTTCCGAAAACAGAAACCAACTTGTTTATTGCGCGAAAATTTTCACAGTTTAATTCCAGTTTTCGACTAACTTGTCAACTTTGACACTTCGTTGTAGCTACAGCACTACACGTATAGCACTGAAACCTTGGACTTTTTAATACATTACACTGAGCTGTCGACCTCATTATTATAAAGATTATCAAATTCTGCATGATACAGAACTATTCTTATTAAAATAAAATGATATATATTGTAATAACTCTGACATATGAATGTATACGCCCCTCTATGTCTGGGCTGACAAAATGTTCTACGGCTTGTATAGAGTCATAGAGACAAAATACTGATAATGATGTTGAAAATACTTAATAAAATACTTATCTTATAAATGGCTAGCTCTTAATCTTCAGGGTTTAAAGTCGGTTCAAATCTATCCGCTCCAGTTAACTTATACAGGGTGTCCAGAAACTCTCCTGACAAACGAAGACCGGAGTTTCCTCAGATAATTTTAAGACAATTAAACCCAAATTCACTTAGTCCGAAAATGCTTCCTAAGGGAGCTAGAGTTCTTTGAAGATGGCGCCTTGTATATATTTTTTTAAAATTCCTCCAGAACGCTTCTATTTAGAAAAGCAAAAACTGGTATGCTCATTTATCCTCCAGAGATGAATCGATTCCATCAATTGCGAATTTCTAGTACCGGTCATAGGCGTCCGTTTTGGGTAGGTCAACGGTTATTTTAAGGCATAACTTTTTTGTCTTTAACTTTTAAGCATTTGTGACACTAGATTATTAAATTTTCAGGTATTCCAGTACTAAAAGGTACTCTTACTTTAAGTCGGTAGGATACACCGTTTTCTAGAAAAATCGATTTGTAAATTTTTCGTTTTTCTTCATTAAAGTTCAATTTTTTATTTTTTGCAATAGTTAGCTCTGAACTGCCAACAGAAGTAAAACCTACGTTTTTCATTGTCAAATTGTTGTCAGTTCGCGAAGTTTATCTTTTCATTTTTTCTTTTGTGTTATTCAAACACAACGATCTCAATTTTTAAAAAAATGGTTTTTACTAATGAGGAATACGCCGATATGCATTTAGTTTATGGCGAAATGAGGTATAACGCTCGAGCGGCGCAACGTAGATACGCTGAAAAATTTCCCAATCGTCAGCATCCCACTCACTCAACATTTACAGCTCTTCATCAACGATTAAGAGAAACAGGTTCAGTGGTACCAAAAAATAATGAAACAGGGAGACATAATGATGTAACAGCAGAACATGAAGATGTTATTTTAATGGAAGTTGAGGAAAATCCAGAAATTAGCGTTCGAAGACTATCTGCCATGTACCCCACAATTTCAAAATCTTCTGTAGGAAATATCTTACACAAAGAAAATTTATATCCTTTTCATTTTACAAAGGTGCAAGCACTGCTAGAAGGAGATTTTCCTGCTCGCATAGAATTCGCTAGATGGTTACAAAATCAGAAAAATCAAGATGAAGATTTCTTCAGGAACATTTTGTTTGGTGACGAAGCTACATTCTCAAAAAATGGAATTTTTAATGTACATAATGCACATTATTATTCGTACGTTGGTGACAATCCCCACGTTGTTCATGAATTTAAGCATCAGCATAGGTTTAGCATAAACGTCTGGATAGGAGTAGTTGACGATTATCTACTTGGATTTGTGGAATTACTTGCTCGTTAAAATGGTGTTGATTACTTACATTTCCTGCAAAATATTTTACCTGATTTGTTAGATGAGGTGCGTTTAAATATTCAGCAAAACTTATGGTTTCTACAGGACGGCTGTCCGGCCCACTTTAGCAGGAATGTACGAGACTTTCTAGATAATAACTACGAAGACCATTGGATTGGAAGAGGCGGACCAGTTGCTTGGCCAGCAAGGTCGCCGGATTTGAATCCTTGCGATTATTGTGTTTGGGGATACATAAAAGCATTTGTTTATTCCGTTCCGATACAAAATCGCGCACAACTCTGGCTAAGGATACAAGATGCTTGCAACGAATTTAGAAATAACTTTGGAATTTTTGCAAGAATTCGGCGTTCTCTAAACAAAAGGGTAAACTTATGCATAGAGACTAATGGTCATCACATCGAGCAACTTTTGTAACAATCTGCCTTTGATACTTGTTCTTTTTTTGTTAGTTTCGTTCCATTGTAATAAATAATTTGTTTTTAATTTATTAAATTAATTTTCATCCATGCCTTGATAGTCCAAGCCAACTTCGTCGCTAAAAATAAGTAGGTACATAATAAATTGAACTTTAAAGAAGAAAAAACGAAAAATTTACAAATCGATTTTTCTAGAAAACGGTGTATCCTACCGACTTAAAGTAAGAGTACATTTTAGTACTGGAATACCTGAAAATTTAATAATCTAGTGTCACAAATGCTTAAAAGTTAAAGACAAAAAAGTTATGCCTTAAAATAACCGTTGACCTACCCAAAACGGACGCCTATGACCGGTACTAGAAATTCGCAATTGATGGAATCGATTCATCTCTGGAGGATAAATAAGCATACCAGTTTTTGTTTTTCTAAATAGAAGCGTTCTGGAGGAATTTAAAAAAAAATAAATACAAGGCGCCATCTTCAAAGAACTCTAGCTCCCTTAGGAAGCATTTTCGGACTAGGTGAATTTGGGTTTAATTGTCTTAAAATTATCAGAGGAGTCTTCGTTTGTCGGGAGAGTTTCTGGACACCCTGTATATCTAACTAATCAAATTGAACAACACTTCAAGTAATGAAAAAGCAAAAATAAAGCAGTAAAAATTAACTTTATTGTTCAGGTAAGTTTAAAATTAAAATTTCGTATTTCGTGGCACAACACTCTATTGAATTGGTGACTAAAATTGGTACTAATATAAATCAATTTCAATATGGTGAATACACATATGGTTAAAATTATCGATCTATTAAATTATTTAATTAGTGCTAAATTAAATTAAGTTTTAATATTCTAAATAGTGCAAAGTGATATTAAACAAGTTTTATAAAGGATTACAGTGTTTGAAGAACAGTTAACCAAATGTAAGTACTAATAGATTGAAAAACAACAAGTTTTCTGTGTGTTCGTGAATGTTCTAAATGGCTTAGATAAATTTGTTAAATAACCTGAAAATACTGGATATAATTTCTTTCAATCTCTGACAATAGGTAGTGGATGGGTTCTCAAAGTGGGAAACAGGAAAATAAAACAGGAAAAGTCCCTCTGGGTGGCTCAATATTCAAAGTTTTGAGTCCGACGACAGCTTATTTTATGGCGGCTTGCGTGGCGTTCAACAGATCGCTCGGGCTCGGTAAAATTTTCCCTGCATACTTCGGCGTGTATTGTGTGCGTTCAAATTTTTGAAAACTAATAAGTCAGGAACGGAATGGTCTTGTGTATTGAAACTTGGTCAAAAGGTAGTCAGCAGGTAAGAAAATAGTTTGATATACTTTATTTTCTCGACTATTAGGTATTTCCGCAGAAATATTTTAATTTTGTAGGAGTAAATTTTGCGTGACCTCTTATTACAAATATCGATGGAATAGACGCCTTTTTTACTTTTGTTTTTAAGTAAATAACTTGTTGTAAATTGCCTTATTTTTACTTACATTATCTTTTGATATAAATATAATTTAAATGATATTACATTATCAATTGGTTTATAAAATTATTTTTATAATTGTCAAATATGTTTGGTTAGGAATCATATGCTGATTTGTTTACAAAACTCTGTCAAACATATGTTCCTACACCGTTCATTATACCGTTTGAAATGAAGGCGGGGCTTAATTAATTTGATTATTTGAATATAAATACGTTATGTATATATTTAATAAAAACGCGTTAATTAATAATTTGAAATAGAACATGAATAGAAACATAAATAATATAAATAAGAAAATATAAATTAATTATTTTAAGGTAAAATGTGTCGTCATTTTTCCCCTCTTCTGTATGACAAATATATTTTATACAAGAATATACTTAATTAATAACCTTTTTGTATCTCTTTCAGAGGAGGAGCCTGCTCGTGAAGTGTATCAATATTAATTAAATGAAACAAAGTAAAATAATAATTCTCTTTTAAACTAAAAATGTAAGAATTCAAATTGATTAAACTTAATATAATCTACAATGTGTTTATTCTCAATACAAATTTTATCTCTGACCACCGCTTTTAGACGATTTTAGAAAAGTCCCTCTTTTTTGAAATAATTTCCTATACATATGACTGGTGACGTGAATTTTTTTTTCAAATGTGAAAGTTCTCTCTCGTAAATTATATTCTATATTTAAAAACGCTTGTTCTTATATTAATTTCCGTTTCTTAATATTTCTTTTAAATAATGTTTTATATTTTAAAACTTGTTCTTATTTAAATTTTTTAGTGTTTTTCTAGACGGAATAAAAATCTGGTTAAGATGTATTTTTACTTATTCTATCCTTCTATCTCTTACGCCTAGTTCTATCCCTGTTTTATACTTCACGTTAAAATATTCCACGTTCACGGCCCGTATCTTTCTTCTCTTACTAATTAATTGCCTGTCCTTTTCTGTCTTCCGTCCGGCGGGTTATCATATACCGCGATTTCAAGTATAACCTCAAATTTCAAACCTAGTTGATACTTCTTTTGGTTAATCAAACATATTTTTAAACGAATGCCGTAATGTTCTTATAAGTAGGTATTACAAAATGTCAATTTTGAAACACATATTGCACCATGTATTGTTTTATTACAAAGTCCTTATTGTCCTTTCAGGCCGTTCTAATTTGTTGTGTATATATTATGTGTTTAAAATTTTACGTGCTCCATGATTGTCAAAACAAACAATGTTTATTTATTTAAGCAATCTGCAAGTTTTAAATGTTGATTATGAAATTTACTACTAGTACACTACTTTAAATATCCTTTTATATTTTGGTAGGTATTATATGATCTTAAATTCTAGTCTTTAATATTTATAAACTAAATCGCAGAGATATAATAATCTATAAGGCACTGAACATTCAAGATAAATTTACTAAGTATACACAGATGTGTTTTCTTAACACGATCTGTTTTGTTGCATTTTTATTATAGAAAATAATAAAAATCTCTACATATAATATACATTAAATTTATTATGTCGATGCTCATGGGCGTGCATTCATAAATTTACCCTTTTTAATTTTTCACTGCTGTTTTCAGCTCTATCTTATTTTTAAATTTGTCTCGTTTAGAAAGAATCACAGCAATATGTATATAGATCTAGACGTGAATGTATAAATTTAATAATGTAATTTTAACAAATCTTTCGAAAACCATGACAATATCACATATATAAATATGATAGTAATATCCTGTCGTTTTTTATAATTTCATAATTGTATGTTTACATTTTTAAGAAACGCTTTGAAAAATGCAATGATTGCCGAAACATGTAAGAGTGGAGCTAGTTTAAATTTAATTAAAAGAGACCTTAAATCGCTGAATAAAGAAAATCTCCTATAATATACAAAGGTCAAGAAAAGAAAGAAACTATATATATATATATATATATATATATACCATCATGAATACATATATGTTGTTGTTATATAAATAATTATCTATCATTTGTTATTTAAATATCTGTACACTGACTTATCATGTTGGCAGTTCCGTGTTTAGATACCTGCCTAGGCTGTCCGAGTAGGTTTTCATGGTTTTCCTTCTCGTTCCAGGCGAATTACGACAGCTTAACATCTACAGTCGTTTCACGGGCGCACAAATAATAATGACTCATGGTTTGCCAATCCCACGTTATTGTCGTCTAGCCATTGCAGAATGGTAAGGTATGAAATATTACTATTGGACTTGAATGTATCTTTGAATAATTTGGTTTTATCAATGACAAGTACAGATATATAAATATGACATGAATATACTGTCATTTATATTTTAAAATTCCTTGAAAAAGGCATTATTTGTCGAAACATGTAAGATTGTTTTAAATATATACATTTTGAAGTAAAACCAGACCTTAAATCGCCAACTAATTGAATCTACCATAACATACAAAGATACAAAAATTTCTATGAACATACCTTTATTTTTAATAATCTTTAGTATACATCACTGTTGGTGAGTTATATGCTCTTACCTAACGCATGAGTAATCGTTTCTATGACTTATTTAGTAAAAGGGTGTTGTTCGCTTTGCTGAACTTATGTTTTATGAAGCATTAATACCACAAACTTTTAAATATAAAATATTTAGAAAGAAAACGCGATACTTCCAGGTATTAGTGAAATTTGTGCGTGCACATATTATTTTACACCTCTTCATTATCAGCGTGTTCAATATTTGCCCCTGGAAAGTGCTGCGATGTAACTGGCGCATTGTCAGTGGACACAATTATTGTCCGTAATAGCAAATAAAATCATCATTTATCAGAAAATAGCATATGAAGGTATTTGAAACAGTGTAAATACATATTATTTGTCTTAAGATACTCTAATTTGAAGTGCAATTTCTTTGTAGCATCTATTTTCAATAAATTTATAAGATGTTATTCCATAATAACTTGATGGGTTTTATTATTATTAACTAAGAACATTTTGACAGAAGATACAAATACTGCAAAATAATTTGTCATAATTTCTGGAGAATATCCTTGATGGCAATAGGGAATGCGTTACTAGGATAATGCTCCGCAGAGCAATTTCCGTGACACAGATTAAAACTTGGTTCATGGATTTTGGTCCAATATATTGATCGATATGGATTTCGAATTTTTAGTCGGCGTTGTGCTTTTAATCTTACTATGTTTGTAAAACGTTGAAGAACTACACTTGTAGGAACGATACGATATTTTTGAATATAAGCTATACAGTCTATTTTTTCAGAATAGTAGTTTTATATGTAAATTAAATATATGTATAATATTCTGTAAATTTCTTAACGGTTATTTTCTATTATGTTTACAGCTCTTCTCTTCTCTTTTCTCTAAAGCTTTTCATTGATCTTTTATTTGTCTTTGCGTGTCTTGCTAATATTCATCTTTATTCGACAGAATTATTATTCCGCCTATTTGTATAAAAATTAAATAGGTGTAACGTTGGTCTAATTAAAAGCTATATTTGCACAAACGTTTTAAATTTAATCTATTATTTTTTCAAATATTACTTTCTTTGCCTGATTCTTATGTTTTTAAAATTACTATCGCTTTAATTCCTTGTTTTAGATCAATATGATTGACGAATATTTACACAAATATTACTTGTTATGAATATTTTTTTTGCATACCTACCTCTAGCTTTTTTGAAATTTATTTTTTACTTATTTTCTGATGAATATTTTAGAAATTGTTCTAATGCCATGAAGTGTAACGAAAGGATGGGAATTATCAGACCAGCGTATATTCCTACTAATTTCGTTATATAACTTAATTTTTCTTAGAACTCACGGACTCATTTCAGCGATAAAACGTATTCTTCTAAATTTGGATAAACAATATAACTAATTTTTTCTGCCTTAATAAGTGAAAGTCTTATTTATTTTGACTTTACATATCACTTGTGATTTAGAATTTTAATTATAAATTATGGCCTCATTTGAAATTTTTGTGGATGTGCTTGCATGAAGGCCTATTAATTTTTGTTATTCTGTGCTTATAATTGGCGTAGGCTGCATTTAAGCTGAATTAATCTTGTTTAATAATATATAAATTAAAATAGTTTCGCTTTGTATTTATTACTTTATAATTTTAATTCTGCTTAAAGATAAAATACAAAATTTGTATATGGTCTAATATCACCTAATTTAATGCACTCGCAAAGTCCTTGTTTTCTTCGGGAGTAATGATTCGCGACGTTAATCTCCAGTAAGATGCAGCGCTGGCGAAATTGAAGGTTCCTTTTCTTATAGTTAGATAGGAAGGAAGAATCGCCCTAGTATATCTCTGAATTAAAGCACTGTAATCCTCTTGCCGTTTAGTTAATGGGATTTATAGCACCGTGAAAACCGACTCCGTGGTCTGTGAAATTGTCTTGTGTAATATAACTAGACGGTACTAACTCATGTATAGGAAGTAGTAATACTGAGGCACATGTGCATAATATATATATATATATATATATATATATATATATATATATATATATTGTAATAGTACGAAGGGTCTCTTAAGTAATAAGTAAATAAATATAAGAATAATGTGAGCGTTAAAACTAAAAAATTAATGATGTAAGAAAAACTTAAAAGATTCGAATTTGAAAATTGGGCGCCAAGTTTTAACGTACTTAGTTGATCCAACGCAATCTGTTAAATACCCCACTAGCTTTCGGGAGAGCTTGAGTACTTATGCTTTAATTTCTATCTCAGGTTTCAAAGTCGGTTGTTTGTATATCCCGTAAATGCAATGTAAATGGTATATTAATTAACACAAACTCAACATTCAAACAAATCAAATAAAAGATCGAATCTAAATCAAAGTAATAAAATTTATTAGAATTAAAAAACAGATAACTGTAACAATTATTACGTGCGAATAAGAAATCTGTACATATGCTCGTATTATCTGGACTATACGGTAAAAAAAAATGGTATTATGCAATTTTGCACATGTGTTTAATAACAATAGTTAAGGTTATGTATACTGCAACAGTGCAAGTAGATATTAAAAGTTACTTAAAGATAAACACACAAAGGTAAGTTACATATACAAGTTTTATAAAAGATTAAGAATGAATGAATTATTATATATATTTAAATAGATGTATTAGTAGTATTGTAGTATTATATTTTGATGCAAACAATGTTTGATATTGTGATGTGATATAAATTTAATATTAACTTTTAAATGATGTTCTAGGTTTTATGGGAAATAATTGGAAAGAACCTGGTATTTCTCCTGTGTCTAGGCTTGGATGTATTCTCTGGGCTCGCAATTGTGGAATAGATCAGAGTTCGTCTGCTCCAATGGAAGTCCCATCGTCGGAAGCGGTTCAATGTTGGAGTTGTCGGTACGATGTAGTTCTAGTTCCGAAAAGATGCTTCGTTCAATATTTATTGTATTCGACGTGATGCTGGTCCAATTCTTCTATCAAAAGTTCGGCCTGATTTCAAGGTATTAAATGTATATGGTTTTCGTAGGATTTTCTTGATTTTTAAATAGTAATTTTAATTAAACTTTTTGTGATAGCAAAAATGCGGCCATTCGTTGTAAAATTTTAGTATCAAACGCTTTCTTCGGCTTTTGTTTTTCAAAGCCTCCGTTAAATGTCGGCAAAAGCCTCTAAGTTTATGCTTTATTTGCATCTAATATAATATGAACTTTCATAATATTATAATTTTAAAATAATAGAAAAATAAATTAAAGAATTTACAAATGTTTATAATGTGGTTTTCAATGTTAGATTAGTTCAAATATGCATCGTAAAAATCGCATTCGCGGGGTTCGAGACATTTTAAATTAGTGGGCGTGGTTAACTCGCTTCGATATAAATCTTGATGTGGATAAGTTAAATACCTGTAATATGGCGCGTATGATTTGAATTTGAAATGGAAAAATATAAATATAAAAAGTAAGTTTAAAAATCAAAATTAGTTAATAATCAATTTTAAGGTAATCGTCGTATTAATTTATACACATCTCGAAACTAATTTCACAAATTACGTCCACTAATTCGATATTTATACATGTGTTTATGATATGTAATAATCTGCATTTCTTTTTGTAGAGCTGGAATAAGTGTGCTGGTTGAACCATAACAATATATATATAACAATTGATAAATTATTGGAGTTTTTCGTCTTTTATATGAAATATTTACAAATATCAAATTAGTATGTATGTAATTGCAAAGTAAGTGGGGATGTAAACATTGCTGTCTACAAATTACAAAGCAAATCATACGAAATTTTTAATTGAAAAATATTGTCTACGTTTGGACTTGAACCCAAGTCTACAGTTTACCGGACTGTCGCTTTTACCACCTAAGCCACGATGGACCTTGGTTCAAGCTATTTAGAAATGCATTATAAAGTAACAGTTATTTTATAATGCACTTTAAATAGCTTGAATCAAGGTAACAGTGTTAACACTGTTACCTTATCACCTTCTCATAAGAAGTTTATTCTAATGTAAAGTGTAAAAGAAACTAGTAGTATATATAAAATTGTAAATATGAAATATATTGACGTTACTGTATATGACACTGTTAAAAGGGTACCAAATCCATGAACTTTGTTTACAAGCAATCCACATAAATTTAAATAAAGCCTTGACTAATGTGACGTGAAGATTATTAAGTATGCGTTAAGTAATTAAAAAAGAAGAATAAAGGCAAGTTCTAGGAAACATTAGGGTTCATAAACAAACTGTGCAACTTAAATCGAATCAAAGTAGTTGAAATTGGCGCCCCTGATGGACTAGGTTGGTCGGACGTTGGCTGTGTTTGTCAGGATCGCAATGATGCCGTCTCGACTTGCAAATCTTCTTGTCAGTGTTTGTCACAAAAGCGGATTGGACGCAACCAAATTGAAAAATTTCACTATCGCAATAAACAAAATTATTTTTTGTTACTTTGCCTTGGTTACCTTAACTCCTGTTAATATAAATAAATAAATTCTGTTAATATAGCTCGTACCTAACATACGAGTCGAGTAACGAAAGTAACGTGTTGCTTTGAGTGGTAACGGTTCTAATGATGGTTCTAGACGCCTTCCTCCCCCAGTTTCGAGATCGCACAATTGGGCTTCTCCAATACCATTGCCCGGAAATATCCAGCAATAATTTGATAATAAATATTGCTGAAAGGTGACGTAACATATTTAGAAATGTAATACTCAGGGAAAATAATTGATTTTGAATATAAAAAAATTGGTGTACTTTGAAAAATGCTGTAACAGAAGAAAAAGAACGCTTTTCGAATGTAACAACTTTTGTAACTTAGAACAGAATTGCTGACAGAAAACTGGTATTAAAGACAAAAGGAGTTGTGCGTTCGCCGGCTCTCCCTAAGCAAGCGGAAGTACAAATTTCAAAACGTTTAGTGGGGGAACTGTTTGAGTTACTTATCTACGTACGCGACGTTATGAAATAAAAAGACGTTCAACGATCACAAACCGACTTACATTGTATCGAAATAGTCGTGTGTAGCTCTTTATATACCAACATAGCCAGATATCTACCAATTCTTAATTTGATTGGTTCTAAAGCAAAAATGGGCGTGGTTTAAGTGCTCTTATTTGGAAACATGCTTGTCCTCTTAATGTTCGACAGAATAATATTTTTGGTAGTCTTTTTCTTATATAAAAGTAACTTAGAAATTTTGTAAAATTTAATGCTTTTTTTAAATTTATTTAAGAAAATATCTCAAAATCCTGACGTGATGGAACAGATTTTAAATTAGATACAGAATCAGCATGACAAAAGACATAAACTACGCGTATTGGTGTGTAAGAAAGCCAAACTGTGTTGACCACTGTTATTGCTGGAATATTCGTCTCTATACGCTTCTGTCGTAAAAAACACAATTTTCTTGTGCATTAATAAAGACACTAATTCTGCTTTCGACGCATTCTAGTACTTAGATTAATTCAAAGGGTTTTCTGGGCTCATGGGCAAGTTTGGGAAGTCTTCTTAAGAAACTTTTATAAATTTCTAAATTTCGTTGTTTAAGCTCCACTTTCAGATTCTTATAGAAATCTTCATTTTTAATATTTTATGGCGAGTTCCTTATGTTTCCATGTTCACATTAAGAATGTGTATATAACATCCTTGATTATATCAGTTAGCGGAATTACATTCCCTCAGTTCTCTAATGGTCCCAAATCATTAGAATTACCATCCAAACTCCACGAATTAATGCAGCGATCAATAATATTCAATATATTGCTATGGTTTTTTCCCCAATAAATATTTAAGAAATGAATGTACTATTATTTTTGGATATCTGTGTATATCCGTATGTATTTATGTGTATGCAAAAAACTTGTATGTTTGAAGGACGGCTTTATGCGAAAGCGAGGTGAGACACAAGTTAACAGTTAGACGAGAAGTACGTTCTTTTATTTTGAAAATAGATAATTATCTATATGATGTAATTTCGGTTTGAATTTGATTTAAATAGTTGATGTGTTTGTATTCCAATTTCCCGAAGTTTTTACGAGCGTTATTCTCGTAATTTTGATGATATTTAATTTTATAACGTATTCTTGTCAACGTGTCTTGCATTATTTTTTTATGTAAGTAAAAATATATATATATATATAACGTGTGTATAAATTGTCGCAAAAGCTACACGCAGCGACGTTCTTCATTTGGTTCTGAATAAAAAATCTTAATGTTAAAATGTCGTATCATGCTTCGTTTGTTTTCACGGGGTTCTTGAAATTCAGACTTTTAGTGCGTAACTAACCTTTGCTCGTCGATATCTGTTAATAGAGATATATGCAATTTAGTTTAAAGAAAAAATTTTTACTAGTATTATTTCGTAAACGTTTTCTTTTTGATTTAAAAGCTTGTTTTAAACATTTATTCATTAACGTACTTTCACGAAAAACACATTTGGCAACGTTGTAGAACAATAAGTTTGTATTTCAAAGTGAGTTCAATCAAAATCATTACTGTCAAATTTTGACATTTACGAATTTACGAATCATGATACGACATTTTAACATTAAGATTTTTTATTCAGAACCGAACGAAGAATGTCGCTACGTGTAGCTTTTGCGACAATTTATACACACCTTGTATATATTGTTAAAAGGCTGATCGCCCCACCGTTGGGCTGACCAATTGTTAACTTGTTGTGTAATGATAGCCCCTACGTTGCTGACTATTGTTAACAAGCAGAGGGGTGTGTATTAAATGAGCATGAGACTTTACGTTGAATATAAAAGAAAAGTTATAAATTAATCGGTTTTGTAATTTCAAAAATAATTGGAATATTACACTAGTGTAGTTACATAAATGTCCTATAGATGGAGTTAAGTTTTATTAAGTAAATAAACAATGTATACTTAACTTACAAAGCTTGTTCCAAGTGCAAAACCTTATGGTTAATATCTTAATGTATATTTTTATGTATTTTTGCCAGCTAGCAATAGCAAAGAGGCTTTATTTATTCTTTTCTGATGGTATAAGTGCGGGATCGGTACTCCAATTAGAATATATTTGAATATGTTAAACAAGTTATTAAATAAGTGACAATTCTGGACGAATAATCTAATAAATAAAACGAGAGAGTGAAAAGCAAATATACTGGTTTAATTGGTGATTTGAATAAAAAGGTAAGTTTTGAACATAATAAATACATACATTAACCTACAAAATATCACGTGATCAGATAGACTAAATGAGTTTAGGTTAATTAATGTTTTGATTCGATAACGTGATTAAGTTAATAAAACTAACTTTAGTTTCTAAACACAAGGGAACTGTATTTTCTGTTTCTTTAAAGGTATTCTAATTTAAAATGAACATATTAGGCATACATACTATAATATCTACGATTGTGTTTAATAAAATAAATAAAAATTTCTAAATTTTAGGAAAAAGCAAATCAAATAATACTCAAGTTAGTTTACGATGGATACAGGATAATCGGCGGTTGTCTGGATTCTAATATTCGGGATAAAAGGCTCTGGTAGTGGTAAAATTCAGGTCGCGTCCCTTTTGGCTTGGGGTCGAAGCGGATGGCGTACCCAGGGATTTGTATTTTCATTTAAAACGACCAGGATGTTGTTGGGATATGGAAAATTCGTCGAACGTTGCTGGGTAAGTAGGAGATACGTTGGATATACTTGAGGTATTGTTATAATAATTTATTCTATATTTTATTCTCCAATTTCAGGGCGATACTTTTAAAATACGTCGACGTGTTCGTAGAATTTTTACAACATGACGCTAACTCTCGCTTGTTTTTAATCCAGGCTTCCCATTCGTACTTCTTGTATGTAATTATTTAATCTCGTAATAATTATTTATAAATGCAATAGTTTATTAACACAAATCGTTTTGATACTTTACAAAAATTATTGTTTTAATTATGAAATACAAATAATTGTCTTTGGAATGTTTATTGTTTCAATGAATGCCTGTATTTAATTGGGATATTTCCCGCTATGTATTATTCAAATAAGTACAGTTTTTCCTAAAGTATATGTGGCTTAAATTATCAATCAATTAAGTTAAAAAACTTCGGTAAAATAATGATATTGATGGAAAATGACTAAGGCTAATGAGTACATGTAAATAAATAAGTATGTGAATTCAATTTGAGCAATGAAAAACGCGGAATTAACTTTATTGATATGACATGAAAAATGCAGTTCCAATTATATCTTAGGTTCTAAAATTAATATTTTAAATCTAAAAATTCTGTATTTTTATAATTCTTGGGGTTCCTTATGTATGTGGGCATGACCTACCACAATATATATATTTAAAGATATCTAATTAATTTAAAAGATTTGAATATTGTATTAATATTGTTGTATTGAGATTTAGTCTTAATTAATTGAGTTAGATGACAAAGAGGATTTTTAAAATTTCTAAGTAAGAAATTTATATGTAAAATTTTATACGTTGGGAACTTCAAGGCTATTTTTTTTCATGTGTGTTGTTTGCACATGCGTTAGATTTTTGATCGAGGTGTCAAGTTTGTTTATATTTTTATTTTGTTCTCTGGGGAGAAATTAAAAATAATCTTTGTTATTATTTTAATATTAGTTTGTTCGGTATTCATTGAGGTTTTTGAATGCATGTAGCGGTCATTTCCGTGTGTTATTTTTACCTCAGATGTAATAAGTATATTATTACACAATCTTTATACTCTATAAAGATTGCTTTTTTTTCTTTTTTTTTGATTTTGTATTAAATTTTCATTTTAAAATTTATATTGTGATTATCATTTAATTATCCTTTCATCTCGAGTTTAATAAGTAACTTAGAAAAATATTATTTTAACATTTCTCAAGAAAATTTTGAGTGGCGCCTAATATTTGTTTTTTATTCCACGTTTCCGATTGGAACCCTGAGAGGAAAGCAGTCCCATTTTTTGGAAATAAACCGACTGAATATCCTAGTTGGATAGATTTGTCGTGAACGGTTGTACAGTAAATATAAAAACCACAGTTAATAGCAATATGTAGTACAGCCCGTAAATTTTTGCAAATAGAATAAATTCGTATCGTTAATTAAACACCCCGACATACACTTCCATAATCTCAAGAATTATAGAGATGACAAAAAAGATAGATAATAAATTACATCACAGAACTAGTAATAAATACCGTTCTATGATTGATACTAATACGGCATCAGCCCGAGTACCACCGAGCGCATTCCCTCAGATATGTGAGTAGGGTAAGATGTTTCTCGGTTACAGGCTGAGGAAGTATGAGATAAATCGACGTCGTGATAATAATAGTAATAATATTTAATTATATTGTCTAACAGAAATCACAAAAGGGGACATGCAAAAGTATACATACACATACAAATAATCATCAACACATCATTTGTATTAAATAATTTGAGTACTTAAATTATTTAATACAAAGTAAATATAAATTAAGAAAAGAAATTGTAATCATATTGTTTTTAATACCTTTACAAAAATAGTGTAAATGTAATGGCTTAAAAGTTACTCCAGAAAATATTATAGCACAACAAACTGTTAGGGCAATTGTAAACGGGTTTTACTACAGTTAATGTTGCATGCAGATTATTTATTTTCCTATAGATAACGAGCGATCATTAAAATTTTCACTCGTAGCTGGCCGTGTATATAAAAATTATGTCGTAGCTTTAGTCATTAAGATGTTATTTCAAACATCTGTCAGTGTCAAATATATATTTTAAAGTTTCATCAAAAGAAAAAGTAATGGCCTTTAATGATATGCATAAAGCGTTTATGGTAGAATGTTACTTCCTGACATCTCAAAAAATTGATGGTATTTGGCAGCATTCAATAGAAAATTGCCTTGCGGAGTTTGAAGAGAGATATCCAAATACTGTTCCTAGCTATAAAACTTTCCGTGATACGCTAATGCATTGTGTAAATCTTTTTCGTCAAACAGACAGTACTTTAAGGAAAAAAGGAAGCGGTCCTCCTCTCAAGGGAAGTCGCGGCGTAATTGAAAATGTCAGACAAATTATTAACGAATCTCCTCAAACATCTATTCGCAGAGTTTCGCAACAAGTAGGGCTGTCGTATGGAACATGTCAAAAAATTTTAAAAAAGGACTTGCACATGTATCCATATAAATTAACTTCTGTACAAAATCTATTACCTACGGATTATGAAAAAAGAACACAATTTTGCCAATGGTTTATTCAAACAATGACAGGCAATATTTTAAATCATACTTTTTTCACCGATGAAGCTTGGTTTTATTTGAAAGGTTATGTTAATTCGCAAAATATGGGTATGTGGTCCAGTTAAAATCCTCATTTCTACAGAGAAGTTCCTCTACATCCAGAAAAAATAGGCGTATGGGTAGGTATGAGTCGTCACCGATTAATAGGACCAATATTCTTTGAGGGCACGATAACATCGGAGAAATATCGTAACGAAATTCTCAGTGTTTTTACTAATCAATTGACTAATGATGAACTCCAGGTCGGATATTTTCAACAGGATGGGGCTACATCTCACGTTACACTTGAAAATATTCAGTTTTTGCAACAATTTTATGGCGATAGGATAATAAGTAGAAATAGAGACATTCCATATCCACCATGATCGTGTGATTTAACAGTCATGGATTTTTTTGTGTGGACATATATAAAGAATATTATTTATGAAACACCAATTAATAATCTACAAGAGTTAAGACATAAAATCATAGAAAAATGTGAACACATCAATAACTCACCGCAAATACTGATCAATGTTTTCAATGCTCTACGAAATAGAGTGCGATTATGCTTGGTGGAGAATGGTCAACATTTTACACATTTTTTATGATATTCTATTACTTTGTATAAAAATTATAAATATATTTGATATAAAAGTCAGCATTTCAAATTATTTTTGAACAATCATGACGTTTGAAATTATAATGACAGATCTCCACTAATAACTAATAACTTAAGTTAGATCACTCGTTATTAGAAAACGATTCCTAGTAGTAATTTCTAAGAAAATATCAATTTAAAACATTATTCCATCAAAAGAAAATTTAAGAACGCCGAGTTCCAAAAATTGTTTCCATTTACCCGAATTATATTATCGATAGAAGATTAAGTAATTTCAAACGCCTACTACAGACCTTGAAGGCTGTTGAAGTATAGCCTGAGATGCGGTACTACAAGAAGACGCAAACGATTTATTAGAATCCATCTTAATTTAAAAAAAAACACTAGAAATGGTATTGATAAATTGTAATGTCAGAAGTGGGATGGCTGGATCACCATCTAACTAAAGGTAGGATCTCCATGTAATATCAGACGTGGGCAAGATCGCCATGTAATGTCACCAGGTCCCGGAGGCAACATTATTGCCAAGACAGTTCTGCTGTACAGCAGGTTTATCAGTGTGATAAATAATATGCAGAACAGCGATTAAATAACAACATATAATTTAATAACGATAATAACCACGATAACAATAGTAAACACTACATTACAATTATGAGGCACTAGACTTGTAGTGACTCTAACTCTCTGACTCTGATTTCTGCCTCTCTGACCCTGGAGACTTCTGAGTGTCTCGTTATATATTAGAGTGTGTTCTCATAGCCTAGTGACCTGGTTACAAGATAAAAACAATGTGGTGAAAGATCATAACTCAACGAGGTCGTGTTGATGAAATGGATGATTTGTAAATACATGACCTGGTTCAGTTATCACAAAATGATGAAAGTTCGATCGGCATTTATTACACAGGTCTACAAAATTAAACTGTTTGACAGATGTTTTTATTTTGAAAACTGATTTTATATAATTTTGGTAGGCTGATTTCAAAAATTCTATGCATTTATTTGTATCACGTAAGGTTTTTTTGCAAATATTAAATGAAAAAAAACGATATTTCTAAAAAAATTTATTTGTTTATTGAGTAAAAAGGTGGAATACATGTTAAAAAATTGGAAAAAATACTTTACTCAGTCTTTATCAAGTGAAATATTTGTCTTTTTGCCAGAAAGATGCGTTGTCCGGACATTCGGTTGTATGTTTTTAAGGGTATATCCCGTTTTAACATCCAGCAGTAGTCCACCATCATCGTTATGCTCCATTTGCCTTGGTATCGCCGTTCCATTTCCTTAATGTCTTGGTGAAACCTCTCTCCCTGTTCTTCGCTAACTGCTCCAAGATTTTCAGGAAAATAGTTCAAGTGTGAAAACAGGAAATGCACTTTCAAACTCATATTACAACCTAGACGATGAAAGTATTGTAACATATTTTGAACAATATTTTCGTAGTTTTCGTCCTTAGAGTTCCCAAGAAACTTATCAATTACTTCTTTAAATGAAACCCAGGCGTTTTTCTCGACATTGGTCATTGTGTTTTGAAAATCCTTGTCTTTGCATAATGTTCTTATCTGCGGCCCAACAAAAATACCTTCTTTTAACTTTGCATCGGATAAGGCTGGAAATGTCTCGCACAAATATTTAAAACACTGTCCATTTTTGTCTAGGACTTTAACAAACTGCTTCATCAAGCCAAGTTTGATATGGAGAGGAGGCAGTAAAACTTTTTTGGGGTTAACCAAGCTATCTCTTAATACATTTTTGCAACCAGGTGTAAGGCTTGTTCTAGAGGGCCATTCTATTTGAGTCCAATGTCTATCCCTTGCTCGACTATCCCACTCACAAATAAAGCATGGAAATTTTGTATAACCTCCTTGTTGTCCTAGTAGCATGTACAGCACTTTAAGGTCACCACAAAGCATCTACTGATGTTCTTGGTAGTTTATTTTCTTTAAAAGAAGTTCAAAATTTTCATACGTTTCCATTAAATGTACCGAATGGGCAACGGGAACCGATGCCAGCTCGTTACCATTGTGTAATAAAACGCCTTTTAAACTACGCTTACTTGAGTCAATAAACAGGCGCCATTCTTCTTTTACATACGGCACATTTCCTAATTTTGAAATTAAGTCAGGAATATTGTTGCAATACACTAGCGGTCCGTCTTGAGTAAAATATTGACATAACTCTTTTTCGCGATCCCGGTAAAAGCTTCATGTGACGCCAGGTGCCAGTAAATGTTTCTCACGAAGTCGGGAGGCTAACAATTCGGATGCATCCTTTGGAAGGTGCAAATCTCTAATTAAATCATTTAGTTCGCTCTGGTTAAACACTTCGGGCTCTCTGAAATCTGATGTGAAATCTGAGTCATCTGGGTCGCAATTAGATTCCTCTGATTCTGACGATATGACGTTTTCTAGTGCTTTTGGGGCGGTAGGTATCGGTACATCTGGTCCATGAGGAACTGGTCGAATAGCAGAGTCAAGATTGGGATACACAATTTGTGTATTATTTTTTCTGTTGAATCCTTGAACATTACACGAACAACAATAACAATCATCACTGTGATTTCTAGGCTCTCGCCATACCATAGGAACACCAAAGCTTAAACATTTCTTCCTACCTTTTTGCCAGTTTCTTAATGCTTCAACGCAAACGGAACAAACAGTATGAGGAGCCCAGGACTTGTCTTGGTCGCCAATTTTTACAGCAAAATAAGCGTGGTATACATTTTTCACAAACGAAGTTATAGTTTGCCTCTGCTTTACTACGACATAACTACCACATATATAACAAAAGTTATTCGGATTGTTCACACAATGTCTTCTTTCCATATTTATACTTCTAGAACACTTAAAATACGCAACAACGAAGACAACAAGGGCGCGGACACAGTAGCACGACGACTAACACAACCAAACTGCACATAAGCAGGTTTCAACGTTGTATTGACGCTTCTGCGCCGACTCTGTTGCTTTGCTGAGAAAACTAATATTAACCAGTGTTGCCAAATCACATTTAATTTCATAAAAATCAATTAATTTAAAAATCATGCCTAACATGGAACAAACATATTCTTGTCATAGGTATGTATATTAATAAATTAACATTTTTAAGATATAGAGCGCTATAAAAAAAATTTACGTGATAGAGCAAAAATATGGCGTTTTTTGGAATAAGGGCCCCCAAACATATACAAATTAGCAAACAGCTTTCAAACATCAAAATCACTGTAGACCTGTGTTATCGATAGAAGATTAAGTAATTTCAAACGCCTACTACAGACCTTTGAAGTATATCCTGAGATGCGGTACTACAAGAAGACGTAAATCATTTATTAGAATCCATCTTAATTAAAAAAAAAACACTAGAAATGGTATTGATAAATTGTAATGTCAGAGGTGGAATGGCTGGATCACCATCTAACTAAAGGTAGGATCGCCATGTAATATCAGACGTGGGCAAGATCGCCATGTAATGTCACCAGGTCCCGGAGGTAACATTATTGCCAAGACAGTTCTCTGTACAGCAGGTTTATCAGTGTGATAATAATATAACGATTAAATAACAACATATAATTTAATAACGATAATAACCACGATAACAATAGTAAACAATACATTATAATTATGAGGCACTAGATTTGTAGTGACTCTAACTCTCTGACTCTGACTTCTGCCTCTCTGACCCTGGAGACTTCTGAGTGTCTCGTTATATATTAGAGTGTGTTCTCATAGCCTAGTGACCTGGTTACAAGATAAAAACAATGTGGTGAAAGATCATAACTCAACGAGGTCGTGTTGATGAAATGCATGTTTTGTAAATACATGACCTGGTTTAGTTATCACAAAATGATGAAAGTTCGATCGGCATTTATTATTAATATATTTCTGTGTTGTCGAATTATTATCAAACTATAATAATCCCCATTTATTTTTCAATTTAAATTACGTTGTATATCTATTTTCTTATCAGTCGCTGCTGAAGTGCATTATTATAGACGAGAATTACTTCAATTTTTAAAAATATGTGAATTTAAAAACTAAATAATTTTATATTTTACGATCAAATCGCACATTTCGCTATTGTAATATTATATACTTTTATAGGAACTATAATTTTTATGTATTCAGATTAAACTGTTAATTTATATTTAATATTCCTTTGAAATTCATATCTTATGTTCCTATTTTACATTGAGATCTCAATTTAGCATTTTGAAGTTAATATAGATTAACACGATTATGTACCTAAAACGATTAGACCTTGCATAAATTGTTGAAAAAGGTTTATATTATAATCGAAAGATCTGGAGAAGTGACTGCGAATTACAATTTTTCGCTTGACGAAAATTCACGGATTCAAAAAATGTTCATCTATACTGACGGAAAATAAAGTCTGGCGAATAAGGCGTGAATTTCTATGCGCATAATTATCGGGGCCGGAATCCGGATTTTCCGGGTTAATTTCCACATTTCCGGATATAAATATTGAAATTGCGCCCGCGATAATGCTTGGGAGAGACATAAAGAAATAACGAGATAAAAGAATTGTTTCATTTTTGCGGAAATATCTTAATAAGCGAATGAAATGTGAATAATATACTTGTTTGGTTACATTATAATGTAGGTTGGAAAAAATTAGAATACTCTATCCAATAACAACTAAGTTGTTATCGTTAGTTAGAATAATAATTTCTGTGAAACAAAATTCTTTTTGACTGTACAATGCACATTCGCCATTTGCTCCAAGTATGATGTTTTTTTTGCACTTATGTTCGTATTTATTTTCCCCAGCGCCTTTTTGTATATTTCTAGGTTTCTATTTAAAGTTCTTTCGTCTTTAGTTATTAACGCGGACGATATAGTTATCGTCCGCGTAGCACAATTCTGCTACTTCGACTTTTCTAATTTTCCAGTAGCCGATCTCAGGTTTTACCTACCGTCGTCTAGTACTACGTTAGACAGCATTGGGCCTAATATACCGCATGTGTCGAATATCATTAGGCATAGGGAATACGTATGAGTACATACGATGTATATGTATATGGAAAAGCCGATCCAATACCGGCGAAGACCGCGACGGCCGGCAACGATTGTCTCCGATTGTTTCGCAAATACAAGTTAGCAGTAATCATTTGACCATCGACATAGGTACTTGTAATGCGTTCTAAAATAACATTTACGAATTGCAAGGTATTTGCTTTTCTTATTTCTTTCAGTAGATGCAGGAAATTTTTAAACTGCGGTGCGTCGCATAAACAAAAGCGTAATTCTAATAAAATTAAGGAATAATCCTAATAAAATAAATGAAAAAGGATTCTAAAAATTATAATAAATTATACAAGAGGTTCAAAAATTCCTCCTTACACAGCAAGACATTGTCCTTGGCGGTCGTAGAAATTAGCTCTTACATTTGCTAACATGTCGGCAGTTAATGAATTCGCAGCCTCAGTTATTTTTTCTCTCAAGGCAACTAGATTTTCTGCTCTACCAGCTTCATGAGTATAAACAATATTTTTTAGATATCCCCACAAAAAGAAATCATTTGGAGATAGATCAGGAGATCGCGGGGGCCATTTAATGTTTCCTGTTCCAGTAATAAGACGGCCAGGAAAAGTATTTCCTAGAAATTCCTTTACCCTTACTGCATTATGTGCTGGACAGCCATCATGTTGAAACCAAACGATTTCCTGATTTATTCCAATGTTTTGAATGGCGGGAAGTATTTGATTTTTCAGTAATTCGAGATACTTGTCGGCATTTAATATACCATCAATAAAATAGGGGCCTATAGAATGGTCACCTAAAATACCTGCCCAAACGTTTAGTTTTTGAGGATACTGAGTGCGTTTTGCAAAATGCCGGTGTTGATTTTCCGAAGCCCAATATCGAAGAACAGAGGGATTGTTCTTTCCGTGTAATGGAAAAGTTGATTCATCGGTGTAGAGAATATTTTTAACGAAATTTTCATCTCGATGTATCTTTTCCATAACGTTTTGACAAAACTCCATTCTCCGGAAATTGTCCTCAGAAAATATTTCTTGAGTTTTTGAATATTTGAAACATTTTAAGCCATTACGTTTACATATACGTGAAATAGTTGTGTTACTTGTATCCAATTCCTCGGCAGCACTTCTAGTAGATCTCGTGTTATCAATTTCCACAATACTACAAATTAATACATGCCGCCCTTCTCTTTCCTCAATTTTTTGAGGTGATACCCTCTCTTGGTTTGCATTTCGTACAGTTATTGAGACAGAAACAAGTTTCAAATTTATTTGTAATATTATAAATTGTTTGCAATGTACAGAACGGCCTGCAAAAGTCAGCGCAAACAAATTTATGCACTCCATTGCAGACTTGCCAGCATAAAACCATTTTACTAATTGAAGCTTTTCAGTGGGTGTATAAAGAGCCTTTATACATTAATTTTATTGTACGCTTTCAAACTGTAACGGCCGCAGCTAGACTGAATGCAAAATTTCCAGTCAATCGGTATCGGAGACAATCGTCAGTCGTCGCGGTCTTCGCTGGCATTGGACTGGCTTTCTCATGTACGTATACATTGTATGTACTCATACGTTGATTCTCTATGCCTAATGATATTTAACACATACGGTATAAGTATTTGGAACTATGGAGGATATTTTCTTAATTTTCAGCATTAGTAGGCTTTTGCTTGTTAAATAAAAAGAAATATCATTGGCGAATTTTTAGATCATCCTTTGTGAGTTTAATGAAAATGACTGACAGAAAATTATTGTGGTGTTTCCAAGTTATGGATGAATTTGAAAGCAATCAACACTATTTTGGGCGATTATTTGAGTGTACCGACGCTCTTCGTTTGCTGGATACTTAATATAATCTCAAAAGACAGATCGCGCTTATTGGCAGAAAGTTACTCTTGTCGGTTTTCTCTGTGCGACATCTCCCTGTTTCATAACGTTGTAACAGGCGATGAGCAATAACTGATAATATCGGTTTAGGTCTTTCAAAATAAACCTTTCCTAATGAAAACTGGCACAAGATGATGGCTTCTAATTTCTTAGATATGATTGAGAATAATACCTTTAGATGTTTATAGAAAGATTATTTTTGACTGGTATACTTTCTTCAAAATACCTCTGATAATACACTAAAAGGAGGCATCACACTGTATCAAGATAAAGTTCACGTACTTACTGGTGTTCGGACAGTTGGCTGTCTAAACAAGCAAAACATTGATTTCATGAGTGATCCACAACATATTCTCGCTTTGGCCCCAAGTGATTTATTTTTGTTCCGACGAATAAAAGTATAAAGCTATCGATGGCTTCAATAGAGAGCTAAATTACGTCTCCAGAAGTATGGCAAAAAATGTAATCAATGAAGGAAAAAGTATGTTGACTGTAATTTGAAATATTTAGACTGTTTTAACCCTGAAACATCACAGTTATTTTCTGAAACATGAACTTCACACTCGGGTCTCAGAAACCCAAAGGCCTTTTTAGCAAAAAAAAAAATACAAAATGTAAATATTTTATGATTTTGGGATATTATCTAATGTTAATAGAAAGCGTACAAAAAATTTCAGTCATAGTGTTTTATTTTAAAAGGAGATATAATTCTTGAAAGTAAAATAATTACAATTTTTCTACCGTCAAATAAAAACATTTTTATCAAAACAAATAAACATAAAATTCAAACTAGCTGCTGTAAATGTAACTCGATGATAATATTTGTAACGAAAAATAACCTCGTTTGGCACCATCAGTCATAGTTATTCTTAGCCAGGTCCTCAGTTTTCTAGATTTTGATGTTCGCATTCGCAGCACAACTTAGCTCTATGCTCCATGTAATATGGTCTGCGACAAACAGAACATGCAAAACTTGTTTTTCTATCTCTTCCTTTTGCACAAAAAGAACACTTATTTTTTTTGTCAAAGTGACCTCATTTTGCGACGGGGTAACTTCAATTTCGAGAATTTCAGAAATTCTTTGGCGTAATGTTCTTTGTAAATTAGTAACGGTTAAACGTTCTCGTAAATGTGGTTCAATTAGAACCATTCCTAACTGCTTTAGAAAAGTTTGTCGATTATTTTTTCTATGTTCCTTCCATTGCGGATTTGAGAGAGAAAATAAAACCATTGCGTTTATACCAGTAGCATCAAGAATATTGAAGAAAATTCGTAGGGGCCAACGTCTGGTTTTCCGCGAAGTAGTGTACGAACGGCAAAGCTGGTCAAACGTATCTGTTCCTCCCTTGGTCTCGTTATATGAATGTATAATATTGGGCTTCCCAGTAACGGAATTTAGGGAAGCATCCCAATGCAATGTTGACAGCAAAAGTACAATTTTGTTTTGTTTAGGAGTGTAAGAAACAAGTGTCTTATTTCTGTGAAGAGCAAATAGCGACGTGCCCACTTCTTTTTTCTTGAGAAAAGCAGGAGGTATTTCTGTCTTATTTTTTCTTAGGGCCCAAGAAGAGTTAATTGATACTGTTCTAGCATTTGTTCAGCCAGCGGAATTGATGTAAACCAATTATCTACTGTATGGTTTCGATTAGTTCCGTGTATTGGTTCTGACGATTTTCGAACATAATAAGCCGGTACTGACTCACTGTTTTGCGTTGTTACTCTTCCAACGTATGGTATTGCATTGAGCATGTAAAATGTTTTTGAATCGTTCAGCATCATTATTTTAATGCCATACTTATCAGGCTTACTAGCCATGTAGATTCGAAATGGACATTTTCTTCTGTAACCGACGAGCTGCTCATCAATAGTGCAGTATTCATATGGTGTATAGTAGGATTTACAGTTGTTAACAAAAATGTCCCATAATTCACGAATAGGTGCGAATTTACCAACTAACCTTCTTTCAGCTCTAGTTTCTTTTGTATCAAACCTCAGACATGAAGCTATGAATTGAAAACGCTGCTGTGACATTGTTGCACGAAATATTCCATTTCCAAATGTTACTGACCAAAGTTCATCTAAGTTACAGTTTGATACCCGTAATGCACCTGCTAAAAACAACAACCCAATAAAAGCCTTCACTTCTGTGTTATTTATTGGCCGTGTGTAACTCTGTTGTCTAATATTATTGCATTTACGAGCAATTTCTTCATTTGTATGTAAGACAATAATATCTAACATTTGTTCGTTGAACAATAAATTCCAAGCTTGTTCAGGAGATTGAACTATTCTGGCTTCTCCTTTGAGACCATGTAAATGTAAAACAATATTTTCTCGTCTTGTACGACCTTGTCTTGGTGGTGCTTGAGTACTCCAACAATGACCATTTTTACCCTGTAATCTGTAAATATTTCTCACTGGTTCGTTTACTACTTCGTCTTCATTTTCGCTTTGTTCACTGTCGGTATCTGAGAGTCGTTCTTCTATATAATCCTCATCAGAATCTTCTCCTCCAAAAATATCTTCAATGATGTTGTTTTCAGTCTCATTTGCCCACAGATTGTCTGCCTCTATCTGTAATTCCACCTCAGTTAACGGACGACGATTTTCTCTACTCGTTGAAGCCATTATACTAAAACAATCAACCATAAGTTGACACAAAATAATTAACATGAACATCACACTTGGGTCTGACGTACCCATGCTACTATTCTATCGAATATCTTACCTCTGTATTTCACTAAAATGCAACAATTGACCCCACACCCCAACTCGGTAAACTGCAACCTGAATTTACATAAATTGGCGACACAAACAAATCACTCATGCGCATGTTACATTATATTAATGACGCTCTGGGTGTCTGAGACCCAACTGTGCAGTTCCAGGGTTAAATCTTCTAAATAAAATGTTGTATATAGGGTTCACTATTAAGTGAACATTCCTCGTATTTGATTTTCGTGTTACATAAACGTTTATATAAACTAGTGACCGAAATTTGCGTATTTGTTATCTGGAGATATCTATGCTGTTTAACTAAATCTGATATTATTTTAATTGAAGCTATTGTTATTATATTGTTGGTATTTATAGCTGTTTAAAAATGACAAGTTTTAATCTATGCATTCTTAATATCTACCTTTTATAAAACTATATTATATCAACTATATTTCCTTTAATATTAGGTGAAGATTAGAAGTCTCAAATGAATAGGAAACTTTATGAAGAAATCTCTCGAGTTCTTTTTTAACGTGAGTTCTTTGTACTTAAGAGAGGGTAGTGTGGTAGTGTAGTCCCATGTATGGAATGGCCGTATATGTGTGAATATGGGCGTGACGAGAATTTTTTTCGTTTCTTTCTATACAAAGTTTTTCTTTGAGGGGATCGTCCACAAGCACGTATGTCGTAGACTCGCACAAGTAGGGAATTATCTCTTATTTATTTGTGTCGAACATTTGTTGATTTTCGGATTATGTTCTTATAAAGTTGCCAGATCGAATCGGTGAAAAGGAAGTTTACGTTGATGCGAAATTTTCAATAGAAAAGGTCGTAGAAATGGGTCCCTAATTGTAAAAGGTTTCTATTTTGGTTTCAATTATTTGGGTGTCCTTGATGTTTAGTATGGTTTGTTTGTTATATCATGTAAAGTAATTGAAAAAAGAAACTATAGTTGAAAGTTATGTATTATAATTATGAATAGTAAAATTTACATCACTGATGTTTACTGATATGTTATCCGACTAAATTCTGTGTAATTCTACATAAGTTTAAAGGAAAACACTTTCCGAAATATTTATTTTAGTAAAATAGCAATAAAAATTTTAAATTTATATTAAATTTGAAGGATACTGCTGTTAGATGGAACGTATAGATGAAAGATTCAGTCATATTACCTTATTCCTGACTGCAAATGCGTTTATGCTTTCAACTAGCTCATTTTCCGTTATTCCAGTTTTACTTATTTAAAATAGAGAAATTTAACAATACGCATTTCTTTATTTTTGAATAATGAAAAAGTCTGATTTTTACTGTGGCTTCACTACTCTTGTTTGATCTCCACTATTAAATATATAATGGCAGCTAGAATTTGCGAAAATGCGACCAAAAAAATTTTATTTAATCTTCAACATTTATTAAATTTAGTAATTATTAAAATTTTGAAAAATTCGGTGAAATTTCTTAGAAATGTTTTAATAGTAGTAACTAGAGCAGACCAATTTTCGTGCGCGCCATGTGCGCCGATGTGAGGATGATTGTATTGCATCAGAACTAATAAAAAGCATTCAGTATGTGTTTGGTACTTGCTTAGACTGCATGTAAGTGTAAGCATACGTATAAATCTAGAAAACGACCGTTGTCAGACCAAGTGAATAAGTTTATTATGGATTTCCCGGACTTAATATACGATGGCTCAAAAATTAAATGTTTAGTGTGCAATACATATCTAATGTGTTGGTCAAAAACACATTGTAAAGAACACGTAAGCAGTTCGAAGCACAATAATAACAAAATTAATCGACAACAGTTTATACATGAACTATGTGTAACTATGATTGTGTGTACACTGTCATTTACCTTATTAAGTAATAATGAATTTATTTCATTTTGGAATAAATACGCGAATCAAACATTACCGAGCACGACAACGTTACGAAGGAATTTACCATCGGTGCGTAAACAGGTTGAAAATAAAATCAAAGCGGAACTGAAAAATAAAAAAACTGTGGTTATGTGTGGACGAAACAACTGACAGCAAAAAACAATTTATAGTTAATGTGATGGCGCGTAATATGGAACCACATCAACCAACGTCTATATTAGCATCCAGACGACTAGAGAAAAAATTTCAGAGGTGCTATTAGATCGAAAAATTTAAACTTTCGAAAGACCAAGTATTAATGTTTATAACCGATGGTGCCGCAACCATGTGTTCTGTAGGCCGGTCTCTTAGAAAATATTGTCCTAACTTATTACATATCACTTATAAACTCCATGCTCTACACCTTGTGGCAGAACAGGTTCGTAGATGTTATCCAGAGGTAGATGCTTTAATATCGAGTACAAAGGCAGTATTCCTGAAATCTCCAAAACGCATTCGGAAATTTCACGAATTGTGTCCCCATACCCCTGAGCCACCACAGCCGATTCTGACACGTTGGTGTACATCGTTACGGCCGGGGTTTTACTATCATGAACATTTTGAAAAAATTAAGGACGTGGTTTTATCATTCGATCCGAAAGAAAGTGCAGCTATCAATACAAGCCAGAGAAAATTTCAAGATGCCCAGATTAAAATGGATTTACAAAGTATTCGTGAGAATTACTTGGGATTAGAAGAAGCAATAACAAAATTAGAAAATTCGTCGCTGTCGTTAGAGGAATCACTGCAAATCGTTAAAGATGTTAACGCACAACTGTGTGCTGTAGAAGACGCAATTTAATGTTTGCTTTCACCGCTGAGTGAAAATCAACTGTTTCTCGTATTTAATGGGGTTTCTTCTTGTTATAGACCATTTATGGATAATTTGTTGAATATCGGATCTTACAGAAGGTTTAAAAGCGCAAATTAGCTACTAAAAATACAAGCATTTTTCATTAATTCAATTCTAAAAAGAAATAATTAGCAAATGATCCATCCTAGGTGCATCAAATGAGGTATCAATAGAAAGCGTAGTAAAAGGGCTTTTCAATGAGCTAAAAATATACAGGGTGTTCCATTTAAAAATTACGAGATTTCTTCGATTTTGCGAAATTGTGAACACCCTGTATAACGCGAGCAGTTGCAGAATTTATTTCAAGTAGCAACGAAAGTGCATACTAGTAGAAAATATTCTATTCTATTGGTTTCGGATCTTTTGATTTTCCTTATGCAGAATAGCCTACTGAAATGTATCAATTTATCAAGTAAAATAATTATTTACACAGAAACTATCAACTTTAGATCCATACAACATTATATCGATGTAACCAGCTTTCAAGCGCGGATCATTTTATCTATTAATATACAGGGTGTTCGATTTAGAAAATGCAACGTTAGTCTGGCATTTCCATCTGGAACACCTTGTATAAAACAAAATATTTGTAAAACGTGCGCATAATGGTACGGAATGATATTCGATGACTAAATATTTGACAAACTTTCAAATACGCGTAATCTTCCGTCCCCGCTTCGTTGCCGGACCCTGTATATATATGGTTTCTGCTCTTAGTTACATACATGTATGTGCTTACAGAGATGTTATTTACTAGATTATTTTTCCATTATTAACATTAAAGACGTGTATTTTGATATTCAAAAGAAGAGGTTAAGTTAATTATCTTATAAATCGTTTTGCCCAAAATAACGTTAACATCCATTAAGTATTTCCTTTGCCATCCTTTTCTTTTGCTTCGTCTAATTCTACATTCTGTTTCTTTCATTTCCAGCTCGATAATTTTCTTTTCGATTTTCAGTTGCATGAAAGATCTTAGATTGATGTGAGTCCCATTGAGACTCGGTGAATGGAACTTTTTAAAGAAAAACCGGTAATGTTCATTCTCCCTTCGGTCTCGTTCCACGGTTACGACCTCACCCTTGCGTCGGTTACCCTTTTCCTTTCCTCTGTCGCGACCCCTATGTTTCGGAATTGAGTTTAAGAATTTAATTTATTTAGCAATTAATTTACTTACCGAAGTTTTTCGCTCGCGAAACTAATGGTTTTAGTCGTTCTTTGAGCTGTCTGAATTCAGTTGAACGGGATGTTTCGATCAAAGCGACAGCGACGCTTAGTGATGCGATCGACGTGACCCCGTAAACTCAACTTTCTTTTTTTATTTCATTATTGTGGACGTGAACGTCTTAACGAAGAAAATTTTACAGTCTGTTCTTAATTAAGATTGTCCAAATATATTTGGCATGATTTCTTTTTTGTTTATAGGTTTAGATACGAGATTAGGTAATAGGATTTTAAGTTATATTTATAGCCTGCCTTAGCCCAACTGAATTCTCAGCTTAAACTCTACCTAGATGACTTTAATGTATAAATATTTTTTATAAAGTAGGTCATGGTTTTGCCATTTTACTTTTTTGATGATGTAACTGTTAACTTCTCAACAGATAAAGTGAGTGAAGCGAATAGGAAGTAGATAAACACGTTAATGTCTTTGGCGTGAATTCGCATCATAGAAATATGTTCATTTTCAAAATATTAATAGCTATTTTACTATTAAATAGTTTTCGGTCTGGTTAGTCAGAAATTCTTTAGCGACAATATAGGTATTGCCTTCTAACGGGTGTTTTTTATAGAGGTACAAAACTTTAACTTGGCAACACTTTTTTAACTGGCGGCCATCTTGTCAGCCGTCAAGTGATTTATGTTTAGTTTGGTTTGGCATTTCAACATGAATAGACTGACGCCTGAACAACGCTTCCAAATGGTGCAAATTTATTTTGAAAATCATGGTTCTGTTCGAAATACGTATCGCGCACTACGTCCATTTTACGGTCAATATAATCGTCCATCAGAGCAATTAATTCGATTAACTATGGAACGTTTTCGCACCACGTTTACTCTAAATGATAATACGCATCCACAGAGACGTCGTACAGTGCGTACAGAAGAAGTCATTGCTGCTGTAGAGCGTAGCGTAGAGGAAGACCCGAATCAGTCTATCCGCCATCGTGCACAGGAATTGGATATGTGACCATCCACTTTATGGAAGATTTTGCGGAAAGATCTTGGTTTGCGTGCTTACAAAATCCAACTCGTGCAAAAATTGAAGCCACACACGATCACGATCACCTAGCAAGGCGTAGATTCGGTGAATGGGCCCAAAACAAGATTGCCGTTGATCCCGATTTTCATAAGCGAATTTTGTTTAGCCATGAAGCTCACTTTTGTTTGAATGGATACGTCAATAAACAAAACTGCCGTATTTAAAGTGATGGTAATCATCAAGTGCATGTTGAGACACCGTTACATCCAGAAAAAGTGACTGTTTGGTGTGCTTTATGGGCTGGTGGAATCATTGGTCCGTACTTCTTTAAAAACGATGCTGGTCAGAACGTTACAGTCAATGGTGACCGCTATAGAGCCATGATTACTGACTTTTTCGTTCATCAATTGAACAACCATGATGTGCAGGAGCTGTGATTTCAACAAGACGGCGCAACATGTCACACAGCTCGTGTCACAATTGATTTATTGAAGGAAACGTTTGGTAACCGCATAGTTTCACGTTTCGGACCCATGAATTGGCCTCCAAAATCGTGCGATTTAAAGCCGCTAGACTATTTTCTGTGGGGATATGTGAAGTCGTTAGTCTACGCCGATAAGCCCGAAACGATTGACCACTTGGAGGACAACATTTGCCGCGTTATTGCCGATATACGGCCACAAATGTTGGAAAAAGTCATCGAAAATTGGACCTCCAGATTAGACTATGTCCGAGCCAGTCGTGGCGGTCATATGCCAGAAGTCATATTCTAATTATAATGCCAGAATATTATCTTTCGAATAAAGTAAATTTCATGTCAATTAAAAAAATTCATCTTTGTTTTATTCCATTTCAAAATTCTATACCTTTATAAAAAACACACTTTATAATGATTCTTTTTTGTTTTTTTAAATTTTCGAAAGCTTGCTTGTTGAAATGTTATAATAATTACATAGTTCGCTCGCCAACAATCCATGGCTCTTATACGTCAATCTGTGGTATGGTACCTTTCTTTTGTGACGTACGTGTTGTGAGATAATTAGGATGATCTCAATTTATTGAAACGTGTTCTTAAGTTGTTGCAAATAAGTATCTTTTTAGAAATAATCCTCACAGATTTTATTGTTTGTACAATAATAGTATTCTTCTAATCTGGAACAGAAAGATCCTGTTATAAGATCATTCTGCTTGCTGGTTCTTCTAATACATTCTTCTTCTATCTTCTTTCCTCCAAATATTCTTCTTAGTTTTTTCCTATTTCGTCTTATTTATTTTCTTGGAATTTATTATTCAAGGTCCATATTTCATATACATGTAAAGAAGTTGTTCTAATAGTAATTTAATAAGCTTTTAGTTTAGAATTTTGAGATAACTGTTTTGACATTATTAAATGATCAATAGCACCTACAAGTTAATTTTTGTTTCCCGTAGGTATAGTTCCCTTTATTTTTCACACTTTTTTTTACATCTTGTAACTTCATATCAATTTAATATCATGATAATCATTAATGCCTCACCACCTCCCAATAGCTTGACGTAAACTACAGGGCCATTGGCAGGCCATAAGTTATTATTAGAGACCGGACACATCGGGCTGAAACGGACGTCATTACGACAGACGATATAAATAGTCTACAACATCTGTAAGTACATCACGCAGTTGAATAGCACTATTCATTCGGTTCGCTACACATCTATGTTTTGTGTGCGGTTAACCGAATGAATAGTGCTATTCAATAACTTCGTGATGTACTTACAGATGTTGTAGATTATTTATATCGTCTGTCGTGATGACGTCATTTCAGCCCATATGTCTGGTCCCCAGTTATTATTCAGCCCGTGGAGCAAAACCTTCTCGACTAGCCAGCGCGGAATTCGTTTCCGGTATTTCGACATTGCGTTACTGTTATTAGTTTTTCCGTAATTTTCTTCAATGGGCTTTTTTTAGCTGTTTCTAAGCTAACTATTTTTTCCAAAGCCAAATTAAATAGCGCAGATGCTTCGTTTTATTTAATATCTTTTTTAAAACAAGTTTTTCATTATTTGCAATAGTTTATTTCTTTTAGCAGCAATTGAACTCTATGAAATCTCTGAAAAAAATTACTGCAAATATATGAGCATCTTCTGTCTTTTATTTCAGTTTGTTGCTCAGGAAGAGACGTAAAGTTACTTTGAAAAATTCGCATTAGACTTATAACTTATAACCATTGCTTACTCATTATTTCGTCTTATTTATGCGATATTTAATATTTCAGACTGTAATTTGACAATGTTGGTTACATTAATTTTCAATTAAGTTAGGTATATCGCTTCTGAGAAAGTTCTAAAATTTAATATTTCTTTTTTGTTATTTATATATGTACATATCTTGACCTTTGTATGTTATAGTAGATTAAATTCGTCGGCGATTTAAGGTGTGTTTTATTAATATACTATCATTTATATTTTAAATTTCTTTGAAAAAGGCACTGTGTCGAAACATGTAAGATTGTTTTAAATATATACATATCAAAGTAAAACAGACCTTAAATCGCCGACTAATTAATCTACTATATATACAGTGAAAGCTCTCTTGAGCGGACATCGACGGTTCCCTAAATTTTGTCCCCACAAGAGAGGTGTCCTCTCAAGAGAAGCAGCTCATTTTTACAGGTCTCTCATTTTAAAGAGAAGTAAAAATTATGGCAACTCTTAACTTTTTATTTATTTGTATGACAGGTACACAAGTACTAAAAGTAGATACATAAATACATATACATATATGTACATTATTTTTTAAAAAATTCAAGCAAGCTTGTTTGTCTTACTTTAGTTTGTTTACGTTCTAAATATTTTTTTTGAAAATGTGTTTCTACATTTTTAATCATCTGAAAACCGATACAATCATCTTGGTTCTTGGCAAACAATTTTATCTCTTCTATTATCTTCAAAACTTCCTCAAACGTAGTTACTTCTTGACCTTCATTTTCTTTTTCTGGGTCCACATCATCATATGAGATTTCCTCCGATCTACTAGCCTCATATTCTTCAGTCATATCAGTGACTTCCAATATGTCATCTTCGATTGCCAAATTTGCATCAATTGCTATGAAATCTTCTAAATTGATTTCTGTTATTCCAGTTTCTAAAGCAATCCTATGCATTTCCGATAGTATGGACAACGGCAGATCATCTTCTGCCTCCCATTGCTCATATTGTTGCATATTATTTTTTTTTAAATCCTGCCTTTGAAAAACAATTTCGTATTGTTTCTGGTGTTACCTTCTGCCAAGCATTATGTATAAAATAGATAGCTTCTAATAAATCTATCGATTTTGAAAGTTCACGTGCAGAATTAATGTTATCCATTACAGATAAAATTTGTCTTAAAATAAGTTGTCTATAAAATACTTTAAAATTGCGAATGATTCCTTGGTCTAAAGGTTGGCAACAAGCTGTAGTGTTGGGAGGCAAAAATAATATTTTAATGTTTTTCAATTTCATACCTGTAGGATGTGAACCTGCATTATCCATAAATAATAAAATCTTTCTCTTTTGTCTCCCATTTTCCTATCAAACTCTGACAACCAGTCCATCATGATATTTGTAGTCATCCACGCTCTTTTATTAGATTTCCACACCACAGGTAACAATTTTAAATCAAGTTTTTTGAATGCTCGTGCTGCTTTTCCAATGACCAGCAACGGTTCTTTTTCGCCTGACATGCTCACACAATGCAAGACAGTAAGTCGCTCTTTTGATAACTTTCCCCCAGAACACTTTTCTGTCTTCAAAGCTAATGTCTTGTCTGGTAAAGCTCGGAAAAAAAGTCCTGTTTCATCACAATTGTACACGTCTTCTGGCTGATAACCTACAAGCCCAATCAAAATTCACAAAAGTAAGATTTTTATCTTTTTTAATTTTTGATGTTTTATTTTTTGTTTTAAATTTGAACTAACTTTTCTTACCTAGTAACAAAGATGAAATCTATTCAAAAAATTGAGTAACATCATCTGCATTAACACTGGCTGCTTCCCCAGATATACACTTGAAGCTGATATTATGACGTGTACGAAATCTATGTAACCACCCATCAGACGCATGAAAATTGTGATAACCAAGCCCTTCTGCAATTTCTTTAGCTTTGCTTTGTATTATAGGTCCAGATATTGGAATGCCTTTGCTTCTAGCTTTTGCAAACCAATCGTAACATAATTTATCCACATTGAGACCTTCAGTTTTGAAGAATCTTCTTTTCTCGTTAATGTTACTTCCTGATTGCCATTTTGCCTTATACTCTTCTTTTTGCTTCATTATTTTACCAACTTGGGTTTTTCCAATTTTAAATCGGTTGGCTAATGCACGTACACTAACTCTTTCTTTATCATATGTATTAATAATTTCCATTTTCTCTTTTAAAGTTAAAAAGTTTCTCTTGTTAGCGCTCATTTTGCATACATACGCGGCACACTTCACACTAACGACGCGACGTGAAAAAAGTGCAGAATACGGGATAAAAACGATATTTTTAAACGGGAATTTACCCAGCGTTTCGGGGATTTACTCAGTGTTTAGAAAAAATATGCACAGTTCAACTTCAAAAGAGCGTCATGTCCGCGTAAGAGAGCTTTTTGCCGATTACGGAGTGTCTCACGGTGTCCGCGTCCGTTCTACAGGGCGACCGCTTAAGAGAGCTTGGCGTCTCAAGAAAATCGTATGTATCAGGTTGGTCACCACAGAAATGTCCGTTTAAGAGAAATGTCCGCTCATGAGAGATGTCCGTTAAGAGAGCTTTCACTGTATATATATGGTAAATTCAATTTGTTGGCGATTTAAGGTCTGGTTTTACTTCAAAATATGTATATATTTAAAACAGTCCTACATGTTTCGGCAATTGATGTCTTTTTCAAGGAATATAAAATATAAATGACAGTATATTAATGTCATACATGTGTAGTTGCTATGGATAATATTATTCAAAGATACATTCCAATTGAATAATAATAAATCATGCCTTAGTATTCTAAAATAGATAGACAACAAAAACAGGGAAACACAAGACATAAGTAATTATTGTGTATGCGCCCGTGGAGCGTCTTAAGATGCAAAGCTGTCGGCATTCGCCCTAAACGAGAAGGAAAACCACGAAAACTCACTCGGACAGCCAGACAGGAATCAAAACACGGAACTGTCAACATGATAAGCAAATGTATAGATATTTAAATAACTTGTTATATATAATTATATAACAGCAGCATATATTATGATGGTAAATTGCAGATCGTTACATAGTTAAGTTATAGTATATACTGCTTAAATTTTTTATATCACTTCTGTTGTTAATTGAATTTTTTTCCTGTTTAATACTAATCATTTCTTTAATTTCCCTTTTCATTATGTGTTGTTTTTTATCATTTGCCTGTGTGTTTTTAAAATCAAAATGGTGATCGCGTTGTAGTTTGTGTGTAGATAAAGCAGTTTTGTCTGTTTTAGAGTATTTGTGGGCTTGTATTCTTTTGTATAAATATTGTTTAGTTTGGCCTGTGTAGTAACTATCGCAATCGCGACATGGTGTTTTATAGATGACACGTGTTTCTCGATTTTTTTCTATTTTAGGTTTAAGTTTTGAAAATAAATGTTTATTAGTATTACTAAGTTTATATGTTGCAGCTATATCATATTTTTTTAAAGTGTATTTAATTTTTTCTGATAATTGTGGAACATATGGAATCGTGATATATGTTGTGTCATTGTTTAAATTGTTATTGGTGTTTGCAGTGTTGTATATTTGGTGTATTTAGTAATACTAATAAACATTTATTTTCAAAACTTAAACCGAAAATAGAAAAAAATCGAGAAACACATGTCATCTATAAAATACCATGTCGCTATTACGATAGTTACTACACAGGCCAAACTAAACAAGATTTATATAAAAGAATACAAGCCCACAAATACTCTAAAACTGACAAAACTGCTTTATCTACGCAAAAACTACAACGCGATTACCATTTCGATTTTGAAAACACACAGATAATTGATAAAGAACAACACACAATGAAAAGGGAAATTAAAGAATTTTTTTTTTTTTTTTTTTTTTTTTCTTTTTATAGTCAAACATTTGGTATTGCCATGGGCTTTCCTTTAGCTGCTCCTATTGCAAATCTAGTAATGGAACATTTAGAACAAAACGTTATCAATTCATTAGACTTCCACCCCATTTTTTTCAAAAGACATGTTGATGATATCATAACATGTATTCCGACCAACAAAATAAACTATCTCTTAAATAAATTCAACAATTTTCACAACAAATTAAAATTCACTATTGAAGAAGAATTTAATAACAGTATTAATTTTCTTGATATTTCTTTGAGCTATGATAGACATGGTACTATTTATACAAATTGGTATAATAAACCCACAGCTTCTTTTCGATATATGAATTACCACTCAAATGCTCCTACAGTATTCAATAAAATGATTATAAATAATCTGACTGATAGGGCAGTAAAACTATCACATACTCAATACAGAAAAGATAACATCAAAAAAATTAAAACAATCTTAACTGATAATAATTATCCACCACAACTTATAGACCAAACTATTAAAAAAAGAGTACACCAAATATACAACACTGCAGACACCAATAAAAATTTGAACAATGACACAACATATATCACAATTCCATATGTTCCACAACTATCGGAAAAAATTAAATACACTTTAAAAAAATATGATATAGCTACAACATATAAACTTAGTAATACTAATAAACATTTATTTTCAAAACTTAAAACTAAAATAGAAAAAAATCGAGAAACACATGTCATATATAAAATACCATGTCGCGATTGCGATAGTTACTACATAGGCCAAACGAAACAATATTTATACAAAAGAATACAAGCCCACAAATACTCTAGAACAAACAAAACTGCTTTGTCTACACACAAACTACAACGCAATCACCATTTCGATTTTGAGAACACACAGATAATTGATAAAGAACAACACACAATGAAAAGACAAATTAAAGAAATGATTAGTATTAAACCGGAAAAAAATTCAATTAACAACAGAAATGATATAAAAAATTTAAGCAGTATATACTATAACTTAATTTTGTAACCATCTACAATTTACCATCATAATATATTTTTTTGTTATATACCTTATGTTATTTAAATATCAATTACATTTAAATATCATATACTTTTGCTTATCATGCTGACTGTTCCGTATTTTGATTCCTGTCTAGTTGTCCGAGCAGGTTTTCGTGGTTTTCCTTCTCGTTTTGAGCGAATGCCGACAACTTTGCATCTTAAGTCGCTCCACGGGCGCATACGTAATAATAACTCATGTCTTGCTTTTCCCTGCTTTTCCCTGTTTTCTGTTTTGTCCTGATGTGGTCCTCTACTGGGTTGTAGCCTAGCATATGCGCTACCAAACTCTAGGGGGTCTGCCCGTTGGGCACTCAGGTGCCATACCGCCTTTCCAGCAGGAGTGAGGAACCAAGCTACGCGGCGCAAATCACGGCGCCGCGCAATGCACACACCACTAGGACCGGTCCTGGGCGGCAACCTGGCTAGGCTGCTGTTAACAGCACACACACGTTCGACGTGTGTGCATTGCCCCCGCTTCTGCGGAAATCGTTAAGATGGCACAAGTGTGACCATCGTCGACCGAGGTAGAGTGTTCCCTTGTTTAGCGATGAGCAACCCCGTACAGGGTGCGCTTCGCTGGTCTGCGCCTTGCCTCGTTGGAGCGGGGGTCAGGCCGTCGAAGTACTGCACGGAATTGTAAAGAAGTTGTCGGGAAAGGGTTGGCGGCCCTACGCAACGGCTGGTTATCCGACCTCTCTAAATTCACGCGACCGGTCACTAAACACACGCACGAACGCACCGACATACAAAACCCTAGACTTACGCTCTCACACAAAACCACACACCCATAGAGAGACGCAAGCTGCCGGTAGCAACCAACACACAAGTTCATACACAGAAAGAGACACAAATTGCTAGCAGCGAACAACACATATGTTCACACCTTGCTATGTATTTTTTGGAATACTAAGGCATGATTTATTATTATTACTAGAATGTATCTTTGAATAATTTAAACCATAGCAACTTAATTACTTGACATTATATCCTGTCATTTATATTTTGTATTCTCTTGATAAAGGCGAACTGCCGAAACATGTAGAGTTTTTTAAATACATATATTTTGAAGTAATATACAGACCTTTAATCGCCTACTGATTAGGTTTACCATATCATACCAAGGTCACGAAGTTATTATATTTATATATATATATATATATATATATATATATATATATATATATATATATATAGTATAGTATAGTATGTATTTGTGTGTGTGCGTGTATATAACTCTAATAGATAGGAATGAAAACTCACTTCGGAAATATTTTGTATTTTGTCACATGTATAGTCGTAACAGATATAAAATGTGCACATCAACTACTTAAATTTGATTGCAGATGCATAAGAAAATGTCAGTGGAAAACACATTTATGGCAGAGAAGTGGTAATCTAGGGAATTTCACAAAAGATATGCGACTTTATATCCACCTTATAAAGGAAGTTCTTACAGTGGATATACGAGAAGTATTAGTTATATGCTATATGACTGTGCGGGAATAAGTATCATCTTTTATGTTTATTTCGTCCGGAACTTACCTGAAATTAAGTCTACAGATTGCTCCGACGGAAGCAGATGTTGCCGGCGGCACGGGATCTTCATAACGGCGCTGAGCCCAATCGGTGACGCGCCCATCAGTTGTTATAACATAATGGAGGTCCCGTTCGCAAGGGCAAGTTGATAATATGGCGACGTGAGCTTCTTCTTCCGGCTAAAGAAAAAATTAAGGAATTATTTTTTATTGTACCGTCGTCTTCATGGGACAAACTTTTTTAAATAATAAATTGTTGGAAGGCGGTGTTTTTTTTATTAATTACGTCTGTCTTACTTAATGCTAATTATCTAAATTTTGAACATAGTTCATGAATTTTCATTTCTGTTTAACTTAATTATTTGGATAATTGAATTGATTCGGCATTTACTTGATGAAGATCCATAATTTAAAATAGAAATAAAACTACGGTTCTAACACAAAATAATACAAATATGTATAAAAACAAATTTGTGTCTGTATATGCATGGACACACAGTACGTATTTACCAGCGTTTGCTTCAACTGCCAGACGCATGCGTTTCTGTGTAACCACTTTGTCAATGATAGGTTTACGAAGACATACGACTGTAGGTACACTTGCGGTCATGTAGCAAGTTTTGTCCTATCCGAGAACATCAGATAACCTCATGCCATCTGACGGACAAAACCGACCACGCCGGTGCAAAGTGTTTCTTCTCGAATAGCTAAGCTATTACAGGAAAAGAAAAAATACGCATATTACTGTGAGTCCATTAACTCGTCGCCAGGTGGCGTAGTATAGCGAAAACAAATTGCATGTCGATGCGACAATTCACAACAATATGCGTATTTTTTCTTTTCCTGTAATAGCTTAGCCATTCGAGAAGAAACACTTAGCACCGGCGTGGTCGGTTTTGTCCGTCAGATGGCATGAGGTTATCTGATGTCTTCGGATAGGACAAAACTTGCTACATGACCGCAAGTGTACCTACAGTCGTTTGTCTTCGTAAACCTATCATTGACAAAGTGGTTACACAGAAACGCATGCGTCTGGTAGTTGAAGCAAACGCTGGTAAATACGTACTGTGTGTCCATGCATATACAGATACAAATTTGTTTTTATACAGATTTGTATTATTTTGTATCAAAGCTTGATGTGAATTGTCGCATCGACATGCAATTTGTTTTCGCTACGGTTCTAATCTTCACTTTTAGTTACTAAAAGACTAAAAGTGAAGATTAGAATCGTAGTTTTATTTCTATTTTAATTATTTGGAATGGCATTACTAGATAGTCTACTTAGTAACTCACATATATCACGGTTTAACTATGAACTGTGATTCAAGTACTTATTTCATCAAAACATTAAATATTGTCGAGACTTCCTGTTACTAAAAGTTTTCTCAACGTATTGATGTAGTCACATACCAATTCGATATATAATATTAAAAGTAGTTGTATTCCAATAGAGTCTTAAAAAACTAGTGACTGTTTGATGTGGCATTTGAGTTGAAGACGCTACTGGCCCGTACTAGTAATCGAGAATCTCGCTACCTAAGTTAATCATGGCCACTAACTGTTGTTTATACAATTAAACACTAGGAACCAAATCTAGACTGCAGATGAATAGTCTATTTGTTAAAACTTATAGTTGAAAATTACATTTAAGCAATAGGAATGGTGTAGAGAAGTGGTTTGTCTTGGAATAGACGAACGTGTTTCGATAATTTTGCTCGTACCTACTTGTATTTCTTTCTTAAAATCCGTCATCAAAGTTGCACGGCAATCACAAAAGATGGATGCCACAATTTTTCTAGTGGGCGGAAACACTAGCCTTTCTTGAATGGGGTTTATTGGATCGCTGTAGCGTCATAGTCTCTATGTTGTGGCTGGTCACGGTAAAGAGGGATAGTTTAATTTTCTGCCAAAACCTCTCCTTATTATGTGGGTGAATGAAAATGTCGTATTATAATATTCTGTTATACGGCATTTTCATTCGCTCACATACTGAGGACAGGTTTTGGTACTCATTAAGGGTTAATTTAAGTTTTGAAGTATGCGACAAATGATTGCCTTCTACAGATAAAGCATTGTTGTTAATTGATTTATACTAAGTTCAAATAAAATTTCCCACCACTAATTGCACGCTGCATAACCTTGACAGTTTCTACGAAAGGTAATTATGTTAAAAATATATTTCATTGTGGAGTTTATTGATATAAAGTCTTAATAGTTGATGTATAAACGATTAAAGCGATATTATTGGAAAAGGCTTATAATTCAAGATAACAGGGAAAGAAATCTGTGCAAACAAACAGGACAACTCGAAGAATGGCGCCATATTGATTTCCTGTTGAATTTTTTTTCTTAGGGGAAGTCACGTTACGCCGATTAATAGTGGCGAATTATCAATAGCATTAAGGTCTTGAAAGATACTAACATTCTATTCTATTTAGATTAATACCGCTAAACTGATCCACGTGGATTAAACAAATGGATTGTAGATTTATAGAAAACACCACTAATAATTTATAGTAGTGGGTCGTGACTTCAGATAAAAACGTTTTTTTTTCAAACTGATAAGAGAAAACAATGAATTTCTATTCAGCAATAGCCTGCTCATGTGATAAAAAAATACGTTAGGTGTTCTGTGGAATTTTGAAAAAATTGTGCATTTTGAACTGATTCCAGGTAACTGAGTTGCTGATTAAATTGTACCTGTAACCATTCGTTATTGGTAAACAGAATGCACATGCGACGATGGACTAACCTGCAGAACACATTTCACTCAGCAAAGAATCTAAGGTTTCGCTAAAATATCAGTTTTACAACAAACGGTGTATAGCTCTGACATTGCTTCATCGTAAAAAGTTGCGTTAAGCGTTTGGTGGAATTTTGAAATATCGGTGCATTTTCAACTGATTTCAGATAGCTGGGATGTATAACTAATAAACGAATAAGATTTATACCGTCCCAAGACACCAGCCTGCAGATTATATTTCATCCAGCAAATTCGAGATTTTGATAAAGTGTAAGTTTTACAGTGCGTGTCGCAATCAACTGATTTCAGATAGCTGGGATGTATAACTAATAAATGAATAAGATTTATACCGCCCCAAGACACTAGCCTGCAGATTACATTTGATCCAGCAAATTCGAGATTTTGATAAAGTGTAAGTTTTACAGTGCGTGTCGCAATCAACTGATTTCAGATAGCTGGGATGTATAACTAATAAATGAATAAGATTTATACCGCCCCAAGACACCAGCCTGCAGATTACATTTGATCCAGAAAATTCGAGATTTTGATAAAATGTAAGTTTTACAGTGCGTGTCGCAATCAATTGATTTCAGATAGCTGGGATGTATAACTAATAAATGAATAAGATTTATACCGCCCCAAGACACTAGCCTGCAGATTACATTTGATCCAGCAAATTCGAGATTTTGATAAAGTGTAAGTTTTACAGTGCGTGTCGCAATCAACTGATTTCAGATAGCTGGGATGTATAACTAATAAATGAATAAGATTTATACCGCCCCAAGATACCAGCCTGCAGATTACATTTGATCCAGCAAATTCGAGATTTTGATAAAGTGTAAGTTTTACAGTGCGTGTCGCAATCAACTGATTTCAGATAGCTGGGATGTATAACTAATAAATTAATAAGATTTATACCGCCCCAAGACACCAGCCTGCAGATTACATTTGATCCAGCAAATTCGAGATTTTGATAAAGTGTAAGTTTTACAGAGCGTGTCGCATTCAACTGATTTCAGATAGCTGGGATGTATAACTAATAAATGAATAAGATTTATACCGCCCAAAGACACCGATTACAGATTATATTTCATCCAGCAAATTCTAGATTTTGATAAAGGGTAAGTTTTACAGTGCGTGTCGCAATCAACTGATTTCAGATAGCTAGGATGTATAACTAATAAATGAATAAGATTTATACCGCCCCAAGACACCAGCCTGCAGTTTACATTTGATCCAGAAAATTCGAGATTTTGATAAAGTGTAAGTTTTACAGTGCGTGTCGCAATCAATTGATTTCAGATAGCTGGGATGTATAACTAATAAATGAATAAGATTTATACCGTCCCAAGACACCAGCCTGAAGATTATATTTCATCCAGCAAATTCGAGATTTTGATAAAGTGTAAGTTTTACAGTGCGTGTCGCAATCAACTGATTTCAGATAGCTGGGATGTATAACTAATAAATGAATAAGATTTATACCGCCCCAAGACACCAGCCTGCAGATTACATTTGATCCAGAAAATTCGAGATTTTGATAAAATGTAAGTTTTACAGTGCGTGTCGCAATCAATTGATTTCAGATAGCTGGGATGTATAACTAATAAATGAATAAGATTTATACCGCCCCAAGACACTAGCCTGCAGATTACATTTGATCCAGCAAATTCGAGATTTTGATAAAGTGTAAGTTTTACAGTGCGTGTCGCAATCAACTGATTTCAGATAGCTGGGATGTATAACTAATAAATGAATAAGATTTATACCGCCCCAAGATACCAGCCTGCAGATTACATTTGATCCAGCAAATTCGAGATTTTGATAAAGTGTAAGTTTTACAGTGCGTGTCGCAATCAACTGAATTCAGATAGCTGGGATGTATAACTAATAAATGAATAAGATTTATACCGCCCAAAGACACCGATTACAGATTATATTTCATCCAGCAAATTCTAGATTTTGATAAAGGGTAAGTTTTACAGTGCGTGTCGCAATCAACTGATTTCAGATAGCTAGGATGTATAACTAATAAATGAATAAGATTTATACCGCCCCAAGACACCAGCCTGCAGATTACATTTGATCCAGAAAATTCGAGATTTTGATAAAGTGTAAGTTTTACAGTGCGTGTCGCAATCAATTGATTTCAGATAGCTGGGATGTATAACTAATAAATGAATAAGATTTATACCGTCCCAAGACACCAGCCTGAAGATTATATTTCATCCAGCAAATTCGAGATTTTGATAAAGTGTAAGTTTTACAGTGCGTGTCGCAATCAACTGATTTCAGATAGCTGGGATGTATAACTAATAAATGAATAAGATTTATACGCCCCAAGACACCAGCCAGCAGATTACATTTGATCCAGCAAATTCGAGATTTTGATAAAGTGTAAGTTTTACAGTGCGTGTCGCAATCAACTGATTTCAGATAGCTGGGATGTATAACTAATAAATTAATAAGATTTATACCGCCCCAAGACACCAGCCTGCAGATTACATTTGATCCAGCAAATTCGAGATTTTGATAAAGTGTAAGTTTTACAGAGCGTGTCGCATTCAACTGATTTCAGATAGCTGGGATGTATAACTAATAAATGAATAAGATTTATACCGCCTCAAGACACCAGCCTGCAGATTATATTTCATCCAGCAAATTCGAGATTTTGATAAAGTGTAAGTTTTACAGTGCGTGTTGCAACACATTGCAGAATATGCATTATGAGAATAGTAATTTGCTAGTTTCAAAGAAATCAAGGCAACATGCTAAGTATTTTCTGTGTTTAAATCAAAACAATGGTATTCTGACTAATTGTAAAAATGTATGGGAAGTATTTTAATACTATTCAGTTACGAATTAAGCACCAGGTCATTAATAAAAGATGTAGATTCGGAGTAGTTATCTTGAGTGGTCAGCCAGTACGTGGTTAATTGTGCATTTTCTTTATAGTAGAGTAGGAAACAGAATAATTTCCTTGCACGCAGTCTAAACTTTTGATATTTAATTTGTCGTTTGATTTTTCTTTATTAACACAGACGTTTTACTTTACATACCTATGATATTGTCGTATTCATTTCATTATTATAGACAGGCTCATGATACTAAAAGCCTGTATTTTCTTTAAACATGCACAAATACTAAGAAGAGAATTTATACTAAGGTAAAGTGGGGTAATTGTCAAAATGGGGTAAATGTGATACCAGGTCAAAATTACGTAAATTTCCATCAAAACTGCTTTCTTGAGCAAAACACTATCAAAACTTACATCCCTGATCTCTCTAAGCCTGTTGGAATGCGACTTTACCGGCCGACTATTGAATCAGCTGTTTATTCGTGGAACTACGTATTTGAGGTTAGAGAAGGGGTGCAACAGGTGCTTCTTGAATTCGTAGAAGCAGTTGGAATTTTTAGAGCCAGCCTGTTCAAAAATTTGGTCTCACGTTGAAAAACTGTGTAATTTATATTGTGAATGTTACATTTCATGAGGTATTTGCGTCTTTCTTTATACTACCGTATGTTACATTTGTCCCTTAAAAATAATACAACGGGGCAAATGTGATTTACGGCATATCACATTTGCCTCTATGTATATTACATTTACCCCATATAAATTTACAGATCGAAATGGTTCGTAATTATAAAACAAAGCGTGACCCAGTTTACTCCCAGTTTACTCCGCGGAAGACCTACAAGTAGCTATACGGGAAATACAAGCGGGTCGAGCCTCTAAAAGCTATAAAATTCCATACTGTACCATTTACAGCCGTTTAAAAGGTCTTCGGGGCGCGAAAAAAACAAAAGAAAGGCAGATCAACTTCATTGGATTGGAATCAAGAGCTTGAACTAGCGAGAGGGATTACCACTTTAGAGAAGTGGAGATTTGGAGTATCCAAAAAGGAAGTTTTACAGCTACTTTTCAAGTTTGTAAAGTAGCATAAACTTGTAAATACTCCATTTAAAAATCGCATGCCAGGGACTGACTGGTTTCTTGTTTTTAAGAAAAGACATGGTTTAAGTCTGAAGATACCACAATCTATAGAATTTGCAAGAAAAAAAGCCACTGACCCTTCATGATTTATGGATATTTTAAACTTCTGAAAGGAACTTTAGCCGAACTACAACTTGAAGAGCGGCCTTCTCAAATTTGGAACCTTGACGAGAGTAGTTTCGCCATAGATCCTAGTAAAACAAAAGTTGTCGGCAAAAGAGGACTGCCCTGCTCCCGTATTACTAGTACTCCTGGTCGTGAAAATCAACATTATTGGCCAGTGTTTCTGGAGAAAAAGGTCTATCATTAATCATTTTTAAAGGTGGTAATGTCTGGGACCAATGGCAAGCTCCTGACGATGTCTTCCCTGGAATGTCGTACGCTGCCAGTAAAGAAGGGTGGATGGATGGTGATATTTTCTTCAACTACCTACAAAACACTGTTATTCCTGCTTTGGGCGAACAGAGGCCAGTACTCATCATATACGATGGGCATTCCTCACAAGTCAGCACTCGACTTCTTGACTTGGCAAGGCGACAAAATATTACAATTACCACCTCACACAACTCACCTGTTGCAACCCCTTGACGTTTCCGTATTTATATCTCTAAAAACAACCTGGGATAACAAGTTGGTTACGTGTCAGAGACACAATGTTGGGCGCAAACTACCAAAAAAATGTTTTCAATACTTATTGCAGCATCGAGGCAAATGTAATAATTAGTGGTTTTAGAAAGTCCGGTATTGTGCCATTTGATGACAGAGTCGTAGCAAGAGAAAAATTCGACATCGAAGCATTAAAACCATGGGACTCCCAAAATAGTATAGTCACTAACAGCGCTGCAGAAAATATAGATGACCCACAAATTCAGCTCCTAAATACTTCAAATGGGATAACCTCAGTGCGTGTCTCCAATATACCAGGCCCTTCGACAAAATCTGACGATATTGCGCCTTCAAATGGAACCGTTACTTTTGAAAACCTTTTTCTACAATGCGTTCGTAAACATCAACCCTCAACAAAAATAACAAAAAGAAAGTTGCCTCCTGGAGCTCAAGTTATTACCGAAAGACGGGGCCGCGGAAATACAGAAGAAGCAGAAAAGAACTCGTCAGAAAGCAATAACAAGTATTTCTGATTCGTCTAGTGAATCAAATGATGAATCAATAGCTAATCAAGATTCAGATAAAGATGAAGAATGTTTACAGGAATTGCAAAACTTAGAAGAAAGCGTAAATTCCAATGAATGTCATACTCTCGAAGTTGATAAGTGGGTTTTAGTGCAATACGCAACCAAAAAAAGTCTGAAACACTTTGTGGGAAAAATTATTCAGAAAGGGGAGTATGAAGAATGGCTTGTTAGGTTTTTGAGATCGAAGAAATCTAAATTTGTTTGGCCCAATGTTCAAGATGAAGACTTGGTAGACAGCGAAAGTATACTGAATATCCTTCCACAGCCAACAGAGGATCGAAGAGGGTCGGGATTTACGTTTTCAGTGAAGTTTGATGGTTATAATATCTTCTAGTTACCTTGAATGTGTTTCTAAATGTTTAAATTTTGATAAAAATAAGTATGTTCTGCTAGTTAAAAATGTTAATATTTCTTATATTTTTTTAAAAAAATGTATAATTCCGTTATTTTTTTATGAAATAAAATATTTTAAAAACCAAAATACGCAGAAATATTATATTTATTACGTTTGCCCTACAGATACTTCTATTGGAAACGCTACACAGGAGAGAGTCCATTATCACATATACCCCAACTCACGGGGCAAATGTGATATAATGACGCTGCTTTAAAAAAAATTAGAAACAGATAGCCTAAAAATTAATTTACTTTGTTTGGTTATAGGCATCATTTTGTTAAGGACCAAAGAACGTTTGCTAATTTTTACAGAATTTTTAAAATAATAACATTTTCAGTGGCATCTAAAGTTACACTAGTGAAATTTTACCTCGCATTTACCCCACTTCACCTTATGTGCTTTTGATTATTATGCACTAAATTCTTTGTATACGAGTCTCTAGTATGATCTCTGACGAAATCAATAAATTTAGTGAAAAATTGGAAATACATGAGAATTAGTTTATATTTCTCAAAGCTTTCATTACTTTTAGTATAATTATAACCAGTAATGAAGAATGTGAAAATGTATTTATTGAGCCACCCTTATTGAAATAATGCTGTGTTATTAAACAAAACGACAAGTAACAATGCTCAAGGAAGACTATTTGCTTGAAAACGAGAAAAGCAATTTTAATAAAAATCAAATCTATTTTTAATAAAAAAATTCAAGATCACGTAGAATAATCGTTGAAGCGGAAATATTATATCCATGGCAATTTCAATCAAAACACATACTTTTATAGATATTTCTTGGAAAATATTTGATATTATCGAAATAGAAGTATGCGAAAACTTTAACAATTCAATTTTAGCTTATCTACCGTCTCTCAACAATAAAGAGAAACTTTGAATGTTTATTGTCGGATCCAAATTCCCGGAAAAAAAGTTCTCGACCCAAATTAACTTAACATCCCAGATACTGTCTTTTCTTTTTTTCAAGTCTATACCATTTCGTATTTTCTATTGCAGTCTTTCTAAGAGACTCTAATCCGTCGGAAGTGGAGAAAAAGTACGCGCTTATCGTTATCGTTTACGCAGAAAGGAAAGAAAAAGTTCCTTTGGCATCCGTTACTTCTTCGAGGCGTTACGATGTGATTTACTTCAAATTGAAAAAAAAACTCCTGAACTGTTATGAGAGGGCTTTCGCTACGATCGAGGACGTTATAAGAGGAGGAGTCGGGTGGTTGAGAAATTTACCTGGAGGGTGTGCTCTACTCCTTCGATGAGAAGATAGCAGTCCGTTGTCGAATTCCATTTGTGTATCGGTTCCCTGGCAAGGACGTAGTGACTTTCAATCTCCTTGCTTTCAACGGAAACGAGTTCGGCCTGTAAGAGAAAAATAAGAGATGAAATTAATCGAAAGAGAAGAAGAATTAATTAGAATAAAGTGTTCTTGGAGGTCAGAAACACAAAGGACTCTCGTTTGTTGGTCATTAAGCGAAATACATGATAAATCGATATCAAAATTTTGTGTTGATATGTATATAGGCTTTCGCAGTCGTATTTCAACAAAAAGATTTCGAGTTTCCTCTTGTTTTATTTGTAGATATAGTCGCATCATTAATTAATGTGCTAAATATCGACAGAAGGATGTCAAAGGACTTTTAATTATCCAAGTTTTTGTTTTTCCTAATCATATTGCTTTTTGCACAGTATTATAATGTTTCTCTTATTGCGAGGTTATGGTGCTCGATATACTGGTTCATAATGATTACTTACGCTTAGAAAAACACAGTCTACAGTTGTTAGAAATCTGAATTTGTTTCGTGTACAGTACGGCAGGCCCAAGGCATCCTATCTTCAGTGATTGCAGTGTTTCTCTCGTTCAAGGTTCTTCGCATCTTACAATTTTAAATGTTGGGTATCTGATTAGTGGATTATATTAATAATATTCGAAGTTTACTCTTTCTTACTTACAGTTTCTTTAACTCTATTTTATAATGAAGTTGGGTACCGCTAAGATTGCTAGCTATCTTTTCGCAATAATTTTGAGAATGTTGGTTTGTAGTCGAATTAATTTCAGCTAAGAACAAGTTTTTAATGTAGAGCTGCTCTTTCTACGATATATAGGCATTAAATACATAGCATATACGTCGTATATATATATGTATATATATGTATATATATATATATATGTATATATATATATATATATATATATATATATATATATATATATATATATAGTAGTACACCCATAATCGCGGGGGTTTGGTTCTGTGGTCTTCCGCGGATACTGAAAACCGCGGATAGTAACGAACGCTTTATTTTCGAGTACAATATGAAATATGAAGCAAAGTTAAAACAATGAAACAAGAAAAAATAAGTTATATAATATTTATTTAAAATAAATAAACAATAAATAAATAAATAAATTCAATAAATTCTTGTGCTGTGGCACAAATAGAATTTAAGTTTAATAAATATATACGTATACATATGTACATATAGTACATATTTACATACACAACAAGAAAATATACAACAAGAAAAACTTTATCATCGTGAGCTACATATTCATTCATCTTCCTCCAAATCCAAGTTAGCAGTCGATTGTTTACTTAGATCCGAATCAAACGATGTTGATGGCTGTGCATTATCGATAGTTTTGTCTACTTTTTCAAAGAACATTGTTATTGGTAGTTGTCGTTTTTGTCTTTTCATTTCAATAAACAAATCCTCCAAAGGTTTCAAGGCTTCTGTTATCGTGCGAGTAATTTTTATACTGCGTTCCATTATTGGATCATATTCTACTATCTGTTCTTTTAATGTTTGAGCAGTTCGAAATATCGCTGAAAATTTATGTTAAATATCATTGTTAGATGTGAATTAATAACATGTGTGTCTTCAGATCTAAGAACGATGTAATTCCACAGATTTTTCCAACATGCTATTAGCGTTTCTGACTTAAATTCCTCCATCGCTCCTTTGATAAATAGAATTGCGTCAGCAATTGTAAATGACTTCCAACATTCCATGAGCCCGATATCAGAGCATTCGTTAGCCATTGTAAACAGCATTTCGAAAACCTGTCGAATATATATGGCTTTAAAGCATCTAATGACACCTTGATCAAGGGGCTGAAGCAATGAGGTCGTGTTAGGTGGTAAAAAAAGCACTTCAACATTTTTATCTTCGGTGCCTAGTGACACAGGATGCCCAGGAGCATTGTCTAGTATCAGCAGCACTTTAAATGGTAATTCTTCCTTTTCCAAATATCTTTTCACTTCCGCAATAAAGCATTGATGAAACCATTGTGTAAATAGAACAGCCGTAACCCACGCCTTTCGATTTGATTGCCAAAACACAGGCAGGCAAGCTTTATCTTTGTATTTAAGAGCACGTGGATTCTGTGATCGGTAAACAAGTCCGGGTTTAATCATATGACCAGCTGCATTTGTACAAAATATCAAGGTAAGTCTATTCTTAATTGCTTTAAAGCCTGGTGCATTCTTTGAAGTCTTATGAATATAAGTCCGTTGAGGCATTTTTTTTCACATAAGACCTGTCTCATCGCAGTTAAAAACTTGCTTAGGATGATAATTCTTTTCTGCAATAATTTGTTTAAATTTTTCTGGATACAGGGCAGCAGCTACATGATCAGCCGACGCAGATTCCCCTGTCATTTTGATATTTTTTAGATTAAACCGAGTTTTAAATCTATGGAGCCACCCCTTACTTGCTGTTAATGATTTTCCTTCCTCTTCAGTATAATCTTGGGTCTGCATATCTTCATATAAAACCAACGCCTTTTGTTGTAGCACTTTGCCATCGATAGGAATATGTTTTCTTGTCATATCTTCCACCGATAAATTTAAGGCATTTTCTACCTTAAGTAACACTTTATTACGTATTGTGGTTGCAACTTTTGCAGTTTGGGGTGCACTAGAAAAACTAGCTCGAATCTTATCTTTGTTTTTTAACACTTCTCGTATCGAAGATTCGTTTTTATTGTATATTTTAGCAACAGTTGCAATAGATTTTTTTTCTATTTCAATCATATTAATGATTTTTATTTTTTCACTAATAGTGAGCATTTCACGTTTTATTTTTGGTTTAGAAGCCATTTTAAAATGATTTTCAAATTTACTTGCTTTATTTAAAAACTATTGCAAGCACTGTCTTGTCCGACAATTCGAATAGTACTAAACTCATAGTTAACAGGAGCGTTTATATGTACAAGTAAAAGCGAGTGGCACCTTAAGCACGTTCCAACTTGTTTAACTTATCATAAGAGAGCGCCGAATTCAGAGGATGACTCATATATACGACGATATATCGACAAATGCTCCTATAACTTTTATATTTATTGATATAACGCGTTTTCTGCTCATCATAGGTAAATCGCGGATGACTGAAACCGCGGATACGGAGTCAGCGGATAACGGGGTACTACTGTATATATATATATCGTAGATTTAATTAGTTGAAGATTTAAGGTCTGGTTTTACTTAAAAATGCATATATTTAAAACAATCTTACATGTTTCAGCAAGTGATGCCTTTCTCAAAAAAATTAAAATATAAATAACAATATATTCATATCATACTTATACATTTGTAGTTGTCATGAATAAAATTATTCAAAGACACATCCAGTTTAATAATAATAAATTATGCCTTAGTATTCAAAAAATAGTTAGACAACAAGAAGGGGAAATGGCAAGGCATGAGTTATTATTATATATGCGCCCGTGGAGTGGCGTAAGATGTTAAGCTGTCGACATTCGCCTTAAACGAGAAGGAAAACCATGAAAACCTACTCGGACAGCCAGTCAGGAATCTAAACACGAAACTGTCAGCATGTTAAGCAAATGTACAGATATTTAAATAAAACTTAAGATATATAATTATATAACAGCAACATATATTATGATGGTAAATTACAAAACGTTATATAATTAGGTTGTAGTATATACTGCTTAAATTTTTTATATTACTTCTGTTGTTAATTGAATTTTTTCCTGTTTAATACTAATCATTTTTTTAATTTTCCTTTTCATTGTGTGTTGTTCTTTATCAATTATCTGTGTGTTTTCAAAATCGAAATGGTGATCGCGTTGTAGTTTGTGTGTAAATAAAGCAGTTTTGTTTGTCTTAGAGTATTTGTGGGCTTGTATTCTTTTGTATAAATATTGTTTAATTTGGCCTATGTAGTAACTATCGCAATCGCGACATTGTATTTTATAGATGACACGTGTTTATATATATATATATATATAGTATTTATTATTAGTAATTATTTCTTGATCTTTGTATGTTATAGTAGAGAAAATTAGTCGGCGACTTAAGGTCTGTTTTACTTTGACATGTATATATTTAAAATAATCTTACATGTTTTGGGACATATTGCCTTTTTCAAAGAAGTTAAAAATATAAATGACAATATATTTATGTCAAATTTATATACCTGTAGTTGTCATAGAGCAAATTAAAATATTCGAAGATATATTCAAGTTTAATAATAATAATTTATGCCTCAGCACTTTCGATAGCAAGACGTCAATTACGGGGGATTGGTGCAGACATAATAATAAATAACTCATGGCTTGCCAATCCCCCGTAATTGACGTCTTGCTGTCGAGAGTTCTCAGGCATGAATTATTATTATTAAACTTGAATGTATCTTTGAATATTTTAATTTTATCCATGGCAACTACAGATATATATGAGTTTGACATTGATATACTCTCATATATATTTTTAATTTCTTTGAATAAGACACTATGTGTCGAAACATGTAAGATTGCTTTAAAGATGTACATATTAAAGTAAACCAGACCTTAAATCGCCGACTAATTTAATCTACTATATATATATATTGTTATGGTTCAACCAGCACACTTATTCCAGCACTGCAATAAGAAACACAGATAACAACTTACAATAAACCCATGTATAAATATTGAATTAGTGGACGTAATTTGTGAAATTAGTTTCGAGATGTGTATAAATTAATACGACGATAACTTTAAAATTGATAATTAACTTATTTTGTTTTTTTTAACTTACTTTTAATATTTATATTTTTCCATTTCAAATTCAAATCATACGCGCCATATTACAGGTATTTAATTTATCCACATCAAGATTTATATCGAAGCGAGTTAACCACGCCCACTAATTTAAAATTGTCTCGAACCCCGCGAATGCGATTTTTACGGTGCATTTTTGAACTAATCTAACATTGAAAACCACATTATAAACTTTTGTAAATTCTTTAATTAATTTTTCTATTATTTTAAAATTATAACACTATGAAAGTTCATATTATATTAGATGTAAATAAAGCATAAACTTAGAGGCTTTTGCCGATATTTAACACTGGCTTTGGAAAAACAAAAGCCGAAAAAAGCGTCTGATACTAAAATTTTACAACGAATGGCCGCATTTTCTCTATCACAAAAAGTTTAAATAAAAATTACTATTTAAAAATCAAGTAAATCCTACGAACACCGTTTACATTTAATACCTTGAAATCAGGCCGAACTTTTGAGAAAAGAATTGGACCCGCACCACGTCGAATATAATAAATATCGAACGAAGCATCTTTTCGGAACTGGAACTACATCGTACCGACAACGCCAACATTGAACCGCTTCCGACGCAGGGACTTCCATAGGAGTAGACGAACTCTGATCGATTCCTACAATTGCGAGCCCAGAAAATATATCCAAGCCTAGACACAGGAAAAATACCAGGTTCCTTCCCAGTTATTTCCCATAAAACCTAGAACATCATTTAAAAGTTAATATTAAATTTATATCACATCACAATATCAAACATTGTTTGCATCAAAATATAATACATGAATTTCAACATTTCTAAACATCTATTTAAATATATATAATTATTCATTCATTCTCAATCTTTTATAAAACTTGTATATGTAACTTACCTTTGTCTGTCTATTTTTAAGTAACTTTTAATATCCATTTGCAGGTTGCATTATACATAACCTTAACTAGAGTTATTAAACACATGTGCACCATTGCATAATACCGTTTTTTTACCGCATAATACGAGCATATGTACAGATTTCTTATTCGCACGTAATAATTGTTACAGTTATCTATTTTTGTTCCAATAAATTTTCTTTACTTTGATTTAGATTCGGTCTTTTATTTGAATTGTTTGAATGTTGAGTTTGTATTTAATTAATATACCATTTACATTGTACTTACGGGAGATACAAACAATCGACTTTGAGCCCTGAGATAGAAAATAAAGCATATATACTCAAGCTCTTCCGAAACTAGTGGGGTATTTAACAGGTAGCGTTGTATCAACTAAGTACGTTAAAACTTGGCGCCCAATTTTCAAATTCAAATCTGTTAAGCTACTTATATCATTCATTTTTTAGTTTTAACGATCACAACATGGGGCAATCATAAGTGCATTTATTAGGCACACTCCTTCGTATCGCTACAATATATAATATTTTCGTGACCTTGGTATGATATGGTAAACTTAATAAGTCGGCGATTAAAGGTCTGGTTTATTACTTCAAAGCATATATATCTAAAACAACCCTACATGTGTCGGCAATGATGTCTTTGTCAAGGATATAAAAAATATAAATGACAGAATATAAATTAGAATTAATTTTTTGAATTTTATATTCTGTCATTTATATTTTTTATATCCTTGATAAAGGCATCATTGCCGAAACATGTAGGGTTGTTTTAAATATATACTTTGAAGTAATAAACCAGACCTTGAATCGCCGTCTTATTAAGTTTACTATATATATATATATATATATATATATATATATATATATATATATATATAGTAGATTTAGATAGTCGGCGATTTAAGGTCTGTTTTACTTTAATATGTACAAGTTAAATTTCGAAAGAACTTGAAATTTTAAAAAAATTAGTTGTTCGTAGTTTTTAACATTAATAATAATATAGATTATAAATAGATTACACTTGAAGATTATTACCCATCTGTCTCGCGTCACAGTTACACTAATAGCGCTGCTTTACTAATGCATTGCCCATCTTATATATTCAATATTATCTTATCTTACTCCACGTGTATCCGGCTACGTGTTAGCTAATGAATGAAACTACAGAATCAGCGTCTGTAATATAATGAATGACTCTATTGAGTCAGCGTCTACAACTTAAATATTTTAAATAATCTCTTCCATGATTCGGCAAGTAATGCCTTCTTCAAAGAATTTTAAATTATAAATGACAGTATATTCATGTCATATTTATATATGTGACGTTGTTATGGATAAAAATGACATTATTCAAAAATGCATTTCAGTTTAATAATAATTCATGCCTTAGCATTCCCCAACAGCTAGACGCTAATTACAGGGTACATTGGCAAGCCATGAGTTATTATTATGTCTGCGCCCGTGGAGCGACTTCTGTTGGCATTCGCCTGGAACGAGAAGGAAAACCACGAAAACCTACTCGGATAGCCTAGTCCTGAATCTAAACTCGGGGCTGCCGTAATGATAAGCCGATGTGCAGATATTTAAATAACATGATATATATTTATATAACAATTATATATATTCATGATGGTAAATTGCAGATACTTACATTATTAAGTTATAGTATATATTGCTTAGATTTTTATGTCACTTCTGTTGTTAATTGAATTTTTTTCTTGTTTAAAATGAATCATTTATTTAATTTTCGATTTCGTTGTGTGTTGTTCATTATCGATTATCTGTGTGTTTTCAAAATCTAAATGGTGATCGCGTTGCAGTTTGTGTGTAAATAAAGTAGTTTTGTCTGTTTTGGAGTATTTATGGGCTTGTATTCTTTTGTATAAATATTGTCTAGTTTGGCCTATGTAGTAAGACATGGTATTTTATAGATGACATTTGCTTTTCTATTTTTTTTATATTTTAGGTTTTAGTTTTGAAAATAGATGGCTTGCTAGTGTCCCCTGTAATTAGCGTCTACCTGTTAGGAATGCTAAGGTATGAATTATTATTATTAAATTGAAATATATTTTAATAATAATTTCATTTTTATTACATATTACAGCCTTACAAATTGGAAATTTGTGTTATTGCTGTGGTTAGGTTAGGTGGTTACTTTCTAGGAAATATGAAACGACGAAATCAAACACTGAACCCTTTATTCCCTTAAATCACGTAACAAGAGGTCAATACTATAACTAATTCCAAAGTATTGTACCCTTTAACTGTATAAATGCACTTCGGCTAGATCTATGTGTCTTGGATGCGTTTTTATAGTCTGTCTGGGTGATGCAATACTTGCATAATATAGCACAATCTTTCTGCAAGAAATAAATATTTTTAATTATTATTGCGCAATGTTGTGGAAGCTTTTATAATGCTTTAAAAGGCTATTGAGTTGTGAAATACCATTTCATACTATTAGATATAATAACGAAAGCACTCGAAAGAAACGGCACCTCAAAATTGTGTGTTGGTTTTTTTTCGTGGAAGACCGCGACGGCCGGCAACGATTGTCTCCGATTGTTTCGCAAATACAAGGTAGTAGTAATCATTTGACCATCGACATAGGTACTTATAATGCGTTCTAAAATAACATTTACGAATTGCAAGGGATTTGCTTTTCTTATTTCTTTCAGTAGATGCAGGAAAGTTTTAAGCTGCGGTGCGTCGCATCAACAAAAGCGTAATTCTAATAAAATTAAAGAATAATCCTAATAAAATAAATAAAAAAGGATTCTAAAAATTACAATAAATTATACAAGAGGTTCAAAAATTCCTCCTTGCACAGCAAGACATTGTCCTAGGCGGTCGTAGAAATTAGCTCTTACATTTGCTAACATGGCAGTTAATGAATTCGCAGCCTCAGTTATTTTTCTCTCAATGCAACTAGATTTTCTGCTCTACCAGTTTTATGAGTTTAAACAATATTTTTTAGATATCCCCACAAAAAGAAATCATTTGGAGATAGATCAGGAGATCGCGGGGGCTATTTAACCCATTTTATCCCATTGTTCCATTAATGGAACATGCTATATTATCCCCCTCCACCTGATGCAGATTAGTCATACGTATTTACTGCAAGTCTCAACGTGATTTCGATACTATTGGGCAGTGAATAAAGAATCTTTCTAGTGTATCGGGCGTTTTGTTTGAAAAATCTATAGTGCTACATATTTTGAAACAGTGTGAAAAAAATGGCTTACCGAAAGTAAGTAAAATCAAATTTTTACATTTTTTTAACCAAATCTATAGTGGTATTTATCTCTTATTGGTTAGTACCCAAACTAATTGGCATGCACCGAAAAAATATATATTTGATACCCTCATGATAGTAGATTTTTTTTCTGAAAGTTCCATTATTGGAACATTGGGCATGGATGGCTTCATGCTATTTTTTTTCTCAATTTTAGGTATTACACTACTGAAGAGCTTATACAACTAGTAGAGGACGAAGAGTTCTGGCGGGCGGATGTTTCTATAACACTCCCGAATGACGGTGGTGAAAGTGCGGAAGATAGTGGTGACGAGGAGGACTGTAATGATATAAATAAGTTAAGCGGTCGTCAACTTCAAGCTGAAGCTGTGGCAAAAATTACAAACAGAGGGGAAACATTTACTGTTGGTGATGACACTGACATAGATAGTGATGAAGATGAATACCATGATGAAGAAATTAGCCAAGAGGAGATTGAGACAAAAACTCAAATAGAAAATAATATCGAGGAAAATAATGATGGCTATTCAAGCGAAGATAATATTTCATTATAGATAATATTCATTAGAACATATACCAGAGTTTGGCAAAATTCCACCGATCTTGACGACAACTTACCCGCTTTTGTTTCTCCTAAGCAAATGCCACCGATTCCAGAAGACGCGGTGGAATGTTTTGAGTTATTTTTTGACGGAATTATTTGCAGTTTTCTAACTGAAATGACGAATATATATGGACAAAAAAAGAACCAGCATTTCATGTTAGCGAGGAAGAAATTCGTTGCTTTATAGCTATACTTCTATTATCCTGCTATTGTTCAGTACCTCGTTGGCGTCTGTGGTGGGAGATTGGATCTGAGACCTGTAACTTGTCTGTTGTAAATGCAATGCGTAGAAATAGGTTTGAGGAAATAAAAAGATATCTGCATTGCTCTGACAATAATAACTTACTATAACTACTTACTATAACTATAACTAATGACAAATTCGGAAAAATGAGACCTTTGATGAATATGCTAAATGAAAGATTTCTTAAGTATTCAGAACTTCAAGAAAAACTAAGCATTGATGAAAGCATTGTACTATACTTTGGGAGACATGGGGCTAAACAATTCCTAAAGGGAAAACCAATAAGATATGGTTATAAAATGTGGTGCCTGTGCGAATCTCTTGGATATCTTATGAAAATTGAGTCTTACCAAGGGAAAGTAAAACAAGCTGAAGATTCTATACCAACTAAAACTGTCATAGCAGGGTGTTCCACAACAAGAAACAACAAAACAAAGGTAGTCTCAAAATTATTGCAGAATGAATTGGTAGTAGGTGGGACCATTGTACTTGCTCTCTTGAAAGATCTACCGCAAAACACATCCTTCAAAATGTACGGGGATCGTTTTTTTCATCGTTAAAACTAGTTAACCGTTTACAAGATATAGGTATCGGTTATACAGGAACTATAAAGTACAACAGAATTGAAAAATGCCCCGCTATAATGTCTTCAAAACTTATCGAGAAAAAACTCAGGGGTTACTACGATTTCTGCACTGATAAAAAAACTAATGTTACAATTACAAGTTGGCATGACAATAGAATCGTGCTTACTGTTAGCAGCTGCGATCCTACCGGTCCTGTAGGTAGTGTAGACAGATGGATGTCTGCAGAAAAGAAAAAAGTTCCTGTTACTCGGCCATTTGTGGTATCTCAATACAATAAGTTTATGGGGGGTGTCGATCGGTTAGACCAAAATGGCGACAATTATAGAATATCAATTAGATCGAAAAAGTGGTGGTGGTCGGTCTTTGCATATTGGCATATTGGCATATTGCGTAGACACTAGTGTTCATAATGCTTGGCAACTGCACAGAAAAAGCTACGGAGAAAAGATTGATCTTCTAAAGTTTAGACGAACAATAGTTCAGACCTATCTGACAAAATATGGTAAGCCTGGAAAAGGTGCTGGTCGTCCTATAACACATAAAGAAATTTCCTCAAGAGTGCCCGACCAGGTCAGGTATGATCGATTAGACCATTGGATTATTGCAGCCCAGAAACAAAATAGCTGCGCTGTCTGCAAAAAAAATACTACAAAAGCATGTGAAAAATGTGGTGTTAACTGTCATGAAGACTGTTTTGCATTGTTCTACTCTAAATAACTTTTGTTTGTGAATCAATTTTATAATATTTTCCATTAGGTATATAAAATGCAAAAATACGTTTTTTTTAATAAATTATACTTTTATATTAGAAAAGATACTTGGTTTTATTAATTCTTTTGACATAAGTGTACCTAAAATATAGCTGTCATTCATGCCCATTATTCCATTATTGGAACTACACTAAAATCACAAAAGTAGAATGTAAAATGTAAAAATTTATAACGAGACAGCTTATAAAATATCCCCAACAATTAAAATTTACACCGCAACGAAAAAATTGCGAAAAGGAATAATTCGGGCATAAACGGGTTAATGTTTCCTGTTCCGGTAATAAGACGGTCAGGAAAAGTATTTCCTAGAAATTCCTTTACCCTCACTGCATTATGTGCTGGACAGCCATTATGTTGAAACCAAACGATTTCCTGATTTATTTCAATGTTTTGAATGGCGGGAAGTATTTGATTTTTCAGTAATTCGAGATACTTGTCGGCATTTAATATACCATCAATAAAGTAGGGGCCTACAGAATGGTCACCTAAAATACCTACCCAAACGTTTAGTTTTTGAGGATACTGAGTGCGATTTGCAAAATGCCGGTGTTGATTTTCCGAAGCCCAATATCGAAGAACAGAGGGATTGTGCTTTCCGTGTAATGGAAAAGTTGATTCATCGGTGAAGAGAATATTTTTAACGAAATTTTCAACTCGATGTATCTTTTCCATAACGTCTTGATAAAACTCAATGCTTCGGAAATTGTCCTCGGGAAATATTTCTTGAGTTTTCGAATATTTGAAACATTTTAAACCATTACGTTTCCAAATACGTGAAATAGTTGTGTTACTTGTACCCAATTTCTCGGTAGCACTTCTAGTAGATCTCGTGTTATCAATTTCCACAATACTACAAATTAATACATCCCGCCGTTCTCTTTCCTCAATTTTTTTGTGGTGATACCTCTCTTGGTTTGCATTTCGTACAGTTATTGAGACAGAAAGAAGTTTCAAATTTATTTATAATATTATAAATTGTTTGTCTGCAGGGTACAGAACGGTCTGCAAAAGTCAGCGCAAACAAATTCATGCACTCCATTGCAGACTTGCCAGCATAAAACCATTTTACCAACTGAAGCTTTTCAGTGGCCAAGTAAGAGCCATTATACATTAATTTTATTGTACGCTTTCAAACTGTAACGGTCGCAGCTAGACTGAATGCAAAATTTCCAGTCAATCGGTATCGGAGACAATCGTCAGTCATCGCGGTTTTCGCTGACATTGGACTGGCTTTCTCATGTACCTATACATTGTATGTACTCATACGTTGATTCTCTATGCCTAATGATATTTAACACATACGGTATATATTATTGAACTCTAAGGTGCCAAAACGCGTATATGTATATATATATATATATATATATATATATATATATATATATTGTTTATAGACATTATTGAAATAATAACTCCATGTCAAATAATATTGCGCATTTAGTAAGTTTACAACAATTCATTTTTTTTATGATAACAATAACTAGGCAATATGTGGAGACAAATTGTGGTATAAATACCAACAAACATGATTTTAAACTATAGGCTCTTAGTAATACCATAAAGCAATTACGTCACGGGAGATGGGTTTCTGTTTTTCTTAATTATTTCTATTCGCTTCTATGTAAATAATATAAATTATCATCTGCTGTAGAACTAATTAAACTTTCAATTTTTATAGAACAGTATCGACAATTATCATATTTTGTCTATTTCCTTTATAGTATATTTCTTAAAAATTATTTACAAAAGCTTGTTGGTTGGATAGAAAAAATTAATTTCTTCGGAGCAAACAAGATACGTATAGTTAAACGAGATTTTTCGTGAGCAGAAAAGGTAGAAAAAAGTCAAGTACTCAGCATGGCAATCTAATAAATTCGTCCGAACAGTTTGCACAACTCGGGTTCGAAGATTTTCAATCTGTTTTCTACACCCCTTTCGACAGATTCGTACGCGGTATTTCCCAATTTTTCACTGCAAAAATTGTGCGATGTGAAAAATGCCGGTGTAACATTTTCCTCTAGTTGATTGATGTTTAAATGGCAAAGTTTAAATGGTTTAATTCTAAGAAGAGCCGCTTTTTAAGTTTATAATGTACGTGAAGATATTATAGATTTATATAAGTATACTATGCATTTAATAGTGAGAGAATAATGAGAGTAATGAAAAAGAGTTTTAATTGTGTCGAAAGTATCAAGAACACAAGGCAATGTGCATGGATCTACATGTTTCATTTCGGTGTAACATTTTCCTCTAGTTGATTGATGTTTAAATGGCAAAGTTTAAATGGTTTAATTCTAAGAAGAGCCGCTTTTTAAGTTTATAATGTACGTGAAGATATTATAGATTTATATAAGTATACTATGCATTTAATAGTGAGAGAATAATGAGAGTAATGAAAAAGAGTTTTAATTGTGTCGAAAGTATCAAGAACACAAGGCAATGTGCATGGATCTATATGTTTCATAAATAATACATGTACACCGGGTGCTGCAATAGTGTGTAGGCGGAGCTTAGCATGAAAACTAATAAAGTTGTAGCAATTAAATTTTACGTACACATATAGTATGCTAAGTGCATTTTCTACTTTTATTTACATATTTACAGGCTGGTCCAAATTTCGGCAACCACTTTCTATTTTTTTTTTTAATAGATTGCTATACTTTCTTGTTATTGTGATGATAACCACCTAAATCAGCCTTGCAATGATATATGAAAATGTGCACTTACAACTGTTAGTTTCAGTTTTTTTGCAAATTTTGTTAAAAGTTTAACAGTTGCAGCGTCGAACATTTTAAGTCTTAGCCTGAAAATGGATGCAGTGCCTCACGTAACTCTTTTATTACCAATTTATGGACTAACACGTTATATGTTTTGAGGGTGAACAACGGGACAACATATACATGGTGTTAAATATGTCGTGCCAAAGTTATTGAAGTTTAAAGGATATTTTCTTTTTTTTTTTAATTGAACCTATAATTTTTTATTAGTCAGCAAATTCCTTGTAAAATTTCCGCTAAAATGATACCAATAACATAGTACTTATTTCTAGTATTTTCGAAGTTATAACCCTTTAATGGAATATACCTATGTTTATAATATTCAATATGCGGTGCATCTAATAGTTGGTTGGCCATGAAATGATATCAAACAAAGTAACTTTTACAAACACCTGTTTTTTAATTCTTTATTATTAGTTTTAGAATTACATTTTGTAATTTTTCCATAATAAAACAAAATTAATATAAAATGTGTTCAAATATATGTCCATTCCGCTCTACACATGCTCTTAATCGCCTCTGCATCGACAGACTTACATTTTGGGTCATATTGTTTTCACTTAATTGAAGAAAAGTGCTTCTGATTCTTTGCTGCATGTTCTCTGCCGTTGTAGGAGGTGTTTCGTAAACTGTATTTCTTACAGTAGGCCGCAGAAAGAAATCACAAGAGGTTAGATCTGGTGATCACGGTGGCCAGCTTATGAAGCTTCCTCTCCAATCCACCTATTGGTGAATACCTTATCTAAATGTGCTCTTGCAGCAGTACCGTAATGTGCAGGTGCACCATCATGTTGGTACCACAATCTCCTTATGACGTTATCTGGTAGGCCTTCTAACAGCAATGGTAAATTATTTTGTAGGAAATTTGTATAGATTTCGCAATCTAAAATAGGATTAAAAAAGAATGAACCTATAATAGTATTTCCTATGATGCCTCCCCAGGTGTTAACACACCATTTTTGTTGGTATAAAATGGGTTGCACAAAATGAGGGTTTCTAGTGTTAATAATGAGGATTTTTTCTGTTTGTTATTCCACAATTACCAAATGTTGCTTCATCTGTGAAAAGCACATGATTTAGAAAAGTTATATCTTGTCGTAATTGGGAAAGTAGCCATTCACAGTAAAGAAGACTCCTTTCAAAATCCGTTTGTAATAAGCCTTGATGATTTTGAATTTTGTCAGGGTGAAATTTATACTTTTTTAAAATCCTTGTTACAGCAGTGACTTCTATCCCGTGTTCTTTCGAAATTATCCTTGTAGATACTCGCGGATATTCCATAACGGACTGGACGACTGTCACTTCATTATCTTCTGTAACCATAAACTTAGTTCTTTCATGTTTGACGTAATTCACTGAACCCGTCCGAAGAAACCTTGTCAACAAATTTATGTATGTTATATATTGTATACATACAATATATAACATACCCTGCAAAGACTGTGACAAAGTATACATAGGCCAAACAAAACAGTTACTGCAGGAAAGATTGAAAGGTCACAAATACGCAAAAAATCAAACTGCTTTAAAAAAACACCAAATGACACTTAAACATAATTTTGATTTTGAAAATACCGAAATAATAACAAAGCAAAAAAATACAAAAGCTAGGGAGGTCTTAGAAATGATCCATATTTTCAAAAACAGCAGAACAATCAACGACAGAAACGAAATTGATAGAATTTCTAAACTCTATTACCCACTCATTAAACTATAAAAGACAACCAACCCCGCCCCCACACACCCCAACACAAACAAAAAAAAAATTTTTATTGTTTCCCATTTGTAAATACATATACTATATATCCCTTAACACATTCCCTGACCGTTTTCCTATTTTTAAAACAGAATAAGAAATTCCACTTCTCCAAACAAAAGACACAGCCAAACAAAATATTCGAAGCGGCGCGGTCGTTTCCCTGAAAAAGGGCTCGGACAATTTTCGGCGACACATGTGCACAATATGAGTGTTAAAACAAAACAAATCGGTGAGTTTTATGTCATTCAATGTTTCCTTACTTTATTATTACTTTATTATTAGTTTAATTTTAAAATTTTTTTAATTCATTCATACAAATGTAATCATTTTAACTTTTCCTTACTTTATTATTAATTTAATTTTAATTGTTAATGCACTCACACAAATTCAAACATATTTTCTTACTTTTCATTGTATAATAAAAATAATAATAATAATAATGAAAAGTTAATTTTTTTTTTTCCCTTTACATCCATAATACAGCGAGAATAAACGATAAAGAAAATTAAATAATAATTAAAAAAACAAATTCACAGCTAATAAGAAAAAAAAGTAGAGAAAAAAGAAAACCGCAAGGTTAAGTTTGGCTTTGGGTGTAAAACACCACAACCATTCCTCCACTTAACCTTGTAATACAAGTAAACTTACAAAGTAGTTGCATGCCTAATCTAATTTAACTCTAAAATTCTGTGATGGCGGAAAAATGAAATAAAAATGAAAATATGGAAGTCACTGCAAGCTGGCGCAACACACGTTCAGAGAATGACAATCCCTAATTGCTGATGATCAAATAAATACTGGCGCAAGTGTCTTTTAAATGTAGAACATGGCAACTCCTTCAGGTTGCGAGGCAAAGCATTATATATTTTATATACCGAGAGTATATCTTATTGTGAAACATGCAAAACATGCATATACGATTGTTGCGTAACGTAATAATTAAATGACAGCAATGTATTAAAGCGTGTATTTTATTTTGAAACATAGGTTGTCAAAATAATTAATAATTTCATTTTTTTGACTTAAGTGTATACAAATCAAATACAGACATAGAAAACATTTTATTTTCAGATAAATCCTTCAAGCACAGTTTCTTACTACTTTTAGGTTGAATAAAACAAGAATTAATTGAAATTCAATTTATTTTATTAACATAAATGAAGCCAATTTAATAAATTAATTTAGCAGATTTCCAAAAATATCGCCGTTGACGGCCAAACAGTGTCCTAAGCGATGATAAAATTCATTAATCGCATTTTGTATTTGTGCAGGAGTTATTTCCCTTGCAGCCACTCGTATCTTATTTTTTAATTGGTCAATATTAGTTAGATGTTCTCCATTAAAAACTTTTTTTTTTATGTAACCCCAAAGAAAAAAATCATTTGGAGACAGGTCTGGTGACCTTGCGGACCAATCCACTTCTCCCCCACGTCCTATCCAGCGGTTTGGAAATCTGTTGTTTAGAAAGGTTCGGACTATTTGGGAATTGTGCGCTGGTGCACCATTATATTGGTACCAAATCTCACCAGGAATATTTAAGGTGTTGAGGACCGGTAAAACTCTCTGCGCAAGCAATTCTAAATATCTGTATCCTGTAAGAGTACCCTCAATAAAAAACGGTCCTATGACATGCTCGCCCATCAACCCTGCACAAACATTGACTTTTTGTGGTCGTTGAGTCCTAGTAGAACGGTATCTGTGCAAATTCTGCCTGCTCCAGTAACGGCAGTTCTGTGAATTAACTTCACCGTGTAAATAAAATGTTTCTTCATCCGTAAAGCAAATTCTGGGTAGTAACGTATCGTCATTATTAAGTTTTTCCATCATTATTGTGCAAAAGCTGACTCTTCTTTCAGCATCATTCGCAATTAGCTCTTGGTGGTTTTGAAAATGATATGATTTAAATTTTTCGCGTTTCAATAACTTATGCACGGCAGATTTGCTAACATTTGAAGCTTGTGCTAAAGTGCTTTTGTAGAGAGCATGTTATTGTTATCGATAGCTTGTAATATTTCAGTTTTTTTTTCATCCGTAATAACATATCTGCGTCTATTCTTTTTCTTGTGGTTAGGAACGAGACATTCACTATTTTTATACTTCTGTACAAATCTACTTATTGTAGCTGGACTGGGTTTCGGACGTTCGGGATACGTAAGGTGAAATAAATCTGCAACATTTCGCAAACTCATATATGAATAATACCAGTTTATTAACGACAATTTCTCTTGTACACTATACATTCTAGGTATAATTGTAGGTTACACTTTATTGCAGTAATTATCTTAAGTCAAAAAACTGAAATTATTAATTATTGTGACAACCTATGTTTCAAAATAAACACGCTTTAATACATTGCTGTCATTTAATTATTACGTTACTCTAGCAACAATCGCATATGTATGTTTTGCATGTTTCACAATAAGATATACTCTCGGTATATTAAATGTAAACGAGCGCTCGAATAGTGATGTTTTATGCAAAGGTGGCGTAATCAATCCCTGTGATCTAATGTTAATGTGATGCACGTCCGTTCGGAAAGTTATTTTATTATAAAGGTATGATGGAACCCTGCTTATAATAATTGCGTGATACAGACGGGCAGCCCGTAGTACAGCTCGATTTCTCATATTCAACCACTTACAGGAAGACAAAGTGTGGGAAATATGTTCATATTTCTTAATTCTTTTTTGATCATTAACATATATGCATGGACAATACACAGAGGAGCAATACATAAAAGGAGATAAAACTAAGGCGTTGCACAAAGACAATTTACTACCTATGGACAGATAAGACCTATGCTGGTAAAGAAGTCTCAAATTTCCATACACCTGTTTAATATAATTTGATACCTGCTTTCTATATCTGAACGTGGTGTCTATAAATAGCCCAAGGTTTTTGGTTTCAGTCACTACAGGCAAGATCTCACCAGCCATTGACAAACGAAAACTACGTGTCAACTCGTCGCAAGTCGGCACATTACCAAAAAACATAACACCGGATTTCGAGGAATTAACACGCAACGAATGAAGTGAAGACATATCGGAGATCACATCCAAATCGGATTGAACAACATTAAAAGCCTCTCTAAAGGAATGCTTTGGAAATGAATAATACACATGCATATCATCCGCATACGATGTCTTGGATTTTTCCCTGAAGAAAGAAACAAAAGAAGATATAAAAAATATCATATGTATGTACATATTATTCCAGGGACATAACTATAAAATTTAAAAATTTATGTAACAATTTATTATAATGTGTATTTATGTCCACAACTGTAGGATGTACGGGCCTCTAGGATGTTTGGAGTTCGCGCCAATGTGGAAGTTATAATAATATAAAAATATATATATTGTCGCTGTTTTGGTTTATATTTATATTAGGTAGGGGTATCTAGCCGTTTCCTGGACCTTCATGTTTTGTTTTTTCCAGAGATTTCATAGTTTTTGTGCAGATAGGTCGTATGTTGTTGTAATTGGATAAAACTTAATTTTATTTAATTTAAACTTTGGATAATTACGGTGTGTGTTTTTTGATAGTGTTTGGATGTGTTAAGTTTAATTTTCGTTTGATTACGAGTCTTTAAACTTGTAATTTATTTAATTAAATAGACCTATCCGAGGAGATAAAAATCTCTCATTTTGTGTACTGGATTAATTAATCAATGTACGTATTATTTTCTTAACATAAGTTAAACATTGAAAAGAGCTCTATGAATTAGTAATATTAGATTTGTAACATTTTGTAATCATTGAAAATATTAACAAAACTTATCAGACTGTTTTTGTTGAGTATAGTTTTTGTTCATATAAGTTATCGCAGAACGTTAGAAGGCGGGAAACTTATTTGTTACATGCTTGATTTTTGCGCATGATCAATTTTGGATGCGTGCGAAAAATAGAGAAAGTTCTATTTGACGTTTGATTTGTGGGGTAACGTAAGTGTTGACACCTGATAAATTTTGTTTAAATTTTTTGTTTAAAACTTTTGTTCGCGGTAAATCAATTGGAGGTTTTTTTAGAACTTTTACTGTCATTTGGTATCAAAGTTTTTTTTATCCTCTTAACTGAGAAATTGTGTCAGTTCAATTGAGTTTTTTTTTATTTTTTTTTATTAAATATGTAAAGTGGGAAATGTTTGTATAATTTGTCTTATACCTATTATTTTACTTCCATACCACGTATCTGTGAGGATAAGCCCTGAAGATAGAGAGCTCAAGGAAGGCGACCCAACTGAGTCTAGTTCGGAACTGCTATCGTGGATTGTGAACTCAATTAAATTAAGCAATAAACATCACAATTCACAGCAATATGTATATTGCAAGATTTTACCGATTCAAAAAGGGCACTAGTATATATAGAAAAGAAAATTGGGCCCAAGATAGAGCCCTGAGGCACACCAGATGCCAGACCAACACGTTCAGACATCCGACCATCAACCCGAACCGATTGCGATCTGTCCCGCAAGAAACCACTTAATAATTTGATTGCATCATCGGAGAGACCCACATAATGAAACACAGCAGACAACAGATCATGATTCACGGTATCAAATGCTTTACTAAAATCTAATAGTATTAGAACGGAAGCGTAACCTCTATCACGTGCAGTCAATATGTCATCCGTAATCTTCAATAAAGCCGACTCACAACTGTGACCACCCCTAAAACCCGACTGGTAAGATGGTAGAATGCTATGGGTGTTTATATGTTGCAGTAACTGTGCATTAAGCAGTTTCTCGAATATTTTAGACAACACGGAAAGCAAACTTATAGGCCTCAAATCAGCCATAGATTGCGGGTCAGACTTCTTTGGCACCGGTATCACAATCGCTTGTTTCCATGCCAAGGGAAAAATACTTTGAAGAATACACGAGTTGATTATATGAACAATGTACTTCACGATGAAAGGAGAAGACATTTTTAACATATCAATACTCAAGCCATCAAACCCGCAAGATGAGGATGAGATACTAGAAATAATTCTAGACACTTGCACTTGGTCTGTTAACTCAAAATGAAAGCCATTCCCAATATTATTTTTTGTATGTGTAGCATGGTATTCAAATAAATTGCTATCATCATGTGGATTCTCAGGAGTTGAAGTAATGAAATAACGATTAATTCTATTCGGATCTTGTAACTGCAATGGGAGATCCGCATGTCTGTTACTGCAGATGTTAAGCATCCGCAGTCCATTCCAAATTTTTTTAGAGTCCTTAGTTCTACTAAGAATACTGTAATACACTTTCTTTTCGCGAATTATTGCCTGTTTAGTGTAATTTCTAAGTTGTTTATAATACTCCCAAGCGTGGAGAGTCTTGTTCTTCAAATACTTTGCTCTAGCCCTATCTCTCAGAGAAATCATAAGTTTTATTGTTTCAGTAATCAAAGGACTTTTTTGTTTAGAAATCAAAACTGTCTTAACTGGACAGAGGAAATTAAAAAGTTCAGTCAACCTAGAGGTAAAAATCTGAACCTTAATGTTAATATCCGCGACATAAAGGATGTCGTCCAAATGTAGATTATGTAGATGTTGCTCAAGTATATTGCTGTCGAAATTATTAAAATCGCGATAAGTGACTGACTTAGGTTCCCAAACCTTACTAGTTGTACCTATGTCGCAATACGTCAATTCATGGTCAGAGAAGCACACCCCCCGAACACCCGAACCAAGGACGAATGATGTGTCAGAAACAATTACCAAATCAATCAGTGATTCAGTCGTATTTGTAATACGGGTAGGTTCTGTAATAATCTGATGAAAACCCATCGTATCCAAACTGTCCGACAAGGCAGTAGACAGTATGTTTTCCGGCTGGAATAAATTAATTTTTGTTTCTAGTTACTTGAAAAAGACTCAATAATAATAAGAGTCGAAACGTCGTAGAAGAAAACATTAAAAGTCATTAAAGGTCGCTAAACCAATAAAAAAGTCTATTATTTTAATATTAAGACACGGCCAATAAAATAAATAAGAAAATTAAATTCTTATAAACACTAAATATATATATATATATATATATATATATATATATATATATATATCTGAAAGAATTAGTCATTTATTTCGCATTATTCATCATGATTGCAATTCCTAGAACATAGAAACACCTCTCGCAAATTAACAAGTACTAATCAATAAACCATTGTGGAGGAACAACTTCTTGGCATTTCAAATGTTATTAACTGATAATTGAAGTTTTGTATTAAGAACTTAATTATTTTCTCATCGACGTATTATACTTTCTTGTTGGAATTATAATACACTAAAAGAAACTTAGCGTTTCGCTTCTTTCGAAAATTTCCTATCACAGAGTTATATTAAAGCTTAGGAGGATTTAACGACGGTTATTAAATCGCTTACTGCACGCGACTGAAGCTAAGATGGACTCTTTAAAGCTCAGATTCTCTGCAATTCCTTTATTAGCACTTATTTATTTACTCGCAGAGCATTTACACATGTAAGTGCAACAATCCACCGCAACATAGATGATGGTTACGTGTCGTCGCACTCTTGAAGGAAAACTGTCACAGCCATCTAAATGCTCGACAAGCTTTTTAGGAAGTGCGCCTGATGTGTTTCCTCCTGTTGCCGTCAAAATGTCAGTCGATTTACGTCTTTTCTAACACAGTACGCAGCGGATATTGTGTTGTAGTGTAATGTTCCACTGTATGCTATTCGTTGTGAATTCATTTTTCATTGTTGATGGATTGCAAACGTACTGGAGCGTTCTAAATATCGAAATATTAACCATAAATCAGATCGTTGTAAAATTGATTACATCGGAAATGGGTAAACACCTCTTTGTAGTTAATTAATAATATTGCAGCGAAAACCGGCCGCGTGCGTTTCTGTGTTTAATTAAAATTTAGGGTGTCTTCCGATTAAAACATGTTTACCGGAAAATTAAGGTAATAATAAACGGACGTATTCGTCGACGCCGGGGAAAACGCAATTTTCCTTTAACTAAGCGCTTTATTCATATTAATATTATATCTTAAAAGTTAAACTACATTCATTAATCGCAGAGCTAGTCATGAATAGCTGGTCGTAATTATTGTTAATAAACAAAAGCGAATATTGTTTCCAAAGAAACATACACTTGATAAATAAAAGTGTATAACTTAAGCGCAAATTGTTTTTCCGTTAAGCCATACTTAATGCAAAAGAATTCATAAATATTTATAATAATGTAATAATATAACAACAATAATTCAAATAAATATTCATTATAAATACATGATATAATTCAAATTAGTTCACCAACGCAATATAAATAAATAGACGTCCTTTTTCAGAGCTACGCATTAAGTCTTTTATGGTTCTGTCTGGATTTGAATCACTTAAATTACAACAAGTAAATAGAACGGCTCTGGCTTATGTCGATAAAGCTTGGTGATTTGTCGCTCCGTAATAAAAACCCAAACTTTGTGTAGTTACGAGTAATAAATTGCCAGCAAGTATAAAATCAAGCCGCGGATAGTGACCATTTTTTGGTCATTACTAATTTAAAGCAAGAAGTACCAACAGGAAGAAAAGAGAGAAAAGTCAGACAGACATATAATTTAAAGAAACTTGGTGAGGAGCGACTGGCAAAGGAGTTAGAAGATGAAATAAGATCAAGTCTACTAAGGGGTAGCGTATAAAGTCAAACAATTGGAAAAGAATGGAGTAAAATACAAGCTGCAATGACAAATGCTGCAAACACCTGTTTGGGAAAGTTGGAATATAAAAGAACAGTGGAATTGTATGATATGGAATGTAGAGAGTCGATAATGGAGAGAAATAAAGCAAAACTGGAAAGAGATCGAAAAAGAACAGTGGAGAAAATTAGAAATTACGAAGAAAAAAGGTAAACCGCGAAGCGAATATGCAGACAGGAAAAAAGGATGATGTTGGAGAAACAGTTAAAAGCAATAGAGAAACACTATGTAAATAGGGAGATCAGAAATTTCTACCAAGAAATCAAGAGAACAAGGCAGAACAAGGGCACAATAATGATTTACTCTAGAGATGAAGATGGGCTACTGTTAGGAGATCCAAAGGACATATTAGGTAGATGGGCGCAGTATTTTCAACAACTACTAAATGTAGAGGTAGAGATGGAGGAACAAACAACAACACCAACAGAACAACACCAACAAGAATGTAACAAGCAGGAAGAAATAGAAGAGCCAACAGAACAGGAGCTAAAAGAAATAATTAAGGGACTTAAAAATAACAAAAGTGCAGGTGAGAGTGGTATACCAGCAGAAATCCTAAAACAAGGAGGAGCGGAACTAGGTGAATATCAAGGGGGTTTCAGGGCTGGTAGATCAACAACAGACCAAATATTCACGTTAAAGATGCTGCAAAATAACAGTTATGAGCAAAATCTAGGATTGCACATGCTTTTCATGGATTATAAACAGGCGTACGACTCAATTTCTAGAAAAAAAATGTATGAAACTTTAGCAGAATTACAAATACCGTACAAATTAATAAAGTTAATAAGAATGACACTCTCGGATTCGAGAAGTAAAATTTTAGTGGATGGAAGGTTCTCGGAACAAATTACAACCAGAAGAGGACTAAGACAAGGAGACCCGCTTTCGACTGACCTATTTAATCTGGTGCTGGAAGGAATCATGAGGAAAAGCAACATTCAAACAAACGGCGTAATTTTCCACAACAAAGTACAAGTTATTGCATTTGCAGATGATGTAACCATATTATCGAGGTCAAAGAGGGAACTAGAGAAAGTATTTGGACAATTTGTGGAAGAAGCAAGAAAACACGGATTACAGGTAAACGAGGAGAAGACAAAGTATATGGAAATGAGACCGGAAGTGACAGAAGAAAATAGATATACCAAATTCAAATCAGGTCGAAACGAATATAAATTCGAAAAGGTGAAACAGATAGAGTACTTGGGTGTAACACTAACCAGTAAAGGGCAAGAACAAAAAGAAATTGAAAAACGCATGGTGAGAGGAAATAGAGCAGTTGGCGCGTTAACACGAATATTAAGAGGAAAACACGTATCCAGAACTTCTAAAATACGAATATAGGAGACAATAATCCGGCCAGCTGTTCTATACTCAAGCGAAACATGGACCATGACAAAACAACAAGAAGAAAATCTGAAAATCTGAGAAAGGAGAATGCCAAAGAAAAATTTTTGGAGGAGTTAACAAGGAGGATGGCAGGTGGCGACGAAGAACAAACACAGAGTTAGAAGAAATGTATAGAAAACCAAACATATCTCAATTAATTCGATCACGAAGAGCTAGTTGGATGGGACATATCTCTCGGATGCCGGAACAAAGAATTGTGAAGAAAGTGTTGCACGGAGGAGAGGGTGGTAAACGAAGAAGAGGTCGGCCAAGGAAAAAGTGGCTACAGGAAGTGCTAAAGGATATAGAGGAAGAAGGAATTGATGACTGAAGAAAAAGAGTGAGGGACCGAAAGAAATGGAAGAAAGTAGTAGAAGAAATAAAAGCCAAGGGCCTCGAGGGCCTGTAGAGCTGTTATATATATATATATAAATAGAACATACACAGCAAAAGCAGTTGGAGGCTATGTACACAAGAAGGCCTTTTCAGTTAATTAGTATAAAAAGTAGAGTTCAGACGATCAGTGTTATTTATTTAGATTTATATCCAGTCCAATTTTTGATTACACGTAACATTTGGACTTAGGAGCTAGAGACAATAGGTTTCGAGATACTTAAAATTAAAGAGAAAAATGTGACATTTCTGTGTGCGTCTATAAATGCCAATAATTCGAGAGTGTCATGGCATAAAATAAAGTAACTCGGTAGGGCGTTTCATGAAACACTTTTGTACGGAAATTGTTCTAATGTATGTTGGGTGTTCGCGAGGGTTCAATAAAATAAAGGAAATTTGGTCTAAAAAATCTTATGTATTTTAAATGGAACGTCCTAAGTGCTTTAGTAACTATCTTTTTGGTTATGTACGTCCTATACCTATCTTATGTATGTTTTTGTTTGTTAAATTTATTTCGACAAAGTTTATTTAAATTACACATCTGTTCCTCACGGGGACAAGAACTTATTTTTGTTTCGAAAATATCGAAAGAGTTTTTTAGCGGAGAAAACGTGGGTATTACTTTGTGTGTATTAAACTTGTTTTCTAGATTTGTAAAGCTGTAAATTAAAATTTTAGTTTTGCATATTCCTTCATTTTCATTTTAAGCTTTCAGTAATAATTTTTTTTTCTCTAATTATATCTAGCCGTTAACTTTAATTAATTATATTCTCAGACCACAACTTTGCGAATTTGCACAAATTTATTACTTATCAATATTTTCATGTAACAAAATCTCTCTATATGTACCGGGTCTGTTCAAAAGATCGGACTTTTTTTGGTTTTAAATTATCTGTGAACCAACGAAATATGTATTTTGCTGGGGTATGAACTTCTATGCACAAACGGTCTGTTAACATACTTGATTTGTCTCTTTTTTTTGTAACTAGCAAATTTAATTCTTTTTTTTATTATTTTAAGTTGGTGTCATTCATACATAAAGTCTAATTACATCTGGCTGAAATCCGCCTTTTTCTTTCTTTCTTTTTTTTTTTTTACGTTTCGGACGGCCGGGTTGCGTCCCCTACCCGCTGCGCATCTTGCCTATTTTTGTTGATCACCATTTCCGAATTTTGCGACGTCTAGTGGTTCTAAATTCGGTGGCGCCCTTACCACCTTAATTCCTGCCCTGAAGTACCTTTGGGTCTCCCCATCCCTCGGCTGAGGCTGTCTCCGAACCCTGGTAGGTCGCTAGACGTTGGCAGGGGCGGGTAGGTGACGCAATCCTCGTCGCCCGAATCTTAAGTTCCTCTCTTTTCTATTGTCTCGATATACAGAGCGTAGCTGAGTATAAACTCCACCCAAATCATATAGAACTATATCATGTCCTCGCGACCATGAAATCGAATTCGTTTTTGTAATACAATGAGAAGATAAATCAATAGTAATCCTAATATGCTATCATTGATACTTTTTTTCTGATGAGGAGACCTTTAATAGTAGCGACCTTGTGAATGGTCATAATATGCATTATTCTACAATCCATATTGGGTTCGGTAATATGAATTATCAAAATGTTTGGAGACACCCAAATTGTTGAACCTTTTTTTCAGATCATCTAACTGGAGGCACTTACTTATCATTTTTAAGTGTACATTTATCTATTCCTTTAGAATAAATTTATCTTTTAACTAGGAATGCAATGTGATTCCAGCATGATGGAGCGCCCGCACATTACCAGTACAATGTCCGTCAATTTTTAAATGTTAATTTTTCTGACAGATGGATCAGGCGAGCTGGTTTTATAGAATGGCCGCCGAGACCATACGATTTTATCCTTTAAAATTGTTTTATGGGGTAAATAAAGGACAAGGTTTACGAGGAAGGACCAACAACAAGACAGAATATGAAAAATAAGATAAGAAATGTTTGTAGAGAACTGTCGGACGATACCGCAGTAATAGACACAAGAGTAAGACGAGGACCGGAAATTGGTAGCGACCATTACTTAGTTATAACGAAAATTAGAGAGAATTCTGAAAAAGAAAAGAGGAACACTGCACCAAAACAAAAAGCAATGCATTCTGAGAAAATAAGAGTCTATAAATTAAGAAGTAATGATATAGCAGCAAAGTACAGCAAACTTATAACAGAAACTTTAGAGCAGACACGAATGATTACAGAAGATAAGAATGTAGAGGAGTTATGGAACCTATTGGAAAATACGATGAAAGCCTCAGCAAAGGAAATATGTCGAGTAAGTACGAAAAACAACAATAAAAAACATAGCATGGTGGACAAAATATATCCGAATACAAATAAAAACAAAGAAGGAGACATGGAAAAAATATCTATCACACAGGACAACAGACAATTACGACACGTATAAACAAGAACGAAAAAAAGTAAAAGAATTAGTAATAACGGCAAAGAAGGACACATGGAAAAAGTTTGGGGAAGAAATAGAAAAAAAAAAAGAAAGGAAAATCAAAAACTATTTTATGGAGCACTAAAATCGATAAGAGACGGAAAAATACAAGAAACAAGGTACATCAAAAGCAAAAACGGAAATATGTTGACAGAACCTAAAGATATAATCAACAGATGGAAAGAATATTTTCAAGAACTTCTGACTGAGCAAATGAAGAAGGATCTGAATTGAGAACATGAAGAAAAAGTGGAAGAAAATTAAGAAGATGAGATAACTATGCAAGAATTAGAAGAGGTAATACGAAAATTAAAGAACGGAAAGGCACCAGGATATGACAAGATAACAACAGAGATGATCAAAAGCATGGGAGAAACAGGTAGGGAGTTGTTCTTGAAAATAAAATTCTTAACAAAATATGGAAAGAAGGGAACTTCCCAGAAAACTGGCACCGGGATTTAATAGTACCAATACATAAAAAAGGAGACAGGAGAGACTGTGACAACTACAGGGGCATAACACTACTGAGTACAGCCATGAAGATATTCGAGAAAATTTTAGATGGAAGAATTAGAAATATAGTGGAGAGTACATTAAATGAGGCGCAAAGTGGATTCAGAAAAGGGAGAAGTGCGCAACAAGATCACGTTTTCACGTTGAAACAGATAACACAGAAAGCCATATGTGAGAAAAAAACCGTATTTCTAGGGTTCATAGACCTGGAGAAAGCGTCCGACAAAACACCGAGGGAAAAGTATTAAATATTTTGAAAGAAAGAGGAGTTAGTGTTAAAATAATAAGATTGATACGAAAAATCTACAGTAACAACGTTAACACTATCATAAATAATAATATAGAATCTGAAACATTTACAACTGAAAACGGTCTGATACAAGGAGGCAGTTTAAGCCCAACGCTTTTCGTAACATATATGGATGAAATAATAAAGAAATGTACCACAAAAACTAGCAAGTACAATGTTGGACACTTACAACTACAAAGAGTAAATATCTCGGAGGGAGTTTTCGCAGATGATGTCGTTATAATCGCTAAAAGTGAAAAAGAATTACAACAGAATCTAGAAATATGGAACACAGAGCTGGAAAACCACAGAATGAAAATAAACAGAAAAAAAACAAAAGTGATGACGATAGGAGATGCACCAAAAAGCATAAATATAGAAATAGACGGGGAAAAAATAGAGCAAGTGAAGACTTTCCAATATCTTGGAGTCCCAATAGACGAAAAGGACACACAAAAAGTAGAAATAAACCAGAGAATAGAGAAAACGTTAAAGCTCTATTATATGATAAACAAGAAATTCATAAACAATAAAGAAATTTCGCGAGACACAAAAATGAAAATATTTAAAGCGATATTTAGACCCATACTAACATTTGACTGCGAATCCTGGGTTTTAAGCGAGAGGCAAAAAAGCAAGTTACAGGCTGTCGAGATGAAATACCTGAGAAGAGTCCGAGGAGTTAACAAACTAGATAAAATAAGAAGCATGAAAATACGAGAAGACCTGGAAATAGAATCAACACTTAAATTCATAGAAAAGAGACAGTTGGGTTGGGGGGGCCACTTACAAAGAATGGAAGGCGTAAGACCAGCTAAAAGAGTGTGGGAGGCAAAAATACTGAAAAACAAAAGGAGGGGTAGGCCAAAAACGCAATGGGATGGAGTAATAGCGAAAATACTGGAGACAAAGGAAAGAACATGGACAGAAGCAAAAAAAATGGCGGAAGAAAGAAAAGGATGGAAAGAATTTGTAGACGCCTAGAATAAAAATACAGTTTCGTCCCGACACCATTATATGGTAGAAGGGAATTTAGATTAATTATTAATTATTATAGTCCAAAAAAACTAAAACGTAAAACATGGACATTTGTAAAAGATGCATTTAAGGAAAGTGTTTTGTAAATTGGGTTTTGACTTTTTTTTTTTAATAAATAGCTTTCAAATTTGAAATGTTCTTTTTTGGGCCATAAAAATAACATATGCTTTGTTCTTAGTTATAACACGTGCAAGGACATATAATGGGTGTTTTTTTATAGAGGTATAAAACTTTAAGTTGGCAACACTTTTTTAACTGGCGGCCATTTTGCCAGCTGTCAAGTGATTTATGTTTAGTTTGGTTTGGCATTTCAACATGAATAGACTGACGCCTGAACAATGCTTCCAAATTTTGCAAATTTATTTTGAAAATCATGGTTCTGTTCGAAATACGTATCGCGCACTACGTCCATCTTACGGTCAACATAATCGTCCATCAGAGCAATTAATTCGATTAACTATGGAACGTTTTCGCACCACCTTTACTCTTCACAGAAGAAGTCATTACTGCTGTAGAGCGTAGCGTAGAGGAAGACCCGAATCAGTCTATCCGCCATCGTGCACAGGAATTGGATATGTGTCCATCCACTTTATGGAAGATTTTGCGGAAAGATCTTGGTTTGCGTGCTTACGAAATCCAACTGGTGCAAGAATTAAAGCCACACGATCACCTAGCAAGGCGTAGATTCGGTGAATGGGCCCAAAACAAGATTGCCGTTGATCCCGATTTTCATAAGCGAATTTTGTTCAGCGATGAAGCTCACTTTTGTTTGAATGGATACGTCAATAAACAAAACTGCCGTATTTAAAGTGATGGTAATCATCAAGTGCATGTTGAGACACCGTTACATCCAGAAAAAGTGACTGTTTGGTGTGCTTTATGGGCTGGTGGAATCATTGGTCCGTACTTCTTTAAAAACGATGCTGGTCAGAACGTTACAGTCAATGGTGACCGCTATAGAGCCATGATTACTGACTTTTTCGTTCATCAATTGAACAACCATGATGTGCAGGAGCTGTGGTTTCAACAAGACGGCGCAACATGTCACACAGCTCGTGCCACAATTGATTTATTGAAGTAAACGTTTGGTAACCTCATAGTTTCACGGTTCGGACCCGTGAATTGGCCTCCAAGATCGTGCGATTTAACGCCGCTAGACTATTTTCTGTGGGGATATGTGAAGTCGCTAGTCTACGCCGATAAGCCCGAAATGATTGACCACTTGGAGGACAACATTCGCCGCGTTATTGCCGATATACGGCCACAAATGTTGGAAAAAGTCATCGAAAATTGGACCTCCAGATTAGACTACGTCCGAACCAGCCGTGGCGGTCATATGCCAGAAGTCATATTTAAATTATAATGCCAGAAGATTATCTTTCGAATAAAGTAAATTTCATGTCAATTTAAAAAATTCATCTTTGTTTTATTCCATTTCAAAGTTCTATACCTCTATAAAAAACACCTTTTATATGTACATAATATGGCTCAACAAGTTATAGTTTAGATGTCCGGAGTCAGTTTGACTCCTATCTGTAGTTATGTAACAAAAATTCACCTCTGTGGTTAAGTGTTAATATTAAAATATATTTTCAAAATAACTAAAGTGTTATGTTCAATTATCGTCAATCTTATGTAAAATTAATATTTTTTAAATAAAATACTTTTAAAGAAAGGTGGCGTAAGTTATTAAACCACAATTTACATATTATGTTGAATTTTGATTATTTCACCTCTTTATTAGTATCCATTTGTCAGCAATTATAAGTTGTAACACATTGATTGCTGACAGCTACTTAAAATCAAATTGCGGCAGTCATTTTTCACTTACTGTTTTGTCCATAAACTGAGGATGTGTAAAATACATATAAATCGTAAACAAAAATACAGACATAATTATTGTAAAGAACGTTTATTATTAAATATTCATAGAGAGCGGTTAGATTTTGTTAGTGCTTTTTTTCTAGTATCAGAAAATTTTACACGGAATGTGCAGTTAAGTAAACTATAGAATTCTATTGAAATCTACAGAGTTAAAATTATTTTCATCTAATCACGACCAAACATATTAATAAAGAGTAGGATTGCCTGTTAGTCATTATTTCTTCAATATTTAGACAGTTTGCTTGTGAAGGATTTTGGAAAAATTTTACCTGTGTGTATGTGTATTCCTTCCCACTGTGTTCTCTAAATAAATTCTTCACTAGTTGATGGCAAAATTCCCCAATTAGACAGAAATAAAACTGTAAATATACTTCATGTGTTTGAGTCTTTAAGCTAATAAGAGTGTGGTGAACAAAAAGGTGTCAAGCTGATAAAAGTTGTGGATTCCAGACCCCAAAAAAATCCCGTAAGATCTTATAAATGATGCCAAAAAAGGATAAAATATACTTTTTCGTCATACTTACCGCGTAAGTAAACAGTTATGACACCTTTTTTTGAAACGTAAGTGACACTTTATATACCGTATTGACAGTTGCTATGGTAGCGGGCTGTAATATTTCACTACGACCCTAGGTAAATAATAGCAATATTAGAATATTTGTAACAAGTTTATTTGAAACATAATTTTAATTAACAAAATCACATAACTAGTAAAAGTAGAACCTTGTACAAAAACGTATCACTTTGTAATATTAAATGTAAACGAACAATTAGATCTTTCTACCACGGTGGAAAATTTCCATGCGCCGTATCAGACCAAGAACATCAATTCCTGAATTTGCTAATAATGTTGCCGATGGTTTTAGACCGTCAAAAACCATCATTTTTATGCTTGAAAAATCCTTTCAATTTAGGAAATTGTAAGATATTTTCACGACATCTCCAGCAAAATTTCAGTACAAGCTATAATAGCCTCCATCTCTATTTGATCCATATTTATAAAGTTTATTTAAAAGCAAAAACTTTTGAGAATATATTGCATGTACTTTGACATTTATCAAAACTATAAATTTATATTGACACAAACATGGTTACCATAGATACGACAAACATTCCTGACTTGATGTTACTAATGTGTATACATATAATAAAAGTAAAGTGCAAAATCATCAAAATTCGTCTATTTAAAAAAAACGTAGGTAGGTATGACGAAAAATCTCATATGCACCACGGTTCGTACAGTACAGTTTTATGGTCTCGAATATATGCAAACCTCGACCCTACGGGTCTCGGTTTGCAAACGTATTCTCGACCATAAGACTGTACTTACGAACCTAGGTACATAAATAACTATTTCATCATTTATAAGATTTTTTGGGACTTTTTTGAGGTCTGGAATCTACAATTGGAGTTAAATTGCGGTCTATTATAAAGATCCAATTTTCCACAGAATTATTAATTTTGCCTTTCTTCTTCGTTTTGCTACATCCTCTATTGTTCAAATTCCTCTTGTACGATATTTGCTGTCAATTTTGTATCTTCAATGTCTTTCATTCGATTCTTATTTTGGGTTTACATCGAGTTATAATCAGTGAGTTCATGTCCTTTCTCTTCTTTAGGTAAGTTTATTCTGGTTACACGTTTTAGGCTCTTAATGTATTGATTTATGCGCAAATTTATATAAAATTAAACTATAAGCAAATGTCGTATGTCATAGAAGATAACACACTTGTCGGCACCATAAAACGCCAAATATAAAGGCACTGCCTTACATGACACATTCGTACAATAATAGTTCGATACTGGGTTAGTTGAAACTAACTAGAACGTTAGCGTATTCCGATAATCTGTTGTGTCAGTACGCTTAGAAATCCCAACCGTGTTCAGGGAGATATTGAGTTTTATGGTGATGAATGACGTCGACGACACGATACAACGATAATAGCCGTGTTAATAATCATAATAGTTGTATGTAGCATATTATGTAGGATGTAGGATGCTGTAAAACCGATTTCTATACTTCTACACGAGAGCGTCCTATTTTATTATTAAAGCAGTAATAATGTCAGAATAAACATTTACAAAGTTAGGTTACACAGTAAAGACGGGGTGACTGTATTGTTCCTAGTTAATAGTTCAATTTAAGGGTGAGGCATTTAAACGTAAATGATTATTGTTATAATATCAAAAAGCAGATCAAATAAGAGGTATAATTTTAACGCTCTGCATTGAGTTTTCAGTGATCATACGTTTTATAATTACAATTAGATATTAGGAGTTGTTCTTACAAAAATAAGTTCTTGATATTTACATTTTTCTACAGTGAAATAGCTTTAATTTCTACTGACAATGTCATAAAGTTTGTGGATGGTAAGTTCCCAAACTATGTCTTAGACAGCCTTGTTGGTGTTTCGTCAGTACCTAGACGAAACATATTCATCGATTTTTCTTTTTTAACTGTTCTTGTTCTGATAGGTCAAATATCATTAAGGGTTCCTCCTGAATATTGCGACTAAGGAAACCGTTATTGTATTTCCACAAATTAAAATTTCTCTAGTTTTATTATCTCAAATAATTCATATAAACTTCAAATGTCTTGTCAATATCATAAAAACAATATATATATTTCTCTTAAATTCAGTTTATATATATATATATATTGTGGTAAACCCCGCCAGCGAACAACGTAGAATAAGCTAGAAATGCAACAGCGACAAAATGATATTCCACGTAAAACTGCTAAGTGAAATAATAAGCGGAAGTTTACAACATTCAGTATAATAATGATGAGACTCTACTGATAACTATAAAATATCTCAGGTTCGTGTAAATTGGTCCTTGTTATGTGCTGTAGAAGTAAACATACATTAAAAAAAAAACAAATCTTTATTTATTTAACCACTTTTTAATAACTATATTTATCAATATCGATAAGGCACATATATCTATCTTTCAAACCTTTGACGGACAAACTGACATCTATATCCGGATGGCTATAACTTACTAGGTGTTATCCACCTAGTATATTACTACGCTAGATTAAGTAAACTACAGAACCCTTTTAACATATAATTACTACGCTAAAAAAATAAACAAACAAAACTTCAACATCAGACAAAAGAAATAAAATATATATTTAATTAATTAAAATTTCTAACAAGAAAATATAACAAATACGGTGTTAGGATATTGGTATACCTTTTCAGATAGGTATTTATTTTAGTATATGCTTATTTCTATATTAACTATTACAATCACCTAAACTTATGTATTTATTCTTTAGGAAATATAATTAATCTAACTACCGAACATTAGATAGGTTTTATCAAAGGAAACATAAGTTGTGTAGACACTAAATGTAAGAATCAAAATTTATGATTCCATATAACCCTGATTGCAATGAAAACCGAAGTGTTCGGAATATTTATAACCTAAATGAGGTTAATCACAACAAATATATGACCCAAGTAAATGATGCAGATCTCCGATGGTGTATATACATTCAATTAGTAAGTGAAAAGAACTTATTAGGTTTGTGAAAAGTATTCTGAATAGTTTTTAAAATGAATAAGTAACGTTTACCAAGTCTATCGGTTATTTTAAAATTAACATCAAATTAATGTCTCTTTATGTGTATAATTTTAGGTACCTTCTTTAATGGGATGCAAAGTTTGGTCCCGGTGTAAGGAAGGAACTAGGATATTGCCTCGATTGATATTGGATAAGGGAAAAATCTCTCGGATCTTCTAAATATTCAATAAATCCTCTCGGAATTCTAAAATAACTGTTCTTGCTTGAGGACAGGAATTTCAGGATGTTAATTTATTACGTAAGGTTCCCAAAATACGGTAATCTTCTTTATTTTCGAGTTTTTAAAACTAAATATAGTTAATCGCCATGTTGGATTTTCAATTTCAAAATGATGCTTTCGTAAATTAATTATTAAAACACTGGTATACGACGTTCAAAAGACTTCTTCCTAATTATTTAACTGTTAAACTATCTATTGAGAATATATTTAGTACGTTAGATCGTAGAAATTAATTTTAAAACTGTTTTTTAAATCTGCGGTATCAGAACAAAGCTAATATTTTTTTAAAAAATGGCGACCGTATCTGACGGGCTATCTCGAACGACTCCCTGAATAGACGCCGTTTAAAACAAAACGTCCCCTTAAAATATTATACACATCTTTTCATTGGATAGTCCGAACAACGGAAATGATGTAAATTTAAATGTTAAAATTTATATTAATTACACTTTCCTTCTGAATTAATTACCTATTGCTTATTATCTAATATAAATTGGGATATTTAAAAACTATTCATAATATATTTATATTTCCTTTGATATTTCCTATTCCTTAGAGTTTAAAGATGTATAATATGATATGTTTTTAATTTTCCAAAATTTTATTCATATATAAAAAAGACTAAATTAACATATATAAATGTTGGAGGTAATTTGCCTCACAACAATATTATAAGTATACCGGGTGCGGCAATAGTGTGTCGGTGGAGCTTAGCAGGAAAACTAATAAAGTTATATCAATGAAATTTTACGTACATATTGATGTGGACTTTTCCCCATAAGAAATATTAAAATTCATGTATTTATCTTTGAACAGTTATTTTGAACGCAAGTGTATATTTTTGAAATTTATTATTTTTGTGAAAAAAAACTGGTTTTATATTCTAAGCCTGCGCGCTTGATTTGACCTTTACACGGACACAAGTGTACTCTGAGTTAAGAAAGACGTGTTTATAAAAAGATAAATCTTTATCTTTTTAAAAGTAACTTCGGGTTTATTTTTGATTTAATTGTGGTTGGTGCTGTTTTAATCCCGATCCATTACCGATATTTTATACGAGTTTGTTGATCTCGTAATTGTTATATTTTACACTTTCTTACTCACGTGTCTTGAATATATTTTTTACGTAAGTAATATATTATCAAAAGATATCTTATTATTATTTTGAATGAATTGAATATTGTATTTTTCTATTGTGTTAATTATTATTATTGATATTGATATTGATTTAGTCTTAGTTATTTGATATAAATAACATAGGTTTTTAAAATTTCTAGTAAAAAAATTCTGTTAACTGTCAAATTTAGTACGTTGGTATATCAAGGGCATTTTTTGTTACATGTGGGTGCACATGCGTTAGAGTTTGCGTCGGGCTGTCAAATCAGTTTGTTTATTTTGTTCTTTTGGGAGAAATTAAAAAGTTTCTTTGTAATTTATTATTTTTAATTTTGATCGATTGTCACAAAGGGTTTTGCACGCATGCAGCTGTCATTTCCATGCGTTATTTTTACCTTTATAATATTGTTAAATGAGGAAATATTCATTTTTATACTTTATAAAGATTTTTTTTCTTTTTTTTTATTTTTGTATTAGAGTTTCATTTAAATTTTATTGTGTTTATCATTAAATTGACCTTTTTCTTTTCGAGTTTATAAGTAACTTAAAGATATTATAATTTTTCTCAAACAAATTTTGAGTGGCGCCTAACTATTTTACTAACTCAATTGTTTTTCCACATTTGCGATTGGAACCCTGAGAGGAAAGCAGTCCCATTTTATGGAAATAAACCGACTGAATATCCTAGCTGGATAGATTTGTCGTGAATTGTGAATAAGCAAATTTTAAAATCACAATTCATAGCAATATGTAGTATGCTACATTGTATTTTCTATTTTTATTTATATATTTACAGGTTTTCCAAATTTCCGCAACCACTTTCAATTTTTTTTATATAGATTATTACACTTTCTTGTTATTATGATGATAGCCACCCAAATTATCTTTGCAATGATATATAACAATGTGCACATACAACTGTTAGTTTTGGTTATATTGCAAATTTTGTTAAAATCTTGACAGTTGCAGCGTCTAACATTTTAAGTCTTAGCCTGAAAATGAGTGTAGTGTCTCACGTAACTCTTTTGTTACCAATTTATGCACTAAGACGTTACAGGTTTTGAGGGTGAACAACGTGACAACATATACAGAGTGTTAAATATGTCGTGCCAAAGTTATCGAAGTTTAAAGGCTATTTTCTCTTCTTTTTTAAATTGAACTTATAATTTTTTTATTAGTCAGGAAATTCCTTGTAAAATTTCCGTTAAAATGGTACGTACCAATAACATAGCACTTATTTCTAGTATTTTCGAAGTTACAACCCTTTAATGGGATATACCTATGTTTATAATATTCAATATGCAGTGCTGCATCTAATAGTTGGTTGTCCATGAAATGATATTAAGCAAAAATTTCTGTGTACCAAACGTCAAATATTTACTTAAAATTTCCGTATAAAGTGTTTTTCTGTAGTTCGTCTTTCCTGTAATCGCGTTTAATTGTTATAATTTAAGTTCGGCTAGTTAATTATTAATTTGCGTTTGTTCGTTATTAGTTCTTATCTTGTTATCAGTTATATCGTTTTATTGTCATTATTTTTTATTTACATGCCGTAATGGTTTATAGTTGTGTTTCTTTAGAATGAATATTTCGAAATAGGAGCTTATAGACATGGTATTTGTTCTTGGCGCTAGCAATCCCTTTTAGCATCAAGAACATATTCTATGGAGTATCCTCACCGAAGAGCACCAGATATTAAGACGTTTGAAAATTTGTTGACAAGGTTTCTTCGGACGGGTTCAGTGAATTACGTCAAACATGAAAGAGCTAAGACTATGGTTACAGAAGATAATGAAGTGACAGTCGTCCGTCCGTTGTGGAAAATCCGCGCATATCTACAAGGATAATTTCGAAAGAACATGGGATAGAAGTCATTGATGTAAGAAGGATTTTAAAAAAACAAATTTCACCCTTACAAAATACAAAATCATCAAGGTTTATTACAAACGGATTTTGAAAAGAGAGTTGTTTACTGTGAATGGCTACTTTTCCAATTACGACAGGATCTAACTTTTCTAGATCATGTGCTTTTCGCAGACGAAGCAACATTTGCTAATTGTGGAATAACAAACAGAAAAAACGCTCATTATTATGACCCTAGAAACCCTCATTTTGTGCAACCCATTTTATACCAACCAAAATGGAGTGTTAACACCTGGGAAGGCATCATAGGAAGCACTATTATAGGTCCATTCTTTTTTAATACTACTTCAAATTGTGAAATCTACACAAACTTCTTACAAAATAATTTACCATTGCTGTTAGAAGGTCTACCAGATAACGTCATAAGGAGATTGTGGTATCAACATGATGGTGCACCTGCACATTACGGTTCTGCTGCAAGAGCACATTTAGATAGGGTATTCATCATTAGGTGGATTGGGGGAGGAAGCTTTATAAGCTGTCCACCGCGATCACCAGATCTAACCCCTTGAGATTTCTTTCTGTGGCCTACTGTAAAAAATATAGTTTACGAAACACCTCCAATAACGGCAGAGAACATGCAGCAACAAATAAGACACGCTTTTATTCAATTAAGTGGAAACAGCATGGCTCAAAATGTAAGTCTGTCGATGCAGAGGCGATTAAGAGCATGTGTAGAGCAGAATGGACATATATTTGAACAAATATTAAATTAATTTTGTTTTATTATGGAAAAATTACAAAATGTAATTCTAAAACTAATAATAAAAATTAAAAAACAGGTGTTTGTAAAAGTTACTTTGTTTGATATCATTTCATGGCCAACCACCTATTAGATTCAAATTATAAACATAGGTATATCCTATTAACGGGTTATAACTTCGAAAATACTGGAAATAAGTATTATGTTATTGGTACCATTTTAACGGCAATTTTACAAGGAATTTGCTTACTAATAAAAAAATTATAGGCTCAATTTAACAAAAAAGATAAAATAGCCTTTAAACTTCTATAACTTTGGCACGACATATTTAACACCCTGTATATGTTGCAATGTTGTTCACCCTCAAAACATATAACATGTTAGTCCATAAATTGGTTAGAATAGAGTTAGGTGATGCACTGCACCCATTTTCAGGCTAAGACTTAAAATTTTAGACGCTGCAACTGTCAAGATTTTAACAAAACTTGCAATAAAACAAAAACTAACAGTTGTAAGTGCACATTGTCATATATCATTGGAAAGATAATTTGGGTGGCTATCATCATAATAACAAGAAAGTATAGCAATTTATTAGAAAAAAAAATTGAAAGTGGGTGCGGAAGATTGGAACACCCTGTAAATATATAAATAAAAATAGAAAATGCACTGGAGCATACTATATATGCACGTAAAATTTCATTGCTACAGCTTTATTAGTTTTCATGCTAAGCTCCGCCGACACACTATTGCCGCACCCGGTATAAGCAAATATAAGTTTGTATATTAATAAATCACATTCATTACCTGCAGAGCGATGACGTCACTATCTGCCAGGATCGCTGGAACTACAAAAGTTCCTTCCCCGTTCGAAATCTCAATATCCTGACTGTAGATGGAGGTAGTGTTGTCATAGACTTTGACTCGAACCCTGACCGACTTCTCGGTGCTCATCGCTTCGACCTAGAACGGAAGGAGAAAAGAAAAACTGGTAAGAGCGAACGTTGGGATTGGATCATTAAATTATATTGATGATACACTTCAAGGGTAATTAGCATGGGCAATCGTGAAATATAGCAAAGATAATATGTTTCTAATTATTAATGAATACGTTCGTTATTAAAATACAAAAATCTAAATAACAGCTTATATATAATTTATATAACATGAGAGCAAAATGAATTGAGGTAGTAGGAGGCTGCGGTTCGTAGATCGTATTTCGTGAATTATATTCATAATATTTTTCTGTCAAACATTTAATGACACACTGTCAGTGTGAATTATTAATTCTTTCAATACAATTTCTTTAAAAAAAAAACAGTATAATCACATTCAGAATAATTACTCAAGAACAAATGGTGTTCATTTTAGAATGTTACTTTCGTAACGGCCGACGTTTGCCAAACGGCAAATGTTATTATTCAATAGAAATGTGCAAGGAAGAATTCCAACAACGTTTTCCTGAAGTTGTTTTAGTAAAAAAGAACTTTTCTCGTAACCTATTGAGAATTATAAATAACTTTCGAACAACTGGGTCTGTAAAAAGACAATGGAAAGGGGGAAGATCTTCTCGAGTTAGGACCCAAAATGTTGTTAATAATGCAAGAAACGCAATTAGAGAACAACCTACAACATCTGTCAGAAGACTGGCACAACAGTTGGATATAAGTTATGGAACCTGCCGCAGTAATCTTAAACGCGATATTGGTATGCATCCTTACAAGGTTCAATTGTATCAAGAACTATTGCCGCCAGATTACGTTCGAAGAGTTGCCTATTGTCGTTTCTTTAATGCAAATCTTAACGACGACGATGTTTTCGATAAAACGTTTTTCACCGACGAAGCGTGGTTTCACCTGAACGGCTACATAAACGCTCAGAATATGCGTATGTGGGCAACAGACAATCCGCATTATTATAGGGAAACAACGTTGCATCCTGTAAAAATAGGGGTTTGGTGTGCCATGTCACGTATAAGGCTTATTGGTCCGATCTTTTTCGAAGGAACTATAAATGGTGAAAGATATCGCAATAATATACTGGAAACATTCATAAATCAACTGCATGATGACAAGTTACAGTTAGGTTTCTTTCAGCAAGATTCCGCACGACCACACACTGCCCGTGAAACAATAAACTATTTACGTGAATTTTTTGATGAAAGAATTATCAGTGTTGACCGTTTCCCGCCAAGATCGTGTGACTTAACTCCTCTGGATTACTTTTTATTTCCATACTTAAAAAACTCTATTTTTAAAAATCCAGTGCATACAATAGACGATTTACGGAACAATATCGTGCGACAGTGCGAGTTAGTAGACGGATTTATTTTACAAAAGGTTTTTGAAAACATGAAGCGGCGCGTAAATTTATGTTTGAATGCCGAGGGACAACAGTTTCAACAATTATTGTAAACGTTTCAATAAAATATAAAACATGTCATTTGTATGACATTTTATAAATATTTTAAGTTGTAAATTAAATTTGTATCAAGGAGAAATTTAAGTGGTGTCAGTAAGATTTATTTACTTTATAATTCACGAAATACGATCAGCGAACCGCAGCCTCCTACTACCTCAATTCATTTTGCTCTCATGTTATATACCATGAGCTTAACATAACGCTGTACATACTCCAACCGACGTTGTTATGGAGACCATTCATTAGATGTGCATATTACAGGTGTATGGTATGTTACACGAAGTTACTGAATAATTTAAAATCGTACATTGTCAATTTAGTGAATGTTGTTATGGTTACTTGCAGAAAAAATATTTTTTGAGCACAGTGAATAATTTAAAATTGTACATATGAAAAACACGCTAGTTTAACTTATTTTGTGTTTTAATTTATAATACATTTAGTACATCTTATAACACATTTCTTCAAAAAAACCTTAAAATAAAACTTTTACTAATTCTACGCAAGATGTTCAAAAATATTGCCGTTAACAGCCAAACAGTAGCCTAATCTATTATAAAATTCATTTAAAACGTTGCTTATTTGTTGAGGGGTAATTTCCCGAGAAGCCCCCTGAATTCTATTTTTGAGCTCTTCAATGCTGCCTAGAGGAACATTGTTGTACACTGAAGATTTCACCCTTCCCCAGTAAAAGAAATCCAACGGATTTAAGTCTGGAGACCTTGTTGGCCAACTAGATGGTCCTCCTCTTCCGATCCATCGATTAGGAAATCTTTCACTTAAAATTTGGATAACATTTCTCGAATAATGAGGCGGTGCGCCATCGCATTGGTACCAGATTTGCTCTAAATTTTGATCATTTAATGCTGGAATAATTATATTCCGTAGTAATTGACAATATTTTTCTGCATTTAGGTTACCATCGATAAAAAATGGGCCTATAATACTATTATTAATGATTCCTGCCCAAACATTTACTTCTTCAGGATATTGCGTTCTCGTTACGTTGTACAAATGTAAATTTTCCTTCGACCAGTACCTACAGTTTTGGCGATTAGGTTCCCCGTGTTTAATAAATGTCGCCTCATCAGTGAAGAGAATTCTTTTGAGAAAATCGTTGTCAGTATTTATTTTGTCAAATAAATTTTCGCAAAAGCGTCGTCCTTTATAATCATGTGGCCTTAATTCTTTGATGCATTTGGTACTTAAATGACTTATACTTGTGCTTCTTCAAAATCTTTAAAACGGCCCCTTGGCTTATGCCCATTTCCGAGGCAATTTTTCTAGATGTTGCGCACTTGTCGTATTCCACATAAGCCACAACATTTAATTCCAAATCTTCTGTTATTACTCTTGGTCTTGTAGATCGTTTTTTATTGTGGATAGTATTGATACAACCAGAAGTTTTCAATTTATTAATTGCAATTGCTATCGTTGAATGACTAGGAATAGGTCTATTTGGATACTGGACACTGAACAGAGCTGCAACTTCGCGTAATGATGATCCTTCTGAATACCACGTATAAAATTGAATTTGTTCCTCTGTTGTGTACATTGTAAGTAATTAAAAGACTCTACAAACAAATTTAACGTTTTAATACTGACAGAAGTTACACAAATTACGTTTATGAAACTGACGTAACTATGGTTTTCAGAATAAGTTAGCTGTAATTAATCTAAAGCATGTACAGCGTTGTATTAAGCTCATGGTATAACGGGTGTTCATAAACATTCGAAGTCAAAGTAGTCCTTGAAAATATGAAGTCATGTCTGAGATAGATTGATACATTTACTTAACACAATTTTATAGGTTATCAAATTAGTATCAGATACTTAAGTAAAGATATACAATTTTTTGTTCAGAGCCCAATTGACTTCGAATGTTTCTGAACACCCGTTATATTGTAGTAAATCCGGAATGGCAATGTGGAAGAAATGGTTCCACAACAGGATAATGTCCCACGTTTAGGCGCCCATAAGATGTAGTAAACTGTACCTAATTCAAAAATACAGTTCTAAAGATGTGCGACTAATAAAATGTATCATATAGAATGCGCAAATTTACTACATTCAGGAATTATATTGATAATGTTGATGAGACTCTTATAAATTAATTATTTATCTCAGGCGTGTGAAGTAGTCCGTTTAAAAGCTGCGGAAATAAACATATATTTAAAAAAAAAACTTTATTGATTTTATCAATTTAAAGGGGTATATATCGATCACTTAAGCCGTTTGTCATACAAGCTGACATCTATCTCAGGGCAGAAAGAACTCACTGCGCACTCACTCACTCAGCAAGATTTTGATCTACTTTAAAACAGGTAGACAAAAAAGAAACCTTTTAACATATACCTACGGTAAATAATAATAACACTTCTTTTTCAAATAAAACCATATAAAACATTTAAATCCAAGAATACTAAAAAGGTAACAAATACAGGAGTTGGATATGGAATACAGTAACAGGTCGGTATTTGTTTCTAAAACTTTGGAAATGTAAAAGAAAAAAAAACATTAGATTGTTTGCTTTAAAGGAAATATAAATTTTAAAATCACTAAATGCATGAATCAAAACTTTATAATACAAAGGTGTACTGATAACAGTGATAACCGATGTGTTCGGAGGAAGAATAACCTTGATAAGGTAATTCAAATCTAAATTGAACCAAATCAATGAATGTTATACTCTATTTTTAAAGTAGAGAGACGAATTTCTGAACAGACCACTTTGACAGTGAAATCTCATCGGTTGAAAGCAAGGCCAAATGACACCGTACAAATCTTGCTCAGATTCTGATCAACTGACATTGTTTATAATTAAGCCTTGTTTCTATTATTTCTCCGTTATTTCATTATATACTTTACCAGTTCTTTTCGGAGTTCGACAGTAATAGTTATCAGATACACTCGTAACTAATTTATAAGCAATATATTGAAATAAATACAATTAAAAGAGTTTTATAGTTGGTCTCCAATATGGATGCACAACCAAGTACAAGTGCCGCTGGCCGTGAACATGCTTGTTCTCCTCCGAAAAAGCGTGAAAATACGAATCATTTGCGTAGTTCCGACAAGCAGACCCTGATCAATGCTTACAAGAAAATTATAGCCGATACACCCAATATCAAGAAACTTGACATGATAAAACAAATTTCTGACGTAGTAGGCAAGTGAATACAATTTATTACATATGATCTATATTTTACAGAGTATGCTTACAGGAATTTCAAGAGCAACAGTGTATCGGGTGGTTAAGGAGTATAAAGCCTCTGGAAAATGTGCAGATCCTAAAAAGATTAGTGGTAGGCCTTCTTTACTGAAATCCTTTGATGAGACTGTGAAAACTGCTATACGCCAAATAGTTCACAATATGTTTCGACAAAATGAACCTCCGACATTAGATAAGGTGCTGGTGCAAGTAAGAAATGACAAAGATTTGCCAAACATGAGTCGATCAACATTGTATTTGCTAATAAAGCAAATGAATTTTTAGAAATATTTATTATATAGAAATACATGTATATAATTGTGCTATGTCCTCTAGATACTTAAAAAGGAGCAGAAATAGTATTTTGACCGAAAGAGATGACATTGTAAGATGAAGGCGACAATATCTCAGAGATATTTCACAATATAGAGCTCAGGACAGATCAATTTTCTATTTGGGTGAAACTTGTGAATGAGGGTTATACTGTACAGAAAGTGTGGACTGACACAAGTATTCACAGTCGTAGACAAGCCTTTATCGAAGGGCTTACAACTGGATTCAAAAATCCAGCAGGAAAGGGACGTCGTCTTATTTTGTTGCACATTGGAAGTTGTAATGGCTTTGTAAAAGATTGCTTATTATTATTTGAAGGAAAGAAAACCACTGATTACCACGATGAAATGAATGCCACTGTTTTTGAAGAATGGTTCTCTCGAATATTAAACTATTTACCTGACAATGCTGTTATAGTTATAGATAATGCATCATTTCATAGTCGTAAAATAGAAAAGCCACCATCATCATCATGGAGAAAGGTGGATATTCAAAATTGGCTAACAAGTAAGGAAATACAATATGATGAGGATATGGTCAGAGCTGAACTGTTAAGCTTGGTTAAAATTCATAAGAATATTTATAATTCCTATGTTATTGATGAACTAGCAAAATCACAAAATAAAACTGTGTTACGATTACCTCCTTACCACTGCGAACTGAACCCTATCGAGCTTGTTTGGACCCAAATAAAGAATGAAGTGGCTGCCAAAAACAAAACCTTTAAATTATCTGTGAGAGTGAGACAATTATTACTTGACGCCTTGGGAAACAGCTACTACTTGGCTAAAATGCATAAACCATGTTATAAAAGAAGAATCCCGTATGAAAGATCTTGATGCAATAATTGACGAAGTAGTAGAACCATTCATCATTAGAGTTGAAGAGGATAGTGACAGTGAAGATTTTGATTGTAGTTCGATATCATCATCATAATTTAGAGATATATTAATTTACTTCTAATAGTTATGAGCAGCTCATAAGTTTATGATAAATATTTTTATTACATTTGCATTTCTGTAAATAAATATTTGAATGTAATTTTTGCTGAACCAGTAAGTTTACAATAAATGTATTATTAATGTATATTTTGTAATATAATAAATAAACGTTATGTATCTTATCTATTCTCCGTTTACACTTTCTAATATTTACTTAATTTCTTTCCTCTTCTGTCATCCTAAATAAATTCCTGCTGTTGATTTCTGCATAGGTCTATACTTAATATATGCGTGTCACAAATGCAAAAATTATTTGAATTTTGCCGCGTACAAATTGTTTTCAAGATTTTCGTGCATGTACTTTGGGCCAGGCGTACGTTCAGAAATTCGTCTCTCTACTTTAAAAATAGACTATAGTAACCTGTAACCTTTTAATTAATATTAAGAACAACACCATTGACATATGGGATGACGTTTTCGGAATAGTTTACTTGAATCATACAGTTACGATTATTTGTATAGTTATATCGATCTATTTTAGAATAATTAACAAATGATTTTTCTTTGATGAATGTAATTTAAGGAACCTTCTAAATCAGAATACGAAGTTAAATCAGGGTAAAAGGGAAGGATCTTGGTGTATCTCTTCAGAAATTTCTGGAAACTGGAAAAATCCCTCGTTTCGTCTAAAATCAGATCCAGGAATGACTGTGGAAGGTCAGGTATTCAAGGATATTATAATTCAGGTACAAAATGTGATTATTTCCTCAGTTAAAGTGATTTTTCTTCACTTTTCACTTAGGTACGCCATTAATATTTTAAGTGTGAAAATGATGCCGATAACAAAACAAAAACGCCCCCTTGAAATCTGCTTCACAACTTCTCACTGGTTTGTTTAGAAACAAAGGAAATTATGCGGAAATTTATAATTTGAATTAATATTCAAATTTATATCAATTACAATTTCCTTCAGAATTAATTACATACTTACAACTAATTACATATTTAAAATTAGATATTAAAACTATTCAAAATACTGTATTTATATTTCCTTCGATTTTCTTTTAATTATATATATTATATTAATAATATTTTTTTAAATTTTTCAAAATTTTATTTAGTTTTAAATTAACTAAATTCAAATATATTGTTTGAGGTAATTTGCCTCACAACAATATATACACTTTGTCCATAAAGTATGGACACAAGCCCGTAATAACGTTATTGTGCATTATTTGACAAAATGCAAAGATATGTCGATTAATGTTTTTTGTTAGCTATATTTAGATGCTACCATTTAGTTTTTTTTCCGTCGACCTTGAATAAGTTATGACGTCATTGATATTTTTTTTAAGTGTCAACCCCATTTTTTTTTGTGGATTTTGAAAGCTTTTGCAATTCTTAATCGATTATGTAAAAATTTTGGTATGTTACATTAGAAAATTTTTGAGTAATCATTTGTGTCCATAAAGTATGGACACAAGCCCGTAGTAACGTTATTGTGCATTATTTGACACAATGCAAAGATATGTCGATTAATGTTTTTTATTAGCTATATTTAGATACTACCATTTTGTTTTTTGCGTCGACCTTGAATAAGTTATGACGTCATTGATATTTTTTTTAAATGTCAACCCCACTTTTTCTTTGTGAATTTTGAAAGCTTTTACAATTCTTAATCGATGTTGTAAAAATTTTGGTATGTTACATTAGAAAATTTTTAAGTAAACTGTGTTGTAATTCTAAGTTTTATTTTTGACATTTTCAGTATCACATTTATAACAAATGCTCAAAATGTTTTCCTTCATTTTGTTGACAAAATCCTAAGCTACGATAAATTCCATTTCGCACATTCTGTAATATTTCGGGAGTGATTAGTCTGGTTTCGTAGATGATGCGTTGTCGTAAAACGTCCAAATTTTCCGGTTGTGCCGCATAGACTTTTCTAATGTAATACTAACACCAAAATGTTTAAATCATCGAATAAAGAATTGTAAAAGCTTTCAACATTCATAAAAAAATGGGGTTTACATTTAAAAAAATTATCAATGACGTCATAACTTATTCAAGGTCGACGGAAAAAAACAAAATGATAGCATCTAAATATAGCTAATAAAAAACATTGATCGCCATATCTTTGCATTTTGTCAAATAATGCACAATAACGTTATTACGGGCTAGTGTTCATACTTTATGGACGCAAATGATTACTCAAAAATTTTCTAATGTAACATACCAAAATTTTTACATCATCGAATAAAGAATTGTAAAAGCTTTCAAAATCCACAAAAAAAAATTGGAGTTGATATTTAAAAAATTTATCAATGACGTCATAACTTATATTCAAGGTCCACGGAAAAAACAAAATAGTAGCATCTAAATATAGCTAATAAAAAACATTAATCGATATATCTTTGCGTTTTGTCAAATAATGCACAATAACGTTATTACGGGCTTGTGTCCATACTTTATGGACACAGTGTATATTATAATTGATTGAGGTCTCGCTAGGCACTTGGTGAAACATATTAAATGATAAAGGTAAAAGAAAATTCACACTTGGTTATTTGTTTCACTGCAATTTTATTTACAAAGTATGGACAAATTTGTTTCGAACTTCACAGTTCATTCTCAACTGAACAAGAAAAGTTTACTTAAAATACGAATAGATAATTTGAGTAAGGTGGGAGTAACACTGTGAAACATATACGTGAGTTATGTATTATGGGGGTTTTCCTAGTAATTAACGAGAAACAGCCTTAATAATAGGGGAGATTACGAACTCTGTTAGTTCATTTACTATATTTAATGATTTGTTTATTGCTTTAGATATTTCCATGATTTCTAAAAAGTCTAATCGTTTACTTTTATTTGCAGAGTGTAAAATTTCAAAATTATTTAATGATACCATGTGTTGTTCATTTATACAATGCTCGGATATACCTGAGCATTTCTCGGAATATAAAATTGCTTTCCTATGTTCTTCTATTCGTGTGCGAAAACATCTTCCAGTTTGACCTATGTAGAAAGCATCACAGTCTAAACAATTTAATTTATACACGCCACATTTATCTGCTTTTTGAATTATATCCTTATTATTTGTCCAAAGTTTACCTAAATTTAATTTATTTACTATTATAGTTTTTATGCCTAGATTAACTAATCTATTATTAATTTTATTCGTGGTCTTTCCTATGTAATTTATTAAACGATAATTACTTGGTTCTAATTGGGGGGCTGCATAAAAGAATTTATTAATCTGTTTATGTTTTTTCTTTGAAATTAATCTATTAATAATATCAGGACTGTATCCGTTGTTTACGGCTAGACATTTCAAGACTGCAACTTCTTTATAGCAACTTATACTATCCGTTCCCCTTTCAAAACCAAATTTTGATAAAGAAGTTGCAGTCTTGAAATGTCTAGCCGTGAACAACGGATACAGTCCTGATATTATTAATAGATTAATTTCAAAGAAAAAACATAAACAGATTAATAAATTCTTTTATGCAGCCCCCCAATTGGAACCAAGTAATTATCGTTTAATAAATTACATAGGAAAGACCACGAATAAAATTAATAATAGATTAGTTAATCTAGGCATAAAAACTATAATAGTAAATAAATTAAATTTAGGTAAACTTTGGACAAATAATAAGGATATAATTCAAAAAGCAGATAAATGTGGCTTGTATAAATTAAATTGTTTAGACTGTGATGCTTTCTACATAGGTCAAACTGGAAGATGTTTTCGCACACGAATAGAAGAACATAGGAAAGCAATTTTATATTCCAAGAAATGCTCAGGTATATCCGAGCATTGTATAAATGAACAACACATGGTATCATTAAATAATTTTGAAATTTTACACTATGCAAATAAAAGTAAACGATTAGACTTTTTAGAAACCATGGAAATATCTAAAGCAATAAACAAATCATTAAATATAGTAAATGAACAAACAGAGTTCGTAATCTCCCCTATTATTAAGGCTGTTTCTCGTTAATTACTAGGAAAACCCCCATAATACATAACTCACGTATATGTTTCACAGTGTTACTCCCACCTTACTCAAATTATCTATTCGTATTTTAAGTAAACTTTTCTTGTTCAGTTGAGAATGAACTGTGAAGTTCGAAACAAATTTGTCCGTATTTTGTAAATAAAATTGCAGTGAAACAAATAACCAAGTGTGAATTTTCTTTTACCTTTATCACAGTGTATATACAGTGTGCCGGTCTAAGTCTTCTACATACGCAAAACTTTTTTATTATTAATTTTACGAAAAAAAGCTATTCTTAAAAAAACCTTTGCTCCTTAAGAAAACACGATTGAACTGCTCAAACTTAATTTACCATGTATCGGGTGCTTAAATATTTAAAAAAATGCTAAATTAATTTAACAGATACACACTATTTTTTTAGTTTCAAAAATATGTAGAAATGAAATAGGTTTAAATTTAAAGTTATTAACTCTTACTGTCTCAATTAATGTTTTCATCTCTACCGAATCAATTTTTACAATAAACACTACCGGAGAAAAACTTATTTATTTTAAACTGTATAATTCTACCGTGATATCATAAAGTTTCTAGGACGAAGATGGCTTTGTAATATAAATTGTATGTCTGAACTTAAGTTAGGAACTATAGCTCTGTTTTGTAAATTATTTTGACAGTGACATTATCTGTCATCCATTAATGTGTTAGAATTGCTGAAAACAAGTTTACAATATAGTGCAAAAAGCGTACATGATTGAAGCCTATTTTCGGAGTCGAGTGCGAATTGATGGAATTTGGGTGTACAGTCAACGTGCATGTTTGGATGATTTTAGAGAGCACTTTCCAGAGTTAGCTGTAATTCCCAAAGATTTTTATAATTGCCTTTCCAATTGTGTTGGTGTGTTTCGTGAGACTGGTTCTGTGGGTCATAAATCACGTACTGGTAGACCAACTGTTCGTTCGGAACAAGTTATAAATGATGTTCGTCAACGTATGGTAAATGACCCCACAAAACCTTTGAAACGCCTTGCTCAAGAGATTGGACTTTCTTATGGAACATGTCAGAAAATTGTAAAGAAAAACTTACACATGCATCCGTATAAGATGCAATCACATCAGGCTATTTTGCCGGTAGACTACCCTAGACGTCGTGCGTACTGCCAGTGGTTTGCAAATAACTTAATAGAAGATGATGACCTGCTAAATTTGTCATTTTTCTCTGATGAAGCATGGTTTCATCTTTCGGGGTATTCCCAAAATACTCGAATGTGGAGTAGTGAAAATCCTCATATTTTTATTGAATCGTTTCTCCATAATGCGAAACTTGGTGTTTGGCTAGCAGTTTCTCGCCGCAGAGTTGTTGGCCCTATTTTTTTTAATTTCACAATTAATGCTGAGAGGTATAGAAACATTCTGAATGAATTTATTCAACAGTTGCATGATGATGAATTGCAATATGGATACTTTCAACAAGATGGTGCAACGGCACACACAACACGAGAAAATATTGCTTTTCTTCGTGAGTTTTTTGACAATCAGATCATAAGTTTACATACGGAAGTTGAGTTTCCACCACAATCACCTTGTTTGACAATTATGGACTTTTTCGTGTTTCCTCACCTAAAGAATAGAATATTTAAAACTCCTGTTGCTAATTTGCAAGATATGCAACAAAGAATTATTGACGAATGTGCATTAATAACGCCCGCAATGCTGCAAAATGCCTTTAACAGCATGAAAAGGCGTGTCACATTGGGAATTGAAAATAACGGACAACAATTTCGACATTTGCTTTAATTTTGCCTTTTTTTATTAATAAAATTTTGAATACAAGCTGAGCTTGTTGTTTTATTGTATCTTTATTAAATCAAATGACATATTTATTGATGTCACGATGACACTATCAAAATAATTTTCAAAAATTAAGGTTAAGTTACCAGTATGATAATATGGATAAAGTTCAGACATATATTTTCTATTTCAATGCCATCTTGGACCCAGAAACTTTATGATATCGCGGTATAAAATAGTTGAGTAGGATTCGAAACTAATTAAATTACAGATGTCATTATGACAATTAGTTCTATTTAAGTAAAATGTCAAAGTGCATATTTATTTAAATGATTAAATATGCCTATGAAATTGACCACACAAGATAAAATTGAAATAATTTTAATTGTTGGCGATAATTATAAAACGTTTCGGGAAGCAACAATAATATTCAACGAAAGGCACCCTAACAAAAATATATATTCTACAACTGTAAGAAATATCCTTTCTAAATTCAAAACCTTTGGAAGTGTAGATATAGCTCGCACGTTTTCCACTGACACTTGCGCAGATACGAGTTTTGACCAAGAATAAGGAGGTATATACCTTATACTGGTATACTGTCGTGTTCAATAAAAACTGGCCACTTTTCTACTTATGAAGTTAGTTAAAAATATCTCAAATTTTACAGAATTGGCTTGTGAAGATGTATGGTTTGATATTTCGGCTGATCATATTATATTTATCACTTGACAATCAAATCGTGAATTTTTGACATCTAATGTTATGCATTATAAATATAAATTGAAAGATACGTAACTGTTAGTTTCAATAGTTAATGTAAAAAACCCCTAAAGTTGAAGCATTTATTGCAATAAGAAAATTAAAATTTAATTAATATTTTGTAACTGCACTTCCTGCATTAATAACAGCGTCAATTCTACTAGGCATCGACGTAACATAGTTTATCATAAATTCTTGCGATGTTCTTTTAGATATTTCTAACCATTAAACCCCATATATTTTGAGTCGGATTCATATTCGCGCTACAACATGGAAAATTCAAGACCTGAATATTGTTGATACGGAACCATTCCATAGTAGTATTAGCTACATGGCCTAGGCAGTTATCTTGTTGAAAAATGAAATATAATACGGGGTATAAAAGGTAGCATTATGTTTTCCATAATGTTAACTTATTGAACACTATTCAATCTTCCCTCATTGTTTCACGAGACACCAAGCCCACGTGCTGACATCCATCACCACATATTAACAGAGAAACGGAGATTTGTTCTAATAGCATTAACGTACATACTATTATATCTTGCGCGTCCTGACCTATAGGTACACTTTAATTCGTCTGTTATGTGATGATAGTTATAAAAATTTTTTCATCACTAATAAATATTTTATCTCATATAGTATTGCCAATATATTCTAAACAAAATCCCATTCTGTGTTCTTTGCAAGCGTTTAAATGGAGTGTTTTACTTGCTGCTGAAAAGGAATATAGTCCATTATTTCGTCCTACGACTCCCAGGATAATAGCAGTAATTATACTTAGAAATGGATTATTAGTAATTTAAGTAATCAAATTGTCTTAGTCGACTTGAACCAATTTTTCTACTCAAAACGACATTTTCTCTTCAATTCGTATAGATTCTACACACGGTGGTCTTGCTAATGCCGAATTCTTCTGCGACACGTATTTTCGACCAACCTTCCCCTACTTTTGTACAGATCCTTGCTTTGTCTATTAGACTTAGCATAATCCTTACTAAAGTTATAACCATTACATTATAACTTTGACAAAAATAGTACTAAAGCATACAATGACAGTTCGTTATAATTTTGACAAAAACAATATTAAAAGCATAAAATGACAGTTCATTGTTATAGTAATTTAGGAGATTAAAGCAAGTACTAATTAATATAACAAGTGTTCATTTGAAAAGTCAATCTAGTAGCATGTGGTTTACTGAGAACATTTTGAAGTATGTCGTAAATTAAAATTTACTACTTAACCTACGAAGTCGTATATTTTGACAGTTTCATACATACAAATAAATAACAAATAATAGGTATTTATTGAAAACTATAACAAATGTTGAAAATGTTGTCCTTCAAGATCAATGCACTTTGAAATCCTCCGTTCAAAATTTCTGATGATATTCTGCAACATTACTGGATTGTTATTAATTTCCATGCATTTCTGTTCGATTTTCTGTAGCATATCATTCAAATTCAATATAGGTGTTCGAAATATGTTATTTTTTAGATAAGGCCACAAAAAGAAGTCGCAACGTGTTAAATCGCATGAACGTGCAGGCCAGGCAATTTCAGTATTTCGACTAATTATACGCTCATCAAAAAATTCTCTTAAATAATCCAAAGATTCTGCAGTACAGTAAGAAGGTGCTCCGTCTTGTTGGAAATACGCATTTTTAAATTCATCATCATGCAACTGATTGACAAATGGTTGTAAAATTTCCGTACGGTACCTTTGAGCAGTTAACGTGCCCTGAAAAAATATTGGTCCAATGATTCGCCTTTGGCTTATCGCTGCCCAAACACCAATTTTCTCTGGATGTAGCGATTCTTCATTAATTACATGTGGATTTTCACTACTCCAAATTCTTGTATTTTGTGAATTTAGGTATCCCGTTTTATAAAACCATGCTTCATCAGTAAAGATGACTCTTTGCGAAAGTTCTCCATTATTGTTCATATTTACAAACCAATTACAAAACTGTAGTCTACGTGGGTAATCAATTTCTAACAATTCTTGTACTGCTGTGACACGGTATGGATAAAGTTGCATATCTTTTTTTAATAACTTGTGAGTTGTACCAACAGAAAGGTTTATTTGTTGACTCAAATGTCGAACAGATGTTTGTGGTTCATTTTCCATTATTTCTTCAACACGATTGACAACTTGAGGTGTACGTTTCTTAACTGCTCCGCTGCCTGATTTTCTTAAGAGACTACCAGTTTCAGAATAGTATATTAAAAAACGAGTTTCATAAGGCACCATTTTGCCGCACGAGATCAGTTTAGAAAACGAGCCGCTTGCGGCGAGTTTTCTAAAGAGCGAGTGCGGCAAAAGGCCTTATGAAACGAGTTTTTTATACTATTTTTTCTATTTTGCGTTTTTTACATTAATAAATTGCTTAAATTGGAATTATTTAATTTGAAAGTTCAGAGTTTAATTTTTATATAAAGCATGCAGTTGGTCACATTGATACTTGACATTTTCAAATTTAAATCTTGCTATCCGCGAAGTATATTATATTACATATTATTTACTAATTTTCGCTAACATTACTTGATACTTCATTTAAAAATATAAACATGAGGGACATAGAAACATATATATGTTGTTGTCAATTGTATACAACATACGTTGTTTGTGTAAAATACGGACATATATCATATCTGTCAAATGTACATAAATTCTTAAAATCAAATGACAGCAATGATATTTATTTCTGTATTCGAACAACGCCAACATTGAAAAATGAAAAAAAGCGTATCGAAATGAAGCTCATTTCGATACTGTTTTGGGTTTCATAATGAGTTCATTTCGAACGCAAAATAGAAAAAATAGTTTTAAAGTTCTATCCAAAGTATTCTTAAATTGTACATAATCTATTACAAAATGTGGAAACTCAACTTGAAATTCTACCATGCAATCTTGAACTGAATAAACCCATAAACCATCAATTTTATTGCCACTTCGAAAATAAGCCTGGACTAAAAAAAATTTATGTTCTAAAGTGAAAGCTATTTTAAAACTGATAGGCAATTTATTTAAACCAGAATCGACGCACGATTATTTTATGCACTAACTGATATTTGTGATTGACATTATCAAATGTCATTTGGATTTATGTTTACGGAACAACAGACACATACTAATATATTTGCGTCTTATTCTATCAAAACTTCAAAGTAACCTAGATTGACTTTTCAAATGAAAACTTGTTATATATATATATATATATATATATATATATATATATATATATATTTATATTTTGTATTCTCTTGACAAAGGCATCATTGCCGAAACATGTAGAGTTATTTTAAATATATATACTTTGAAGTAATGAACCAGACCTTTAATCGCCGACTTATTAAGTTTACCTTATCATACCAAGGTCACGAAGATATTATATTTATATATATATATATATATATATATATATATATATAACATATAACAAATACTAAATATTTGTATTTGAGCTTCTGAACAACCTGCATTTTATATGGGTGAAATTTCAAATCCAAACGCAAAATTCTTCTCACAGAATCACGACTTAACTGCAACTCACGTGCATGTTGCCGTGCAGATCGACTTGGGCTCCTGTTCATTGCCTCTCTCACTGCGTCGATGTTTTCGGGCGTTCTCGCTGTTCTTGCAGGGCCTGGCGGTTTCGTCTTTGCAATATTCCCTGTTGTTCTCAACGTTTGCACCCATTTCAGGATTGTATTGCGGCTTGGAACAGCGCTATTCCGACGGATATTGAAATGCCGGCGGAAAATTCGTTGTGTTATGATAACTGATTCGCCATTTGTGACAAAAGTATCGTACGCGAATATGCGGTGCTGTATTGTCCACTACTCCATTGTAACTGAAACGGTAAGTCATGCCGACGCGTATGACCCCTCCACCTTCTTCCTCCCACTACTAACGCCTTTATATTATCTATTTTAAAAACGTCAGTTTCCCGTAAGTCACCCTCACTCATATAAACCAAAATTTGTACATACTTTGAAACAAAGAGATTACAATCAACGTTTTCAGTTCAGCAGTTTTGTACAAGGAGAGATTGAAGATGACCCCTTTATAGCGAGAAAAATTATTTTTACTGATGAAGCAACGTTTACATCAAATGGTACTGTAAGTTTACAAAATTGTCAATAGTGGAGTGACGTAAATCCCAATTTTACGATACAGACTCTTGAGCCATATAATTTTAAAACCAATGTTTAATGTGGAATATTTAAAGATCAAGTAATTGGACTGGTATTTTTTCGACAAACATTAAATAGCCAACGTTACTTACAATTTTTGAATAATTAGTTGCACGATTTTATAAATGAACTACCCGTAAAAGAAAGGCAGCATGTATGTTACCAAAAGGATGGTGCACCTTGTCATAGCACGAGGGATGTCAGACAATATTTAAATGATCTTTTCAATGAAAAAATAGTTGATAGGTACTTTGACATTTCTTGGCCCGCAAGATCTCCGGACTTTTTTATAGGGATACTTAAAGCGGAAGGTGTATTTACAAAAACCATTTCAAAATATTTACTATTTGCATGAATTTTCTGAAAGAACAGCTACCTGCATGGAGAAGCAAGGTGAATATATTGAAGCAAATTTGCAATTACATTAAAAATTTACTCTAGTCAAATAAAATAACATTATGTTCGTTTCTCAATTGAAATTCCGAAAATAAGAAAATGTACTTAATTTTTGAGCAGCCTGTGCATTGTAAATAAAGTTTGATATGTAACTTAGAAGGGACTTCCCCGCCCGGCATACTTCAATACAATACTGTTAAAGTAATTCCCCAACGGGCCACAGGGAATCACCCGATCACCTCACCTCACCTTTATATATCATATTGTTGCGTGGGATTCCCCGCCGTGTATTCATAACTTCAGACGATTTGAGAAAATTGCTCTTAGCGAAATACACGGATTTACCAAAATCAGCCGACACAATTCGAAAGCGTGTTATGAATTACAGTGAAAAAATCAGAAAGCAAGTAACTGCAGAATTAAAACATTTGAAAAGTGCAGATGAAAAATTCAGTCTATCTTTCGACGAGTGGACATCAACTTCCAATAAACGATACATGGCTGTCAACGTTCATTCATATAAAAAAAAATGGAGCTTAGGACTTGTTCCTATTCATGGAAGTATGACGGCTGAAAATTGTCTTCATATATTGAAAGAGCGTCTAAGTAAATTTGATATTTCCCTGGGAACCGATATCGTGGTTACTGTAACCGATGGACCGAACGTTATGATAAATGTGGGACAGCTTGTTTGCACTGAACAACAACTGTGTCTCGCACATGTTATCAATTTGGCCGTCTGAGATGTGCTTTATAAAATAAAGAATTATTTTCAAGACAGGCAAGACAGCCCTACCTCAGCCTCAGATGATACTATAAATGAACCAGCTGTGACTGGTGATTATATGAACGATAGCGATGATGATGACAATTTAGAAGACTTAGACTGTCCAGAATCAGGTTTAATCTTAATGTCACAAAATGAACTTGCGCGAGAACACATAACACATGAAAACATTAATAAGCTGATAAAGAAAATCCGCAAAGTTGTAGTGTATTTCAAAAGATCACCATTGAAAAATGAAACAGTACTTCAAAAATATGTGAAGATTGGACATAAAAAAGAGCTGTCACTTCTTTTGGACTGTAAAACCAGGTGGAATAGTCTTTTAACCATGCTGGAACGATTTTCTCTTTTAAAAACCTGCATTCAAAAAGCTTATAGATCTGGATCATCCAATCCGTTTAAAAGATGCTGATTTTGACTTGGTAAATAAAATTGTTGATGTGCTGACCACAATTCAATTAACAGTAGAAGCAATATGTCGACGAGATGCTAATTTATGAACAGCTGATGCCACTTTGAAATTTCTTATAAAACAATTGTCTAGTAAAAACTCAGCAGTCGCCAATAAAATGGCAACGACGAAATGATGATTTAACTGGTGTGTTGAATTATTTACAAAATCCACGAAAAGATAATGAAAATCAGTTATTATTGGATTTGGAATGGCTTGACTTATTTCCAGTTCCTACACAGGCTTTAGTGAGGGGGCAAATAAAGAGTATTGTTAAAAGACTAAATACTCGAGATGGCACGAAAGAGGAAGAAAGGTCAGGACCACAAACACATGATGAGCCAAGGCAACAAACCTCCCAACCCCAATTGATACTAAAGGAAAGATACAGCTGGAAATTAATAAGAGCATGGAATCCCCAGATGCTGAAGTACAAAATGAATCGAGGTTGGTAAATAGTATTCGACGCGAAATGAACCTGTTCGAAAATGGAGGAATTCGTGGATATCACTTAGAATTAGCATATAAATATTTATTGTCTATTCCTCCAACCAGTGTAGAACCTGAGCGAGCGTTTTCAGCTGTTGCTTATGTTGGCAATAAACAACGAAGCAGGCTTGGAAGTCGAACATTGGATGCTTTGATATTTCTGCGATTGTATTTTCGAAATTCTAAATAGTTTTTTGTATTGTCTTTTTTGTTCCTTATTTTAGTATATTGTATATTGTGTTGTGCAACAGCATTAATAAATAATTTTTAAGAAATTACTTGAAGAAGAAGAAGAAGAACATGCTCGAGATTGTATTCTCTAATCGTGACCTAGTTCCGACAGGCCTTTTTTATTCAAAAACTTACGAAAGAATGGCAGGAGAAAGAATTTTACATTTGATGAACTCGAACAATATTTTCCAAAGTTGTAGAAATAATTTCTTTTCTAAAGGTATGGGACAATTGCAAAATAGAATAAGTATCGAATGAACTTTTAATAGATAGGCAAATAAAACAAAATAGTTTGAAAAATGGTTTAAAAAAAAATTGTACTTTTAGAAAATTAGTAATACAGGGTGCGGCAGGGAAACTTGCTGATTTGAATTGGACGCCAATGAGCGAGGCGTTGTCAGAAAGGAGTGGGGGGGGGTCTCATTAGAAAGAGGGGGTTCTGAAGTTTTGTTACCCCACAAGCCAGTTGTCGTCATGCGTTGGACTAAGGAACAGCGTGCGTTCGCCGTCGAGGCCTACGTTTCCAACTGTCATTCGGTGGTCGCCACCCTACGTGCCTTCCGAACTCGGTTCAATATTCATCCCGCGGGTCCCGTTCCTGGCCGGCAATCGATTGTTTCGTGGGTGGACACATTCAGGGAAAGTGGGAGTGTTGCAAAAAAAGGCCCAGGAGGTCAACGGACATCCAGAACTCCAGAAAACGTCGAAATGGTGAGGGAGTCGTTTTGCGCTCTCCCCGGCGTTCGGAGCGTAAACACGCTGCTGCTCTAGGGATTTCTGATCGCACAGTGAGACGAATTCTTCACAACGAACTCCAGTTTCATCCCTACAAACTTGCTGTGGTCCAACAGTTGAGTGAACGCGATTTCGCTTCTTGCCAAACTGCATGTGAAGCGCTCAGTAACTTGCCAGACGACGCTCTCGTGTTTTTTAGTGATGAGGCCCATTTTCACCTTTCCGGCTGTGTTAACAAACAAAACATGCGGTATTGGAGTGATGTCAATCCCCGCGAACTTCATGAGATGCCACTTCATTGTGAACGTGTTACTGTGTGGCGTGCATTGTCGAGAGTTGCAATAATTAGGCCTCAATTTTTCGAGGAAGATGAACGCGCTGTTACTGTGAATGCAGTTCGCTACAGAGAAATGATTGAGACATCTTTTCTGCCACAACTTGAATAAAAGGAACTTGGGGACGTATGGTTCCAGCAGGACGGAGCGACGGCGCACACAGCGAGAACTTCGATAGAGCTTTTGAGGGAACACTTACACGAGCGCCTTATATCCTTGAGGGGTGACGTACCGTGGCCGCCGCGCTCCCCCGATTTGGCACCCAGCGATTATTTTTTATGGGGATATCTTAAATCCATCGTTTACAATGACAAACCCCGGGCCCTGCAACACCTGAAGGACAACATCCGCCAAGCCATCGCCAACATTCCCGTCGATATGCTCGAAAGAGTGGAGCGCAACTTCAAATCAAGGGTAGATCAGTGTATCACTAATGAGGGCCGCCATTTGCCCGATGTCATTTTTAAAACTACTTAAAACAAAAATTCAGAATGTGTACTATACGATACAAAAAGAATTAAATCGATATGTGAAGTACTTTTTCTTTTATTGACTTTTCAAATCAGCAAGTTTCCCTGCCGCACCCTGTAGTTGTCATGCATGCTATAAGAACCAAGTTTATAAATACAATATGTTATGATAGCATAATCCTGCCTGGTAGTAAGTAGGTAGGATTATCGTGGTAGTGATAATATTTATATTTTTGATATTTTTATTTTAAATTTACTTTTTTTTTATCGGAGTACTTATGAATAACTCCAGATCTTATATGAAATTTTAGAAAACTTAACTAACTCAATTTCAATTTTTTTTTGTTGCTAGAATGTGAAGCCAAAAAAATCCAAATCCAAATATGACATTCTTTAAACGTATGAGAAGTTTATTATATGATATAGGATGCTTTTCCAAAATCCTTTGGTGATGCATGTAATATCAATACCAAGAAAGAATGACGCGAAATTAAAATATACATAGTCTCTTCTTAGTTTACTAACCATAAATTTGTGTTGCCCAAATTAAAATTAACATAAAAAATAGAACGTTTCTTTAATTTCAAATAGAGTAAATTTATCGATACACCGATGGTGTCATGGTTTAAATTTTGATGTAGTACCTTGCCAGAGAATGGTAATCCAGGTTTGTATCTTCTGCGCATCTCCCTGCCAAAGCGTAATTCCACATAGTGTTCCTCTGCTGCAGCAACATCTGGTACGCCACCTCCGAAACCAGGTGCAATATCAATTGGTGCTGTAAACTCGGTGGAATCTACCTCTACGTGCAGAAGCCATCGTCCCGAATTAACATATTCAGAAAGTGGTAAGGTAAATGCTTTCACGCCTAGAAGGATGTGGTAAATTTAGAAAATATCGAAATAACTTAAATATGTTGATTCTACCTTCGTCCAATGCTATTTGATCCCATAACGCCACTTTGGTTCCAGCGGGATCTTTCACGCTGATTGTACCAATAGCATCTGCAACTATTTGAAGATCGTGGTCCAATGCAAGAACCCAAAATGAAACTGAAAAACAAGAAAGACTTAAGATCCTATATGTTTAGCAAATTTGACACTGTTTTGCAATTTGGTGTGCATAGGAAACGTCGTTCTGGTAATAAAATTACCATAGATACGTTTTATATTTTATTTGTATACACTACATACGAAAAGATATATTTTATTTATTATTTAGAACAGACAATTTGTTTTATAAGGACGATAATAACCATCTACTATATTTTAGTTTCATAATAATCGATAATTCGTTTCCATACTATTCCAAATTTGAAAATAAATGTTTAGCAACATGCGCACTTCTTGCAGCTTTTTAGGAGTCGGTAAGCTAGTCTATACTAATATTATAAAGAGAAAACATTTGTGTTTTTGTATGTATGTTTGTAATGTTTTCACACAAAAACTACTGGACCGATTTCAAAAATTCATTCAACATTAGAAAGCTGCATTTTCACTGAGTGACATAGGCTATATTACATTTTCAAAAAAAAAGGGATCCCCAATAAAACTGCATTAATGTAACCCAAGATGTGAAAAAATTAGTCACAAAAAATCTGTCATCGCGTACGCTGCGGAAACTATTGTTGATAGAACAAAAAAATGTGCTACAGTATTATAGAACGTATTAATATCTACAAAAAAGTCCGCGATACCATATGTCCAACTACTGTAGTTATGCCACTATAACTACTTTTTTACATTTTAAAAGTTAATAAAAGTGCCGACAATAATCAAACCATATTCTACGTGGGTGAAACCGCGGGGCATTGCTAGTTGTTCATAAATCTAAATGAATCGAGCACTGTGGGTTATTCTGTAAAAGTTAATTTAACCCGTAACTGGGGACGTGGATTCTACCAGACTCCTGCAAAGTTTGTCTATTTTGCATTTTAACAAATCCCGATTTAACCCCCCCCCCCCCCCCCGATTCTATGTACCTTCATTTCTTGACTCAAGTAATGTGCAGTGCACGTGTCAGTCCTGTTTGGCTTGCTGTTGTATAGGTGTATGCTTGTAAAGTTCAGGCGGAGTCTCCCAGACTCCTTGTCACTGTGAGTGTAAATTTTTTTACAATTTTGATAGTTTTTAACAACCGAATTTCGCGTGACTTTTTAGGATTTTCGCAATGGATCAATTGCCTTCAACTTCAAAACGAGTTAAATTTGGAAACAAAGATTTTGAAACTACACTGCAGGAGTGGTTTGATGAACTTGCAAGTGATTCTCATAACGAACAAATGATAGAAGATGACATTTTTGAGGTTTCCGATCATGACACAGAATCAGAACAATCGGTATCGGATACAGAAGATATACCTACAATATTTGACGATAACGAACTGGAAGAAAGCATAGAAGTAGATCAAACACGATCAACCGATGTAGAAAATATTTCGAGAACGCGTTACTGTTGCATCTACCAGGACTAAGAGCTCCTGCAGTGATAGATGAACATCAGAATACTGTAAAGGTCTGGAATCTCCTGTTTGATGACGCAATGATTTCACTTACTGTGCAATGGACTAATGTAAAATTAAACATAGTACCCCAAAAATATAAAGGAGCAGACAAACCGGAACTCAAACTTGTTGATGATATCGAAATAAAAGCGTTCATGGGGCTCCTTATATATACAGCCATTTTCAAGTCTAACACTGAAGATAATTGCCTCAATATTTTCTACTGGTGGTACGGGAAGATATATTTTTAGATTAGTTATGAGTCAGAAACGATTTGCTGTGCTGTTATCTTGTCTTCGATTTAACAATCCAGAGGATAGAGTTAGTGACCCTGCTGCGGCAATTAGCGAGCTGTTTAACAAATTTATAAAAAACTTTCAGGCAACATTCACAATAGGTGAATACGCTTGCGTTGATGAAATGTTAATTGGCTTTCGTGGAAGGTGTCGATTTAAAGTCTATATGACATCAAAACCAGTTAAATATGGTATCAAAATCATGATGCTCACAGATTCCCGTAGTGGATATGTACATAATGGATATATACCAGGTGATTCAGTTTGGTATTCGCACACCTGTAACTTTTCTACCTTTAGAAAAAAGTATAATAAACCATATATATTCGTAAATCCGATGGTAAAATCTATCGGATAGGATGATCAATTTATCTTTACGATGACATCTGTCAAAAAAGTGACTGTCAACTTTTTTTTTTTTAATGACACCCTGTATATTTTTTTGCACCATTTAATAGGTATTTTAATTCTAATTGCAAATATGTATCACACTCTTT